>VATF01000002.1:119881-1319881 GCA_008065175.1 Metschnikowia caudata
GGTGCACGGGTGTGGCCGCACGGCCGTGGAAAGCAAAAGAACTTTGACGTGTACCGACGTCGCCGTCGCAATGCGGTATTGCCCATCGGCAAGAAAGCGTAAAGAGCAAGAGACCGTGATTCGGGAGACGCGCAACTTTACAAGCCGTAAGATTTTTGAGGACATAGACGATCAGCTGCGGTGGTAGGCACGCCACGGTTGCAGAATTATGTGGTCTGGGGCGGTCGGCATGTCACCTGACTCCAGAATCACCACACTTCTGTAGAACACCCGATCTGGAGCGTCGAAATTAGGTGTGCCGTGAAAATTGCACGGCCACAAACCCAATGCCCGGCAACGACTCCCGTTCTTGAATTTGAGTTTCTGTAAGCCAAAGCTAGTCAATATTTCCCAGATGACAAGATTTGCAAGTACTCGGCCTACTGTAGACCAATTTTCGGACGCTTTTCGGCCACTTTCAGCCAACTCTTTGCCAATTCTCGCCAATTCTCGCCAATTCTCGGCCAAGGCCCCGGACCAAGCACAAGCTGTATTTACCAAGAGTAGGCAAGACCCACGCCTTCCACACTTTATTATCTTGCACAGTCTCGAATCAACCAGTCCCACTACATCGCACGTCTCTGCGCATTCGCGACCAACAACCATGCCCACGCCCAAAAAAGAACCCACCATCGACCAGTACACCAAGCTCAAGAACGAGCTCACGCAGCTGATCTTGAAGAAAAAGGAGCTTGATGCGCAGCTCGCGGCGCTCGAGGACGACATCTACGACAAGGAGCTCGAGTACTTCAACGAGAGCACCTACGGCAACATCGTCAAGGGCTTCGACAACTTCGCCAAGAACTCGCTGGGCGGCTCCAACAAGCGCAAGATGGTCTACACGGACGAGGACCACATCTTCAGCATGTCGTCGGCCACGTTTGTGCGCACGCTTCTGAAAAAGCAGGGCCTGGGCCAGACGGCCACGGACTTGGACGATTACGAGGACTCTGTCGACCCGGCCGCGCAGCCGTCGCCGTCCAAGGAGCCCAACGGCGCGCGGAAGAAGAAGGTCTAGCGCTGCCACGCGCGCCAGTCTGACGAGCCGCGCTTCGTGGGCTTTGAGGTTGGCCCAGGTTGTGCGGCAGGGCTTCAACCCACCCCAGGCTTCAAGTTGAACTCAAGTCTGCTTCGCTCGACTCGAGGCTTGAAAGTGAACTCGAGTCGGCCACAACTTCATCCTCGAGTCGGCCACAAATTCCTCCTCGAGTATGCTTCCAGATCTGCCTTTCGAATTGTGCACTCTTGACCTTTTTCCAAAGCTTTTACAGCTAGTGCTGACACAACAACGCAAACCCTCCGAACTTAATAGTCGAAAACTCGTTCTCTGGACTTTGTTCGTGATTTATACCCAGGCAGAGTCTGCTTCAAAGTCTACTGGTCGGTCTGCTGATCAGCCGGTCCTCCGATATCTACACTCAAACCCAGGCCGTGGCCGGCACCCGTCTGTGTCTCCATGCTATTGTTCTATATACAGACTGATCCTGTCAATCGGCCTGGCTGGCCGCCGTCGAACCGTCGTTTGCTTCATATGCGGGCAATGTGTGGTCGATGTTACTGTGCGGCCGCGGCCAGGCTCCGTCCGGCACTCACTTGGCCTTATAGTTGTACACCCACGGGCTGTTGGCCGGGTAATCCGTCGGCACCCGCAACTCCATGGGGAACCTCGTGGACTCCTTCACCGACGCGGCCTCGTACAACTCCGGGCTCACGTGCTTCAACTCGTCCATGGCCTGTTTTATGCTGTCGTACTGCTTCTCGAGCTGCGCCATGGCGGTCTGATGCTGCTTCCGCTGGTACACTCTCCACGCGTTGGTGATGGTTTTGTGCTTGATCAAGTCTTCGGGACACAAGTTCAAGAGCTTGGGCTGCTTTCTGGACGCCGAGAGCGCGGAAAGCTGGTTCACGACTTTTTGCGTGGCAGGGTTCACGGCCGCGTCCCGCTTGCCGCGGACAAACACCCGGGCGACGGTTTTACCGGCAGAAAACATGGTGGGACTGGTGAGCTGGCGGTGGTTCGGGCATGCGAAAATTTGATGCCGCGCCCGTACACCGGGCAGCCGACACCCGTGCCTCCGCGCCCCCGGCCTACCCCAGTCACGTGGCCCAGCAACCTCCGGCGTTGCAATCACCCTTCTTCATGTCCAAATCCGCCTCGGACCCTCCCCAGGACCCGCCCTCCTACTACGAGGCCAACGGCCAGGCGCCAAACTACGCGGCCAACTCCGGCTACTCGGGCAACTCCACCGAAAACGGCTACCCTGACGAAAAGAAGCAACTGCAATACCAACAGCAAGACCAGCAGCACCCGCCCGGAATACAGGGCCAGGGGCCTCCGCCGGGAACGTACGTGGTGCCCCCGCAAAAAGCCAACATCGCGTACCTGGAGGACGGCAAGAACATGCGTCCGGGCTACAAAGAGTACTTGGAAAGCGACAAGGAACGGGTTGCCCGCGGCGACGTGCCAAAGCCACGCGAGGCGTTTGGCAAGCACGGAGCCCCGTTGGCGCCGAGCCGCAAGGGCCAGTCGTCTGGCGGGTTTCCAGGCGCCCACGGGCCCACATACTACAACTCTTCAGACAAGTGATACAATGTGGTTGATTTGAGTTTTGTTGAACAAGTGCTATGGGATAATGCTTCGAGAGCTCCATTTGTGATGGGGAATCGTAGCAAAGAGCGGCCTTGCGAAGAGGCAATTGTTACGGGATCGGCGATGCCATTGGGCAAATAGTTCACCTGATGATTCTTGAATGTGGCAAATGGGCTTTAGCTGTTCCGTTTTTTGAAGCAAACCAGCGAGGTGAAACTAGTAGTTTCCAGCGGGAAAAAACAACACTAGGATTGTCTTTGCATCTATCTGCAATCGATGATTGAATTGAGCTGCAATCTCCGAACGCTCACTCATCAACAATGTTGTACTCCGTACAATCGCTTAAGAGGCAAAAGCATTAAAACGTTCGAGAGCCAGGATTCCGAATAGCAAGAAAATAATGCACGAGGAACTTTTGACGCGAGGTTGTGATATTAGTGATGACAAGATGGATGTATGTGTATTGAGTTCCGTAGTGGTGTTTCAATCAAAATTGGCGGATGCGCTGAAATTTCAACCTAGGCTCCAGGCTGTTCCTACTCTTATGGAATGGCCAAATCTCTACATACAGGTTTTTTGCCGGTGGTATTCTTTCTGGTCGTATCCCAATTTCGTATATAAGCACTCCCAGTGCTACCGCGTTAACAATATAAATGACAGTCGGCAGACCCAGCAGCGGGCCGCCATTAGTGGGCCAGCGTGGTGTGAGTTGCGACGGCGGCGTGGCGTTGTGAGCAGTAAGGTATCGGGGCTAACAGGCATCAGCACATGAACAAGGCAAGAACAGGCAGAGGCGAAAAAATCAAAGACGAAACAGCCTCAGGACACGAAACAGTAAGCACATGCAACGGTTTTGAAGCACATGAAACAGTCTTGAAATGAGGCACAAACTGTTCTGGAGCAGGGCCTAAACTGCCTCGCAACAGGACATGGACCAGCCGTGGAGAGCCCGAAGCCTCGCGCACGCAACAGGAGCCCGACGGCGCCCGGGGCACGGGCCGCGGCCGGCTACAACCCCATCTCCGCCTGCAACGCGCGAAGCGCCTCCTCGTCTTCGTCGTCCTCGGTCTGCGCCTGTGGCGTGTTCCTCGCCACCGCCGGAAAGTCCGGCATCGCCGGGGCGCTCTCTCGCTGCGGCTGCTTCTGGGCCCGCGCCTCCCTGTCCTCTGCCTGCAACTGCGCCAACTCCTCGTCCAACTCGTCCTCATCCACGTACTCGCCGCCCACGGGCCTCGAGATGGCCTCCGAGATCTCGTCCGCCAACTCCACCTGCTCCCGGATGTCGTCCATGGTGCTCTCCACCTTGTCCACGTCGTACTCGCCGTGGATCTGCTTCATCGCGGAGGCGCCCTGCTTCATGGCCTTCATCGTCTCCAAGTTCATGTTGGCGTTTTCGATCGCTGTCAACTCGCTCTCCATGGAGTCGATCTGGTTCTCGATCTTCATCAAGTTGGCCTCGTAGCCCTTCTTGCGCTTCAACGCGTTCTTGGCCATGGCCTTGTTGGTGGCGATGTGTTTTCTGGCCAACTGCTCCTGGTCACTGATTTGCAGTTCGAGGTGGGCTCGCTTCTTGTTGAGCATCTGGATGTGCTCGCGCAACTCCACGATGGCCCGCTTGGGCAACTCCTTTTTCTGCTGCTTGTTGCCGCCGAAAACGTAATTCCACATGGCGGTTGGTGTGAGGCAATGCCGATAAGGGTGTAGGCGTGCGACCTTGATTCCTTGAGCCGTGCACGACCGCGCCAGCCTGGCCGGCCCACCGCCCACCACGCCACTACGGGTCCGCCCAATTCTGCCTTATTTATTAGAACCCTGCCCTCGCCGGAAGCCGCTGCCGCGCTGCGGGCGTTGTGCGGCCCGCGGCCGCTCGCGGCGGCGCCACTAGCTCACAAACACCCAGAGGAGGAAAAATGCCAACAACACGCCAAAGATCTTCAAGAACATCCAGCGGTTGCTCGAGATGTGCGCGTAGTACTTCAACAACTCGCGCTGCGCGCCCAGGATGTTCATGTCGATGTCGTCCACGTTCTGGTCGATGCGCTGGATGCTCTCGCCCTGCTCGGTCACCATCGTGGCCAACTGCTGAAACAAGTTGCCCACCTCGTTGATGGTCGCCTCGATGGTCTCCACCGCCGAGTTGCGCTGGTGCAAGTACTCGTTCAGCTGCTCCTCCATTAGTAGGAGCTGCCGCGTCTGGTCCGGGATCGAGAGAAGCTCGTGGCCGGCGGCCACGGGCTCGTCGGCCGCCGCCAGGTACGGGTTCTCGCCCATCGCCAACGGGCTGAACGCCTGCCGCGCGCCGTCGGGCGTCTGCGAGCTCTGCCGGTGGTGCGCCGCCGCCGAGAGGAAGTTCTCCTTGCGCGACTTGTTGACGAGCTCGTTCTTCTGCCGGAGCTCCAACACCGTCTTGAACTCGCCGCTGACGTTCTTCATCTTCGAGTTGAGCAAGTTCAACACGTTGCGCGAGTACTGCGTCACCTGCGAGTCCACCTGGATCGACGACTCGCCGCTGGCGTACCGCTGCAAGTTCTTGATGCTCTGCTCAATCTTGAAGATGTCCTGCTTGATCACGTACGTCAACTCGCCAATCTCCACGGGGCGGTCGTCGAAGAGCGGTTTTTTCTTGGCCAAGAGCGCGAGCTTCAGCAAGAGCTCCGTGGTGTGCGCTATGTCCTTGGCGATGATGCCCGCTTGCAGACTGAACTTGGACTTGCGCGCGGGCTGGCTCGCGTGCTGCGCGCCCGTCTTGTTGATTTTGTCGAACGACGCGACGCATTTCTGGAACTCGTGCGTTCTGTTCTGCAACGCCGACGACATGGTGCGGCCTGGTGCTGATAACGTGGAAGAAGTTTGCCTGGGGTGAGGGCCGCTGTGTGCAGGTCCGCTTGGGGTCGTCCTCGGGGCCCCGCCACCCCGGCCCCCGGCGGCGTGTATTGGCCGGCGGTGGAGCGTGGCCCGAGCGGAACCGGCCGTTTTCGCCGTATCCAGCGTTTTTTTCTCTACTTTCGGGCGTGCCGAAATTACTGGCTGGTTTGTGTTTTTTCGGTGCTGGTACCTGCGTGAGCAATAGTAGCCTGTTGCACGAGGCGGAAAGGCCCAGAATCGGGGATTTATTTTTAGCCGGCGGGCCGGCCGCTCGGCAGAATCGTCGAGTACACGGGGCCGCAAGCCGAACCAAATAATACGGGGGCGGGCCATTTCTATTGTCTGCACCGACTCCGCTACACGGTATAGCCACAGCCTTGCAAAGCGCCAACTGCAAAGCGCCAACTGCAAAGGGCCAATTGCAAAATGCCAACTGCAAAAGGCCAACTGCAAAAGGCCAGCAGCGTACAGCACAAAACACTGAATGGCGCCACCTTCAGAATCCAGACAAACATCCAAAAACACCACCCAGGCTAAACTCTGTTTGGACCCGTGGCCGGGTCCGATTGTTTCCTGGTGCACGGGTGCGGGCCTCCCGCAATAACCCCAAAACAGAAATACAACAACACTCACGCGGCGTGCGCACACCGAAACATCTAGCGTACACGCAGAAAACAAACAGCGTTAACCCGTCAAACACTCACCCAAACGTCCACCCAGCACATCATGAGAGAGATTGTATGTACCGCCTGCCCCGCGCCGCGCTCGCGTCCGCTGCAACGAATCGCCCTGTGTTTCCTGACCCGCCCGCTTTTATCCCCGTGTCCTTTACCGTGTTTTCACCCTCAAACTCCACAACTCACACCAAAACCGGCTACTCCAGAACCGTGCCTTTGCGCCCGGAAATCCTTCTGCGGTGCCCGCCCATCGCCGCCCTCCGCCCGGCGCCCTTTTCGCTCCCAGATACACGCTACTGAACGCGATGTCCATTCCCAGATCCCAAACGATTACCAGACCTCAGTCCAGCACATGGCAAACACACACACCCGAACAATACTAACCCCAGATTCATTTGTCCACTGGTCAATGTGGTAATCAAATCGGTGCCGCCTTCTGGGAAACCATCTGTGGCGAGCACGGCTTAGATAGCAACGGCACCTACCACGGAGACGATGGTATTCAAAAAGCAAAGTTGGACGTGTACTTCAACGAGGCGTCTTCCGGAAAGTACGTTCCTCGTGCTGTCCTCGTGGACTTGGAGCCAGGTACCATCGACTCCGTCAAGGCCTCCCGGATTGGTAACTTGTTCAGACCCGACAACTACATCTTCGGCCAGTCCTCCGCTGGCAATGTGTGGGCCAAGGGCCACTACACCGAGGGTGCCGAGTTGGTCGACTCCGTCATGGACGTGGTCAGAAGAGAGGCCGAGGGCTGTGACTCCTTGCAAGGTTTCCAAATCACCCACTCGTTGGGTGGTGGTACCGGTTCCGGTATGGGTACCTTGTTGATTTCCAGAATCAGAGAGGAGTTCCCCGACAGAATGATGGCCACCTTCTCCGTGGTGCCATCTCCAAAAGTGTCCGACACCGTGATTGAGCCTTACAACGCCACCTTGTCTGTTCACCAATTGGTGGAGAACTCTGACGAGACTTTCTGTATCGACAACGAAGCCTTGTACAACATTTGTCAAAAGACGTTGAAGTTGTCCCAGCCAAACTACGACCACTTGAACAACTTGGTCTCTTCTGTGATGTCCGGTGTCACCACCTCGTTGCGTTACCCAGGCCAGTTGAACTCTGACTTGAGAAAGTTGGCCGTCAACTTAGTTCCGTTCCCAAGATTGCACTTTTTCATGGTTGGTTACGCCCCATTGACGTCCCTTGGCTCCAAGTCCTTCAGATCTTTGACAGTTCCTGAATTGACGCAGCAGATGTTCGACGCCAAGAACATGATGGCCGCCTCGGACCCAAGAAACGGACGTTACTTGACCGTGGCCGCTTTCTTCAGAGGTAAGGTCTCTGTCAAGGAGGTGGACGACGAGATGCACAAGGTGCAAACTAGAAACGCGGACTACTTCGTGGAGTGGATTCCCAACAATGTGCAAACTGCCGTCTGTTCCGTTCCTCCAAAGGACTTGGACATGTCTGCCACTTTCATCGGTAACTCCACCTCTATCCAGGAGTTGTTCAAGAGAGTCGGTGACCAGTTCAGCGCCATGTTCAGAAGAAAGGCTTTCTTGCATTGGTACACCTCTGAAGGCATGGACGAGATGGAGTTCACCGAAGCCGAGTCTAACATGAACGACTTGGTCAGCGAATACCAGCAATACCAAGAGGCTAGTGTCGAGGAAGACGAAGAATTGGATTACGGTGCTCAAGAGGCGCCTTTGGCTGACAACATGGAATGATCTGTTGGAATAGAAATTAATACCCGTTAAGAAAAGGAGTTCCAGTTGAGGTTCCTAAACCCTACATTCTGCCTCTCGTCTCTATTGAGAGGCCACTCTCTTCTAAAGTATAGCGTTATCTGCCGTTAGTATTTTGTTGAGGTCGTCCCACGAACTCAAGCTCGCTAATTGACTTAGCCGGTTTCATATTAGTTATTTTGACCGGTATCTTGTAAAGCTGGGTGAGTGGACTGTTTGTTACATGTTTGAAATCCAGCACTGATTCATGTGTTTTTGCAAATTTTATATTCATTTGCAAGTTTTCTACATTCCTTCAGCAAGTTTGTGATCAATTTTGAACGATCTCGAACGATCTCTGTGATGATTTCTTATTATACTAATGTATCTGGGCCGAAGCCCACTAGAGCACAGGCTCTAGTTAATGCACTCCTCCTTAGTTGCCTCTCAAGAAGTTCTTGACAAAGTCATTCTTGTCCACGGCGCCGTATGTCTCCTGGTCCTCGAAATATCTCATAACGTGACATTGTTGTTTCCAAAAGTTAATCAACTCCTGGAATTCCATCTGGCCCTTGGCGTAAAGCACGTTGGTGACGTCCAAGTCGGTCACAAATCTCTGTCTCTCAAACTCCTGTCTGATTTTGGTTTTGACGTTAGAAACGGGCATGTCCAACTCGTACAAGTTGGAGAATTCCTTAGCGTTTCTGATGTAGCGGCGGTACAAATGGAGCACCCTTCTGCTCATGTCGGCGTGTGTGAGCGAGCGGCGGGTGGTTTCGGCGAACTCGGTGGCAAGTGTCATGGCGTGGGTTTTGACTGTGTTTCTGCTTCCGCTCAAATTGAAAGTTTCTGGTTGGTCGCAGCGAGTCGTGCGGCGCACAAACCCCAATTGACTAACTCGCGCGCACCTCGCGCAAAAGTTCGCCCAGAGGCTGCAAAAGTTTGATGAAGCGGCAGAGATCGAGGCACTGGTCCCACTTTTGTGCTCTTTTGAGCATGGCCACAATTTCGAGAATTACCGCTTTTTCGTTTTCGCCGAGCAAATCGCCCGCGGTCGCCTTGAGCTCCCGCCGGAAATTGAGATATATGCTCAAGTAGTTGTAGCACAAGTCCACATCTTGCGACTGAATAAGACTGTTCATGAGTTCCAAGGGCGTCCGCTTAACCAAGTCAAAAAACTTGGGCCAGTGTACCACCTCGATCTTGCGCAAGAAGTTCACGTAGATGGCCTCGGCAGCGGAGCTGGACTCTGCCAATTCACAAACCCGTCCTAAGTTTTCGACGTTTTCCAATTCTTCGAAAAGAAGGAGCTCCACGCAGTAGTTGTAATTACCAAAGTTCGAGAACCGCGCGGTGATTTTCGCCACGTCGTAGCCGGCTGTAAACAACTCGCGCCTGATGAGTTGGTTCAATATAAGTAGCTTTCTGGGGCGCAGCCGCATTATCAAATTGTCACTTTTGACCGCCGTTTCATCTTGGAACCCGAGAACACCCAACGTGCCTGCCGTGTGGGTAATTTCGATGGGCACGAACGACGCGGTGTCGATTGTTATTGGCTCAATCTTGCCATTCTCGAATTCGTGCGTACTGGCCACAAGTTCGTCAACACTGTACATCTTGATGCAGTGTCGCATGAATGAAAAAAGAAGCTTCTGGTGGGAGCCGTCGCCAAACGCTACCTCGTCCACGCTTAGGCGTTCCACGGCGTCGCTTAATTTGGCCAATTCGTAAATATTGGTCATTTGATTGCCGTTGACCACGTCCGTGTGCTGCGGCCCTGTGCTTTGGTTTTTCAACAAAAACAAAGCTCCGTTGTCCATCAAAAACAAAAAGTGTCTTTCGTCGACGCAGTACATTTCTTGGAGCAGCGAGATTTGAAGCTTGTGTTTGATGCTGGAAAGATGGATCGTTCGCTGGACCTTAATGGAGATGCGTGCCGATTCCACCACAACATCTGGAGTCTTCTCGGCAGAGTCCTTGCTTTTCAACTCGATGCTAATCACAATGATCTTCATGTCCAAAGTGACCAAAACGAGCGAGAAACACCCTGGTGTTTTCTCGGTGAGCTGATAGCCAGCGATCTTGTTTTTGAAGGTGTGACTCCAGGCGATCTTGTCGCTGTCAAACTTGAAGTTGACGCCACCAGCGCCATACTTCGAAGCCGCGGTGCTCAAAATCACCAACTCGTCAATTTGCCCCTCCAGGTCGCCCTCTTCTTCCTTGAAGAAGCGGTTCACGAGAACCAAATATTCGCCGATCCAAAAGTGGCTCACGACGTTCATCGGGCTTGAAACATGGTTGTAGAATTCAAACCAGTAGATCTGGTTATGTTCTGGGCCCAGGCTGATTGGCGTGGAGATGGCAATGTGGGGCCCGTAGGCCATCGAGAGTTGCTTCAATTCATTGATTTCCACCGTGAGCGTGCCGGTGGGCTTTCGGGTGGCCAACTTGCGGGCCGTCCCGTTGACGAAGTTCGAGTGTGCAATGACTTTCTGGAACGTCGGGAGAATGGGCACCCGGGCAAAAATGTTCCGATTGTGTGGCGCCGGGATGCTCAAGTACGACTCGTCGTAGAACATCGAGGCGCCGCTGTTGCACCGCAAATACTGCATTCCCTGGAGCCGGTGCAACGTTTTCTGATTGTCCACCACATAGATGCACTGGGCATTTGGTGAAATCGCCAAGCGCGTGGCGCGGCACCACGGCGTCAAGGCGGCGACTGTTTCGGGGGAAGCGCCCGAGCTGTGGAGCTCCTCCCGCGTGCCTTCAGAGCTGAAGCGCACGTTTCCGAATTTGGAGTACACCGTCCAAGACCCGGTCTCCGCGTCCAAGCAGGTGAAATACTCGCCGCACGGAGACCACTGCGCCGCTCCGGAGTCGTCGATTGTCTTGATGAGCTCCAACTTGTGGGTGTTCTTCCCGAGCGAGACGGTGTAGATGCGCACCTTTTGCCCGACAAAGAGCACCAAGTCAGACTGCGGGTTGAACACAAAGTCGGCCACCGGGCCGTCCAACTTGGCCAACGTGGTGGACGACAACGAGAAGCCTGCCGGCGAGGGCGCGAGCTCGAGAAGTGCCACCTCCAACTCCAGGTTCGTGTAGAGAAAGTAGTTGTGGTTCAAGTTGCAGGCCATGGCGACAATGTCGTAGAACCACGTGTAGTCGGCGAACGCCACCAGCTCGCTCTTGAACGTCTTGGTGTTGAGCACTTGGAGCTGGTTGGCGCCGTTGACAAACACCAAGTTGTGCAGGTTCAGCTTGCACCAGAACCAGCGGATGGCGTGCGCGAGCTTGAGGATCTTGTGCAACGCGATCTTGACCGCCGGGAGCGGCTCGTTGCGCTGCGCGTCGTCCGCCGGCTCGTTGTGGAAGTGCTCCACGCTGGTCATGGCCGCGTCGCCGCCGGCGCCGTGGAGCAAGCTGCGCGTGGCGGACCGGAGCGACAGGAGAAACGTGCCGCCCGCGGCCGCGGCCACGGGCAAGCTGTTCTGGAGCACCAGGTCGCCGTTCGCCGCGCTGCACACCTCGTACACGCCGCGGCCGTAGTTCAAGAAGACGTGGTAGATCAACACGAAGTTGAGTTTGGTCTTCACGTACACGCTGACGGAGCTGAGGCGCGCCAGCTGCGCCGTGTCCACGGACAAGTGCGGCACGCGCGCCTCTACGCACGGGCCGTGTGTCTGGAGGCACTCCGGGAGGCGGTTGTGGGCGGCTAGCGGAAGCAACGAGTGGGCGTCGAGGATGTGCACGGCGGCCGCGGAGACGACGGCCACGAGCGGCGTGTGGGGGAGCGGGAGAAGCTGCACGACGGGCGCCGCGAGCGGGAGCGGCACGTGCGCGGCCGGCGAGGTGTTCCAGACCATGCGGTTGATGTTGGAGTAGTATGCGGGCCGCGAAACGGCGATCGCTGGTGTTTTGCAGCTCTCAGCTGCGCAGGTTTTGGCCCGGGTTTTTTTCTGTTTCTTTGCTGCTTTTGCCTCTGCTGATTTGGCCTCTGCTGATTTGGCCTCTGCTGATTTGGCCTTTGCTGATTTTGTATTTTGTTTTTCTTGGTTCTCTTTGGTCTCTCCGAATCGCTGATATGATTCCGCGCATACTGGAGACTCTGGGGAGATTGCTGAAGGTTGGTGCTTTGTGTGGCAGAGTGCTGCTTTTGCCATGTTTGTGGCAAAACTCGCCATGGCGGCACTGGCTGGGGTCGGACTTGTAATGAAACGCAGCATCTGTGGTTTGCCACAAGTGTTTGTGTCATTTGCAACTGTCCTTGAATCTGCCGACAATGCGTCGGCGCTTTTAAAGACTCGAAACTGCCGGCAAACGCCCTTGGCCTGGCGAAATTGACTGCGGTGGCAATGCCCATGTTTGGGGTTTTCAATTGAATTTGGCTGGCGTTGGGTGAGGTGGTTTGAGTCCTGGGTCTGGTTGCACAGATGTTCTGCATTGATGGTGTTTTGACAGCGCCGTGCTTCCGACTTATTAGCAACCAAATGTTCACTGCTGGTGCTTTTTGTGGTGCTGAGCTAAAAGATGTGCTGCCACTTCTAGTTGTGACTACAATTCTACCGATGGTGAAGGTGAAATCTGAAGTGATGGCTGTATGATGATTGCACTAGTGCTTGAACTGATGCTCGTACTAATGGTTGCATAATTGTGCTGCAGCCGAGCGGCATTTACTAACAATGGCGTGAATACGGCTTTTTCCATATACTGGAGCCGGTAGACAAGAACTTGTTTTGTGACCCACACTTGCAATTCATGTGGTATTGAATGAGATCCAGTGCTATGGATGCTCTGTACGGCTTTTGCCGACACTGGCCAAACCTGATGAACCAACACAAATGATCCGTTCGAAAACTAGCACTCGTGAGCTCTCATAAAACAAGCTCTCGTATTCAGGAAGGTGTAGTCTAGGGCCTCTGTGGAAACAAAGCAAGAACCGTGAGTATCGACAGAAGGCCCGGTAATCTCCTAACCTAAAGCAAACAAAACACCCCGCCCATAGCAAATGAGCCCATCCCTGCCATTTACCCTGCGCTTCGCTCCCAAACTACATGATCTCACTTATAACGTGCCTTGATTTATACATTAGAAAGGGAGTAATGATGACAAACAGCCCAAGCCATCCAACAAAAGCTTAACGGTAAGACTTTTGGAACTTGGCTCTGGCACCTGGACCACCAAACTTCTTTGGCTCCATTCTTCTGGCGTCGGCAACCAACAAGGTCTTGTCGTAGGTGGAGAAGATCTTCTTGAGCTCGTTCTTGGAGGCCTCGTCAACGTACTTCTGGTGGTAAGCAACCAAGCCCTTGGCGATGGCTTGTCTGATGGCGTAAACTTGAGAGACGTGACCACCACCGGTGACCTTGACTCTGATGTCGATGTTTTGGAACTTGTCCAAGCCGGCCAAAACCAATGGCTCGTAAACCTTGAAACGCAAGATCTCGGGTTGAACCAAGGTGATTGGGCAACCGTTAACCTTGATCAAACCCTTGCCGGCCTTGACGTGGGCAACGGCGGTAGCGGTCTTCTTCTTACCAAAAGTCTGACGTTAGTATGGGACGGGAGAGGCGGGCAGAGAGCCCTGAAACAAACGTGAAACAAGCATGGGAGCGACGGCGCCGGCGCACGCCACGGAGCAGCACACCGCCCCGGGGCGGCGGCACTTCCATCCGCTCGTGGGCGGCTCGGTGATTTGGGTGCACCGAGATCAACGTGGTTTGTGGCATGTTCGGGCGTCGTCGTTTGCTGTTTCCGCTCAACTCGGCGCTGGCGTACATACCTGGACAGATGGGGTGGACATCTTGCTGTAAAGAAATGGATATAGTGAAAGAAATTTCAGCACTGTACTGAGGGAAAAAGTTTTCTGTGAGAGGCAGGACCGGCGGTGAGGAAGGACTGCACAGGGCCGCGGTGCACGGGTGTCCAGTGCGCTCACGGGCCCTGCGCTCACGCTGGCGAGCACCCGGCGCCTGGAGCGCACTGGGCGCGGGCAGCGGAAACCGGCTTCTCTGCAGGGCGTGCCCACATGTACTGCGGTGCTCCAAGTTTTCCGCGCGCGCCACGTGTTTTGTGACTGTGCGCGCGCCGTGTGCAGACCGCCCTTCCCGGCGGATGGGCCCCACTGCGCGAGCTCACTGTGCGGGAAAAAAAAACTGGAAAAAATCTGAACCTTTTCTTCTCCAAAGAACCACATCCAAAATGGCTATCTCCAAGAACTTACCATTGTTGAAGAACCACTTCAGAAAACACTGGCAAGAGCGTGTTAAGGTCCACCTTAACCAAGCTGGTAAGAAGGCTTCCAGAAGAACCGCCAGAATCCAGAAGGCTGCCAAGGCTGCCCCAAAGCCAGTCGATGCTTTGAGACCAATCGTCAGATGCCCAACCATCAAGTACAACAGAAAAGTCAGAGCTGGTAGAGGCTTCACCGTTGCCGAGCTCAAGGCTGCCGGCTTGGCCCCCAAGTACGCCAGAACCATTGGCATTTCCGTTGACCTCAGAAGACAAAACCAGTCCGAGGAGACCTTCGACGCCAACGTGGCTAGATTGAAGGAGTACCTCTCCAAGTTGGTTATCTTTGGCAAGAACGCCAAGGTCGAGGGCACCCAGGTGTCTGTCGCTGCCGCTTTCCCAATCACCCAGTCTGCCCCTGAGTCCGCCCCAAGAGCTGTCGAGGTCCCAGAGAAGACTGCTTTCGCCACGTTGCAAGCTGCTAGAGACGAGAAGAAGTACAAGGGTAAGAGAGACAAGGAGGCCAGAGAGGCTGCCGAGGCCGAGGCTGACAAGAAGAAGAAGTAATTCTTGCCGTAATTGCATGAGTCTTCTTGTATATTCACTTTGGTTTAATACATTAAACAGGTAAAGATGACGTAGGGGTGTTGGTGACGCAGAGTTGTTGGCCGTGAGTTGTTGCATGAGCAAGTGAGACGTTTCCGGAGGAAGGGGCCGCCCTGAGATGATGTTGCCGGATAAGGCGACGCACTGAGTTGTTTTCACCGCATGGGTCAATCGTTTCGTGTGCGTTTCTACATCGCTTGACAGCGCTCAAATAAAGAATCCGTGTTTTACTATAAACAAAGGGTTTAGTCGAACAAACCGAAACCCATGTCGTCGTCGGACTCCTCCTTAGCCTCTTCCTCCTTCTCCTCAGCGGCAGCCTCCTCGGAAGCGCCAGAGGCAGCAGCACCAGAAGCGCCAGCGGCGGCAGCTGGGGCAGCAGAGAAGTTGAAGAAGAACTCCTTCAAGTCCTTGCCGGCCAAGGCCTTAGCAAAGAGGTCGGCCCAGATTGGCTCGACGGTGACGTTGGCCTTGGAGACCAATTGGGACAAGTTCTCGGAGTTGATCTCGACGTCGGCGTCGGCCAAGATCAAGGCGGCGTAAGACAAAGCAGATTCGGTAGACATGGCGAACTAGAGATAATCAATTTAAGCAATAGGCAGACTATTTCTTAGTTTTGATGGTGGAGGAAGAAAGGCGAGCCCGGAAATTTTTTTCGTGCCACTAGTGGCAGCCGCCCGCGCACCCGCGCACGTGCGCGCAGCGAGGGCTCGGCCCTGATTTGCACCCAAACCACCACCGCCGTGCTCCCGGGCCGGCGCCACTATTTTTTTCCCCACCTCACTGCTCCATGCTGTCGCGCTGCTCGAGGTAGTCCAAGTACCACGGCTTGGTCCAGTTGCGGATGCGCTTGCCGTAGTAGATGAACGGCACCGCAGCGCCCATGATCAACAACGACAACACCGCCAAGATGACAAACGTGTTGGTGTTGCCCATGGCGTCAAGCCACGGCAGGCACGCAAACGTGAAGATGCACCCGAACATGTTGTTGATCACGGACACGCCGGCCATCATCTCGATCACCATCTCCGGGTACGCGTCCATCAAGTAGCTCATGGAAACGTCGCCGCTGGCGCCGAAGCCGACGCCGATGAGGCCCAAGCCAAAGTACGTCGGGACCCACGGCCACTGCTGGTCCGTGCCCACCGCGAAAAGCACCAACCCGACGGGCGTCAACACCGCGGGAATGATCAAGAAGTACAACCGGAACTCGGCCTCCTGCACCCCGCCGTTGCGCTTGGCCATCCACATGGTGAACCAGTCACTCACGATGCCGGCGTACACACACCCGACCACGGCGCCGATCAAGCACGGCACGTTCATGAGCGCCACGCCCGTGTTGCCGTAGTTGTACGGCGGGTCGTAGTACTGGTCGTCCTCCACGGTGAGGTAGAAGGTCAAGAGCGCGTCTTGCATGCCCCACACGAGCCCGGAGAAGATGGTGGGCGGGAAGAGAAACACGCGGAACAAAAGCGCCAAGCGGCGGAGGTACTGGCGGAAGCCGGTGCCCACCAAGTTGGGTGCCGGCGTGACCATGGCCACCCGTTGCCAGTACGGGCGCTTCTGCTCGTGGGCGCCCCGCTTGTCGGTGACGGCGAGCTCCAAGTTGTTGCTGTGCAACGACAAGCGCAGGTCCACCGACGCCCGCAGGTCGGCAAGGTTCTTGGCGTCCCGTTTCTTCTCACTCGCTTCGTAGGCCGCGCTCTCGCCGGTTTGCTGCACGGTGCCCTGGTACCTGCGCCGGTCGAACGCGGTCTCGTGCATGGCAAACACAATCACAAGCAAGAGCCCGCCGGAGATGAACACCGCAATCCACCCGACCCACCGGAACCCGCAGTATTGCACAATGAACCCGGCGATCAACGGCCCCAAAAACGTGCCCACGGACGTCGCCAATATGTACACCGTCAACACCGCGCCGATCTGGTGCTGGAAGTACATGTCCGTCAACGACTGCTGGACGTGGGCCTCGGCGCAGGCCTCGGACGCCCCCACGAAGAGCTGGGACCAGATGGTATCTGCTGTTCTGCGGGACTGCGAAAACCACACCGCCCCGACGAGCCCGACCAAGATACAGAAGAAGTACGACAGCTTGCGCCCGTACAAGCTGGCCATGGGCGTGAGGAGGAACGTGGTCCAGCCAATGGCGATGAAGAGCACGCCGGCGCCAGTGTTCATTGAGTCGTACGAGATGCCGTACTTCTCGTTGAGCGAGTCCTGCACGGCCCCGGCGTCGTTGGACGTGGCGGCGGTGAATCCCGTGATGAAGGCCAACAAGAGAAAGTTCCACAACTTCTTGCTTTTGGCCCAGTTGAGCGGGTCGTTGACGGAGTCCGACGGCTGCGGCACGAGAATCACGTTTTTGTCCGTCACTTTCAAGTGCGACCCGCCGTGCTCGGCTGAGAAGGAGTAGATGTTGACCGTCCCGGGGACGAAGTCCTCGTTGGACCGGGAGTTGATGGACAGTCGCTCGTCGTCCATTGCCACGGGGTTATGCAAAGATATCCGAAGAAAGCTTGGATGTGAGAGGGGGCGATTTTTGTAGTGTCCAAACGCAGCGAGCCAGCTAGAAGATCACCCGAGGGACGTCGATGCAGCACCTACTGCGAGCTTGGGTGTGCTGTAGCAAATGTTTCATTCTGGCGGGCGATAAGCACCTTGTGGAGATAACGCATGGCTTGTGCGCGATGCGGCCTCCCGCTGCAGACGTGGTGCACATAGACAGCACAGAGTTTCCAGATCCGGGCCCGACGCAAAACCAAGGTTGGATTGACACATGTAAGGCACGGGCCACCTAAAATAGAGGCCGCGGGGGAGCCCAGCGGTGGACGATATCGCACACAATTCACGCGGGGCCGAGCGGCCAGGGCCTAATCGGGTGGTTTGCTCGCTTATGCAAGGCCTAGCGGCCTGCGTCGAGGGCAGCGTACCGAGCCTGAGACGCTTTTTACCGACAAGCAAGATCGCGCTCGCTTCAGCTAAACTACAGTAGTCTCTGAACACTTAAAATAGAATGGTTAGCTGCCCTTGGGGCAAGACACTCCTCATAAGTTAGCCTTTTCGTGTTGCGAAAAGTACTCCTGGAGCACGTCTCTGATGGCGTCCACGGCATAGGCGTAGTCGGACAACTCGTTGTAGACCTGGCACGACCACCGCACAACGCACTGGCCCTTATAGAAATTGAGCTGCACGTAGGTGTTGTGCTTCTCGATTGTGCGGGGGAGCACATACTTCACGAGCGGCTTCGTCTGGTTCGGGTCGCCGGCGTCAAAGTCGGGCGAAAACTCGCCGAGAGGAACGCGAACGGTCACCATGGCGCACACAAGCGTCAGCTCGGCGTTTTCAAGCACAGCGGCGCCGGGCCACATTTCCTCGGTCAACCGCCCCGCCTTTCTTGCGAGCGAGTAGCAGTAGTCTCTGATCTTCTCCTCGCCGCCGCACACCTCGGAGCGGAACTGCAACGCCGTGGGGATACAGGACAAGGTGGCAAAGACCGTGGTGCCGCTGAAGGCGAACTTCAGGAGGAACAAGTTCTCCTCGTCGTGCGGGGAAAGCTCGGCGTCGGGGTCCGTGTAGGAGTGGGAAATCGGGAGCGTCTGCACGTCCCGGTGGTGCTTGGGGTCCACGTACAACATGGCGCAGCCCTTGGGCACCGAGAGCCACTTGTGGATGTTGGAGACAAAGAAGTCGGGCTCGAAGCCCAGCGCGCGGAAGTCCAAGGGCACCAAGCCGGCGGCGTGCGCCCCGTCCACCAAGGACAACACGCCGTAGCGCTTGCACAAGGCGGTGATTTCGTGGTACGGGAACACGGCCAGGGGCATCGACGACACGACGTCCACGAGCGCCAACTTGACGTCATGCGCCTCCACCGCGGCGCGGAACCTGTCCACCATGGCCGTATGCAGCATGGGCAAGTCCAAGTCCACGACCACGGGCACGACGCCGATCTTGCGGGCCAAGAAGCGCACCGTGTTGGCGCACGCGCCGTAGGTGGTGCTGAAGAGCAAGATCTTGTCGCCCTTCTGGAACGGGTACGTGCAGAGCACGGCGTTGACGGCCGAGGTGGCGTTCAGCATCAAGGCGAGGTTCTGCGCCGGGCAGTTGACGAACGCGGCCACCGCCTGGATGGCGTCCGCGTACACCTTTTCGTGGGTCACGTAGTGGTAGGTGTCGGGCGAGGCCAACTCGGCGCGGAACGCGTCGACGTACTTGTCGAGGACGCAGGTGGGCGGCATGCCGAACGAGCCGTGGTTGACGGGGACGAACCCAGGCTTGACCTGGAAGTGGGTCTCCTTGAACTTGTGGCCGAACTCCATGAGCAACGAGCGGGGATAGAACGAGAGTGGCGATGGAGTTGCAGAGCTGCGGACTGGCGGGGCGTGGTGTTGGCTGGCCGCTGAGTGGTGGGGAGTTGGCGATAAGATCGCACATGCGGGCGCATATATATGCATACAGTGTTGAGTCACCATGGTGACTCAGGCCTTTGCGGCCCGCCGCGGACTCTTCCGCCCAATTGCCACGGCAGGCGCCTGTTTCCTAAAATGGCCTGGTCTGTGTTCTGGTCATGGTGTGGCGATGAAAGCCAGCACCAAAAACCGCCTTGCCCCCGCCACTCACTCAACCGGCGCCGTCCCACGATGCGCACTTTCGCACTACTCCACACCTTCTCATGTTGCGGGCCGCCCTTCAGCGCCGAGCCCGAGCCGCAATCTGCGGGCCGCTCGCCGGGCACCGCCGCCCGGCGGCGCCCACGCCCTTTGGCGCGTTCGCCCGCGCCCTCTCGCACCCGCCGCCGCAGCACCCGCCCACGCCGCCCAAAAAAATCCCCGCCGACAGGCCCGAGTGGGCACCCGTGACCAAGGAGCAGCTCTTGGCGCGGCGCACGGGCGTGTTGTCGCGCATGGGCGTGCGGCTCAAGTGGCTCCTCAAGAAGCTGAACCGCCCGTTCAACACCGACGACTACTCGGCGCTCTTCTCGTGGCTCGTGGTGGGCAACGCCTTCTTGCTCATCGCGGGCACCACCACGTTCGTGCTGTTGGTGATCTTCACCATCAACCCGCTCTTCTCGCAGGAGTTCGTCGCCCGCAAGTTGGGCGAGGTGATGACGAAAAACTCCAACCTCACCGTGACGTTCGAGAACGCCATCGTGCCCGGGTGGCGCGACGGCAAGATCTCGTTCAAAAAGTGCTTCGTGAGCCGCCGCCCGAAGCTGTACTGGAAGTTCGCCAAGGGCTCCCAGGCGGAGGCCTTTGCCGAGCGCAGGCAGAACCAGGGCGCGGGCCCGGCCGCGGCCGCCGCCGCCGCCGACGACGACGGCAACTACACGCAGTTCGACTTGACCATCGAGGAGGTCAACGTGACCCTCTCCTTCCGCAAGTGGGTCAACGGCACCGGCATCATCGACACCATCGAGATCAACGGCCTCCGCGGCGTCGTGGACCGCACCCACGTGCGGTGGAACCCGGACGACGACGCCACGCACTACAAAAACAAGTACCAGTTCGGCGACTTCGAGTTCAGCGAGTTCGTCATGAAGGACGTGCTCTTCACCTTGCACCAGCCCGGCGGCTTCCGCCCGTTCAAGGTGGCCATCTATAACTGCGAGCTCGAGCGCCTCCGCAAGCACTGGCTCTTCTTCGACTTCCTCAACGCCAACAACGTCAGCGGCTCCTACGACAACTCGCTCTTCACGCTCCACAAGCGGCAGCGGCTCGACGACTTCGAGGACATTGACGCGGACGCAGACGCCGCCACCCACCTCCCTTGGAAGCGCGTGACGCGCTTGCGCGTCGACTCGCTCAACATCGACCACTTGAACAGGGGCCTCGAGGGCCCGTTCGGCTGGATCACCTCCGGCAAGGTCGACATGGTGGGCGACGTCATGGTGCCCGAGGAAACAAAGGACTTGAACGTGACCGAGATTGTGCGCATCATCGCCGAGTCCATCCAGAAGGAAACCACGCGGTACCGCAACCCGGACGTGGACATCCGGCGCCAGGACCACGTGGCGCGCTTGGGCCAGCCGGCAGGCAACAGCGACTACCTGAAGTATTTCGTGTTGGACTTGACGCTCCGCCTCAACAACGTGCGCGCGTTGGTGCCGTTCAAGGCGCCGGAGCTCAGCTACGTCAACTATGCGTTGATCCGACCCATTGTGGCGTACATCAACCTGCGCAACGCCTTCATCGAGATCAACAGCCGCGTGGTGAAGAACCTCGACGACTTCAGCGGCTCGTGGACGGTGTACGACTCGTTGTTGATGGACGACATTTCCGAGCAGGTGTACGACAGCTTTGTCAACTATGTCGCGGACGACGAGATCCGCCTAGTGCGCATGCGGAAGATGGCGTTCTGGTCCGTGCAGCTCTTGGTGCAGTTGATAGTGTTTGGGCTTGGTGCGTTGACGTAGCCGTGCGCCGCCGAGACTGGAGCCGGACCAGACACGGCCCCGGTGGTGGAGCCGACAGGCGCGTCGGCGCACGGCCATTTGGCAAGCCATTGAGCCTGTGGGTGATTGCGCGAGTCCTGCTGCGCCCTGACTGACCGTTTGGCACTGGCCGTTTGGCATTGGTCATTTGGAACCCGTTTGAACTCGTTTGAACTCGGTTGAACCCGTTTGAACCACGTTTGAAACACGTTTGAAACACGTTTGAGCCACGTTTGAATCACGTCTGGAACACGTTTGAAACACGTTCTTATCGCTGATCGCGCAAAAAGTTTAGCTTGAATAGTGATCTGCAATTGAGCTCCTGAAGTGAGCGTCGAAATAGTGAACGCTTGAAACAGGGAGCGTCAGCACGCCATGAGACCGCACGCTGCTCCACCAACAGCACGCTTCCGACCCCTATAGCCGCGTCACCAACACGAGCAACGCCACGTACGCCGACAAGCTCAACGACGTCAAGAATAGCACCGAGTTCCCCGCCGTGTGAAACACCTCCTCTCCGCTATGCGGGTTGTAGTAGAAGTCCACGTGCCGCGCCTTGGCCACGCCCATGAAGTACAACACAAACCCGTACGCCGTGTACACGGTGCCGATGGGGAGAAACTCGCGCGTAAAGAGCTTGATGATCACCACGGCGAACGAGAGGCACGAGATGGCGGTCCGCGTGTACGCGCCCTCGTACGTCCGCTGGTGCGCCCGCACGTCGAGGCGGATGTTGGAGCTCAACT
Organism: Metschnikowia caudata; assembly: GCA_008065175.1. Taxonomy (NCBI): domain Eukaryota; kingdom Fungi; phylum Ascomycota; class Pichiomycetes; order Serinales; family Metschnikowiaceae; genus Metschnikowia; species Metschnikowia caudata. The sequence continues at coordinate 141,787 of VATF01000002.1, forward strand.
GGTCGAGCTCGGAGATTTTGCGCACAGACATAGCGGCCGGCGGAAGCGTGGGTGGTGCGGGTCGGTTCCCCGCCCGCTGCGCGCCGAGAACGGTTGCACGGGCCCGCGCCCACACCCACCGCCACGGGCCCAAATCCTTTTCCTTTGGCCACACCCGCGAGTTCTTTTCTTCCGACAACGCCCCCGAGTTCTCCCGCTTGAGCCACACCCCCGAATTTGTTTAGTTCGGCCACACCCCCAATTGTTCAGTTCGGCTACACCCAGACAGACCTTCTAGTTCGCCCGCCAAAAGCCGCTACCATGGCCACCAACAGAAAGTACAACGTGCGGCTCCGAGTGCCGGCGGCGTTTCTCGCCACGCTTCCCGAGTTCACCGCGCCCAAGCCCAAGCCCCGCGTCAAGAAGCCCGCGGAGGAGAAGAAAGCAGGCTCGCCCACGCAGACGCCCGCGCCCGACGAGCCCGCGAAGCCGAGCGCGGGCCCGAAGGAGTTGTCCACGGCGGGGCTCGCGGTCAACAGCGTGACGCGGGCGCTCGACAAGCTGAAGACGCCGTGCCGCCGGTGGACCAAGGGCCAGCGGCAGTTCAAGACCTTCAGCGGGTTCAAGGTCAAGTTGAAGACCTGGAAGCTGCGCCGCGAGAGGGACCCGGTTGCCGTGTAGAGCGAGCTGGAGCTGGCTCGGGCCCACGAGCCCGAGAAAATGCCGCAGAGAGCGTCGGCGAGTGCACGTGGTCACGTCGCTGGGTCCCGTGCCGCCCTGCCACAGTCAGGTGGTGGGGCCGTGGATGGGCGAATGCCCGATCGGCATCTGCATGAAAAGCATTTGCATGCCTGCTTGGCTTGATGATGGAAATTGCACTAGAAAATGGATGTTTATTGGCGGAAAGCGGCGGAAAGATGGCACAGATTTCGAGGGCCTGGGTGCTTGTAGACAGCTTCATATGGACACCGGCTCGCTTCCCGATATTTTCGGCGGAAAGTCTCTTTTGGCCTGTCACGGTACTCACGAGACTGAGGCTGGCACATTGCATTACAATTCCACCCAGCTTTTCGAGAATGGCCATTTAGGTCTCGAGTTGGGTGTAGCTGGATCTCGAATTATATGAGTCGGGTTTGATGCTTGATCTCGATTCTGACCGAGTTGATAAGCGAGATCCCGAATCATACCCTAGTGTGACCTAAATCCGGATCTCGAATAATTCCGAGTTGGGTCTAATGCTGGATCTCGAATTACACGAGTCGGGTTTGATGCTGGATCTCGATTTTAACCCCGTTACCCTCGACAATTCTCGAATCATGCCCTAGTGGGACCTAAATCTGGATCTCGAGTGATCCCCGAGTTGGATTCAATGCTGGATCTCGAATTTTACCCGACCTTTGAAGCTAGATCTTGAATCATGCTCTGGGACCTAAATCTGGCTCTGAAATTCGGGATTGGATCTGATGCTGGATCTCGAATTTAATGAGTTAGATTGAAAGCTGGATCTCAAATCATGTCCGAATTGAATCCAAGCTGGATCTCGGATTTACGACTAAGATTGAAAGCTGAATCTCGTGTGACACCGTAGTTGGATTTAAAGCTGGCTCTCGAGTTGTGACTCGAAATCCCGAGCTACATCTTGAGTTGGTTCCCGTGAATCTTCGGCCTGGCCCCATGCTGGCCTCTTGGCCTGGAATTGTCTGATAAAGGTGCAGCCCATAAACTACGGAACCATAAACTACATCACCCAAAATTTATCACCCAAAACTCATCACCCAAAACCATATAATTCAGAAAATACAGAGTTCATTAGCTGTGGAAGCCATAAGCGTAAAAGATATACAGAACGCATAAACGCCTAGCCCATAAACTACAGAACCAGGACCTCGCCCATAAACTGTAGCCCATATAATGTAGCCCATGATTGCAGAACAAATCAACTACAAAATCCATGAGTTGTAGAAAAAGATGTAAAATCCTTAAACACACAATCCGCCACATAATCCAAAGAACATAACCCAAAATACATAACTTGCAACACACAGCCAGAAACACATGGCCCATTGATTGTGGGCTAGTTGTGAGGCCCAGTCTGGAAGGTGAACTTCTGCAACCCGCTTGGTGTGGCCTAATGAGGCGGGACACTGCACCGAGATAAGAATCTGACGAAAACACCAAGGGCCTAAACGCCATTTTTCCTGCTCAGGCCACAAAAACATCGGGCCCCAACTGCGGCCTGGCCCCAGGCCTGCGATGGCGCCGCACTGGGCGCACCGGTTTTGCAGCACGCACCGGCCAAGCGAAAAAGGCACAACCACCGGTGCCGCTGCGCCGCCACGGGCCAAAAAATTTGCAGTAGGCCGCCAAACGCTCTCCAGTAGCCACTGCCCAATAACCCGCCAAAAACTCGCCAAAAACCCGCCAAAAACTCGCCAAAAACCCGCCAAAAGCCCGCCCGCGGTTGGCCCGCTGCGCGGCCCGGCCGCCCTACCCAAATCATCGCCCCGCCCGTGTGCGCGCACCATGCGCCTCCACCTTCTTCGGCGGTGCCTGTCCGTCGCCCGGCCGCTGGCCACGCAGGCCAACCACACCATCGCCAACAAGCAGCTCCTCTACACCACCGACGTCAGCAGCCCCGGGTCGATCTTCTTCCTCCCGCACGGCACGCGCGTGTTTAACAAGTTGGTGCAGTTCATGAAGCACCAGCAGCTCCGCCACGGGTTCCAGGAGGTGATCACGCCGCTCATCTACAAGACGCTGTTGTGGGAGACACTGGGCCACTGGGACAACTACAAGGACGACATGTTCAAGGTGGTGGGCCACGCCGCCGACGCGGACGACGGCGCCGAGTACGGGCTCAAGCCCATGAACTGCCCGGGCCACTGCTTGCTCTTTGCGCACGCCGAGCGCTCGTACAACGAGCTCCCCGTGCGCTTCTCGGACTTCTCGTCGCTCCACCGCAACGAGGCCAGCGGCGCGCTCTCCGGCTTGACGCGCGTGCGCCGCTTCCACCAGGACGACGGCCACATCTTCTGCGCGTTGCACCAGATCCAGCGCGAGATCGGCGCCACCGTGGCCTTGATCCAGGACTCCTACCGCGTGTTCGGCCTCGCCGCGGACAAGGTGGACTTGTGCCTCAGCACGCGCCCGGCCAAGTACATGGGCGACTTGGCCACGTGGGACGCGGCCGAGGCGCAGCTCGTGGCCGTGCTCGACGCCACCGCGGGGGCGGGCCGCTGGCGCACCAAGCCCGGCGACGGCGCCTTCTACGGGCCCAAGATCGACGTGTTGGTGACCGACGCGTTCGGCAAGAAGCACCAGGTGGGCACCGTGCAGCTCGACTTCCAGCTCCCCGCGCGCTTCGGCCTCGCCTACGTGGCCGCGGACGGCTCGCGCGACAACCGCCCGGTCATGGTGCACCGCGCCGTGTTCGGCTCCTTGGAGCGCTTCTTCGCCATCTTGCTCGACCACCACCAGGGCCGCTGGCCGTTCTGGCTCAACCCGCGCCAGGCGGTGGTGGTGCCCGTGGCCGAGCGCCACCGCGCCGCGGCAGAGGCCGTGCAGCGCCGCCTCGTGGGCGACGTGGTGGCGTCCGACTCCGCGGTGGCGCCCATGACCGGCTACAACTTCCATGTGGACGTGGACGCGCGCAGCGAGACCGTGGGCAACAGGATCAAGGACGCGTTGCAGAAGGGCTACTCGTACATCGTCATGGTGGGCGACAAGGACATTGCCAACGGCACCGTGTCCGTGCGCACGAGAGACGACCGCCTGGTGCACCACCACACCGTGGACGACCTCTACGCCAAGTTCATAGACTTGGAGAAGGCCTACCAGTGAGGGGCCTGCGGTGCGGAGCGGCGCGTGCATGCGTTTTTGGTTTTCGTCCGGCTGGCGCGACGGGCCTGGAGAACACGGTGGTCTTCGCTGACTCTTGGTGTCTCGGCCGTCTTGTCTTTCCAACGTCTGCCGTCTTATGTTCCCAATGTCTGCTTCTGTTTCAATGTCTGCCAATGTCTCGATGTCTGCTAATGTCTCGATGTCTGCTAATGTTTCAATGTCTGCTTATGTTCCAACGTCTGCCGTCTCGTTGTTTCAATGTCTGTCGTCTTATGCTTCCAACATCGGCCAAAGCTCTGGTCCCAGAATCCGCTGCGTGATGCAATGGCAATTTCCCAGAAGTCAAGCCGTGGGATCCAATATGAGGGTCAGTGCCACTTTGAGCGGAATACGTTTTGAGCCATGTGGCAGCCACCGGCCAATCTAGCCATCGCTCGTGTTTCCAGCTATCGGAATCTATCCAGTTTCTCACCATACCTTCGATCCACCTGTTTATAGTTACACCGCTTGTCAGCAAAAATACAAAAGTCGAACAAGATGTACTCCAAGATTCCGCAACTTTCATGGCCACAAGATTTTCATGAGTCTCAATGATTCTAAAACTTTATGGTTGTAGCGCATACTTGTTCTCCATGACCTCGTTTCTCTCAAAGTTGCAACGAGTTTCCCGTATTGTTTATGACTCAGAACCCGCAAATCGCCTCTGAGTCTTTGTGTCACATTTTTTAGTATGGCTTTGTGAACGGCGATCAGGCTCGCCGTATTTGCGGTTCCGTTTTTCGAAATTTGACTTTCTAAGTGTGGTTTTGACTAAGTGTTGCACCCAAACCGCATTTCTCCTATATATCGATGAATACCACCAATGCATACTCTGTCTCCATTTACTTGACTCTCGCAGCTTCTCTGCTCCCAGCACCACCATCCAGATCAGTCTCAATAACAGACCTGGTATCACTACTCAAGTTTCACTCCAAAACTCACAATACATGGCGTTGCCCAAATCGTCCCGATCACTTGATTTCACTCTATGTTCTCGCACCCTACGACTCCACCCCGTACTGCTTGGCTGCAAGGATCTTCTCCAACTGCAACCACAAGTCCCGCACAATCATCTTGTCCCGGAAGCGCTTCTCGCCGCGGTCCACGTTGATGACATTCACGTTCCAGTCCTTGATCTGCTTCGGCACAACGTCGCCCTGGTACCCGACGTAGAAACCCGTGTAGTGCTGGAACAACGACTCCGGCTTCGAGTACTTGAACTTGGAGAACTGCCACGCCTGGCCCGTGGTGAAGATGGCAATCACGCGGTCCCAGTACTCGGGCTTCGTGAACAAGTCCACGTTGTCCACTACCATTATGCTCTGTGCCGACTGCTGGAACTTGTCCGACGGGTGGCTCACGGTGACGACGTTTGTGTCGGATCTCTTCAACGCGGGCTCGGTGAAGCGGCCGTCCTCCAAAAACTCCTTGATGTTGCTCAACGAGATGAGCGCGGTGGTGGCGGGCGACACGATGATGATGGGCTGCTTCTTCACCACGGCCGCGGGCTTCTGCAGCCGCGCCGTCTTGGCCTTTTTCAACTGCGACAGGAGCCGCTTGGCCTCGGACACGAGGTTCTTGAGCATCACGTTCTTGGTGCCGCGCAACGCCGCGTTGTGGTCGAGCGACTCGACCTCGTACTGCGAGATGCGGGCCATCTTCGGGTCCTCGAGCTTGCGCTTGGGCGCGGCGGCGGCGTCGTCCGCGGCGGCCGCCGCCAGGTCGTTTTCGATGAACTTGCAGCTCTCGGAGCTGCCGTTCAACCACGCGGTCAACTCGGCCTTGACCAAGAACTTGAAGTCGAGCACGTCGTTCTCCAAGCAGGCGTTTTTGTAGTCGACGATCGACGACTTGTCGTGCGTCCAGCAGAACACGACGGGCTTGAGCGTCTGCTGCTCGCCCTCGTTGTAGAAGTTTGTGGGTTCGTCGAGCGAGTACCGGGTTGCGTCGGCGCCGAACGTCACGTGCGTGGCCAGCTTGATGGACTCGGTGGGCTCGGTGCCTGCAAGGAGCTGCACGGGCTGCTGGCTGGAGGCCGCGGCTCGCAATTTCGTCAAGGCGTCCATCGGGGAGGTGAGATGTGTTGTTTGCGAGGTGGAAATTTGATGTGAGTGTGCAGAGAGCCGCGCGCCCCACATAGGCAGGCGGTGGTTGTGCGGCCTTGGTTTGACCAGCGGCGGTTTACATCTGCGCCGGACTTTTGGACACGAGACGCCGTGCTGGACACGAGACGCCCACCAGACGCTGGACACAAGACGCCCACCAGACGCTGGATACAAGACGCACACCACTAGACGCCGTGGTTTGAAACTGTCCTGGAGCAGCGCACCGACCCCGGAACTGGCCCACTGACCTGACCCCGGAACTGGCCCACTGACCTGACCCCGGAACTGGCCCAATCGACCCCGGAACTGGCCCAGCCACCCCCTCCCATCCCTTCCCTCCCCCACCCATGTCGCATGTCCACGAATGGACCGAGGCCGCCTTCGCCACGTTAGACCGCGCCCAGCGGCTCTCGTCGCTGGCGCAGGGCCTGTTGGAAACCACCGCCCAGCTACTCGCCGTGGACCTCCCGCTGAGCATCCGAGACGCTACGGCGCACCACCAGGCGGCTGTGGCGGAGCAGCGCCGCGTGGGCGCGTTGCTCGAGAAAAGCACCGCCCTCTGTGAGGCCAAGGCCGCCGCCCACCGCAGCAGCGTGGCGGACAAGTTGGACCCGGCGCTTGCCCGGCTCGCCGCCGTGCTCCGCCAGTTGCAGGACGTGCAAGTGCCGCTGTTTTTGGTGCGGACGGCCACGCCGCTGCGGCTCGCAGACTTTGTGTCGCACGACGAAATCGTGTTGTTGCGCAAAAACATCGCCGTGTACACCGCCAACTGCGCCAAGATGGCGGGGCTCATGGACTCCACCGCGGCGCGGCTCGCGCGCGAGTGGCAGGGTCACGCGGCGCAGGTGCTGGCGCTCAGCGCGCCGTACGAGCGCGGCGCGGGCGGCGCGGGCGGCGCGGGCGAGCCCTCGGAGGTCGCGGCCGTGCCCGGCGGCAGCGGCGAGCCCGTCGCCGCCGCCATTCTTCAGGAGAACGACGCCCTCGGCGCGGAGCTCACCCACCTCTTGCACATGCTCACCAACCACTACGACCAGTGCGCTGTCGCCGCGCGGCTGCCCGGGTCCGCGCGCGCGCCGGACTTGGAGGTGCTCCACGGCGACACGTTGGAGCTCCCGGCGGTGCTCAAGGAGGTGCGCGCCGTGCACGACGTGATTCTCAACAACGAGCGGCGCGCGGCGGCGGCGGCGGACGAGAGGATGCTGCGGTGGGCCGAGTTTGGCGCGCGGTGCCGGCGGCTGCTGGCGTGGCTGCGCGACTTTGAGCGCACGCGCGTGGCGGCGTTGGCGGTGGTGGCGCTCGAGTTTGACCGCGTGGCTGCAAACGGCCTGCTCGCGCCGCGCGGCCGCGCCGTGCCCACGTACGCGGCGGTGCTCGACGAGCTCTCGCACCACTACGCGCAGTTTGCCACCGTCTACCACACGCAGTACCTCAGTGAGCTCCACTACGAGCAGTTTGTGTACCCGCGCAAGTTTTTCAAGACGCTCGACGACTTTGTCAACGGGCAGCTCCTCGCGCTCGAGGACGACGAGCGCGCGCGCCGCCGCGACTGGCTCCGCAAGTACGGCGACTACATCCCGAGCGTGTTCCTGTTGCCGGGCGACGCCAGCTATCCGAGCGTGGTGCAGGTCATCAGCGAGGGCTTGGACGACGTGAGCACGCCAGCGGCGGAGCGCGACGAGGAGCGGCTCTTGGCGCTCATCCGCGTGGTGCGGAAGGGCAAGTAGCTGGGCCGGTCACGGTGTGCTGAGCCTCGCTGTCTCGGCCTGAAACTGCCAGCAAACTGCGAGCAAACTGCGAGCCGGAAACGGTCGCAGCCTGAAACGGTCGCAGCCTGAAACGGTCGCAGCCTGAAACAGTCGCAGCCTGAACCTGCCAGCCTGAACCTCAACCTGAACTTGTAGTTCGGCCGCTCTCCGCGCCCTAATGTCTATATCGTTTCCGGACAATCTCTTCTCCCAAATTTCCAGCATCCCTGATTTGATGTCGCCTTCCCAAACTAAACCGCGATGTCCAGCTCGCACCCAAACATGTTGCAGCCGCGCGCATCGCACACCACAACATGGCCATCCGCTTCGCCGCCGCGTCCAATTCACAGCTGCCGGCGCCGCGGCCCGCGGCGTCAATGTCGATGGCCGCCCCCAACGAGTACTCGGACCTCGAGGACGACGACGCCCTGGACGCCGGCAGCCCGCAGCAGGACGCGCTCGCACAGTCGCTCCAAAGCCACCGCCCGTTCGGCCGCCGCCCGTCCCCGGAGGCAGACCTCGTGAGCCAGTACGGCATCGGCGCGCAGTTGCTCTTGAAGTTGGGCTACCAGCAGGGCAAGGGCCTCGGCGCCAACGGCGAGGGCATCACCGCACCCATCGAAACCAGGCTCCGGCCGCAGGGCTTGGGCGTCGGCGGCATGGCCGAGACGCCCGCAAAAGACGCCCCCGCGGACACCAAGGCGGTCGCCTTCGCCAAGCCCACCTACGACTTGTTTTTCGTCATCAAGGACCTCGAGAAGTACGGCGTGGACGTGCCCGCGCTGTACAAGGAACTCTCCGACAGCACGGCGCAAGACTCGCACGCCGTGGCCGCCGCCTACGCAAAGCTCGACGCGGCCAGGCACGACGTGGCGGAGCTCCACAGCCACATGCTGAAGCTCCGCGTGGAAATCGACTACACCGAGAGCTTGGCCGCCGCCGAACAGCTGGAGGCGGCGCTGCTCGAAGCGCTTCTACGCGCCGTGTCGCCGCTCCCCCGCACGGCGGCGGCCGCCGGCGCGGCGCTCGAGCAAATCGCCGCGCTGGGCCCCGCCGCGCCCCACGCCCAGGAGCTTTTCGTGGCGTTGGCGCGGCCGTTCGCCAGCACGGCCATCGCCTCGCCCGCGGACGCCGACTACGACGCGCTCGCGCGGTGGGCGCTCGCGTACCGCGACATCGACGAGGACAATGTCGGCGTCAGCCTCAACCTCTGGGACTCCATGATCGTGGCGTGCTTGGAGGCGTTGCGCGACGACGACCCCGCCAAGTTGCGCGACGACGTGCGGTTCTGGTTGCGCTCGCCCGTGGTCATCAACTCGCCCGTGGCAGAGCACCACTGCGTCAAGCACATCGTGGCGCCCGCGGCGGCGCGCGTCGTCGCGGGCTGGGACCTCCGGGCGGGCTTCGACCCCGAGATCCTCGAGTACCTCGCCGACTTCAGCTTCGCCCCGCAGGACCAGGCGGCGGTGTTCGGCGCCGTGGCCCAGCGATACGCGCGCCACTTTGCCTCGTGCTTCCAGCAGATGGCGGCCGCCGGCAGCCCGTGGGACATCTACGTGGGCGACATGCGGCCCGCTCTCGAGCACTACGCGGAGACCGGGGCGCCGATGCTCGCGCAGTACGACGAGCGCGAGGCCGCGAAGATCAAGCGCGGCTTCACGCGCGCACTCGTGGCCTTCTGCGCCGGCGGCGCGCTGTGGGACTGGTCCGCCGGCCTGGCCGGCGTGCTCAAGGTGGTGTGCGACATGTACAACCAGTGCTACATGCTCGCGCCCGGCCAGTACGAGCTCTTGCTCGAGTTCGGCGTGCTCAACCCGATGGTCGAGCACTTGCGCCGCGCCCTCGCGGAGCGCCGCGACGTCGTGGCCTGGTTCCACCTGTGGCAGGACGAGTTTGCGCAGGCGAGCGCGGGCAACGACGAGGCCCGCGAGGTGTTGCTCTGGTACACGAACGCGTTCATCCGCGAGATCGAGGCCGCGGCCGGCGCGGACGTGCCGTGCGTGCTCCCGCGGTACAACGGGCGGTCGTTCTCGATGCTGGAAATCGAGGCGGCGCTCTTGGACGGCGACGCCGCGCCGAGCGTGCACGCGGTTGCCGTGCTGGACCTCGCGGCCACGTTCAAGGACGTGTTGCTGGACTTGTGCGAGAGGCACCACGCCGAGTTGGTGGACACCGGGGCGCACGACGGCGAGATGAACAGCGTGCTCGAGCTCCGGTTCCGCTCCGGCGCGGCGTACACCTGCCACGTTGCGCGGGACATTCTCTGGGTCGGCGGCCGCGCGGTCGACGCCGAGGCTTTTTTCGAGCAGAACGCGTAGCCGGGGTCCTTTCGCACGGTGCTGCAAACGCGGGCCGCTGCGCGCACTGGCCGTTTTTCGCAGCACCGGAGTGCGGTGCGCACCCATCACCATGTTCCCAGCGACTGTCCGTGTCCGTGGCCGTGCGCTCGGCGCCGCGGCGGCCCGCAGCTACTCCATCAAGGCCAAGGCCAAAGACCTCAACAAGTACCTCGACCGCATCGGCGACGAGAAAACCCGCGAGTCGCAGCGCACGTTGAAGGTGGTGCGCATGGTGGGCGCCGGGTCCGTCGTCATGGTCATCTGCTCGCTTCTCTGGGCCAGCTCGCTCTCGGCGCCGGTGAAGGAGACGGTGCCGGAAACGCCGGACTTGGCCACCGACATCAGGAAGTAGCCCGAACCGGTCACCCAAACTGGGAACCCAAACTGGGCACCTGTGTCGGTCACGAAATGGTCACTCAAAATAGTCACCCAAAGCGATCACTCAAAATGGCCGCCTGTTTCTGATCACCCTGCCTGGGCACCTAAACGGGACCCCTGCCTTGCTGGCCACAATTCCGTGTTCGCTGACAAAGTACAGTGGTGGCTGCATGGACGGTCAGAGCGCCCATGGCTTCATACTCGTTGGTCAGTGGTAGAACACGCCAAATACATAAACAAACAAAAAAAACGTCAAGCCCCAGTAGCAACCAACGCACAGTACTGCGCTGCCGGCGATCGGCCGCGTGCCTGATTTTTACGGCGTGTTGCCAAGTTCTCGCTTATTCAGCAATCGCAAATCTCACTTAATTGCACACTATTGATGGGCACCACCAGAAGTGCAAACCGAACAAAAGAGAGAAAAAAAGGAAAAAAAAAGGAAAAGAAACAAAGAAAAGTGGAACACAAATGAGGGAAGAGAGATGCATCACGGCGAAAATACTCTTCTATGCACAAATTAGAACGGCCTTGGGTGTCCAGGCACAGTGCAGATGTCGTGCCGATATAGTGGCAACATGCCTGCGCACTCGGCGCACGAAAAATTCCCCATCGTTCTTCCCATGTTCAGAACAGCAGTCAAGACGTCGCTCCGTTTCTCGGCCCGCAGCCTTTCCACGGCCCGCCCCGCGGCCCGCCGGCCGCTTGCCAAAACCGCCTTTGCCGCCGCGGCGGTCGGCGGCTTCTTGATGTTCCCACTCTCCGCCGTGAACAACGACGCTGACAAGGACAAGATCCAGGCGGAGGCGGCGGCCGGCGAGGCGGCGCACGCGGCGCACGCGGGCGCAGAGGCAGCGGGCGAGCCCGCGGCGGAGGCGCCGGAGCCCGAGGCCGGCGGCGAGGGCGGGCAATCCGCCGCATTCAACCCGGAGACCGGCGAGATCAACTGGGACTGCCCGTGCTTGGGCGGCATGGCGCACGGCCCCTGCGGCGAGGAGTTCAAGGCCGCGTTCTCGTGCTTCGTCTACTCGGAGACCGAGCCCAAGGGCATTGACTGTATTGAGAAGTTCGAGGGCATGAGAACGTGCTTCAAGCAGCACCCCGAGCACTACAAGGAGGAGTTGTATGAGGACGAGCCCGCGGGCGACGCCGGCGAGGGCGCGGAGACGGGCAGCGAGCCCGCGCCGGCTGCCGAGCCCGAGACAGCCACCGAGGACCTCTCCAAGGTCGCCTGAGGCGCCCGCCGGCCGCCCGACCCATGTACATAGTGACCGCGCCACAGGCACGCCCTCAGCAGGCACACGTAGAACGCACGCCCTCAGCAGGCACACGTGGAATGCACGGGGTCGTCCAAGGCCACGGAGGCCGGCGGCGGCCCGCGGCGCGCGGCCGCGGCCGCGGCCAAGTGCGCCACGCGGCGGAACACCGCGTCCACGGCGGCGCGGTCCTTGCACGAGATCTCCATGAGGTCCGCGTCCCAGTCCGCGACGTGGTCGTCGAAGCGCGCGTGGCGGCTGCGGGCCAAGATCTCGCGCACCTCCTCGCGGTCGATGCAGCGCTCGGCGGGCTTGTCCAGCTTGGTGCCCACGAGCACCACCGCGGGCGCGTCCACGCGGCAGTGCTGCAAGAAGCGCGCGAGCCACTCGCCCACGCTGAGAAACGTCTCGTAGTTGGTGGTGTCGTACACCAACACCGCCACGTCGGCGCCGCGGTAGAACGCCTGCGAGATCAGGTTGAACCGCTCCTGGCCCGCGGTGTCCCACACCTGGAGGCTGGCGCGGCGCGCCTCGCCGGGCGCGCCCACGTCGACGGTCGTGGTGAGGAAGTCGCCGCCGATGGTGGCCTTGTACGCGTTGGAGAAGACGTGGTGCACAAACTGCGACCGGAGACACGTTTTGCCGACGCCCGAGTCGCCGAGGAGCACGGCTTTGAGCACCCGTGGGTTTTGCTGGCGGGCCATCGATGCGGGGGCGCTGGCGGCTGCGGCTGGGGAAGAACAAAGAGCTGGCGGTGCGCCGCGCATGTCGCAGTGAGGAACGGCTGGGAGGTGCTCAGAGGCTGGGTTCGGCGGCGACTGACAGACGGTCGGGCGAGATTGGGCGCGTGGCGCGGGTCGGCTGGGACACCGCACGCCGACTCCAAAATCCGTTGTTTTCTTCTGCTTTTTTTTTTTTTTTTTTTTTTTTGGCTCTGCCTCCACTCGGGTGTCTCAGTCGCACTCGCAGTGCCGGCCCCAAGTCGCACGCGCAGGCTCGGTCGCAGTCGCACTCTCGGGCCCTCGCGGTGTTCACAGGCTTTCTCCCTCCGTCTCTTTCACCCCCTCACCCGCTGTGCTCCCGTCCCCCAAAAGCACCCCTTTTGCCCGGACCCGACCCCTGCCCTCCCGCCGCCCACAAACCACGGCCCCAGCCCCGAGCCGCCAACGAGCCGACCGCGAGCAACTCCGCCGTTTACACGTGACAGCCACCCGCAACCACCGCCACCACCCACCCCAATGAGAATCTACTACATCGGCATCTTGAAAGTCGGCGACAAAGCCGTGGAGTTGGCGTCCGCCAGCGACCTCCTGCAGTTCTCCTTCTTCGAGCGGTCGTCGGTCGCGCAGTTCATGACCTTCTTCTCGGAAACCGTGTCGCAAAGAACCCCCGCCGGCCTGCGCCAGAGCATCGAGGAGGGCAACTACGTGGGCCACACGTACACGCGCTCCGAGGGCTTGTCGTGCGTCGTCATCACGGACAAGGAGTACCCCGTGCGCCCCGCGTACACGTTGATCAACAAGATTGTGGACGAGTACTTGTCCTTGCACCCGGCCAGCGAGTGGGCCCATGTGGCGCAGACCACGCCGGCGTTGCGCTTCGACGCCTTGGACTCCTACTTGAAAAAGTACCAGGACCCGACCCAGGCAGACTCCATCATGAAGGTGCAGCAGGAGTTGGACGAGACCAAGATTGTGTTGCACAAGACCATCGAGAGCGTGTTGCAGCGCGGCGAGAAGTTGGACTCCTTGGTGGACAAGTCCGAGGCCTTGTCCTCGTCGTCCCGCATGTTCTACAAGCAGGCCAAGAAGACAAACTCTTGCTGCGCCATTGTCTGACCCGCCTGTGCCGAATCCCGTAATTGTTTAATCCCGTTCTCCGTGAACGCCCCTTTTCACATCGACGTATGCCTAGTTGCATCTACCCACCTTCTCTACGGCTTTTCTCTCGCGTCTTCTATTGTCTACTCTATTCAGTCGTTTAGTCATGCTGTTATGTCAAATAGCAGCTCACGGGTGGGCCTGCTTGACGGCGTCAAACGCCTTCAAGAGCTTGCGCCGAGCCCCCAACGCCTTGACGCCGCGCTCCTCCAAGTCCTCGTCGCCCAACTCCACCAACTCCTTCCAGTAAATGTCCTTGAGGCAGTCCGTGTACTTGTGGAGCCGGAGCAACTTCAACCACGCAGGGATGTTGGTCAACAAGTCCGCGCTGGCAATTTCCGTGGGCATGGACAGGCCCGACACGGGCGTGGGTGGCGCCGACGTCTTTGGCCGCGGCGACTCGTTTTTTTTGGTGTACTTCAGGTTCACCGGCACCGACGACGAGTTGCCCACGCGGTTAAGCGACTCCTCGTACACGGCCGCACGGAAGCCGCCAGCATAGCCTGGGAACCCGTAGCCGTTGCCGGCGGTGGCGTTGCTGCCGCTGGCGCCGTTGGCGCCATTGGCGCTAGTGGCGCTGGCGTTGCCACTGACACCGCCAAACTTGCGCGAGTCCAACGCCACACGCGAGTTGATCGTCGCCAACGCGCCCAACTTGGACGCCGAAAGGTCCATGTCCTCCGGGTGCTTGGTGTAGTGCGGCGACTGCGAGGCCGCGGCCAACTGCAAGAAGTTGGTCTTCTCGTACAAGTGCGACGTGGGTGAGCGCGCGCCGTCCGCGCCGTGTGGCTTGCGGTGCAACGCCGGGTCCGCCAGCTTGGGCCGCGGCACCTTCTCAAAGAGATGGCTCTTGAAGTGGTTGGCCTTTGGCTTGGGCTGCGCCAACGGCGCAGGCTCCACGGACAACGCCTCCATGTCGCCGGCCAAGTCGGGGTACAAGTTTTCCTGGAACTTCTCTTGGAAGCTGCCGCCCAGGTAGTTTTCGGGGAAGTCCGCGTAGCTGCTGCCGCTTGGGTAGTTCTTGAACAACGGCTGCGGCTGCGGCTGGCCCAAGTGGTGCTGCAAGCGCGAGCTCAAGGTGAGCAACACGTCGAAGGGCAAGCTGCCGCACCAGTAGTCGAGCATGGCCACAATCTCCTGTGGACTCAACTTCTCCATCCACGCGGTGTACGCCATCATGTCCAGGTAGAAGTTCTGCGCCTGCGGCGCGCGGAACGGCGCGTTGCCCATCAAGGCAAAGTCGTTGACGCTCTGCGGGCGCGCGGGCGCAAGCAGGCCGAGGCCCTTGCCCAACAACGACTCCCGCATCAACGAGTCCAGACTGACGTTGTACGAGTTGAACGCGGGCGCGCGGGCCAGCTGTGTGCTCGCGCCAGCGCCGCCGGCCGGGTGGGCGGCCGCGCCGGCGCCCGTGCCCTGGTCGTCTGCGTCGTGGCTCAAGTCGAGGTCCAAGTCGGCCTTCAACGCCTCAAACTCCTGCTGCAAGTTGTACCCGACGCTCTGGTTGCGCTGCGACACAAAGGGGCCCTGGAAGTTGTCCAGAAAGTTCTGGAGCTTCTGGTCCACGGGCGGCGGCGACAACACGATGGGTCTTTCGGGGTACGGCTTGCTCAAGAAATCGTCCATGGCAGATAGCGATCGATGCAATGTGGTGTACTGTTGGTGTGCTGGTGTGCTGGTGTGCTGGCGGCGGTGTGCTGCTGGCAGTGTGCGGCTGTGGTCGGTTGGCGGGTGGGGCCTGACGTACGGGGGGCACTGGTGGTGCTGTGCTTTGTGCTGGTGCTAGCCGCTCAAGAAAGACGTGCTAGCCGCTGAAATCGGGGTCGACTCAGATGTTTGCCGTCGGCGGGGGAGAAGGTCGTGGGTGGTAAAGCCCGTGGAGTGGAACAGTCAATGCTCGGACTCCAGAAGTGACGTGGAACCTGGAGAAAAAGGTGGGAAAAACGTTTCCAGATGCGATGGTGGGTCGGCCATGCGCGGCACGTGACTGCGTGGTCGTGCACCGTCTGCCCGCGGCCCGCCGACCTATTGGGCTTGGGGTTTTGCCGTGGTTTGGCGTTTTGCTGGCGTTGACCACCGTGGTTTTTTTTTCTTTCCTTCTTTTGCTTTTGCTCTTTTCTCTTCGGCGCTGCGCTTATCCCTCGCGCTCTGTCGGTTTCCATGCTGCCGTGGGCCACTTTCTCGCTACTTCCTTCTCTTTTCAGCCCAGCATTCTCACATCCCAGCCTCTCACTTTCCAGCACTTTCCACTGGCACGCTGAGAACGCCCGGTTCTGAAAACGTCTCTTGCGACTCCCTGGCGATGCTGGCGTTTGAAGTGTTTTCGCTTTTTCACACACTTCATCCAAATTTCTGTTCCAGCCAATTTTTAGCACCGCCGATTTTTCAGCAGACTCTGAATATTTCACGAAGGCTTCATCAGCCTGTGTCTCGCTGAACCCCAGCAAACCACTCATGTAACTGTGTACCCTTACCCAAACTGCCATATCAACGCCCCCGCCAAAACACCTTCAAAAATGGCTTTCCCCACATCTTGCTGCTCTCCATTCACCGTCGTTCCTACATTTTGATCTTCTGTCCTCTAATTCTACTCTATATCTATTCGAAGCGTATGGCTTCACTGTATGCTATAATGCGGCTGCAATGCAGCATTCTCACTGCTTGGCACCCGCTCTGTTCAACCAGAACTTTTTGTTCTCGGCAATGATGTCCGACGTGAACTGCAACTCGGAAAAGTGCTCCAGGATCACGTTGAAAAGCCCCTCGGCAAACGTCTCGATGAAGAAAAGCTGGCCCTTGTGTATGTCGGGGCTGTTCTCAAGAATCTCGCCCAAAGTGTGGGGCAACTGCGGGTACGACACATCGGCAAACTCGCTGCTATTCTCGCTGATGGTGCGCTCCAAACTCAGAACCTCGGCAAACTCCCGTGACAACACCAGAGCCCACTGCGACGAGATCCGAACTGGCCGCGTCACATTCGAAATGTCCGCGCACTTGATCAACAACGATGCAATCAACTTGATCTGCTCGGGTTGCGCCGTGTCTTGGCGCTGCTCCAGAAGCTGGTGTATGTAATCGAAGTGCTCCGCCATGTCGGTGGCCAATATGCTGCTGATGATCAACTGTTTCATGTTGAGGTTGTTCCCGGGCACCGGCGAAACGGCGAGCAAACTTGGCCAGTTGATGCTGAGGATCTTGTTGATGAACACACTCAGGTGGAACAGCTCTAACACAGATCTCTCGCTGAATATCTGCGACGTCGGCGCAGAAAATTTGATCATGAAGGCGTTCGTGACACCGGGGTGGCCCACGTCATGACCTAATGCAGAAACGAGCAATCCCAAACTCTGGAGAGGACTCAAAGGAGGCGTACACTCCTTTGATGCGCTTCCATTTACGGTGACAAACTCCGAGCAAGGCACGAGCGGCGTCTTGCCGGAGAGCACCTCCAGAACGTCCGCTTTCGGGTTTTCCTCAAATTGCTCAAACGCAGGCAAGCACCCTAGTTTGACGAGGTAGTGGAAACATGCTTGCAAGACATCGACGGCATGACGGAAGTTGTGGAAGGGGTTGCCGTTTTTGTAGGTGTCTCTCGAGAAGTATACGAAAGCCATGAGCTCGTTCGGTGAAAGAAGATGCAAACCGTCTGGCGCGCCTTGTTCCTTCAAATAGTTGATTGCAAAACCAAAAATCAAAAAGACGCAGTAGGCCAAGTCGTCGTTGGAAAGCTCATGGGCTGGAAATGCCCAATGTCCCACACAATGACACAACATCTGCAACTTGTGTGCCGAACTGTCGTCTAGCAACAGCTTGAAGTCGATGGAATTCACAATGGCGTTTTTCAACGCAATGATGTGTTTTCCGCTTGCATCGGAGACATTAGCGTGGTGGCCCAAAGTGAATGACATGGTGGAGATGATATCGGAGATCTTGATGTGGACGTCGGAAATCACTGACTCTTGCCGAGCGTAGTGGTCGTTAATGTTGATGCCTGTTCCCGTCCACATGGCCACGCGAGAGATTCTGTTCTTGATAACTTCATTGATCTTTGTAATGGCATCGTTGAGGGAATTCACGGCGGCCTTGCTGTTCAAGTCCTCGGACCCAACGACAATCAAGTTGAGATGACTGAAGAAGTATCGGAGTAGCACAACCTTGTCGCCAAAGGAGAGCAGATCTATGTCGGAAGCTACCGAATGCAGGGCTGGCGATGCTTCAGGGCCAGAAGTGTCTAGAACGACGACCGTGGCCCGGGAAACGTCGTACTCAGCATTTCCCTTCTTGAGGAAAGTTTTCACAAGCGGACACAACGACGCAAGATGCCTCGTGGTGTGGGAACGCACGGCATGGGGCAAGCGGAAGGTGTGCCTTGTGGAGATGTAGTATAACTCGGCCATGGGAGAAACGGGGCCAGGGAAGGAGGCCAGGCGTTTGTGGGAACCGGAATCGGAAAAAGTCGGTGTTTCGCGGAGCCCGCCGGAGGCTTATCGGTAATTGGATTAACGCCAAAAAGTCGCAGTTGGCGTGCTCAGAGTCGCACGCTATGCGTAAACTTCGGGGAATCGAAGCCTTTTCCGAGCGCAAAGGAACAGTTGGCTTGGAAATGTGGCGATTTCGAGAGAAAGCCACACGGGGACTGGTTCGAGGTGCCGCTACGGTGGCCGGTCAAAGAAAGACGGAACCAGAGAGCTGCCGGCTGTGGATTGGTGGGAAGATGCAAGGGACCCGGAATCACGGGAGTCTGCTCAAACAGCGAAGAGCAAGAGCCGCCAGAACGGGTATTGAGCGGGGCAGATCTTGGGCCCGCGCAGAATTTGACGTGGGTGCGGTAAAAGAGCCGGGCAAAATGCCAGGGCGAGGCAAGTGGGGACGGGGAAACGAAATATGCCACTTTTGGGCACGTGGAGCAAGGTCTAGGGGCGATAGCGGGCGCTGGGGAGGAAAGTGGAGTGTTGAGTGTTGAGAGCGTGGTTGTTGCCGCCACAACAGAGCGCGGAAAAAGCAATTCACGGCTCCGCCACGTGAGAACACCCGGGCCGGGGGCCGGGAAAACCGCCCGAGGCGCCGCACCGGGGAGCCAGGGCGCAATGAGCAAAAGCCGTTCTTGCCCTGAATTCTGGCCGATACGCCGCCAGTTGTCTCTGCACGGCCTTGGGAGGTAAGGGTGTCCCGGGAGGCACTGGTGTGGGGAAGCCTGTGACTCTGACTGGGTTGTGAGCTGGACGTGGGTCTGACCCAGCTTGGTGCCGGAACATTACACTTTTCAGAGTAACTTTTTTTTCACGGGTTGAAACTGAGAGTCAGCGGTGACGTTTGCTTACTTTCCCCGGCGAAACGGCCGTCAATGTCTGCCATGAATTACTTGTAGCTGTTTCTGTGTGTATTTCCAGGAGGGTAGGGCTGTGGGGGTTTAAGTTTGTCTGAAGTCTGTTTTGGGTGTGTTTTGGGTTTGTTTCACATTTGTTTCGGGTGGGGGCCAGATGCGCCCCGGGTTTCCTCCCGTCACGTCGAGAGCCCCATATATAGAGAGGCCATCACCACGGCCACCGCCAAGGCCACCAGGATCTGCCGGAGCCGGCGGCGCCGCTGCACGCGGTCGTACTCCGCGAACTCGCCCCGCACGTAGTCCAAGACCTCGATTTTCTGCGCCACGTCGCGGGCCAAGACGTCTTTGCTCGCATTGACGCGGGCCCGGGCCCGCGCCACGCGCTCGCCGACCGTGTCGAGGAGCTCGCGCAACGCCGCGACCTTGTCGCTGCTGCGCTGCAACTCGCCGCGATAGTGTTTCTGCGCCACGCGCAGGCTGTGCCGGAGCTCGGCGGCCACCCGCTCCACGTTTTCTCGCATGCGGGCCAAATGCGCCTCCACGTCGCGGAGCTGCTGCCGCGTGCCGCTGAACGTCTCGCCGTGCCGCAGCGCCTGCTGGAGCGTGTCCGCGACCGCCGCGAGCTGCTGCTCCACCTTCTCCAACGGCGGCGTGCGGCTGTCCGTGTCGATGTTCACCATGTCGTCGGCCAAGTCGCCCGGAAACGCGCTGCCCCAGCTGCCGGCCCTGTCGTCCAACGCCGCCATGAACACGTGGCTTTTCGCGAGGCCCGGCGGGCCCTCCGGCTCCGCCAGCGGGTCCAGCGCCGGGGTGTCGGGCCGGAGCGCCAGGCCGAAAAGGTACCCGCCCTTGTCCACCAAGCCCAGCGGGCGGCTCTTGCCGTCGACGCGGAAAAACTGCTCCACCAACCGCTTCGCCTGCTCGCCGCCCTCGTCGGCGCTGGTGTGCCGCGAGTGGAACGACGTGCTGGGCGTGCGGGGCGTTTTGGGCCCGGCAGAGTTGAGCGGGCTGGTGCCGGGGCGCAGCGGCCGCGCCGCGAAGCGCAGGCTGTCTTGCGCTTTTGGCCGGCTCAGACTCATGGGGGCTGGAGCGGCGGAAACTGAGGGGTAGTACGGAACGGTGGTGCTGCGCGGGTGCAAACGACGCCTGAAGGTGCGCACATGGGGGCGGGAAGAGGCGGCGCTGAGGGGCGGCCGCGGCGGCTTCTTGTGCGGCTTGGGGCACGGGCGCTGCTTTCACGGCATTCGGTGCAGTACACGGATTTGGAACTGGCGGATTGGCCACCGGGGCCGTTATTAGTTGGCACTCGATGGCAGCCTTGACGTGAGACCAGTACCTCTCCGCAGGCTGGCGAGGCGGCATGGCGGCGTGACACCAGTACCTCCCACCAACATGGGTCGTCCAGAGACTAGCCAAGATGAAGCAACTGGGTTTGACGTTCTTGGGATCGCAGGCTTGGGCTGAAATATAGGGAAGGCCCAGAAGTGCAGCGTTGGCGGCTTTTCTCGCTACAGCACTGCGCCTTTTTTGCACCCGCAGGCCGGGGCAGTCCAAAGACGAAGAACCTGGGTTTGCAGCGCCGCCGAAATTCACCCGTGGTACTTGGAATCAGATACCCCGCAATGCAGTTCAGCCAATAGTGTCATCTATTGTGTCATTCATAGTATCATTCACCCATCATACAATGTAAGGTGGTGCATTAGAGTTCACTGCATCTTTAGGTCAATCAAGATATTGCTTCAATGTTCTATTGCTTTCAGCTTGATATAGAAGATTTCTTCGAAGATGGCATTCAACAGTGCCACCAAAATGGCTTTCGAGCGATTCAATGAATGATCTGGTAGTAATCTTCAACGAAATGACTCGGTAGTAATCTTCAGTCGAATCATCCAAACTGTTGCAAATGTATCAACCAGAACATTCTTTGCCAGTACTCAGAGTTTGATTCTTCTCCATCCCTTAAGACAATTTTCAAAGCCCACATTGCTTCCTGTAACGTTTCAAATAGAGTGCATTTTGTACGGTTCAATATCTTCCAATAGCAACTTTTAAGCAGAGACCCAGTCGTGCCATCCCACTTTAGCATTGATACAGTACTTTGTCTTGATAGATTATAAACCAAATTGTGTTCTGATTCGATATGTATATTGGTTGAAAGGTCATTCAATGCTTCATTCGCTCTATGGTAAATGAGACCCACACCATTCATTATATTACCCAATGTATATTTCAGGGTATGAATCATTCTGACATGCAGTGTACTATTCATTAATAATGAATATCATAAGTTTCATCTCCCAATTTTGTCATTCGCTACCAATTGATCACTGACCATTAATCAAGGAATTATTGTATCACACACAGTCATCAATTGAAGCATACAATTTTGCCATTCAATTCAATCAAACAACAAATCGTTCACTTCTGTAACTCACTATATAATTATCAGTTACCCAATTTATATTCAAACCATTAGAATAACCGGCTGTATCACTCAATTCTTAATCTACCATTAACTGGTATCATTAAGTTTGTCGTGGAATGGATCACTCATTCGTGGTGTTCTATTGTATCGTTTAATGTGTCATCAAGGGTATATACTCTGTATCAAAAACCGATCGTATAGTTTACTTTCCATAAAATAAATCTTTCTTCTTTCAGGAGATTATTTATTGGTCACCAAATTCTCCGATATCATCCATTATATCATTCATTGACCACCACATTCGCTGAGCGTTCATTGAACATCCCATGATCCATTCAATAAACTATCCAATGAGCCATTCGATGGATCACCCGGTTGAGCAGCCGATATCATCTGATTTAACACTGGAATCGATTGTTCATCACATCGTTCAATGAATCGTCCCTCGATCACCCAACCTACTCATTCGACTACCAGTAGATCATCAAATGGTCCAAATACAAAATCAGATATTTTCTGATTTCAATGAGATGGTCATGTATCGTTTGGAAGGTCATCCTCTATAATCAGTTGATCATTTCTTGAAATCCACAGACTATTTGATCCCATTGATCATCTAATGTCAATATACAATTTAAGTACGATTCATTCTTCACTGACCGCCATATTATCCAATGGATTATCCGATAAAAAGCCCAATTATAACCAGTCCTATCATAGAAGATGCCGTTGGTTGAATCATTCGCTATTAATAGGTCATACACGGTTATACAACACTCATTGATCATCCAATAAATCATCTATGGATTAAACTACGCCAAAAAGGTCTTTTTTGAATTACAGCCATCTGATAGTTCGTGAAACGTTATCAAAAGTCATTAAAACCGCGCAAATACCGTTCTTTGGTATTTTCGTTACCTCCAACGTCCGATGAAATATCATTAAAGCACCCACTGGATCATTCAATGAGACCAGCTAAACAGCCAGTGATAGAATCAGCATTGATCATTTGATGATTCATGTGTCACTCAGTGATTACACCTATACCAACCAGCAGATTATCCAGTAAATTAAACTGAACTACGATATGATTTTTTCATGTGCCCTGAAATAGACCATGTCCTTTGGAGGAATCACTAATTGTAACTTTCAATACTGTAATGTTCATTGGTCTTGATCATTTATTGAGCATTCGATGGACCATTTGACAAACAGCCAGTCATGTCTTTTGGCTCTACAAATAAACCTTTGATTACTCCATGTACCGTTCATTGAAGAGAGTCAATTGCATTCACCAATAATCCTTGAGCTAGCCATTACCATGCTTCGACAGTAGTCACCGAAACTGTCTGAAGGAGTTCCAATGAATAACCAAGAAAACATCCAATGCCCACTGGAACATCCAATGCCAACTGGGACATCCAATGAATCACACAATGGAACATTCAGTGGAACATTCAGTGGAACATTCAGTGGAACCACCTGAACAGCCAGTCGTGTATTGCAACGGAACTCATCAGTTGACAAATTGCCCTATACCACGAAAATGATCGGGTCTGAGGCCCGCGCGCCGCACCACTTAGGCGGCCGCGCTGGACAGGCCGCGCCGCCCTAGTTGGCGGAGCCGCGGCCGCCCGCGCCCTCCAGCACGAGCGCCAACGTCTCCGGCGCCAACTCCACGCGCGGTAACTGCGCACCCGCCTCTGTGGGCGGCGGCAAAAAACCAATCTGCACCAAATAGCCGAGGTACACGCCGAGCACGGCGGCGACGCCCTTGCCCGCGCTCACGTCCTCGCCCGTGAGCGCCGCGTCCGCACGGAGCGCGTGCACCGCGTTGGTGTCGTCCAACTCGGGCGCCTTGGTGTCCTGCGGCAAGTTGTCCAACACAAAGTGCAACAACGGGAACAACGCGGAGGTGCCGTGCTCGGTCACGTGGCGCTCCAAGGCCAGGCGCCAGTCCGGGTAGTCGCGGCGGCGCACGGCGTAGCCGTACGTGTGCAAGGCGCCGGCAAAGTCGTTGAAGGTGATCCGGGGGTGGCCGGTCACGTGCGCCACGAGCACACCCGTGCCGCCCGCAGCGTCGCGCGGCGGGTGCAACGCGGTTGCAACAACCACGCGCGCCACGTGATCCACGGGCACCATGTTGATGCTGTTGGTGATGTCCGGGTACTCGCCCAACTCGGCGCAGCCCTTCAAGAAACGCAACAAGAAGTCGTCGGTGTTGGACGCGCCCGTCGCGGAGAAGCCCGTCACGTAGCCCGGCCGCGTGATGCACCCGCGCAAGCCGCGCTCGCCGGCGCGCCGCACGAGGTACTCGGCCGCCCACTTGGACTGGCCGTACCCGGTGCCCAACCCGGCCAGCGACCCCATCAAGTCGTCGCTCTCGAGAATGCCCGCGCCGCCCTGCGCAGTGAGCTCGTCCGACGCGTTGAAGAAGTGGTCCGTGTCGAGCGTGGACGTCGACGACACAAACGAAAAGTACTTGGC
This sequence comes from Metschnikowia caudata, assembly GCA_008065175.1. Classification (NCBI taxonomy): domain Eukaryota; kingdom Fungi; phylum Ascomycota; class Pichiomycetes; order Serinales; family Metschnikowiaceae; genus Metschnikowia; species Metschnikowia caudata. The sequence continues at coordinate 165,583 of VATF01000002.1, forward strand.
CTTGCCCACGCCGCACAAGCTCATCATGTTGACCGTGCTCACCACGTTGGCCTCGCGCATCGTGCCGTAGGGGTACACCCAGTGCACCATGGCGCCGTTGTGGATCACCACGTCCACGCGGTCCGCCAACGCCGCCCACGCGCCGTCCGACATGCCAAACTGCGGCTGCGCCAAGTCGCCCAACACAATCTCGATGCGCGCGGCCCACCGCTCGTCCCACACGCCGTACGTCTGGCCCGCGCGCCGCAACCGCTCCATGGCGGCGGCCGTGCTCTTGGCCCGCACGTGCGCGTACACGACAAAGTCGCCGCTGCGGCTTGTCAAGAGGTCGCGCACCAAGAACGTGCCGAGGAACCCGGTGGCGCCGGTCACGAGCACGTTGACGCGCTTGCTGAAGTCCAACCCGCCGAGCGTCGGGTAGCGCTCGCACAAGGCCAGGCGCGCGAGTTCCTGCGCGTCGTCGTAGTAGCTGTCCGCGTCCGCCGCCGCCGCCGCCGCGCTCTCGGCCGGTGCGGTGCCGGCCAACTGCGCGTCCTCGGCCTGGAGCGAGCGGCCCACCTCGCGTGCAAACGCCTCGATGGTGGGGTGCTTGAAGATGGTGCCGAGCGGCACGTCCACGTGCAACTTCTTGCGCAACTCAAAGATCATGCGCGTGCCCAAAATGGAGTGGCCGCCCAAGTCGAAGAACGAGTCGTCGCGCGCCACGGACGCGGGCTTGGTGGGCAACACCTCGAGCCACAAGTCGCGGATGGTGGCCTCCAACTCGGAAAACGCCTCCTCGGCAGCCGCGGCCTGCGGCGTCAACCGCGCCACGGCCTCCAACTGCGCCGTGTCCGGGAACGGCAACTTGGGCTTGTCCACCTTGCCGTTCGGGTTGAGCGGCAACCGCGCGAGCGGCACAATCACCGTCGGCACCGCGTACGACGCCAACCGCTTCAGCAAGTACTTCTTGATGTCGCGCACCAACGGGCCGTACGCGGCCAAGCCGTGCACCACGGGGTCGTCCTGCGCCGCCACGTCCGCGGTGAGCGCGCGCAACTCGGCGCCGGCCTGGGGCACCACGTACGAGATCAACGTGGGCTCCTCGTTCTTGTCGCGGCGCACGAGCGTCACGTTCTCGCGCACCAACGCGTGCTGCGACAAGTGCGTGTCGATCTCGCCCAACTCGATGCGGAAGCCGCGGATCTTGACCTGGTCGTCGGCACGGCCGCAGCACTCCACGTTGCCGTCCGGCAAGTACCGGCCCAAGTCGCCCGTGCGGTACAAGCGGTCGCGCGGGCCGAACCAGCCCGCGGCGCGCCATGCCTCGCCGGCGTTGTGCTTGTCCAACTGCGCCCAGTGGTCCGCGTCCACGTACCAGTTGGTGACGAACTTCTCCTTGTTCAAGTCGGGCAACCCGCGGTAGCCCTCGGACAAGCCGGCGGCGCGCACGTAGATCTCGCCAATCTCGCCGACGCCGCACGTCTGCGACCGCTCGCTGCGGTTCACCACCAAGAGCTGCACGTTGCGCATGCCGGTGCCGGCGGGCATCACGTCCTTGAGGTTCTTCAAGAACGTGGCGTCCGCGGCGCGGCTGGCAATCTCAAAGTACGACACCGCGCGCTGCGTCTCGGTGGTGGCCGTATCATTAAAAAAGTACACGTTTTCCGCCAACGTCTGCAACCGGAGGCAGTCGCGCTTGGTCAAGATGTCGCCCACGAAGAACGCGTGGTGCAACGACGGGATCGCGGCCGTGGCCTGCGCGGANGCCGTACATGTTGACAATGTACACGTTTTCCGCCAACGTCTGCAACCGGAGGCAGTCGCGCTTGGTCAAGATGTCGCCCACGAAGAACGCGTGGTGCAACGACGGGATCGCGGCCGTGGCCTGCGCGGACAACAACTGGCCCATGGCGGGCGTCAAGTGCGTGACGCTGGCGCCGTACTCGGCCATCCACTCGGCCAACTTGCCCGGCGTGCCGATGTCGTCCGCGGTCGGCACCAACAACTGCGCGCCCAAGAACAACGGCGTGAACATGTCGCGCTGGATCGGGTCGTGCGCGATGCCGGACAACATGGTGAAGCGGTCGCTGGCCGACAAGCCGAAGCGCTGCGCCATCCACGGGAAGTAGTGCGCCAACGAGAAGTGGCGGCCCAACACGCCCTTGGGCACGCCCTCGGACCCGGACGTGAACGAGAGCGTCGGGTTGTCGTCGGGTCCCACCACCACGCCCGTGGGCGTGTCCTGGAACTGCTGGTACTCGGCCAAGCAGTCGCCTTCGTGCGAGGCGCCGCCGACCAACGTGCCGTCGTCCTGAATCTTCAACTGCGGAATGGTGGTGACGACGTTGAGCTCGGTGGCGATGTACTCCTCCACCAACGGGTCCAAAACACCGGCCTTTTCCAAACCGATCAAACCCAGCGGCTTGGCCACAGAGAAATAGATGTTCTGTCTGGCGGGTGGGTACGCCGGGTCGATGACAGAGAAGGCGGCGCCGGCCTTGAGAACACCCATCACGGCCACCACCAAGTCCACGCCGCGGTAGGCGTAGATCATGACAATGTCGCCCTTCTTGATGCCCGTCTGCTTCAAGTAGTTGCCCACAACGTTGGACGCGCGGTTGATCTGCTGGTACGAGAACACTCTCGTCCTGGAGGCCGGGTCCAAAAACGACCGTGTCTCCACGACACAGTCTCTGTCGGGGTGCGCCAACGCGTTCTCCATGAAAATGTCCTGAATGGCGCCGCGGTAGCCCGCCCAGTCGAGGTCGAGCGTGGGGTCCGGCAACTGCGCCCGCTGGCTGGCGGTGGTCAACGGCACCTTTGTGATTTGCACGGCTGTGTCGACCTGCACCGCCTGCACGAACTGCGTGAGCTGCTCGGCGAAAACGTCCATTCTCTCGCTGCGGAAGAGGAGCGAGTTGTAGTACACGGTGAAGTCGCCGCTTGGCGTGGTGAAAATGGCAATGTCCCGCACGGAGCCCTCCACGCTGGTCTCCAACTTCTGCGACGGTCTCAGGTGCTGGTACGACACGCGGAAAAGCGCCGGGTTGCTTCCGAGCTTCTGCTGCGTCTTGATGGCGCCGGCGATTTCGTTCAACCCCATCGCCTTTGCCTTGTTGGCGGTGTACTCGGCGTGCACTTTTTCCACCAATTGAGCAAACGTCATCTGCGCGTCGATGGCCACGCGAACAATGAACGGCTCGGCGCTCTCGGCGTCCGTGGCAATGACCACGTCCTCATCGCCCGTGAGCCGGTGGATCAAGGCGGCGAAAACGGCCAATCCGGTGACAAAGTCCGGGCCTTGCGGAATGGTGAATGTCTTGGTGGCCTCGACGGAGCGGTTGTCCAAGGGCTTCAAGAAATCGTGCGGCAACACCGACAACGTGGGATTATTCAAGTACTGCAACCAAAAATCTAGCATTGTGTGGTTTGTGGATGAGTTTTCAGTGGAGGTGAGTTTTTGGGTGCGTTTTTTGGTTTTTTCCGGTGTGGAGATCGCGGCGCCATGACTCACGATAAGAAATGCCATATGGCACGGGGAAGAAAAAAAAAAAAAAAAAAAAAAAAAAAAAAATCAAGGGGAATAAAGAGGGTCAATAATAAAAACGCTATATACTCAGCGGAGCTCGAAACGTGGCCACGCCGACTGATGCAGTCGTGATTGCTTCTGGCTGGCGCACTGTTGCAGTCAGGCAGTCGCAATGATGGTGTGTCAATTTTCCTTCTCCATTGTCTGTCGTTTGTCCTCGTCATTTTTCTGAGCCAAATTCCTTTGGAAGTTGTCTTTGGAATTTTTCCTTTTCATTTGTCGGCTATTGTGCTGACTTTTGAATGGTTTTTTACTGTCTCGTCATGATCTGTGGGTTTCTCCGATTCTCTCCAGACTTATTAGCATAGTCAGAGCGCAGTTCGCAGCCATTTGCACCGTGAAAAGTTCGCTCGAATTCCTGAACTCACCATGCAACTGTCAAAAGCTGGAAAACCCTTTTCGCTTCTCCAAATGGCACCGAAAGGCTTTCCAGATTCTCTAGTTCATAAACAAAAACTGGAGATCGTCCGGGGTCAAACGGTTCACTGCGGCGTCGTCGTGGTTGATTGTGGCGTGAATCATGTTTGCCTTCTTCTCCTGAAGCTCGATGATTTTCAGCTCGATGCTGTCCTCGATGCAAAACCGGGTGATCCGAATCGGCCGTTTCTGCCCGATCCGGTGCACACGGTCCATCGACTGCCACTCCACACTTGGGTTCCACCACGGGTCCATCAAGAAAACCTGCGAGGCCTCGCACAAGTTCAACGCCACACCGCCGGCCTTCAACGACACGAGGAAAATCTCCACCAGGGCGTTTTCCATAAAGTGTTTGATGGTGTTGTCGCGCTGCTGAGGCGACATGGACCCCAGCAACTTGACCGTCTCGAAGCCCGCTTTTTTGAGCCGCCACTCGATCAAGTCGAGCATCGACGTGAACTGCGAGAAAACAATCAGCTTGATCGTGTGCTTGTCCGACCGGAGCTTGTAGAGCTCCTCCACAAGCGCCTCGATTTTTGTCGACGAGCGCCATCCGCCGCCATGGGTGCCCAATTTGATGCGGTTGACGATCGAGCCCTTGGAGAATAGCTCCTCGTCCACCGCGAGCGCCGGCTGCTGCATGTCGATGGAAAGCCCAATGTGGCACACTGGGCACTGAAGGTTCTTCTCCTCGCCCGAAAAGCTCTCCATGTACTCTTGAATGCACATGCGGCAGAAGCGGTGGCGGCACTTGGACTCGATCGGGTCCTCGGCCTCGTCGTCGCACAACTGGCACATGATCACGCCGTCGACTTCCTGCGCCACGGAGTTTGTCCCGATTCTCTTCAACACCAAGTCGGGGTGGTCCGCCAACTGGCGCATTCGCGTGATCAACGTGAAGATGTTGGCGTAATTGTTGAGCACCACACCCTCGGCCACGTACGCGTTGAACTTGCGCTTGGAGTCGCTGTAGAGCGACAGGTACAAGTCTTTCTCCTCCTCGTTGAAGAAGTCCTTGCGGATCTCCACCACGCGCGGCGGCAACCCCAAGTCGTCGGCGCGCTCCAACTTTGTGCGCCGCAACATGATGTGCTTGAGCACCATGCGGATGTGCTGGAACGACGTGAGCCCGTCGCCCTCGATGCCGAACTTCTGGATGTTCTTCAACATGAAGTGGTTGAAGAAGTTGGTGTGGAGCATCGGGCTGTGGCCGCACTGGTCGCAGTGGCGCCAGTCGGAGAACTTCCACTCGGACGACGAGCAGTCGCACTTGGTGCAGAAGTACTTGTAGAGCGGGTCGATTTTCATGAAGCGGATCAACGAGTACATCTCGCCGATGCGGTTCTGGAGCGGCGTGCCGGTCAAGCACCAGCGCTTCTGGCACTTCAAGTCGTTGGCGGCCTTGGCCGTGCCGCTGGTGCGGTCCTTGATGTTGTGCGCCTCGTCCAAAATGACCCGGTAGAAGTCCACCGCGTGCAACGGCGACTTCTGCTTCACCACGCCGTCCTTGCGCTTGAAGCCGTACCGCTCTTTGCGGTACACGCTCTCGAGCACGGAGTACGAGGTGAGGATGACGTCGTACTTCTCCAACTCCTTGGCGGTGCTTGCTCGGTTGGCGCCGTGGAAAAGAAGCACCTTCAAGCGGCCCTCCTTGGTGTGGCTCTCGATCTCGTGCTTCCACTGCATGAGCGCCACCGTCGGGCCCACCACCAAGTTCGGCCGCTTGGCCAAGTCGGTCATGAAGAGCGCGATGGTCTGGATGGTCTTGCCCATGCCCATCTCGTCCGCCAACACGCCGCCGGCAAACTCGCCCTCCTCCTGCTGCAAGAGCCAGTGCAAGCCCTCGAGCTGGAACGGGAGCAAGCGGATGTTCATGTCCGGCGGCTGCGGCGCCCGCTGCACCGCGGGCCGCTCGAGCGACTGGAGGTACGGGAACACGTCCTTCAACTCCGGGTGCTGCTCGTACAACTTGCCCGTGACGCGCGTGAAGTACGGCACCTTGGGCTTCTTGGGCTTGGGCTTGCGCTTGGCGGCCTTGCGCTTGGGCGCCGGCTCCGTCAAGAGCTGCTCCTCGTCCAGCTCGAGCAGAATGGCCGAGAGCGAGGACGCGCCTTCGGCGGCTGGCGCGTGGTCCACAATCGCCAACGCGTCCTCGTCGTCGTCCTCGCTCTTGACGGCCTCGCTCTCGGCCTTGACGTCGGGCTCGTGGTAGTCGCCGTCGTCCGGGTCGTCGCTGTCCTCGACCTTGGCCCTGGCGGCCACCCGCCGGCGCTTGCGTGTCTGGCCCAACGGAACGTCCTCGTCGGCCGCGGCCTCGGCCTTCACGGCGTCGCTCGGCTCGCTCTTGAGGCCCGCCTCCAACGCGTCCTCGTTGTATGTCTTGACGGATTTGGCCCGGCGGGCTCTTCTTTTTCGGTCGGGGTCGTTGACGATGAAGCCGCCGGCGAGGTCGTCGTCGCTGGGGGCCGTGCTGTCACGTGTCATGTTGTCGTGGGGGGCGGTGGGGTCGCCAGAAGTGGGTGGCGGCAAGAAAAAGTGATAAGACTGCGAAGATGGGGTAGGTGCGCAATCAGACGCAAGTGATGATCTGAGGGCAGGCGAGTGTTCCGAGGCCGCCGGAAAAAAAAAGTGGCTGTTTCGTGGAGGAGGCGTAACGGGCGGGCGGTTTCGGCTTTTGTGTGGTTTGCGATGGGTCCGGGCGGCTGCAGGTGAGCCCCGAGGAGGAATTCCGTTCGCCACATTTGCAGTCAGTGGGTAGGCCCCGGGTGTGGGCAAATGTATTGGGCGGATTTTGGCCGAAACGCCGGCCGCCGTCTTCACTTGGTTTTCGCTCGAGAGGCGCCGCGTCCTGGCATTTGCGGGTTCTTTCCGTCACTACTGGAGGTTTTTCCAAAGACTGCAACCGCCTTTTGCCACCAAATCTGCGACTATGTTGATGGGCATACATGCAAGAAAATGCAAGAAACGACAATACACTGCATCAAGACCCATGCGGCCACAGAAGTCACGAGATCTATTATCTCTGAAAGCTCACTGACAAACGCTCAAAGTCGCCTCAAAGGATTTCCGAGTTTTGCCAGCAAGCCACCGTGAAATTTCATCGACGAAACCGCCTTAAACTTTGTTCCACGACACTCCAAGCTCGTGCCATCACAACCTGGCTTTACTTTGCCAACCGCCAGTATATTGTCAGCTCAGTACACCAGAGGAGACAGCTGACCAGTTTACGTGAAAGAACCTCAGGTTCTCCCAACCCAACAGCCCCATGTACCGAGCCTCTACACCACATTGATAATACGTAAATTAATTACACGAATAATGAACTTCATGCACAGTCTTAACGACCACGAGAAGTGGTCTTGGTGTGTTGACCTCTGACCTTCAAACCCCAGAAGTGTCTGATACCTCTGTGGGCTCTGATCTTCTTCAATCTCTCCAAGTCGTCTCTCAATCTAGACTCCAAGTTGTTGGCCAAGACGTGGTAGTCCTTGCCGTCGACCTGGTCCTTTTGTCTGTTCAAGAACCAAGCTGGGATCTTGTATTGGGTGGGGTTTTGCATGATGGTCACGACTCTCTCCAACTCTTCTTGGGTCAACTCACCGGCACGCTTGTTCAAGTCAATGTCGGCCTTCTTGCAAACCAAGTTGGAGTATCTTCTACCGACACCTCTGATCTTGGTCAAGGCGTACATGATCTTGATTCTACCATCGATGTTGGTGTTCAACAAACTGCGGGTTAGTAACGATTGAGGGGGAGGCACAGGCCAGCGCAGAGGGCGGGGCGGGCGGAGGCTCCAGTGCCGCTGAGACGGCCATTGGCTCTCGAGAACAGGGGTGGGAGGACCTCGAGTATAAAGTCGGCGGCTAAGGTGGGGACGGGCTGCCGCCTGCTGGAGCGCTGCCGCCGCGCTGCCGCGTGGCGCTATGGGTGGTTTCATGGATCGACATACCGCAAAATGTGTTGGAACGAACCGTCTTCTTGAACGACTAAGGACATTTTGGCTATGGAGTAGTTGAAGTGAGTGAAGTGAGAAAAAGATTTTTTTCGTTGGAAAGCGAGCAGTGTGCGTGTGCCGGACGCCGCTGCGCGCGCGCAGGGCTAGGGTTTGTGCCCTAACGCCTGCGAGGGTCTCACCAACTCCCCACTTAAATGTGCCCGGCGGGTGTTTTGAAAGAACTGTTGCCACGCCGATGTAGAACGGTGATTTTCTGCTACCTGGCGCTCTTTTTCTTTTTTTTTTTTTGCCGTTTATGGTGATTTCTGTGTGGGGCGCATGTGGCTGTTGTGAGCGAGCCTCGGATTGTAGAGTTGAAGACAAAACGGGCATTTTGGCCGTGGATGGTTTGGGTGTGATGTGAAGGTTTCTACTCGAGTTGGGGTGTTTTAGTGTCCGCCGCTTTTGCACCCATCGCGTCTCCGCCAACAAAGTCTGGAACGGATGGACCTGACTAGCTTTTGACAAAGTCGAGTGTTTCGCCAGCGACATCTGGGAAGCGAGTGATGGCAGTAGAGGATCTCATTAAGTTTGGATTTACTAGAAGGGCGTCGGGTACGGAGACTCCAGCGAATTTGGCGATTTGAACCCACCAGTTACCTGGCAAGAGTAGCTTGGCAGCTGAAAAAAACTGGCAATCGGTAAACCCGGAGTTTGAAAATTCTGGCACTTGGTAATCCTGAAGGTTTGTATATGCTGGCAGTTGATATAGTTGGCAATAAAGACGGTGGAAATGAGAGAAAGTTGGATGCTTCTGGCACTTAGATACCCAGTTGTCAGATATACCTGGCACTTTGCACAATTCAACACCTCGTTGCGCCTGAAGGACCGAGCAACAGGTTTTGATCCCACAGCCCACCAACTTATGGCATAGAAATTTGGCTGCTCAGGGCACTTGGAACCCCAAAATTTCGTTGAGTTTGTGATATTCAACAATCCCCAAAGTTTTCGATTTTTACAGCTCGTTGCATCCAAAAAGTGCAATTTCTCGTGGCACCACAAAATATCTGCAAACTCGTGCACCTAAAGAACAGCAAAAACCACTTGCAATCGAAAAGTTCTATTCTCGAAAATGAAAAAAGCGACGGGAGATTCAAGATGAGTGCAGCTTTATACATGGGGAGTTCTGTAGATTGTCTGTGACATTGAAAAAAGTAAAAGATATGAAAGACGATACAAGATACAAACCGCAAAAGATCCGGGGACCAAAATCCAGCGAAGCAAAACCAAAAGGGCCAAGTAAATTCAGCGACGCATTGCGAAGAGTCGGCCAGGCCGATGCTATTTCCCCTTGTCGTGTTTCCACGAGCCAAAAACACAACTTGATGCTTGCATTTGGCGACTCGTATTCAACAGCTTGTTGCGCTGAAAATAATCCAGTCACCCGGTACATTCGAATGATCAGCAGCCTGCTGCTTTGAATTTTCAGCAGCTTTTCACATCCAAGGACTTGCACAACTCGTTACACTAATCAGCTAATTGCACTGATCAGCTCGCAATTTCAAATCCAGCAACTGGTTCTAATATCGGCGGTATGGCGGATGGTTGCAATTTGAAAGTCCAGCAATATAAAAGATTCCGACAAGCAGTTGCATCAGAATACGGCTAAATTCGAAAAAACGGCTCGTTGCATTCTAAACATTTTGCACCCCAAGAATGTAGCAGAGAATTCATAACTCGGTCAGATGATTGCACTTGGAGTGAACCCATTTCAGTAACCCATTGCAATTCCAGTAAAATACTGCCATTCTAGTAAACTATTGCCCTTCTAGGAAACCACTGATCTTTTAACAAACTGTTGCACTTTTGGTAAACCCAGTGCAATTCCAATAAACCCATTGCACCTCGAGGAAATCCACTGCACTCCTTGTCAATCGGTTGCAACTCGAGTAAATCCACTGCACTTCCAGTAAACCCACTGCACTTCGAGTAAACCCACTGCATTTCGAGTTCGCCCACTGCTTTTCTAGCCCACTGCACTTCTCGTGTACTTTTGCACTACAAGCACTTGTTTCCGTGATTCTCATTTATGTACATGCTCACTGGTGCTCGCCCACAAACCAGTCCAACGCCGACTGCTCGATGAAAATGCGCTTGGCCTTCAACAAGTCCCGCACCTCCACCGCCTCCTTCACCAACACATCGCACTTCTTGCCCATGTCCGCCGTGGCCCGCAAGAGGTTGTCTCTCTGCACGTCGGTGATGAAAAGAAGGTGCAAGCCGGCCAAGTCGTGGTGGCTCACAAAGTCCAGCATCTGCTGCGGGTACGCGTACGGGAAGTCGGCCGCCGCGGGGCCGCCGTTGTCGCCGGCGCCAATCACGTACACGTGCCCGTGGCGGTACTGGTCGCTGAACGCCGCCCGCACGGCGCGGCCGTAGATCTTGGCCGGGAGCTTGGTCGACCAGTCGTGCGGCGCCTTGACGCCGTGCGCCTTCAAGCCGTTGTCCCGGATCGGCGAGTTGGCGTCGCCCACACGGGCGCGGCCCGTGCCCTTCTGCGGGTGCAACTTGCGGTTGGAGAACCACTTGTCGCCCTTGGTGGGCACGTAGCCGGCGCCGACACGCGCCTTGTCGGCCTCGTACACCACGGCACTCCACAACAAGTCTCTTCTTAGCGGGTGGTCCAAGAATGTGGACGGGTACGGCGCCATCGTGTGCGGCTCCAACGACGGGAAGCTGCGCACGGACGCCAACGTGTACTTCGGGGGGACGCCCACCGAGAACGACGACGAAACGCCGCGGGTAAAGTGCTTGAACATGGTGCTGTGGAGATGACGATAAATTTTCTGCTTAGTGCGTGCGCGTCACGTGCGCCGCGGCCGGCGCCTGGGGTGCAATTGTGGGTTGTGGTAGTCGGCGGGTTTTGGAGATTTGCCGGGTTTTGAAGTTGGGGTCTGTGGCCTGAGGCTAGGAGGACTGGTCCTGGGTTTTTTGCGTGTGGTTTTGGGCTAGCCGTGATTCGGAGCTGGGCTGCGGCAGATCACTCACCGAATCGAGAAACCGAGGATTTTCAGAAAAGCAGCAATTGAGTCATTCGGATAAAAGCAAACGGCGGCGGTTGTGGAGCGCGAGAAGGAAATCAAGTGGTGAGACGGGAATGGTCAGTGGTGAAGAGTGAGTAGTGAGTAGTGAGAAGTCAGTGAGTAGTAAGTAGTGAGTAGTGAGAAGTGAGTAGTAAGTAAGTGATTAGTGAAATATGAATGGTGAGTAACGAATAGTGAATGGTGAATGTCGAATAGTGGAATATGAATGGTGAATACCGAATAGTGAAATGTGAGTAGTGAATATTGAACATTTCTCAGTGACTTGTAAACAGTGAATCGTGAGGTGAATCTTGAGTAGTGAGAGGGGAGCAGTGGCTGCGATTTGTCAGTGACGTGAGTGATACGAGACGGTGCCTTGATGGGCAATGGCATAACGGCTACCATGTACAGATTATTGAGATTTCACCAGGATCCGACCGTAAATTGACCAAAAGTGTGTGAATGTGGCCATTGTATTGGAATGCTAGTCGTGTGAAGAGTGCTGCGAAATGGCGATGGGTGCAAATGATGAGCACGAGATTTTCGTGGTCTTTCCGGGCAGTGAATGGGAAGAACGAATTGTTGGGATGGAAGAAAGAACTGTTAGAGTCAGGCGGTGAATATCGTGATGGCAATAGTCGGCAGTGGATTTGTGGTTGTGAAGGCAAGTGATGAAAAGCTTGTGTTGCAGATTGTGAGAATGGGAGGGACACATGTTTGGTGGTGACGAAAAGAGAGTTGTCAGATCGGGAATGGGCGGTGAATGTGGTTTAATGCAGTGCTAGCAGGGACAGAAGATTAACCTAAAGTTCGAAAGTAGTAGTGCCTGGTTAATAGTGATGATTGTGAGAAGTAGTAGTGTGAGTGTGAAAGTGAATGATATTGGCGACCAGCAAGGACAGTGGGCCAGAGTGCGAGCAGGGATGGACGTGGTAGATGTGATCAAGTCAAGTGAATGTTTTGGAGTGGTGAATGTGATGGTAGTGAATGTGATGGTAGTGAATGTGATGGCAGTGACTGTGATGAAGGAATGTGATGGTGAGTGAAGGATTTGATAGAAGGCAGTGAAGGTGATGGTTACAATGAATTAGTAGTAAGTAGGAGATTCTGAGATAGTGAGCGTGGTGGTGATTTTGATAGTCAATAGTGGTTGTTAGTGGCCAATGTGATGGTATTAACGTGACAGTGGCGGTCATCAGCGAGATGAAGAAAACTGGTGCTTGTGAAAAAATTCCAACCGAAAGCGAGAATTAGAGGTACATACTTGGGAATAGCGTCTTGAGTGCGATGGTGAAGATGATGGCGGTGTGAGCTGATGGATGATAGTGGGTGGTGAGTAGTGATGTCATTCGTGAATGTGATGGATTGATAGCTGGTTGCAAACTCGTGTGAGCAGTAATATGAAGAATGAGGCGGTTGCAAATGTGTGTGAACAGCGTGAATGTGCCAACGATGAATCAAATGGTTGCAAAAACATGTAAGCAGTGTTTATGTGAGTGGGAAGAATGAAATGGTTGCAAATTCATGTGGGCAGCGTGAGTGTAAGTATGAAGAATGAAATGGTAGTTAGTGAGCAGGAATTTTTTTGAGTGGATCTCGATCGTGAAAAAGAATGATAGTGATTCACAATGGAGTGACTGAATGTGATTGACAGTGTGATTATGAGAGATCGAGTTGGTGAGTAGCGAATATGAGTACCAATTGATGACGAAGGTGAAGGTGGTCATGGCAATGAAACGGTGTGTGCTACTTAACGCGATGGTGGATGGTATCAATAGGTCGACCGTGACGGCGAAATCAGAAACGAGTGGCGAATTAATGTGATGAATTGTAAAGATGGTGAACTTGAATGCGAATAGGAATGTGACTGTGAATGTCAGTATGAATCGTAGTATGAATGTGAGTGGAGGTGAGCATGAATGCCAGTGCAACTGTGGATAAGAATGGAAGGAAGAATAAAATAAAAAAAAAAAGAATTTAAGGAAGAATGTGAATACGAATTTGAATACGAACGTGCATAATAATGTTAAAAAGAACGTGAAGATGAAAATGGAAATCAATGAGAGGATGAATACGAAGATGAATGTGAGGATGAATGTGAGTACGAATGGCATTTTGAATGGCAATTGGAATGGCAATATCAAAGTCAGTATGAACTTGGATATGAATGTGGGTACGAATGTGAATGTGAATGGAAATACGAAAGGCAATATGATTGTCAGTATGAATTTTATTAAGAATGTGAGTATCAATGTGAATGTGAATCAATTTAAGTGATTGTCTAGTGACTAAGTCAGTTGAAGATGGTACATATAATCGTTCCAGTTGCAGTCGTTTTCGGTGATGATGATGAAGATAAGTGACTGTGGTGATTGCTTTGCACCCACTCCTTTGTCTACTCACCGACCCCATAGCCCTGTGGGCCCAACCAAAATTACTTGCAACCAGGCGCAGCCAATGGCGCGTCAACCCGCGGCAGTATCATGATTTCATTCTCCTATTTATTCCCGGTGTCTTCCTCGGCCAATCCGTCCATCTCAATGTCGTCCACAGGCTGGTACGCCGGCGGGGACTTCCACTTGCCCATCACCTTCGAAAAAAGCGACGTGGACCCCTCCGGCCCCTCCTCCAACTGGTCTGCCCACTGCACGTTCTTCTTGCGGCCCGTGGGCCGTGTCTTGATGATGGACGTGGGCTGCGAGCGGTAGGTGGAGTAGAGCGCACACACGCCCCAGATGAGCACCAACACCACGAGCAACTGGATCACCCGCACGGCGCGGCCGGACTTCTCCCACGCCGCGTCGGCGTCGGCCTCGGAGCCGGACTCTGCGCCCGCGCCCGCGCTCGTGGCAGGCTCGGCCGCGGGCGCCGCGGCGTCGGCGCTGGGCCTCTCGGGCACCGCCTCCGTCTCCGTCTCCGGCTCCAACGGCACCGTCACCACCGCGCCGTCGGCCACCTCGTAGCGCCCGTACAACAAGTCCACGAGCGCGCGCGACGCCTCGGGCTTGTCGAAGGGCACCATGTGCGACGAGTCAAACACATTGACAAAGGTGAGGTTGCGCTCTGTGCGGAGGTAGCCCTCGACGGCGCCGCCGTGGACCCAGTCGTGGCGCGGCGTGGCGTCGGAGAAGCCGCGCGCGCCGTTCCACTTGAGGTGCGCCACCATGTCCTCCGCGCCCATGTAGTTGCAGATGATGTCTCTGTTGCCGTGGAACAACACCACCGGGTAGTGCTCGAGGAGCGCCGGGAGGAGCTTGACCGCCGGCATGGACAGGCGCGCGCGCATGTGCGAGCCCACGCTGCCGGAGCACTCGTGCCACTTCTTGTGGCGCACCAAGTTCAAGTCGTCCATCACGGCGTCGTCGCGGAGAAACGGGCGCACGTGGGCCAAGTCCGGCGGCCAGTTCATGCCGCACAGCGGGTACGAGTCGCGGAGCGTGTAGTCGTACATGTTGACGCACTGGCCGTTCTCCTGCGTCACCTGCAAGAGCGTGGACAAGACCGCGTCGCACACGCTGTTCACCTCCTTGTACGCGTGCAACGAGTCGTCGGCGCGCGCGCGGTCCACGGCGTGCTGGCAGCGCTCGTGCAGGCGCAACACCTCGCGCCACTGCGGGTGGAACTGGTCAATGAGCTTCGCCTGCACCGCGAACGGCACGTACGAAAGGCCCTGCTCGTTGGGCGAGATGTAGCCGTTGCCAATCAAGAGCCCCGCCAACCGCACGGGCGCCGCGCCCTCGCGGAGCGGGTGCGCGTTGCGCTCGTGGAGCGCCTGCGCAATGTACGGGATGTACTGCCCCGCGTAGCTCTCGCCCGCGAGCACAATGTCGTGCGCCGCGTCGGCCGGGAACACGGCAAAGTACTGCTCGAGGAAGCGGAGAAAGTGCCACAGCACGTCCGCGAGCTCCAGGTCAAAGTCCGTGCCGTAGCTGAAGCCGGTGCCCGCGGGCTGGTCCACAAACACCACGTCGCCCATGCGGTGCCACGAGCCCTCGTTGTACTCCACGCGCTGGTGCTTGTTGACGCGGAACGGGCCGGCCTCCATCAAGGCGCCGTCCATGGACAGGCACCCGGGGCCGCCGTTGAGCCAGAAGATGGTTTTGTTTTGCGCGGCGGGCGCCTTGTGCCGGTCCAGAAACCGCCAGAAGAAAAAGTGCGTGTTGTTTTCCTTGTAGAGCTCCAACTGGCCCGCGTGCATGAGCGGCGCCTTGTGCTCGGGCACGTCCTCGAGCCCGGGGAGCGACGTCACGAGAAAGTCCTCGGCCACGCTGCCGTTGGTGGCGGCCAACTCCTCGAGCGCCCGCTGGATGGGGCTGGCCCACACGGACACCACGAGCGCGAAAAGCACGAGCGGGTTCATGGCGTGTGTTGTGGTGCGGTGTGCTGTTGCCGCTGCTGGCGCTGGGTGGGTGCCGGGGGTGTCGGGCTGTGGATTCGGGTGGGTTCAGGCTGTGGTTTCAGGCCGTGGTTTCAGGCGCCGTTTCGGGTGCCGTTTCGGGTGCCGTTTCGGGTGCCGTTTCGGGTGCCGTTTCGGATGCCGTTTCAGGTGGGGCCGTTTCAGGTGGGGCCGTTCGGGGGTTGCTTCACGCTGTCCAGGCTCCAGGGCGGTTCGGCGGTTGCAGGTGCTTAGGAGAAAGTGTGTGGAGTTGAGCGGGCTGTGCAGTACGCACATGCCAGATAAATATAGCGCAGGCCAAAGTCACCGGCAATCGACCAATAGAATTTGCAACAGAAAGTGGCCAATTATGCATCAGTGAAGGTTTTGGAGAGGCGTGTTTCAGTGAAATTCTGGATAGGACGTATCAGCGTTTACAGAAAACAGGCGCTTGCCCGGTCTGTCGCTGGTTTTAGGCTTGAGTGGCGCATTTTGCATCTCAACTACAATGTACCGTGAAAACCGAGCGTAAATTCGCAACGCTGCTGGATGAAAACGGCGTGGCAGGGTCGGCCGTGCACCGGCAGCTCGAAGTTTCAACGCGGCGAGAGATATAGACCGAATCCCGTAGAGTAGCACTTTGTCTGCCCCGCCCGCATAATGTGCGGCCAACGCCAGCTCCATGGCCTCCAGCCAGCAGCCAGCCCTGAGTTATTTTCGGCGACTGGGTCCAGCCAGCCCACCTCTCGAGCCTCGCAGCATTCACGCGCTGAGCGGCTCCACGTTCCAGATGTTCTCCGCGTACTCGTCGATGCAGCGGTCGGAGCTGAAGAAACCCATGTTGGCCACCGAAAGCACCGACTTGCGCACCCACAGGCGGTCGTTGCGCGCATACACCTTCTCGAGCCGCTGCTGGCACGCCAACATCAAGTCGAAGTCGTCCGTCACCAAGTAGCTGTCGTGGTGCGTGATGCTGTCCACCAACGGGCGGTACTCGCCGGCGTCGCCAAACACGCCGCCGTCGACGGCGTCCAACACCTTCTGCAAGGACGCCGGCACGCGCACGCCGTGGCACTCGTGCTGGTGGCGGAGCCCGTCCACGGACTCGGCCAAGTTGCCGAACAAGAAGATGTTGTCCTCGCCAATCTCGCGCGCAATCTCCACGTTGGCGCCGTCCACGGTGCCGATGATCAAGCCGCCGTTCAAGGCGAACTTCATGTTGGACGTTCCCGAGGCCTCGGTGCCGGCCGTGGAGATGTGGTTGGACACGTCGGACCCGGGGCAGATGACCTCGGCCTTGGACACGTTGTAGTCGGGGACGAACACCACCTTCAACAAGCCGCCAAGGTCGTCGCTGTTGACCACCGCGGCCACCAGGTTGACCAAGTGGATGATGGTCTTGGCCATGTAGTACCCCGGCGCCGCCTTGCCGCCAAACACACACACTTTCGGGACGTAGTGCTTGCGCGCAATGTCGGCCACGGCCACGCCCTGGGCGAGAAGCTCCTTGATGTGCAAGTACCGGTGGATCACGGCGAAGATGTTCATCTGCTGCCGCTTGTACTCGTGGATGCGCTTCACCTGCACGTCGAACAT
The DNA here is from genome assembly GCA_008065175.1 of Metschnikowia caudata. Lineage (NCBI taxonomy): Eukaryota > Fungi > Ascomycota > Pichiomycetes > Serinales > Metschnikowiaceae > Metschnikowia > Metschnikowia caudata. Next base: position 182,559 of record VATF01000002.1, read on the forward strand.
GGCGGCCGGGTCCACGGCCACGCCCGTCTCCAGCTTGATCAACGCGGCCAAGCGCTGCTTGTTGTGGAGCTTGACCGCGGCCCAGCGGTCCAAGAACGCGGCGTCCGCGGCAAACGCCTCCAACCGCTTCAAGCGGCCCAAGTTGGTCAAGTACTCGTACGCCGGGTCCTGCAACGCGTCGGCGATCAACGCCGCCAACTGCGGGTTCGCCTGGCGCAACCACCGGCGCGGCGTGATGCCGTTGGTGACGTTGGTGAAGCGGTCGCGGCCGAACACGGCGACAAAGTCGCGGAAGATGGTTGTCTGGATCAACGCCGAGTGCAACTCGGCCACGCCGTTGACCTTGTGCGAGCCCACGATGGCCAAGTACGCCATGCGCACGGCCTTGCAGTCGCCCTCCTCGATCAACGACACGCGGCGCACGAGGTCGTGGTCGCCCGGGAAGCGCGCCTCCACGTGCTGCAAGAAGCGGCGGTTGATCTCGTACACGAGCTCCAAGTGGCGCGGGAGCAACGTGCCGAGCAAGTGCACGGGCCACTTCTCCAACGCCTCCGCCATCACCGTGTGGTTGGTGTACGCGAACGTGGCGGTGACAATCTCCCACGCCTGCTCCCACGGCAAGCGCTCCGCGTCCACGAGGATGCGCTGGAGCTCCACGATGGCCAACGTCGGGTGGGTGTCGTTCAACTGCACCGCCACCTTGTCGGCAAAGTGCGCCCAGCCGAGGCTGCGGCCGTGGTTCTTCTTGTAGCGGCGCACAATGTCGTGCAACGACGCCGCCACCCAGAAGTACTGCTGCTTCAAGCGCAACTCCTTGCCGCTGACGAAGTTGTCGTTCGGGTACAACACCGCGGTGATGGCCTCGGCGCGCTGCTGCGCCGCCACCAGCAGCAGGTACGCCCCCGCGTTGAACTGGCCAAAGTCGAACTCGTCGGTCGGGCGCGCGCGCCAGAGGCGCAAGTTGTTGGTGGTGGCGGCGGCGAAGCCCGGCACCGGCCAGTCCGCGGCCACCGCGAGCACGCGCTCGGCGCCGGTCCACGCGCGGCGCGTCTCGCCCGTGCGCCCGTCGCGCGTCTCCTCCACGCGGCCGTAAAAGTCCACGGGGATCTGAATCTCGTGGCGCGCGATTTCCCACGGGTTGGAGTACTGGAGCCAGTAGTCGGGCATCTCCACCTGGCGCCCGTCCACCACCGCCTGCTTGAAGATGCCGTACTGGTAGCACAAGCCGTAGCCCCAGCCGCTGTAGTTGCGCGCCAGGAGCGAGTCCACGAAGCACGCGGCCAAGCGGCCCAACCCGCCGTTGCCCAACCCGGCGTCGGGCTCCTGGCGCAACACGTCCTCCATCCTGAAACCCAACTGAAACAACGTCAGGTCCACCGCGCCGCGCGCGCCCACGTTGATCATGGCGTTGTCCATGGCGCGTCCCATCAAGAACTCCAACGAGAAGTAGTACACGCGCTTGCCGCCGTGCTCGGTCTGCCGCTGCTGCGTGTTGGCCCAGTCGCGCAACACCGCGTCGCGGATCGTCTGCGCCGCGGCCTGGTACGCCGCCAACGCGTCGCAGTTGTACATGCTGCGGGCCAACGAGAACTCCACGTGGTGGACGAACCGCCGCTCGAACTCGGCCACGGGCATTTCGGCGGCGCGCTGCGTGCCGTCGCCGCGCTTGTTGAGGGCGGAGTACTTTTCCCAGATTTGCCGCGCGGCCTCCGGGATCTGCGCGTCGTAGGCGGTGATTTGCGTGGGCGTGAGCCCGGTGCTGGTTCTCTTTAACGTGGGCGTGGGGTCCATGTCGGTACAGTGTTGCGGTGTTTGGCTGTTGAGGTGTTTGGGGTCTGTTTGGGGTCTGCTTGAGGTCCGTTTCAGGTCTGTTTCAGGCCTGTTTCAGGGTCAATTCTGTTTCAAAGCGTTTGGCACCTCGTTTGGCTGCGGGCGGGGCGGCCGGCTTTATAGCACCGCTCCCGCACAAATCGAACCACTCCTGCTCCTGAAACAGCACAGACGCCAATTGCAGCGGCCCGCTCGGGAAGCCCTGGGCGGATTTAGCGGCTGGGCCGCCCACGTGAAGCGGCAGCGGCGGACCAAAACCCAAACCACAGCGCCGCCAGACCCGGGCCGGAGTTAAGCGGGACGGGGGCCCGGCGGCTGCCCAGGCACAAAGCACCGGCATGTGGCCGCCGTTTAGAGCTTGCGGGGTGCCGCTGCCCGGCGGCCAATCACGCAGAAACGGCAGCCGCACACACGCCCGCCCCATATCGCCGGGCCAGGTTGCCGCCACCGCGGGGTGTTTTTTTTTTTTTTTTTTTTTTCTTTTTTGTGTTTTGTGGGGTCCGGGGTGCGGCGGCCCCGGGCACGCGCAGCCGCCGCCCGCGGCCCGGTGCAGCACCGCCATCTGCGGCTGCAGCGCGCGGACTTTTAGGGCAGGCCCGGAAAAACCGCACCCAGAAAATCCGGTATACGCACGAAGCACCCGGCCGCCAAAGCACGGAATTCCACCACCCCGGCGTGCTGGTAGTCGCAATTGCTGCTGCCGCCCCCCGTCGCCTCGCCTCGCCCCTCGCGCCAGCCCTTCTCCGCCGTCCCCTCGCCCGCCGTCACGGGCCTCGCCTTTCTCGCCAAAATTAGCCAGCTCCACCAGCACCCCACCGCGGTGCCCCAGCCCGGCCACGCGACCCCAGCCACCTCCACAGTCGCGCACTTCACGCCGCTCCACGCGTTGCCGCTGCCCGCGCTGCCGCCGCCGTCCAGCAAAAAACTCGTGTGCTCGTTCGTGCTCTCGTCGCTCATTCTCTTCTCCTTCATCATCTTCCTATGATCTCGTGCTTCCACCCGCTCCTGGAGTCGTACGTGGTGGCGGGCCTGGTGCACTCGGAGCTCTCCATCGTCAAGTTCCCGGCCGCCGCCACGGTGGCCGCCATGGGCCCGCGCGCCGTGGCGCCGCTCTCCTCCGCCGCGTTGGGCAAGTGCTCGCACTACGCCGTCGACGCCATCGCCAGCCACGGTGAACACGTCGCCGTGGCCTCCAGCACCACGCTCTCGGTGTGGGACGCCGTGCGCGGCTGCCGCGCGCGCCACTGGGCGGTGCCCGACCACGCCACCACCACCAACTACGTCAGCGGCCACTTGTTGGTGGCCGCGGGCCACGGGCTGCTGCTCCACTTCTACGACGTGCGCAGCCACCACGCGCGGCCGCTCTGGTCCGCCAAGATCGCCACGGACAATCTCTACACGCTGGCCGTGTGGGGCGACACGGTGTACGCCGCGGGCGCCGACGGGCGCGTGTACGGCGTGGATCTTCGCGCGCAGCGCCAGGCCGTGTGGGCGTTGAACGCCGCCGTCGCCGCGGCGGGCGGCGCGCGCCCGCAGAGCAACGCGGTCTTGAGCGTGCGTGTCGCCGGCGGCCGGCCCGTGGCGTTGCTCGAGTCCGGCGACGTGGTGGGCGTCGGCCTGGGCCCGCAGTTTGACTTTGCCGCGAAAGCGCTGCCCGCCGCGCTCCGCCACCGCGTCGCCATCGACGTGCTGGGCCTGCCCGACGTGTGCGTGGTGGCCGGCGGCGAGCACGGCGCCCTCTGGAAAGCACGCTTCCCGCCGGGGAAACCGCCCGTCGTGTCGCACACCGCCACCGGGTTCCTGGGCTTGGTGCCGTGCGTGCGGTGGGCCCCGCTGGGCGTCTACTTCTGCGCCGGCGACCAGGTGTACATGATGCCGAGCGGAGACTAACGTAAGCTTAAAAAGAAAAAGAGGCACCAAAAGAAAAAAAAAAAAAAAAACCAAAAAGGGCCGAAAAACTGGCCCGGAAGCAACGCCCGGATATTCTCCGCACTCGCGGGCGCAATTTTCCGGCGCGCACAGTCAACTACATCAAGGCCATGGACGCAAACGAGGCTGCCGACGCGGCCCCCACGCCGCAAGAGCCAATCAAAGACGAGGCCGCAGGCGAGAGCGCGCCCAGCGCCGTGCTGCCGTTGCAGAAGGAGCTCGGGCTCGCGCCGCCCACCGTGGTGCTCGCCAAGGTCAAGGGCTACCGCGCGTGGCCCGCCATGATCTTGGACGAGGCCATTTTGCCCGAGAACATCCGCCAGATGAAGCCCAAGACCGTGCGGCTCGCCAAGAAGCCCACCACGCCCGTGATCATGGTGCCCGTGCGGTTCTTCAGCGACGACACGTACATCTGGTTGAAGTCGTGCGACTTGAAGATCCTCGAGCGCGACGCCATCGACGCCTTCTTGGCGAAAAAACCCACGTCCAAGACGCTCGTGGCCGCGTACCGGCTCGCGAAAAACCCGCCGGACATGGCCGAGTTCAACCGCTGGGGCCTGGCCGGCCCGCCGGACCCCGACGCCGCCGCGCCCGTCGCGGACAGCCCGCCGCGCAAAAAACTCAAGTTGAGTCTCCGCTTGAAGAACCCGCCGCGGCCCAAGCCGCAGCCGCGCGTCGACACTGCAGACGACGACGACGACGGTGACGACGACGATGACGACGACGCCTCCGGCAGCTCCGGGTCCGACAGCGCCGCCGACGACATGTCCGGGTACGACTCCGACTGGGGCCTCGACGGCGCCGGGTACAACTTTGCGGCCGGCGACTACATCTTCGACGACGAGGCCGAGCAGGCCGACTTTGTGCGCACCTTCCCGCGCGCGGCGGAGGTGGTGCGCTCGTGGGAGACCCACCACGGGCGGTTTGCGCAGTTGCACCGCACGCTCTCGCCGGCGCTCCTCCGGGAGCCGTTTGGCGACGAGAAGCACGTGTTGGCGCAGCTCAAGGCCGTGCACGCGCTCGTGGCGCACGCCGACACGCCGTTGGTGGCGTTCCTCAAGTCGCCGCTCTACCGCGTGCTTCTACTCACCGCGCACAAGCCCGCCGAGGTGTTTCCCCACGGCGCCGTGCGCGCCGCCATTCTCCGGGTCTTTGCCGTGTTGGGCTTGGACGTTTGCGAGGTCAAGCTCGAGGACCTCGAAATGCCGCAAGAGGAAGCCACTCCCGAGGCGAACAATCCCGCCGTGCACAGCCCAGACGGGACCAATCTGGCGAACAATCCGGCGCCCAATTGCGCAGACAATCGGGCAAACGGCCCGGAGCACGCCGTGCCAGCGCCCGCGGGCGGCCTGCCGAACGGGACCGCGCCCGAGCCCGCCGCCGCCTAGCGCCCGGGCCCACCTCCGCAGACCGTTTGCTCGCCCCCGCCCGCAGCCGAGGGGCCCGCGCCCGCCAGCCACACACTCACACGCTTGCCCGCCAGCCCTTGGACCCCACGTGGCGTGCCGCCGGAGGCGCTTCCCCAACGCTACGGTCCGCGATGCTATTTTCGCCCTTATTTTTTTTCATTTTCTTGTCATTGTCTCCCGCGCCTGTTCGCCTTGGCCCCACTTTTTTCTGCCCGGTTATTGTTCCCCATAATCTGATAACAACAGAAACACGCACCGCGGCGCGGTACATCCGAGCATGCCGTAGTAAACGTGGTCCCATGCGTGTGCATACGAAAAACCCCAAAAAGGGAGTGAATTCTCACCGCACCCCGTCTTGTTTAGACACTATCACTACCTTTTCAGCCGCCCAACCCCCAGATCCACAAGAGGTATGTAATTTTTCCCGCGGCCCGCGCCCCCGGCGCGCCGCCCACCAGCGCCTCCCGCTTGCCGTTTCCCCCTGCCGCCACAGGCGGCCGCCCTGGCCCCGAATCCCGTTGTTTTGAGGTTGTTACCGAATTGGGCACGATACGCTTCCCAATGAGGACACTCCACAAACGGTTATTGTGTGTCAGGGGCTGCCTGCGAAGCCGTTGGCTGCGGCGCTCTGCCGAGGTGTGCTAGCGGCGTGGCTCCGTCCGCCAGCTCCCGTCCACCGCCGGCTCGGTGTCCAGGCATTGTCGCCGTGTTGCCGCACACGCCCGGCGCCATTGTCCTGCCGGCGGTGCTTGGCGCTGTTGGCGGCGGCGGCGGGCGATGCGTCAGCCTGTTGTTGGCGCCGCCGCCACGTCTTGCCGCCGCCACGCATGCGCCGGGGCGTGGCGGCCGTTGCCGGTTTCGGCGGACCCTTCCACCCAGGCGTACACGACGAGCGAGCACACGGCCACGGCGGGCTTCCACAGACATTAAAAAGAAAGAAAAAGAATGAATACTAACATCCAGACATGTCGGAAGTGACAGACCCCACAAAGTTGGAAGGCAACGATGAAGTCATCGGCAACGTGCCCGGTACGCAGTTCAGCCGTGGCTCCGTCAGCGGCGCCGCGGGCGACGACGACGACGACGACGAGCCCAGCGGCGGCAAGCAGCAGAAGGAGAGAAGAAAGATTGAGATCAAATTCATCCAAGATAAGTCCCGGAGACATATCACGTTTTCGAAGAGAAAGGCCGGGATCATGAAGAAGGCGTACGAGTTGTCTGTGTTGACCGGCACGCAGGTGTTGTTGCTTGTCGTCAGCGAAACCGGGCTCGTGTACACGTTCACCACGCCCAAGTTGCAGCCGCTTGTGACCAAGAGCGAGGGCAAGAACTTGATCCAGGCGTGCTTGAACGCGCCCGAGGAGGGCTTGGGCGACGATCAGGGCGAGCAGAGCGACGGTAACTCGCCCGACTCGCCGGAGCAGAGCCCCGCCGCGCCCGCGCAGCCGCACCCCATCCCCACGGCCGGCCACCAAGGCGCGGAAGGACACCAACAGCAGATGCCGCCCGCACACATGCCCCACGGGATGCCGTACCAGGGCCAAGGGCTTCCCCAAGGCGGGTTGCCGTTCCCGCAGGGCGCCGGCTACAGCGATCCCTACCAATACTTTGGAAACATGGGCAACGGGAACATTCCCAACCAGCAGCAGTACCAGTAGAGGCTGGAGCAAAAGTACGCGGAGAAGGCATGAAGCTGGCCAGGATGGCCAAGGGAACATGGCTGGCGGACGCTAGAAGTCCCGCCGCCAATTGGTATTTGAATGGACGATTTGAAGTGAGTAGTTGCAGACGGGACACCCGTGCCTCCGGGGCCAAACCCCTCGGCCCAGCGCCCAAAACACCCGGCCCCAGAGGCCACTACACCCGGGCCCAGAGACAAATACGCCCCGGGCCCGGAGCCCAGGACACCCGGCCGCACAATTGTAGGCCTCCCCACACCGACTTTCCGCACCGGCCTCGTGTGCCGTAGCCTCTACGCGCTCGCGCCAAAGCTGGCGCCGGAGCCCGCCGGCGAGATTGGCGCGGAGTTGATTGCGCAGCAAGTGTCTCGCCCGGCATATGGGAGATGTGCGTGGGAATCCGAGTCAGCTGACCGTGGGCCGCGCAGGCGGCGCAAGCCCGGCGGGCAGGGCAGCCGGCAGTCTCGGGCAATCCGGCCCAATGGCCCGGCCGCCCACACCGGCCGTCATCAGCAGCGGCCCCGGCGCCGCGAGTGTCCCGCTTTTTTTTTTTTTTTTTCTCCCGCACGCCGGTGTCAGCCGCCGCGCCGATCCAGGCCCGTATGACTAATGCGCAAGAAATTTTTTTCGCCCCACACCTTATAAGCGCGCCGTCGCACCAAAGTGCGCACCCGTCCCACTCCACCTCTCCACCTGCCACAACATGGACTTCCAGCCCTCGGACTACTTGTCCAACTTGAATCTCGTCTTCGACGGCGCCAGCGTGTCGCCCGAGGAAAACATCCTGCCCGCGGAGTTTGATCTTTTCGCCCAGTCGGAGTTCTTCGACTTGGACGTCTTTTCAGCCAAGGACAAGCAGGGGAAGTTCCCCGGCGGCGCGGTGAAGCCCGAGCCCGCGGACGGCGTCGTGCCGGTGGGCTGCGGCACGCCGGCGTGCGGCGAGGACGCGGACCCCGCCAACGAGGCCAAACGGCGCCGCAACACCGCCGCCAGCGCCCGCTTCCGCATCAAGAAAAAGTTGAAGGAGCAGCAGATGGAGCAGCACGTGCGCGAGTTGCAGGAGCGTGTCGCCGCGCTCGAGCAGCAGTTGAAGACGGTGGAGATGGAGAACAAGTGCTTGAAGCAGGTGATTTACGAGAAAAACGAGTCCAAGACCGCGGACTTGTTGCAGCGCATCAAGCAGCGCTCGCTCGCGGGCGCGCCCGCACAGCCCTACACCTTCACCCACAGCCACTGAGCGGCGGGCAAGCGCGGGTCCACACCGGGCCCGGGCCCCACATTAGCATCGATTAAAATCCAACTTTTAACGACTTTACGACGAACTCTGCTGGGCAGATCCAACTCTGTTTTGGCACAAGACTAATGGGCACTCGGCGAAGTGCCATTCAATTCCGGCCCGCTTTGGTATTGACCATCAGCGCGGCCCCATTTCTGGATTTTGCGCCGTTTCTGCGGCCGCCGCCCGACGCGGCGTGCCGTGCGCCACGGCCACAATATATTACTTGAAAGCCTGTATTTGTATTTCTTGCCTTGCCATAGCGTTGCCGACTGCGATTGTCCCCCAATTCTTTTGCAATGCGAAAGACGAAGACCAAGAGAATTGGGAGTGCGCAGCAAGACGCAGCCCGCCTGGCGCGAGCTTCTCAGCCCGTGCTCTGCGCCATATTCATCCGCCGTTTTCCAAAACTGCGTTTTTGTACGAAACTGCGTTTTTGTACGAAACTGCGTTTGCCCATTTTGCAATCTGCGCTTGCAATTACTTCGGTCTGTCGTTCCGCCGTCTCTTTACCTCTTTTTTGCGTCCTTTACTTCTTTTTTGCGTCCTTTACCTCTTTTTTGCGTCCTTTACCTCTTTTTTGCCGTCCTTTACCTCTTTTTTGCCGTCCTTTACTTCTTTTTTCCTTCACCTCTTATTTGCCGTCCTTTACTTCTTCTTTGCTCTCTACTTTCTGTCCATCTGACTCAATCTCCTGGCCGCTTTCTGCGCACTTCTCTCAGCCCGCCCCAGTGCGCAGTTCCCTCAGCCCACCATTCTCTACTTCTCCACTTCAATCCGCCATTGTCCACCGTTTTTGCAATTTTCCTGGTATTCGGATATCGCAGCCTGCGCAAAGCTTCTCTCGCCCTTCCCTTCACATTCGTCATCCGCCATCTGGCTGCAATTGCCTTGCTCTCTTCCGTCTTTCTTATTGCGCAGTTCTCAGCCCGCCGCTCTCTACTTCCCCAACTTTCAATCCACCGTTTTCTCGGTCCAATTTTTTCTTTCTTTTGCAATTCTCTAAACCTCCCAGTCTCTCGCTCACTCGGCCTCCCGTCTCTTCCACTTTTCCCATTCGCTCAGTCCGCCGTTTTGCACCCCCAATCTCGCGGGCCGCCGCTCTTTTCTCGCCTGGGCCAGGCCTCGCGGCGCATCAACTCCACACCTCCGCTCTTTCACACTCCCACCGCCCAAACGGGCACACCCTCCGGCACCAGCCCAAAAAACCCTCCCCCTGCTTCCACCCGGCCCCACCCTGTGCCCTGTCAATTGTACGCCGCTCCGCCGCCCCGCGTCCCGCCATTGACCCCCCGCAACTCCTGCGCTCCCGCCAATACAAGCCACCCCCCAATACAAGCAGCCCCCCTAATAAAAGCGCCTCCTTCCACACGCCACACCCGCCAGCCCCCGCCACACCCCCTGTCCTCGCAGCGCCCTCCCGCACAACCCGCCAGCTCGAAACTACGCACCATGAAGGAGACGTTCAAGAACATCTTCCATGTGCCGGAGTTCAAGCCGCAGCGCTTCGAAAAGTCCGTTTCGCCGAGAGACACGTCGCCGTCGCCGCGGCCCGCGGCGCGGGCCGCCACAACCTCAGCCTCGCCGGGCCCGCCAGACCCGCAAAACCTGCAAAACCTGCAAGACCTGCAGAACCCACAAGCGGCGCTGGCCTCGCCAGCCGCGCCCACGTCGCCCCGAGCGCCGGGCACCTTCACCGCGCTCACGTCCGTGATGCAGGAGCAGCTCGACCTACGGCTTGCCTCGTCGGAAAACCCCGCCGTGGTGATGGAGTTGGACATGGACTGCAACCTCCAGTACGTCAGCCAGAGCTGGGAGCAGCTCGTGGGCACGTCGCTCCGCAAAATCGTGCACAGGCCCGTCGCTAACATCTTGATCGGCTCCTCGGAGGCCGACTTGGGCGTGTTCGCCAAGGCCGTGGCGCAGATGCTCCAGGACAACGCCTCCTACAAGGTGAAGTTCGTCACCGCCACCAACAAGGCCCGCATGGCCGCGCGCGGAGGCGATAGCGGGAGTCTGTCGCCGTACGCGCTGGGCCCGGAGGACCAGCTGCCCGACGGCCTCGCGGACCCGGACGTGCCGCCACTAGCCCACGGACAACCGGAACTGCCCCACGAACAGCCGGAGATGCACCACCGCCGGCTGGAGTCCTGGGCGTCGAGCGTCTCCGGCGCCTATGCGTCTGCGCACGCGTCGCCGCAGGGCTCGCCGCACTCGAGCTCGCTCGAAAACTCGCCCCGGTCCCTCAGTGACAACACGTCCTCCAGAGTATCCAACGACGGCGACGTCATCGAGCTCGAAGCGCAGGGAATCTTGATCTTCGACCCGCACACGAACCTCCCGACCCACTCCATCTGGACCGTGCGCCCGTTCGTGTCGATCGAGTTGGACTTGACCATCCCTGCCGCCTTGGTGGACTTGCTCGGCTTTGGCGCAGAAATCTTCGAGGGCTATTTGGTCAGTCTCCGCGAAGCCGGCATCATCGACGAAGATTCTGTGCCCGAGCCCAAGACCATTCTCTGCCGCATCTGCGAGACCTATATTCCCGCCTGGTTCATCGAAAAACACAGCGATTTGTGCTTGTTGGAGCATAAAGTCGAGGAGGAGCTCCAGCTCTGCCACGACCTCATAGCGGACCAGCGCGATCTCACGATACGAATCTCGGAGTCGTTGTGGAACCGCCAGTTCGACCTGGGCCCGGGCTCTCCGACCTCGTCTTTGGGCTCACAGTCCTCCACGCCAACGTCCCTCTACGACTACAAGGGCATGGCGCTTCCATTTGTGGGCAGCGAGGCCACCAGCCAGTTCCGCTTCCCGTCGTCGGCGAAGCCAATGACATCGTTTCTGCTGATTCGCCATTCGCGCAAGTTTCCGTTTGGAATCCTTCAAAAATTGGTGGACTTCTGCGACGAGGCGTTGATGATCAATGCGGCGGAGAAGGCTGACGACAGCGGGGCGTTCAAGTTCTCGCCAGGCTCAGAAAACGCCGTGAGCAATGTGCTCAATTGGCAGGCATTGGAGACTTCCGATCCGGCGATCCGGGCCATGGTGGAAGACACCAAGGACCTAGTCGTTGACAAGGTGAACAAGGTCACGCGGCTCATCTCGATCCTCCAGTACTCGGACAAAATCAAGCAGGAGGTGGACATCCTTGTGTTGGATTCTGTGAAAACCACGGTGCAAAAGATCCGCGAGAAAACTTGGCAGCACGAGTTGGCGCCCCGCACGTCAATCCCACGTTCTCGCGCCAGCTCCTCCGCCAGAAAAATCCAGGAGCCAAGACGCGATGTTCTGAATGGAGACTCTCCCAGTCGAGACTCTTCCTATGCAGACTCCCCCAATCGGGATGATGTAGTCTCTTTGGGGCGGGACTCTCTACGCCGAGACTCATTGCACCGGGCGTTCTTGGATCTGGACTCAGACCGGCTGAACCAAAAAGACCGCCCGCAATTGAGCCGGTCGCTGTTGAACTTGAACTCTTTGAATCGGGAATTTTCTAACCGCGATTCCTTGAACCAAGATTCGGGCGCCGGTTCTCTTCGCCGAGACTCTCTGCGGGAGTCGCTCAATCGGCTGCTGCCGCTGCTAATCATCAGCCCTGTCCCAAACATCCAGTCTCCACAACCATCTAGAAAAAGCCCGGTCCATCTTTTATCTGAGGAGATGTACCACTCCATCCACTCCTACACGCCAAAGGACCTTTTGACCGACCGCTCCGAATCGGTATCGCCCAACACGTCTTTGGCGCAGAAGAACATGCCGGATTTGGAGGCGTTGGACCTCAAATCGGAGGATTCGTTGACGTCGTCCCTTTCGCCCCGCAGAGTTTTGTCGCCGGCGCCATACGTTGAGAAGCAGGGCTTTTCAACTTTGCAGAAAAACACCACTGTGCTCCGCCCCGATTTCGAGCGCTCGACGTCCGCCAGGTCGCCGCTCAGGAGAGAAAGCTCGTCGACCAGTTTGGTGCTTCCGGCGCTGGCAAACCCCTCTGCTTTAATGCAGACACCGCCCATTTCCAGCACGTCGGGCTTTCGCAAAAGCTCCATCTCTAAGCCACCGTTGTCGCCACTCTTGGTGTCACAACCGGCAAACCAGAAAACGCCCACTGGGTCGATCAAGGACTACGAGATCCTCAAGGCCATCAGCAAGGGCGCGTACGGCTCTGTTTTCTTGGCCAAGCGGCGCTTGACGGGTGACTACGTGGCCATCAAGTGCCTCAAGAAACGAGACATGATCGCCAAAAACCAGGTGCTCAACGTACGGTCGGAACGCGCGGTGTTGATGAAACAGCGGGACTCGCCGTACGTGGCACAGCTCCACTGCAGTTTCCAGACCCGGGAGTACCTCTACTTGGTGATGGAGTACTTGAACGGTGGCGATTGCGCCACTCTCTTGCGCATGTTGGGCACTTTGGGCGACAAGTGGGCGAAGCGGTACATCGCCGAGGTGATTGTTGGCGTGGACGACTTGCACCGGCGCGGAATCATTCACAGGGACTTGAAACCCGACAACCTCTTGATAGACAGCGAGGGACATCTCAAATTGACCGATTTCGGGCTCTCTCGTTTTGGCGTGGTCGGCCGCCACACCATGCAGCACCGGGAAAGCACCACTCTGGAGCACGGGATCGAGCTTTTCCGCCGCAACGTGCACAACGGCTCCATTGTGCAGAGCCCGTTGGGCAACTCCAACGCCATCGACTCGCCCGAATTGTTGCCCATTTCGCACAAGAGAACGCTGTCCGTTACGCCGTTTTCGTTGTCGCCGGCGACAGAACAGCTCAAGTTGAACCCGGGCCACAGCTACCTGGGCTCGGTGTCGTCGCATGAGTCGCCGTCTGTTTCCGGAAAACGGAGTTCTTTGTCGCAACTCCGAACGTACAGCAAGTCCGGCTCCAGCAGCAGTACAGACTCGCCCAGCCTCCGGCCCATGCTGTCGTCGGAGCCGTCATTTGCCCTTGTGGACGACGACTTTGTCATGAGCCCCTCGCAGGCCGATGACGCCATCCACTCGTTTGCGCTTTTCGACCCGGAAAACGACAGCGACGACATCAAGAAGTTCTGCGGCACGCCTGACTACTTGGCACCCGAGACTATCACCGGCGAGCGCCAGGGCGAGTATTCCGACTGGTGGTCCATTGGCTGCATTCTCTTTGAATTTCTCTACGGGTACCCGCCTTTCCACGCCAGTACACCCGAAGAGGTGTTCACCAACATCTTGGGCGGCAAAATTGCTTGGCCGCCGTTGTCGGAGGAGGAGGACCGTGAGATCTGCCCGCCCGATGCGAGAGATTTAATCCAGAAATTGCTCACCTTGAATTACGAGCAGCGATTGGGATTCAATGGTGCAGAGGAAATCAAGCAGCACGCTTATTTCAAACACATTTCGTGGGATACTTTGTATCTGGAGGTGCCAGATCTGTTTATTCCCGTCATCGACAACCCGGAGTCGACTGATTATTTTGACTTGCGGGGTGCCGACATCTCGCAATTTCCAAAGGATGATTTGGAGGACGAAAGCATTCCGTTTGACCGTGAGCTGGCCACTGGTAGTGCCAGCCCACAAGGGCTTCATTTGTCGCTTCCAACGACGCCATCGGGAAAACGGGAGCGGCGCTCAAGTAAACTTGCCGATCCAACGGAATTCGGTTCTTTCCACTTCCGGAACCTCAACGTGCTTGAAAAGGCAAACAAGGACGTGATCAACCGATTAAAGCTGGAGCACCTCGAGCACAGAAGCAGCTTTTCGTCCTCGTCCTCGGACCCGGGGACGCCCAAGTCTCGCACTTCGTCGGGGAACTCCAACATTGTCAACCTCGGCAGTCCGTTCAAGCGGCCCGTCTCTCCAGCACCCAAGGAACGGAGCACTCTGGGATCCAAGGAGCGGAGCGTTCTGGGATCCAAAGAGAAGAGAAACAGCTCGGGCTCTACAGAGAAGAGAAGTACGCTGGGCTCGAAAGAGAAACCGGGCAAAGACCGCGTTTGGAGAGATGGCGAAAGAGTGCGGACCCACGCGTCGCTCTCTCGACAGTTGTTCCAGAAAAACGCCGGCGAGCTGATTTACTCGCCGTCCAGTTCCGACAGCGAAGAGAGCTCCTCTGCCTTTGACCGGGTCATGAAAAGACGCGAGAGCTTGAGACACACAAACAGTTCCGGCAGCACCACCACATCGTTGGGGGCAGAGAGCGCAGAGTTGGCGCGGCCGTCGTGCGAGTTGGACGTTTTGTATTGCGAGCCGATTCCCGTGGTGCGACACAACGTTTCCAAGATCTTGGAGAAGAACGGCTGCGTCGTGTTGGCCATTGCCGACGGCGATGACTTGGTGCGGCGCGCTACCAGCAAAGTCAAGTTTGACTTGATTTTCACGGCGTTGCGGTTGCGGAAGGTGGAGGCGTTTGACGCGGTCAAGTTGATCAAGTACACCAGCGGGGTGAATTCGACGACGCCGGTGATTGCCGTGACGGGGTTTGCGAAGGAGGCTATTGAGATGGGCATCTTCGACGAGGTGCTTGAAAAGCCGGTGGACGGGATGATGGTGCGCAACTGTATAGCGAAGTTCCGTTACGGTGCCGCCGTGGAGTCTGATCCGGAAGATTAAGCCAGTGGCGTTGGCTACCGATGATCGAAGGCGAGACGAGAAGAACAACCTACGGTGGAAAATGTGCGTTGTTGTGTGGGCTGAAGTCTAGGCTTGGCTGCGACCCTCGAGTCTAGCAAAGATTGGCCTTTGTCTAAAGCTTCCAGTCTTCGCCTGCTGACTTCCAGATCGATGGTATCGCTACCAGCTGTTTTCAACCTCGGGGAGTTCAGTGGACCACTGTGAGTATTTTGATCAGCTACCAGACTCGATCTCTAAGTGCAGTGGATGCAAGCATCGGGCGACGACACTGCGCTTTGGTGGCATTATGTATTTGATAGAATTTAGACCATTTGGAGCTAGAGTGTAGGGCTTGACTTGGTATATCCAGTCATCGGTGCCCAAGAATGTCCTTTTAGGCCTGTGAGTTCATGTCCGAGTTGACAAGACTCTGGTGTTTGCATGGTTGAAAGTCAAGGATCCGAGCAGTGCATTGGAACCGACCAAATCGGCGCCGCTGACGCCGGCGACTCATTTCGGTATTCTGCCGATCAGACGCTTCACTCTTTGTCGCATGTGCCGTTGCCCTCGGCCTTGGTGACCTTTTTGTCGGCGCTTTCGCTGCTTTCAGCTTCAGCCTTGACATTTTCGGCGGTTGCACCAGCGGCTTCAAGAGCTTCGGCTTTAGTCTCAGCTTTGGTCTCAGCCTTGGTCTCAGCATTGGTCTCAGCTTCGGTGTCAGCTTCGGTCTCAGCTTTGGCCTCGACTTCGGTCTCAGCTTCGGTCCCAGCTTTGGTCTCAGTTTCGGTTCCAGCTTCGGTCTCAGCCTCGATTCCGGCTTCAGCGCCCTCCACCCGCGCCCGCTTCACGCGCTCCTCGCCTTCCCCCCGCAAGTAGTTGTCCCGATACCAGCGCAACTGCTCGATGCTCTCGACAATGTCTGCGCGCGCCGTGTGCGCCGCCCGCTTCTTGGGGCACTGCCGCATGAGCGTCGGGTTGTGGCGGAACCCCACCTCCATGATCGACGACACGTCCACCACGCGGTAGTGCAAGTGCTCCACCACGCGCGGGAACTCCCGCATCATGAAGAACTTGTCCATGTACACCGAGTTGCCCGCCAAGAGCGCGGTGCGCGGCTCCGGCACCCACGCCTGGAGGTGGTCCAAGAGCTGCTGCTCCACGCGGGCCAACGTCTGCTGCGGGTTCGCCAACACCTTGGCCGTGAGCCCCGACTGGCCGTGCTGCCGCACGCACCACTCGTTCATGCCGTCCAACACGCGCCGCGGCACGTGCACGGTGCTCTCGTAGCCGCCGCCGTCCACAATGTTCAAGTGGCCGTCGGTGATGATGCAGCAGATCTCGATGATGTGGTCCTTGTGCACGTCCAAGCCGGTCATCTCGCAGTCGATCCACACCAACGGCTTGAACACAGGCGTCAGGAGCTTGCGCTTGGGCGCGCGTGCGGGCGTGCGCGCGGGCTCGGGCTGCCGGAACAAGCGGGCCAAGCGGGAGAACATGATGGTGGGTTGGGAGGGCGCGCGGTGCCCGTGCTGCGCGCCGGAAAAAGTAACCGTGTGGGACCCGCGCGAGTTCTTGCAGCGGGCTGTCTCAGGCTGTAATTAATGGGAATCGGGGATAATTTGCGGAACAGCGACTATTTTGCCGCTTGCTGTTGTTGCGGTACTGATGGCTGCTGTAGTGAGTGTCAATGACTGACATTGCTGTTCTAAAGCTGGGACATTGTGAGTGGGTGCACTGACGACTGTAATTGTGAAAGTGCCAAATGAAACGTCGATGTTTTTGTTCAAGACTGACATTGTGGTTCTTCCGCTGTGACACTATGGGTGAGTGCGCTCTTGGCGTAATTGTAGAATCGCCAAAAGAGTGGACTTGGATGTTGATTCTACCGGCTGATCTTGTGCTTCTTGAGCTGAGACATTGCGGGTGAGTGCACTATTGGCTGTAATTGTAGATTTGCCAAACGAGCGGAATCTCGGTTTTTTTGTTAATGAGTGAAATGTGGCTCTTGCACTGTGACACTGTAAGCGAGTACTGATACTTTATGTGGAGAGCTGAAATTGAGGCCAATGATGGGGCTTCGATCAGTTCTTGCAGCGGCTGTACCGGGCTGTAACAATTGGGAATTTGAGATGAAATCATAGCGGCTATTTTTGGCTGTCGCTGTTCAACCGTCACTGACTGACTGTCACTAACTGGTTAATTCGTCCTGTAGCTGTGACACTGTCAATGACTGTGCTAACTGTAATTTGGGATATTCAGAACTATAGTCATGTACAAGTGACTGTTGCTGCCGCATACTGACATTGTCATTGGAGCTGTAATAAAGGCAGTGCAATGGAAGTAGTTGTGGGATAACTGGGGATTGAAGTAGTCGAATGTGTACCGGCCACTCTTGCCGACTGCAATGCATTTGCTGTAGCCGAGGTACTGTTTGTCGTAAAAGTCGTGAAACGGGAGACTTGGAGCTGTAGTGGGTATATAGTTGGAGAGCTGCCGTTCCTGGCTGCTAAATTCTCTCTCACCAAATTAGTACAATGTCTCTTGATTTGGCTAACTCTTGATTTGGTCATCGTTAGTCAGTTTCTGAAAGTTACTCACACAAACACTGACTGATGTGATCGTTTGTTACTGTAGCTAAATGAGTGCACTGGTCATGCAATTGAGTGCACTGGTTATGTAGTTAAGTGCACTGGCTATCCAAATGAGTACTGGTTATCTCAATGAGTGCACCAATATCTAAAGTATTGCACTGATGATCTGCAATAGCCATCTACACCAAGGTGTTTCAACCCCGGCAAATCCAGAGATACCATATATTCAAGCCCCACCCCATTTCTACCTATCTCGACCAGGTCGTTTTTCCACCGTTGTCAAAGTTTGCACCCATTTCTCTCACCAATTCGCTACACCTCACAACCACTCACCAAATCCACACCACTCACCAAATCCACACCACTCACCAAATCCACACACTCCCTACACCCCAGTCAAGTCGCCACCTCCCCCTCCGGCGCCCCTCTCACACCGTAGCCCGCCCGATGAACAAAAGAGACACCTTCTACTACTACTACTTCTTGGTGCACATCCCCGTGACCGTGTTCATGGACTCGTGCCTCGCGATCCCGCCGCAGCAGCGGCACGCGTGGCACGCGGCGTTGGTCAACTTCCACATCACCGCCAACAAGGACTTTCTCTTGGCAGACCCGCCGCTTTGGCTCCAGGTGTTTGGCTGGTGCGAGCTTTGCTTCCAGTTGCCCGTGTTCTTCGGCGCCGCGTGGGCGTTGCGCCGCAACTGCAAGAAAGTGCTCGTGGTGATGACCGTCTACGGCTTCAACGCGGCCTTGACCACGTTGGTGTGCTTGGCGTACGTGTTGGCCGAGGCGCCCGCAAAGGGCCTTTCCGCAAAGGAGATGTGGAGCTTGTTTGCGTTGTACTTCCCGTACTTGGTGATTCCGGCCGTGATGATGGTGGACTGCGGCGCCCGCACCATGGCCTTGGTGGGCGCTGCCAACGACAAGAAAAACCAGTGACCGGCCCCAGGTCAGCGGTGGGGGGCGTTCGCTGCATCGGCGGTGCCATTCGAGGCGCAGGCCTCCGTGTGTAGCAATCTCGTGACATAGCCAAGACCCGGGCCCGGGGCAGGTGCTGGGCCGGAGCTACAAGTCTACAACTTCTCAATTGCTCGTTCATTACTGCTTGGCAAGCAACTCGTCCACAAACGCAATGTACTGGGACTCGGCGTCCTCCTGCGAGGTGCCCTTCAACTCGTCCCACGCCTGCCACTTGTACTTGCCCTTGAGGTCGAACATGCCGGGCTTGGCGGTGGTGTTGTCGCCGGTGGTGGCTTGCTTGAACAAGGCGTACAACTTCAACAATTCATCGTCGGAGGGACGGGTCTTCAAGCTCTTGACGGCGTCGGCCTGCGGTTAGTCATGTCTGGGGCGGCGCTCCCGGAAACGTACTTTTTCGTTAAACTGGGCGGAAACCATTTTGTAGTACGCAACACGTGTGGAGGCCCGCCAAATGTTGGGCGCGGTCACGTGCGCGCCCGCCGCTTGCGCCGGCTACTGACAACCGTCAAACTCGGGAGCTCTTCTTTTTGCGGCACATGCTTCTTTCTGCACTGCCGGGCAGTTTCACTTGCAGCGGGCGGCGGGCTTCTTGAAACTTTCGCCCAGTGCTGTGTGATCAACACGCCCGGGGGTTGCGGAGTTTACACAGACGATGACCCGAGTTTCACGTCGGGGTATCGGGTTTAATCATTGCCTCGCAACAAGCACAGCCTTCCAGGCGTATCGACATGTGGTGGTGTCCGTAAGTGAGCCCCACGCTCTTTTGGTTTGCCGCCATTTCTAAGCCGCATCCGCACCTTCCTAATTGCGCCTGTCTCCGTTTTTCCCCGGCCGCTTCCGTGCATGCTGCGTAAGCAGCTGCGTAAGCACGCTCGGAGCCGGATATAAGAGTGACATGCAACCCGTTTGCCACAACACCCTCTATTCAAGCCACCCTCTATTTAAGCCCCGTGTCCTCTCCCGTCTTTTTGTTCGTCTATACCCGCGCGGCCTCCTCTCTGTCACAACCACCCCCCTCCCTCACGCCACTCTCGCTTTTGCACCCATGTGGCAATCCAGCTTCGACCCCATTTTGAACCAGGTGTACTACATCAACACCGAGGACGGGACGGTGACGTTTGATCTCCCGTGCGAGACCCGAAACAAGCTGCGCACGCCGCGGGGGCTTTTCGCAAAAATCTCCTCCAGGATTTCGCTCATACGCTCTCGCTCCCAGGACTGTCCCATTCGCAAGGCCCGCGCCGCCCGGGCCGGGGCTGGGAGCCAGTCGCCGGCGTCTGTCTCCACCGGGACTGCCCCTGGGTCGGGAGCCGCGGCGGAGCCCGCCCAGTCCACCAGGATGGACCCCTCGGGGAAAAAAATGGACCCCTCGGTTTCAAGGAGCCCCTCGGTTTCAAGGAGCCCCTCGGAAATGGACCCTTTGGGAATGGACCTCTCGGAATTGGACCTTTCGGAGCTGGGCCCCTCGGATTTGAAGCCCAGAGCGCACAACCTGCCTCCGGCCTCTGTACAGCAGTCCGTGTTGGACGTGCCAATGGCCCGCAGCCTCTCTTTCGGGTCCCACTTGTTTCTGGGGGCCTTCCTGCTAGAGGAAGGCGACTCGCTGACAATCTCGTCGGTCGACTCCATCCAGTCGTTCCACTCGGAACTCCCCAGAAATGACATCTACTACGACTACGAGGACTCGCTCTATGTCGACGCCAGTTTCTACGAAGATCTCGACAAAGAGCGGGAGCGGCTCGAGCTCCGGCGGCAAATCCTCCAGGAGTTGTACTAATAATTGGGTAGTACTGGTAATTTGGGTGGGCTGCAACTGTTTCCTGTAAATAGTAACGATTGAGCGACTGCAAAGTGATCCAACAACTGTCGGAATGACAACCCGTGTTGTTCAAGTCTCGGAATTACGCTCTGGTCTGCCCCATGGTCAGTGGCTCATGTACATTCTATGTATCTGCTGTCTGTTCTCGTCGGTCTGGCGTTTTGTTAGCAATGGCGAAAGCGCACACTTCGGCGAGCCTTTGCGGTCGTGGCGCCACTCACAACTGCGGCACAAAGTCCACCTCCACCTCGGAAATGAGCTTGTCAAAGTAGCCCAACACCCTGTACGTGGAGGAGGCGATCTTGGCCTCCTGCTCGCTCTTCTCGGCAAGCATGCTGTCGAAGTTTGCCCGCGCGTCCTGAATCGCCTTCTGGTTCTCCTCGTTGATCAAGTTCTGGTAGAACATCCTCGTGGTTGTTTTCAAGCGCGAGAACGGGTCGCCGTCGTCGGCGTCGGTGGTCTTGCGCAAGAGCGACGACTTGACCTCGGCCTTCCGGATGTTGGTCAGGTTGAGTTTCCTGTTGCGCTCGTTGACCTTCAGCATGCTGGCGGACGAGCTCTGCGACGTCCGCTCGTTGTCCTTGTGCAACACCTCGTCCAAGCCGCGCAACGTCTCGGTGAGCTGCTTGACGCGCGCGAGGTCGCCCTCCTGCTTGGCCACCTTGAGCTCGTCCAACGCCCGCGACTTCTGGTACACGGCGTCGTACGCGTACATGCCCTTCTGCAACTTCTGCTTGCGCGAGATCATCTCGTCAATGTCCTTGTTGGAGAGCCCGCTGTTCATCAAGTTGTGGAGCTGCTCGGCCTTCTCGTTGACATCGTCGACGTACGGCACCTCCTCGTTGGTCTTGCCCAACTCAACCACGTACCGCTCAAACTCCTCGGAGGTGATGTCGGCGTCGCTGAACACCGAGAGCGGGAACTCCTTCGTCTGCGTGCGGTTCTGGCTCACCACCAAGTAGATGTCGGTCTTGCCGTCGCCGAGCTTGTACTGCTTCTGCGGGCGGTGCACGGCCTCGTCAATCTGCACCGCGCGGTACATGGGCGTGCGCGTTCTGCGGTCCACGCCCACGTTGATCTTGCCAAACGTCCGCGGCACAATGTCGGCAAAGTCCTTGTAGTACAAGAACTTGCCGAGGAAGCTGCGGCCGACGCGGATCTTGTTGATGTCGTGCGCGGTGGCCTTCTCGAAGCTCTTGGGCTTGAACCGCGACTTGCCGCTGCCCCACACCACGCCGCTGTCCTCGTACTCGTCGTACTCGTCCTCGTCGCCGTCGCCGTCGCCCTGGTCGCCCTCCTCGCTCTCGTAGTCGTCCTGGCGCCTCGTCTTCTGCTCGCGCTGCTTGCGCAACTCGCTCAACTTGTCCAGCTTCGACGTGGCCGCCGGCGCGCCCAGCTTTCGGCTCAGCGACCGCGTCTTCTTCTCCACGCCCTGGAGCTTCTGCTGGTTCATTCTCTGCTGCAAGTACTTCTTCTCGTTGTACCGGTCCATCTGCTGCAACCGCTCAAAGAGCGTCTGCTCGCGCGCCATCTCGTCCATCGCGAGGAGCTGCTCGCGGTCCGCCTCGTCCTTGTACTTGCCCTCCAAGGGGTACGGGTTCACGAGCTCGTCGTCCGCCTCCTCGGCGTCGTCCTCGGCTTCTCCGGCGTCCTCCTCCTCGCTCTTGAACGCCGCCGACGGGTCGTAGTCGTCCTCCTCCTCCTCGTCCTCCTCCTCGGCGCCGTCGCCTCCGCTGCCGCCGTCTTCGCTGGCGGTTCGGGATCTTTTTCTGCTGGCGTCGTCGGACCTGGACCTTTTCAACGGAACATCCAGCATTTCGCCTTCGGAGCCAGAGTCGCCGCCGGCAAGCGCCAACAAGTCGTCGTCTAAATCGGACATGGTTCTGTGCGGTGCGGTAAAGAGTATTTGTTGGAGGTTTGAGTGGAGTGTTTGTTGGAGTTGATGTCGATGCGACACCAGTACACCGGAGGGCAGGGAGAAAATCCCGAGCTGTGGTGGGTTGGCGGTGTTTTTTTGGTGAGTTTTTTTGTGGCGTTTTGGTGGATTTTTGGTGGGGTTTTGGCGGCTGTTTTGGTGGCACTTGTTTGGTCGCTGCCTAGCTGCTTTTTTCTTCTGCTCTATCTATGTTGGTGCATTTCCACACTTGCGCTCTTTACTGCGAAAAGATATACCTGGTGCCGACATGGAACAGCTTGAACAAACAGCCAAAAAAGATAAGCGGGTGATAAATACGTAGAAGCCGCTGGCCGGTCCTGAAACAGTTCTCAAACACTCTCAAACACTCTCAAACACTCTCAAACACTCTCAAACACTCTCAAACACTCTCAAACACACCCCAAACACTGCGTGTTCTCAGGCTCTACGCTGCCTTCTTTTCGCAGCCTCAAACACCAGCAACAATTCCACTCGGTGCATCGTCGGTCACCAAATGAAACACACTAACACTGCACGTCCCTAAATTGTGACATTGCCACTGCACGCCACTAAACCGTGACATTGCCACTGCAAGAGCGACTCAACAGCCTCAGCTGCCGCTCTTCAAGACGGGAGGTACGGGTGTGGCCGGGCCGTGGCAGAGGCGTTCGCCGGGCACAGCTGCAGCGCCATCCCAGCGTGGCCACCGCCCACACGAGGCACCGGCGCCCGGCCCAGGTCTGTGCCACTAGTGGCGGCGGAGGTTGGGCGCGCACGTGACGCGTGTGACTGCGCACTACAGAATCGAGAAACGGTAAATGTGTATTATGACATAAGAACATTCCTGCCATGGACAACGTAGCCGCTGGAAGCAGCACGGCAGCACAGCACTAGATGTACAGATGGAAGGGAAAGGCGTGCTTAACGCAATCTTCTGGCTTCACGCTCAGACTCCATCAAGCACAAGATGTCGTTCTCTCTGACGGGGCCCTTGACGTTTCTGACAATGGTTCTGGAGGCGTCCTCAAGGAACTCGACTCTGACCTGGGTGACACCACCTCTGGAACCGGTTCTGCCCAAAACCTTGATAACCTTAGCAAGAGTGACTGGAGTCTTAGTGTCCTGGATGTTAGTATGCTGGCTGGAGAAGCGTGGAAAGGAAGCGACGGCGGCAAGGCCTCCCTGGGCCGCCTGCCGCCCACAGTGCTGGCGTCCTGTGACGGCCGTGGTTTCGGGAGTGGGCGACGGGCGACTAAGGGCGACGGGCAGCTAGGGATGGCGGGACACGGGCTCCGTGGTGCTAGCCGCTGGTCGTTCGCGACGGTGGGCGTGCTCATGGGGGGGCGGGGCGACATACCATTTTTGATTGATAATATGATGGAGGAAAAGGATTCTTGAAAAAATTTTTTAGTCGCACACCGTAGAGAAGATTTGCCCGCGCACGACGGCGAGCGAAAAAAGGCCGGGTCGTGCGGGCGGCGAAAGGCACGTGACCACGGCCTCCGGCGCGTACGCCCGTACCTCCCACACCCGTACCTCCGCGGAGCCGCTCGAGGCCTGCCGCGCCGTCGGCGCGTTTGCCGCCGCTGCCACTTGCAGCGATTTGCAACGGACAATTTTGCGGCGCTTTGCACTGTTCCGGTCGCAGCCGATTGCGGTCTTCGATTCGCAGCGCGCCGCCCATGCCGCTACCCGCCAGAAGCGGTCCGCAGGCGCCGCCATCTGCCGCCGTCGGCGGTTTTGGGTCTTCTCTTTTAGCGAGATGGTGGGCCCCGCGCCCGCGCAGCAAGCCTTATCAATGCAGGCCGTTGGCAGCGCTTAGCACCAACGCCACCGGTTTCCACCGCCCACAAGCGCCCCCTCCCGCTTTTCCCAACACCCGCGCCCCTTTGCCGCCCCCGCCAGCCCTGGAACCCGCCAACATGACCGAATCCGCGCCCGTCAATGAGTTCAACGACGGCAGGAAACGGCCGCCCTACGACTGGCTGACGTCGTTTGCCGACTGGCTCCGGCACTCGTGGAGCAGCAACTTCGCCGGCGAGAAGGTGGAGGAGCGGCTCCTCTCGTTCTTGCCGTTTTTCCCCAAGCCCGACGGCACCCGCGTGGCGCAGTTCATCGACACGGACATTGGCAGCGGCAACCACATCCACGAGTTCTACATTGAAAACAAGCAGCCCGCGGGCGACGCGCGGTACCCGGACTTGGGCGCCGTCAAGGACGTCGTGTTGGTGCACGGGTACGCCGCGTCGTTGGGGCTTTTCTTCGACAACTACGAGGACTTGTCGGCGATCCCGGGCGTCAAGCTCCACGCCATCGACATGCTCGGCTTTGGCCGCTCGTCGCGCCCAAAGTACCCGCGGTACAACCACGCCACCAAGGAGGACATCTACCAGAATGAGGACTGGTTTTTGGACTCCATCGAGGAGTGGCGCAAGCGTCGCGGCATCGAGCGCTTCACGCTCATCGGCCACTCCTTGGGCGGCTACCTCAGCTCCGCGTACGCCATGAAGTACAACCGCACGGTGCAGGACGCGGACGGCAACGCCGTGAACATGATCAACAAGTTGGTGCTCTTGAGCCCCGTCGGCGTGGAGCGCCACGAGAACTCGTTGCTCAAGGACAGCCCGGCGCCCGCGCAGGTGCTGGACGCCGAGCGCCAGCGCGAAAACGCGCTGCGCCCGGAGGTGCCGCTCTCCAAGGAGGTGACCGCCGACCAGGAGGACATCGTGGCGGGCAGCGACGCCAGCAGCCAAAGCGACGCCGCCGAGAAGGTGGACCGCCGCGCCAGGCTTCTCCGCTACCTCTGGGGGAAGCACGTCTCGCCGTTCGCCCTCAGCAGAAACGCCGGGCCCTTCAAGTCCAAGATCATGTCGGGCTGGACCACGCATCGCTTCTCGCACATCTACTTCCAGGACAAGCAGAAGTTCCAGAACATCCACGACTACTTCTACCACATCTTCAACGCGCCGGGCAGCGGCGAGTACACCATCACGCGGCTCTTGGCCGTGGGCGCTCTCGCGAGGTTGCCGTTGCTCGACCGGTGCCCGCGCAAGTTCACGCAAATGGGCCTCCCCACCTTGTGGGTCTACGGCGACAAGGACTGGATGAACAGAGAGGCAGGGAAAGAGATGGTGGAGGAGATCAACTTGCTCTCGCGGGCCAGCGGGAAGGGCGTGCTCGCCCGCTACGCCGTGCTCGAGAAGGCCGGCCACCACCTCTACTTGGACAACCCGCCTGCATTTGCCAAGCTCATGTTTGATTTCTTGGGCCAGGGATCGTAAATCGAGCGGCACAGCATACTAATATTAGAAGGGCTACGAGAACTGGTAGAATAAATGTTGCGACTCATCCGGGCGTCAAGAGAAAACCGCCCATTTCTGCCACAAAGTCTCTGGCTGCCTTCCCGTGGCAAGGCGACACCCGTGCCTCCGAGACATGATTTTGCAGCCATCGAAAACGGCCCTCTGTGGTGATGATCTGCGAATTTGCCCGACAAACTCAAATCTAGCAGTCATCTGAGAAATCTTCTCTCATTTGGGTTCCGGAACGGCACTTGATACCCTCCACCTGGAAGCCCTTGGGCAAAAGACCGGTTATGTCTTGAGAGGTACTGGTGTTTTGGGATGTACTGGTCTTCGGTCACACCATGGGGTCACTCGTGTCGGGGGCAGCGTCTCGAGTGCACTTTTTAAGACAGCTTTGGAGGCAACTCCTTGTGAGAAAAATGCCCGCCAGCCCGTGCTAAAACCCTCGGACGTCCAAGAGCGTACTCAGGGCCCATTCCTCTCTTCTCTGGTCGTGCGCGCACCGAGCAGCGCACAAGATCCTTCTCGCTCCGCGGCGCCAATCCTCAGCACCCTACCATGTCAGGCGACGAAGAATTGAACGCCCGGTTCGCCCAGATCGGGTTGTCGGAGAAGAAAGTCGGCGACGTGACCAAAAACAAGAAAGTGTGCGAGGCCTTCTTGGCCGTCTTGGCCGAGGGCAACGTCGGCTCGGCGCCCGTCGAGGAAAAGAAGTTGAACTTGTTGCAGGCGTTGGCCGTCGACAGCAAGGCCTTCTCCGCCGAGGACGCCGCCAACAGAAAGCTCGCCACCGCCGCCGTCTTGGACGGACGCCTCAAAACGCCGCTCCAGGTCTCGGAGGCGCTCAAGTACGTCAAGGCCAACCCAGCGGCTACCGCCGAGGGCTTGGACGCCGCGGCCGGCGTCGGCGTGGACTTGTCGCGCGCGGACGTCAAGGCGGAGATCTACCGCTACGTGCGCGAGCACCAGGCGGCCGTCGAGAGCAAGCGGTACGCCGGGGTGCCGGCGCTTTTGGGCGAAACCAAGAAGCTCCCCAGCTTGAAGTGGGCCGCGCCCGCGCTCTTCAAGCCAGTGATCGACGAGATTGCGCTCGAGCTCTTCGGGCCCAAGGACGAGCGCGACGTGGTCAAGAAGGAAAAGAAGAAGGCGCCCGCCAAAAACACGCCGGCCGCGGAGGCGGCAAAGCCGGAGCCCGAGCGGTCCATGTACACCGAGGGCTTCTTGGGCGACTTGCACCGCGCGGGCGAGAACCCGCAGGCGTACCCAGAGTTGATGCAGGAGCACTTGGCCGTGACCAAGGGCAAGGTGTTCACGCGGTTCCCGCCGGAGCCCAACGGCTTCCTCCACATTGGCCACTCCAAGGCCATCATGGTCAACTTTGGCTACGCCAAGCACAACGGCGGCGTGTGCTACTTGCGCTACGACGACACCAACCCGGAGGCCGAGGAGGAGGTGTACTTCCGCAGCATCAAGAGCATGGTGGAGTGGTTGGGCTTCGAGCCTTGGAAGATCACCTACTCGTCCGACTACTTCGACCAGCTCTACGAGTTGGCCGAGAAGTTGATTTCCGTGGGCAAGGCCTACGTGTGCCACTGCACGGCCGACGAGGTCAAGGCGCAGAGAGGCATGAAGCCGGACGGCACGCTCGGCGGCGAGCGCTTCCCGAGCCCGTACCGCACCCGCTCCGTGGAGACCAACTTGGCCGAGTTCCGCAAGATGCGCGACGGCGCGTACGCGCCGGGCGAGGCCGTGCTTCGAATGAAGCAGGACATCGAGTCGCCTTCGCCACAGATGTGGGACTTGGTGGCGTACCGCGTGTTGAACGCGCCGCACCACCGCACGGGCGACAAGTGGAAGATCTACCCGACGTACGACTTCACCCACTGTTTGGTCGATTCGTTCGAGAACATCTCCCACTCGTTGTGTACCACCGAGTTTGTGCTCTCGCGCGAGAGTTACGAGTGGCTCTGCGACGCCTTGCACGTCTACAGACCGGCCCAGCGCGAGTACGGCCGCCTCAACATCACGGGAACCATCATGTCCAAGCGCAAGATTGCCAAGTTGGTCACCGAGGGCCACGTGCGCGACTGGGACGACCCCAGACTCTACACCTTGGAGTCCATCAAGCGCCGTGGTGTTCCGCCCGGGGCCATTTTGTCCTTCATCAACACCTTGGGCGTCACCACGTCCACCACCAACATCCAGGCCGTGCGCTTCGAGAGTGCGGTGAGACAGTACTTGGACGCCACCACGCCGCGCTTGATGCTCGTGTTGGACCCTGTGTTGTGTGAGATTGCCAATGTTGCCGACGATTTTGAGGAGGTGGTTGAGATGTCGTACAAGCCGGGCGCCGACGCCAAGTTCGGCACCCGCCAGTTGAAGTTCACCAAGCGGTTCTACATTGACAGATCCGACTACCGCGATTCCGTGGACAAGGAGTACTTCCGCTTGGCGCCTGGCCAGCCCGTTGGTTTGATGAAGGTTCCGTTCAACGTCAGCGTCAAGGAGGTGGTGAGGGACGGCGACCGAGTGACGAAGATCATTGTCAACTACGACAACGACACCAAGAAGAAGCCCAAGACGTATATCCAGTGGGTGGGTGAGACCGACTGCAAGGTGGTGAAGGAGGTGAGAGTGTACAACCAGTTGTTCAACAGCGAGAACCCTGCCGCGCACCCCGACGGATACTTGAGTGACATCAACAAGAACTCGGAGGAGGTTGTGAGAGACGCCATGGTGGAGAAGGCTGGTTTTGAGGAGATTCAGGCCAAGTCGCCCATGAACGTGGGCATCGAGGGCTCTGAGTTCAACATCCAGGAGAAGAAGGGCCCCGAGACGGTGCGTTTCCAGGCGTTGAGAATCGGCTACTTCTGTTTGGACAAGGAGTCTGGCGACGACGTTGTTTTAAACAGAATCGTGACGCTCAAGGAGGACTCCGCCAAGAACTAGAGAGACGAAGAGAAGGCGCTGCAGGAACCGGAGACGGCGTGAACGAAGCAAAAGGCAACGGTAAAAAAAAAAAAACATGAAAGCGAAAAAATCTTGTCTTTTTTCTTTTTCTTTTTTTGCCGCTTGCCTCGCTCGTGTCCCGCTGTCTTGCCTGCGGCCTAGCCTCGTTCTGAGATCTCGCCATGCATGCCCCGCGAATTGGCTTCGATGGCAATGGACAGGAAAAGCTTGTTTCGGCCACAGCGCCGGTTTTTTCCGGGGAAATCGACCTCGCCACCAAAGTCAATCACGGCGCCGTTCGCGTGGTCATGCCCTGTATGCCCTAATCCACACTTGCTATAATGCGCTAAATCCGCTAAACTTCGGAGGGCGAATCCACAGCAACAGCAAAACAAACAGGACGGCCACGTAGAAACACAGCGCCGCCAGCCCAAAAAAAAAAAAAAAAACCAGGAGAGAAAAGGAAAACAAAACAAAAGCGCCCGCCGCCCGCCGCCCCCTTCCGCCCGGCCGTGTCCCCCGGCAGCCCATTCCCGTTTTTTTTCGTCCCCTTGCTCGTCTTCTCTCTTTTCTTCTCTCCTGCACAGGGCGTGGGCTCGCTTCCGGCTCCATCTCAATTTCTCCTCCTACTACTCCACACCAAGCGGCCAAACCCCCGTCTCGCCCCTCAGGAACCCCCGGCATGCATCTCCCCGAAGGCGAACCCCCAGCTGCCCGCGCAGGCGCCCCGCCCGCGCAAACACACCGAAAACAACAACACCCGCTAGATCCCGCCACCGCCGCCCCGTACCAGCAGCACCCCAACAAACCGGCGCCGGGCGCTAGCCCGCTGCTAACCGCGTGGCCGCCCCTGCCCGCCGCGGCGCCCGTGCCGGAGGCGGCCGGCGCCACGCCCGGCGCACACCCGCCCATCATCAACACCGGCGAAACAGCCGCCAAACACGAAACACGGCGCGAGCCGCCGGCGGGCGCGCTACATCCCGGCGCGGGCGAGCTTCTCGAGCCCACGCCGCTCCTCCGAGCGCGGCCGCCCAACTCGGTGCTCACGGCGGACACGCGCACGAAGTCGCAGTCGGTGTCGTTCTGCGACAGCGACGCGCTCGAGCGCAGCCGGCGCTTCACCATCTCGGCGCAGCCGCTGGCCGTCAACTTGCCCACGGCGTCGCGGCACGGCGCCGCGGCGGGCAAGAAGGCCGACGCGCCGCCCGCGGCCAGCCGCAACGGGTCCGTGCTCGGCTTCCAGGCCGTGGCGCGGCCCGACGGCGGGGCGGCGTCGCCGCACGAGCCCGCGCGCGTGGACAGCCCTGCGCCGGCGGACGCGCGGCCGGGGCTCGGGTTGTTTTCGCTCGAGGCGCGCTTCTCGCCGTCGCCGCCGCCCAAGCCCGCGGCGGCCGCCGGGCCCGTGTTTGCCGAGCCCGCGTTGTCGCGCAATCCGTCGCGCGAGGCGGACGGCGGCCTGGCCGCCATCTCCATCCTGCGCAAAAACTCCTTGTCCAAGAAGTCCAACAAGACATTGGTCGCGTCGCCCGTGGGCCCGCCCGTGCCGTTCCAGCAGTACCTCCTCAAGGAGGACGACAAGAAGGTGCACGTGTTGATTGCCTGCACCGGCAGCGTGGCCACCATCAAGGTGCCGTTGATCATCAACAAGCTCTTGCAGATCTTCGGCCCGGGCAAGATCTCCATCCAGTTGGTGGCCACGCAGGCGGCGTGCCACTTCCTCAAGGGGCTCAAGATCCACAAGGACGTGAAGATCTGGCGCGACGGCGACGAGTGGACCAACTTCACCGAGTCCCACTGCACCACGACAACCACCACCACCACCACCACCACGGCCGGCGAGCTGCTGAAGCGCGCGAAGCCGGCGTGCGAGAACGTGATTCTCCACAATGAGTTGCGCAAGTGGGCGGACATCATGTTGATTGCGCCGTTGAGCGCCAACACGCTTGCCAAGGTGGCGAACGGCATCTCCGACAACCTTCTCACGTGCATCATCCGCTGCTGGGGCCCCGTGTCCGGCAGCAAGGGCCCGGGCGGCGCCGTGGGCCGCAAAAAACCCATTCTCGTGGCGCCCGCCATGAACACGTTCATGTACACGCACCCTTTGACCAGCAAGCAGCTCAAGGTCTTGGCGCTGAACGAGGAGGGCTTCGGTATGGAGGTGTTGAAGCCCGTGGAGAAGGTGCTCGTGTGCGGCGACATCGGCATGGGCGGCATGCGCGAGTGGCTGGACATTGTGGAGACGGTGCGGCAGCGGATCAAGTTGCAGCTCGCCGAGCGCGACGGCGGCATTCTCGACGAGAACGACGAGGACTACGACTGCGACGACGACGATGACGACGACGATGACGACGACGACGATGACGACGATGACGACGACGACTCCACGCTGGTGTTCCCCGACGCGGACGACGCCGAGCCGGTCAGCAAGCGCAAAACCATCGCCGACATCAAGGTGCCCTCCGACAGCCACACGTTCGAGATGTTCGAGGACTACGATCCGCTGATGAGCGACCTCCGCAACTTGAGCCCGCACTCCACCGAGGCCCACTGCATTCTCTAAATTCAATTCCCACTGCCGCGAGTTCTCGGAGGCCGCGGCCCACACCGGTGTTTGTGCTGGCTCGGGTGTCCCAAGTGCCGGCCTACTCCCCCCCTTGCGGGTTCTAATATCTTGTGGATTTTTAGCAGCCGTGCTAGTCCCGGTGTCTCGCGTGCTGGCCTAATGACCTTGGGCAGTTAATGATGTCACCTCCCAACGACCTGCTGGCGCCCAGTCCCATGTGGCTGCCTTATGTCCTAATGTCTATTCCATGCATCTCCCTCCCGCCAGACTACACAAGCACCAAGCCGTCGCGCTCCAAGCCCGCGAGGTACCGCTTGTGGTCCGCGTCCCACACGTCCAAGTAGCGCAACATGTCGTCGTGCGTCTTGCACTCCTGTAGCGTGCGGTGGTGCTGCAACTGCTTCGCAATGGTCAAGTTGTAGAGCAAGCTGTCCACCAAGTCGTCCATCTTCTGCGTTTTCAGGAGCCCGAGCGCCGCCTGCACCGCCCGCTTCTGCTTCGCCGCCGGCATCGCGCCAAAGTCCGCCGGAAGCGTGGCCCGCACCGACGCAAGGTCGAACGGCGCCGTGTGCGGGTCCAGCAACCAGCTGTAGAGAAGCCGCGTGCGGTGCGCCTTGGACTGCGCCGGCGGGATTTTCGACGCCGGCGCCACGAACCGCGCGAGCCAGAAGTTCACCATCTTGCTGGCGTTCATGGGCACCACGGTGGTGTTCGCGAGCCCGCGGTCCGCCGCCTGCCGCGCCGCAAACGCCGCGTAGAGCATGTGCTCGAGCGTGAAGTTGAGGAGCACGTTGGGCAACGTGGCCTTGTTGCCGTTGGAGCGCGTGCGCTGGTTCTCGATGGTGACGATGGACGGCGTCCACGGCTCGCCGAGGAAAATGCGGTCCACGACGCCGACGGCCAAGTGGGCGAGGTAGGCCTTGGACTGCGCGGGGTCCGCGGCCGGGTCTGCGGGCGCGCCCCTGCCGAACGCGTCGTGGAGGTTGAGCACGCGCCACTGCTGCACGGCCGCGGCGGTGCCGGAGTACGCGACTTTGGAGTAGGAGAAATGCTTGATGCCGATGTCGACGGAGAGGACGTTGAGCGGCTGCGTGTGGAGGGAGTTGAAGAACGCCAGCGACTGGGCAATGGCCGCGAGCCGGGCGGCCTTGGTGGTTTCCGAGCGGTAGCCGCAGTGTAGCGCCAAGCGGTGGAGGGCCGTTGACTTGAGCGACTCCATGGTGTGGCGGGGATTTGGTGGTGTTTCGTGGTGTTTTGGTGGTGTTTCGGTGATGTTCCGGTGGCGTTTCAGCAATGTTTCAGCGGTGTTTCAGCACTGTTTCAGCGGTGTTTCAGCACTGTTTCAGCGGTCTTTCGGCGGTCTTTCAGCAGTCTTTCCACTACTGGAGTGGTGTTGCCGCAGTGTTTTGACAGTGGTCCGGCTGGCGCAGGCTTGTTGATCAGTGCTGAGCGCGAGGCTCTGAATCTGGGCGGCACTGGGAGCCCAGGGCCTTGCACAAATCCCCGGCGCTACCCGCCACCTGGCATTGCAGCGACCCCACGCGGTTCCTCTTTGCTCGCCACTGAACCACCCAACCCCGGCAAACCCCGTATCTCAGCGGGAAGCACTCTCGTCATCATGTGCCAAGTAAACAATGCAGCGATAAGTTCCAGATACGAGGCTCGATCGGGACGGCACACGCGCGCAGCGCTGAGCGCAGCGCCACTTTAGTCAACTGTAAACGGTGCAAAAAGAATGAAACGGGGAAAACTAAAAAAAGACCGGGCCGGAATGGAGGCTTGTGGCGGGGTCGTTTTCCGGGGCGCCTCCGCGGCGCTTCTCCGCAACACCTCCCGCCCCAACTCGTCGTTCTGGCGTGGTTTTCCTTTTTTTTTCTTCTGCCTCTGCATTGGGCGGGCCGTTGTTAATTTCTCGCCCGTTCCAGTAAACCAATTAAGCTAAAGTGCAGGCGAGGGCCAACGAGGTGACAGAGCGCGCCCAATTGGACAAATGGGGCTGAACACCGGCGCCATTGTTAGGCCGCCAAAAGGCCCGCGAAGTCAAGCCAGGCGGGTGCCTCTGGTGGTAGCAGGCGGCATTAGCGAGATTTCTAGTGGGTTCGAGGCGCCGCCGGGGCCCAGTGCTCGGGGCGCCGCCCACGCTCGGGCACCGTAATTAGTGCACCCAGTGGCCGCGGCGGGCCCGGCCGCATCACAGAGCACAAAAATAACCTGCTCGTCGCCCCGGCAGAGTGCTATTTTTACCTGTGCTGGCCCAGCAGTCTGTGGCCGGGTTGCTACGCCCCTGCCGTGACCGTTCTCCGCCAGAGCACCCAAATTTACCGTGCCATCTGCTGCAGCCCGCCTAATAAATCGTGCGCCGTATGCCGGGCCAGCCTCGTGCCCAAGAATACTCGGGCGCCGGGCCCGAGACGTCGGCCGCGTCGCCGTGTCGGGCCCCACGCCCACACACCGCCGGCCCCACGGCGGTGGGACTGGAGCCGCTCCCCACCCGCCCGCACGCCGCCGGCGCTTTTCTAAAAATACCGTTTCCCCGTCCGGCGGGCTATTGTCCGCAGACTCCATTCGCGTCTTCGGCTATTGCATGCAGATGCTCTGTTGCCGCAAATAGCCAGGCGTGTAGACGCGCCGAAAAGCGCACTATATAAAGCCGCGGCGGGCCGCCGCCTCTTTTTTCTCCCCATCCACCCACAATGCAATTCCAATCCGTTGTCCTCGCCTTGGCTGCTGCCTCCGCCGTTTCCGCCGCTAACGCCTCGAACGCTTCCAACCACTCCAACCACTCGACCTCTTCCCAGGGTGCCGCTGCCTCCCAGATGGTTGGTGCCGGTGTTTTCGGTGCCGTTGCCGCTGCCGGTGTTGCTTTCTTGTTGTAAGTGTATAGAATGGATACATTATTGAATGCCAAACTGTAGCTGCTGGGCTCGGGCCCCGCGCGTCGCGCCACTTCCACCGCGCCCGGCGCCACACCTGCGTGCCACACACGGTTGCCTGACGCCATGCAAAGCACTTTCCCGTGGACAATGCCCGCTTTACCCCGTTCGCATTATCTGGTACCCCACATCATCCACGCCATCTACAGCACACACTCTTTGGCCGGCGCTGGCATTGTTTGCCTGGCACCGCATCTCGCAGCACGGTTTCATGTCGCGCGCTGATACGGCCCGCCACTACCACAACGTGCTGCGGCAATTGCTATTCTTGGCCCTTGCAGGACTCGCTGTGCCACAGCACCTTTATCTCTAGCTTCCGGCCTGTGAAGACGCGAGGTTTGTGCCACGGAGCTGAAAAGCGGCGGCCACCGGATGCCTAAGTTCTGGAACCTTGCGACTGCGGCGTCGATTCTTATTTCCGTATTGGCGCAAAGTGGAGTTGTGAGCCCGTTGTGGTGCAGCGCAGCTGCAAATTGTTCCCCACCACCCATTGTGCCGACCACCACTTCTTTGCCAGACTTTCTCCAAAATATTCTCTACCTCAGAGATTGGCGATGCTGGGCCTTGTCGGGTCTTTCGCTTCCCCACAAAGCCCGTCATCGAGCGTCTCCATCCAATTGCCTGTAACGGGCAATTTTTAATTTATTCTTGCCGTCGGCTGATGCTTCTGCTCAACGCGCCTTGGTCACTGCATGTCACTTGAGGTCAACATTGGCTCTTACCTTTATGGATAGCACCATGTGATTGCCTCAATGGTTGTCTTCTGTTGCATAGGAGCTGAAAATCTACCTTCTCATTCTTCACTTCTCGGCGTGTCGCTCCCATGTCCCATCTTGTCTCGTGCCTTCTAATTGCTCGTCCACCGTACACTCCGGAACCCCTGCTTCTGCAAGCGCAACTGATCTGTAATTGTCTGAGGAGGAGCTTCCAGAAAACGGTACCCGTAGCCCAGATGATGTGGCGAGAAATCTGTACATTTCCGGTGAGGTTGCTAGATAACCTCAACCGTAAGGTTTGCAACAATGCAACACAACTCCACATCAAGGTAACACGGATAAGTTACTCTTTCAAAGCAAGGTACTTCAACAAAGCAAAGTATTACATTTATAACAGAAGACTGTATAACAAAACTGTGTCAGAAAAAAGCTTGTATTTTTATAACGGTCAGTCCCACTTTGTGCGGTTGATCCATGAGCCAGTTGATTTTTCACATTCGCACATTCCTGCAAAACAATCTACAAATGCAACAACTACACTTTTTAAAATACAATGACGGGAAATACAAACTTTAAAAAAGCAGTGCTGGATGATTCAGTCCGACCTCAAGTCATCGGGCCCCATTTTCTCTTTTCTACAAACATGTCGATACTCTAGTCCAATGACTGCTCACTGGTGCACTACTGTGGGTGCAAACTTGCACTGACTCAGGAGGTAGCGTTTTTTGTTATTGACAATTGAACAAGTGGCGTTTTTATCATTTGCCCTTTTTATCGAAGAGCGTTTCGATATTTGACGCTCTTGCCAATTGACGTTCTGATCAGTTGTCGTTCAATCGTGACTATATCGTTTGACGTTTTATCGTTTCACGTTTTATGCTTTGACTTTTCTTCTTAACGCTCTTCTCAGTGACGTTCATATCATTTGGCGTGTTGGTCATTTGTTGTTTTCATTCCGAAATTCTTATTGTTCGACGCTTATTTCGTTCGACGTTTACCATTTGCTCTCTTCATCGTTTGACGTTCTATCATTTGACGTTTTTATCCTTGTCATTTGACCAACTCTCATTTAATTCTTTCCACTGACATTTTTATCCTTTGCATTTTTTTGAATTTTACTTTCAATCGGCGAATTATCTTTTGACCTCTTTATCTTTTTCATTTGACGTATTTATCTTCTCCATTTGACGTATTTATCTTTTTCATTTGACGTATTTATCGTTTCTCGTTCTTACCAGCTTCGCTGCCGCAAAAGGCGGAATCTCAACCCTTTCTTTCATGGCACTGTGCACCACCGATATAACCTGCGTTCTGCATTCTTCTCTATTGCCCAGCCCTGGTGCCAGGCCCGCACGTCTAGCTCTTGGGGCGCAGCTTGGGGCCCCAGTCCTTACTGGGGTTCTCCTGGTAGCGCACCATCTTCAACTTGCGCAAGCGGCTCAACTTGTCGCTCTCGTCGTTGGGCGTGTCAAAGTCCACCGCCGCGGGGGCCACCGTCTGCAAAAGGCGGTGCCCCACCATGCCGCGGGTCAAGTTGGGGTTGCTGCCGAGGTCGCTCTCGAGCGCGGCGATCTTGGCCTGCAACTTTTCTTTCTTTGCCGCGTCCGGCTCCTTCTCCATGCGCGCGCGGTGCTCGTGCACGATGCGCTCGTTGCTGCGGCGCAACCACGCCACCGCAATCTGCAACACCTTCTCCCACGGCGCGTCGGTCTTGACGCAGTTCTTCTTCGCGTGCGTGAGCGACACCGCGTGGCCCATGTTGCCCACCGCGCGCGCAAAGTCGTCGATGGGCATCGGCGACGCCTTCATGAAGCTCGAGAGCTGGTTCAACTGGAAGTAGAACGGCACCGGCAACTCGTGCTTCGCCAACGTGAGCATGCCCTTGATGCGCTCGCGCGTGCCGTACACGTCCGGCGACACGGTGCTGTTGATGTCGAGCACCTCGTCGATGAACTCCGCGTCGTGCAACGCGCCGCCCCACATGGGGCCGGCCAAGTGGTACGGCCGGTCGCAGTGCGTGCAGTTCTCGCCCGGGATCTGGGCGATGCGCGGCGTCTGGAACTTGTTGCCCGCGGCGCGCCCGAGCCGCTGCTCCACCGTGTGGCCGCACCCGACGCAGTGGTACGCCATCAACGTCTGCGACGCCAAGTTCTTCACCTGCACCGCGCTCGTGGTCACGCGCACAAACACCCGGAAGTAGTAGTCGATGCTCAAGCTGAGCACGGGCTCGATGTGCCGCTTGTACCGCGCGGCCGCGCTGGCCACGGCGCCCAACATGAGCCGGAGCCCGGCCTCGTGGTTGCGCTCCAGCCCCATCGGCGTGTTGCCAAAGTTGTTGCCGCCGTACATCGCGAAGCACTTCTCGGGGTACCCGTTGCCGGCCAACACCCCGGCGTCCGTGCATGTGACCAAGAGCAACCCGTTGTCCCGCACCAGCTGCACGGCCGAGTCGAGGAACGGCGCCGCGGTGCCGTACGGGTCCAAGTCCACCACGTGGAACCGCTCCGCGGCGGGCAACGACCCCATGTACTTGATGGCGTCGCCCTGGTGGCCCACCACTTTCCCCTGGAGCCCGTTGTACTCGGCGTTTCGGTTGATGGACTTGACGGCTTCCGGGAGCAAGTCGTTGGCGACGATGCGGGACACGTGGGGGATCTCGTGGCCGTAGCGCACCGCGCGGAGCCCGGTGGCGGAGAGCGCCTCCAAGATGCGAACAAACGGCTCAGACTCCCTAAACTCCGGCTCACTATCCGGCGCCGCTGCGGTCGCGGCTTCTGGCGCAGCCTCCATCACGGCCTCGGGCGCAGCCTCCGGCGCGCTTTCCGGCGCGTTTTCTGGCGCGCTGCCGCTCTCCTTCTTCTCGCTCTTCTCGAGCTTCCGGCGCTTGGCCCGGAGCTCTTTGGTGCCCTCGCGGGAGCACTTGTAGTGGTTAATCCAGGCCCGGATGGCCAACACGGACAAGTCTCTGTTGAACTGCTGGATGTGGTTGTAAAACACCTTGTCCTCTTTCGGAGTCAAGATCGTGGCCTTGCCCTCTTTCACGACATTGAAGTCGGCGATGTTGAACGACATGGCACGGGTTTTGTGGAGAGACAAAACTCTTTTGAGCATGCCGAAAAATGCG
This sequence comes from Metschnikowia caudata, assembly GCA_008065175.1. Lineage (NCBI taxonomy): Eukaryota > Fungi > Ascomycota > Pichiomycetes > Serinales > Metschnikowiaceae > Metschnikowia > Metschnikowia caudata. Next base: position 220,175 of record VATF01000002.1, read on the forward strand.
ACCGCGATGCCTGGAGATGTCCACGTCACAATGGCCCGGCGCCGTTCCGAACCCGCTCAATTTGTCCATCAGGAAACCAATCTCGGCCAGCCCCCATTACCATTCTTTTCTTTTTTTTTTTTTCCTTTCGCCTGTTCTCCCATCCTTTTTTTTTTTCTCTTTTTCTGACCTTTCCTAATAGGGCCGCGCGCCACGCAACAACTCCACTCTTCATGTCCACCAATCTACTATACGGGCATGAAGCCACGGCGTTCCTGCGCGGGGTCGAGCTGACGGACGAAACCGACGCCGACTATTACTCGGACGGCTCGGAGGAGTCCGAGTACAGCGTCAGCGCGCAGCGGCAATGGGAAGAGAGCATCCAGCAGATCACCGGCTTGGTCCACTTCGTGCTCTTTCCGCTCGTGGGCAAGCTCTTGGGGCGCCGGGCCGCGCACGTGCTCTGGCGCCACGTCGCCAACTGGTGGTTCCCTCAATAGACGAATGCACGGCCATCCCTGTACGGTGTAGGCGGCGGCCGCGGGCGGGCCGCAACTAGATGGAGCGGAGGAGGTTCTGGAAGCCGCGCACCACCTTGCGGTCCACCACCTCCTGCTTCAAGTACCGCGTGAAGGGCTCGGTGATGCCGTAGTTGACCTTGACCACGGTGTCGGCCACCAAGCGCACATAGTCGTCCATCGAGGCTACGGGGTCTGTGCCGCTGGACGCGGACGACACAGAGGAGAAGATGGACGCGGCCTCGGCCACGTGCTCGGCGGGCAGCGCCGGCGCGTCGCCCACCGCCGGCGCCAGCGCGCCGAGAATGGCGTAGATGCGGCGGAGGAGCTTGAGCACGATCTTGAGCGTGAAGAGCGCGTCCAAGCGGATGCTGAGGTCCAACTTCTCGATCAAGAGCTGCCGCAGGTTCACGCGGATGGGCGACGTGTGCGCCAGGCCCGGGGCGGACCCGCCGTCGTCGTGCCTGCCGCTGCGCCCGAGCACGGGCGCCGCCGGCGCGTGCGTGCCCACGTCGAAGTTGCGGAGGATGAGCTGGAGGTTGCGGGCAAAGGCCACGTAGTGCGGCGCCACGGGGGGCTTTTCCGCGACGAAGGCGTCGCCGAACGGGTCCAGCGCCTGCGGCTTGGCCCGTGGCTTGGCGCTGCGGGCGGCCGTGCGGGCGTCGTGTGCGGCGCGCTCGTTGTGGAACGTTTTCATGAGGTTGCCGAACGAGATGGCGAGCTTCAAGAGCTTGCTGACCGGGAGCTGCGTGGCTTCCCACGCGGCGTCGGTGATGTTGAGGCGGCTGATGTCCGTGTGCGTGAGTTTGCAGATGTCGAGGAAATACGCCTTGGGCGCGGCGCCGCCGTCGAACGGCACGGACTCGAGGATGCTGTCGATGTGCCGGATCTCCAGCGAAATGAGCTCTGCAAACGCCATTGGGGTTACACGGTGGGTGTTCTGCGCGCCCATGTACCGCGCGGCGGGCGCGGCCAGACTCGGCTAGCGAATGTGGCCCGCAGCGTTTTGGCCTCTCTTTTCTCTGCGCCCGTCTTTGTCTTTTGCTGTTTTTCTCTTTTGCTGTTTTCTCTTTTGCTGTTTTCTCTTTTGCCATTTTCTCGTTCGCTGTCTTTGTCTTTTGCTGTAAGTGAGCCTTACTTTTTTGTAGCGAAGCGTGGAAATGTGGGGCGCTCGCCTCTGGAGCGGCCTCACCGCACACTTGGGGTCCCGAATCCCCAGCCCAATCTGCGTTTTCTCGTCTTTTCTGCCACTGCTTTGAGCTGAAGGCGTTTTGGTGGCAGAGTTTGGGCATTGCAACTTTTTGGGCCGCTTCAGCCTCGTCAACTGCCTCGCCTTGGTTGCTACTATGAGCCTGCCTACAATTTGCAGCTTTCGCTCGAAGCAGCGGGGTTTCGATTCAAGTGTCGAGCCACGAAAAAAGCGCTCGGAAGGGCCAAAAGGGCCGGGCTGCAAAATGACGGCCGTAGTATCGAAACCGCCTCTGGTCTCGGCCTGCCTCTGCCGCGGCCGACTGCCCATTTTGCACCCATGGCCGAGTCTCACAGACCCTGGACTCCCTGCCCGCCGAACAATTTTTTAATCACCAATTCTTCGATTTCAGCCTTTCATCTTCAGCCTCCAGAAACTTTTTAGGGATGCTTCTTTGGTGTTCAATGTTCAATGTTCAATGTCCAATGTTTAATGACCAATGTTCAATGTTCTGCTCAACTCTTTACTCTCCAGTGTTCAATGCCCGATGTCCAATTTCAGATTTCAATGTCCAATATCCCATGTCAGATGTCAATATTCAGCTCTTTAGTCACCAATGTCCAATGTCCAATGTCCAATCCAATGTCCAATGTCCAATGTCCAATGTTCAGCTCTTTAGTGTCCAATGTCCAATGTTCAGTGCTTTTGAACCCTCCAACTCTCCCATTGTCTTGACTTGCCTTAATTGCAATCTGCAAGTCTTCAAATATACTGGCCCCTTGGATTCCTTTCTCTTTTATTTCCAATGCCCACTTTCAAAAACCTCCAATCTTCAATCTGGAATTTTTCACTCTTCTCACCTCTTCTCATCTCTACTCTCCCACTAACTCTCCGGTCTTCAATTCTAGTCTCATAGAATACCCTCCAATTCTCCAATTCTCCAATTTTCCACTTTCCAATATTTCAATACTCCAATTCTCCAACTATTTAACTCCAATCCCCAGTTCCCCACTCTTAAACTTGCTCACTCCATGTCTCTCATTTCTACCCTCCGAATCCCCAATGTCTTTTCACCCACCGACTTGTGAAAAAAAAAACACTGGGCCGTCAATCGGCCACCAAGCGGTCACCAGAAACCAGGCGATAGCCCAAAACACCGAATTTCTCACGCAAAATTGCAAATCACAGTGTTGTAACGGCTCTTGCCTGGCCCTCCAGTGCGGCCTGTTCGCAGCACCGGGCCCGATTTTTGCCATTAAGCGCACCAAAGTGGCACCGCCCAAACGCACCAAAAGGCGCCCAGACTCCTAACCCCCAAACCCCTCATTGTCACGGCATTCTCCTCAGGCCAATCTTTTTAAACTGCAAAAAAAGCAAATTGCCCACAAAGCGCCAGCAAACTTCCCAGGCTCTCCATTTCAAACAGGCCCACCGCGACATCTGCCCGCCATGCTGCGTACTGCGCGGCCCGCACCACCTCCACCTACACCCTCCTTCTCCACAATGCAATGCTCCGCTGGCTCGTCCTCGCCGTGTTCGTAGTCCTAGCCGCCGTGATCATCTTCGGCGACTCGCCGCAGGCACGCAACACGCCGCTCCAAAAACTCCACCGCCTCCTCAAAACATGCGGCGCCCGTTTCCACCACCTAGCCGCCAGCGACTCCGTCTACGCCGCGCTCCTTTGGGCCATCCCCGTGTTCTACTGCGCCGTGGTCGCGGTCTGCGTGTGGCAGTTCTTTGCCCACGTCTACGGCGGGCTTCCCTGGGCCCACACGCCGTTCCACACCGGCTACATTGCCTTCACGTTGGCGGCGGTGGTGATCTCCACCGAGCTCGTCACCTTCTCCGACCCGGGCCACGTGTCCGAGGAGAACGTGGCCTGGGCGCTCGCCCGCTACAGGCACAACAACTTGATCTTCTTTGCCCGCGACTGCGCCACCTGCAAGTTGCCCAAGCCGGCGCGGTCCAAGCACTGCTCGCTCTGCGGCCGATGCGTGCTCTTGTTCGACCACCACTGCCCGTGGTTCAACAACTGCGTGGGCCAGAACAACTACCGCTGGTTTCTCGCCTACATGGGCGCCAACATCAACCTCTTGGCCTACGGCGCGTACTTGTGCGGCGGCCACTTGGCGCTGCACAGGTCCGACCGCGGCTGGTGGCACACCATCGTGGCCACCACGCAAGCAAACCGCGCGGCCGGCACGTTGATGATGTTGGGGGCGATCTTTGCCGCCATCACGCTGGCCTTCACCTTGCTCCACGTGCGCTACATGTATTTGGGCGTCACCACGAGCGAGTCCGACCGCTGGTGCCAGATCGAGCACTTGGTGCTGTTGCGCTTGCTCTACTACGTTGTGGACTTGCGCATGTACGTGGAAAAGGCAACCACCACCGATGCAGATGGATACGTCGAAAACGTCTACATCTCGTTGGATGACGAGAAAATCGTGCTTACGGAGGCCGACGAGCACTTGCACACGTTGCGCGTGGTGGACCTGCTTGCCGACTTGGACAACGTCTACGACCGAGGCTTTGTCGAGAACGTGAAGGAGAGAATATGGCCACTTGGCTGAACACACCAAAGTGATGTATTGTGCCCTCTAGTGTCTATAGCATGTTTCGGATGCGGGATGGCACCTCGATGGGGAACACGGTTTTGTGCACCGGTTGGTCGCTGGCGTCCTCGTGTTTCTCCTCTGACGTTTGCCGGAACAATCGAACTTTTGGCGTGTCAATGAAACGGCGCAAAACCTGTGTCCAGAGTTCGTTGGTGGGCCAGAACCGGCCGTGGCCGTGCGCCACCGCATAGAGAAAGAGCCGGAACCGCGAGTTCTCGGGCGCCGAGTCGAACAAGAGATGCATCTCTCTTTCCTCGTACGCCTGGAGCAAGTGCCGGCACTTGGCCTCCACGTCCGGAATAGAATGGACCAGCTTCTCGTCCTGGAGCTCCTTGCTCTCGATCACCACCGGCAAATCGTCAGCCTCCCCGCTCTCCTCGCCAATCGCTGCATCCAGCTTCGCACTTCTTTCACCGAACGTTGCGGCCCCTTCGCCAAACTTCCGCATATTTCCCTTCCCGAAGGCTCCGCCAAAAAGTCCAACAGGCCCAGAGCCTTCTTCGGTGCCGCCCAGCTGTAGTTTTCCCGGATCTGCCGAATGTTTACCTTGAGGTTGCGCTCGACCCTTCAACTTATCCTCCACCAGTTTGACCTTTTTGTGGAGCATGACCGGGGGCCCGAGGTCGTCGTCGTCGAGAAACGTGAGTTGCAATTTCCGTTTCCGGCCATCTTGATTCATGGGCACATTGAAATTGCAGTTGTGGCACTGAGTTATGCGTGAGATCCAGATGAGATCTGGTCCCAGATGAGAATCAGGACCAGATGCCGGCGCACTCGGGTGCCGAATAAACAATGCCCACGAACGGCGCCAAATAAAAACGACCCGTAATTGCACGCCCGACGTGTTTTCCCTTCCCGAACAAAATTCGCCTCTTTCGCCAAAACAACCTTTGTTTTTGTCCAGCTCCCACTTAGGAGGTGAGTTTCGCACGGCGTCTGAATCTCACCATCATCACCTACATCACCGTGCCCTGCCAGCGTACGCCCGCCCCGCAGCCCGAAACGCGCCCAAATTAGCCGCATCTCCACCTCCACCCCTGCAGCCCCTTGAAACAGCCCCTTCTCACCCGCACATATAAATACCCCCGCCCCATGCTAGGAAACGCCAACCGCGACAGCGGCTTATCGCAGCTGTCCGACGGCCAGGGCACGCAGTCGCCGCGCAAGGAGAGCGACCCGCAGGCCGGCGGCTTTGCCAACGGCGCCTCTGGCGGCTCTTCCGGCGGGTCCTCCGGGTCTGCGGACGCTATGGGAATGCCCATCTTGAAGCACCGGGAACCCTCCGACGAGGCGGCCAACTCGTACATGGACTGGGCGTCCAATCTCTTGATGGACAACAGCGCCAACCTCCTCGGCAACTTCGACTTCCAGGGGCCCATGCCGTCGAACCAGATCATGCAGAAGATACAGTACCAGAGCAGCGTGCACCCCGAAAAGCCGCTACCGCCGGGGCAGCATCCCGGGCAGCACAGCCAGGGACAGCCGCCGGGGCAGCTCGGGCCAAATCAGCACAATACAGGCCCGCTCGGGCCAAACATGCACAGCCAGATGCCGGGCCATAGCCACAGCCACAGCCTCAGCCACAGCCACAGCCCTTTCCCGCAGGCGAAAAGGGAGGCGTCCAGCGCCAAGTCGCGGCGGCCGTGCGACCACTGCCGGCGCCGCAAGACCAAGTGCGTGATCATCCCGGGCACCAACAACTGCGCGCAGTGCGAGGCCAAGTCCATCACATGCACGTACGGGCAGACCGCCGCGTTCAAGGACGAAGGCATCAAGCGCGCGCGGCACAGCGACTCGGTGCTGGACGAGATCGTGCCGCCCAACGTGCCCATCCGCAACGTGGCGCCCGTGCAAGACTACTCGATGATGAACAACTCGCTCCTCAAGAAAACGCTCTCGCTCCAGTTCCCGCGGCTGTCGTTCTACGTGGGCCCGACGTCGTACTTGTTCGACACCAACCTCCTCGAGGTGATCATCGGGTCGCAGAGCCACGCGCCAGGCAAGGGCACTGCCGCCGGCCGCGTGCCGCCGCTCAACAAAATCGAGCAGATCAACTTGAGCGACGCCATCTCGTTGCGCAAGGTCGACCACAAGACGCAGTTTGTGTTGAAGGACGACCAGCTGCGGCTGTCGTTCCAGCACATGTCGGGCGACGTGGACGCCATCGAGAAGTTTGTCGCGCCGCACGGGCAGTTTCTCATCGACCTCTACTTCCGCATCATCCACCCGCTGTACCCGATTCTCCACAAGAAGGTGTTTTTGGAGAAATACCTGCGCACGCACCGCGAGTTCAGCGCGCCGTTGCTCGCGGCAGTGTACGTGCTCGCCATCCAGTGGTGGGACTACGACCCGCAGCTCAACCGCTTCCCCAAGCCGAACGTGGAGCAGATCCTCCGTATCGCGTTGCGCAACTACATCCTCGAGATCTTGAAGCGGCCCAAGCTCAGCGCCGTGCAGGCAGGCTTGTTGTTGTTGCAGTGCAAGCACATCTTGCGCGACATCAGCGTGGCGTCCGCCGCGTCCACCAACGACTCCGCGTCCGCGTCCTTGACGCTGTCCTTCAACGACGCAGACTACAACGACTGGGTGCTCTGCCTGCAGGTGGTGGCCCTCTCGGAGGAGCTTGGCCTCGGCCTCGACTGCGACGCCTGGAAGTTGCCCCAGTGGGAGCGCGGCTTGCGCAAGCGCTTGGCCTGGGCTGTGTACCTCGAGGACAAGTGGCTTTCGCTCAAGAACTCGCGCCCATCGCACATCCACGAGCTCAACTGGGTGGTGCTGCCGTTGGCGGAGGAGGACTTCCCGGAGAAGCACGGCGACGGCGACCTCAAGGAGGGCTCCACCGACATCACCAACGGCAAGCGCATCTTCATGTGCCTCATCGAGCTCTCGCAGATCTTGTCCGAGATCCTCAACACGCTCTTTTCCATGCGCGCCATGAAGCAGATTTCCGACATCAACGAGGTGCTCCGCATCGCCAAGCCCATCCAGCTCAAGCTACGCACGTGGTATCACTCGTTGCCGCCTGAGCTCCAGATGAACTCCGTGCAGCCACGCAAGTTGTGCTCCAACGGCTACCTCCAGCTCGCGTACTTTGCGGCGGAGCTCACGCTCCACAGGAAGATCATCACCACACTATACCAGCAGGGGATGAACGGCACGCAGGTGCCGGAGGAGTTGGTCAACGTGTGCCGCTCCGCAGCCAAAACACGCCTCATGGCCGCGATGGAGTTTGTGCGCGAGTTGAAGCCCGAGCACATCCACTCGTTCTGGCACTCGCTGTCGTCGGCGAACTTCTCGTTGATCGGCACGTTTGCCGCGTTGCTCTTCGTGTCGTCCAACTCGAAGGAGGAGGCGGCGTTCTTCAAGGAGCACATCTTCAACTACCGGTGGATCTTGAAGATCTCGTCCAAGGGCTTTGTGCAGGTGGGCGACACCTTGACCAAGTTGGACCTCGTGTTGAGCCAGATCCCGGGGCTTCTCGACAACGAGCAGCCGGTGCAGGCGCCGGGGTTCGGCCGCCCAGTATCCCAGCCCCCGAATCAAACCCAGGGCGCGAGCCAGCCGCAAAGCCAGCCGCAAAACCCGAGCCAGCCCATGAACGCGCAGATGAACCCGCCGTTAAAGAACCTGCCGCTTCTGCAGCCACACCTGCCCAAGACGTACGAGGCGCGCTTCCGGCCCGGCCAGTTCCGCGCCCGCCACGTGGAGTCGCCCTACGGGCCAAGCTACCCACACGTGTCGCCGGAAACGAGCACGCAGGGCTCCGGGCCGTCGCCGCAAGAAACCCGCAACACGCCGGGCCACCACAACACGCCGGGCCATCACAGCACGCCGGGCCACCACGGCACGCCGGGCCACCACGGCACGCCAGGACAGCACGGCACGCCGCTGATCAGCGACCGGTCGAGCAACGCATCGGCGAAAACGAGCCCGACGGTGGTGAAGTCGCCGGTGCAATTCCGGCAGGAGGAGAGCTGAGGTGGGAGACAAAAAAGGTGGTGCCCGAGACAAAGGAGCCTCGGGCCAAGCATTGCGACGGAGCCCGTGCTAGTGCTGGAGGCAGCAGGCGTTCCTTTCCTAGCTCCAGACAACGATCAGAGCAGTTGCAGGGGCAAGTTAAAAACGACGGTCTTAGCAGCGTATCGGGGAAGCCGTTTACGAGTGGCTCTACAAAAATATGGACGAATCATTGGACTGTTTATGCTTTCCTCTTGATGTAAATCGCAACACTATTTCTATGGGATCTGGTACTTTCTCTTGCTGAACTTCCAATACTATTGATTGAACTTCCAATGCAATTCCTGATGGAACTTCCAATACTATTCTCTCGATTGGTCTCCTAGTGCTACTCTCTGATTGATCTCCCAGTACTACTCTCTGAATGATCTTCCACTCTCTGATTGATCTTCCAATACTATCTCTGACTGATCTTCCAATACTATCTCTGACTGATCTTCCGATACTATCCTCTTGACTGAACTCCTAATACTTTTCTTCCTCTTTGCCAGGACCAACCGTAGAGCCAGTGCCAGCAGCTGTGACACGGCATTGTCACGAGGAGGCCCGGCGTCAGCAGCCAGCGGCCAGGCCGTGGGCCGTTCTCGGAACCCTCCAGTGCTCCCGACGGCCGCGCCACCCGGCACGCGTGCCTCAGTCAAACGGAGTCAAGTAGGCCTCGGCAATGACACGCGCGCGGGCGTTCAAGAACAACTTCATCTCGCTGATCTCCTTGTCCACCTCCTCCATGAACTCCACGATGAAGTCCACCAACTTGTCCTTCAACATCAGCTCGGTGTGGAAGTTTGTGATCAAGAAGGAAATGTCGTAGCCCTTGACCGGCACGCGGCGCAACACAAAGAAGCTCTCTGCGCGCTGGGTCAAGAAGCGCGTGAATTGGCGCACCAAGATCTGCTCAATCTCGTCCGCCTGCTTGATGCAGATGGACACGCGCACTGAGTTGATGGACGGCTCGATCAAGATCTTCTCGTGCTCGTTGCGCGCAATCGTCACGGGGTTCAAGAGAAGCTCCGGGCTGTGCGTGTGGTCGACCTCGATCTCGGGCCGGTTGTGGCGCTCCACCAGCTGCGACGAGAAGTCCTCCAAGCATATGGCGGCGGTCAACGACGTTCTGACGGCCGTCAAGTACGGCTTCAACGATTGCGACTGCGGTTAGTGGTGCTGGCGGGGGGCGCCGAGCCGCGGCTGAAACGCGGCCGGAACGCGGCTGAAACGCCGCCGAAACGGCACTGAACTGCCACCCGCGCGCCTGCCTGTCCGTGGCCGGCTGCGCGGCGCGCCGGGGCCGGTCGTACGTACCATGATGTGTGGTGAGAGTGGTTTGGTGGTGCGAATGGTGAGATTGGAGTCGTGGTGTGCAGGTGCGCGATAGGAACCGGCCCAAGAGGCAGTGGACCAGATTCGCCGGCAGCCAATCTGGCCGGCATGGCCCCGCTGGCGCTGCTTTCGTTTGTTCTCTCTTTCCCCATGTCTTTCTGTTTTGTTTTTTTCTCTTTTTTTCTTTTTTCCTTTCTCTGTCTTTTTCATCAGCTTCATATCCTTCTGGTGACTTGCCCAATGCAATGGTGGGTGCGGCAGCGAAGTAGAGACCCCGTCTCGGCTTCCCAGGCCCTTGTCTATGCTTGCGGCCCGGAGAAAACCCCGGCGTCTACACCCAGAGCCCGTACGCAGGGCCCGATCCCGGAGCCCACGCCAGGCCTCAGTAGTTCATCAAGACGGGCTTCTTGGCCACGCGCTTCTCCGGCTCCGCCGCGCGCTTGCGCCCGAGCCGGCTCGTGATGGCCGCCGCGTACTGCTGCACGCAGCGCTCCAACACGCCCTGCATGGCCGCGGCGGGGTCCTCCTCGAACGAGGCCACGAGCCGGTCGAGACGCACAAACGCGTCGGCGTGGCCCACGGCCGCCCGCCACGCGGCCACGTCCACGGCCACGGCCTCGACCGCGGCCCTCTTCTCCGAGACGCGCACCACGGACTTGCCGTCCGCCGGCGCGTCCGCGGCGCGCGAGATGATCTGCGCGAGCGGCCCCGCCGGGTCCAGGCCCGCCATCCACTCGGCCAACGCGGCAGTCTTGGCGGCCACGTCGCGGTCGTAGGCGGCGCGGCGGCGCAGGCGCTCCGCGGCGCGCTCGGCGGTCAACGTGCGGTGCACGTCGGCCAACACCGCGGCGTCGGCGTCCCAGTCGAAGCTGGCGAGGCGCTCGTCGGCGAGGCCGCGGAGCGTGCGCACAAACACGTCGAGCAGCGCGAGCGCCGCGTCGTAGTCGCGGTCGTGCGCCGCGTGCGCGTGGAGGCTCGCCTGGAGGAGGTCCTTCTTGACCTTCTGCAGCTGCTTCTTGTCCTCGACAATGTCCCACAAGAGCTCGAGCGGCGTGGAACCGTGGCGGCCGCAGAGCTCGATGAACGCGTCCTCGGCCTCGAGCGCCGGGAGCACGTCCGCGAACAGCGTGGTGGCGGAGACCGCGAGCCGCAGGAGCACCGCCTTGAACGCGGCCCGCGCGCGGCAGTCCGCGGCGCGGTTGGCCCGCGTGGCGGCCTCCACCTTGGCCTGCACGCGCTGCACCAACGCCGGGTAGAGCGTGCGCTGGTAGAGGTCCAAGATGTCCATGTCCGCGAGCACCTTGAAGTGCTTGTTGGCCTTGAAGCGCGCGTCCGCCTGGAGCCGCGCGTGGAGCGTGTCCCACGTGGTGCGCTCGCCGTCGGCGCCGGCCGTGATCTGCACGAGGTACGCCTCGAGCTCGCGGAGCGCCTGCGCCTTCTGCTTGGCGTGCTCCGCGGCGCGCGCGGCGCCGAGCTCCCGCGTGTACTGCGCGTAGATCTTCTCGAGCTCCGCGTCCGGGAGAATGGAGTGGGTGAACACGTGGTTCTCCTCGCGGATGAAGCGCCGCTTGACCGACAGCCAGCGCGTGGTGGCGCCGAGCTTGCCCGCGGCCGCGTAGCTGCGGAGCTCCAGCACAAACGACGCGCGGAACTCGTCGATGAGCTCGGTCTTGCCCGACGACTCGCGCTCGATCTTGCGCACGAGGAACTCCTCGAAGAGCCGCTTGCGCTGCGCGGCGTCGCCCACCGCCCAGTACTCTGCGCGCGTGATGAACGTCTGGATCACGCGCTCGAACGACCACGCGGACGTCACCTGCCCGCCGTCGAGCATCTGCATGAAGCCCGCCTCCGCCGCGTCGCCGCCCAGCGGCCGCACCCGCGCCAACGCGCTCTCCACGACGGCCTCCTGCGCCAACTGGCGGTCGCGCTCCGTGAGCTCCTCCGCGGGCGGCTGCAGCTCTGCCGTGGCGGCGGCGGCGGCGGCGGCGGGCTCGGGCGCGGCGGCGGGCGCTGCCGCGGGCGCCGCCTCCAACTCCGCCGGTTTTTCCCACGTCGTCTCGCCGCTGCTTTCGTTGTAGTAGTACTCTTTGCCGTCGTCGGTGGTGTAGGTCTTCCACCGCGGCGGCGCCGCGGCGTCCGGGTTCTCCCAGCTGGTTTCCTGTGTTTGCGTGTTGTAGTAGTACACGCGGCCGTGGGCGTCGCTGGCGGCCTGCCACACTGACATTGTAGTAGGTGATGGTGGTTCGCGCTGGTGAGCCCGATGCCTGAGAAGGCGCCTGGGCACGCGGAAATTGCTGCAAAATGAGGCGGTGGTGCCATTGAAGACGACCGCTGCTTGGGCCGCCCGGAAAGCGTCCCTCTGTTTGTTTGAATATTTGGGGAAATGCCTGGCTTCGGACTATTTGTGGGAGGTACGGGTGTGCTGCCGGCGACGGCACGGCCAGTGTCCCAAACCGCCGCTGCCTGCACCGGGGCGCCGTCCGGGACTGCTCATATGGGGCGTTTTCGGTGGCGGGTCAGGCGCCGGTTTTCCCGCCCACTTTGCCTCGTGCGGTGGTGTTTTGGCCCTGGAACCCGGCCGTGGGTGGACCCCACGAAACAAGGTGTCGTGAATGTGGCCGTCCCGCTGCCGCCGCGGGAGCGTTTCCCGCGAACGCTGCGCGACCGGGTCGAGGTTCGTGCTGCTCGGACCGTTCGGGCCTTTTTTTCGAACCTCGCCGGTTACTTTGCGAACCTTTTGACCGCTTCGGGTCGTTTCGGGCCCCAACAGTCTAGTGCCCTTGGTGGCCTCTTTAAAAGTACGGACGGCAACTTGTCCGAGCGGTTAAGGAGAAAGACTTGAAATCTTTTGGGTTTTACCCTCGCAGGTTCGAATCCTGCAGTTGTCGAAATTTGTTTTTCGATTTTTTGGCCGTGGGCCCGGGGGGTCGTTTCCCAGCGGCCCGCTTTGTCGCTTGCTGTTTTTTTTGGCCGCTTCGGCGCCTTGGCTGTTTTTGGGCCGCATTGCCCGTTTCTCGACCTTGTGGGTCTGGTGGTCTCTGCACCGCACATCAGTGCGCGCAGCACTCTTTTTGCACCCACCATGAAACTAGTCTACAAGCGAGGCGAGCTTCTCGAGCTCCGCCACGAGTGCCAAACGCCCGAGCTTGTCGCGTGCTTCGCGGCATTTCTCCTGCTGCCGCCCGCCGCCGCCGCCGCGCGGACCCCGCGCCAGCCCGACTACGCACTGGGTGCAAAATGGTCCCCAGGCCCCGACCAGGTGGCCAGTTGGTCCGTGCCGCCCCGCTTTGTGCCGCGGCCGCCCGAGGCGCCCCCCGTGTACTTGAGCTTGGCCGACGTCCCGCCCGGCGCCCAGATCTTCAAGGCCGTCTCGGGCGCCCCGCTCCCGGAAAACGCCGTGCCCATCCGCGTCGCCGACGAACACTACAAGTACGAGTGGCCGCCCGCGTACAGCCACGACGCGGGGCACGAGCCGCCGTGGGGCGCGGGCTTCTCCTACAACTACAAGTACACGCCGTTTTTCGCCCCGTACATCCGGAAGCTGCTGGCGGCCGAGGCGCCGGACCACGGGTCGTGGCAGGCGACGGCAAGCAGCGCCAGCTCGGCGCCGGTGCAGAAACCGCTGCGGAGGGAGTGCGAGTCGCGCGGCTGCTCGAGCGGCTCCAGCGACTCCAACGATGTCCAGATCCAGCTTCCGTGAGGGCGGCAGGTTGCGACTGAGACTGGCAGACTGGCAGTCTGGCAGATTGACCGCCATACTGGGAGTGGGAGATTGCAAAGTGGCGAAGTTGAGTTGTCGGATATCAGCCCAAGTCGAGCAAGTTCAGATGAATCAGTTTATTTGGCTGAATCAGCTTATTTGGTTGAATACGGTGGACTGGGTGGATTGGGTGGATTCGGTGGACTGGGTGGATTCGGTGGATTGACTCGAAGTGCGAACGCAGCACCGGGGCTGCAGTGTGCGCGGTCTCGGGCCGTGGACATCGAAATCGGGCTCGCGGCCACGGCCGTTCCCCCGTCTTGTGACTCCCCGGACTTTCCCCCAAGTTGCCCTCTATCCCCCAAAATCCCCTTCATTTTCCGTGGCTTGCGTTTTCTTCTCTCGGTTTCCTTCGTTGTCATTGGTTTCCCACAGCTCTCTTGGGTGCCGCATTTGGCCGCCCCGCGCATAGGCCCATAAGCCCGCCGCCTCCCGCGCGCGCCCTTCTCAGCCACCCACCATGTCCGACTGGCACTACCTCCTCCTCAAACTGTACGTGCCCCCACCCGTCTGCCAAAAAACGACACTAACACCAGAACACCCGACCCGCTGCTAGAACCACGGCTCCTCGGCGCGGCCGCAGTGGACCTTCTCTCATGGAGATCGTTGCTCGGGCGAGCGTTGGGCGACCTCCACGGCATCTACGGCCAGGCCCGCCACTACGACATCTTGGTCAAGGAGCGGCGGTTGCCCGCGCTCCGCGCCGTGGTGCGCATCCAGGAGGCCGACTGGCCCGTTTTCCAGACCAGCCTTGCCAGCTTCAGCTGCTCGCTCTCGGAGTACTTGGGCTCGGAGTACAAGGTCAGCGCGTGCTTGCGGGTGGAGAAGCACCTGCCCTACTTGGCGGCGGTGGCGGACGCGGGGCTCGTGGCGGCCCACTGAGAGAGAAAAGAAAAAAAATAAAGAAAAAAAAAAAGAAAAAGATTGAAACATAAAATTAAGGACAGGGGAGAAAACAAGCATACTGAAACTGAGTGGTCGTGGCGGTGCGCCCAGGCAGTGCGACTGGGCAGTGCGGAATTTAGCGTTTGGCGGCCCTCCTGCTTCCCCTCCTCGATCTACCCGGTCCTGTTCTCAATCTTTCAATCCACAGCCCAGCACTCCCCTGGTGGGCTTTTTCCCACTCCCCTCTTTCCTTCCAGTCTTTCTTCCGTCCTATTTCTTTCTTTCCTCTTCCTTTTTTTTCTTCTTGCTCTCTTTCTTCTTCTTCTTTCTTCTGCTTCTACCTTTGTCGCGGCCCGGCGCGCTTCAACATCCTCTACTCCCACCCCCGGACCGTACCCCACCTCCTCCCAAAAGTTCGCCCATGCGCTCGCCCCCCTGGACCTGCGCCGTGTGGATCGCCCTCTTCGGCCTCTTGTGCCGTGCGGCGGCCCCGCTGCCCGCAATCGAACAGTTTGCCCTCCAGGAGCAAGTCTTTGAGTTTGCCCGCTTCGAGGGCTCGCCCAACATCGCCGGCTGGGCGCTCAACGGCATCCTCATGTCGTTCGACGAGGGCGCCTCCTGGACACCCGTGCCGCAGTTGGACGGCCTCAGCGTGGAGAACCTCGAAATGGACCCCTTCGTCGGCTCCCGGGCGTTCGCCTTCACCAACTCCTCCGCGCAGTACTACACCGCAGACGCCGGCCGCACGTGGCGCAAGTTCGAGCTCCCGTTGCCGCAGGACCTCCCGGACGCCGCGTTCGTTTACATGTTCGTGGAGTACAACCACGCCAACTCGGACTACTTGCTCTTTGGCGCCCGCATGCACGGCTTGGGCCTCGAGGAGGCCAGCTCCTACTACTACTCCAGCGACGGCTTGAAGCTGCCGCTCGCGCCGGTGCCGGACGGCTACCGCAACTGCGTGTTTGCCCGCGCCAACGCGGACTTTGACCTGCGCGTGCGCCCCGAGACTGTCTTCTGCTCCAAAAACACCTACAACTCGTTCGGCCACGTGGTGTCGTCCGAGTTGATCCGCTCCACAGACTTCTTCCGGTCGAAGGACGTGGTGGACAGCCCGCAGACGCGCAACACGGAGATCATCCACATTGGCGTCGCCTCCGCGTTCATGACCGTGTCCTACTTGAAGGACAAGTTCTCCAAGGAGATGTACTCGCTCCTCGTGTCTAAGGACGCGCAGAAGTTCCAGAAGCCCGATGTGGACTTTGAGAAAATCACAGACTTTGGCCTGGGCGTGGCGTGGTTAAACAGCCTCCGCTCCGACCCGCTGTCCTTGCGCTTCGGCTTGGTGCACCAGAGCCGCGGCATGGTGGAGGACCTCTTTTTCTCCGACTCCACGGGGCTCAAGTTCACCCGCATGGCCACCGCCGCCGGCTTCACCGTCAGAAACTACAACTCCGTCGACGGCGTCTGGTTCGGCGACATCATGGCCTTCGAGCTGCTGGACGGGTTGTCCATGTACTCCGTGGACGACGCCAAGACCTGGCATGCGCTCGAGATTGTTGACAGCGACTGCAAAATCACCGACGGCTGCTCGCTTCAACTCTCTGCGCCCGGCCACTTCGGCGGCAACGTCGAGATCCCCACCTCGCCCAACATCCTCGTTGCCATGGGCTACAAAAGAAAAGACACAGAGGAGTTCCACGAAAAGGGAAAGGTGCCCGACACCTATGTTTCCCGCGACGGAGGACGCACGTGGAAGATGGTGTTTGAGGGCCCGCATGCGTCTGCGCTTGTCGACCAGGGCAACATTTTGGTGATGTTCCCAGTCAATTCGGACTCGAAACAGACCACGGGCTACTACTCGTTGAACCAGGGTCTTGACTGGGAAAAATTTCAGTTGCCTACGGGTATTTTGCATGCGCTGTTCTACCAGCTCGGCGGAAGCGCGCCGCCGCGCGTGATTCTCATGGGTGTTGACGGCGAAAAAGCGTTGTTTTTTAAAGTGGACTTTGCCAACATCTACGGTGGCGCCACTTGTGGAAGCGGCGACATGGAGGACGTCGTGGCTGTGATTTCGCCCGAGGGCAGCGAGCTGGTGTGCGTGAAGGGCCAGGAAGGCGTAATCAACCGGCGCAAGGCCGCTGCCGAGTGCCTTGTGAGCGCGCAAAAGAACCAGGTGAGCATCTCGTTCCAGCGGTGCCAGTGTACCGCGGCCGACTACGAGTGCTCGCCGTTCTTCCGGCTCTCAGACAAGAACGTGTGTGTTCCGGACTACGCCAAGATTGTGGGCGAGTGCCGCAACAAGAAGAGTGTGGAACTCCCACAGCAGCAGAAGATTGCCGGCAACCAATGTGTGGATAAGGCCGAATTTATCAGCAGCACCAAGTTTGACTGCGCGCAGGTTGTGAGCGAGAACGGCGACGCGGCGCAGCGCATCGACACATCGGTGTCGGTGGTGGACGGTTACCTTAACCAGTACTCGTACGTTCAGGTGAACAATGCAACGAGCAACATTCTCGTGCACACAAGCAAGAACTTGGTGTATGCGTCCAACAACGGCGGCGTGTCGTTTGTGGAAGTGGACACCAAGGAAAAGATTCTCTTCTTCATGGTGGGCGCCGTGGCAGGCACCGCCGTGTTGGTGGCCGAGGACAACTTTTACTACTCCACTAACGGCGGCAACACGTTCACGCGCAATGCTGCGCCCGGCCCACCGTCGCGGTTCAGCGAGCCGCTCGTGTTCGACCCCAACGACGCCAACAAATTCATCTACGTGACGTCCAACTGTGCCATGGGCGCCAAGGGCTGCGAGGCGTTCTACACTGAGGACGCCGGCAACAGCTTCCGCCGCATGCACGACTCCGTTGTGTCGTGTCTCTACGTGGACGAGCCGTTCGGCTTGGACGAAAACCGTGTGTTTTGCACAGTGTTGGGCGACAATGGCGTGGCACTCTTGTCGTCCAGCGACTACTTCCAGCTGTCGACAGAACTCCTTCAACCCGTGGTTGCGTTCGCCATCCGGTCGCGGTTTGTGTTTGTGGCGGTGGCGTCGGCGGATATGAAGACATTGGGCGCCAAGGTGACATCGGACGGCGCCACGTTTGCAGACGCCGAGTTTCCGGCGGACTTCACCATGGACATCCAGACGGCGTACACTCTCTTGAACAACAACCCAGCGTCCATCTTGATGCACTTGACCACAGACAACACCCCCGGGCGTGAGCGAGGCGCGATTCTCAAGTCCAATTCCAACGGCACGTCCTACGTGTTATCTTTGGCGGACGTCAACCGCGACGCCAAAGGGTACGTGGACTTCGATACGGTAGAAAACTTGGACGGCGTGATGCTTGCGAATACAGTGCTGGGCAGCGTCAAGTCGCTCCAGACGCGTATCACGTTCAGCGACGGCAGTCAGTGGCACTACTTGACGCCGCCCCCGGTTGACTCCGAGGGCAACCGCTACGCGTGTCTGGGCCGCCCGTCGGCCGAGTGCTCGCTCCATCTCCACGGATTCACCGAGCGGCCTGACTTCCGCGACACGTTCCTGTCCGCGTCAGCGGTCGGGTTCTTGATTGGCGTGGGCAGCGTGGGCGCGTCTCTAGACCGCTACGACCAGAGCTCCACGTTCCTCTCTACCGACGGTGGTGTGTCGTGGCGCGAAGTTGCCAAGGGCGTGTACATGTGGGAGTACGGCGACCGCGGCACCATCTTGGTGTTGGTGCGCGCAGTGGAGGCCACGGACGAGGTGCTTTACTCGACCGACGACGGCGCGTCGTGGACCGCCAGAAAGTTCACCGACCAACCGGTGCGCGTGATGGACTTGGCCACAGTGCCGTCGGACACGGCGCGTAAGTTTGTTCTCTTCGCCGAGGACCCGCGCGACCGCTCCAAGACGGCGGTGCACTCGCTCGACTTCCTGAACTACTACGCCCGCCAGTGCCAGCTCGACATGGACCACCCGCTCGACGACGACTTCGACTATTGGACCCCCGTGCACCCCCACTCCGACGGGTGTCTCTTTGGCCACGAGAAGCAATTCTTGCGCCGCGCGCCAGGCCACTACGACTGCTTCGTGGGCGCGGCGCCGTTGGCCGACGCCATCCGCATCGTCAAAAATTGCACATGCACACGCGACGACTACGAGTGCGACTACAACTACGTCCGGGACGCGGACGGCACGTGCAAGCTCATCCACGGGCTCCGCCCGCAGGACAAGAAGGCCGAGATGTGCGCCAAGCCGGATGCGTTTGAGTACTTCCAGCCCACGGGCTACCGCAAGATCCCGTTGTCGACCTGTGTGGGTGGTAAGGCGCTCGACGTGTGGGACCCACAGCCATGCCCCGGCCACGAGAAGGAGTTCAACAAAAAGCACGGCCGCAACCTCGGCGTGGGCCGCTGGTTGCTTCTTGTGCTCGTGCCGTTGGCGGTGTTCCTTGGCGCCACGTGGTTTGTCTACGAGAAGGGTATCAAGCGTAACGGCGGGTTTCTGCGGCTCGGTCAGATCCGTTTGGACGACGACGGCGATTTCCAGCCTATCGAGGAGAACGGCGTCGACGTGGCTGTCAACCGCGTCGTGCGCGGTGGAGTGTTGGTTGTGGCTGCGTGCGTGGCTGTGATGAAAATGGTGGTGAACACCGACCGCAAGATCTTGGAGAACGCGGCACGTATCTTGATTGGCCGCCGCCCCGGCCGCAGAAACTACGTTCGCGTGCCCGACGACGAGGACGAGCTTTTCGGCGACTTTGACGAGAACTCCGACGACGACTTGGCCGCCGTGGACTTTGCTGTGGACGCTGACGAGTTCAGCGAATTCACCAGCAACACGGAGCCGGACGCCCAGCTTTTCGACATTGACGACGAGGAAAGCCGCCCGCACACGCCCACGGCCTCTGAAGAGACTCATGAAGCTCAAGAGCTCGAAAACCCGGAGAACTGAGAAGAGGATTGATGACACTGATGAAAAAAAAGAATAAATTAGACGAGCTGGAGTCATGAGCCAAGCTGCACTACAAGTTGACTTGAAGACCTAGGTAGAACTGAATAGCATGATTGAGTTGAAGCTAAAAAAGTTGGGCTAGGACTGAAATGAACAAATCTACTAGTTAAACCGTATGCTTTGAGAATCACAACTGTAAAAAGACTGCAAAAAGAAATGGTGACACGGACAGGAATCGAACCTGCAACCCTTTGATTTGGAATCAAAAGCTCTGCCATTGAGCTACCGCATCAGTCTGCGATAAAAATTTCCCAAAAGTACACCTTGGGATCTTTCTTGAAATGCAATTTCTCCCAAAATTGTCTAAGATTTTTCATATTACTTTATATATGTAACAGCCAAAGGCCGCTTATGCATCAATAATGCCGCTGGGCATCCATCTCGTGGATCAACTCCTGTGGGTTGACGTGATCCATCATATCGTCTTCGTAAATGCGCTGGCTGGTGTTCGCCCTTTTCCCCTCCTTGAACAACAAGAACATCGGGATGATGCAGAGTAGCCCGAGCAAGGCGGTCGATCCGAGCGCACATGCCAACGAGATACCCACCACCTGCCCTGTGGACATGTGCAGAACCGCTTTTCTCGTGTCGCTAGATGACTGGAGCCGGTAAATGTCCTCGAACAACATCGAGTACACCACGCCGTAGGTGGAGTTTTTCTCGGCAAAAACGTAGGGGATCCAGGAGCTCCCATCGTATAAGGCCACGTTGACGACGCCATATTGTGTGAGATTGAACAAGCCCGAAAGCAACAACGCCATATCGTTGTCAAAGTAAGTCTCGTTGCTATTAGCGGCGTTTTTCTCCGACAACTGCACGAGCTTGAGGCTCTCGAAACGCGTCTGGCTGCCAATATCGATTTGTTCGTCAATGCGGCTCCATGCGGAGCCGTTGTAGCCTGCAACAAAATCATCGCCAATCGCCGCCATGCGTGTTTCCAACAGACCGTCAGGCTGGTCGTTGAGAATATAATGCTGCACAAACGCCTTCGTCTCCACGTCGTTGATTGAAGTCGCGGCAAACAGTCCGGTAGAGAAGTCGTACACCACGAAGTTGGCACTTGATCCGTTGAAAGTCAAGTTTCCGCTCAACAACACGTGGTCAGTATCCAAGAACTTGGCGTCCGTCACGTCACCGCCAACGGAGGTTCCAGACAGAGGGCTCAACCAGCGGGTGTTCAGCACGTCGTAGATGCACACGGTCCCGCATTCGA
Organism: Metschnikowia caudata; assembly: GCA_008065175.1. Classification (NCBI taxonomy): domain Eukaryota; kingdom Fungi; phylum Ascomycota; class Pichiomycetes; order Serinales; family Metschnikowiaceae; genus Metschnikowia; species Metschnikowia caudata. The sequence goes on from VATF01000002.1 coordinate 240,664, forward strand.
GCGACCCAGCATTGTCAAAGTGGCCGCCGACGAGAAGCTTGCTAGCGCCGTCGTAGTACGCCAACACGTTGACAGCAATGTCGGACCCGTCCTCGGTGGAGAGATCCGAGGGCTGTACCAGCGCAAATTCATTCTGCTGCAAGCTGTAGACAGCAAGACCCGTGACCTCGTCGTCGCCGACGGACACGGACCCATTGCTTCCGATAAACAAGTACTGGAAGGCCTTGTCGACGAACAATGCGCTGGCCGCGGAGTTGTTGCTCCATTGCGGTGACCCGGAAAGTGAAACGGTGTTGTTGTTGGACAAAATCACCACGTTCTGGCTCGACTCCGTCTCAAAGTTGCCTCCAATCACGCTATATGACGAGTTCACATAAAACGACGTGAGCACGCTGCCGCTGGAAATGTCGACACTGTGGGCGCTGAACGCGCTGTTGTTGTAAAAGTACGCTTGGTCGCGACCGTAGAAGTCCATAGTACCAAAAGAGGAGCCACTAATTATCTGCTGTTCGTCGAGGCTGGCAGCAGCTGTGATGTCCAACGCGTACTTGGAGCCCCACTTCAGGTTGGTTTGGTCCCACACGCGATAATCGTTATCGGAGGAAAAGACGTAGTACTCTACGCCGTTCAAAGAAATTGACGTGAACTGCGTGAAAGTCTCGTCAAGATACTCGTTTCCGAATGAGTACCATTCGCCGTCACGGTGCATCGCAAAGTTGTTCGCGCTTGTGGTGGTGGAGGTATTGTCTGACAAATTGACCAAGCCGGAATCGGCTGTGAGAGAGAACGCGCCGAGTGCCACAAAGCCACCGTCCACGCTCGCGAGAGACGCGATGGTGTCGTTGAACGTGGCGCCGAGAATAGTCTGGTCATCTCTCTTTCGCCGTGCCAATACAGCCTCGGTGTCATTGGCCGTGGTGTTATAGCCAGTGATGTTGAAAGTCACCAAGTTGCTGTTTGACAATGTGACATTGTCCGAGGCGAACGTGCCTAATAAGCGAAGCTTATTGTCGTCGTCGGTGAGAAGTATCTGGTCAATCGACGATGTGGTGGTCAAGTTCCCGCTCAAGGCGTTGATGGTGGAATTTCCAACAAAAGTGTTTGTTTCCAAAATGATTGTCTTGTTGCCCTCGGTGCTGTACACCAAGGTCGGGTCAAAGTCTGAAAAGTTGGCCAACGAATACTCGAACAACCCGTTCAAGGACATGCTGGTGGTGTAGTATTCCGTAGTGTTAGTGGAGTCGGTAGTGTTTGTCGAATTGCGGTCGTAGTAGTCGTCCAACGAAACAATGTTGGCCACGACTTTGTCCACAACCATCCACGGCGAGGACACCGAGGCGTCGATGGCCGAGTCGAAGGTGATTTTCACGCTGTTGCGGCCGGAGGTGGTCGAGGACCCGTTGAGGTGGCCGTAGAACAAGTAGTCGAACTTGAGCTCGTTGTTGTTCTGGAAAATCACGCTCGAGGCTAACTCCTCACCTTCAGTGTCGTACACCGTGACATTCACCTTCGCTCTGTTAGCACAGGAGCCGTCGCCCACGCAGCCGGGCGTGTACATGAGCAACGAGTAGTAACCCGAATACGAGATGTTGGGATACAACGTGATCGCCAGCAGGCCGTCAACCACGGATACCAGATAGTCGCTGCCGCTGACGGTGACCAAGTCCTGCACGGACTGCCAGGTTCCACTATCCTGCACTGCCAAGTTTGTGTCGGCCAGGTCCTCCAGGCCGCAGTTGGACTCGTTCAACGTCTCGTTGCCGTAGACAGCTATGCTGTCCAGGTAGAGCTCGAGCCCGGCAAACTCGCCGCGGGTACCGTACCACGACGTGGTGGTGAGTCCAATCTTTTGAATCGTGACGTAGTTCACCAATGCAAACTCCTGGTAGTTGGCGGCGTAGCCCAAATTGCGCGCCTTGTTGTCGGAGTCGTAGTACATGGCAAACGAGCCGTCGTCGTTGATGTAGACCGTGTCACCGTCCTCGTACATCTCAGCATCGTCTTTGTTGGCGTCGACGATGTCTTCCAACGCCGAGGCCCGCAAAAGCGGGCATTCTGCGTCGCAGTAGGCCAACTCGTTGGTCTTGGGGTCCACGTACGTGAGGTTCATGATGCCGCCGTTCGGGTAGGTGTAGATGCGGAACGTCTGGATGCCGTTGTCGGTGTCCAGCGGGAGGTAAATGCGCACCTTGGTGGGGCTCAAGCCTTGCATCTGCGTCGGTAGCTCGGCGGCCCACTGGCCGCCGCTGCTGGCCTGCAAGGCCCAGACGTTGCCGTCCGCCGGGCAGATGACCAGCGCGTCGTCGGACGCGCCGTTGATGCTGGTGAGCGTGGCGTGTTTCAAGGACACCACCTGCTCCGCGGAGATCAACGACGTGTTGGTGGAGTTTGAGTTGTTGGTGGACGGCACCAACACCGACACGTTGTGCTGGAGGAGCTCGGGAAGCCCCAAGGTGTCGAACGCGCCGCCGAAGATCACGGAGCCGGCGTCGCCGGCCGAGTACTTGGAGATGGAGGACACCGAGGCGTTCTCGCCAAAGCCCAAGAACGGCGTCAGGCGGAGCGTCTTGGCGGTGGTGTTGTAGACCGCGGCGCCGTAGGTGTTGTTGTACTCGAAGTCGCCGCCCAACCACACGAGGTCGCCGTCCACGAGCGTGGACAAGACCAGGCCCAGGAGCGCGAGGTCTCTTTTGGAGCCCTGGGCGACGAGCGAGGTGATGTCGCCGGAGGAGACGTTGAGGATCACGGGCGGCGCGTAGGCGACGCCGTCGATGGCGGTGAAGGAGCCGGACACGAGCACCGAGTCTGCGGACAAGCGCAGTAGCTGGGACACGGCGCCGCCCGAGACGGCGGCGTACTGCACGGTCTGGCCGGACGTGGTGTTGCGCACGTAGAGCGCCAGCGCGTTGGCCGCCGGCGCGAGGAACGCCGAGGCGTTGGCGTGGTTGTAGAACGAGAGCGCGTTGTAGTCGCCGAGGAGCGAGATGGAGCCGCCCAACAGCGCAAAGGCGATGCCCGGGCGGGACACGTCCGAGTCCCCGGCCGCCGCGAGGGCGAGCCAGAGCCAGGCGGAAACGAGGCGGGCTAGTAGCGCCGGCATCGAGGGGGTGGGAGATGTGAAACGAGGGAAAGAGAGGCGGGTGTTGTGTGCGGGGCGGGGCAGAAACGAGCCGGGAAAAAAGCCAGGGGGGGACGCGGGCGCCTAGGGGTGTTGCTCGCGGGAAAGACAGGCGCGGGGGCGTGGCGCTGGAGGCGTGGTGCTGGCGGAGACGGCGAGGAAGTGTGGTTGTTGGTGGTATGTGCACATAAATAGCCGGGACGATGCAGCGCAGTGCGACGATCCAGACCAAAATAGCCACTGCCACTCGCACCGCGCGCTGGGGCCGCCGGGCCCGGCTGGTGCCGCTGTGGTATTTTTTGTGGTTTTTTGTCTTGTCCACCCGCCCACGCTGGGGCGCCCGCTGCCCGCCGGCCGCTGCCCTCTGGCTCGGGCCCCGCCTGCTGCCCACGGCCGCGGTGCTCGTATGGCTGCCGTGTGGAGGGCGCGAACAATGCGAGGGCGCCATTGTTGCGGGGCCGCAGTGCGCGTGGCGGCGGGCGGCGGCCGTGTTGTGACGGGCCGCTTCCGCATTTGCGCCCCGAGAAGGCGCCGCTGCCGTGGTGGTGCTGCCGTGGGCGGCGGGTGTGGGTGCAACTGTTTCCCGTTTGGGCCGAGAAACAAACACGGCTGCGCCGTGGCCTCGCGGCGTGCACACGCTCGGGCTTTTGGCTTTCCTGCGTGCATCGCGGGTGGGCCCTTTGCTTCTGTTGTTTGGGCCGGTGCTCATTACTGCCTAGAAATATACTTTTCTTTGTTCTCCTTCCACCTCAAATCCAAACTCCTTCGTAATTTATTTTACCTACTTGCTTGTGCCTTCTCATTCTTTTTTTTTTTTCCTTTTTCTTTTTCTTTTTCTTTCTTTCTCTGTTCCATTACTTTCTTCTCTACACTTTTAATTCTCTGTCGCTTTGTCTTTCTTCCTGCCTCTGCAGCCGCACTGGCACATCTAGATTGGGCCCGTCGTCGATCGGCAACACCAACGGCAAGCAGCTGCAAAAAAGCAGAGCACGGCCGGCCAAGGACTGGCCGCCGGTCTCGGCCAGTGGACCCCGCCGTGGAACCAGGTCCTAAAAAATCGAAACACCCGAATTTTGCGGGCCGTTTCTCGGCCCTTTTGTCGCTCCGCGGCCCATTTCACGCATTACCATAAACTCGCACCAACTGCTAATCGCTTCTCCACACCCAACTACACCCCTTCTCCGCCCCACCCCGCCAAAAACAACGCCGGCAGCCCAATCGCCCCCACAGCAACACCCGCGCACAACCACACCCCGACTCCTCCGAGTCAGAAGCATGCACCCCTGATCACACCCACAAAATGACTCCAGATGGCGTGCCGCCAGCGTCCGTGCGCCAACTCTTGCTCCAGCACTCGTACCTGCCGCTCGTGTCGGTGCAGTCCACGGCCGGCGCCGACCGCGTGCTCCAGCGGCAGTGCAATGACCCGCTGGCGTCCACGCTCTCGGTGCTCAAGCCGTACGGAAACAACGTCAGCCACGGCGTGGCCAACCAGACGTTCCGCGTCACCAACACGCAGCTCATCACCAAGAACTACCGCCTGTTCCCGGTGCGCTTCGAGCCGCCGTTGGCCGAGCTCCTCGCGGTGCACGGCGCGGGCGAGACGAAGCTCAAGGCGCTCTTCAGCATCTCGTCGTTGGAGCTCTTGATGAAGGCCCACGCTGCGGAGTGCCCGCCGCACGAGCCGCTCTACGCGGCCATGTTTCGCAAGGTGGTGGCCTCCAACCGCGTGGTGCTGTTTGACACCTTCAACCACCCGGTGTCCCACATCTTCGTGGTGGACTTCGCCACCGACACGCTCGCCGACGTCCGCCGCTTGGTGGTGGACTTCCGCAACTCCGCGTTCCCCAAGTACTTCCTGGCCGCAGACGTGCTCGTGCACGTGTTCGTGTTGCACGACGCCGCCGCGCCCGACGCAGACGTGGCGCACTTGCAGGCGCTGCTCAAGAAGGACTTGCTCCTCCTGTGCACCGCCGTCGCCGTGCCGCCCACGCCCGCGCCCGCAGACCCCGTGTGCCTCTGCCTGAACGAGAACGCCTCCGTGGACGAGGCGCTCCAGGGCCTCTCTCTACAGCAGACGGAGTCGCCAACCTTGAGGCAGACCGTCCGCGTGCCCAAGCAGCTCGACCACGTGCTCCGCTACCGCGTCTACGACTACATAGCCCGCCACTTGCTCCCGCACATGGAGCTGCGCATCCGCACGTGGGACGACGCGGTGTTGGGCCCCAAAAAGTCGCTCACGGGCCGTTTTTTCTCCGTGTCGAGGAAGCTCTTCAACAGCGACAGCGGCGCCGCAAACCCGCAGGCCGGCGCCTACAGCCACACCAGCAACAGCTACCACCGGTCCGCGCCTGAGCAGATTCTCCGCAAGCTCGCCGACTGGTCGGTGATGCTCAACGACTTCAAATACGCATACTCCACCTACGACCTCATCAAGAAGGACTACACCAACGACAAGGCCTGGGCGTACGTGGCGGCCGCGCAGGAGGCGTGCGTTGTGTCGCTCTTGCTCGCTCAGACACAGCCGTTGGCCAGCGACATGCTCCCGCAGAGGCCCGACAAGGCCACGTTGCGCAAAATCCGCCACGACATTATCGAGCCCTACGTGGACAACTTGTCGTACACGTTCAAGCTGCGGTTCAACGTCAAGACGTACACGATCCGGACGCACCTCGTGGTGGCCGAGCTTCTCCTCAACATGAGCCTTTTGTTCAACATTCTGTGGTGGTGGAGCGATCTCATCGAGGAGTTCTTCGTCAAGGCCGAGAACGACATCAAGGCACACCTCACGGCGGCGGGCGACGCGCCGCTGGTGACGCGCGCGGTGTTGTTCGAGCGCATCGGCTACGCCAAATTCCACACCAATTTCGTGCCTTCCACGCACACGCGCACGATCGAGACGCTATTGACCGGCGGCATAAGCGAGAAAGAGTCGCACGTGGAGGAAGGCTGCTACAGCAACAGGCACAAGTTGATGCCGCCAAGCGATAACGCGGTGAAGGGCCTCACGCGGTTCCGCAAGAGCGCTCTCTGGTACATTTTGTCCATGCGCGAGTGGTTGCAGCTTGCAGACCCTGCGCAAACGAGAAAATTGTTGAAGCAGGTGGGCATGTGCTACGATGGCAAGATGACGTCGGAGTGGTACGACCGGCCGGACTTGATTTTGGCCAGAATCAAGAACGAGGTTCTTTGACGTAACTAGACAGATGGGGCAGGCCGTTGTAGTGATGTTCGGATGCCGAAGCTCGACCTGGGCCACGAGAGACACGGAAATGTGGCCACTGCTATTTCAGCACCGGTGGCTTTGATGCTATTGGTTTCTTGAGAAGTCGACGGATCACAATGAAACTGTGATTGCAAGCGGTTACGATGCTGCTACGGGAATGTTTGATGAAATGCGGCAAGCCAGCTCTTGCGCAGCGGCTCGCCAAAAGCGGGACCCTACGAGAACACCCAGACTCTGTGAGGTTGCAGCCGTAGACGTTGGGGTCTGTGTCCAGAAGTAAGGCAGAAAGTTGCAAAATACAAGTCCAGAAGTGGCCACACTGAAGGCGACCGATGCTGCGAAATAACGAGCCAACAGCCACCAAATCTTTCTGAGCCATCACTCCCAATTATGGGCCATGCACCAATTATGGGCCATGCAACTGAACGAGGTCCTGGCCCAGAATTTTATTGCCCGTCGAATTCAGGCCTGCTTCTAGGCCCTGCGAATTTTTTTAGGCCCGGCTGACTTTTGGGCCCGGGCCTCCGGCGAGGCTCGCCCCAGGCTTTTTGCGCCCGCGCGCGCTCACTGGCTCGCCACTCACATGCTCCGGCTCCACCCCAGGCTCTACAGCACGATCCAGCCCAAGCGCACGCCGTCGTACCGCGAGTTATTCCGCACGCCGGTGTTCAAATCGCTCTTCCTCACGCTTGCCTTTGGCTCCGTGGTGGTGGAGGTGACGCGGCGCCGGAAGGAAATGGAGGCCTTGCACGCGGCCTACGAGGCCAAGTTCCGGGTCTTGCGCGAGGTCACGGAAAAGGTCCGCAACAGGGACCCCGTGGACGTGGCGCACGAGTTGAGCGTGGCCAACGCGTTGACCCGCAACAAGTACAACTCGGTGACGGACGTGCAGTTGGACGCTCAGTTCGAGCAGTTTCTCAAGATGGCCGACGACGGCTCGCTCGACCTAGCGGTGGCGCCCGCGCCCGGGCGCAAGGAGAGCACCTCTTTTCTTTAGGCGCCCAGGCAAAAGGAGAGCGTCTCATTTTGCCAGGCGGCGTGGTGCAAGCGCCACAGCTCATCGAACGGATACAGGGCCAGGCAATCATTTGAACCGGGCAGCGCAGTGCAGGCGCACGTCAGCGGTGGGACAAACCCGCCAAAGATTTGGCCGGATGCGTTTCTAGCCGACAGACCAAGCGGCTTCAAAAACGGCGCACTGCAGTTGAGCCTTCGAAAGCCAGCACCTGGTTTACGACGAGTTACTCGGCAAAAATTGGCGGATGCGGTGGCCTAAATACGGCCCTTCGGACGGAAGCTGGGTCAGCCATCGATACAACGCAGTATTTCACACGTCAGCCGAATCACAAAGAATCTGGAACAGATTTACACGAAATAGATGGTGACTGTTGATGTCTAGTTCGCTTGTTCACATTAGTTTTGGAGACAGCTGCTGATACCCAATCCACATATTCATAGAGATGTCGGAGACCTGTAACGATATGTACTTAAGTTTTGAATACTAGGCAACTCTGAAGAACATGATATTAAGCGGTTCTGCCTTCACGCCGCTCGCCATTTTTGCACTATACAAAGGCAACCTTTCGGAGCACCCTGCGGTTGTGCTCGCCCAGCTCCTGGATCTTTCCCTCCAGCGCCAAGCGCTTCAAGCTGTCGTTGAGCTCCTGGTTCTCCACACGCACACTCAGCTTCTCGTTGATGCGCGTCACCAACTCGGAAAAGCGCATCCCCGTGTGGAGGTCCAACACGGCGAGCACCTCGTGGTCCAAGTCCTCGCGCATGCGGCGCTGCACGGTGGTGGTACCCGTCTGCACCATGTCCATGTCGATTCTGCCCGTGATCGGGTCCGTGGCGTAGTCCTTGATGGCGGACTTGATCAAGCGCACGGCCTCCTTGACGTCGATGAGCTCCACGTGCGGCGACAAGCGCATCTTAGCGTGCGCCTCGGCCAAGCGGATCATGGACTCGAGCTGCCGCGTGGTGGCGGTGATGCGCTTCTCGGACGCCCGCGAGTCGTCGCCGAGCTTGCGCATGTCCACGTACGCGCGCACCAACTCGTTCTTGCTCTCTTCGGTGAGCACGGGCTTGACGTGCTCCTTGGCGTACTGGATGTACGCGCTCAAGTCCTCCACGGGCAAGATGCTGTGCGCCAGCACGGACTCCGGCACGTCCTCCAAGTACATGTCCGTGATGTGGTTGGCCAAGTGGCGGTCGATGGTCTCGTCCACGCGGTCCAAGATCAAGTACACGAGGTCGAACCGCGACAACAACGGCGGTGGCAAGTCGATGTTGGACGTCACGGGCAAGTTCGGGTCGTAGCGCGAGTTGATCGGGTTCGCGGACGCCAAGATGGACGTGCGCGCGTTCAACGTGGTGATGATGCCGGCCTTGGCGATCGAGATGGTCTGCTGCTCCATCACCTCGTGGAGCACGGACCGCGTGGCGTCGCTCATCTTGTCAAACTCGTCGATGCAGCACACACCGCCGTCCGAGAGCACCAACGCGCCGGACTCCAACACGAGCTGCTTGGTGTCCACGTCCCGCGTGATGTACGCGGTCAAACCGACCGCCGACGAGCCCTTGCCCGACGTGTAGATGCCGCGCGGCGCGATCTTGTGCACGTACTGAAGCAACTGCGACTTGGACGTGGACGGGTCGCCGCATAGCAAGATGTTGACGTCGCCACGGTAGCGCCCGCCCTTGCGGAACTCCTTGTTGGTGCCGCCGAACAACTGGAGCAAGATGCCCTTCTTGACGTCGTCCATCTCGTAGATGGACGGCGCCAACGACCGCGCCAACACCTCGTACAAGTCGTCGCGCTGGGAGATGGCGCGCACCTTGTCAATGTCCTCTGCGGTCAAGCGGCGCGTCTGCTCCACCTCCTGGGTCTCGGTGGCCTGCTGCTGCAACGTGGACGTGTCCGTGCCCAAGCGCTTGGCGTCGATCTTCTTGATGTGCACCACGTCCAAGTACGTCTTGTACAAGTTCTTCAAGGCGCGCTGGCGCGAGTTGACGCGCACGGGCAACGAGCGGAAGATGCCGCACACCTCGATGCGGTCGCCCGCGCGGCACGAGTCCACCAACTCGTCGTACACGCACACGTTGATGGAGTGCGGGGTCTGGCCGTCGGGCACCAAGTCGGGGGTCTCCTGCAACTTGATCACCTGCTTGTCCGCGAACGACGAGCGGTTGTGCACGAGCGCCATGGCGTTGACCGCGCCGCACACCTGGCGCGGGCACTTTGTGGGCTCGGAGATGACGCCGCGGTCAATCTCCACCGCCACGGTGTGGCCGCACGCGTCGCACTTGAAGAACGCCACCTTCATGTCCGGCACAATGGCGCTGGCGCGCAACACGAGGCCCTTGACGCTCACCAACTTGTCAATGTCGTTCGGGTTCAACTCGCGCATGCCGCGGCGCACGGCGTTGATGTTGTAGGGGCGGATGGTGTAGATGTTGGTTTCGATGTCGTCGATGGACGCGGGCACGGCCGCGGCCGCGTCCGCGAAGAGCGCGATCAAGCAGTCCTTGACCGTCTGGTCCATGATGGGGATCACCTCCTGCGGGTAGTTGATGAGCTGGTAGTACAACTTGCGGGTGGCGCCGTAGGCGAGGAGGTTGCTGGCGTCCAAGTTCAAGTTGGTGGTGCCGAGGTCCTTCATGGCGGTGAGCTGCGCCACGTAGAACAACGCCAGGTCCTCGGGCTCCACGGGCTGGCCGTCCATGACCTTGCGGTGCTTCATCTTGAAGCTCATCAAGAAGTCGCGGAACGCGTTGGTGCAGTCCTGGATGGACACGTTGGTGCCCCAGATGACGCGCACGGGCTCGCCGTCGTCGTCCAGCCGCGGCTGCAGGCTGTCCAGCATCGGCGCCGACAGCGACGGCTCGCGGTCGTCGAACATGCGCCGCTTGACCGGCGACGCCAGCACGTCCGCGCTGAGGTCCGACCGCACGTGCCGCCGCACGATGCGGTCCACGTCCGACGTCACGCGGTCCGACCGGAGCCGCGACAGCGGGGCGTCTGACGGCTGGTGCCGGCTGGACGACGTGTAGTGGAGCGGCGACGACACGTCGCGCCGCTGCAGCGCAATGTCCGACGCGGGGTTGGAAGAGCTGGAGGCGAAAAAGAGGGGCGACGACGGCACCGCCTGCGTCTGCGACGGCGTGTGTGTGGACGCGTTGTCCTGGTTCAGCGACCGTACGGGAGAAGACGACATGGGGGCTGGCGGCTGTGGGGTTGGGCTGATTGTGGGGCTGGGGCTGTGCGCTGGTGTGTTCGGCTGGCGGGGCTGGTGGTTTGGCTGGCGGGGCTGGTGGTTTGGCTGGCGCTGCGGCGAATTGGGGCGCTGTGGTGGGCGCTAGGGACTGGAAGAAGAGTAGTAAAAAGTTGGCGGCGCGCCATTAGCCTTCTGCTTTGGGCGCGCCATTAGCCTTCTGCTTTGGGCAAATGGCAAATGCCAGAGACAGGACCGGACTGATTGCGCATAGAGAGCGAGCAACAGAGAGAGGAAAAAATGAAAAAGATGGGGGAGTAAATTGGGAGAAGGAAAAGAAGTGACGAGTGATTTGGAACAGAGTAAATGATTGTGCGATGGGATTGGCTCGGGGGGAAGGCATGGGAAGAGGTGTCGGTGGAGTGGATGGTGGGTCGCAAACTCAGTTGCAGGCGCCCAACACTAGATATGGGAGCGGCCGTGGGCAGGCGGCGTGGAGCAGCAGCGGCCGCTGCAAGGCGGCCCGGGCCCAGAAAAAAGCACTACTCCCAACGGCTCCGCATCGACACGTCGCACGCCTGGCACATTGATTCGCACTTTGCCGAATCGTCACAGGCTGCGGCCTGCGGCGCTTTCCAGTGCATACGCAATCGTTTCCCAGTGTACGAGAAATCAAAACGCCACGAAACCACCCACGCAGCCGCCGGCCCGCTGGAGTGGCATTCACGGCTGCCTGCCCTCTTTTTTTCCGGTGGCTTCGCTCCACGCGTCTTCCTGCACGCGCACGTCATTTCCAGATCTGCGATGAAATGCCACTGCAACCATGAGTGGAAAACCAGCGGCACCAGCCCCGCGTCTCGCGGCGGCCCCGGCGCTCAAACCGGCCCCCAGGAGCGGGCAGGGCCCCGCGCCACCGCTGCCCGGCCGAAAAACCGCCGCTAGCGCGTCCAACAATGCGCCTGCAACTGCCCACCCCAGGCCGCTCCGGGACCGGTCGATGTCGCCGATCCGGCTATCCGGGTCGCCCGAGCGGCGCCTCCGCATCCAGGAGCTCGAGGCCAAGCGGCGCAAAACCACGGCCGAGCCGCTGGACCTTGCGGCCGAGCTTGCGGCGATGCGGGCCGCCTTGGCAGGCATTGCCCGCACCCAGGAGATTATCTTGGCCGAGCTCCAGGCGCTCAGAGAACACGCGCGGCCGGACGGCCGCTAGCGGCGGCGCACACGGGGCGTCAGAGGCCGATGTTGGTGGTGGCGGGCGCACACGGAGCCTCAAGTCGACGATTGTGATGGCAGCGCGGCGCCTCAAAAGTCGATGTTTGTGGTGGTGGTGGCGGGCTCCTCCGTGTCCTCCACCGGAATGCCCCACTCGTCAATGTCAAACTTCTTGCGGCCGTTTCTGAAGGCGTACTCGCCCGCGGCCGCGAGCATCATGCCGCGGTCCGAGAGCACCGGGATCTTCAAGACGTGCACCAAGCCGTGCTGGATCTTGGCCGGCTCGTTCTTGTAGGCGCGCTCGACCAACGCGGCCATGTCCGGGTTGAACGGCTGCAAGTGCACCACGCCGTCCATGAGCGTCTCGGCCATATGCGTAATCAACGACTCGCGCGGGTACAAGTCGAGTGCAATCGACGCCATGAGCACGGTGTCGCGGCGCGACGCCACCACGCCGCGCAAGCCGTGGAGAAGCGGCACCACGTAGCACGCGGCCGAGCACCGCGGCGCGTAGAGCGACGGGTGCAAGAGCCCCGGCACCACCACGCGCACCACCTTGCCCGCGGCCGCCTGCTGCTCCACCACGCGCGCCACGTGCGCCACCACCGCCGCGGGCGCCGCGCCCACGGGCACGTACGACACCTCGTGCGCGCTGGCCGCGGGCACCATGCGCTGCGTGATGTCAAACTGCGTCACGTAGTGCTCGGGGCCCGCGGGCTCCGCGGCCGCGGCCTTCGCGCCCTGGAGCCCGTACCGCCACGCAATCTTCATGTCGCCCGCGGCCATGTTGGCCACGCTCACCTGCGCGCGCTCGCGCGCAATCTGCGCCTTCTTCTGCTCGCGGCTGGTGCCCTTGTACTCGCCGGGCAAGTCCAGCGCCCACGCCGCGGGCGCGCCCACCACCACCACGTGGCAGCGCGCGGCCGCGCCGGCCCGGCGGCTGTGCATCACGCCCTGCGCGGCAAACGCCCGCACCAACACCGCGGCAAAGTCAGTCGTGCCGGACTCCTCCACCAAGAGCAGGCTGCCGAGCGGCACGCCCTGGTGCACGAGCACGCGGTCCAAGTCGCCGCAGCCCGTGGACACCGTGGGCTGCGCCGTGGCCGCGGACGGCCGCACGGCCGCGTTGTGCGCCCACAGGTCTGCTGGCGCTGCCGCCGGGTGCGCTGGCGGAGGGTGTGCCGCGCGGGCGCCGCCCACGGCGGGCGCCGGCGGCGCAGGGTGTGGCGCGCGGGTGCCGCCGCGCTCGGGGCGGGCGGGCGCCGCGCCGGAGACGGCCTCGTTACGTTTGCGGAAAGACATGGGCGGGGAGCAGGAGGTGGGCCGCTTAACTATGGCGGCGCGGGCGCAGGTGATGGCCGCGGTGCACGGGTGCGCGGCCCTCCACCTCCACCTCCACCTCCCCAACTCGCCCGCCCAAAAGGCGCCACCCCACCCGCCGCCGCCACCCGCCTCCCCGCCCCGCCCGCAGCAACCGCCCCTGCTGCCCCGCCGCCCCGCCCATCCCCGCCGCTGCTCCCCCATGGGCGCCTTGGTGTCCATCCCCTTGGCCGGCACCAGCTGGATGGCGTCGTGCGTCGGCGCCGCCGCGTGCTCCGCCGCGTGCTCGTCGCTCGGCGGCACGTTCCAGTCGTCCACGCTCACGCGGCTCGCGTACGCCGCCATGCTCTTGTTCAACTCGCTCCTCTCGTGGATCGCGCTCTCGCCGTTCGTGGCGCTGCGGCTCGACAGGTTGAGCCTCGGGTTCCTCCGCGGGCGCTGCGGCGCCGACGGCCTGGAGTGCCTCAGCTTCGCGTCCGTGCACCGCATCAACTTGGCGCTCGGCACGGTGCACGTGGCGTTGGCGCTCGTGCTCGCCAACGTGCAGACCACGGGCAACCCGCGCAACGTGCTCCAGAACGGCGCGTGGAAGCTCAAGCTCGCCGCGTGGGCGGCGTTGCTCGCCACGTACTTCGTGGCCGTGCCCGACGCGTTCTTCGTGTTCTGGGGCAACCACGCCGCGCTCGTGTTCTCCACCGTGTTCTTGGCCATCGGCCTCATTCTCTTGGTCGACTTTGCCCACGCGTGGGCCGAGACCTGCCTCGAGAAGATCGAGTTGGAGGAGTTGACCGGCGAGGACGACTACAACGCCGGCTTCTGGAAGAAGTTGCTCGTCGGCGGCACCGTCGCCATGTTCCTCTGCAGCGTGGTGTTGCTGGTCGTGATGTACGTGTACTTTGCCGGCGCCGGCTGCGCCATGAACCACGCCGCCATCTCCACCAACGTGGCCCTCGCCGTGCTCGTGTCCGCGGTCTCCGTCAACCAGCGCGTGCAGGAGCTGAACCCCAACGCCGGCTTGGCCCAGGCCTCCATGGTGGTCTTCTACTGCACCTACTTGGTGTTGAGCGCCGTGGTCTCAGAGCCCGACGACAAGTTGTGCAACCCGCTCGTGCGCTCCCGCGGCACCCGCACGCTCTCCGTCGTGTTGGGCGCGTTGTTCACCTTCGTGGCCTTGGCCTACACCACCACCCGCGCCGCAAACTCGTCGTTCTTCGACCCGGAGCCCGCGCCGGGCCCCATCTCCTCCCAGCCGTCCGAGCGCTCGTCCATGCGCTACCAGGCCATCAAGCAGGCCGTGGACGAGGGCCTGTTGCCCGAGAGCGCGCTCCACCAGGTCGACTTGTACGACGAGGAGCCCGGCCGCGACTCCCGCGCCGTGCCCTACAACTACACCGTGTTCCACGTGATTTTCTTCTTGGCCACGCAGTACATCTCCACGCTTCTCACCGTCAACGTGACCCAGGACACCGTGGGCGACTTTGTTCCCGTGGGGCGCACCTACTTTGCCAGCTGGGTGAAGATTGTGAGCTCGTGGTGTTGCTACGCAATCTACGGCTGGAGCTTGGTGGCGCCCATGCTCTGGCCCGACCGCTTTGCACAGCTCTGAGCCGACGGAGCACGTGCTGTTTGGCCCATCTTTCGTGGTATTGAATGTTCATGTTTCTGGATTTTCAGGACTCGGCTGTAGTGGATGTCGAGTATTTGTAGTGCTGCACTCTGAGGCTGTGTTGGGACTGCAAAGCGTAGAAGGCATGGTTTTTACAGCTGGGGTAGGCACAGACCAAGTGATCACTACTTCAACAAATGGTTATCATCGGTAGTATAACAGATAGTCATGATCAGTTTGGAATAATTGGCGATGATTAATACTATGTCAACAGAAGAAGACTGTGACTGATAACAGCCATAATCGTGGTCAGTCTACGATCATAGTGTGATTGATTTCTTTGTATGGAATATGAACAATCGAGTGTTCC
Organism: Metschnikowia caudata; assembly: GCA_008065175.1. Classification (NCBI taxonomy): domain Eukaryota; kingdom Fungi; phylum Ascomycota; class Pichiomycetes; order Serinales; family Metschnikowiaceae; genus Metschnikowia; species Metschnikowia caudata. The sequence goes on from VATF01000002.1 coordinate 255,730, forward strand.
TACAGTGGAAATTTGATGATGCTTCAATCAGTGCTATTAACAATGCTATCAACATTAATATCATAGATTCTTATCATAAGAAATACGATTAGTTATTTGAGGTTTTTGTTAGTGCTTCAATCAGCATCGATATTAGTTTTGTTTAATACTTCACAAGTATTGTGGCGGGTGCCATGAAAGCGCTGTGATCTAACTATGATGGTGTTGTGATGATTCATAGTATTATAGTTATTTCAGCAGAGTGACGGTTTGTTGGTCGGTCAGTTATGTTTTCAGATTTGGGGCATTGTGATGCACTACGATTCTTGCCACAATGGTACTAGAGTGCCTTGATCGGAAAGATTAGAATGGTCATTACTATAGTGGTCCAAATTAGCACCGAGTCCAACTTTTCAGTCAATGATATGACACGTCAATCTGCATGTGATCAAAGGTATCCCATTCAAGATCAAAACGGTCGTATTTTGATCGTTACTACGACACTGTGATATTACTATGATCGTACTACGATGGTACTGTGATATTACCATGATCGTGCTACGAAGGTACTCGCAAATCACTGCGAGTAGTTTAAGATGTTACGACTACCTTTACATATTATAGTACTGTGATAATATGCTGGCACTTGGAGAACCAAGACCAGCACCAGTAACAGCCTAACTCAGTCTATGCTCAGTTAAGCTCAGTCAATGCTGGGTTTATCAGTCTTTCATGATTTGGTTTGTTCTCATACTGTGATCATAGTTGAGTAGCCAATCTATAGAAAGTAATACGTTACTTTTTCATCTGTTTTTGACCAAAAAGTCAGTAATAAGATAGTGTGTTAATCAGTACAACGATCTCCACTCCAGTCATTACTACAACAGTACTATTGATGCTAGGTCCAGATATGGCCGGATCTGACGGCATGAAAGTACCAGTCTCTCACTGTGAAAACGCCGTGGGCATTGTGATCGATAATAATGTCACCTGAGTCGATCATTTGTCCATAACCATGATGTTTCACCATTACCACGTTGATAACATGTCCACTATCACGATACTCCTCTAGAAACAGTGACTATGGCCAGATGTATTTTTGTGGTCAGATGGAAATTTTTTTTTGGAGAAAATAGCCTCGTTGCTAAATAAATGTGATTTTGTGGCCACCACTGTGGTTAGTGTTCATGACATTGATCACCACTGATGAGTATGCTCAGCACCGAAATATGCTCACTGCCTATGGTCTCTGAAAATATCGACTTCAGTCAACGTTTTGATGAACACCACGGGTTTCTTGACCAAGAACCCGGTGTCATAGACTGAAACCGGTCGCCTTACGATACCGCCATTTTTCAGCGTGGCCAGTTGCGGTAGTGTGTTCAGTTGCAATAGTGTGTCCAGTTGCAATAGTGTGCTCAGTTGCGACAGTTGCAATCATATCAGTGGAGAACAGTGCAGCACACAATCACTGCAGCCGTGTCGAAATGATTTCCGGCCGATTACAAAAAACAACGCTTTGTGGCCCGTGCTTCGAAATCCCAGCCCCGGGTCCACACCAGGCGCCGACGCCAAAGGTTCCACCCAGGCCCGGGCCCACCCCAGGTTGGGTGCAAATGCGCGCGCGCAACGGCACGCCATTGGCCAGCGCGCAGCAAAAACCGCATTTTCGAGCAGCGCATTTTCACCCACCATCGACATGTCCGCCATCATCAACAAGGCCTCCGGGCTCATCAACAACACCGTGGCCAAGAGCACGCAGCTCGCCAACTGCGCCGTGTACTGGGGCAAGGTCGGCGCCGAGGTGTTCAAGATTGTCTACAAGGCCGAGGGCTTGGCGCCTCCGTCGCAGGCCCAGTTCAAGCTGGTGTACCAGTCGTGGGCCAAGGCGTTGCAGAGCCCCGCCGAGCAGAAGGCGTTGTTCCAGAAGGCCGCGGCGTTCCGCCCCACCAAGGAGTCTGCCGCCAAGGCTGCCGTGTACGGAATCCACGGATTGGCGTTTTTCTCCGTGGGTGAGATCATTGGCAGAAGATCGCTCTTCGGCTACCCCTCGGTCGCTGGCCACGCCGACCACTAGACGTGTTTGGCGGAAGGCCCGGCCGGCCGACTGTTCGGGACTCGTGGGCCGGGCCAATGGTGGAGTGCACTGTGAATACTCAACACCGATGTGAATACATAACACCGATGTGAATACATAAAACCGATGTGAATACATAACACCGATGTATACAAAATACCGATGTATACAAACCACCGATGTGAATAGAGAACACCGATGTGAATACCCAATACTGTTGTGAATACTACAACACCTGAGGACATGGACGATTGCTGTCTTTTCTCCTTCTGTAGCCAAGGCTCCGTTGGATTTTGCCCACGGAGTCGTCTTTGGTTGTGCTGTGTGGATTTTCCAGTCTATGCTACACTTGGCTAGGGTTTGAGCTCTTGCTACTCTTGCGCTAACTTTGTGATACTCTAACTCTTATGCTACGTATGCGCTATTCTTGTGATACTCTTGTACTACTTGTGTACTCTTGTACTGATTTTATACAACTATTGTACTACTTCAGTAACAATCTAATACTAGTCTTGTACGACTTTTGTTCTAGTCTTGTGCTCGTGTGCTACTCTTGTGCTAATTTTGCACCAATATTGTACTACCCTTCTGGTACGCTTGTGGTAATTTTTCAGTGAGTTCTCTATCTCGGTCTAAGAGCTTTTTCCACTAGTGTTTATCTTGTGTTGTGTTACTTGTACTTGTGTTTCTTGTGTTTCTTGTGTTTCTTGTGTTTCTTGTGTTTCTTGTGTTTCTTTCTTGTGTCTCTTGTATTTCTTGTGTTTCCTGTATTGTTTTCTTGACTTGGTTCCAATGTATCTCTATTCTTTCACTCGTGTCGGATCCGTACTACTTTATACCCTTCACTTGGGTCTTTCTTTCTTCCACGGCGTTCCTCTGTATTTACTGGTGTTGGAGCACTTTTCACCACTATGCAACTCACTTATCTCATTTATTTTGCCCATTCGTGCTTGGCCATTTGTGCTGTGTGCTCACCTTTGTCTTTCCATATATTCTACTTTTGCAAGTCTGCATCTGTCTTTCCTCTGTCCCGCCACTTTGTCATTGATTCGATTCATTTACTTGACCTCGACTTGACTTTCGATATCTTCATTCATCCAATTTACTCATTTAATTAGGCTTGCCCAACCAAATATCTGACGATCCAGGTTTATTTTTATTCACTATCTCAATGGTTAGCTGCGCTGATTCAGCAGAAAGCCATTGCCCACAAATATGGGCACTTTATCAAATGCAAAATTCCCTCTTTGCATCCAGACTGCTACTCCATCTGGATAGGTGGTAAGCATTTGCACTCCAAACAACTTCCTCTTCAAATCGAACTCACGCAGTCAATCATATGCATATTTGCATCTAAACTGCACCTTCACCTGCAAAGGTCGGTGCTACTTCGCTTACTTGGCATTTGCAATTGAAACGACTTCCTTTGAACCTCTTGCATACATCCGTTCAATTTATCTAGGCCTCTTTCTGAAAACTTGCCGCCGGCATTAAGCTTCATGACTAAGTGATACTCTATGAGTGACTACAAAAGACGCAGATGCCAACATTCGCTCGCTTATATATTGCTAGTCGAGTGGCTCCAAGTGCTGGTTGGGTCACACGACAATTGTATTTGACGTTCGTTCAGAGATTCCATCTTTTTAATCAAAAGAGCATTTCTTGGAATTGCGCCTGAAGGGTCTTTGTTGCAAATGGACCAGTCCCACTTCCACTTCCGTTGCAACCAAGCGCTTCGAAAACTGAACGGTTCCATCTACCCAACTCCCAGACTTCACTATCTTGCACGCAGACAAAAGCCCTACTCACGAAACCGGCAGCGTGTTGCATAGTTTCACCTCATCCATTCAAACCGAATAGCATCTCTATAATATCCACTTACGAGCGGCCCAGGCTCTAGGCGTCGGAGCCGGCGCGGGCGTCTCTCTCCGCGGCCTTTCTCCGCTTGGAGGCCTCGATCATCTCCTCCCGCTGGCGCCTCTTGTGCTTGACCACGTGCGGCACGGTGCTGATCTGCTTGCGGTCGGCCTCGTTGCGCTGGATCTTCTTCTTCTCAAAGTAGGACAACTTGCTCATGTTCTCCATCCACGCGCCGTAGCCCGTGGAGCCCGACTGCTTCATGACGTTGACGATGGGCTTGACCGCCAAGCTGTCCTCCTTGGTGAAGAAGGTGACGGCGCGGCCGGCCTTGCCGCCTCTGCCCGTGCGGCCGATGCGGTGCACGTACGCCTGCGCCGTCTGCGGCACGTCGTAGTTGATGACGAGGTTGACGCCCTTGAAGTCCACACCGCGCGCAAGCACGTCGGTGGTGATGAGCACCCAGATGTCGCCGTTCTTGAAGCGCTTGATGACGTCGTCGCGCTGCTTGGGCGTGCGCTCCGCGTGGATCACGTCCACGTTGAGCTTGTCGTAGAGCAACTCGTGGAACAAGGCCTTGGCGCGCGTGATGGACTGCAAGAAGATGATGACGGGCGGCTTGAACTCGCCCTGCTGGATCATCTGGCGGATGGCCACCAACTTGCCCTCCTCGCTGCCCGTGAACACCAACTTCTGGTCGATGGTGGCGGACGCGGCCTCCTTGTGGCCCACAATGACGCGCACCGGGTCGCGCATGATGGAGTTGGCGAGCTCCTCCACGCCCGCCGGGATGGTGGCCGAGAACATCAGCTTGCGCAAGCGCGCGTGCGTGCACGCGGCCAAGAGCGCGTCCGTTTGCTCGACGAAGCCCTTGTCGAACAAGCGGTCGGCCTCGTCGATGACGAGCTGCTCCACGTGCGCGAGCTGCACGTGGCCGTGGCGCACCAGGTCCACGAGCCGCAACGGCGTGGACACGAGGATGGCGTAGCGCGCCGCGGCCACCGCGCCCAGCAGGAGCCGCGCGGCCATCTGCCGCGTCAACACCGCGCTCGCGAGCTGCTTGTGCCCGCGCGTGAGCGCCTGGAGCTGCGCGTGGATCTGCAGCGCCAACTCGTTGGTGGGCGCAATCACGAGCGCGCGGATGCCGCCGGGCGCGGCCGGCGCCGCCTGCAAGAGCGTCTGCACCATCGGCAAGAGGAACGCCAACGTCTTGCCCGAGCCCGTGGGCGCACACACAATCAAGTCGCGCTGCGCGAGCGCCGTCGGGATGGCCTCGCACTGCACCGGCGTGGGCTCGACAAACTCCGCGTCGAGCAAGTTGCGCCGGAGCCGCCGGTTGAGCGCGTACCGCGTGTCCAAGTCCTGGAACAGCGCGATCGGGAGCGGCACGTCCAGGCCCGTGACCTTGGACCGGAGCCGCAGGCGCAACTCGGCGGCCTGCGCCGCGGACGTGATCACCGCGGCCGCGGGCGGCGGCGCCGTGCCGGCGGCGGCCTCGGCCAGCGCCGCGGCCTCGTCCGGCGGCGCGCCGCTGTCCTTGCGTGTGCGGAAGAAGTCGGTCTCTTTTTGCACGTCGGCCGCGACGGAGCGCGCGGGCCGCGCGGCGGCGGCCTCGGGCGGCGAGAAGTCGGCGTGGGCCTTTTTGCTCAGGCGGAGCGAGGCGCCGCGCGAGAGAATGCGGAAAATGTCCATGTCGGCGGTGGGTGCCAGGGTGGTGGGGTGCGGAGCAGCGATGAGCAGATGCCCGCGGCCGCGCCTGCACACGCGCCGCGGTGATTTTTTCCACGCCAGCCACGCCGGCCTCCAACACCCAAGTCAGCATGCGGTTCGCCAGAAACATCTACCTCGCGGCCCGGACCGGGCTCCGCAAAGACGCCGCGGACACGCTCCGCACCGCGGCAGGGTTCCAGTACGGCGCCTCCGCAGACAACCTCCAGCACATCAAGCTGTTCTTGGGCGCGCAGTACGCCGTGCCCGACGACATGGCGTTGCAGGTGCTCACGCACAAGTCCTTCTGCAACGGCATCAAGCCGTACAACGAGAAGTTGAGCGTGATGGGCTCCAAGGTGGTCAACTTGCTCCTGGCCAAGCACGTGGTGGAGTGCGGCAGCCGCGACAACGGCAGCGCCAGCGCCAGCGCCAGCGCCATGGCCGTCGGCGGCAAGAACTTGGACGTGTTGGGCACGCCCATCGCGCGCGAGTTGGGCGGCCGCATGGCCTTGGGCGTGTTTGCGCAGCGCCTGCGCTTGAACCGCGTCATGTTCTGGAAGCTGTACAACCACCAGTTGAGCTTCGAGGCCAGCGGCGAGTTGAAGGTCAGCGCGCAGATGATGTACGCCATGGTGGGCGCCGTGGCGTTTGTGCACGGCAAGGCCGCCGCCGAGCGCTTTGTGCGCGAGAAGTTGATGGCCGGCGAGCACTCGCTCGAGGCCATTGCCGCAGACTACCTCGAGCGGAAGTAGCATGTATATAGAACGGACACGAGATATTGGCGGTGTGTAGGCGCCGGGCCGGGTGGTCCGGGCGGGTTAGGCCGAAGCGGTCTGCCTTGCTCACGAGTATGGCCACACTAAGTGGTGCACTGCGTGGTGCACTAAGTGGTACACTAGCCATAAAAGCGATGGCCACCAAAAATCTGAAAAACATGGCCACATTCAGCGAATGGGGCGTGACGGCCCATCTGGGATTTTGGCTTGAAGCTGGGTTATGGCCTTCCGGTTTCTCAAGGCAGCACACAGTTATGATTCGAGGCACCTCGCTTAAAAACCGAAGCAGCACACAAGGATAATCAAGGCAGCGGAATTCGATTGACAGAACCAGAAATTCAAGGCAGCGCATTCGAAACCAAGGTAGCACGCAGTGAGGAATCAAGGCAGCAAGCTTAAGCAGCACAGTTGTAAGTTCAAGACAGCAGTGGTGAGTTCAAGGCAGCAGTTGTGAGTTCAGGGCAGCACGCAACGGCATCCAAGGCAGTTGTGCAAATCACAAGCCATCTAAACTAACACGACGTATCGCCATTTGGTCCAGCAAAACACCCGGCCGCTGCATGCCAGATGGTCGCGTAAGGCCCATTGTTCTGGCTCAAAGCGGCGCATGGGTGCAAATTGAGAAGGGCCAACAGGTGAGAAAAACATGAGCCACTTCCCGGCGACCAAGGGCCGATTGTCGATGAATAGTAAGGGAAAGATTTGGTCCATCAAGAGCCAATCCGGTTTGGGCGGAGCCAAGTGCCGGCAAAACCAGGAAGGGCCAATCTTGATGAGCGAGCGAGCCAATTGCCGGTATAACCAAAAGCCAGTTTCGACGAAGCCACTCAAAGCCATTATTGGTGACACAATTTATTCTCGATTGGGCAAGCCAGATTCGCTGATAAACGAAGCCAGCTTTTGGTTCACCAAGCCGTTTTCGCTAAGTTGAGCCATTCTCGCCTCACCAAGCCGTTTTCGCTAATAATTAAAGCCACCTTTCGATTCACCGAGGCAGTTTCGCTAAACAATAGAGCCAGATCCTGGGCCACTGAGCCGGCTCGCTGAAAAATGTAGCCGGTCTCTGATCATCACGCCATTTTTGCTTATCAATGAAACCAGCTTTGATTCACTAAGTGAGTTTCGCTAGTAAGTGAAGCCATCTCGACCCACCAACCAGTCTCGCTAATAAGTAAAGCCATTCCACCTCGCAACTTTCGCTAAATAATGAAGCCATACCAAGCCATTTGAGCCGGCTCCTGGCTCACCGAGCCACTCTCGCTAACAAAAAGCCCCTTTCGGTCCACCAAGCCAAACCCGCCAAAATCCAACGCCCGCCGTCGATCCACCAAGCCTTTTTCAGAGCCGCTCCTCGACCGCAGCCGCCGACAAAGTGCCGCGCCGGCCTGCCACGCTGCCACGGCCGCCTGCGTGTCGGCCCGCAACCGACGGCCCGCCCGAAAAACGGGCGCATGTCCGGCGTCAAAAAGCCCCGTTTCCGGCCGCGCCGCGTTTCCCCACACTCCATGTGATTGCACCGGGCCACGGCCCGCACCCGAGCAAAACCGGCGCGCCCAAGACTGGCGCCTAAACCCACTCGGCCGTTTTTCTGCAAACTCACCGAACCGTCCAGCGACCGCGACCCCACACCCTAGCCGCCACGACTGCCCAATCCACCAGCTGGCGCAAGATTTCTGTTTTTTAGTTTGCCCGTCACTTCTCTCGAGTGAGCCCCTACTGCTCCTTTGGTCAAGCCTCGTTCAAGTCTTGGTCACCTCCGGCGAATTCCTGTTCCGTCCGTTCTGGTATCGCCTCTGGTTGAACAACTCTGGTAGAACCCTTTGCCAATCTTTGTCCGTCTTTGCTGCTATCCTTTAACCACTGGTCACTACTGGTCACTACTGGTCTACACTGGTCACTACTGGTCTACACTGTTCTATACTGACCTATACTGTGCTTAGCACTGTGCTCAATCAACGTTGGCCAATCTTCTTTGGTCAATCAGCAACTCTAGCAGCTCTTCCCAGCCACATATCGGCACCCAACTGCCCCAGCTGACTGGTGCCCATTTCCAGATCTTCCCCAAAACCGATTTGACTCGAACCGCCAGGCCGCAGCTCTAACAGCACACCCAGATGTCCGACGAATTGGCACACGCGCTCGCTGGCGCCGGCGGCGGCACCCTCTCCATGGCCGTGACGTACCCGTTGGTCACGTTGTCCACGTTGGCGCAAACAACCAAAAAAAAGAAGGAGCAGGGCGACGTGCTGGCGTTGGCGCAGGCGCGCGCCGTGTGGCGCCAGAAGGGCGTCGCCGGCCTCTATAGCGGCTTGGAAAGCGCGTTGTACGGCATCACCTTGTCCAACTTCATCTACTACTACTTCTACGAGGCCACCTGCAACGTGTTTGTGCGCGGCAACGTGTTGGCCAAGAAGCGCAATCCGCGGGCGTTGACCACCGTGCAATCCATCGCCGTCGGCGCTGTCGCCGGCGCGGTGACAGTGGTGGGGACCAACCCATTTTGGGTGGCCAACACGCGGCTGGTGACGCGGGCCAAGGAAAAGGGCGAGAAGGACATCTCCACGGCGCGGGCCATCGTGGAGATTGTCGAGACCGACGGCGTGGGCACGTTGTTTGCGGGCGTCTTGCCGGCGTTGGTGTTGGTGATCAACCCGATCATCCAGTACACCATTTTCGAGCAGGTGAAAAACGCCATCGTGGCGGGCAACGCGGCCGGCTTCACGGCTGCCAAGGCGTTCTGCATCGGCGCCTTCGGCAAGTTGGTGGCCACCTCGCTCACCTACCCCTACATCACGTTGAAGTCCCGGATGCACGTGCGGAAAAAGCAGTTGGAGTCCGCCGGCTCCGAAGAAAACCTTTCCATGTACCAGGAGATCATGAAGATTGTGCGGGAGGAGGGCTTGGAGGGCTTGTACCGTGGGTTGACGGTGAAGTTGTTCCAGTCGATCATGACTGCTGCGTTCTTGTTTTATTTCAAGGAGGAATTGTTGTCGGGAAGCATGCTGTTGGTGGCGATTTTAAAGGGGCGTCGGGTGGGTAAGGCCTTGGTTTAGGGGCCCTCCATGTACGACTGCTCCAGAGTAAATGTTCAACCACTCCATAGTTTCGGAATTCTAGGATAGTCTCCAGGTAGACATCGAGCAGCTTCACTCCAGTGAAAGACTGTGCAATTACTTTCACGAATGCCTGGGATGTAGGAGGTTTCTTCAAAAGTTGGTAATACTTATGAGATAAATTTAGAAGGCAACAGATGATGAGGGCTAATATCAGAGTCTCCTATTTGATCTATTTGCTGTAGCAATGGGTCAGTATTTTATCTCTGGGTGTTTTCCGGTGATGTAGGTAAAGAGAAAGAGAAACTGGGGCGTTTTGCAGGTTCTGTCTTGGAGGTTATGCCTTGCAATGCATTGTTCAATATGACAACTTCACTGCCAGTCGGTAGATTGGAAATTGAACTCACCCAGTAAGCTGTTATTTGAAGATCCTGGCATTGGCTTTGGTTTCGAATGAATGGCTTCGACGTGAAAATCGGGCCTGGACCAGTATTTATAAGTTTTAACGCCCAAAGAGAGTTTGGTTCTTGGAAGTTAATATTAAGTAATCACAATAGGAAACAACATTGGGACGAAATGGTCAAAGATGACTTCGAAAGAGTAGATGAAAGCCAACGGAAAAGACGGTCACGGATTTTTTACAATTGAGAATGTTACACCACTTGAAAATTGTGCCGTGGATGAGTTGTTTTCCATGAACCGAAAGTTTGAAGTATATGCTAGATTGTGCCCCTATGCTTCAATCACGTATAATGTTAAGGGATAGAAAGCTTCAGAAAAATGGCTGACCAGGCTGAAAAGAGGAAAAATTCGCCTTCAAGAAGAAACCTTTTACGAGGCTGGGCGCCTCTTTGAAAAGCGGAGAGATTTTTTCAAAAACCTCACAGCTGATGGGGACGCCCCAAAGTCGAGATAAAAAAAGAGAGCTCTAAGCGAAGGGAAGAAGAAGTGTGTTGGTTTCAGCATCAGAGTCAATTACTATGAATACAGATTTACAAAGCACAATAGCACAAAAGTCCAGATGCACAGATTCACATATGCACAAATAACCAGATTCACAATGTACATATGCGCGTATGTGCATATGCACAAAATTCTAGATCCACAGATCCACAGATCGCCAGGGTTGGGGATGCACGGCCAATCGGAAACTACGTTTCTTCGGTGTCTGAAAGTGCCCGAGCGGCCATCCACAATGAGCTGGCATGTGGAAGGTTCTTCGGTAAAAAAGCAGGGTTGTAACGTGGTAATGTTCGGCGGTAATATGGTCTAAGAATAGAAACGGTACTGGTGTGTAGACGAGAGGAAGGCAGACCAGAACGCGGTCTGGGAAGAAAAAAAAACCGCCAGCTTGTCAACTGCAACGATGTCGTGGTTGCCATCCTGGCTGGGAGGGAAACCCACTTTAATTAGGTGACGTAGAGGCACTGGTGTTGTAAGCGAGAAGGACGGAGAGGCATTTCGTGAGGTACTGGTGTCCGCGGAGGCACTGATGCGGGCGGAGAAGTAGAGGCATAGCGGTGCAAACAAGGGGAAATTCAGGGCCGAAGGAAAGTCGGGCGATGAATTCGCCTGGGCGTGTTTTCCGAGCGGCCATTGCAGCGCTGGTATAAGGCAATTCGAGGTTGCAGTCTCGGCATTCGCCGGCGGCCCCGCTTCCTGTACCCTGTCAGCGCTCAAGTATCTTCTCTGTACCGCAAATGCCGACGCTCCATTGCCGAGGACGCCGCAATTGAATCCGCTCCACCGCAGACAATTCCGCCCACTCTTTTTCTTGCGGGCATAATTCCATTTGCACGATCTGCACGCGCCCCGGCTTCCCACCGCCACCTTTTTCTGCCTGGCGCCGAACCCTTGGACCCACCACACCACCAACCGTGCGTCCTGCCGCCGCCGTGTTTATTGGCCCACCCCGAGCCCTGAGACCCGAAAAGCGCTGCTGCCCACTAGCGCCACCGACAAGCGCCCATCCGACACCGCGGATCGCCACCCGTGGAGACGTTGCCAAAGAAGCGACGAGTTGCTGCACCCCGAGCGCTGCAACCGAACAACAACGAGAGCCGGGAAGGCCAGCGCCACGCGAAGCCGGCACACCCCCAGAGCTCGCGGACTTGAAACACGCGTGAAGTACGCCTGAAACACATCCGGGACACATCCGGGACACATCCGGAAGCGATCCGAAGGCCGATCCGAAGGCCGATCCGCAGGACCGAAACACGTCCCAAACACACGCCACACACAGCGCACCCCCCGCGATGCAGACCGACCAGGGCAAGGTGCACAAGCGGGCCGTGGCCCGGCGCGCGTGCCTCTCGTGCCGCGAAAAGAAGATCCGCTGCGACGGCGAGCGGCTCCGGTCGGCCGCCAGCGGCCTGCTCACATGCACCAACTGCCAGGTGTTCGGCATCGACTGCGTGTTCGTGCAAAGCATGCGGGGCGGGTTCCGGCGCAAGCGCGCGCCGTCCAACGGCTCCGACCACTCGGCCGCGGCGGGCGACGCCAGACCGCCCAAAACGGCCAGCCGCAGCCCGCACGCGAGCCCGCACAGCGGCCCGCGCGGGCCGGCCGCCTTCGACCAGCTGCAGAAGCTCAGCCACGCCAACCTCGTGAGCCACAACGACAGCCTCGGCGTGGCCACGCCGCCGCTCCCGCAGCTCCAGTCCCAGCACGCGCCCATGGCGCACATGCACACGCCGGCGGCGCCGGGGCCGCCCATGGCGCCGAACCCGCACCTCCCGCACAGCACACCGCACGGCACGCCGCACATGCCGCACCCGTCCCTCCCCGGCGCGGGGCCCGCGGGCCCCGCGCCGTACGACGACGACAAGGACGACGCGCGCCACCGCTACTACTACCCGGGCTACGTGCCGCGGCCCGGGTACGCGCAGTACGCGGGGTCCAGCGGGTACTTTTCCTACGAGAGCGCGCCGGTGATGCCGCCGCCGCCGCCGATCCCGGAAATGGCGCCGTACGGCTACGGCGTGCCCCTGGCGGCGCGCGAGTTTGCGGACGGCGCGTACGCGCGGCACGCGGCGCCGCGCGTCGAGGAGACGTTGCCGTCCAACTTCCACCACGTGGACGGGCTGCGGCTCCCGGCGCCGCGGCTCGCGTCCGCGGCCATGTCGCCGGACCCCGAGGGCCGGGACGGCGACCCGTTCTCGCGCACCAGCAGCAACTCGCAGGCGCTGCAGAGCCAGCTCCCCGTGGCGGACTACAAGTCGTACCGCAAGGCGTCGCGCGGCGGGTCGTACTTCAAGCTCGCGGAGCTCGAGGCGTGCGACTTGCCGTCGGACGACGTGCTCACGGACGTGATTGACTACTTCTACGACTTCCACTACGTCAACTGCACGTTTTTGCCGCTCAAGTCGTACCTCTTGAAGTGGTTCTCCACCAGCTGCGAGACCTCGGTGTACCACGCCATCATCGCGTGCGTGTGCAGCAAGCGCCTCTGGCCGTTCCAGCGCGAGGAGTACTACTGGTTGGAGAAGATGTACAAATACTGGGACAACCTCAACGACTTTGGCATGTTCATCTGCTACACGTTGGTGTGCCGCATCCCGTACGTGGCCGGCAACCCCGACATCTTCTTCGACATCAAGAAGCGCACCCAGGAGATCATCATCAACAACAAGTACGTGGAGACCATGGGCCAGCGCCACAGCTCCAGCAAGCGCAAGCTCTACGAGAACGAGGCCGTGATCCGCATGCTTTGGCTCTCGTGGATCGAGTCCCTGTTCTTGAGCATGCGCGGCAGCCAGCCCTACTCCAACGACCCCACCTACAACACCCTCGACTTCACCAGCTTCGACTTCATGACCATCTCGTCCAAGCTCCCGTTGCCCTTGTCCAGCGAGAGCTTCAACAACTTGGACGACCTGAACCGCTTGACCTGGGAGGAGTTCCGCGCCAACAAGCACAACGACGTGTCCAGCGTCATCAAGGCCGCGCACACGCTCTCCACGGTGTTGCTGCGCATCGCCGCCAACGAGTTGTTCGAGGACACCTACCACACGGACACCGTCTTCGAGGAGATCATCGACGCCCGCCGCTACGAGATCATCAACCTGAAGTTGCACCTCAGCAGCTCGGTGCTGTTGTCGCAGCAGATCTACCGCTACAGCCGCTTGCTCCAGGGCCTCCACTTCACCAAGAAAATCTTCATTTTCGAGTTTTTGGCGGGCCAGGACTCGCTGCAGGCAAAGGAGCCGGGCGAGGCGGAGATCCACTGGGTCAACCTGATGACCTGCAGCAAGATGATGGACGTGGGCGAGTTGTTCGCCAACGTCAAGGAGACGACGCAGTTCCAGTGGAAGTGCCTCTTCGACTTGATCACCAACACCGCCAAGCTCCTCGAGCTCTTTGAGCTCTTCCTTGGCATCATCCCGGGCGACACCGTGTCCAAGTATCCGGTCATCTCCGGGCCCGAGATCTACACCACCAAGGTGGTGGACGTGATCAACGAGGGCCAGACCACCACCGGCGAAGAGTCGTGGCTCAAAATGTCCGACTTTGCCATTTTCTGCGGCAGCTTGCTCGTGGTGGTGGTGCCCAGCTTGGTGGTGCTCCGGGCGTTCATCGCCGTGGAGAAAGGGGGCGGCAAGCTGCGCATTGTCAACCGCAAGGACCCGGCTGCGTCGCGCGTGTTGGACTTTGACGTGCCCGACGCCGTGATTGAGAAGTTTCAGCCGCCGGTGTTGAACCGCTGGTTCGAGAGAATAGGCCAGTACATCCGCTTCCGGCTCCAGTACGAGGGCAACAAAAAGGTGCAGTTTGAGACGCAGGCCAACATCAACAAGTTGGGGCACTATATGGAGGAGATCATCCGGAACATTTAGCGCGGCCGCGCAATAACTACAACACATACTATGATCAATGTATTCCGCCCCGTCAGTAGATGCGACGCCGTGTCCAGCGAGGGCTTGACCCGCGACGTGCAGTTGAAGCCCATCCACTCGCACAACGACTACTGGCGCAAGCGCCCGTTTTTGGATGCGTTGCTGTACGGGTGCACCAGCATCGAGGCCGACATCTGGAAGTTCCCGCGCGACTACCGCGTCAGCGACACCGTCACTGAAACAACGGTGAAATTCAAGAAGGACGAAGTGTACGTGGGCCATAACCAGGTGTATTTAAAGCCGCAGGACACGCTCGACCGGCTCTACTTGAACCCGCTTTTTGCGCTTCTTGAAGGCGCCAACAAGCACTTCAGTGTGCCGACCTTGGAGCAGATCCACCGCAAGTTCGGCGTGTTTTTCGACTCGCCGAAGCTGCCGCTATACATGTGGTTTGACTTGAAGACGGACGCCGTGGACACGTACCGAGCGCTCCAGGCGCACCTCGCACGGTTCGCCGACAACGGGTACTTGGCGTCGTACGACGAAACACGCCTGAAACGCGTGGCGGGCCCCGTAGTGGTGACGTTGACGGGGAACGTGCCGTGGGCAGAGATCGAGGCCGAGGCGGCAGACACGCGGGACGTGTTTCTCGACTGCCCGTTGCACAAGTTGGGCGGGGCGTCGGCGGAGGAGTTGCGGACATACGGGCGGATGTGTGTGTTTGCGAGCGCGTCGTTGGAGCAGTTGTTGGGCGGGGCCGGCTTCGCGGCGAGCGCCCGGGGCGGTTTCAGCGGCGAGGCTGAAACCATCTTGAAACGCGCCTTTGACGCGGCCCACGGCTTGGGCTTGCAGACGCGCATCTGGGGCGGCGTCGACTGGCCGGTGCATGTGCGGGACGCGCACTGGAAGCAGCTCTGGGAGCTTGGGTGTGACTTGATCAACGCGGACGACTTGGCCGCGGCGGCCAGGTTTTGATGCTCGAAGGCACGCTGAACGAGCATTGGCGTGATAAAATAAACGAACGTGACATGCGCTGCTGTTGGAGCGTCTCTGAAGTGTCTGAAGTC
The DNA here is from genome assembly GCA_008065175.1 of Metschnikowia caudata. Lineage (NCBI taxonomy): Eukaryota > Fungi > Ascomycota > Pichiomycetes > Serinales > Metschnikowiaceae > Metschnikowia > Metschnikowia caudata. The sequence goes on from VATF01000002.1 coordinate 271,084, forward strand.
TTTGGGCTCTCTAAACTGTCTGAAGTCTCTGGGCTCTGTAAACTGTCTGAAGTCTCTGGACTCTCTGGAGTCTCTGACGTCTCTAAACTCTCTGGGCTCTCTCAAATTCCTGGACATCACTGGACATCTTTCAACCTCTGGGCTTCTCTGGACGTCTTTGAACAGCTCTGAGCAGCTCCGAAGAGCTCTGAAGAGCTTCAGACGTCCTGAAACACCCTCGAAACCATCCTGAAACACGCTTGAAACACTCTCGAAACGCTCCTGCAACCCCACACGGCTGAAACCCCGCCGACTGGACCCTTCACACTGCGCGCCCGCTCACCAGTTCGCCTTCATCCACTCGTAGGAAAAGAAGATGGCCGCGTTCGCCGGAAGCGAGCGCAACAACGTGATGCCCAAGCCGTTGTACAAGTTGCGGACGCCGCCCGGGCGCCCCACCAAGAGCCGCAACGTGGCGAGCATCAGCCGCTTCTGCGCCGGCTCGTGCGCCGACGCATACGCGGTCTGGATGTTCGACTTGAGCGTGTCCACCGGGTAGATGGACAAGTTGAAGAGGAACCCGGCGGTGGCGCCGCTCATAAGGCACGTCACGGAGCCCAGCTCGGGCCACATTTTCCTGTACCAGAGGCCCGACTGCTCGTACGCCGCAAACCACACCGCGGTGCCCGCCATTTCCCGCACCACCGTCGACGACAAGCCCAGCCAGAGCCCGCGGAGCCCGTGCTGCCGCACGATGCGCCGCAGCATCGACACGTACGACGCGCCCGGCGAGTGCAAGTTCGCCATCTGGAGGTTGCACTTGATCAACTCCACCGGCGTGAGCACAAACGACGCGGCCAAGCCCGACACGGAGCCGCTCAAGCACAGCGTGACCACCGCCGTGGGCGGCAACGCCGTGTGGCGCCGGAAAAACGCCTGCGCCTTCTCGTACGCGGAGAACAAGATGGCGCTCTCCATGCATGCGCCGAGAAGCGGGGCTCGGAGGCCCTTGTAGAAGCCGTTGAACAAGCCCTCCTGGACGAAGATGGAGCGGATCACGGCGGCCGTGGAGGCGTGGCCGGGCGACGCCTGGAGGCGCACCTTGACGGTGTCGAACGGGAACTCGATGGCCTTGCCGAGACAGCCGGCGGCGGCGCCGTAGGCGATTTCCTTGGACGTGGAGAGTTGCATGTGGGGCGAAAAAGGCCCGGCGAGCGGGAAAAAAATAGCCTAGACTACGCGTTTGTCCTTCAGTGATTATTATACTATATGACAGACACACCCTATCTCAAAGGCATGAATCTGGCAGAAGCGTTACCGGCTCTACCGTGTCTAACTGGGGTGTAAGTGATGGAGAACTCACCCAAGTAGTGGCCAACCATCTCCGGCTTGATCTCAACGGTGTTGAAAACCTTACCGTTGTAGACACCAATGACGGAACCAATCATCTCGGGGACGACAATCATGTTTCTCAAGTGGGTCTTGACGAGAGCTGGCTTCTCGTTCTCGTCGGCAGCCAACTTGGCGGCTCTCAACTTGGCAATCAAGCCCATTGGCTTGGAGCCCAAGCCTCTGGAGAATCTTCTTCTGACTCTGGCGCTGCAGAGCTTGGTGAACTCCTCGGTCTCCATTTGGACCAACTTGTTAAGGTCAACACCCTTGAAGGAGAAGGTCTTGAAGACTCTCTTTCTCTTGTCAGCTGCTGGTTAGTATACGGTTGGCGGGGCGGGGAGGCGGTGAGGAGGACCACGGCGGGATGGGGGCTACGGCCTGCGCCGCTGGTTCACGGCGGTGGATGTTGGAGGCGCTTCTTTGCGGTGGTCGTGATGCGGTGCTGGGGTCGGGCGGGGTTGCCTCGTCGGGCGCGGTGTTCCATGCTGGTCCCTCGTCCTTTGTCGGGCCTCACTTGTTGTGTTTGGACATACCAGTCTCAGCCATGATTGTAGATTGTATGGTAAAAAGATCGTGAATGAAAATTCGGAGACAGAAAATTTTGCTGGAGAGGTGCGACCGGCCAGTGCAGGAGCGCACGTGAGGGCCGCGGGCCTGGTGCGGCGGGCTGCGCACGTGACCCCGTGACTGCCCACAGGGCCGTCGGCGGCACCGACACCCAGCGCAAGAGTCCGTGTTTTTCTTGGGCGTGCCGTTGTGCCCAGCGTGTTTTGGTGGTGCGAGCCGCCTGCCCGTGGCATTTTTCTCGCGTGGCGGTGTGCCGTTGGCGCTGGGTTGACCGCTGGTGGCGCCATGGTGGCCGGTGCTTGCCAGGCCGGGGCCCGGGCACAGCTACGTTACAAATTAGAGAGGCTGGGCCTTGTAGAGCCGGCCGCTGCCCAAAAAAAAGCGCCAGATCTGGCGTGTTGTACCTCTCGTTGCAACCACCACTTTTTTGCACCCAGTGGAGGCTGTCGACTCGCCGGAAAGAAACCCACGGGCGGCTCGCCAACAGCAGAGACGGCGAGCAAGCACTGCAAAAACGCCACACAACGTCCCCGCCACGCCCCGCCGGGCCCTTTGGCGGTGGCCGGGTGGAGCCCGTTGGTCGTGGTGTACGGGTGCGGGGCCCCAGCACCTCCGGGCGCACGCTGCAAAAAAAATTTTCACACACCTCTCTTCTTCACAAAGGATAGTCTGCACTTTCCGCTTAAACTGATTATTCTAAAATGAAGTACTTGGCTGCTTACTTGTTGTTGGTTCAAGGTGGAAACGCCTCCCCCTCCGCCGCTGACGTCGCCTCCCTCTTGGAGACCGTCGGCATCGACGCTGACCAATCCAGAATCTCCGCCTTGTTGTCCGAATTGGAGGGCAAGACCGTTGAGGAGTTGGTTGCCGCCGGCTCTGCCAAGTTGGCCTCCGTGCCAGCTGGCGGTGCCGCTTCTTCTTCTTCTGCCGCTGCTGCTGGTGGTGCTGCCACCGAGGAGGCTGCCGAGGAGAAGGAGGAGGAGGCCAAGGAGGAGTCCGACGACGACATGGGCTTCGGCTTGTTCGACTAAGCGTTTGTCTCAATACACATGACCTTCTATTTTGCTGTAGACGTAGCCCGGGCGCTGTGTTGTGCTGGTGGCATTTGGTCTGCCTGCAGGGACCCAGATGTGGTTACCGTGGTGGTGGTCCTGCAAGCTGGCTCGGTTTGAAGCCGACTTTTGAACACTGCTAGCTGCTGGACTCCGGGCGGATCTACCGCTGGATTCTAATTTTTCAAATACCTTTCAAACTGATTGGCATGGTGGACACTCTAGCTGCGCGTGAGTCTGCTCTTGTGATGTCAGCCCTGTACTCTTGTAGTGACGCTACTCACTATGTGGTGCCTTGGCGATCGCTGCTGGCAGTTACTCTCGTCGCTCCTTAATATACCAATCCTCGCATACATCGCTGCTGTCACTCTTTTTGACACCTCGAATCGGTGCGCCTCTGCTCTTCCGTAAGCTGTGGCTGCACCTCGCACCCTCACAGCATTGCAAAGTCCAACTTCTCCACCAAAACACCGAACCGCGTCATCTGCGCCTTCAAGTCTGCGGCGGCCTCGCCGGGAGGCTCCTCGCCATCGCTGTCTGCCCCAGACCCACGGCCAAGGCCCAACTTCCGCGACAAGTCCCGCACATACTGGAGCTTTTCCATGTTGTACAAGAGCTGCTCGTTCATGTGGAGAAACTGGCTGCGGAGCCGGTCGTACTGCGCAATCATGACGTCTGGCGGCGAGCCGTCCGCGCTGGCCCCAATTGCCTCGGCGGCGGCCGCTTTTTTCACCTCTGGGTTCTCCGCCTCTTTCTCTGGATTCTCCGCCTCTTTCTCCGGACTCTCCCCATCCTCATTCTCTCGACTCCCTCCATCCTCCTTCTCTAGACTCCCTCCGTCTTCTTTCTCCGACTTTTCCCCCGCTTCCCGGGCCTTGCCGTAGATTGCACACAAGTAGCGGGACTCCGGTAGCTCGTGGGCCAAGTTGCTGATCATGCGGGCCCGGTCCTCAATCGACCCGTTGTGCGAAAAGGAATCGAGCGCAAGCGGCAGCAAGAGCCCCGCCAACGTCTCCAAGCCCTCGCTGACTTTCGCGAGCTTGGCGCTCTCCGCCTTGGCCACCTGCTGCACGATCTGGTGCACCACCTGCTTCGAGTACTTGCTTCGGAGCTGTCTTTTCATCTGGAGATTGCACTTGAACAAGATGCCTTTCATTTGCGCCTCGGAGATGTTTTGCTCGGCCATGATCCGGCGCACGCTGTCGTCGATCACGAGCGGCGTGTGGAGAAGCCGGATCTGGTCGTCGACAAACTTCTTGATCTGGAGGTACGACATGGGTCCCGGCGTTTCAGATGCGGTGTTGGGCGCGGGTATGTTTTAGATGTGTTTCGTGTTCGGTGATCCGTGTTCCAGACGTGTTTCGCTGTGTTTCAGCGTTCCAAAGCTGCCGCGCGTTGTGTATTTCCAGATGTGTTGTGGCAGACTCGGCAATCTGTTGCTATTGTTCGCTTGGCTTCCGCAGTGCGCTTCGGTGCGTGGTGTGTTGTAGTGAGCTGCGTGGTGTGTTGCAGTGAGATGCGTGGTGTTGATGTGGAGTTCGCGTTGGGTGCAAATACAGGCCATTCACCAAGCTTGGAATCCGCACAGTGTGGTCTTCAGGAGAAGCCGTGGTGGCCAAAAGCCAGCAAGCTGTTACGGATGAGAGCAGTGCACCAAGCCCCCGCAGACTCATACCATTTGACTTGTCCTGACTGGAAAAGCTGCCACCACTGACAACAGTCGATGTCAAGGGCAGTCCTGGCTGGACCGGCTCGGTGCTACAGCTCGCAATAACTGATGGAGCTGCTAGATGTGTGTCTCCAGCTAAAATCACCTGACAACTCTAAACTCCTCGCGCTCTGCCCGACACTGACTACTGAGTCACTGACCACTGACTACTGACTACTGACTACTGACTACTGACTACTGACTACTGACTACTGACCACTGACTACTGACCACTGACCACTGACAGCTGACAGCTGACTGAGCATTGGCCTTCCAGACCTAAACATCTGAATTTTTACACTCTGGCTGCTAGACACCGAAACCAGACACTGTCACCAGACACTGTCACCATACAATGGCTGCTAACTGGCTGCTAATTGGCTGCTGACTGCTAATTGGCTGCTGACTGCTAACTGGCTGCTGACACCCATCTCCTAAGTCCGCCCTCGTACACCCGGCCTCCCGAAACTCTAACTCCAACGACACAATTACCTGCAAGTGCAAATGCAATTTCTCTGGACAGCATCATGCCGCGGTGACCGCAATCTCGCCACAACTGAAATCACATCCAAGCACTCAAACGCTTTCCCAACATTTGCCGCTCTTTCCAAAACCTCCAGTCTCTTCCCAACCGCTTTCCCGCCTTTTTTCTCAAACCTTATGTTTCTTTAAAGTTTTCACCCGTTGGACCAGTAGCTGCCCTGGTCAGCCATTCGCACTTTGCAGTATTCCATAGTTCTAGCCAAACAAGCACTACACCGCCAACGCCGTAGAAAATCGAAAACAGGCGGAAAAAACACCGCCGGCATAGCAGCAGTGCCCCCACGCCCCACCGGCCACCCCGGCCCACAAACCGCCCCTCCGGCCCAAAGCGCCCCCCCAAGCACCCCAAAGTCCCAGCACCGTTTCTCACCATCAGCGCGCACATCCTCCCCCACCATGCACCAGGCCTCCAACGGCACGCACCCCATCTACGACCCGATCCGGGACCCCGGCCGGTACCGGGGCGGCGCCCGCATCGCGCGCGTGCAGATCGTGGTGGCGCTCTTTCTCGGCACGCTGGCGTTCTCGCTCTTCTGCGTGCTCCGCCAGCGGTTCCCCCGAATCTACGTCGCCAACCTCAACCTGCCCAACAAACACTACCTCCACAGCTTCCTGCGGCAGAACCTCCCGCGGCTCCCGCGCTCGCTCCTCGCGTGGGTGCCTGTCGTGTACCGCATCTCCGAGGAGCAGGTGTTGGAGCACGCCGGCTTGGACGCGGTGGTGTTCTTGGGCTTCTTCAAGATGTGCATCCGCGTGTTGGCCGTGTGCGTGTTGTGCGCCTTGACGGTGATCTCGCCCGTGCGCTACCGCTATACCGGCCGCGTGGACTTCCCCGGCGACGGCGACGGCGACGCCGCGCAGGCGGCGCTTGTGCCGGGCTGGCTCCGCAGACTCGCCGCCGTGTTGCCGCGCGCCCACGACGACTACGCGCCGTTCATGTGGATGTACCTGGTGTTCACCTACGTGTTCACCTTTGTGCTCCTCTACTTCCTCCACCGCCAGACGCTCCGCATCATCGCCATGCGCCAGCTGTACTTGGGCCGCCAATGCGCCATCACCGACCGCACCATCAAGATCCTGGGCATCCCGCCGCTGCTCCGCGAGGAGGCCGTGTTGCGCCGCCACATCAACTCGCTCGGCGTGGGCGACGTCGCCAGCGTGTGCATCGTCAAGGAGTGGAACGCGCTCAACGACTTGTTCCGCGCCCGCAAGCGCGTGTTGCACCGCTTGGAGGCCCAGTGGGTGGCCTACTTCCGCCGCAACAACATCGACAGCCTCCTGGACCTCGCGCCGCTGCACTGGGCCGCGGGCGACGCGTTCTCGCTCCACACAGAGGCGCCCGTGGCCGACCCCGGCGACGCGCCCAGCCCGAGCGCGCCGGACGCCTTGGGCGCCGGCGCTGAAGGCACGTCTGCCGCCGGCGCTCGCGCCGAAGCCGCCGCCTACTCGGACGCGGTGGCGGACAATGGCGGGCCGGAAAACGGCCCTGCTGACGTGGTGGCGCCCTACGCCGACGACCCGCGTGCGCCGGCGTTCGAGGGCGAGCCCCTGCCGTGCCCCCGCGGCGGCAGCCCGAGCCACGTGTCGCTCTTGGCGGCGCCCAACCGCCCGACCATCAGAAAAGGCCTCTTTGGGCTTTTCGGCCCCGCCGTGGACGCCATCAACCACTACAACGCCCAGCTCGGAGTCATCGACAAGGAGATCCGCCGCAGTCGCCTCCGCGAGTTTGCCCCGTCGTCGACCGCGTTTATCACCATGAACTCCGTCGCGCAGGCGCAGATGTTGGCACAGGCGGTTCTCGACCCGAAAATCAACCACCTCATCACGAGCCTTGCGCCGGCGCCCCACGACATCCTCTGGGACAACATGTGCTTGACGCGCCGCGAGCGCAACATGCGCATTTTTTTGGTCATGGTGTTCATCGGCTTGGTGCTGGTGTTGTTGGTTTTGCCCGTGCGGTTCTTGACCAACTTTTTGAACATCAAGTCGATTTCCAAGGTCGCGCCGCGGCTCGCCGAGTTTCTCAAGGCCCACCGCTGGGCGGCAAACTTGATCACCGGCATCTTGCCGCCCTACGTCTTCACGATCCTCAATATCGTCATGCCTTACTTTTACATCTGGACAACGAAGCACCAGGGCTACACTTCACGGGGAGACGAGGAGCTCTCGGCGGTTTCCAAGAACTTCTTCTACATCTTCGTCAACTTGTTTTTGGTGTTCACGCTTTTTGGTACCGCAATTCTCACAGACACCGCTCAGTTGGCGTACCAATTGGCAGACTCCTTGAAGAAGTTGAGTTTGTTTTATGTGGACTTGATCATTCTCCAGGGCATCGGCATCTTTCCTTACAAGCTCCTCCTATTGGGCAACCTCCTAAAATACCCGTTCAAAAATTTGTTCTGGGTGAAAACGCCAAGGAACTACCTCGATTTGTACAAGCCGCCGGTGTTCAACTTTGGCCTCCAGTTACCGCAGCCGATCCTAATCTTAATTGTGACGTTTACTTACTCGGTGATTTCCACGAAAATCTTAACTGCGGGGCTCATTTATTTCTTGATTGGCTACTTCGTCTTCAAGTACCAGCTTCTTTATGCGTGTGTACACCCGCCGCACAACACCGGGAAAGTGTGGCCGTTGGTGGTGAGAAGGGTGATTTTGGGCTTGTTGATCTTCCACACCATGATGTTTGGAACCTTGGCCTCCGAAAAGGCCTACGCCTGTGCGTCGGTCATAGTGCCATTGCCCATTTTCACAATTTTCATTCTCTGGTACTTCCACAAACACTACATCCCGCTTTCAAGCTTCATTGCGTTGCGGTCGATTGAAAACAACCAGTTGCCATTCCACGAGGAAGACCAACTCTTTTCCACGGAAACGGGCGGTTCTGCAAATCGGGCCCAGACATTGGACGAGCGCAGAGAGTTCAACCAGACCTATGAGTACCCGTTCCTTGTTTCCGACTTGGACGGGCCCTTGGTGGCGGTGAACTCGCAGGAGGCAGTGTACATTGGTTCTGACGGCAGCCTCGTGAAGAAGCGGCTTCCAACTTTTCAATAGATTCAAATGCTAGGTTTAGGTCACGGACAGGGCGACGAGCGAGGCCAAAGACCAAAGCTCCAGCACCAGCAGCGTCCACAGGTTCTCCAAGAGCTGGACGGCTGTGAAGTTGGTGGAAAAATAAGCAACAACACAGCTCATCACCACGTTTTTGACGAGTATCAGGACAACAGTAGAAAATACTGCGATGACAGTTGTCGACACGTACGAACAGCCAGTGTTCATGCGCAAGGCTTCGATCATGTTGAACACGCCCAACACATCAACAACTGTGGATGCCACTGCAGCGTTGTCATATGGCCAGATAAGCATGATGATTGGCAACGATTTGACGGCCAAGGACACGAGTATTGACACCAACAACACACAGATATTGTAGGAGGACCGACTGGCCGAGTCGATGTTGCCGTTGGAGTTGCCGCCCCACCTCAAAACCTTGAGGTAAAGGAATAAGACGACGCTGCACAAGGTGAACTTTTCCACCAACTGCTGCGTAACGAAAAACGCGTATTGCACCGAGGGAAGCGCGTCAAGCACCAAGTTTTTAACCTGGCTGTGGGACGGGTTCTTCTCTGCATACGCCCATTTGAGGTACACTTCGAAAAGCGTCGACAACACGACAAAACGGGAGAGTTGGCGGTATTTTTGGAAGCCCGACTGGGCGGTTGCAGAAAACATGGCCTCCTCCACGAGGTTGAAAGCCACGTGGCGGTAAGCCTGGGGCTTCAAAAGGAACACGTCGAGGAATAGGAGCACATTGTCAAACTCCACGTACTTATCTGCCAAATTGCCGCATTGGGAACAGACCGTGAGCTGGATGTATTTGCTTTTAAATTCCGAGTGGAGACACGTGATGTCCGGGTTGCCGCATTCCACACAGATCATCCATAGTAGTTGGTTTGGGGACGGTGAGCGCTGCGGTGATATACCACTATGTACAGGACACCATCATATCGTAATCTCCAATTAGTGGCACAACTCGGCAGGCGGGGCGACCTCGGGAACAAAGCCGAGCCTGAAGTTTGCGCCTTCGAAAGCAGCCTGCACCTCGGGGTCGTACTGCGCCAAAACTGCCATTTTGCCGTTTGATGTGGAGCTCGCAGGCTGGCCAAAAGCGTTGTGAGGCGCACTTTGCGCGGGCGGGGCGGTTTGAGTGGAAGCCTGGGGTTGCCCGAAAGGCAGGGAGCCGAACTGGGCGGACAGGTCCGGAGCTTTCCCGAACGGAGTGTTGCTTTGGCAAAATGCTGAAGTGTTGCTGGTGCTTCCGAAGCCCAGCGACCCAAACGCGGAACTTCCAAAGCCGGTAGGCTCTTTGCCAAAGCCAGAAGCAGCAGAGCCAGCGGCGTCTTTGCCGAAAGAGGAGCCATTGGCCGAGCCGGCCGCCGAGCCAAAGGCGGAGTTGCCAAAAGCAGAAGCCGTGCCGTTTGAACCGGAGCCAAACCCAGAGCCGTTTGCTGAGTTGCCGGATCCAAATGCAGAGTTTTGCGCAGGCTTTGCCCCGAAACCCGAGCTGCCAAACGCCGACAGTTGGGCGCCAAAAGCGCCTGTTCCAGATGCAGCTTTTTGGCCAAAGCCAGCGGAGCCAAAGCCCCCCGACCCGGCAGAGGAGCTTTGTCCAAAGCCTGCCGAACCAAAAGCACTCGAGGGTTCTTTTTGGCCAAAACCAGCCGAGCCAAACGCCAGGCCCGAACCAGACTGGCCAAAGGCAGACGTGGCCGGAGCCAGAGCGCCAAATGCAGACGTTGCCGGGACCGGAGCCAGAGCGCCAAACGCCGAGGTTGCCGGAGCCTGGGCGCCAAATGCGCCTTTCGCCCCAAAACCGGCACTGCCAAAGCCAGAGCCCTGTTTCTGTGCAGCCCCAGCCCCAGCGCCAAAGCCCGTCAGGCCAAAACCCGCCAGGCCAAAGCCAGACAGGCCAAAGCCGGACAGCGTGTTTGCTGCTGGGGCTTGGGAGGTTCCGAAGCCAGACAGATTGCCTCCAAATGCAGACAGCGTATTTCCAAAGCCAGTGGCAGCAGGTGTGGCCCCAAAGGCGGATGAAGAAGGCGCAGCTCCAAAGGCGGAAGAAGCTGGTGCGGCTCCAAACCCGGAGGCAGCGGGCGCGGAGCCAAAGGCGGACGCCAGGTTGGAAGTACCGAATGCAGAAGTCGAGGCAGATCCGAATGCAGAAGTTTGAGCGTTTCCAAAGGCAGAGTTTCCGAAGGCGCTCTTGGCGAAAGGATTGGCCCCGGCGCCAAAGGGCGTGTTTTGCAAGTCTCGTAGACTCTCTTCCAACGATTTCTTCACAAACGGCTTGATGTTGCCTGGGTTGGTGATGCCCAACTGCTGGTAGCGAGCCGCGAGCGACGGGTTCTTCAACACTTCGGAGACGCAGTAGTCCATGTCGCGTTTACGAAGCTCGAGGTTGGCGTTGTGCTGGTCGAGGGTGTTTGTTGCCACGGCCTCCATATACTGGAGGCGGAGCTCTTCAGGCGAGGTGTCGCGGCCCGAAATGAGGTTGTTGACGGGATGCGAGCCGAGCCCGTACGCGGAGAGGGCCGGGCTCTGGGCGAAGTGCTTGAGTTCGCCGAGATCTTCGCGGACGACGGTTGCGAGCGCTTCTGGCGTTTTCCTGAGGAACGCTGCCTGAGAGTCCAGGCCGCTGGAGGTGCTGGCGTCCTCGTGAGAGAACTTGCACAGGGTGCCGAAGCGGCACTGGCCTTTGGCGTAGAATTTGCACGGTTGCCGCTGCATGGTGCTGGTGGATGAGTAGCTGGGACACTGCAGTGGTTGGTGCACGGGTGTGAGAGCACCGAGGTGTGGTGGTGCGGTGCACGGGTGCACGGGTGTAGAGGGCGAGTGAGATGCGAGTGGGATGCGAGAGAGATGTGGTGCACGGGTGTGATGATTGGCGCGGCGGGCGCGTTCGCGTGGGGCGCGTATGTGTGTGGCGCTTATGTGTGAGGCGGCGCGTATGTGTGAAACGGCGCTAATGTGGAAACGGCGCTAATGTGTGAAACGGCGCTAAACCGTGCCCGCGTCAAGTCTCCGGTTGGTCTCGATAAATGTGTCGATCATCACGTTGCTTTTCTGGTTGCTCTCCAAGAAGGCCTCCTTGTACAACGGAAGGAGCTGCCGGATCACGTCCTGCCGCGTGAGCTCGCCCCGCGAGATCTTCTGGAGATAGGCTTCGAGCGCGCGGCGCAAGAACGGTTTCGACAACGAGATGCGGTCAATGAGCACCGCGTCGAACGCGCGGATCAACGAGATGCCAAGCAGCGTCGGGATGAACATCTCGCTCTTGCCGGTTTTGCGCCGGCACACGTAGTTGCGCTGCACAATCTTGTCAATGTGCTCGGCGATGGTCGCGTCGGTGCCGATGCCGTTCGCGTCCATGAGCGCAATGAGCTCCGGCTCCGTCATGTAGCTGGGCGGCGAGGTCTTGCCCTCCTTGAGCTTTGCGCTGTAGATGTCGGCGCGGTCGCCGGCGCGGAACTCGGGAAGAACCGCGGACGAGTGCCACTGTGAGTACGGGTACACCTCCAAGTAGTTGCGTTCTGTGACGTGAAGCCCCAGCGCCGCAAACAGCTCGGAGCCCCACCGGAGCTGCACCGTGGTCTGCAAGCCGCGCGCGTCGTCTGAGCAGCACGCCAAAAAGCGCCGCACAACAAACTCGTACACCTTGCGTTTGTCTCCCGCGAGCAGGTCTGCCCGCACGTGTTTCACCGGGTAGATGGGCGGGTGCGCCTTGTCGTCGTGCCTGCCGCCGCGCGGGCGGCGGAAATCGGATGCCATGAGCCGCAGCGCGTATGCGCCCCATGCGTCGTCGTGCGTGTGCTTCGCCACGTACAGCCGCAAGTCCATCTGCTCCGCAAACGTGTCGGTTTCTGTGCGCGGGTACGAGATGAACCCCAGCGTGTAAAGCAGCTCCGCGGCGTCCAAGGCCTGCTTGGCTGACATGCGGAAGATGCGCGCGCAGCACTTCTGGAGCTCCACCGTGGTGAGCGGGAGCGGGCGGTAGTTGGTGGTGGGCTTGGTGTCCACGGCCGCAATGGTGGCCACGGGGTCCGCAAGGAGCCGCGCGTACAACACCGCCACAAACGCCTTGTCAAAGAGACGCCCGCGCGCCCACGTAAATGGCGTTTTGGCGGCGCCCACCACCACGTCAATGTGCCAGAACGGCTCCGGCGTGAACCGCCGCACGCGCAAGTACCGGTCCACAACAAAGCTCAACGTCGGGAACTGGCACGTGCCGTACAGCACCACGTCCTTGTCCGCAACCATGCGGCGGCTGCGGTACACGTTGGTCAAGAACCGCGTGAACGAGGTGCCCACGCGGAGGTCAAACTCCTTGCGGCACTCGACGGCCTCCACCACGCGCATGTCGAGCCGCTGCGGGTTGCGCGCCGCGTGGACAACGTGCGCAGGCTCCAAGTGCGAGAACACCGCGCGCCACGTGTTGTCCTCCGTGAGCCGCCGGTTGGTCTCCTGCGCAATCTGCAAGATCTCCCACCCGATGGCCTCGCCCTCGCGGTCGCAGTCGGTCCAGATCATGAGCCGGTCGGCCGTGCGCGCCTCCCGCGCAATGTTGGCGTGGATCTTTTTGCTGCGGTTGTCTTTGTCGGCGGCGACCTTGGTCACGAGCGGCGCGTCGAAGAGCCGCCCGGGGAAGCACTTGCCCCACGCGAACTCGGGGCCGAAGTCCGTGCCCAAGATGTGGCCCGAAACGGCCGTCATCGTCACGTCGCAGGGGCCACACGGGAAGTTGTACCGGAAGTCATAGAGCTTGACGAACTTGTACGCGGAGTCGCGGGACCTAGCCGAGCCGCCGGAAAGCACGGCTGCGACTTCCTTGGCAATGGAGTTTTTCTCCGCCACACAGAGGATTTTCATGGAAGATGCCGCTGGGGATGCGGGTGTGCCGCAGGAAAAGGTGGTTGGTGTGGAGCGCGCGGATTGTGGAGTTGATGATGCGCACCGCTTCACATCAAAACCTCTCACTGGACCTTCACCGGATATCCGCTTCCACCAGCTGTCTGCAATCTGCCCGCAGCGTTTGGCTTCCGAAACCTGCACCCTTCTGGCCAATTACATCCGGCCCTGACCCTGGCTCCTGGCTCTGGCAACCGCCGCGTTTCTCCCATGGACTTCGCATCAAGAGTCCAGGCACTTCTACAATGGCTCGGCTCCAATGCCTTCTTGGAGCCCGCCCTCGAGGTTCGCGATCTGAAAACCTCCGGCCGTGGCTTGTACGCAAGCACTGACGTGCAAAAGAGCCTGCGTGTGGTGCGCATCCCGCCGTCGCATCTCTTGAACTTCTCCTCGGCGGTGGCTCACATCGCCAAATGCAACCCTCGAGTCTCGCTCGGCCCGCAGTATGCCCAGTTTCAGGTGCCGCGGCCGCCGAAGGACAATGTGTGCGATTTCTACGCAACGCTCTCGCTTGAAACGCTTCTACAGCTCTCGTCGTTTCAGATTGTTTCGATGTTTTTGGTGTTGGAACGGTCTCGCGCAACTTCGTACTGGAAACCGTTCATCAATATGCTCCCCGAGCTTGACGAGTTGATTCTCTCGCCACTAGTGTGGCGCGGCCGTGTACCGGATTCCGACCGTCTATGGTCAATGCTTCCGAGATCGGCCCGCAAACACTCCGAGGCCGTTTTGGCGCGCTTCGAAAAAGACCTCAAGGTCGTCCAAAACCTCCTCCAGTCGCCGAAGGGAAAGCAATTGCCCTTCGAGAGAGACTCGTTCTTGTGGGCATGGATGTGCGTGAACTCCCGTTGTTTGTACATGGAGGTGCCGCAGGCCAAAGAAGCGGCCGACAACTTCACCATGGCCCCATACGTGGATTTCCTCAATCATCTGCCAAACGACCAGTGCGGAATCAAAGTGGACGCCCTCGGGTTCCATGTATTCACAACTCAGGCATACGCCGAGGGCGACGAGCTATACTTCAGTTATGGCCCGCACTCCAACGAGTTTCTCCTATGCGAGTACGGCTTCACGCTCCCGGAAAACAAGTGGAACTTCATTGATGTCTCCGATTACATTAGCATCTTGCTCAGCCCCAAGCAAACCCAGTTCCTTCAAGCAAAGGGATACTTGGGCGAGTACACCGTCAACAAGGAGGCGCAATCGTTCCGCACAGAGGTGGCCTTGGCCACGCTTCAGGAGTCGGACCCCGAGTCGTCGCGGCGCCTCAACTTGTTTTTGGACGGCACCACCGATGGCTCGTTCTATGAGGGAAACTCCAAGAGGCTTTTGACTCGCGTGCTTGCGAAGTTGGAGGCTGACTGTGTACTGAAGCTCGAGAACAGGCAATCGTTCGAGGCGAAGGCGGTGTACGAAAGCATCTTGGGCTTGTACAGAGACACCAAGAACATATGCGAAGCGTACGTGGTCGCAGCCTGAGACGATAGTATTCAGTATGGCCTGAGACTAAAGCCTGGCTCGATCTGATTCAGGCCGCTCAATTCTGGTCCAATGCATGATTCTCCCTTGCACGCTCGATGGACAACTTGTTCTTGACCATGTCCACCAACATCTTGTTCGCAGGCACTGCGATGTTGTGTTTCCAGCCCAAATACACAATGTAACCGTTGATAGAGTCGATCTCGGTCTGGTTCAATCTGTAGAGGTCTTCGCGCATGGACAGGCTATTCTGAGACGTCATTTTGCAAACGTCCAACACGGTGGACAATAGCCTGTCCTTGTTCAATACCAGGCTCGCATCTTTGGCCAAAGAACCGTGCTCGGCCTGGAAACAAGACGCACATTCAGCCACGATTTTCCGCATCGTCGAGTATATTTTTTTCCCATGGAGGAGCTCGCCATTGAGACAATCGAGCACGGCTGTGAGCGGGTTTATGCATGCGTTGACCACGAGCTTCTCCATTTGTTTCACGAGAAATTCGGGGTAGCCGACAAAGGATGCATTGAGTGTGCTGCTCTCCAAAAACGCGTCGAAGAAGGGCGTTGCCGGCGCAGAAATGGCACCGTCAGTCACTTCATTTTCAGCTGGTATCTTTGCCATCACCAAGGACCCCTGGCCGACGTGATGCACGGTGTTGGGCGACACTTTGTATCCGCCGTGGGTGCTGAGAGCGTGGAAGATGTTGGGAGATTGGCTCTGGCCGGTCCAAAACGCCGCCCGTAGGGCTGCTGAAACGCCCATTCCGTTTTGAAGAAGTAAGATGTTCGTTTCTGGTCCGATGTATGGGATGTACGGCTCTAGCGCTTGCACCGTGTTGTAGGTTTTCGTGGCAACGACCAAGTTCTCGATGGTTTCCTTTTTAGCTCGGAACTCGCTCGGGCCGAACGTGGCTGTGACCGGAACTGTAGAGGTGCCAGTCCCGGTTGGCAGTGGAGTCACGATTGTCACCTGACCGCCGCTGGCATTATAAGTTTCGAGGGCAGGCTTCGACCGGAGAAGCAAGAGCGGAGCTAGCTTGCCCGATCGGGCTAGTTCGTGGGCCACGATGGAGCCCATGGCTCCGGCACCGAGAATAGGCACGGACATGATGAGGTCGCACATCGAAAAGATCACCATGAAGTCGACCCAGCAAACGCCCACCGAGAAACACCGCAACAAAAAAAAAATAATAAAAGTCAGCGAGGAGGAATAGCAAAACCACGAAGCCAGACAGAGCTTTTCAAGACACGGAAAGATGTATCGGTCACACTGATCTGTACCGGCTTTTAAACCTCGTAAATCCACAGGTCACGTGCGCGCGCCATATCAGGGTGCTCCACATTTCCTTCTCCACATGCTTGTCGTGGGTCTTACCGGGGGCATTGCCACGGGGAAATCCACCGTTTCACGCGAGTGCGCCGCACAGGGCCTCCCCATTGTCGACGCCGACGTCATTGCACGCGAAGTGGTCGAGCCTGGAACGCTGGCCTATAAAAAAATCCTCAAGGCGTTTCTGGACGTGCCCAATTTGACCAACGAGGACACGTCGCTCAACAGGCCTGTTTTGGGCAAGGCGGTTTTTGGAAATGCCGAGCGTTTGAAGGTGTTGAACAAAATTGTCCATGGCGCAGTCAAGCGCGAGATCTGTCGCCAGTTGCTCGTGACATATTTCAAGGGCTACAGTATGGTCATTTTGGACGTTCCGCTCTTGTTCGAATCGGGCCTCAACTGGATTTGCGGCCGCACCTTGAACGTGTCCACGGACCACGACACGCAATTAAAACGTCTTTTGGAAAGAAACCCGGAGCTAAGTGAGGAGGATGCGAATAACCGGATCCAAAGTCAGCTTCTGACGGAGGAACGCAATCGCCGCGCCGACCACATAATTGACAACAGCGGCGATTTGACGAATCTCCGCAACGAGGTTGAGTCTGTGCTCGCCACAATCAAGCCAAGCCCGATTTGGTCTGCGCTAGAATGGTTCCCGCCAATTGGGTTAATTGCGGGTGTCGTAACCGTGGGGTGCAGGTTCTTGTTCCGCAAAAGAGACTAGAATCATGCTCTCCAGTACTGCGCCAAACTGTGGAGCGTATCGATGACGACTGGGAGGAAAGCGTTGACACTGTCTATAATCAAATTCTGGAAGTGAATGATTGCCTCCTCCTCGGTCAACTCAAACGCAAACTTCTCCTGGACTTTCTCCACAGCCCGCTTGGGGTCAATCTGTATATCTGGAATGTTCGCATTCAACATCAACTGAAACAAATTGAGAATCAAATTGCTGTTCCGCCGGAGCGTGGTGTAGGTGATGAAGCAGTAGCTTTTGAAGACGTTGAAGTTCTCATGGTCCATGCCGCCCATCCCGTCGATAACCTGGATGGGCAACTTCATCAACGGCGGGAACGGTTTAGGGTCCCGGCCCAAGATATACCCAAAGTCTGCGTGCCAAAACCGACCGTTTGGTGAGAGCAATAAGTTGTCCAAGTGGCGATCACCCACGCCCAAAATATACGTGATGACGCAATAGCCAGCACATGATTTGACGTAGTTGTCCATCACAGAACTGGAAACGCCCAAATCAGTGACAATGGCCTGCTTCTGGCGCCCAGAGGCGAGCGGATTCGGCTTGACGCCGAGAATACTGTCCTCATCAGGTCCCTCCTGCTCCATTTTCCTGCTATGGAGCCGAAGGTAGTTGAGAATACCATTTGCAGCGGGATCTGCATTTTCCGGATAGCTTTTCGAGAGCACCGAGTCAAGAGTTTCATTGGGCACGAATTGAATGAAGCCAGCGATAGGACTTGTGGCCAAAATCTTATATGGCGTCAATTTCAAGCTCAAATTCTCGTTCTTCAAGAGCTGGTCCATCAAGTTGATGATCTGAATCACTAATTGGTCCTGCCGGAGGTCATCGCCAATTTTGAACATGAGCGCATATTTCCCGTGTTTGCTCTTGCTGCCAAAGAGCGAAGCTTGCTCTTGTGGATGGCTGATGATGGTTTTGAATGTGATTTTCAACGGCGCCAAAGAGCTCTTGAACACCGAGCATTCGCTCGGGTAACATCCACAGATAATCACCGACGGGTCCAATGGGAGAGGGAATGGCTCAGCAAATTTGAGGAACCCGTTGGCGCTGTCTGATAAGTATTCCTGCAAAAACTGAACTTTTTTGCCGGTTGCCTCGTTTTTTTTGAATGTAGTCCGCAACAACTCCACAAGCGCAGTAAGCCGCTTGACAAATGCAATTTGCCGCTTGAGATACTTGTATTGCGGCAGCTTGGTCGCGATCGAATGCTCCTTCAACTTTTCAATGTATGCGTTGAGTACGATGTTGTAGATGTTGTCCTTCACGCTGGGCAACAGCGCAGAGGCGGAGCCGCTGCGCAAGTTGAGCTGGTCCTCATTCTCCACCTTCACGTACCAATAGAAGAAGTTTCCGAGGCGACCGTTCAGAACAGATCTCTCCACCAAGAAACGTGCCAACGGCGCCTCTTCAAGCGCATCGGAACGTGAAGATATCGGTTCGTACTTGAGTGCCTGAACGAGCTGAAGAAGATAGAGTAGTAACTCGTCGGCACTGGCAAGCCGGAGCCTGTCCACGGCGAAAACACGGAGCGTTTTGCAATTCTTGAAGATCTTTTCGATCTTCTTCTCTTCCGGGTTGTTAACGTCCTTGGCCGCAGAGCTTGTGGTGTACAAATGGCGGCGAAGAGATGCAGATAGATTGTGCGGGTTGAAGTTGTTGCTCAAGAGCTCCAAAGCGTCGCCAATGTCGATTTTGTCTGCGTGCCAAAAGGGGAGAATTTCTGTAAAGGCGTGGTCGAGCTCGAACTCGTTTTCCCAGTTGAAGCACTTGAGGAACTTCGTTAGAAATTGCCTGTTCGGGCCGCGCAGCTCGTCGGAGAGCGATGTTTTTGAAAAGAAGAACCGGAACTTCCACAAGAGCGCTTTTTCGTGATCGCCCAACACCGCACTCAGCGGGCGGTTCAAGATGCGCCAGAGCTCGTCGCGCATCGCTGGGGAGGGCTTGAGCTCGCGGTCCAACATGCTGTTGTTGTTGATGTTCGTAGCCAACTTCTGATATTTTGCCTCGACCGGGTCCACGGCCACTGGCGGCGCGGCGTTTGCCAGCGCCGGGGAGGGTGTTTGCTCGTTGGTGCTGTTGAAGTTCTGGATCGTCAGATAGTGGAAGTCCGGGTCATACGCTGTGCAAACAGGCGCTCCAGCTGCGCTGGAGATATCGATGGAGTTGATGACCATGGTCGGCGGCGGGCCGGGCGGAGCGACATCATCAAGGAGCGTGGAGATGGGCGCGACCTCGGGGCGCAGGTATGTGATGTCCAGAAAGACCACGGGGAGGGAGAAGTTTGGGAGCTCGAGGAATAGAAAGTGGGGCGGTGTTTCAGGTGTGTTGCGGGCGTGTTTTGTGCTCTCAGAGTGTTTCATGTTGTGGCCCTGGATGCGGGCCGCCTCCACCGCCGGCATGGCCCACGAGTCGAGCCACTCGCATCTCGGGTACTCCCCGTTCTCATACCGCACAAGCTTGGCCTCCATGGCGCTGGTGTCTTGTAACTCGCCGTAGGCCACCTCCTGCGGTTCAGCGCTTTGCGGCGTTTCACCCGTGCCTGTTTCAGCATCAATCGCAATCTTAAACAGCCCCTTCCTCAACGTGCCGTTGTCGTGGTTGAATAGCGAGAGCGTCCCAGAACCAAACACCTGGGACCGGGTGCCCACAATCTCCAAGATGGTGAATTTGAGGTATGCGCCGTAGTCTGTTTGCGCATAGTGAATCGGAAGTTTCATGTAGGCGTTCCAGATGCGTTTGTTGGCGGCAAATGCCTTGTAAGGGCTTTGGAGTTCCGGGGTTAGCACATTGTGATGTCCGTCGAGGACCTGGACGCGGACAAACAAGTCCGAGTTGGCTGAAACGTGCGAGAGCGTCTGAAACACCGCCGGGTTTCTGTACTTTTGGGACGCGGGAACGAGTTGGGGTTTGTTAGCCGCCGGGTTTGACTGTAGATAGCCGATTTTGACGGAGATTGGAATGGCGAGGTTTTTTGACAAGCCGAAATTGGCCGTGCTGGTCTCATGCCGGGCACCTGGCTCATGGGGCACGAAATCAAACGCCATGGGCAATTGTTGGCTGTGGGGTAATTACTGGTGGATGTTGTATGTGTAGATGTAATGCGCGCGAAGAATGTATGTACTGTCAAGGACAGGAGCAAATGCAGTGAGCGAATGCAAAAAGCGCAAGAGCAGAGTTGCGAGGGCGGAATTGCAAAGGCAGGGTCAGAAATGCAAGATAGCTTGGGCCACTGGGTGAAGTGCAACAGTGCCTAAAGCAAATCGCCGAATCGTCGATGCTGTACCGCAAAATGCAAATGCACCAGTGGGTGCACAACAACAATAGCAGGACTGCCGGTTCGTCACAAGCGGCAAGCAAATGGCGATAGTGCAACAACAATGGATTGCCAGACACATGTGCAAAAAGGCAAAAGTGCACTTGCACAGGCGCAAATCGTATAAATGCAATGGTGTTTTTTTTTTTGTAGATGAGGCCCGAGCCAGTAGGGCCAAACATAATCGTTTGCTGTATTTCGATGGCTTTTCGAAGAGTCGCTTTTCGTTGATCAACCTTGGTAAATGGCAGGTTGGATAGCTTTTCGATGACAGGTTTCATGAGCGAGTCACGTCTTTCGTGATGGGTCTTCAACTGGAACTTCAATGGTCAAAGCAAACGCTGGCTTTTGAAAGGCCAACATGTACCTCTCGAGTGGTTATTTGCCCCCCACGTTTTCCCCAAACCACATGTATTTTCCGGAAGTCTCTGTCTCCAGCTCGTCCTCGGAACTGCTGGAGCCCGAGTTGAGATGGTAAAAAATGGAGTTTCCCGGCTTTTCTTTCTCGAGCAGTGGGACGAAGCGCATCGAGCTCGAGCGCCGCGGCCGCTGGAACTGGAAGGTGTGACTGGGCGTGCTGTCGGGCGACCTGTGAATCGGGTCTGCTGCCGGCTGGATGGGCGTGTCCCGGGGCAGATCCGGGCGGAACTGCAAATGGAACTGCTGGTCCGGGTCGACCGGGCTGTCGAGCTCGGCAATCTTGCCGAACTTGGGCGTCGTGCTCTGCACGCGCTTGCGCTGGAGCGAGCGGACGCGCGAGAGCCGCGTGATCACCTCGTTCATGTTGAGAGCCAGCTCCGTGTCCAGGCGGTCTCTGGGCAGGCCCGTGCCTCCGGACAGCGCCGGCGGGAAGATGTGAAGAGGCTGCCGCGAGAAGTCTGTCGACGAGTTGTTGGACTCGAGCCTGTGCAAGCTGGCGTGCAGGTTGACTTTCGAGTTGAGGTATTGTACCGGTATGTCGGACGCCAGCGAGTAGCGCAACTTGAGCGGGTGGTAGATCTCCTCGTTGGAGGCGAGTTTCGAGAGGTCGACTGTGGAGTTGATGCGGCTGGGTTCCGAGTTGGGCGACACGAGTGGCGAGAGCGGGTGTTTCGGCGGCTTGCTCAAGTCAAAGGCCTTTTTGAACGCCTCGTCGTTCATCACCTTTTGCTTGAACTCGGAGCGGACCGTGAACGAGTTTGAGTTCTGCGGCAGCCAGTCCTTGGCCGCGGGGCAGAGCGGGACCGGGTTGGGGCGCGTGGGGGCCGGGCGGAACAGGTTTATGCGGAACGAGGGCCGCGGGCGGTTGGAGTCCTTCTGCCGGAGGCCGCCGAAGCCGATGGCGGGGAACTCGCGGGCCTCGTCCAACTCGTCCTTTTTGATGAAGTTTGTCTTGTAGTAGACAATGTCGGAGGCGAGGTTGAGCGCGGAGTCGAACAGCGGGTGCTTGGCCAAGATGCCCAAGCAGTCCTGCTTCAACAGCCACACGCCGTCGGTTTTCGTTGCGTAGTTTGCGCCGAGCTCCGGGATCTCCTCGAAGATGGGCTGGCTGAGGAAGTGCGACAAGAGGTTGGAGATGACGTAGCCGTGGCTGACGACAATGACCAAGTCGTTGGCCGCGGCCGGGGCCTCGTAGGTGGCGAGCAACTTCTGGAAGTACTCCTTGCAGCGCTCCTGGAACTCCTTGAACGACAAGTCCGGCTCGTTCCAGGGCCCGAGCTTGGTGGTGGGGCGGAAGTTCAGCACGCACTTGCGGTTCTCCATGAGCTGGATGTTGGGCGTGTACATCTGGTACGCCTCGTTGGAGTCGTAGAACGGCGGCTGGTTGGCCATCTTGTCGTGGATCCACTCGGAGAGGGCAAAGTCGCCCAAGAGCGAGAACTTGACCTGGAGGCTCGGATGGCGCTGGGCGAGCGCCGCTCGGAGGTGCGTCACCACGAGGTCCGCCGTCTCGCAGCAGCGGAGGTACGGCGAAAAGTGCACGTGGACGTTTTTGCGGGCGGCGTCGGAGACCGCGGTGCGGGCGGCGATCTCGTCGCACACCTCGGCGGCTAGCTGGGCGGTCTGGCGGGTGACCAGCGAGTCGTACACCTTGTACGGCGAGTGGAGCGGCTGCCCGTCGGGGTCGTGGTCGGCGCGGGGGCCATGTCGCAAGAAGTAGAGCTCGGCCATGGCGGTGGGGCGGAGATGAAACCGGGATGAAGTAGGTGGTGTTACAATGAGGAGACGGCCGCGGTGTGCATCCCGCGCACGTGGTCGGCACTTCCGAGGGCACGTCCGGGCCCACCCCGGACATTCCTGGGCTGGCTTTTGCGGCGGGCGGGGCTACGGGCGCTCCGGGCCGGTGTTTTTTTTTGTGTCGTGGCGGCGGAGGTTTGCTGGTGGCGGTCTCGGGTGGCGGGGGGTGAGGTGGGTGTGAAGGCTGGTGGTCTACGCTGTGGAGCGGCGTGGCGGGCGGCGGGGCGAGCTGACCGAGGCCCCCGCCAGTTCCGAGGGCGTGCCACGACGCCGCCGGCAAAGTGGCCTTAGCCGGCCGCCGCCCGCTCCCCACTTTGCCCGTGTTTTGTTTCGGCCAAATTCCTGGTGTCTTCCCACCCGCGGGAATACGTCATCGCGCTGAGCTCCGCGCCCGTAACCTTCGGGTCTCGCGAGGTATGCGCACGTGACGCGCCGCCCACTGATTGGCACCCACCGGCTCGGGGAATGTGATTGTGTCGTATTTCTGCAGCGCCGGGTGTTTGGCGGCTTGCCCCGGCGGGCCCCCGCGGCCATATTCTGGTGGCGGCCCGGCTTCCGGTGGCCGCGGTGGCGGGCGGTGCTCGGCCAAGAATTCACCGCCTGCCGCCAGGGCAAGACCCGCCCGGCCGGAAAATCCCCAGTCTGCCGCATTGTTGCGTCCCTGGCCTGGGCGAGGAGGATGTGTGGCGGGGTTCTCTGCATGGTCGGCGGCGGCGTGCAGGACCGGGTTCCAGAAGAACAACGATTGTTCAGACGCCGGTCCGTTTGCAGTGCAACAAAGCCCGCGTGCGAGCGCCGAGGCAATCGTGCTTCCATGTGCAATGGCGTTTTTTTTTTCTTTTTTTGTGGCGGGGCGTGCAGCCGGCCGCGGGCGGTGGAGCCACTTTTCGTCTTCGCAGTGGCTTTAGGCTTTTCCTGTTGGCTGTTTAAACCGAGCGTCTCCCCAGGCCTCGGCTTCATGCCCTCGCACTAAAAATAGCCGGCGCCAGCGCAGCTTGGCGGGAGCGTCTTGCAAGCCGTGCCCGGGCGACCGCCACAAACGCAAACGCAAAATAAGATAAACACGCCACGCCTAATGGCACGCCACCGCCGCCATGGTCGCGCCCATCGCCGCCCGGGCCCCGCCGTCTGGCCCCACACCACTACCTCCCGCGACATCATTACCTCCAGACATCAAAGCGCTAACTTAAACGGCAGTGATTTCCCAACACCCCGTACCCCATGGAATCACACGGCATCCCGGTGGCCACCGTCGCGGAATTGACCGCCGTCGCGCGCAAAGGTACGTAAGTGCACCCCGCCCGCATCTCCCCACTAACGCCAGCCCTCGACTTCTCCTACTCCCCGTACTCCAACTTCCGCGTAGGCTGTGCGTTGCTCACGGCCTCCGACGCCGTGGTGCAGGGCGCTAACGTGGAAAACGCGTCCTACGGCGCCGGCATCTGCGCCGAACGCACGGCGCTTACGCGGGCGGTGATGGAGGGCCACCGCCACTTCCGGGCAATCCTCATCATCAGCGACCAGAAGGAGCCCATCAGCCCTTGCGGCATTTGCCGCCAGTTTCTCAGAGAGTTCAGCAAGGACATTCCCGTGTTCATGGCGTCCGGCGACGGGCAGACGGTGGTGGTGAAGACGTTGTGTGAGCTTTTGCCCATGAGCTTCGGGCCGGAAAACTTGGGCAAGTGAGTGGGTCTTGTGAGCCGGCGCGTTGGCGCATGACGTGATGGAGGCTTGCGTGGTCTGGAAAGTGGGTTTCACTATAACTAGACAGAGCAAAACAAGCCAGACGGAGAGGGATTTAGCCGTAAAACAAACGCTTGACTTGCGAAATGTAAAGTTTGGTTTTGTGAAGCAGAAGCTGAGGATTGGCTTAAATCTTTTCTCACTGCTCCAGGAGCGATATTGAAGAAACCAGATTCTTTCACGTTTTTCCCCAAAACGGGCCCGAATAGAAACAAAAAAAAACACAAACCTCAAAATTTTGGGCGGTTCCAATCCAGTACAGAAAGCCCTTTTTCGCTTGCAATTTCGGCCAATTTTCCTGTTCTCTGGCAAGGCCTGAACCCGGGCGGTGGCACGCAACGGTCTCATCACCTACTGCGCGCACCTCATCGAAAAAACTGAACGTCAGCACCCACGCACCGCACGCACGCTGAAACACGGTCTGAAACACGGACTGAAACCGCTGCAGCCACGCCTAGGATCCGAAACGCCGCCCGAAACACCCCACACCATGCCCGTCTGCGCCTCGCCCCAGTGCGGCAAGGCCACCTCCTCCACGCTCAAGTGCCCCGTGTGCTTGAAGAACAGCAGCGTGGCCACGTTCTGCGACCAGCTGTGCTTCCGCGACGCGTGGCCGTTGCACAAGGCCGTGCACGCCGCCGCCGACAAGCAGCCGTTCGACCCGTTCCCAAAGTACAAGTACACCGGCGAGTTGCGCGCGTCGTACCCGTTGAGCCCCCGCCGCACGGTGCCCGCGCACATCCCGCGGCCGGACTACGCCAAGGACGGGCGGCCCGTGTCCGAGTGGAACAGCGACCGCACGGGCAAGATCCCCACGCTCAGCGGCGACGAGATCGAGGCCATGCGCGCCACCGCCCGCGTGTCCCGTGAAATCTTGGACACGGTGGCGGCGCACGTGAAGCCGGGCGTCACCACCGACCAGCTCGACGAGATCTTGCACAACGAGTGCGTGGCGCGCAACGCGTACCCATCGCCGCTCAACTATTACAACTTCCCCAAGTCCTTCTGCACGTCCATCAACGAGGTCATCTGCCATGGCGTGCCGGACAACACCGCGTTGAAGGACGGCGACATTGTCAACTTGGACGTCACCATCTACTTGAACGGCTACCACCTGGACTTGAACGAGACGTACTATGTGGGCGACAAGGCCAAGGCCAACGCGGACATTGTGCGGTTGGTGGAGACCACGCGCGAGTGCTTGGAGTTGGCCATCCAGGCGGTCAAGCCCGGGTTGGTGTTCCGCGAGTTGGGCAACATCATCGAGAAGCACGCCACCGCCAACGGCTGCTCGGTGGTGCGCACGTTTTGCGGCCACGGCACAAACTCCTTGTTCCACTGCGCGCCCAACATCCCGCACTACGCGAAAAACAAGGCCGTGGGCGTGGCCAAGCCGGGCATGGTGTTCACCATCGAGCCCATGCTCAACTTGGGCACCTACCAGGACGCCACGTGGCCGGACAACTGGACGGCCGTGACCAAGGACGGCCGGCCCTCGGCGCAGTTTGAGCACATGATGGTGGTGACGGAGACTGGTGTCGAGGTGTTGACTGCGCGCACGGCCTCCTCGCCGGGCGGGCCCATCAAGAGGCTCGACGCCAAGTGAGTGAATAGAAGAAGCGGGTAATGTTGCGAAGGTAGCTGAAGTAGGAGGGGGAAGGCAGAGGTTGTAGGTGGAGAAGGTATAGGTGGGAAAGGCAGTAGGCGGAAGAAGGAAGTAGGGGGAAGGAGGTGAAACAGGCTTTTGTTGTGCGAAGGAGGTGGCTGCAAAAAAAAAAAGATGGACGAGTCCGGATTCGAACCGGAGACCTTTCCCATGCTAAGGGAACGGGCTACCAACTGCGCCACACGCCCAGACATGGTCCCTAGCAGGATCGAACTGCTGATCTTGGCGTTATTAGCACCACGCCTTAACCAACTGGGCCAAGGGACCGAATGTGAAGGATTGACCCGCCTGTGCAGTGCAGTCCAACACGGCAAAACAGTGACCGTCCGGCAGCGCCCAGCAGCAGCGTTCAGAAGAAAACGCCGGTTGCCAAACAAGCAGGCGGCGGTCCCGGGCTGCGGCTCGCCGCGGATCTGCGGCGGCGTGCTCGTCACGTGCGCAGGTCACGTGTGCGCGTATATGAGAATTTTCTCGCAACAACTACACGCCAACCCCATGTCGTCTTCCATTCAGCTTTTGAACCCCAAAGCCGAGTCCTTGAGACGTGCCCAGGCGCTCCAGGTAAACATTGCCGCCGCGCAAGGCTTGCAGCAGGTCTTGGCCTCCAACTTGGGCCCCATGGGCACATTGAAGCTCTTGGTGGACGGATCGGGCAATTTGAAGCTCACCAAGGACGGCAAGGTGTTGCTCAACGAAATGCAGATCCAGCACCCGACCGCGGTGATGATTGCACGCGCCGCGACCGCGCAGGACGAGATCACCGGCGACGGCACCACCACCGTGGTGTTGTTGGTGGGCGAGTTGTTGAAGCAGGCGGAACGCTTCATTTCCGAGGGCGTGCACCCCCGCGTGTTGGTGGACGGCTTTGAGAGCGCGCGCGAGGCGGCGTTGCAGCACTTGGACACCTTCAAGACGCGTCCCGAGAGCTACGACCGCGAGTTCTTGCTCCAGGTGGCGAAGACGTCCGTGGCCACCAAAGTCACCGCCGAGTTGAGCGACGTGTTGGCGCCTATCGTCACGGACGCCGTGTTGTCGGTGCAGAGCCCGGACGACCGCAAGAACTTGGACTTGCACATGGTGGAGATCATGACCATGCAGCAGGGCCACGCCGCGGACACGCTGTTGATCAAGGGCTTGGTGTTGGACCACGGCGCCCGCCACCCAGACATGCCGCGCCGCGTCAAGAACGCCTTCGTGTTGACGTTGAACGTGTCCTTGGAGTACGAGAAGACCGAGGTCAACTCGGGCTTCTTCTACTCGTCAGCGGAGCAGAGGGAGAAGTTGGTGGCGTCGGAAAGACGCTTTGTCGACGAGAAGTTGCGCAAGATCGTGGACTTGAAGAACGAGGTGTGCGGCTTGAACGGCGACGCCGGCTTCGTCATCATCAACCAGAAGGGCATCGACCCCATGTCGTTGGACGTGTTGGCAAAGCACGACATCTTGGCCTTGCGCAGGGCTAAGAGAAGAAACATGGAGAGATTGCAGTTGATTGTGGGCGGCGAGGCGCAGAACTCCGTCGACGACTTGACGCCCGAGGTGCTTGGCCGCGCCGGCCTTGTCTACGAGGAGAGCATTGGCGAGGACAAGTTCACATACATCACCGAATGCTCCGAGTCCCAGGCGTCCACGATTCTCATTAAGGGCTCCACCAACCACGTGGTGCAGCAGACCAAGGACGCCGTCAGAGACGGCTTGCGCGCTGTGTCGAACGTGATCAAGGACGAGTCGATTGTGCCCGGTGCAGGTGCATTCTACATGAGCTGCAACAACCACCTCTCGTCGAACAAGATTCTCAAGGGCCGCAACAAGCCCGGCATCAAGGCCTTTGCCGAGGCGCTTCTTGTGGTGCCCAAGACGTTGAGCACAAACGCCGGCTTGGACTCGTTGGAGACCGTTTCCGCGTGCCAGGACGAGATTGCCGACGAGCACGTCGTGGGCATTGACCTTGTTTCGGGCGAGCCCATGGACCCCGCGCTCGAGGGCGTGTGGGACTCCTACAGAGTGGTGAGAAACGCCATTCTGGCGGCTACGGGAATTGCCTCCAACTTGTTGCTTTGCGACGAGCTCTTGAAGGCCGGAAAGTCGTCGTTGAAGGGCGGCCCGGGCGGCGCTCCGCAGGGCATGCCGCAAGGAATGCCCCAGGGAATGCCTATGATGTAAAGTAATGAAGAATAGAAGAAAAAGCCAGCAAGCGGCGGTATTGATGGCCCAGATTAGTGTTATCGAGATGATCTAATACGAACGGCGGTGGTGCATGCACGCACCGTTTTCATGTGTGCTCAGTAGCTTGTTGGTGCTGCACCGCGCAAATGCAGAACATGCACAGAACATAATCATCTCAAACACAATGCACACGAGAGATGATTGTGCCAACGTAAATGTGCCAACAATGCATTGTCGAAATAAAATAAAGTACGGTCCGAAGTGAGCCCATAGTGATCCCGCTCGAGGCACGCTGCACAATAGGCCGTTTTCCGCGTTTCCGTTTTAGGTCACGTCACCCTTGTGTGACGGCACAACAATGGCCAGGCCGTTGCCAGATGCCGTCTCGGACAATAAGCGGAAAAGCCAAAGTAACGGCCAGGGACCGGCGTTTCACATTTCGAGCGGCGTCGTGCTGCCAAGCGAACCTGAAACACAGAACACGCCGCGCCACGCTCCGGGGCAGGCTGTAACCGTTTGTCGTGTTATCTTTTCCCACATTGAGCCTAAGGTGCTTTTGCCCTTTGCGCCGGGGTTCCCCTTACGAACTTTGCCTGAGTGCATACCCACATCAAACAGCGGACAAAGCTGCGCTGTGTGCAGGCCGTGCAGGCGGGTTGTCGTTCCAGGCAAAGCGGCTCCGCCCAGCGCCTTTTCGGAAAACCAATAATAGGCCCAGAATGGCCTGCCTGGGGTGCCGGTGCCTGGAGGCTCGCTTGTTAGGGTGCATATGCAAGCTCCGGCCTCCACTTGCATCCATAGTCACATGCCCCCAACGATGCACAGGTGTGCCCAGCCTCGCCCACTCAACAGTCTCTGGGGACTGCATTTCCAGCCGTAAACGAGAACGGTCTCGTCCAGTCCTGGAGGGTTGCATGGGCAAGGTTGTGGGGCCCGGGGCGACTGGAGCAGGGGCCCTGAAAGCCCACGTCGGCGTTAGGGGATTGCTGCTGCGTTGTTTTGGCGCCGGTACATTTGCGTCAAACGGTTTCGCCCGCCGTGGAATCCGCTAAGCATTCTCGTAATGTACCTAGGGCAAAGCCTGTGATCACGCGGGCATCGCCCGTTTGGACGCACGGTCAGGAGAAGTGCGACGGGCCATGCATGAGAGACGACGCTTAAAGCGGCAGCGCGACATACAGCTGCAGCCCCGGCCGCAAAAGCAAGGCGCGCGCACATTAAGCTTTCATGTTAGGCGCGCGTGCAGCACGCTGCTCATTAACAAGATCAAAACTGCCCTTGTTTAAATACCCTGGCTGTGGCCGTGTTTGAGGCCGCCTTGCTCGTGTTTGCTCCCGTTCTCCCCACCGGTGCTTCCCCCGACCCCCCTGCACGAACCCCCTGCATTTCTCCGGCCGCCTCTTCCTCGTCAACGAGCCTCTCGACATCTGCGCCCTCCGCACCCCAGATCTCGCCCACAACCGCCGCTTCCTTCCCCCGACGCCAATTGATGACCTCCCACTTGACGAAATCGTATGTTACCCTTCCGCCGTGCCAGCGCCCCCGCCAAAACCGCCGCGCCCGAGCCTTCCACCGCCACCTGCCGTGCCACGTGAAAAACTCCACCATCTCCACCACCCTACGCCCGCTGCATGTGCCCCCCGGCGGGCGGCCGTGACACGCGGCGGCAACGCCTCTCGCTCCATACTAACTCCAGAGAACTATGAGTAAATGGCCCAATGAAGCGTGGGCTTTCTCACAGGCGTCGCCCAACGGCCCTGGATTCCCGGCCCCGACGGCCGCCATGCCCCACCCGCCCCCGGCCGCGCCGGACGTGCCCCACATTGCCAGCATCCACCCGCTGGAGCCCAAGAACCCGGACAAGTTCGCCAGCGCGGGCTACCCACAGCTCGAGAACTCGGCCGTGTCGCCCACGGCTCCGGCGGCCATTGTCGCCAGCATCGACGCCCAGAACAGCGCCGAAAGCGGAGCCCCGGGCTCGCACTACGGCCCGCCGGTGCCCGGAGCTGGGCCCGGCCCAATCCCGGCGGCTGTCGCGGGCCCCGGCTCCGGCCAATTGCCAGGCCCGATAATGGGCGTGCCTCTGGCCGGCTACGGCGTCGGGCTCGCCGGGCCGGGCTACGGCGCGACCCCGGGGACCGAGTTCAACAACTACAACTACCAAATACAGGGCGACCAGTGGAGCCAGATGAACCTCCGGCCCGGAATCGCCAGTTCCAGCGACCAGAGCGAATACCCCAAGAAGCCGCTGTCGGTGAGCTCCACGGAGCTGGGCTCGTCGCGCGAGCGCGAGTCCCTGGGCAGCCTGCGCAAGGACCTGGCCTCCCGGATCGCCAAGCGGTCCCGCATGGGCTGCTTGACGTGCCGCCAGCGGAAGAAACGATGCTGTGAGACCCGCCCCGAGTGCAAGGAGTGCCTGCGGCTCCGGCTCAAGTGCGTGTGGCCCAAGCCGGGCATGGAGCACAAGAACAAGCCCAAGGAGTTGAAGCTCATGGAGAACACCATTGACCACGACGTGTACGGGCCCATCAAGGTGCTACGAGGCATTGTGGAGTACCGCAGCGACGCCGACTAGCGCCCCGGCGGCTGCCGCAATTGCCCGCGGTCCACGGGAATGCCCGAGACCCCGGGCTTGACCAGCCAAGCACCTCGGATTTTGGTGCTTCTGGCTCTGCTACTCTGGTCCGGCCGCGCATGTACTCTACGCACTCGCTCGCGTGCAGGCCCGTGTGCTCCATTGCGGCGCGCTTGAGTTGCGTGCATGTCGGCCTGCACAGAAGCGAGCCTCGAGGCATGGTCTTTGCATAGCACGGTTTTCGAGTTACCGTTGCCTTCACTGCATTGCCCTTGCCTTCACGACTCGGGTTACACATGTAATATTATAATTCATCATGGCACAGCTGTAGAGATGGACGGACGGCCGTGGGGCGCTAGCCTTCGGCGGCGCCCAATCGCCTGTCCGGCGCTTGCGCCACAGTGTTTCCGGGGTGCCTCGAGGCCTGCAAGCCGGAGAGACGCAAAATGTTGGCAATCGGGGTTATTGCGTTCTGAGCGGGGTGTCATTCGGGTAATGTTCTCGAAGCGAGACAAGCCGGTGCACATGAGAGCACGGGAGCAAGAATACCCCGAGAGCGGGAGAGTGTGCAACAAATTTGGAAAAACCGAGGCGTCCCTCGAGGATACGGACAGCGGCACGAAGCGGGCAGAACGCGGTTGTGTCTCCAGTGTGGTTTGCGGCACTTTGCCAGGCAGGGTGTGGGTTCCGGACCACCCGATTTCGACGCGTGGCTGCAACACATGCTATCTTGGCCAGCCCGCTCGCTGGGGATAACACCCGACTGCATGACGTTGTTCTAGCGTGAGCGCTTTGGCCGTGAAACGGCGCCGTTGGCCCAATTCCGCCTGCCACGAGCAGCTGAAATTGCGGCCGCCGCCAGGGCAGAGGCTCAGCCCGAGGCCCGGTTTCAGATGCGGATCGCGCCTGCGAGAAAACATGGCGTTTCTGGGCCGGGGGCCGAGATGTCCAACTACGCTGGTTTGCGGGTCTGGAGCAGCGTACATACGGCAAAGGGACCTACAGTAAACTAACTCGCTTATTCTTCTGGCAGACTAATTTCGGCAGTGAGCCGCTTCGGAAATCGGGCCATTGAGCTATAATTGGTCGTGCTATTTTTGGCCGGGCGTGGCTGGATCTAGCATCGGGCCACTTTGAACTGGCAAGTTCCAGCGTGTTTCATGCGAGGTAAGTAACAGCGACCTACTTGAAACCGCTGGCCGGAAATGTTAATTGCCTTTGCCGGCCGTGGATGAATTGCGGTCGGGAATTGGGCCACCACAGCTGAAACAGCGCAGGCCATCCGAAACAGTGCAGGCCAGACGAAACAGTGCAGCTTCGACGAAACAGTGCAGCGTCGACAAAATCGTGGATGTGTTTCAGCCAGGTTTCACCTTCAAACAAGAGGGCTCCAGTGGTTTCGGTTTGCCGAAACCACTGGGGCGAGCCCGCCGAATTTTGCCACCGCCCGAACATGCAATGAAACCAGCTCCAGGCCGAGGAAGAAACCAGTTTGGGTTGCGTTTCAGAGAGTTGTCTCGGGTTCCTGAAATTAAAGCCGCCCGGTTTTGCCGCTCAGGTGGGGTGGTTAGCCGAGGCGGCACCTTAGCGAGTCTCGCCTCAAATTAGCGAATCTCACATGTAGCCTGGCTTGTGCCACAGCTTCCACAAAAGATCGGGCAGATCGAGGCAAGCGGAGGCAGAGAAAAGAGTCGTCGTGGTGGCCGTTTCTTTTAGGTTTGTCGCCGAACCATGACGGAACGTCCAGCCAGGTCGGCCGTAACTGCTCGAGGCTGCGGCCAAACTAGAGGAAAAGCTTGGGATGCACCAACACGAGCTGCTGAATTGCTGTGTGCTCAATTGCTTTGGTTTTGCCGCCGAACCATACATATCTGTAGATGTGTGCCGAGCCACAGTGTTCATCAGTTGCAGCAAGCAAAAA
Source organism: Metschnikowia caudata (assembly GCA_008065175.1). Taxonomy (NCBI): domain Eukaryota; kingdom Fungi; phylum Ascomycota; class Pichiomycetes; order Serinales; family Metschnikowiaceae; genus Metschnikowia; species Metschnikowia caudata. The sequence goes on from VATF01000002.1 coordinate 303,457, forward strand.
CCTTAAAGTGCAAGAGGGGAGGCCAGGAACACTCCGAAGTCCGAAGTCCGTAGCCAGCCCAAGCGGTGGTTCTTATCACTGCTGATAAGCCTCTCTTCAAAGTTTGGGGGCCCAGCCACGAAAACTATTCGGGATCAAGAGAATGAGAGAGGTGAAAAGCCTGGAAAAGGCACCAACGAGGCCGTGCTTCGAGCTGGAACCCCATAAATTTGAACGCAGCTGGGCCGTGGGATTGTAGCTGAAGTCGGAAGGACTGAGGGGTTGTTAGCAAATTGGTTTTGCCCCGCCACTGGCACGACATGTTTGAGCCAAGCAGCTTTTCCACAATGACTGGGACTGAAACGGCGATTTGACTGCGGAGAAAGCAGCCCAAGTAAACGAAACGGGTCAGACCAAACGGTACGGCTCAAATTTGGCAGATTAACAATATACGGCCGACCCGAACCGTTGTGCTGCCGAGTTTCTCAGCTGCTGCACTATTGGGCAGTTCAAAAAACACACCTTCTGGTTTCGGTCGTAGTGAAATGGAAGGAACGAAGGCGCCTTCAACCGACCAGATGCTTGATTAATGGTGAATGACGTCCCAGTCGGGAACCAGCAATCAGCTGAGGTATCTTTCAGCTGCACCATTGAAATGATTGCCCAACCACATATTTACCTTAGAACGTACCGATCCCTAAGCCAGCCAGAGAGGTGCCAACTAAAGAGATGTGTTTTGATCTTGGCTGAGAGAAACTTTTAGTTGGTTTTGAAAAAACTGAACTGGTTGATTGAAAGATTACACCGATCTTGGTTGAGAAGTACGCCATACTCACCACATGCGCTTTTGCATTGTGAGCCACGCCCACACCAGGATTGCCACCAAGGGCTCGATACAAGCAACGCCTCCAAACGCCGTGAAAATCAGGCGATTTTGCAAAAGTGGACGCTAAGCGTGACCAGTGGAAGTGAAGCGGGCTCGCAAAGTGCTATATATGGAGACAGGTGAGGGAGTAGGCCACATCACAAAAGAACACAACAAAGCAAGGGGGCTCAAGAACCCAAGAAGCCAAGAATCCAAGTACCCAAAATCCAAGAACCCAACCATCAACGACGCCAGACTTTTACCCCAGGATGGGGCCTACCCGGGCGGCCGCACCCGTGCACCAGGCGCATATCAACCCGCACCCGCCACACGTCAACCCCAATGTCTGAAACCCCGAGTTTGCGGACCCGCCAAATCAGTACGTGCGCCCTTTAGCCCCCCGAAACGTTTCTAACCGCAGGCTCGTTGGAGCGCATGCTCCACTTGAACGAGGACGGCGCCGCCGACTTGACGCTCGCGGCCAAATCCGAGCAGATTGTGTGGAAGGTGCTCGTCATGGACCGCAAGTCGCAGGCCGTGGTGTCGTCCGTGTTGCGTGTCAACGACCTCTTGCGCTGCGGCGTGACCGTGCACACGCTTATCTCCGCGCCGCGGTCGCCGCTCAGCGACGTGCCGGTGATCTACTTTGTCGAGCCGACGCCCGAAAACGTCACCGCCATTCTCCAGGACTTGCAGCAGGACAAGTACGAGTCCTTCTACATCAACTTCACGCTGTCGATCCGGCGCGAGCTCTTGGAGGACTTTGCCAAGAAGGTCAGCTTGGGCGGCACCGGCGGCAAGATCAAGCAGGTGTACGACCAGTACTTGGACTTTGTCGTCACCGAGCCCAACTTGTTCTCGCTCGACTTGAAGCGCATCTTCGCCACCTTCAACGACCCGCAGTCGTCCGAGGACGCCATCCACCGCCTCGCCGACGTCATTGCCGACGGCTTGGTGGCCACGCTCATCACCACCGGCGCCGTCCCCATCATCCGCTGCCCGAAAAACGGCCCCGCCGAGCTCGTCGCCACCCAGTTGGACATGAAGTTGCGCGACCACGTGGCAAACTCGCGCGCCGCCGCCGCCGTCCAGCACCGGCCCGTGTTGATCCTCTTGGACAGAAACATCGACATTGCCCTGATGTTCTCCCACCTGTGGATCTACCAGTGCATGGTCAGCGACGTGTTCCACTTGCGCCGCAACACCATCCGCGTCGCCAAGTACACCGACGCGTCGCCCACCCCGCTGCACAAGAGCTACGACGTCGACCCGAAGGACTTCTTCTGGAACAAAAACTCCCAGTTGCCGTTCCCCGACGTGGTGGAAAACGCAGACGCCGAGCTCAACGCCTACAAGAGGGAGGCCCAGGAGTTGACCGCCAAAACGGGCATCCTGTCGCTCCACGACATCGACCCCAACGCCAACAACGACACCTCGCTCATCCAGCACGCGGTCGAGGCCTTGCCCGAGTTGACCGCCCGCAAGGCCACCTTGGACATGCACATGGACGTGTTGGCGTCGTTGTTGAAGGAGTTGGAGGCGCGCTCGTTGGACAAGTTCTTTGAGATTGAGCAAAACTACAACAACCCAAGGGTGCAGAACGAGTTTTTGGAGTTGTTGCGCTCGGACTCCAAGCGCGACAACTCGGACGACAAGCTCCGCACCTTCTTGATCCTCACCTTGTTGGCAGACTTGCCGCCAAGCTTCACCGCCGACTGCGAGGCCGTGTTTGCGGAGAAATACCCCGAGATCGACATGAGCGCGTTCCGCTACATTGTCAAGTTCAAGCAGATTGCCAATCTCTCCAAAAATGTGTCTTTGAACGACGCCACCGGGTCCAGCTCCGCCGCACTCCAGGGCAACAACTCCGCATTGTTCACGGGCTTATCGGCGAAGTTGTACGGGCTCACCGAGGGCCGCATTTCCGAGGGCATCAGCTCGTTGGCTTCGGGCTTGAAAAAGTTGTTGCCGGACAAGAAGTCGCTCCCCATCACAAACGTGGTGGAGGCCATCATGGAGCCCAGCCACGCGTCCAACAACTCGATTCAGATCACCGACGACTACTTATACCTAGACCCGAAGTCGCGCGGCGGGCACTCGAAGCCGCCGAAGAGGCAGTCGTACGAGTCGGCCGTGGTTTTCGTTGTCGGCGGCGGCAACTATTTGGAGTACCACAATTTGACCGAGTGGAGCACGCAGCCAAACCGTGTGCCGAAAAACGTCGTCTACGGGAGTACCGACATTGTTACAGCCCGCGAGTTCTTGCAGGAGGTCACGGACTTGGGGCGGGCCACTTAATGGTTACTGTACATCGTTCATTTTTTAGATACACTTATCTGTCGTCTCGCTCTAGAGGTAGCCCGCGGTGCTCTCCAACACTTTCATGGAGCGCGTGGAGTCCAAGAACAAGGACTCGCACTCTTCGACGTCGGCGAGGGTGATTTCGCTGCGGTGAGCGGTTTTGCTCAAGACGTTTGCCGGCGCCAAGAGCTGCAACGCGTAGCGCAACGAGCTGGACACGCCGTGCACGGCCAACTTGTCCAAGGCGTCCGGCGTGAGCAAGCAGTTCTCCAACGTGGCGCGCTTGGCAATGATGGTGCGGATTTCCTCCTGCGAGTAGGGCATGGTCTTGACAATCAACAAGCGATCGATCAAGTCCGGTGGGCAGCCGTGTGGGTACTTCGTGGTGTCGTCGGTGCCGCGCACGGTGGTCATGCCCCTGTTTGACGCCAAAACCACGATGGGCGCCATGGAGCTCTCCAAAGCGCGGTTCAAGTAGGTGAAGATTTCAATGTCCAACATGTTGACCTCGTCGATGAACAACACGCCGGGAATCAACTCGGCTACGCCCTGGCCAATGTACTTGGCCACAACCTTGTTGACCTCTGCGCGCAACTTGTCGGTGATCTCGGTCTTCTTGGGCTTCAACAACTGGCCCATCATGGAGAGCACGTCCTGGCCGCCCTGCGGGCGGGCGTTGGCCACGTCCAAGTCGTGCAAGGTCACCTCCTGCACAATCTCCTTTTTCTTGTGCACCTCACCCTTAGGCAAGGGCACGTACTCTTCGGCTTCCAAGTCGAACTCGGTGGCGTAGGCGTCGGAACGGCCCACGCGCTTGACGGCGCCGGTGTTGGCCTCGACGTAGATGACGTCGCCGACAACGACGCGCTCCTTCTGCATGCTCTCGTAGATGCTGGGGTCCAAGCGCAAGGACTTGGTGCCCTTGGCGGTCTTCAAGCCCACCACGACGTGGGAAATGGTTTTCCCGTAGCCGCCCAACGGGTTCTCGGCCTCCTCTGGCAAGAGCTCGGTGACCTCGCCCTCGTAGACCTCCTTGGTCTCCTTGATGCGCAAGCCGATGGCCTTGCGGAAGTTTTCCATCAAGGCGGCGGTCTTCTTGACCTCCGCGCTGTACAACTCACTGCCGACAATGGGGCAGAAGGGCACCTTGGGACCCAACTCCTGGGAGATGGCCAACGCCAACGCGGTCTTGCCTGTTCCCGGCAGCCCCGCCAAGAGAATGGCCTTGCCGCTCATCTTCTTTGTTTTGATGAGATCCACCACGATGCCGCATGCCTCGCGGGCGTCGGCCTGGCCCACGAACCCGCCGTCGATTTTTTTGGCAATGCCGTGCTCGTCCAAGCCCAAGCCCTTGATGTGCGTGTGCGCCGCGGTGCGCGACTCGCGGCCCGCTGTGTCCTTGACTTCGTTGATTTGAACCATTGTGGTTTGTGAGAAGAGAGTGGTCGCTGAGGATAAGTGCGCGTGTGTGCAGGCACCACCTCGCCAGACCAGACCACCAGACCACCAAAGCGACCGAAACCTCCAGAATTAAGTTAGCAAGAAAACCGCAAGGCATACAACTCACGGAGAAATAAAACCGCAAAGTGCACACATAGTAAGGGAAAAATGGTGGGAATAATTATCTGGTCATAAGCGGCTCAGAACGGCGGTTATTGGCGGAACGGCGGGTGTGCTGGTGGGCCAGAGGAGTTGGCAGAATAAGCTGGGCAGGGGCAACCCCCTAAGTGAGTTCTGTTGGGTGAGGCGTAAGTGAGCTTTTCTGGGAAAGTGTTGTTAAGAGAGTTTTTTGTTAATGAGTTTTGTTGGGAAGTTCTGTTGGTGCATCTGTTAGGGTTTCTGTTGGGCAGTTGTGTTGAGCGGCTACTTAAAAGGGGTTGGGCGAGCGGGCAGTATGGTGCAGTTACTGGGATTTGATGGAAGAAGTGGTGTTGGTTCAAAGCGGCTAATTTGTTTGGCGGCCAAGTTGGCTGCGAACCCCAAACTTACAGCCAAAACCTGGAAACCCAACATTGAACTTTTGATGTCTTTTACCGAACTTGACCCCACGAGGTGGTTAAAAGAGATGTTTCTGTTTTGCCGTTTGCAATGCAACAGAACTGGGGTCCGGGTTTGCAATGGAACTGATGAATGGGTTGGGGTCTGCTCAGCAGGATGCAACAACCGGGAGCTTTGAGTTTACTCACTAAATTGCAAAAGTTGACTATTTTCGTGGGGCAAAAGTGCAGCAGGGGTAAATGGGGTCTCAGTGCTGGTGAAACGCAACAAATTAATCTGGAGATTTTTGGTGCTTACAGGTTGTTTGACGGGCTTTTGGAGTGTTTGCTTCACCGTGAGATAGGAGCGTTTGGTGTGCTCACCATGTGCGATACACAGAAACTGGAAATCTTCATATACACCAAATTGCCATAGAGCGGCCTAAAAATTTGGACTTTGTGATCTGGAACACGGACCTTCGAAGACCAAGTGTACGAAGACTGAGGCTAGGGTTTGAGTGTCAGCAGGATCCGGGAGAGAAGTCCTAGCGCTCACCAAAATATACTCGAAACAATGTGGGTTGAATGGGAAGTACATGAAACACGTGGAGTCTTGGTGTTACTGCAACAGTTGAAACACCATTAGTATTGTGCTCGCCAGAACGCAAGGTTGCTCTTCACCTTTATTACTATCAGGACTCAGCCAAGTTTCGCAACTCGGTAATTCGTTGAAATGGACGCGTTTGCACGCCGGTGGCTTTGGGCGGAAACCAGCGACGTGCCGCCTTCACCAGTCTTCATCACCTCTCAAAGAAAACTACTCATCTGAAAAAAAGATCGTGGTGGCGCAGCCACATTCCATGGGTGCAAACGGGCACACGAGTGCGCCGTGGCAGCTCGGTGCAGCAGCCATCCAACGTCACATTGAAAATGGCCACTTTCCGCTGTTTCACAGGTGACTCTGAATACACACCACGGCCGTGTCCCAGGCCACCCAGTTTAATCCGCCAGTTGTGAACAGACATTTCAGCAAAGCGAGTGGCCACGAACCGTCGGCGGGAGAAACCTGCAACCCTCGGAAACAGAATCTGCAGTGGCCCTGTCCTTTCATGTTTCGGGCCAAGATGAGCCCACGCCTGGAGCAACGCCGAGAGCTCTACCTGCGGCTCGAGGCCAGGCTGCAAACCAGACGGGTCGTTTTGACATGCAGCTGTGACGTCTCGAGAGCCGCCAAATGCAGGCGGCATTGTTTCGAGCACGGCCCGCGAGCCATCGGCCCATCGACCTCTGGAACCGCCACGGCCAAAAAACGTTGAGCTCTATTAAGCACTGCTAAATTTGCACCGGCCATTTGGAAAATCTTACCTCCAAGATGGGGCACGTCCTCGACCCGGGCTTCGGCGTCCGACTGGCCGTGTCTGCAAAATACAGGATATGCCGAAAAAGCCATTCACCACCACCCCTCATGCGGGCCGCATCCAGTCCTTGAGGCTTTGTTCGACACCACGCTTCTTCGCCATCGCCGGCGCTACGCCAGGTGAAGAGGTTTTGCTGCAAATGCCGAACCAACTAAAAGCAGATTTACGACGCCGGCGTCTTTTTTGGTTGTGGTGCTTGCCAGGGTTAGACATGTCTCGGCTATAAGCATGGCCGGCAATGCAGAGAACAATGCCCGGGGGCTTTTTTCTCGAGGGTTGCAGTGCTAAACGTGGGGGTGCGAGCCGGAAATGTTCGGCCAGCTTTGCACACAGCGCGCATGGCAGCGCAGGCCTCTTGCAGCGTTCTATGTACGCGTCACGACATTGGCTGGCCACCGCACGACCCCCCGGTGCACCCTACTCGTAATTTTTTAGCGGCTGGAGCTTCGATTGGTTCTTGCAGCAGCCAAGATTTGCACCCCGCAGTATACGCCGACACTGGCGTCCTCCGCCTCCGCATTTTCCCGGAGTCTCCGTGTCCCTTTTCCATGGAGAAAAAAACCCTCAAAATTAGCATTACGTGATAAAACAGCACTGGCATGATTGGCTGCGGAACAAACGCTTGCGTAAAATTAAGATTTATAGTTGCAGTTACGTAAGCGGGGCTGGCGCTTCTATTCTTGATCTTCGGCGTGTATCTCGTAAGTCGCGGCTGGTTCGTTTCGTAAGAGCATTTCTATGTAAGTGAGTCGTAAGCAGTTCAGTGCAGCCGGGGGGCCGCCACGAACAATGTTCGTTCAATGCTCTATTCGTCGTCGGGCACCTCGAGCTCGTCCACGGGCTCCTTGGGCTCTTGGCTCTCGGACCACTGCGTCACGTCGTCGATGTAACTCAAAATCGTGGCCACCGACGTGCTGTCCTTGGAGCAGTCAAGGGGCAAGAACTGCACCATGCCAAAGTCGTCCACCAAATGCGCAATCGCCTTGTTGAGGCGGTCGAACTTTGGGTTGAGCTGTTTCTCTGGGTCCGCGTCCAACACCAACGGGTCAGGGTTCAAGAACCGTTTGAGCTGCTTTTTGGAAACCTCCGTCTTGATCAAATCCGTCTTTGAAAGAATGTTGATGTGCGGTAACTCGAGCAAGATCATGGCCGACATGGCACTCAACGCGCCACTGAAAAACTTCGAGCGGTCCACGACAAACGGCGCCTCCAACAAGTATGTGGCGCAAAGGTTGAAGTTGAGCGACGACTGCAAGTGGCGCACAATGTTAGGTAGCACAGGCACATGTGTGTACAATTCGATCTGACCGGGGCAGTCGAAAATGAGGTATTCGTCGTTATAGTCGCCAATCTCCCCGTCCAACCAGTCCAAGTTGTTCAAAAGGTACTCAAAACAGTACACAAGGCCTCCGTTGGGGCCCAAGTCCATTTCCTCCATCACATCTTGCAATGAGATCAAGTCCCGGATATCGATTGTGAATTCGAACTCGGTGGCGTCAGCGGCCGGGTCCAAGTTGACAATGTGGGCCCGGCGGCCAATCGACTGCATGTGGGCGATGATGGAGTTGCAAAACGTGGACTTTCCGGCGCCCGCGGGGCCTAACACCAATACTCCAACACGAGACATGGTGAGATGAGATGCGCTCTCTAACCTTGTGTGCGAGTTTGATCAGTACCGCTCGTGCGCGCACCAATACTCACGCCCTGCACCAGCACGAGTCGTAGTCGTTCTCAATCTGGATAAGCACGTCGATGCGGTGGGAAATGAAAACGGACTCGCATTGTTTTTTCAAGTGTGCGCCGTTTTCTCCCCGGTAAATCTGGATGTGAATGAGCCCGCCCAAGCGATTGTCGGTCGCCCAGAACCGAGGCGTAGTGAAGGACTTGACGCCCTTGATGGTGGTCAAGTCATTGAGAGCGTTTCTCACTGTAGACTCTTTCTTGCTGTCCAACTTGAGCAAAAGGGCCGACGCGGTCGACTTCATCAAAGGCACGGCGGTCATGAAAATGAGCACGGCAATGATGATGGACGCCACGGGGTCGAATCCTTGCCAGTGGAACAACTTGGTGAGGATGGTGGAAATGACGACTCCCACTGAACCAAGCGTATCGGCCAAGATGTGAAGGAAGATGCCCCGCATGTTATCGTTCATCTCACCGCAATCGTCCTCTTCCTCTGTGTGGGCAGTGGAATGAGAGTGGGAATGGCTGTGGGACGTCGCATGAGAGTGGGAGTGGCCGTGAGAGTGGCCGTGGCCATGGTTGAAGGCGAAAATGCCGACGATGTTGACCAAAAGACCCAACACGGAAACCACAATCAACTCTGTGGTTTGCTGCAAGGCCACGGGCGCCGCCAAGCGACCGAAGGCCTCGAAAATGATGCTTCCACTGATGCCAACCAACAAAGCGCCGTTTGCAAAACCGGCCAAAGTCTCAAAGTTGCGGAGCCCAAAGGGGTATTTGCTGTTTGGGTCGATAGGATTCTTCAGTAAGGTGCCGGCGACCAAGCCAAGTGCCAAAGAAGCGCAATCGAGCGCCATGTGCAAGGAGTCGGACAAGAGCCCCAAGGACTTGGAGCGGAACGAGTACAACAACTGCACAAACATGAACGCCGTGTTGAGAAGCAAGAAGTTGAAGATGGCGCGGGTGTCAGCGTGGCTCATGACGTCCTTGAGCACTTTGGAGCGAGCCGGGGCCTGTGGCGCGGCGGCAAACTCCCTGGAGTGGTCGATACGAGTCAAGGCGGGGATCACGACCGACACCACGACCCCCAAAGCGCTGAACGGGCGAGTGCGGAGCACAAAGCGGTCGAGGCTGAAGGCGAAGAGCGCGATGATCATCACGTTCGCGGACGAGAGGAGGTATGCGTCTGCAACCAGGAAAAGCACGAGCGCGGCGGTGGCCAAGGTCATGGCGAGAAAAGCGAGGTCGACGTGGGGCATGCAGAAGACAGCCACGCCTGCGGCCGCGGCAACGAGGCCAGCCAAGATTGCCGCTGGGTGGAGCGTGGAGGGCGTTTTGTTGCGCCAGCTGCTGTTGACGAGCCTGTACGACAACACGAGCGCCGGGTAGCCGAGCAAGACCGGGGCGGTGCTGAGGAGGGAGCCGTCGTAGGCCGAGTAGAGGTCGTAGGCAAAGAACGCCGCGGTGGAGAGGTTGTAGGCGTTCAAGAACAAGCAGAAGTAGACCACGGACACGGAGGTGTAGCAGAGCAGCAGCAGGGCGGCGAAGAGGAGCCACAAGCCGGCGACGAACGCGGGCGACACGCCGCGGAGGCGCTTCAGGAACACCACGACGGACACCACGAGGAGCGTCTGGAGCAGCAGCATGCACGCGCGGGCGAGGAGGGAGTTTTCGGGGTGGACGAGGGCGGAGTCGCTGGCGATGACCAAGAGGGGGAAGGCCACGAGCACGGGCAAGGAGGACGCGATGGGCCGCGCGGGCGGCGCGCGGGCCGGAACTGCAAAGGCGGCCGTGGCGGGCCCCGGTTCTGCCGCCGAGCGGCCGGAACTGCCTGCGGTCCCGCTCCCACTTCCGTTCCCAAACGGGCCGCTCCCTAACTGGCCACTTCCAAATTGGCCACTTCCAAACTGGCCACTCCCAAACTGGCCACTCCCAAACTGGCCGCTGCCGGCCTCAGGGACGCGCAATCCCGACCCGTGGCTGTGGTCATGGTGGCCGTGGTCGTTGTGACCGTGGTCGTTGTGGCTATGGCTGTGTTCGTTGTGGCTATGGTTGTGGCCCTCATTGTGGCCGTCATTGTGGCCGTCATGGCCGTCATGGCCGTCGCTATGCCCGCCATGGCTGTGGGCGTGGCTGTGGCTGCCGCGCAGGCCGTCGCCCACGAACGGGTTCGGCAAGAGCGACAAGGACGGAATCGTCGTGAGTTGCGGCTGGAACGGCCGGCCGTGACTCGTGTCCATAGTGTAGGTGTGGGTGCTACCGCGCAAGTGGCCGCACGCGCGCTATATTGAGATGCACGCTGCTGCGCACCGATACGCGCACGGCACGGTGGGCCCGTTCTGGACGTGGCGGTGGTTCTGCAACGGCCAGTGCTGTGACCAGCTCCGTGGGCGGTTTCTGCAAATGCCTCGCGTGGGCTTTTAATTTTTTGCTGTGGGCTTACTGGTTTTTTGTGGGCCTGCAAATGTTTGCGTGCGTGGTGAATGTTCTCTGTGCGCTATTGCGGTGAGTTGTGGTCATTTGTCTGTGAATTTTCTCTAATTGTTTTTCGGAGGTGGTTGTGCAGTGGTTGAAGGAGGAGTTGGGATGACACAGCCCGCCGACGGAGCCATTGCTTTTTGGCCTCGCGCCGGGAGCTGAAACGCCCTTTGGCTGCTTTGGGGTTGGAAGTGGGGCCCTGGCGCTGGATTCGGTGCAGCACTGTGCAGCAAGCACCTACTTAAATAGATGGAGCCCCGACCTTAAATCTGACTGTGCGCTGCCTGTCAAATTCATTGAGCCACAGCGAGGTTGGCTTCAACTGTTAAATTTAGCGGTATAGTCTTCATGGTACCGCCGAACTGGTGACAAGAAGCTATGTCGGGCCCGCTGGCAATACGAGGCTGGGTCAGGACTACGCGAGTGAGTGAACTCATTTGGATGCGAGTAACTGAAACAAAAGTGAGGTGAGCTTGAACTGAAATTGAGACGAGGCTTAAATAAAATTGAGATCACGTTGGGTAGAAATAGCGAGAAGGGTGGGATTGGAAGCACGGACACGACGTTTGTTCAGTGGTGGCCGACTGCAGTGAAAGCCCGCAGATAGCCACCTACAATCATGATTCTTGTCCATGAAGTCTGGAATCGCTGGGCTCGCTTCGTCTGGCAAAGTGGCCGCGGCTTCCGCCAGCAAAACTCCACACTCCACCTCACTCTCGCAGTCAATACACCGACCGCGTCTTTTCGGCACTGCCCGCACTGCCGGACTCGTTGTCGAGCGGCTCGAAACCGTCAATCACCTGGTCCACGTCCACGGTCTTGGCGGGGCCGTGGTAGTTCTTGTGCGCGTACAAGTAGTAGTACGCAAGCGAGAGAATCCATACGCCGGGCGTAATCACACACGTGTAGTTCATCAGCTCCTTGTCCGGGTTCCGGTCCACGGGGAACATCACCATGACAATGGTGTACGCAATGAACGCCGTGGAGATCCACCCGTTCACGCGACTCCAAAACGGCCCCAAGTAGAACAGGCCCGGAACAAACTTGTCGTTCATCGCCAACAACCGGAGAAACGTGGGCGTGCCCCAGGCAAAGTAGTTGCCCGCAATGTACAACGTGAACAACGCGTTTGCAGCCGTGGTTCCAATGAGGCAGAGAAGCCCCAAGACAATGGCCGCGAGCCCGCCGGTGATCACCGCATGGATGGGCACCGAGAGCTTCTTGTTGACTTTCTTGATCCACCACGACATGGGCAACCCGTTGTCTCTCGCAAACGCGAAAATCTGTCTGGAGATGGCGGTGAGGATCGAGGCGCCCATCAAAAACTGCGCAAACGCAATAAACACCATGAAGAAAATGGCCATCTTTTTGCCCTGGCCGGGCTTCGTCTCGAACGCGTCGTAGATGATCTGCGCCATGGGGTTGCCGAGGTTGGAGCCCAAGATGTGGCCCTCAATGTCGTCGCTCTGGATGGAGAACATCGTCACAATCATCAACACAAAACCCAAGATTCCGCACGCGCTGATGGAGCCGATGATGCCGATGGGGATGGTCCGTGTGGCGTTGGTGCACTCCTCGGCCATGTGCACACACGAGTCGAACGCACCAATGGTCCAGATCGCGGGCAACCACGCCTGTGTGAGCTGGGTCCAGCCCACGGGGAACGTCGTGAAGTTGTCAAACTCGCCAAACACCCACAGCGCCGGCTTGAGCTCGCCGCGTGCCGCGGCGATGGGCATCGAGATGATGAAAATCACAATCAACACCACGTTGACGATGATAGACGCCGTCTGGAGCCACGCACAGTGGCGCGACGACGCACACGTGAGCACAATGTGGGCAAGCACACAGGCGACGAACACGCCGTAGGTCTTGGCCGGCGTGATGTCGAAGTTGCCGTCTTTGGCAATCACCACCACCGACAACACCTCAGTGGCGAAGCCGTAGTCGACCGAGCAAAGCGCGCCGACCAAGGCAATGGAGTTGGTGTTGCCCACCACGTACGAAATGACGGTTTTCCACCGCGCCGGCGCGTAGAAGTTGGTCCAGTAGTACAAGCCGCCAGAGGTGGGCTGGAACGACGCGTTTTCGCTCATGGCCACGCCGATGGAGAGAATCAACACCGACGAGATGAGCCAGCCCCACACCGCGCCCGCGGGCCCGGCCAAGAGCGCCGTGCCCAAGATGGACGCAATCGACGGGAGCAACCCCATGATGGAGAAGGCGACGCCAAACACCTGCACGGTGGAGAAGCGGCGCTTCAACTCGGGCTTGTAGCCGATCTGCGCCAAAAGCTGGTTGTCGGACGAGAAGAGCGGGTCTATGAGCGGCATCTCCACGTTCTGGGTGTTGTTGTAGAACCGGGGGTCGGATTTGACCGCCTCCAAAACCTCTTCGCCAGAGAGAACCGGATGGATCATGGTCTGTGGCTTGTGTGCGGGGGCAATTGCTGTCTAGCCTGGCTTTTGGCTGTGGTAGTCGAACTTATACCACCCTTATTTTCAGATAAGCAGTGCCCGCTGCGCTTATCTGGCCCAGCCTGCACACGCGCCCCGCGGCTATGCACGCCGCCCTGGGGCCGGGTGCGGCGTTTGTTTTGAGACGCCGGCAAAGGCGAGCAAATTACTCGCCCAGGCGTGGTGGGGCCCAGGGGGTGTAACACTTCGGCGCTTGGCTGAAACACCCGTGTCGGGCAGGCGCCCTCAACGCCCGCCGCCCAACAGCATCGCCGTTTGCTCCTGGTGGGGATACTCTCGGTTTCAGCGTGATAAGCTGCGGACGCGATTGCCCGGTTGGGCAGGCGCAGCCCACATGTAGAACGAGAGTAGCGGGTTTGTTGCAGGCGAGTATTGGCAACAGACTGTTAAACTTTAGCAAGTGTGTTTGGCGGCTTGCTGATAACAGACCGGCGGGGTGGCTTTTTGTGGGCGCCACATTATTTGACAGAAGGTAGAAAAACCCGGAGCAGCTCACGAAACCTGGGCGGTGAGAGGGGTCTGGCCAAAGAGTGTTGAGGTTTGCGACTGGGTGCGGTTTGCGACTGGGTGCGCTGTAAGCATCGGCCGCATAAGTCAAAGTCTTTTGGTCGGTTAGAGGCTTTCGGGCCGGTTTGTTTCGTGTGTGTTGTGGGAAATCGGCTGGAGCAATGCTTTTAGCGAGGCGGGGAAAAGCTCTCAGCTTTTATCCACTTGAAGATCAAGCCCGCCGGTACGAACAGCCGTATTGGGAACTATATATGCTCGGGTATGACCCGAATCCAGTGAGTCAGACCTGTGAGTCAGAATTGTCTGCTGAAATGCTGGAGAGCACCTTCGACCCTCGAAGCAGACATGGCCGTTTCTGTGGCCGGCCGAAAAGAATTGCGTTCGTTTGCAACATTGCCGAGATCGAGTTGCGGCGTGCGCTTTTGCAGTCTCCTCAACCCACAGTAAGCCGCCAAAACCTCTCCGATCAAAGTGGTCCAACACTTCAGGCCGAGGCCACAGCATATTTGTGAAATGCCCTTTGAGGAGCGAGGTTTGTGGCTGGTTTGACTGGCAGATCTTCCGATTTGGCCGCTGCACTTTGCCGCTCAGAAGTCTCAGGAAATAAACAACCAGTTTGACGTTACTTCGCCGACAACACCTGGCAACCAAACAGGCCAAAGATTGTGCCGCTTTCGAAAGCCCCAAACACAAAACAACGAAACAAAAAAGAACGAAACAAAAATCAAGCCAAAGTGAAAGACTCGAATGCACAATGGTCTGCCGGTCCCGTTCGTCTTTACTTCCTCGTGCGCTCAATCAACCCCGGGCAATCACAAAACCAAATGCAAGAGAAAATTGCAGGCAATCACGAAACATTTAAACGGCCGTGTTCCGCCTGGGCTCCAGCGCCAAACCCACATTGTACACTGGCGCAACCCGTACTTGCACCCGGTGTGCGCACACCCAGTGGCGCACCAACACCTCCACTTCTTCTTCTTCTTCCACCCACCACCACTTCTTCTCCGCACAACATGACGACATTGGAGGAATTGCAGCAGGACGAGCTCCTCGACAAAGACATCTTGGCGTCGTCCACGCAGGACATCGTCAACCGCACCAAGCTCCTCCACAACGACATCCAGGTGATGTTCTCCGAGTCCCAGCGGTTATCGCACGAAAAGGCCGTCATGACCGAGCGCATCAAAGACAACCAGGAGAAAATCAGCAACAACAAGCAGTTGCCGTACTTGGTGGGCAACGTGGTGGAGATCTTGAACATTGACGCCGAAAAGGAGGCGCTAGAACAGGGCGCCAACGTGGACGTGGACGCCGCCCGCTCGGGCCAGCTGGCGGTCATCAAGACGCTGACGCGCCAGACCATCTTCTTGCCCCTCGTGGGCTTGGTGGACCCCGCGTCGTTGAAGCCCAACGACTTGATTGGCGTCAACAAGGACTCGTACTTGATTTTGGACACGTTGCCGTCCGAGTACGACCTGCGCGTCAAGGCCATGGAGGTCGACGAGAAGCCCACCGAGGACTACTCGGACATCGGCGGCTTGGACAAGCAGATTGAGGAGTTGATTGAAGCCGTGGTGTTGCCCATGAAGCAGACCGACAAGTTCAAGGCGCTCGGCGTCAAGCCGCCCAAGGGCGCCTTGATGTACGGGCCGCCCGGCACGGGCAAGACGCTTCTCGCGCGCGCGTGCGCCGCGCAGTCGGGCGCCACGTTTTTGAAGTTGGCGGCGCCGCAGTTGGTGCAGATGTTCATTGGCGACGGCGCCAAGTTGGTGCGCGACGCGTTTGCGCTCGCCAAGGAGAAGGCGCCCACCATCATCTTCATCGACGAGTTGGATGCCATCGGCACCAAGCGGTTCGACTCGGAGAAGAGCGGAGACCGCGAGGTGCAGAGAACCATGTTGGAGCTTTTGAACCAGCTCGACGGCTTTGGGTCCGACGACCGCGTCAAGGTGTTGGCCGCCACGAACCGTGTGGACACCTTGGACCCCGCGTTGTTGCGCTCGGGCCGCTTGGACCGCAAGATCGAGTTCCCGTTGCCCTCGGAGGAGGCGCGCGAGTCCGTGTTGAAGATCCACGCCCGCAAGTTGAACTGCGACCTGTCGTCCGTCAACTGGCGCGAGTTGGCGCGGTCCACGGACGAGTTCAACGGCGCGCAGTTGAAGGCCGTGACGGTGGAGGCCGGCATGATTGCGTTGCGGAACGGCAAGTCCATCATTCGCCACGAGGACTTTGTCGACGCCATTGGCGAGGTCCAGGCGCGCAAGTCGAAGTCGGTCAACTTCTACGCATAGAGAGGAAGATTCTGAGGAGAGAATACACGAGAGAACAGAGTTGCAAGTAGGATGAGCCGCGAGAGAAGTGAGGAGATGGCTATTGAGGAGCAATAGCACTGGAAGTAAGAAGCTGGAAGCGGCACGTGCGAGATTGAGAGGTTAACAAGAGATTGAGCTTAGAGATCGAGACTTGCTACAGAGATTGAGGTTTGCTACAGAGATCGAGACTCGCTACCGCGACCCAACCGATGTTTCACGTATCCTGTATTGATGCCCTATCCACAGCTGCTATTTCTGTGCCTTCTTCAACTCCTCGCGCAACTTCTCGGTGAAGTTGTCCTTGGCGTCGTCGTCGTCCCAGTCTTCCTCCCAGAGATCGGAGGCACTGGCCTGTGCATTGGGCTCCGTGCTCCAGGCAGAGTCCTCGGGGAAATCCTCGAACTCGTCGTCCTCCTCCAACGTCTTGATAATTTTCTCTTCTTCTTTGTCGGGCATTTTGGGGGTGGCAATGTGCGCGGCGCGGTTCCGACTATGTGTTGTTGGTGCGGCCACGACCACGCCGGCTGCCAGTTCGTCAGTCATCGAGCTAGGCCTGAGGCAAATTTGGGGGAGGGGGTTGAATTCGGGTTAAAAACGTGTCTGACGGTGAATTGAATTTCGGAGTTTGCCGAGCTGGAGGTTTGGTGTCTGTGGTTGGATGGGTGCAGCTTCTCGGTCCAGCTAATCCAGAGTGCTATCTGTGATTGCGGTGTATTTTGAGAACCCGTGTCAAAAGTTCATCGTTTTGTAGCTGTGTATCTGTGGAACTCCGTGCCAGAGCATTATGAATTTACTCTGGGAATTTAAAGCCCGAATTTCACCCATGGTTTGGTGACTTCGACTGTGATCAATGGTGAGGTGGGAATTGTCATCCATCGAGTGATTTGTTCCAGACTCACTTGAATAGTGGCGGGCTCCGTTACGTGATACGAGATGTCTCCGTTTTTGATTGGTGAAATCTCATGGAGTTCAGGTATTGTGCATCGTTGGATTGGGTGCAACTTCCTGCAACAAGCAGGATTCAATGAGGTGACCATACTCTCATAAACTGTAAGATTGTCCTGGTAGCAAATGTGGCTTGAATTGACACAGGCGCCATTAATCCATTCTTTTTGGAATTACTTGGTCTACGTTATTGGATGATTTGTTTTTATTGGATATTGTAAAATCTTAACGACTTGCAGCAAAGCAGGCCTGGATCAACAGAGGCTCGAAGCAGAAAGTCTGGAGCGGCTGCTTGAAATGACAAATTAGAGGCAAGAGAATTCTTCAGACTCATATTTCGCTTACAGCGGCGAAGTAGCTGCATCTGACCCCAGCTCGGCAAAGTGACTACATCACATGTTTAGATGCCAGAATGTGTCGTTTGCAGCCACTTTTTGGAGATATGTGTGATCAAAAGGCATGAAAAAAGGAGAGTAAATTGCAACAGTTGGAGCAGATCGGAGTCTGGTGACAATGGGTGCAACTAAGTGAAAGAAACAGACCTGTATTAATAGAACCAATGGTAACAGATGAACAGAACCAATGGAGCCAAGTCAATGAAAATGATAGGAAGAAGCAAACAGAGAAAATGGAAATGGCAGAATCAAGAGAACAGAGACAAAAGCCAGGTCAACGGGCCAACGGACTTAGCAGTTGGGCAACGTGCAGTTTGCACCCAAATTCAGACACACTTGCCTCACTTAAATCAGTCTCTATTCACGAGAGTCTCTGCACTGCAACCAGCCGCAAGAAAAAAAAATTATGGGAATCGGCAAAACAGTCCATCAATTCCGGTAACGATCCATAATTGGAGCTCGGCCTCGATGCAAGTCGGGAATTTTTTGGTGGAGAACATGGAGTGTGGCTGGGAGGCACTGGTGTGGCCCAGCCCGGTTCATGGGCGTCGTTGATCCAGCAAATGCCGCTGCAAAGGCGGTCACAAACAAAACAGCAGGACACAGCCACAAATCTGAAATCACAAATCTGAAATCACAAAACCACAAATTACAAATCACACCGGCATCATTCACGAAAAGTTCCAATCTCAGATCATCACAGGCCTGGGGCATGTGCAGGAGGTACTGGTGTCCCGGAAGCTGCAAATAGTCGCCAAAAGTCGCCAGCCAAAAACACAGGGTATACTTCCAGTGGCGGGCGGTGAGCCGGGTCCACGGGTGTTTTCCACGGGCCTCGAAACACATCCAGACAAGAAAGTGGAAAAACAGTGAGGCGCAAAAGAGAGAGAGAGAGGGGAGACTGGAAGAGAAAATGACAGTTGGAGAAAACAGAAGAGGTTTGATGAAGCGAGAGTGTGTGTGTTGAAGAAAATACAAGAGGTTATAAGGAAGTGAAAGAGAGAGAACGGGTCGAGAGTGAGAGAGAGGGAGTTGGATAGAGAACTCTCATATGAAGGGAGAGTCAGAGAATCCGAGTTTAAAAGTATCAAAGTATCTGAGAGTCTGAAAGTCTGAGAGTCTGAGAGTCTGAGAGTCTGACAAAGACAAAGACAAAGAGAAAGATCAATGATAGAAAGGGTCGGTGAAGACTGATAAAGAGAGAGGCAGAGATTAGAGAATCATAGAGTGGAGCAGGGAAACACAGGAGAACGATGAACAGAGGAGACGTTTCCATGCCCTGGACCAAGCTCGACCTCCCAGTCTGGGCTTCAGAATCAGTCCTCATTTTTATTGATAACACCCAGTCTGTGCCCCTCATCTGGGCTGCCACTCTCGATCATTCCAAAAATTCCGCCCTCTTCATATTCGTTGGGGAGAGAAGGAAAGAGGGATCGCAAGAGAGAAACGATAAAGAATAACGGACTGAACAAGAGTTTGAATAAGTTTGAAAAATGAGGGAGAGTGAGGGAAAGTGAAAGAAAGTGAAAGAAAATGCAAGAATGGAACAAATGAAAGTTTGTGCAGAGAAAGAAAAGAGGGACAGTGTCTGAAAGAATTGAGGGATAGTCAAAGAGGGACGGACAAAACGAGGGAGACAAAATAAAGAAACGAGAGACAACGAAGAAGGCGAGAGACAGAGAGAAACAAAACGAAAGAGAAGGAAAAGGAAAAAAAAAAAAAGAGAGAGAAAGAAAAAAGAGAGCGGAAAAACAAAGAGATTGCCATTACCTAGTGGGAGGCGGCCGCATCAGCCAGATCAGCGCCACGTGACGCGCACACATAAGGCAAAAAAAATCTCATCGCCTACTACTCAAGAATGAAGGAAGTCGTCGTGGACGTCATTCCCAAATGCATCAAAGGGCTCGAGTTCGGCGCTCTCCTGGCGAAGGACATTGTGGCGCAGCTGGAGGTGGAGATCACCACGCGGGACTTGTATGACTTGGAGAAGGGCCGGCGCGTCAAGGCCTCCGGCGCCCTCGACACGCGCATGGGCATCTCGCTGAACGCCACGGCGTGCGGCACGTGTCACGGTAACCTCGCGCTGTGCCACGGCCACTTTGGCCACGTGCGGCTCGCGCTCCCGGTGTTCCACGTCGGCTACTTCAAGCAGATCATCCAGGTGCTCCAGTGCGTGTGCAAGAACTGCGGCGCGGTGTTGCTCGACGAGCGTGCCAAGCGGCAGGTGGTGGCGGACTTGCGCCGCCCTGCGATCGACAACCTCCGGCGCATGAAAATCTTGAAGCGTGCCACGGACCAGTGCAAGAAGCAGCGGCGGTGCGTGTCGTGCCACCACCTCAACGGCGTGGTCAAGAAGGCGGCGCTGGGCGCGGGCCCCGCGGCGCTCAAGATCGTTCACGACACGTTCCGCTACGTGGGCAAGAAGCTGGCGCCCGAGAAGGCTGCGTGGGAGCTGGAGTTTGACGCGGTGTTTGCACGCAACCCCGAGTTGGAGAAGTTCGCCAAGCGTGTGTCCGAGGACTTGAACCCGTTGCGCGTGTTGGGCTTGTTCCGCCAGATCTCCGCCGCCGACTGCGAGATCTTGGGCATCGACTCGGCGCGCGGCGGCCGGCCCGAGATGTACATCTGGCGCTACTTGCCCGCGCCGCCCGTGTGCATTCGTCCGTCCGTGTTGATGGACGCGCAGTCCAACGAGGACGACTTGACCGTCAAGCTCACCGAGATTGTGTGGACACTGTCCTTGATCAAGGCCGGCATCGACAAGGGCATTGGCATCAACAACTTGATGGAGCAGTGGGACTACTTGCAGCTCTCCGTGGCCATGTACATCAACTCGGACTCGGCCAACCCCGCGTTGATCCCCGGCGGCATGGGCGGTGCCAAAAGCAGCAAGCCCATCCGCGGCTTCTGCCAGCGCCTCAAGGGTAAGCAGGGCCGCTTCCGCGGTAACTTGTCCGGCAAGCGTGTGGACTTCTCCGGCCGAACCGTCATCTCGCCGGACCCCAACTTGCGCATCGACGAAGTGGCGGTGCCGGACCGCGTGGCGCGCATCTTGACCTACCCGGAAAAGTGCACGCGCTACAACCGCCGCAAGCTTCAGAAGGTGATTCTCAACGGGCCCGCGGTGCACCCGGGCGCCAACTACATTTTGAAGCAGAACGAGGTGGCCAAGCGCAATCTCCGCTTCGGCGACCGTGTCAAGCTCGCGCGCACGTTGCACGTCGGCGACGTGGTGGAGCGCCACATTGAGGACGGTGACGTGGTGCTCTTCAACCGCCAGCCGTCGTTGCACCGCTTGTCCATCTTGGCGCACTACGCCAAGATCCGCCCGTGGCGCACGTTCCGCTTGAACGAGTGCGTGTGCACGCCGTACAACGCCGACTTTGACGGTGACGAGATGAACTTGCACGTGCCGCAGACCGAGGAGGCCCGCGCCGAGGCCATCAACTTGATGGGCGTCAAGAACAACTTGCTCACGCCCAAGTCCGGCGAGCCCATCATCGCTGCCACGCAGGACTTCATCACGGGGCTGTACCTCATTTCGCACAAGGACACGTTTTTCAGCCGCGCCGAGTTGCTGCAGCTCTTGTGCATGATGTCCGACGCGGACCTCCACTACGACGTGCCGCCGCCCGCGGTGTTCAAGCCGCAGATGTTGTGGACGGGCAAGCAGGTGTTCTCGCTCCTCATCCGCCCCAACCGGGCGTCGCCGGTGGTGATCAACGTGGACGCCAAAAACAAGACCTTCCATCCGCCGCGCCACAGCCACTGGCCCAGCGAGATGTCGCCCAACGACGGCTACGTGGTGATCCGCGGCCTGCAGATTTTGAGTGGCGTCATGGACAAGCTGACGCTCGGCGACGGCAAAAAGCACTCGGTGTTCTACACCATCTTGCGCGACTACGGCCCGGACGCGGCCGCCACCGCCATGAACCGCATGGCCAAGTTGTGCGCGCGCTACCTCGGCAACCGCGGCTTCTCCATCGGCATCAACGACGTGACGCCCGGCGCGGACTTGCGCGCGCAGAAGGAAACCATGGTGGAGGACGCGTACGCCAAGTGTGACGAGTTGATCCGCCTGTACACCGCGGGCAAGTTGGAGACGCAGCCCGGCTGCAACGAGGAGGAGACGTTGGAGGCCAAGATTGGTGGCTTGTTGTCCAAGGTGCGTGAGGAGGTGGGAGAGGTGTGCATCCGCGAGCTCGACCCGTTGAACGCGCCGTTGATCATGGCCACGTGCGGGTCCAAGGGCTCCACGTTGAACGTGTCGCAGATGGTGGCGGTGGTGGGCCAGCAGATCATTTCGGGCAACAGAGTGCCTGACGGCTTCCAGGACCGCTCGTTGCCGCACTTTGAAAAGATGTCCAAGTCGCCGCAGTCCAAGGGTTTCGTGCGCAACTCGTTCTACAGTGGCTTGACGCCGCCCGAGTTCCTCTTCCACGCCATTTCCGGCAGAGAGGGCTTGGTGGATACCGCGGTCAAGACCGCCGAGACGGGCTACATGTCGCGGCGGCTCATGAAGTCGCTCGAGGACCTCCTGGCGCTGTACGACAACACGGTGCGGAACTCCGCCAACGGCATTGTGCAGTTCACCTACGGTGGCGACGGCTTGGACCCCATGGAGATGGAGGGCGACGCGCAGCCGGTCAACTTCCACCGCCAGTGGGCGCACGCGCTCAACGTGACGCTCGACAATGCCGAGAAGGGCCTCCTCCCGCGTGAGATCATGCAGGCCGTGGACGACGTGTTGCGCCCGTTGGAGGTGGCGCTCGTGCGCTACGACAACCTCGGCCGGGTGGTTGACGGCGACAACGTGGAGCACATTGACCAGAAGGACGCCGAGCGGGCGTACTACCGCTCGATTCGCGACTACGTGGGGCAGAAGGCGGCACAGTTGGCGGCGATTCGCACGCGTCGCGGGCTCGCGCCCGGCGACAGCGACGAGGCTGCGGCGGAAAGCGCCGTGGCAGACCCGCGGCTTGTGGCCACCAACCAGCTCTTGAAGATCTCCTCCGCGGCCGTGGCGTCGTTCTTGCAGTCGTGCCTCTACAAATACATCCGGGCCAAGGTGGAGCCCGGCACTGCGGTGGGCGCCATTGGCGCGCACTCGATCGGTGAGCCCGGCACGCAGATGACGCTTAAGACGTTTCACTTTGCCGGTGTGGCGTCCATGAACGTGACGCTCGGTGTGCCGAGAATCAAGGAAATCATCAACGCGGCCAAGGTGATCTCCACGCCCATCATCAACGCGGTGCTTGTCAACGACGACGACGAGGTGGCGGCGCGTGTGGTCAAGGGCCGCATTGAGAAGACGTTGTTGAAGGACGTGGCGTTCTTCATCGAGGACGTGTACAAGAACGACATGGCGTACCTCTCGGTCAAGATCGACACGCGGCGCATCGAGCGGTTGCAGTTGGAGTTGACGCTCGACAACATCCGGCAGGCGATTGCCGCGGCGCCCAAGCTCAAGATCTTGGCCAGCGAGGTGTCCATCTACGGGCGCGACCGCGTCAACGTGCTCGTGACGCACCGCGAGCCCAAGAGCGAGGCGCTCGCCCGCACGGCGGCTGCGGACGCGCGTGCGGTGGACCGCAACAACGCGTTGTTCTTCCGCATGCAGCACCTCAAGCGCATGTTGCCCGACGTGGTGATCAAGGGCCTCGCCAACATCTCGCGCGCGGTGATCAACATCCGCGAGGACAACAAGAAGGAGCTCTTGGTGGAGGGCTACGGGCTCAAGGACGTCATGTGCACCGACGGCGTGGTGGGCACCAAGACGGTCACCAACCACGTGCTCGAAGTGTACCTGGTGTTGGGCATTGAGGCGGCGCGCGCGTCCATCATTGGCGAGATTGACTACACCATGAGTAAGCACGGCATGAGTGTGGATCCGCGCCACATCCAGCTCTTGGGTGACGTGATGACGTACAAGGGCGAGGTGTTGGGCATCACGCGGTTTGGCTTGTCCAAGATGCGCGACTCGGTGTTGCAGCTCGCGTCGTTCGAGAAGACCACCGACCATTTGTTCGACGCGTCCTTTTACATGAAGAACGACAAGATCGAGGGCGTGTCCGAGTGCATTATTTTGGGCCAGACCATGAGCATTGGAACCGGCGCGTTCAAGATGGTCAAGACCTCCGAGTTGGACCCGCTGCGCTTGCTACGCCGCCCCACCTTGTTTGAGAGCTTGGCATAGTTATAGAGTGAAAAGTTTACTGGGGCATGATGTAGGTATGGGCTAGGAGTTCCGGGTTTGGCTGAAGCAAGAGGGTGGGCAACGTGCACGAATATGTGTAGTTGTTGCAATCTTTTCGGGACTTTTTCGAGGATGCAGTTGCCATGTGATTGGAGAGTGGTAATGGAGCAGTGACAAGCGGATTTTCAGAACTATCGCTTGATAGTGAATATCCAGAATGACAAGATTTGCTAATTTGTAACTTGTGGATAAGCCCGGCTTAGAGAAGTGGTGTATGAGATTGAGACTATAATTGGAGTACAGTGATTGAACGATGGAAAGTGATGAGTCAATGGAGTTCAATAAGTGGGGTTGGAGCATCCAAAGTGAAGAAGAGAGAAAGAGTAGAAGAGTGAAAAAAAAAAAATATGAATTGCGTGAAGTAAGCGAAGCGTAGTGATGGAAAAGGAGGCGATAAAGTGCAGTTGAGAAGTTGAGAAAATAGATAACAAGTACTTGAGTTTTGATGACTCCAGTAGTTCGGTTGTTTGTCGTTCAGTTTCCAAATCGTTGAATTATCAATTTTTTCAGTTGTTTAGGTTTTGGGTGTTTGCAAAGTGGTAGATAAGTAAAGTGTTGAAGTACTGAGTACTGAAGTGCTAAAACTGCTGTTTAGTTGGAATAATGAGCGATGATTGGGTACTTTAGTTTTTTGGTTGATGAAGAATTCCAGTGACTAGTTGAGCAATTGAATAGATAGTATAAGTACATGTATATGGCAAATGGCAAATGGCATATGGCAAATAGTCAATGGTATTTGAATCACGACAATCAGTGGAAGCAACTCAAATCCAAAAACGAGACGTGTTTTCATGTAAACAAAAATCAACTCCACCAATCTGAAAAAATCGACTCTTTTTCGAAGTTCTGACCAAGACGATGTAGCAGCCAATACTTGAAGATGCCCAAAAACAGCTATTGCAGCAAACTCGGCAAGCAAAACAGGTGGCAGAAGAATTTCTGACAGAAAAAGTTCACAGAAACAAAAGCAAAAGAAGACAATAAAAAAACAGAAACAACCGGGAAATTCTCTGCATTTTTACTGATCTCAGATGTTCGGTTCATTTACACTCGCTCGTTTTTGTAGGAGCGCGACATTGGCCTCGCAAACCACAAACAACTTTCATTGCATCAACAAAATAAACCATAAACAACATTCGTTGCATCAACAAAATAAACCACAAGGCAACACCATGTCGCGTGACTCGCTGTACTCGTCGGTGCACTTCTCCAACCACCAGCAGGCCTCGTACATGGAGCTGTGGAAAGACTACTATATTGAGTACGACGACATAAACACCACACGCTTGTTCGAGGAAACCGCCAACATGTTCCCGCAGTTCCTCTTGGAGGAGGAGGAGGACGGCGCCATCCCGCTCAACTCGTCCATCTTCGGCGCCAAGGTGCACAAGAACCGCAGCTTGCTCAAGCACAACGTGTGGACGGACCTCAACGTGGACGTGCTCCGCAGCAACCCGCCCACCAAGAAACTCCCGGACGGGTCCATCCTCCACACGCTCCACGCGGGCGACACCGAGCCCTCGCTCAGCGACTTCTTGGCCAACGGCTACAACGTCGAACACGCCGAAAACCCAGACGTCCTGGCGTCCAACATCTCCCACGACGACATCTGGCTCAACACCACGTCCGAGTTTCTGGCCAACCACACCTTCAGCAACCTCAAAATGCGCAACAACAGCAGCAGCTACCAGGCACAAACGCCCCGGGTCGGCAAAACCAGGCAGCCGTCGCAGGACAAGTTCCAGACGCCCATCACGCGCATCATGCGCTAGATCACTGCCAACACCGCGCGGCGGTCGCTCTCGATGTCCGCCTTCAACTGCAGCAACTTGGCCGCGCGCGCCCGGCCCTTTGCCGCCCTGTTTTTGACCCGCACTGCCGCCAACACCATCGTGGCCACGGCCTTGAACGTCACGCGCTTCTTCCCGTAGATAGACTCCCGCGAAGTGTCTGGCGTGATGCCGCACTGCGCGAGCTTGTCCAAGTCCTGCTGGAGAAGCTGGTTGGAGCTCTGGAGCGAGATCGCCATGTACTGGTTCATGTGCGCCAAGTCGCTGCAGCGCGTGCTCAACTCGAACAACTTGGCCTTGCAAAGACTGAGCTCGTTTCGCAAAAGCCGGTTTTCAGGGCCTTTGGAGCCGAGGTCGGTGGCCGCTAGTCTCGTGTTCAACTGCTCGATTTGGCTCTGCAACTGCGCATTCTGCTTGCGCGTCCGCATGCTGTCCTCTGTCGTCTTGAACGAGTTCTTGTACCCCTGGATCTCCATGTCGTTGATTTTCGTCGCGAGCTTCGTGCAGTGTTTCGTGGTATGGGCCAAGTCCTGCGTCAAGCCGTCAACCTTGACCTCAAGCCGGCTCTTCTCTTGCCGAAGATGCTTGGCATCGGCCTCCATCGCATCGAGACTGTCCTCCATGCGCGATTTCTCGTCCTTTGCTCTCTTGAGCCGGAACTCGAGATCTTGGATCTTCAAATCGTACTCCTCCGCAAGCCGGTTGGACAGCTCGATGCCTGTGCCCCTCAACCTCGAGGCCTTCTCCAAGAGCTCCTTGTTCGTGCGGCGCACCTCTTCCAATTCGCTTTCGAGGAGCGCAACCACTGGCGACGTGGAATTAATGAACGCCAGGCTTTGGGATTCGGCGAGTGCGTCGGCGCGGTTTTTGTGGTAGCGGAGCTCGTCCTCCAAGTCTCTTCTCGCCCGGTCGTTGTCAGCCTGAAGAGCGCGGAGCTCGTGGTCAAACTCGCTCTTGAGTTTGTAGAAATCGCTTCTGTCGTCGGCGACAAATGCCGTTTTGAGCTCGCGATTGAGCTCGCGGATCCGCGCCTCGAGGGCATCGACAACCGCATCCTTGTCCAAGACAGAATTCTGAAGCTTCTGAATGTTCCTCTGCTTTTCCTGTAAGTCAATGTCTTTTGCCTCCAACTCATTTTGCAACTTTATGAGTTGTGGAGCGTGTCCGCTGTAGCTTGCGGGCCGGGCGCTCCGCTCGATGTCGTCCTCGAGCTTTCTGATTTGCAACTTCAACGCGTCAATGTCGAGATTTGCCCGCCTGGTTTCTGCATCGTTGCGTTTCCGTGCTTCCTCCGACTCGGCAACGTCGGTGTTTCTCTTCTTCAAAAGCTGCTCCTTCTCTCGAAGCCCCGCCGCGAGCGTATCGACCTCGGCCTTTAAAGATGCAATGTGTTCGGCTGACCGCTTGTACTTGCCGTCGAGAGATTCGAGCTCCTGTTCAGTTGCGGACATGGCGTCCTGGAGCGCCGCGTGCTCCTTCTCGTAAAAGTCCAAGCGCTCCTGCAACTCGGCGTTTTCCTCGGACAACCGGCGCACTTTCGCCGAGTCGATGCTGGTGGCGTACAACTCGTCTGTGAGCCGCGCCACCTCGTCTTGCAACTCGCGGTTTTCCGCAGCAAGCGTTTCCTCCTTGGCGCGGAGATCGTCAATCTGCCGCTGGTAGTGCCGCACGGTCGACTGGCTGTCGAACGCTGTCGACCGCTCCTCCATGAGCGAGCGGATCTGGGCCCTTAGCGAGTACTCGTCCTTGTCCTTTGCCTTGAGCTCGTTGGTCACAGCCGTGAGCTTTGCCTGGAGCCTTTGCACGTCGGCGGATTTTTCCGCGGCAATGTCGTCGTACGACAGCTCCATGCGCTTGAGCCTGTTGCGAAGCTGCGTGGCTTCCTGGAGCGCAGCCTCTAGCTGCGAGTCGCGGTCCTTGGAAGACCTGCTTCCGGACGCCAAGCCGGCCACTTGCTGCGCGAGGCGGTCGACTTCGGCGCGCTTGTCCTCCAACTCGTGGCGCAACGTTTTGATGGTGCTTTGCGCCGAGTCCCGCTCGGCTTCAGCCTGGTCCAAATCTTCCTGTGCAGCGCGGAGGCGGCGGTCGGCGGTGGAGGCCTCGAGCTGGAACTTCTCCAACTGCTCGGCGGCGTCCGGCGGGAGCTCTGAAAGCTGTCTCTTCGTTTTGTAGAGCTCTGCCTTGAGGTTGTTGTTTTCCTCTTGCACGGACTTCATGTCGCCAGACACGGAGCCGGCGTTCTCGAGCTGCCGCATGAGCGATTGGTTCTCCGCCAGGAGAAACTCCACCTTGTCCAAAATGTCCTGCGGCACGGCGGGCGCGGCGGCGTCGGAAAGCTTCCGCTGCAACTGGAGGATTTCGTAGTCCTTTTCCTCGAGGGCCTCTTTGTACAGGGCGCGCATGGCGTTGACCGCGGAGACGTCGCGCGGCGACTGGGCGGCGTCTGCGTCGCGGAACTTGCGCTGGACGTCGTCGAGCTCGCTGGCGAGCTTCATGAGCTGCTGCTTCAAGTCCACGTTTTCGTGGGCCAAGTCGCGGTACTCCGCTGGAGTTTGCTTCAAGAACTTGGACAACGTGGCCACCTCGATCTTGAGGTTGTAGTTCTCGGCACTGAGCTCCTTGTTGTCGGCCTGGAGCGCCTGGATGGAGTTGCTGTTTTCCAGGCCCAAGATCGCCAGCTGCGGCCGGAAGCGGCCGTCTTTCTGGCCGCTGCTGCGCGGCTGCGTGTTTCGGTGGGCCGCGGCCAAGTCGATCGAGTTCATGGTGTCGAAGTGCTCCGTGGTGTCGTCAAAGGTGGAGTTGATGTTGGCGTTGTTGATTTTCTCGGTGTTGAGGCGCATTCGGCCGGGGCTTTCGGGAGGTGAGCGCCGCGACGTGTGCCGGGACAGGCCGCGTTTCCCGATGGGCGTGAACTCGAGCCCGCGGGAGCCAGATCCCACGAGAGAACTTAGGGAAAACATGTGGTTGTAGGTGCAATGTTGATGTTTTTGTGAGAAGTACGCGCCGCGCACGTGCACGGCCACGTGACCAACGCGTGAAGCGGGAACTAGGGTAGTGAAGAGTTCAGATTTAGTGGAAGTTTTTTTTTTTTGTGGTTTTACTGGAAGGGCTCGAGATGGCCAAAAAGGCCTCCATGACTTCGCTGTGACCAGAATGTGGTTACATTGCGGATAGTGATGGATTCTGAATGGAACGCAAGCAGCTGTCGGTCTCGAACTTGTCAATTGGTGAAGTTTCATTCTCCGTTTTTTGCAATTTTCGTTTTCGCCATGTTTGGTGTACTCAATCTCATTTTGATTCTTTGATTGCTCTTCTCCAGTTACATTTTGATTCTTTGATGAGTTCCCATTTTCATTTCTCAGATGGCCTTTACTCACTTTTTGACAATTCTATTCTGCAGTTGGTCAATTCGTCATTCTTTGTGCTTTTTGCAGTTCTGCAACTCTGCAGCTTTTTGTCTCTGCTTCAATTGGCCAATCCTTTAATTGGTGACCTCTTCAACTGGCCAATCGGGCAACTCGTCAACTTGTCCCTTTCAACTGATTTATTCAAACCTTCGAATCTGCCAATTTGCACATCTTCTGCATTTCTACGTGTGGTTTTTCCTCAAATGGACAATTGGTCTACCTCAGTTCTTCAATACTTCAATTCTTCAATGCCGTAATTATTTGAGTCTTCCAATCTCTGAGTATTCCAGTTTTCTGTCTTTCAATGGGACAATTATTCAATTGTCTGTTCTGTCCTCAAGCTGCAATTCTTCAATTCTTCACTTCTTCGGTTCTTCAATCCTTCAATCCTTCAATTCTTCAATCCTTCAATTCTTCAATTCTTCAATTCTTCAATTCTTCAATTCTTCGGTTCTTCAATACTTCAATTGTTCAATTGTTCAATTGTTCAATACTTCAATTGTTCAATTCTTCAATTGTTCAATTCTTCAATTGTTCAATTCTTCAATCCTTCAATTCTTCAATTCTTCAATTCTTCAATTCTTCAATTCTTCAATTCTTCAATTCTTCAATTCTTCAATTCTTCAATTCTTCAATTCTTCAATTCTTCAATTCTTCAATTCTTCAATTCTTCAATACTTCAATTGTTCAATTCTTCAATTCTTCAAGTCTTCCACCCTTTGAGTGTTCAAATCTTATATCTGCAATTGCTCAATTTTTCAATATTCTGCTCTCCTTGAGCTGCAATTCTGCAATTTCGTGAGTCTGCAACTCGTCGATGCAATTCTCTGATTCTGTGATTCTGCAATCTTCAGTGCTGCACTTCTGCACTTTTGCACTTTTGCACTTTTGCACTTTTGCACTTTTATTGCCCCATCGGACATTTTGGCAGCTCTTGTCGGCTCTTCAATCGACCATCAGGCTGACTAAAAGTGACGTCCAAGTGACGAGAAATGGCATTTAGGTGGCCAAAAATGACATTCAAATGGCTGGCTTTCACGATTCAGAAGGCCGAAAGTGACGTTGAACTGTCAATATTGGTATCCAGGTGACAACAAGTGACATTCAAATGGCCAGAATTGACACCCAGATTGCTGAATTCGACACATCTGTCAAAAATGAATCTCAGCTGGCCAGTTTTGAGGTGCAGACCAGATGTTCACTTGACATTCACCATCAGGTTGACAATATGTGACATTCAGATGGCCAAATTTGACATTTGGCTGACTAAAAGTGGCATCTGGAGACAAAAGGGGATAATTAAATGGCCAAAACTGAAGTCGAGCTGACCAAACAGCGTTGCCACCAGTAGTGACCGAAAGACCTCGTTCAAATTTGAACAGGCGACTGCATCGAAACACTGCTCTCGACACCTGTCTCCGCCGTCTTTGGTCGGAATTGCTACGTCTGCTGGAAGCAGTTTTCAAGTTAAGTGTATTACCATCAGACAGGTTCTGGAGCGAACCTTCTCCGTGTTGGTTATTTGCCTCTTGTCGAAAGCATTCAGCTGCCTCGCATCTCAAGAACCGTTGCATCTGTCCAGCTATGAAGGAATTAGTGTGCAAGGCTTGAAGAAGCCGGAAATGCAAAACACATGTTTGTAGCGAGTGATGTATTCTCAGAGATGAGACTTTGTGATATCGTCATCACTTCGTTGGTTGGCGGTGCAGTCAAATGGGGTGACATGGTGAGTTCAAAGCCTGAGGCGCCGAGACAAGATGGGCCAGTTTTTTTTTTGGGGACAGTTGGTTCACTTTGCGACGCAAGCATTCAGCCGTGGTAAAAGCGCATTTGAGCATTAAGCCCACATCAGAACTTCGGCAGTTCTAATGGCCCGGCTCTTGCCTGTCGCCGCCGCGCTTCTGCCACCTCGTGTGCACTCATTGGCCGTCAGCTTCGCCACTGTCGCTGGCCTCCGCCGCCTCATCGGCAGCCTCCGCCACGTCCACGTCCATCGCCATCTCCTTGTCCGCGTCCACGTACGAGTCGCACATGCACCAGATGGTCAAGTGGTGCACGCCCGGAGTCGGCACGACAAAGTCCACCGTCACGCGCTGCGACACCAGCGCCACCGCGGTCTTCTTGACCGCGTACAACTGGCGCGTGTGCGCGTCGCCCACCACCACCCACCAGGCCTCGGAGCGCGGAGCGTCAAAGCGCGCCGACACCACGTCGAGGCTGGCCGCGTCCTCGTCGCGCTCGAGCACCACCGTGACCGCGTGGCTGCGGCCCGCCACCACCGCGCCCGCGAGCTCGTACCGCACGTCGATGTTGGGGTACTGGTTGACAAAGTCCGCCACGCGCTGCAAGCGCGCGCCGTCCAAGCGCAACACGTCGTCGCGGTCCGCGTCGTCGAGCGCCATCAAGTCGTACACCGTCTCCACGCCGTGGCGGCCGCAGCGCTCGAGCATGGCGCCCGACACGTGCGGAAGCTGCAAGAGCGGGCTGTCGCGAAGCCACATGCCCTGCACAATCAGCTGGGCGAGGTCCATGGCCTGGAGCGCGTTGAGCCAGCCCTCGCTGGCGAGCACGTCCACCGCGGCCAGCACGAGCCGGAGCAGCGTCTCGGCGACGTGGGCCGCGTCGCGCGCCAACTCCGCCGCGAGCGGCACGCGCGACATGTGCGCCTGGAGAAGCACAAACGCCTTGACGTGCGGCAGCGCCCAGTCCGCGTCCGCGGCCGGCGCGAGCGGCACCTGCGCCGCGAGCCGCTCCACCGCGCGGTCGTCGCCCGCGCGCACGGGCAAGTCGTCGAACTCGGCGCCGCCCGTCACGCACTCCACGAGGTGGCGCACGCGCGCCTTGGCCGTCAACGCCGCGAGCCGGCGCATCAGCGCCACGGCCACGGAGTAGTACGACGCGATCATGGCGCCGTTGAGCGGCACCACCTCTTCTTCTTCTTCTTCGTCTTCGTCTTCGTTTGCGTTTGCGTTTTCGTCGCCGCCGTCGGCAATCTCCACGAGCTGCGCGGCCTGCAACTCCTCCACCGCCTCCTCAATCATCTCGGACAAGTGCTCCGAGAGCCCCACGTGGCTGGCGTCGGTGACACCGTAGAAGCCCGGGTTCTGCGCCACGCGGCGGTACAAGTACAGGTGCGTGAGCCAGTCGAGGCAATCCTGCTTGGTGCGGCACGTCTGCGCCGCAAACTCGTGCACCAACACGTCCGCGAGCGCCGCGTGCACCGTGCTCTCCACGGGCAAGCCGTCCGCGAGAAACTGGCGGTACTGCGCCACCTTGCCCTCGTGCACGTACGCCACCACGCGCTCGCGCGCGCACCCCACCATGCTGAGCACGTCGCCCACCAAGTAGTCCGTGTGCTGGAACACGTCCGCGGCCTGCGTGCCCAACACCACCACGCCACGCGCGCGCGGCGCGTACGCGGCGGTGGCCCGCGTCGCCACCACCACGCGCACGCAGTCCGCGGCCACCAACCGCTCCACCACCGCGCGGTCGCCCGCGCACAAGTGCTCGTGGTAGAGCGCCACGCCGCGCCGCAACAGCGCGCGCAACGCCGCGTCCTGGACCTTGTCGAGCGCCGGCGCCGCCGCCGCCGCGTGCGCCTCGCCCACCGCCGCCATCGCGGGCACGAGCGCCTGCGCGGCCGCGCGAGACGCCACAAACACCACCGCGGGCGCGAGCGCCGCCGCCGCCGCCGCCGCCGCGTCCGCGTGCTCTGCCGCGGCGTCCACGGCCGCGCCCGCGTACGGCCGGAGCGCGATTTCGACGGGCGCCGCGCGTGCGCCCGCGGCAAAGTTGAGCACATTGTGCTTGGCGCAGCCAAGCCACTCGCCGAGCTCGCGCCCGTAGAGGAGCGGCGCCAGGAGCGCCACCACGCGCACGTCGCGCTCGAGCGCCGCGGCCATGGTGCGCACGCGCGTGAGCAGCGCCTCGTAGGCCGCGCCGGCGGCGCCGCCCACCAAGTGCACGTCGTCGGCCACCACCACGTCGAGCGCCTGCACGGCCTTGCGGTGGCGCCAGCGGCGCGACACGGCGTCAAACTGCGCCGGCGTGGCGAGCACCAAGTGCGTGCGCGCGAGGATGCGCGCGTCGCGCGGCAAGTCGCCGGTCAAGCACGCCACCGCCTTGGGCGGGTCCGTGAGCGGCGCGAGCACGCGCGCCCAGCGCGCGGCGAGGCGGAGCACGAGCTCGGGCTGCGGCTGGAGGTACACGACCCGCTGGCGGTTCTGGCGCCACGCGTGGAGAATGGCGAGCTCCGCGAGCGCGGTCTTGCCCGTGCCCGCCGCCGCGCCCACCAACACGCTGGCGTTGGTGCGGAAAACCGCGTGGAAGCACTGCAGCTGGAGCTTGTTGAAGTACGCGAACGGAAACACCGCGGCGAACGGCGCGGCCGCGGCCACGGGCACGCTCTGCACGTCGGCGACCGCGGTGGGCGCGTGCGGCGCGCGCGGCGGCGGCACCGCGTACATGGGCACGGGCACGCGCCACGGCGGGTGGAGCCAGCGCTCGCTGGCCACGGACACGAACATGGCGGGCGCGGGCGGCGCGGGCGCGGGCACGGCAAAGTCGAGGAAGAGCGTGCGGTTGACGTTGTGCGCCGACACGCGCACCGCCGCGTCGTGCAAGATGCGCTCGCCGTCCGCGTCCTCCACCACCACCACCAACGGCTCCGCGCGCGCGTGCACGGCCGCGTTCCAGCGCCAGCGCGGCGTGAGCTCCACGCACACGCGCACCGTGTCGGGCGCCACGGGCTGCGCCTGGCACGCCACGTCCACGTGCGGGAACTGCGCGAGGAGCGGCGCCACCGCCGCGCTGCTGCCCTTGTAGTTGATGGCCTCGGCGAGCTGCGCCGCGTCCAACGCCGCGAGCGCCGCGAACGGCAAGTGCGACGCCTCTGCGGCGCGGATGAGCGCGGGCGGCGCGAGCGCGCCGAGCTGGCGCCACGGCGACTGCGTGTTCCACATGCGCCGCTCCACGAACTTGCACCAGTCCAACGCGATGCGCGCGGGCTGCGCCCAGCGGCGGCGGCGGCACATCTCGTGGAGCGCGCGCCAGAGCCGCGCCGCCAGCTGCGTGACGTGGATCATGTCGGCCACGAGCGCGAAGCCGTGCAAGCGCAAGCGCGACACGTGCGCCTGCAACAACACCGCCACCTTGGTGGCCGCGGCATCGCCGCGCACGGGCACGGGGCAGCGGTCTGCCAACGCGGCCACCTCCGCGGCCTCCTCCTGGCGCACGGCCATGTGGCGGAACTCGCCGGAGCCCGCGAACACGCGCACGAGGTCCATGTCCGACATCCACGGGCGGAGCTGCTGGTGGTAGTGCGCCACGGACCGGTGGTCGATGTAGAAGTGCGCGGCGATGCGGCCCAACTCGGTGGGCGCCACGGCGCCGGACACGGCGTCGTACACGGCCATATGGCTGCGGTGCAAGAGCGCCAACGCCAGGTGGCACAAGTCCGCGCGCCGCGCCGCAAGCGAGGCGTCGGCTGCGGCGTCGGCCGCGGCGCCGGCCGTGGTGTCAGCGCCGCACGCGCCCACCTGGTAGAGCGCCGGCGCCCGGAGCATGCGCACGTACAAGTACGTCTGCGCCATCCACGCGGCGGCGCCCGCGCGGTCCGCCACAGCGCCCAACACAATCTCCGCGTTGAGCGAGTCCGCGAGCCGGCGCACCATCTGCGACTCGATCGGGAGCTGCGCGTTCATCACCGCCAAGTAGTACGGGAGCTGGTCGTGCGCGGTGATGATCACGCCCTCGCCGCTCTGGTCGTACCGCGGCCGCCCCGCGCGCCCGAGCATCTGGTGGAGGTCCTGCGGCAGGAGCTGCACCCACGCGCCCTTCTCCGCGCTGTACGTGTCCGTGCCCTTGACAATCACCGTGTGCGCGGGCAAGTTCACGCCCCACGCCAACGTCGCCGTGGACACCAACACGCGCACGTGGCCCTGCGCAAAGAGGTCCTCCACCACCGCGCGGTCGTCCTTGTTGAGCCCCGCGTGGTGCACGCCAAAGCCCGCCGGGAGCACCGCCGCGAGCCCGCTGTCGCCGCGCGCCGCGGCCTCCTGCCGGAGGATTTCCTGCGACCCGGCGCTGACGGCGTCGCTGACGTTGCCGCTGTTGTTGCTGTTGTTGCCGTTATTGATGTTGTTGTTGTTGTTGTTGTTGTTGTGGCCGCTGCCGTTGCCCTCGGGGTCGCCGCCCGCGGCCCGCGCCGCGAGCCACTGCGCCGTCTTGACCGTGTCCTTGCGCAGGTGCACAAACACAATCACCTGGTGGCCCGCGGCGCGCGCCTCGGCCACCTTGTCGCCGCACGCCTCGTTCATGGCCGCGGCCTTCAACACGGCCTTCTTGTCCTTGACGCCCACAAACTGCTGCGCCAACGGGCACGGGCGGTAGCGCGCGTCAAAGTAGAAGCACGCGGCGGCGTCCGCGCCAATGAAGCGCGCCACGTCGTCGTAGTTGGGCAACGTCGCCGAGAGCGCCACCACGCGCACGCCCGGCTGGCGCTTCGCGCGCACAATGACGCTCTCGAGCACCGGCCCGCGCTCGTCGTGCAAGAGGTGCACCTCGTCCACCACCACGAGCCGCACGTGGCGCAAGTACACGTCGTTGGCGGCCTTGCGCGTCACCACGTCCCACTTCTCCGGCGTGGTCACCAAGATCTGCGTCTCGGCAATCTGCCGCTGGCTCAACGCCAGGTCGCCCGTGAGCTCGTTCACCACCACGCCGTACTGCGCCGCGAGCCGCCGCTCGAACTCGCGCATCTGCTCCGACACAAGCGCCTTGAGCGGCGCAATGTACACCGCCTTGAAGCCCTGCAAGTCGAGCTGCCCGTCCTCGCCGCGGTGGTTGCCGAGCACCCGGAGCACCGCGAGCATCGCCACGTTCGTCTTGCCCGCGCCCGTGGGCGCGCACACGAGCATGTTGCGGTCCGTGCCAAACGCCGTCGGGTACACCTTGGACTGCACGCGGTTCAACGTGCCGGTCTCGCCCGCCGGGAACGCGGCCCGCGCCCACTCGGGCATCTCGGCAATCGCCACGAGCCGCTCGCCCGTCTCCTCGAGCGCGGGCGGGCCCTCGGGCGCCGGCACCGAGATGGTGTCGTAGAGCTTCTTGTTCTGCTGGTACGAGCCCTTGGGGAGCACGATCTTGGCGCTGGCCATGAGCTGCGGGCCCTGCTCGAACGCCAACGCGTCGAGGTCCACCTCCTGCGGCGCCCGCGCCCCGCCCGTGGGCCGCGCCGCGGCGGCGCGGCGTTCGTTGTCGTCGTCGTCGTCGTCGATTTTGCTGTTGCTGTTGCTGTTGTCGTCGTTGTTGTTGTTGTCGTCGTTTTTGCTGTCGTTGTCGTTGTCGTTGTCGTCGCGCTTGCGCTTGGTGGTCACGCCGAGCTCCTGGAGAAGCGCGCCGTGGCCGCCCGCCCGGAGCTCCTCGATCGTCTTGGCGCGGTTCTGGAGCGCCCGGAGCCCGTACACGACGCGCCACCGGTTCACCACGCAGAACTTGGCGAACGCGAGGTGCTGGTACTGGAGAATCTCCAACACGCCCGCCTCCACGGCGCGGTCGTCGGCGCCGCCGTCCGAGAGAAGCCGCAGGATGGCCTTGCACGTGGCCACCACCTCCGCCCGCTCCTTGTCCGGCTCGAGCGCCAGCAACCGCGCGTAGAGCACGTCCTTGGTCACGTCGCCCATCGTAAACGCCGCCGCCGCCTCCTCGCGAAGCGCCACCACCTCGCTGCCGAGCGCGGCCTCCATGTGCTCGGCGCCGTCGTCGGCATCGTTGTCGGCGCCGCTCGCTGGGTCGAGCCCGCTGTTTGCGTCGAGCCCGTTTTGGGCGCCACCGCCCCTGCTCGGCAGCGCCTCTCCTTCCTCCTCAAATTCCACCGCAATGATTCCGTCCGCTGCTTCCGAGGCGCCGTCCGCGTCCTCCTCCTGGTAGTCCGTAATCAGCTTGGCGTGCGCCACCAAGGCGGACATTTGCGTGTCGGGCACTTTCGTCGAGAGGAGCTGCTCGATGCGCTGCCGCTTCTCCACGATGCCGCAGTCCGCGTACAAAACCTCCAACACGGCGTCGGCCGCCGACACAATGACGCTGTGGGGCTCGTCGGGGATAAGGCTCCAGATCTCCGTCGTTAGCCGCCCAAAGTTGGCGCGGTTCTGCGCGGTTTTCGGCCGGTACAGGATCTTCTCCACGGCGAGGTCGCTCTGGAGAAACGCCTCGTCCGCGTGTGCGGCCGCGGGGGCGTCGTTCAGGGGCGTTTTTTGGGCGGCGGGTGCTGGCGCGTCGTTTGCGACTCGGGAGCCCATTTCCCTCGCGGAGATCTGGCCCGCCATCGTGTGCGGCTCGTACGCCACGTTCTGCTCCTGGGTTCGGCTCCTGCCGTTCTCCACCATGCTGTGTGTAAAGAGTGTTGTGTGGAGAGGTGTGGAAGGTGTAGGTGGTGGAGATGGGCGTCACGTGTGCGAGATGCGGGTGCGCACGTGCGCGCGCACGTGACTACAGGGCGCTACAGCGGTTACGACAGGTCCCTATGATTCCATCAGTTTAGTAGACGTGGTTGGAGAAGTCGTTCTTCTCGAAGTTCCAGGTGTCGTCGGAGATTCTGCCTCTCAACTCGGGGATCTCGGTGCCCTTGACGTACACGTCCTCGAACAAGATCTCCATCTTGGCGTCTGGTGGGGCGTCGGCCTCGGCCAACGCAACCTGCTCGTCCACCAACTTTCTGGCCTCCTTGTCAAAGGTCTTGATCTCGTCCTCGGTGGCGATGCCCAAGTCCAAGAGCACGGCCTTCATGCCGGAGATGGGGTCCTTTCTGGATCTCATGTGCTGCACCTCCTCTCTGGTTCTGTAGGTGGTGCCCGGGTCGGACATGGAGTGGCCACCGTATCTGTACGTCTCGTACTCCATGACCAAGGGGCCGTTGCCGGAGGCGCACCAGTCCTTGGCGAACTTGGAGGCCTGGTAGCAGGCCAAGATGTCCATGCCGTTGACCTTCAAGCCGGGAATGTACTGGCCTCTCTTGTGGTACTCGACCATGGCCGACGACCGCGACGCGGCGGTGCCCATGCCGTATCTGTTGTTCTCACAGGCGAAGATACAAGGCAAGTTCCACAACTTGGCCATGTTGTAGGCCTCAAAGACCTGGCCCTGGTTGGCGGCACCGTCGCCGTACAACGTGAAGGTGGCGTTCTTCTCGTCTCTGTACTTGTGCGCGAACGCCAAGCCGGCGCCCAATGGCACCTGGGCTCCGACAATGCCGTTACCGCCGTAGAAGCCGGTAGCGAACATGTGCATGGAGCCGCCCTTTCCGTAGGAGACACCGGATCTCTTGCCCATCAACTCGCCCAAGATGGCTCTGATGGAGGCGCCTCTCATGTACGCGAAGCCGTGGCATCTGTACGAGGTGATGACGGTGTCCTGCTTGGTGATGGCACCCTCGATACCCACGGCAATGGCCTCCTGGCCAACGGACAAGTGGCAGAAACCGCGGATTTTCTTGGCCTTGTACAAGGCGTCGGCGGCCATCTCCATTCTTCTGACGGTGACCATCTCCTTGTAGAAGTTGACCAACTGGTCCTTCTCCATCTCAAAGTTCAATTCGGGGAGCTCCTCCAAGTTGTAGCCTTCAAACGACGAGGCGGGCAATTCGATGCTGACCAAGTCAGACGAGGCCGAGGCCATGCTTCTCTTGGCAGAGGCCAACACGCGGGGCAAGGGGCGAACGGCACCGTGACGAAGCATTTTAGTGAAGAAAGAAGTGGAGGAAAACAGAGGAGGAAAACGGAACGGCGCGGGAGGTAGCCCTCCGCCGGGCTTGCACGTCCGGGCTGGTGCACGGGTGCGGGCCCAGCGCCCAGCGCCGCCCCCCACGCCCGAGCCGGGCCCCGGAAAAGGCGGCCCGGGGCAAAGTGCCGCCGCCGGTTGCGCCTGGCGAGTTTGCGGGCGCTTGGGCCGCGTGCCCGTGGCGCTGCCGTGGGTGCAACTTGTCCGTCTGCGGTCTTCGCGACAACCAATGGAGATAAGACACCGGCGGGCGGTGCACGCGGGGAGCGGCTGCCAAAAACGCCGGGCAGGGCCGAAGACTACGGGCTGTTTTTCTATCTGGCGTTTTGAGGCCGCTTGGTTTTGGGGGCCGCTTGGTTCTGGGGCCGTCTATTGGCTGCTGGGGTTGCACCACGGGAGGTAATGATGTTTTTAGCGAGGCGGCCAGCCAGCGAAGCGAGAGAGGCGAGGAAGGCGAGAGAGGCGAGGGAAAAGCGGGGAGCGGAGCAGACAGGCCTGGCCGCCCGACGTTTCTTCCGCGCCCACTTTGGCCCCCGGGTCCCGTCGTCGGCTTCTTTCTTCTGTGCTGCCCGTGGGATGTACTGGTGTGGCCAGCAATCGGCCAAGACCTGGTAGTCGGCTTGGCCCCGAAACGTGGTCTCAGACCTCATGTTTTTTAAAAGCAACGTTC
This sequence comes from Metschnikowia caudata, assembly GCA_008065175.1. Lineage (NCBI taxonomy): Eukaryota > Fungi > Ascomycota > Pichiomycetes > Serinales > Metschnikowiaceae > Metschnikowia > Metschnikowia caudata. The sequence goes on from VATF01000002.1 coordinate 342,690, forward strand.
TTGGAACTGCAAATTCAGAAATTGGATTTTGATCATGGGCTGAATCAGACTCGGTATTTAGCCCAGTAGTCGACTCAGTATTCAGATTCGGTACTCAGACTCAGTAATTAGTTGAGTACTCGCATTCAGATTAGCTGAGTGCTCAGACCCAGTAATTGACTCAGTGACCAGACCCATTGCCCAGACTGATTGATTCAATATTCAGAGAGAGAATTCAGCTCGGAAACCAGATTTTCAATCAGACCCATAAGTTAGAACCACTGCCCAGACTCAGTACTCATACTCAGTAATCGGCTCGGCACTCAGACTCACAAACCACCAGACTCGGTCTCAGACTCAATTGACTCGGTGTTCAGACTCAAGAGCTAGAACCAAAATTCATACTCATTAGCCAGGCTCATTAACCAGACCCGGGGGTTAGACTCTTTAACCGGCTCGGGTCTCAGAGTCATTTACCAGAATCGGGTCTTGGCCTCATTAACCATACCCAGGTCTTGGACTCATTCACTCATTAACTAGGCCTCGCACCCAGATTCAGTCATTGACTCAGAAACCAGACCCTTGGATCAGGCCTACGACCCAGACACAGTAATTAGTATTAAGAGAGATTTCAGACACAGTAAGAGACCCATTGGTCAGATTCAGTACCCAGACTGAGTGCCCAGACTCGGTAAACAGACCTCTCAGACAGACGCAGTAATCAGACCCACAAATGAGGCCCGGGATTCAGATTCAAAATAAAGACTCACAAATCAGGCTCGGTCAATGAATTAATAACTATTCGGCAATTGACTCAGCAATGATTCAGTATCGAGACTCAGTAACTGGCTCGGTATTGAGACTCAGTAACTGGCTCGGTATTGAGACTCAGTAACTGGCTCAGTAACTGACTCAGGATCAGACTCACTTACCAGACTCAGTCTTCAAATCAGTACCCGGACTCAGTTATTGATCAGATGTCAAGCCCAGTGCCCAGACTTGCAAAACAGACTCAGAGTTCAGACCCAAAAATCGGACTCAGAACCCTGACTCGGTACTCAGGCCTAGTAACCAGAATGGGTACTAAGACTCCAACCCATTGACCAGACTCAGAACTCAGACTCAGCAATTGACTCGGTTTTCAGACTCAAGAATCTGTGTGAGTAACTTACTCAGTCATTCTACTCTGTAATTGACTTGGTATTCGGACTCATTAACCAGGCCCAGTTCTCATACCAAAGAGACACATTGAGTAACCAGACTCAGTAATCAGACCCAGATATTAGACCCAGTAATCAGATTCAGTATCCAGACTCGGCTAACAAAAACGGTTCCAAAGCCGTTATTTAGACCAGAACCTCAGACCAATTAGTCAGACTCGGTCCATACTCATTAATCGGACTCGGTACTCGGACCTAGTACTCAGACTCATCAATCAGACCCAGTACCCAGACTCCGTTATTGACTCAATGAACAGACTCAGAAATCAGACTCAGAAATCAGACACATCAATCGGACTCAATACTCAGGCTCAATGATCAGGTCCATTAATCAGATCTACCAGACTCAGCACTCATACTCAGTAATTGGTCCAGTACCCAGACTCTGTGACTGAATCACTCAGACTCATTCACCAGACCCAGCACCCGGAACCAATAATCAGACCCATTAGTCCTAGGGCCCAACCTCGTACGTCAGACCCAGTCCGGGTCATTTCTCATCCTCAGCAATTGGCATAGTGACCAGACTCAGTTGCAGACTCAGTGATTGACCCAAACTTCAAACTCAGTTCCAGACTCGGAAAGTGACTAATATCGATTTTAGAAATTAGGCTCAGTGATAGCTCGGACCCAGTGATCAGACCCAGTGATCAGGCCCAGTGATCAGACCCAGTGATCAGACCCAGTGATCAGACCCAGTATATCAGTGTTTGACCCAGTCACCAGACTCGGTGCACATACTCACTGATGGACTCAGTAACCAGACTCTACCATTGACTCAACCAGGCTTTACAATTGACTCAACCAGACTTAAAAATTGACTCAATCAAAATCTTCAGTTGACTTAACCAGACTTCAAAATTGACTCAACCAGACTATCGATCAGATCAATCAGACCCAGAAGTCAGACCCAGTACACATACTCAGTCATTAGTTCAGATTCTCGGTAATTGGCCCAGTACTTGGACCCAGGATTCGACTCAGTATTTGCCCCAGTGCTCTCAGTGATGGACTGCTCAGGCCCAGACTCCAGCACCAATACCCGGTCATTCGGGCCCCTCCATCCAGATTTTGAGTAATTTGAACAAAGGACTCCGCAACTGCCCAGTCTCGCGGTCTGAACCGTCATTCCACTCTCGCCACCCCAAATTATTTCTGTCGTACTGAGTGAGAACAGACGCAAGCCCGAAATACTCCCAAACTCCCGTCTCCCTCCCCCAGTTCCCCATCTCTCCCTTTCCATTTTCCCCAAATCCCTTTTCCCTTTACCTTTGCCCTCCCTTTTCCCTTTTTCTTCCACTCTTTTTTTGCTACTTTCCCTTTTCCCTTTCCCTTCCCTTTCCCTTCCCTTTTTCTTCTTTTTTTGGCCACTTTCTCCCATTCTCTCCTCCCGAGGTGTTCCTGCCCGCCCCACCGTTTCGCATCGCACCTCACTCGCCCACCTCCGCCATGCATCCGCAACTCGACAAAAACCGCTTCCACAGCTGCGAGGCGTTGATGGACGCGCTAGAAGAATGCCACCGCACGGAGTTCTTGAAGCAGGCGTTGGGGTTGTGCAACTTCGAGAAGGACGAGCTCGCCAAGTGCCTCAAGCTGACCCGCTTGGACGCCGCCCGCGAGAAGATCTTGCAGACGCGAGAGAAGCAGAAGGCGGCGGAGTTGCGCAAGAAGCGCATCGAGGAGGAGACGTACGGCAAGAACAGCTACTTGCGGAAGGTGGTGGAGCAGGCGAAAAAGGCCGGCGACAAATGAACCCGGCGGGCCCACCCACGGCGACCCTGCCACTGTACATAGACAAAAACCGTGATTCATAGTCCGTGGCTACAACATGCCCTGTTTATTTCTTTGCCTTGTCTATTTTTTTCGTTTATTCACAGACTCTTGCGAGAGTTGTATTTGGTTACACTCGCGTCTCTTGCTAGACTTGTATATTTCCGCTGCACTCACTGAATCTTGTTGAAATTGTAAAATTCTCCGTTTAACTCACGGACTTTTGCTAGACTTGTCTTTCGTTACAGCTCATCGACTCTTGCTAGCTTTGTAAAACTTTCCGTTACACTCACAGACCTCTACTAGACTTGTATATTTCCGCTGCACTCACAGACTCTCGCTAGACTTTATGTTCCCCCACGACACTCGAGGGCTCTTGCTCTCGGGCACTCTCTCCCGCTAATCCTGGCGCGTTCTCAAAACACGCTTCACCACCAGGTCCTTCGTGACAACGTACACCACCGCGCCCCAGCCCGACAAGGCGTCTCTGTCCATGGCATTTAGCAACGCCTGGCTGATGGTCTCGAACAAGTCCTCCGGCTCCAACTCCGGCTCGTACAAGGACTCGCACATGCCGTACAACTGGTCGCTGGCCGTGCCGCTGACGATGAAGTCCTTGGCAAAGTCGATGCACCCAATCAAGTCGAACCCGCAGATGAACGGCTTGTTCGTTTTGGACTCCAAGCCCGCCACGATGGGCCCGACAAAGTACGGCCCGAACCGCTTCTCGTACAACGACGACGACACCAAGTTGGCCAACGTGCGCGGCTCGATCTCGCGCTCCTCCCGCAACTTGTAGAGGTTGTGTTTCAAGCGGAAGTCCTCCTTCAACGTGAGCACGTCCGACGCCAAGCCGGTCAAGCCCAAGAACGTCTTGTCGCCGAACGGGAACACCTTCTCGAAGTTGTTGGCCAACCCCAACGACTGGTTGCCCAATCTCAAGTCACACGCAATGGCAATGCACTCCTTGCCGACCATGGCGACGGCTGAGCCTCCTGTTGTGTTAGTGGCCAATTGGGCGTGCGCTCCGGGGATCCGGGCGGCGGGCGGCGGGGAACGTACCGTTTATCGAACTTGGGTCTGACATGGGATATGGGGTTTTGGAGGCGGTGGAAGTTGAGGTGGCGCGCCGCGAGGGTCGGGCGCGTCACGTGACGCGCCCACAACTGGCCCGTCTTTTGGTCTTGCAGCTCGGTTTTTCAACCGCTGATTGAGGCATGGGTGTGATGGCTGGGTTTTTGTGTTTGGGATTGGTATTGCTTTTTCTGAGAATGGCGGTGCTGGGCAGAACTTCTGGCTTCTGTTGTGCCTTCGCAGACTTTCTGATGGCTAGTGCCGGTGTTTCTGATTGGGAGCCTTGTGTGAGGTTATTCTCTGATCTCCGATAATTCTGACTGAAATATTCTGGAGTTGAATCTCTTGTTGTCTTGGTTGTTCGATTGCGTTATTGCCGGGATTATCTGAGTACTCACTGGAGACTGGAGTGAGCACTGATCTTGTGGGGTTCTGACTTCGGGAATGCTGCCGATTGTGAATTTCTGATCTTTATCATTCTCTTGGTTTCGGCTATTGAGTCCTCCGATTGTTGTTTGTCTCTGCAATTGCCTGAGCTGGTGGTAAAGTGTACTGACGCTATAACTGCATTCCATGATACTGGAATAGTATAGATTTGCGTCAACAATTATTGTCTAAATACTTAAACTTCCAGTTTCTGTGATTTTTCAAAACCCGGCGATTCTGAGTCTTGGGGTTTCGATCGACTTTTCTTTCTGGCTCCTATTTAGTGAGCTGAGTTCTTTCAATTCCGATGATCATCACTGACCGTTCTCTGCTTGCTGAAAATATGTGGTTGCCGTTTTCTCATTGCCGGACTGTTCTGTCAATTCAATTACTAAGTCTTATTACAGGCAAACTCTGGTAGTTGTTGCATCCCGATAATGCTGGAAACTGGATAATCCAATAGGAATCATCTGACAACTTGAATCTGAACAGTAGCGTTTTCTTGTTACTGCCAAATCGTGATTACTGAATTCGATAAAATCAAAATGATCATAATATCGAAGAAGTTGTGTACTGGTCACTTTTTTATCTAGAATATGGCTAACCTGCTTCTGAGTATCGGGATCATCTAACTGCTGGAGAGACTCGAGTACAAATATACTTATCACCTGATTTTGTCTGACTGAAAGATGCATTTTCAGTCACTGGTCATTTTTGCAATCACCTGGTTCTTGGTGCTTCTGAATAGTGTGATTTCCCGACCAATGACTTCTCAAGACTGGAATATACTGATTACCAGTAATTTCTGGTTGCTGGAATTATTGAATTACTGAATTATCAGGCGACTGGAATCTTTTGGTATTGGGACTCTCTGGAAAACCATTGAGCAGTCAAAATGTAAGCCACTCTTCTCGTAGAATGGGGTTACAGTCCACTCTCGAGCGTTTCAGTCAGTCCTTTCCAAAAGTAATTCCAGACCAGCCTCGGCGGGTTCTTGTCATGAACTGACACATTATTTGCCTGGACAGAGATTCTATCGGTTTTCGTTTCAGCTGCATCATTGGCAGAACGATCTTTGCTGGCTTGGAGAAAATAGAGCACGGCCGCTCGCTTCATACTGTGCATTTCGCCATTCGAGGTAACCACTCAACCAACCTAAAGTCTCGGTATTTGTCGGCCGTGGTACCAAAAGTCAATAGTGGGCCGCCAATTAGTGAGCCAGACGCCAATCGTGAGCTATTGTGGAATTTTGGAATCATTCACTTCTCATGCAGCTGGCTCCTCCGGCTCGTCCTCCTCGCGAATGGTGTTGGTGCTGAAGCTCATGATCAACTCGTTCTTCACCAACTCCAAGTCGTCTTTGCGGTCGTCCATCGAGAGCAACTGCGAAACCGGGCTGTGGTCATCGCCGTGGTATCCCGCCAAGCTGTAGGTTCCCGGCGACTTGACCAACGACGCCTGCAACGTGTCGCTGTCGACCTCAGGTTCCATGACGTCACCCGCGAGCAACTCCTTCATTTGCAGGCTCAGCTGCGCCAAGCGGTCGATTTCTTTTCTCACACTAGCAGCCAACTCGGACTCCTGGGCACGGGCCTCGCGTCGGCGCCGTTCCACAAGGTCCGCCGCGGACTCGCCCTCGCCAAACCCGGAGCGGAACTCGGTTAACCACGACTCCACCGCGTCCAGGTCCTCAAGCTCGAACCGCAACTTGAGCCCGTAGCCCAACATCACGACGTACTGCTTGTAGCGCGCCAACTCGGCCTTGTACTCGATGTTTTTTGCCTGGTAATTGGCGGCCACGAGCTTGTAGTTGGAGCACCGCGAGAACCGCCGGAGACTACGCACGAAGTGCGCCTTTTGCTTCGCAAACGTGCCGTGAACCGTCTTGAGGTTGTTGTAGTACTTGAGCGTCTGCATGAACTGCTTCATCATGGCCTCGTGCTTGCTTTTCTCGCCCTCCATCGCCTGTGAGCTGACAATGTTGCTGAGGTATACGCCCTTGGGAAGCAGCTCCCAGCGTGAAATGTTCTTTGTTTTCTTGAAGGCGTCGCCCATCGCAATGAGCGCGTCCAAGTTCGACCACCCGTATTCGATCGACGACATGCTCTCCTCGAGCGCAGGCACCGCGGTGAGTTTGGACGCCCAGAAGTTGCACGCGCCAACGAACTCGTTGGCAATGTCGACGGTTCCGGCCTCGAAGTAGAAAGTTTTCGGTGGCTTTCTCGACACCTTCGGGAATGTCAATATCCAGTGCGCCTTGCCCGCAGTGTGGCCTTGCCCAACCTGTTTTTCCATGTGCGCAACCGTCAGACAAAGGTTGTAGTTGCCGATGTTGGCTGCGTTGTTGAGCCAGTTGCCGTCACCCACGTCGCTCTCGGGCTCGCCGTTGAAAAACGCCGTGGTGCGGAGCTTCTTCTGCTTCTGCTGGTGTTTGCGTACGATCTTCGGGTCAAACGAGTAGAGCCGGAGCTCGCCCTTGGACACCACCACAAAGTACTCGGTGGCCTTGTTGAACGTGTGGATGGAGCTGGTGCCGAGCGGGCTGCCGGCCGCGTCTTTGTTGCCCCAGCCGAAAAAGGAAAGAAAGCCGGGCGTTCTCCCGCTACCGATCGACACCGCCAGCGCCGCCGACGACACCGCCGCGGCCTCGGGCGCTGCCGAGTCAGCCAGGTCGTTGTTCGCAATCTTCAACTTGAGCAAGCCTTCCTTGAGGTACGGCGACCCGCGGAGCTCCAACTCCAAGTCGTATCGGTCCTGGAAGTCGGCCACGTCAAAGTCCCCGACCTCGTACCGGTCCGCCCGGTCGTTGGACGTGGCGAGGTTCAAGTGGCTCAAGTCGGTGGCGCTGGCGCTGACGCCCGAGTCGCGCGTCATGAGCGACGCCTGCGACGTGCGCGTGCTGAGGCGGCGGAGGTGGTCCAACGAGCTCTGCCCGCGCAAAAACGAGCCGTTGCGCGGGGGCGCCGGCTCGGAAAGCAACGCTCGCGTGAACCCGAAGCGCGGCCCCGCGGCGGCGGCGGACAGGTTTGAGATCCGGGTTGTGTCGGCCAAGGACTCGGCGTCGGTGGACCACAACGACGCGCTAGAGAAGGCGAGCGACGTGTCTGCGAGCGGATCCGAGAAAAGCTCGAAGAGCTCGTCCTTGGCCTCTCTGGCCTCGTCGCACTCGCACTCCTCCGGGGCGTGCGCCGGCTCTTTGTGCTCCTTTTTGAGTTCTTTGGCCTCTTTAGGCTCGTTAGGCTCTTTAGGCTCTTTGGGCTCTTTAAGCTCGCTCAGCTCCTTGGTCTCTTTCAAGACCTCGCGAAGCTCCCTCCTCGGGTCCAGCGCGACGCGTTTCTCCACCACAGTCTGCTTCAAGTGCAACTCGTGCTTGGCCAAGTCGTCGTAGTATTTGCCCAACTCGCGTTCAATCAGAACGCGCGCCTTCACGGGCAACGGCTTGGCCGTCTTGTTCTGCAGGAGAAACGTCGAGAAGGTGTTTTGGATGTACGCCGCCTGCGAGATGCGCGCTTTCTTGGCCACGCCCAGGTTGTGGAGCGCCGTGTTGAGCAAGATCAAGCTGTACAACACAATGTAGATCTTCTCAAAGTCGCGTGTGCAGAAAACGTTGCGCGGGTGCTGCTTGAGGTACGACCTCGTGAACGCCGAGAGGAGCCGGTCGATCTCCTGCGACTCGCCCTTGAGGTGCAACTTTGCGCAAAGCGTGCGCGTCGCCTTCAACAAGTTGCCGTCCCACGAGAAAAGGTCCATGTAGTGCTGCCGCACGGCGGCGCTCTCGGCGTCCGGAGAGGCGAGGAACTGCGTGTACTCCTCGGGGGAGATCAGCACAAACTGCTCGTGGAAGAGCTTGCACGCGATTTCCTGGGCCTCGGCCAGCGCCATGCCGTCGTCCTCGGGCGCAGCGACTGCAGCGCTGGCGGGCCCGGCGGCGGCGCTCTCGGCCGCCCTCTCGGCGGCGGGCTCGCCCGCGTTCTCGGCGGCTATTTGTGCGCCGCCGTCGCCCGCTTTGTGCGTCTCGCTAACGGAGTCTTGTCTCGACACAGACGTTTTGGCGTCGGTGTACGACACGGTCTCCGAGTCGTGGGCGGTTTCGCCCGACATGCGGCCTGCCAGCGAATTGGGCGTCGACCCGCTGGAGTCTCCACTGGTGGCCATGGTTGTTTCAGGGCAATTGGTGAAACGGGGCGTGGTTGGGGCTCTGGGGCGGCCACGTGATTAAGGGGGTGTGTGGGTGTGGCTGTCTGGGGTGTGTGGGGCGGGACGACTGGCAGAATGTCCTCGGGGGCGTTAAAGAGTGTGGCTGTATGTAGTTAGACGTGGAGTAGGGCGCGCGGCATGTAGACGATGTTGATAGACGAGACGATGGGATGAGACTTTCGAACAATACCGGGAGAGAAAATAAAAAAAAAACACCCACAATGGGCCCGGCGATGTGGGCGGCGGCGACGTGGTTTATATAGAGAACGGCGGCCCGTTGCTTTTTTCGGGAGCAGGGGGTGTTCGGGGCACGTAGTGGGTGCCCGGGCGAAACCGCCAGATACGCAGAAACGCACCCGCGCATAAACGAGAGGCGCCGAACGCGCGGAATCTGCAAATACTGCAAACGCAAAATAAGCCCTGTAAAATCGCCGGCCAGGAGTCGCCGGCGGAAAACCGGCCAGCGGGCAGCGGCCCTCGGAACTGCATCGCTGCCGCCGGATCGCGCCACCGGTTATGCCCGAGAACGCCGGGCCGGTCTGGTGCCGTTCTCGCGGCACGCCATTCTCACCAGATAATGCACACAAGCGGACTAAACCCACTATAAGGTGGCCCACAGGAATTAGCGCAGGGCGAAACGGGCGAGTCGGGCGATCAGTATGCTTTGAGTGGAGTGGAGAAATGCACGGTGCTGGGAATCAATGGAGCCCGCCTCTTCGTTCGGGATTAAGCTTTTTACGGGATTTAGTCTTTCGTGGGACGCAGCCACTTACATACCCTATCATGGGACGTATGGGGTTCGGCCCTTTCATTTTTGGGTTGAGCAGTTTTGGTGCACTATGGGCAATGCTCAAAAAAAAAATCTTTTGTATTGTAGTCACAGCTTTCTGGCTTGCTCTTGTATCATTCCAAAGCTTTGAAATTCTTTCTTGCTCCATTATTGTCCCGGGCGGTATTCACGGTACTGCCTTCTTCTCATAAGACACGGTGAGCAATGAGCATGTTGGCAATGGCAGCTGTTGCTGAAAAATGTGCTTTTCTGATGATTCTGTTTTTTCAAGCGACTGCTTCACAAAGGCGTTTTGCTTATGTATTCCATTTCCACTGTTGTTTCTTTTTTTTTTTCTTCAGTGTTCTAAGGTTCTGGTGCTTTTGAGGGTTCTGGCTATGAAGGTTCTGATGCGTAACACTGTTTCTTCGAGTATAATGTTCTTGGACCAGCTGTGGAATTACAGCTACGAGGTATCTTGTAAAAATTGGCGATTTAAGATCGGTGGCCCAGTAACACCTCCATTTTTTTTTTTCAATGGGGCGTGCTTGCAGATTAATTGAAGCGACAAACGCCGCGGCTGCAAATCGACAACGGCCTCGACCAATGGCCACACCTACTCGTTTAACAAGTACAGCCGCTGCTCGAAAATCAAGAATAAAAAGCCAATCTATTGCTTGCTCCGGTGGAATTTCAACCCTTAGCCAACCTTCAACCCCAACCAGCGCATCCACTCTTAAATGCTCAACTAACTCTTTACTAACCCTTTCACCAACTACCCATTCCACTTTGAGACGCCTTCAAATTCCTAGTCGCGGAGGCGGCCCAGTGACGCCTTCAAACCATAAGCCGTTTCGACTCATTGATACCTTCAACTACAAATGACCTAATCAACTTTGAACAAAAACCAGATCAAGGCTTCAACACATCTCAAATCAACAGGGCCAGTTACCCCTTAATCGACTAACCAAATCACCCTTCATCAACTAACCAAATCACACTTCATCATCAGGAATAATCACTCTTCATTTAGAGGGAAGTCACTTGTCTAGCACCACTCAACTCTTGATTAACAGCGCTCATCTGTTGTTCAAGTTGACAGCACCCTTCACACCAACAAAACTCTCCAAAAAATTTGCCCCAATCAACTCTTTCTATTAACAGCACAGTCTGCCTTCCAATCTCCTGGCCGACAGCAACAGTCCACTCACGCTAACCGCCAGCCACCGCCCGCGTAAGGCAACCCGTCCCGCGCCGTTCGCGCGACATCAGCCCCACAAGCGCCGCCACAACCAACCACTCGCCCCCCGCCACGCCATGATCGACCTCCCGCTCGACCGCCCCACGCAGGAGTTCCTCTCGCACCTCCGCTCGGTGGCCAACGGCGACACGGCGCCCGACGCCGCGCTCGCGGCCCGCTTCCGCGACTACGCCTCCACGCCCGACGCCCCGCTTTTTGCCGTCAGAGACCACTCCGCCGCCTGCAACCCGGCGGTCGCCAGCTTGGTGTCGTTGCTTCTCCAGACAATGCCGCCGGCGCCGGGCCCGCTCGCTGACGTCTTGCACGCGCTCTTGGCGCCGCTCCCCTTCTCAGAGATCGCGCAGTACGTGCCGCCCCAGGTGGTGTTGGGCGTGGTGCAGTCGGACCACCCGGAGATCGTGGTGGACGTGTTGCACCGCCGCTGCATCGGCCACGACGACGCGGACGCGGTGCGCTTTGTCGCCGACAACGCCGTGGTGCCGCTTTTGCTGAAGCAGTACCTCGCCTCCGCAACCTCCCCGCGCGTGCTCGCGTTTGTCGAAGCGTTCGTCCGCAAGTACCCGCTGCAGTGCCCGCCGTCGCAGTGGGCGTTTCTTCAGGAGGACCCCATGGCGCACCCGGCGAGGTACTTCGACATAGTGGCGCTTCTCCGCTTCTACGCGCCGCTGCAGATCGCCGCCTTTGCGCCGGCGTTGCTCGACATCGACGAAACCACGCTCGCCGCGTTGGACGATCTAGATATGGTGGCGCTCTCGGAAACGGCGCTTGTGCTCATGCCCGTGTTCCCTGCCGACTGGCTACTGCCGGTGGTGCGGCGCTTGCTCCACCTATTGGGCAGCGACTCACACCAAGACAGCCTCTTCCGCATGGTCTCACACGACTTCTTGCGCGGCTTGTTGGCGGCGCCGCCCCTGGTGGCCCGCTTGGGCGCGGAGTTTCTCGCCGAAAACCCAAGCATCGCAGACTCCTACATGGAATCCCCGGAAAAAACTCCGTTGTTTGCGCTGCTCCCGCTCGGGGCCATCCCTAACAAGGACGCGTTTTTCGAAAAGCACTTTGCCAGCCTCAGTGTTGCTCGGGTCAACCCGCACCGTTTTGCAGCCATGGTGCATCTCATTGACGACGAGGCTTTCTTCGGCCTTCTCGCAAGCTCAGGCAAAATGTCGTCGTCCCAGCTCAAGGACTTGTCGAGCGACCGTCTTTACGAGATTTTGCTTGCGTTGGCGCTGTACGACTACTCGGCAAAATACCTTTTACTGGAACTTGCAAGTATTGTGCTGAGCCACTTGCTCGTGGCCGACCGGGCAGTGGTCAACTCGCAAATTTGGACCATGAAGCGTGACGCGTTGCACAAGCTTTTGGTCGAGCGCAAGGTGGATTTGGGCTCGTGGAAGCCGGGCTTGTCTGACTGCTTGCACGAGTTGGATAACGGACGGAGAGTGCGGAAAGTGGAGCCTCAAGTGGCGGTTTCCAGCGAGACGGCGTGATTGCTTGTCGTTTATCATGCAACGGGCTCGAGGCAGCCATGTTTACCTCCGTGCCTTGGCAGCACTTCATGCTTGATGCGAGTCTATTCCGTATCTGGTATTTACATCTTGAGTCCATCGGGCGTGGGGCACCGGCTACGACGCGGTCTTCTCGGGCTTCTCCTTCTCTGCCTTGACCTTCTTCGAGTCGTGCGAAATGTACAACAAGATGTACGCCAAGATGATGTTTGTGGCGGCGATCCACGCCAACAACACCGCGTAGTTTCGGAGCAAGGTGCCCTTCCAGGTGTCGAAAAACACCACCTTCAACGCCTCGTACGCATTGAACATTGGTATCGCATACCCGTACCTGTAGAAGCCCGGCAACAACTCGTAGGGCGCAAACGTCGGGGAGATGTTCACCACAATGTTGAAGATGATGAACGCCGGCTGGAGGAAGCGCTTGTCCTTGTAGGTGACGAGCGTGCCGAAACACTCGTTCCAGCCCCCGCTGGCACTGATGCTGAGGTACATGGTGATCCAGAGCACCAAAAACCCGGAGCGGCCGTAGGCGACGGAGGTGGAGACGCGGAAGGCAATGGTCATGAGCGAGTACACGAGCGCCAAAAGAAGGTGCGAGAACTGGGACACGCAGAAGCGGTAGAACACAAAGTGGCGGAAGCGGAGCCGCTCGCGCACGGTGTTGTGGAGCTCTGCGGCGAAGTTGAACTGGTGGAAGGAAAAGAGCTGCGCGTAGACGAGGCCGAGTTCCGAGGGCCCGAGCACCGCCGGGGACACGGCCGGCCGCATGTCCACCAACCTGAAGTGCGGCGGGTACGCGAACACCACGCCGTTCAGCGAGTTTGCCGACTGCGCGATGATGGCTGTGCGCTGGGCCAGCGTGAGCAACGCCAACATGTCCACGCTCACCTGCGGCGCGTAGAGGGTGTCCCACTGCAACGAGAGGTTACGCACGTTGCGCGTCACGTACTGGGACAAGGCGGAGAAGTGGCGGCCGGACTCGTAGTACACGGAGATGATCAGCTGCAGCGCGTTGGACGCCGCGGACAGGGTGTTGCCCGAGACGAGCAGCTCGTACACCACGGCCGACGAGTTGCGCACAATGTGGATGCCGCCCCAGTACTTCTGGTGGTGCACCTCGCGCATGAGCTCCTCTGTTGTTGTGCGGCCCGCCGCGGCGGCCCGCTGGCCGAAGTCGTCCGCGTCGGCCACGACAAAGGTGCCCAAGGACGCGGCGCTGGCCAACATCAGCTCCAAGTAGGGCCCGACGATGGGCTGCGACGTGTTGGAGCCGGCGGCGAACAGCAGGTCCTCGTCGACAACCAAGTACTTCATGTGGCCCACGCGGCGCTCGCGGTGGTAGAGCGCGCCCCAGTAGATGGACAAGAGGCCGAGCCACATGACGGAGATCATGAGCGCCGTGGTGAGGAACTTCTTGGGCATGGCGCGCCAGTCCTCGCGGGTCATGCCCTGCGCGGGCGGGTGGCCAGCCGCGGCGTCGGCCGGGCGTGGCTTTCCACGTTCCGACGCCCGACGCTCCACCGGCAGCGTTTTCCTCTCCACCAGCCGCATTTCACTCTCCACTGCCACCGTTTCACTTGGTGCTGCCACCGTTCCACTTCTCCCTGCCACCGTTTCACTTTCCCCTGCCACCGGTCCACTCTCCGACGCCCCGCGGGCCCCGCCCGTGAACTCGTGCACCTCGCAGTCTTCCGTGTCGTCTGCCGGGTCAAACTGGCCGTACTGCGCGCTGTGGCCGCGCACGCGGATCTTGCCCTGGCGGCTCAGGCCAAAGCCGTTGCCGGGCGCCGCGCCGCCCGCCTCGCGGCCGCCCTGGCGCTTATCGTGGGCCGTGGACACGCCCGCGGCAAAGTCGCCCGCAGAGCCGCGGTTATTATCTGCGTTTCGCACCGCGGCGCCCGCCGGCGCCCCCGCCGCGGCGTCGCCCGCCTCGGCTGGCGCTCGCGCCCCCGCTGCGTGGCCCGCTTTCCCTGCAAATCCGGACATAGTAGCGCCAGACATGAGTTGCGATGGGTGCGAAGACAACACGCCGCGTGCAGGCGCGCGCTGTGCGCAGGCCGCGCTCAACACCTCCACCTCCACCCCTCCCCGCGCGTTTTGCGGCCCCTCCAACAACAACAACACCCGCCATGTCCGCACCGTCGTCGCTCCGGTCGTCGCTCGACTCCGAGGCGTCGGCCGTCGGGCCGTTGCAGCTCGACGGCGCCGCGGCGCCGTCGCGCTTGCGCAGGCTCTCCAACGCCACCACGTCGCTTTTCTCGCCCGCGTCGCGCGCCACGGGCCGCGACTCGCTCCGCTCCGAGCCCTGCGAGGACGGCCACGGCATCCGGGAGGCGGACTTTGGCGCCGACGGGCTCCCGCACTCGCTCGGGCGGCCGGCGGACGCCGAGCTGCACGTGCTGGGCAAGGACCTGGAGTCCGCGACGTCGCTCGACTCGGAGGCCGGCGACGTGGTGGTGCCGGCCGCGCCCGGGCCCGCGCCCGGGTCCGCGCCCGCGCTGCTCCGCCGGCGCCGCAGCACGGTGGTGGTGGCGTTCGGCAACCTCACCAAGAAGCTCGGGTTCTGGGACCGCGACTTCCGCTCGGGCCGCGCCAACATCGTCACCACGTTGCTCTGCAACCTCGTGTACTTGCTCTTGGGCTTCTCGTGCGCGCTCTGCATCTACTGGGGCGCGTACTACAACCGCACGCACCACTACCGCAACATCCGGTTTGCCGTGGTCAACGCGGACGCCGGCGGCCTGGACGCGCCGCCCGTGTTGGGCGAGTACGTGGCGCTGTTCTTCCGCAGCCCGCAGGCCGCGGCCTACGGCAGCTTCGACGTGTGGGACTACGCGCGCATCTCCGCGCTGGCGGCCGTGCGCAACTCGTCCGTGGACGCCGAGGTGCGCCGCATGGTGCACCACCGCCACTACCAGGCCGCGTTCTTCGTGCACACCAACGCCACCGCCGCCATGGCGCGCGCGCTCGCGGCGCACAACGCCAGCTTTGCCCCGGGCTCGGACTTGATGACCGTGTACTACGAGACCGGCAGCGACTACAACGCCATGAACAACGGCGTGGTGGGCGTGGTGCAGGTGCTCACCGCGGCCTTCTCCGCCGCCGTCAGCCGCGGGCCCTGGACCGCGTTCTGGCTCCGCACGCTCGCCCCGGCGACGTTGCTGGGCGTGCTCCGCGACAGCCCGCAGCTCTTGACCGCGCTCCCCAACTTCGCCGTGCACGACGGCCTCCCCGTGGTGCGCCAGGTGGTGCAGGCGCCGATGCAGATCGGCCTCATCTACTTGTGCACCTTCACGTTCTTCCAGTTTCTCTTTGCCCTCCCGATCCACATGCTGGTGCTCGGCAAGCTCAAGGGCCTCCCCTTCATCTTCTTCCGCATCGGCACCTCCCACTTCTCCTACGTGGTGCTCGGCTTGTCCTTCACCGTGTTGAACGCCGCCTTCGGCATCGACTTCGCCACCACCTTTGGCCGCCTGGGCTTCTTGGTCGTGTGGGCCATCGCCTACCTCACCATGGCCTCCATCGGCTCGTTGATCGAGGTCTTGGTGTTGCTCTGCTTCACCTTCAAGCCGCCCATGATCGGCATGGTGCTCTTGTTCATCGCCGTGCTCAACATGGCCCCCACCATCTCGCCCATCTACCTCTGCCCGCGCTTCTACCGCTACGGGTACGCCATGCCGGTGTACAACGCCTACCACCTCTTGCAGGTGGCCTACTTCAACGCCTGGAAGGGCCAGATGGGCCGCCACTTTGGCGTGTTGGTGGCCTGGGTCGTGTGCACCACCGCGCTCTTGCCGTTTGTGTTGAAGTTTGTCTCGCGCAAGATGGAGGAGAAGAAGGTGGCCGCCGCGGCCGCGGCTGCTGCTGCTGCCACCGCCGCGTCCAGGCCGCTTTCCGTGTCGTCGGTGGACCCGTCGCTCCACGAGAAGTCGCGCTCCAACTCCGCCTCCCACTCGAATGACAGGGACACCGACCGGTACCCGGTGGAGCTTCCGGTGCGGGACCACCGCCACGAGGAGGTGATCCAGAACGCCAGGTGACCGGCCCGCTGTGCGCCGCTTCAGTTCGACGCGGCGTTTTTGATACCACATTTTACGCTATGGATTTGCTATTTGCGTAGACACGGGCCTGGCCATTGTCAGGCCCAGCACCGTCTCTTCCTTTTCTCTGCGACACTCGAGAACGCGTAGCGGCCAAGAGAGATTCTGTAGGGGACGAGATCGTGAAGCGGCCAAAGGAATTGTCTGGCTGACTCGAGATCACGGAGCGGCCAAAAAGAAAATTCTGTGAATCGTGAAGCGGCCAAAGGAATTGTCTGGAAACCCCAATCTCGCGTGAAGCGACGCCGCCATGCAAAAAAATGTCCCGTTCCAGCCAGGAGTCCGGGATCCCGAGCTGACATTGCACTCAGTCCACTGTGGAGCTCGTGTCCCGGTCTTCGAGGCTCATCGACAATAGCACAATGTTCGCAATTGTCGGCTCTGTTGTCCGAGGCCTCAGACATCAACCCAGCTCTGTGCCCAACCCAATGGGCTCCGTCGCAAAGTCAATTCGCAACTCAACAGGCACAGCAAACGGCGGTAAATTTGCCTATGTGCAATTGATCCACACGCTGCCGCAGATGCACGTTCTCTGAAACACCATCGTCCAGAGCCCCACCGGATGCGCCGAGTCGTACACCAACGGATCCGAAACAGACGAGACCGACCGGCACCGCACACATTTCCGGACCTTCCCGCTAAACTCAAACGCCTGGCCCATCGGGCCCGAGCCGGACTTCACATACGGCGGACACTCAAACAATACCTTGCGCAAGGCGTCGACGGAGTCCCGCGCGCTAAAATTGAGCCTCACCACGGACATGTCCGGCGCCGGCGCGGGCCGGTGTGGGGTGGCGTAGAGCGGGCCCACGTGCAACCACGAGCTATCGTAAAAGTAAATGTCGGAGAGCTTGGTTTCGCGGTTGAACGTGGCCGCATGGCGGTCAACAATGTTCTTCGCGGCGCCGTGGTACTCTCTTGGAATCGAGCCGTGGCAGAAAAGCTGCTGCTCCATCTTGAGCATGTGCATGCGGTCGGAGGACACCGGCTCTTTGGCGAGGGCAGTTTCGCAGTCCCGCAAAAACGCCTCGAAACTGCTAATCTCCAACGGCAGCGACTTGCACACGTTGAAAAATCGGTTCAAGGACTCCTTCATGGGCGAAAAGAGCTTGTTGCTCTCGCCCAAGTCCTTGAAGAGCTTCTTCAAAATCTCGCACGTCTTCCCAATCGACGAGAGCGCATACATGAGGAAAAACCGCGGCACTTTGCTCAAGATCACGGGCAAAACGATGCAATTGTCAAACGTGACGGGACCCGTGCCGAGCGAGAGCTGGAACAATTCTTGGTTGAAGTACACCATCAAGTCGATGATCCACTGGATGTTCCCCACCAACAGCGTGATGCATTCGGCGCGGTTGGTCGACTCCTGTAGCGTGTCTTCCACTGGCTTTTTCTTGGCCACCTGCCGGTATATGCTGGAGAGCGTGAACATGATGCCGAAACTGGTGGAGCGGAGATTTAGCACCACCCAGGCCAAGCTGCTGCTGACATTGTTCTGCGATAGGTCGCTGAGCACGAGCTGCAACGAGAGAAGTTTTTGAAGGGGCGGGTTGGACAAGAGCTTGTCGACGGACTCTTTGGCAAACGAGTTGACGCGGAAGTTGAGCGCCGCGTGCGAGCTGGTGATTGTGTCCTTGAGAAGCTGGATCTTGTCGTCGTCGGCGAGCTGGGCACACTGTGCGGTGATGAGCGCCAACAAGTCGTCCAGGCAGTTGTTTGTGTAGCACGCGTGTGCGTGGATGCACGAGAAGCCCACGCTGGCGAGCCGGGTGTTTGGCGGCCGCTTCAGCTCCAAAAGCGCAAGTTTGAGCGGCTCGTCGGCGCCGAGGGTTTTGTACACCACCGCGGTCATGTTGGGCGAGACGCAAAACACAAAGGGCTCTGCGACGTCGAGCTGCGGGAAGGTGTAGCCCACGTCCAAGAGCGAGTTGACCTCGCCCTCGGACTCCTCGATGACGGACCAGGTCTCGATGTTGACGGCCACAAACGTGCCGTCCTGGTGCGCCAAAAGAAGCACGCTGTCGCTCAAGAGCTTGCGCACCGCCTTCAACCTGTTGCCCACGGAGATTCTGTCCTGGAACAGGAGCACGTAGAGCGGCGCGGAGCGGTCGCCCGGACTGCTGCAGAAGGGCGGGCGCAAGTTTCCCACCACGTCCTTCATTTCGTAGCGCTGCACGGTGTAGCCGCCGGAGGTCTCGTAGCTGAGGAGAATGTTGATTCTGGGCGAGGGCTCGTGCGGCACGGTGACCATGTCGATCAGAATGAGGCGCGCGGCGTCGCTGGCATCGGCGTCGTGCACCATCTGCGGCGCCGGGGCCATTTCGTGCAAGAGCGCCACCTGGAGCGAGGGCGGCGTCTGCAAGTCCGGCGGCGTGTGGAAGTGCGGGTCTGTGCGCTGCTTGATGGCCAGCTCGGTGAGAAAGCCCCAGTCGATGGTGACCGAGTAGGACACCACCTTGTTGGACACGGTGTCGAACACGGTCACGAGGAGCGAGTTTCCCGCCAACAGGCCAATCAGCGCGTGGGAGATGTGGTAGAAGCCCTCCGCGGGGCGCAACATCACCGCCAACTTGTGGTACTCCACCTTGTGCTCGCCCTGGTAGTAGAGCGTCAAGCAGCCGTCCTGGCGGAGCGCCACGCACGCCTGCTTGGTCTGGATCGGGTGCGCCGCGGTGGGCGCCTGCTGCAGCTGCACGCCGTACGAGTACCCGCCGTCGTCGTCGAGCCGCGCCGGCTTGTTGACGAGCAGCGGCTTGGCGATGCCGAGCCACGTGAAGGCCACGCACGCGCGCGCGCGCTCCTCGTCGCGCACGAGCACGTCGCGGAAGATCATCTCCGTGTGGTTGTACAGCGTGAGCTCGTACAGCGGCCCCGCGGCCCGCCCGCGCCCGTCGCCGTCGCGCGCAACGCCGGGCGCGCCGCCCGCCGCCGCCGTTTCGCGCGCACCCGCGCCCGGCGTTTCGCGGCCCCCGTGCGCGCCCGCCCGCGCGTGCGCCGCGCCTTCGGCGGCCTCCTTTCGGAGCATGCCCACGCCCGCAAGGAGAATGTAGAAATTGCCCAAGTGGTCGAACACGGCCAAGTCCGTCAGGAGGTTGCTCCACTTGACCACGTGGATCTCCGGGAGCGGGCCCGCGTCCAGGGGGCGCACGCTGAGCGCGTGCGGCGCGGCTAGCCGCCACGACGTGCCGTCGGTGTTTTCCAAGAACGTCAACTTCAAGTTGTGCGTGTCGCACTCGGGCGTGGCGTAGCACACGAACCCGATCTTGGACCACGACACGGTCTCGCTGTGCGCCTCGTGGTGCCACGCTCTGACGGTCATGTTTGGTGAAGGTGTAGGTGGGTGTGGAGGCGCGCGCGGTTCGCTTTGCGCGGGGCGCTGCCACTGCGTCCGGCGCTCTTTTGGCCGCAAAGGCGGCTCTGGTGGCGTGTCCTGTGGCGTGCCTTTTGGCTTGCCTTTGGGCGTGCCTTTTTGGGTTTTGCTGCTGGCATGCTTTTGGTTTTGCTCCCCGCCTTGCACCGCCGGGACCGACGGGCTTGGGCCGGCTCGCACCCGTGCCTCCGAGGCCCGGCTCGGCTGCAACTCGGCCTGGCAGAGGTCGCCAGCGACTTTAGGAGATGGTTTGGTTTTGAGCTTTAGACGGTTCAATCTAGGAAGCGGTGCGTGGAAATTTGTTGCGTTGGCCGACGGGCCCAGGTTCTGAGGTCTCACTCATCCACTTGATCAGCGCAGTTGGTTTTGGGTTAATTCTCCAAAGGCGATCCCCGACTCTCGTGGGGGTTTCGTGGTCACAGCCCTCGAGTGAGTGGTTTCGAGAGTTTGGGGAAACTCAGGGATCCTGACTTTTTGATAATTTGGCGATGGCTTCTTGAGGTCTAGTGCTGCAAATGGTCTCAGTGCTCCTCACCCATTCAACGCCACTTGCAACGACACTTTGACTTTTGGGGTGTTTTTGGAGACAAGATCCTGAAATCATCAAAAAAAAAGATGACAAAGATATCCAGAGAATAAACCTTGGGGCCGAGTCCATTATTACACCTAACGTATATACCTCAATAATGATAAACCTGGTGATGCAAACACATATGACCATTCAGATTCTTAGGTGATCAATCTGTTGAGTTGCTTTTTTCAAAGTGAAATCCGATACTTTTAGTGTGTATTCATTCACTTGACAGCCATTTCAATCCAGGATTATTGATCTTCGTGGGACTCTGATGTACTGTGTTTGTTCGGCTGCAACAGCCAGCATCATAGATTCTACCCATTTACACTCGATTAAAATGGAATATTGAATGTCCTTGTAACTTTATGAATTTAATTTATCAAGGGTTGATTTGCCATATTGTGGCTTCGAAAAGTCGAATTGCACCCATTGCCACTTAACGAGTTCACTTGGGATATTCGGGCGTTTTGGAAGTCTCGTGTCCGATTTATTGGAGATTCTTAGGTCTCGTATTTTGCTTAAATTGGCCCCCAGCCACTAGGTTTCGGTTCCAGTCCCCCAAATTTCGGCCCAGGCTCCCAAATCGCAGCCCAGGTCCATAAACTTCTGTCCAAGTGTATAAAGTCATGATTTCAGTCCCAGGAATTCATTCAAAAATCACTAAGGGTCGGCCGCATACGCATGCAAGCCATTATTCGTCGATGCCTCCTTTGAGTCTTCCCTTTTTGGCTGCCGTTATCGAAATGCACTCTTCCACTCTGCTCAACTCACTCTTCTTCTCAATTCTGGACTGAGCTCATCAGTATTCCTGGTCTTTCCAATTGTTCCGCCATCATGTCATATCAGGAACAATCACATTCGGTCATTTGCGGCACACAGGCTAAATGCGCTACGCCGCTGCCTTTCTCGAGCTGACATTTCCTGCTTTCTAGCCTCTTTTCTGCAACATAGTTTTCAGTTTGGCAACTTGAGCACAAAAGCACAAGGTAAGACACAGCAGCGCCGCCTGGCTTTGCAACTTCACCGACTCTCGTCGAACTTCATTCTCATTTATTCGAGTTTGTCCCTGAAATCTCAGTGACGTTCCTTTCACTGCCTATTGGCCGACCCTACCAGCCTTCATCTCAACTTTTGTCGATCGGCCTAAAGCCCAGCTACACATTGTGTCATTGAGTAAGCATATTCACGTTCAACTTTTTTTTTTTTGTAACCTGCCTTTGCGGTATGGGGGGGGGAGGGGGTCTGCCGGCTTCATCTGCGCCTCAGCAGTATCTACAAGTCAAAGCCGCCTACAAGTCACCGGGCACGGGGAATTGGTTGGCCCACTCCTGCACCTCCTTGTCCAAAGCCTTGACGTCGGCACTGTCGTCGGCCAACTTCTTGAACGAGGCCATCAACTCCTTGGCCACGGCGCCCTCCTCCTGCGCCTTCAACGAAATGGCAATGTCCACCGCTCTCTGGAAGTAGCCCGCGACCTTGGCAAACTCGTCCGGACCAAAGCCTCTGGTGGTCATGGCCGGGGTTCCGACACGTAAGCCGCTGGGGAAGAGCGCAGACTTGTCGCCGGGCACGGTGTTCTTGTTGGCGGCGATGTTGGCGCGCTCAAGCACAGCCTCCACGCGCGCACCGTCAATGCCCTTGGAACGCAAGTCCACGAGAATCAAGTGGGTGTCGGTGCCGTCGGACACCAACTTGAAGCCGCGGGCCTCCAACGCCGCGGCAAACGCCTTGGCGTTGTCCACCACGCTCTGCTGGTACTCCTTGTATTCGGGATACGTGCACTGCTTCAAGGCCACGGCCAAGGCCGAGATGGTGTGGTTGTGCGGGCCGCCCTGGTGCGCGGGGAACACGGAGAAGTTGATTTTGCGCTCCAATTCGTAGGGCACCTCCTTGCCCTTTTTGGTGACCTTTCTCACGCCCTTGCGGAAGAAGATCATGGCGCCGCGGGGGCCGCGCAAGGACTTGTGCGTGGTGGTGGTGACAATGTCCGAGTACGGGAACGGCGACGCGGTGACGCCGGCGGACACCAACCCGGAGATGTGCGCCATGTCGGACAAGAGGTACGCGCCCACCTTGTCGGCGATGGCACGCATGCGCGCGTAGTCAATGACGCGCGAGTAGGCGGAGGCGCCGGCCACAATGACCTTGGGGCGGAACAACACCGCGTTCTTCTCCAAGGTGTCGTAATCGATCAAGCCGGTGGCCTCGTCCAAGCGGTACGGCATCGTCTGGAAGTACTTGGAGATGTACGAGATCTTGGCCGTGGGCGTCTGGTAGCCGTGGGACAAGTGGCCGCCGTGGGGCAAGTCCAAGCCCATGATGCGGTCGCCCACCTCCAACACCGCCGAGTACGCGTAGAGGTTGGCCGGCGCGCCGGACAACGGCTGCACGTTGACGCCCCACTGCGCGGGGTCCAAGGCAAACGCCTCCAACGCACGGCTTCTGCAGAGCGACTCGGCCTTGTCGATTATCTCGTTGCCGCCGTAGTACCGCTCGCCGGGGTAGCCCTCGGAGTACTTGTTCTGCATCTCCGAGCCCAACAAGTCCATCACGGCCTTGGACGTGAAGTTCTCCGACGGAATCAACGTGATGGAGTTTCTCTGTCTCTGTTTTTCCTGCTGCAAAATGTCCGCCATCTCGGGGTCGACGTCGCGGACGGGCTTGGAGATGAGCGCCTGGGCGCTGGCAGAAAGCGCGTATGTGCGGGCCAGCGGCCGGCGGGCGTGGTGGAGGGCACGGATGGAGCGGGAAAGCATGGTGGCGGTAGCGATGGGTGGGGGTTTTTTTTTTTTGTGCGCTTGAGTCATGGTCACGTGCGCGGGTCCCCGGCCAACGACGATGTCGGCGACGGGTCTATTTTTGGTGTGATTTCCGGGGGCCGCTTTTGGCGGCCAAGTGATTCGGTTTCGGCTGCCGTGGCCGCCTCCCGCTTTTTGGTTTTGGGGGGACACCTGGCTGGAGTCGCCTGGGTGCAAAATCTCGGTGCACTGGATCGTGTAGTGCAGTGAGGCTCACAGTCTCACTAGTCTGGGAAAAACTCCAGGCTCTTCCCAGACACTAATCGGTCGCTAATCGGACACAAATGGACACCAATTGGACTCGACTAAGACTCTATTCAGACTTTAATCAGACTCTGTTCAGACTGTAGTCATTGTTTTGCCGTTTTGTGCTGTTTTTTTGCTGTTCTGCTGTCTTGTCTTGGTCCCTGGGTGTCTTGTTGTGTCATTGTCTTGTTGTATTGATGTCCTGTTATATCAATGTCCTGTTGTATTAATGTCCTGTTGTATCAATGTCTTGTTTTATTATTGTTTTGTTGTATTTTTATCTTGTTATATCTTCATTGTTGTTTTGTGTCTTGTTGTCTTGATGTCTTGCTATCTAATCGTCTCATTGTCTGATTCTCTTGTTGTCTAGTTGCATTTTGTCTTATTGTCTTGTTGTCTTCTCAAACCTCTCGTGTCTTATATCTTCTCATATCTCTCGTGCCTCATATCCTCTCACTTGCTATCATGTATTTCACCTTTTTTCAATTCTTTTCACTTCTTGTCACTTTGAATCTCGTCTTCTCACTTCCTGCCATTTCCTCTCAATTCTCATCACATCTTCTCACTTCTTACCATGCAATCCACTTCTTCTCACTTCTTCTCACTTAATCTCTCCTCAATTCTCCTCATGCTTTCTTATAAATCGCTATTTTTTGTCTCTTGAGCTCTGTTCTCTGGTCCATCACAGATGGTGCGGCTCCAGAATCCCGGACCTCACTACGCATCTTATCTATTTGATCAAACCGTCTTGTGCAGATGAAAAACCCGCCCTCTTCATTTTCCGCTTGACTCTTGAAAACGTCTCGCTCACCTCCAGCTCTGTTCTCTGCTCGATACCTCGCCAAACTGCAACTTGCGCTGTTTCCGGTCCGCTTGCGCTCGCCTCCCCGTCACATGCCGCTGCTCCCCAGGCCAAGCTCTTCGACCCACGGGTCGGCCAAAACGCCCTCAACGTCACTTCGTTTGCCCGGGTCCACTTGGAGCATCCGGTGCACCACCGCCACGCATTTTGGCGGGAGAAGCTCGAAAACAGGCCCGAGCAGCACGCCTCCTTCGCCCCGGCCTGGCCCGCCCTCGGCCGCCTCCACGGCCGTCGCAAACGCCGCAAAATCAGCGTCCGTGTGCACCGCTTGCAGCCACGGAAACTGGCCGGTGGCGAGAAAGCACAAGATTATGCCGAGCGACCACACATCCGCGGATTTCCCCCGGTAGGAAATGCAGCTGGCCGTTTCGGGCGCCAAGTACCTTGCCGAGCCCACGACGCCCACCGCCGGGCACTCGTGCGCCGGGCCGCCACACTCAAACGCGGTGGCCATGTCGATGATTTTCACGTGGCCGTCCTGGCCCAACACCAAGTTCTCCAACTTCAAGTCCCGGTGGCAGAAGCCCTGGCGGTGCATGTACTGCACGCCGCGGCACGTTTGGAGCCACCACCGGAGCGGGCGGCCCGCCTTCGCCGGGCCCACCTTTTTGGCAACTTGGAGAAGATTCACCGTGCCCGCCTCCAACAACAACTTGATGGTGTTGCCGTCGAGCGACACGCGGTAGCTGAGCGCCTTGATGATGTGGGGGTGGTCGAGCGACGAGAGCACGTTGTACTCGTGCAACACCCGCTGCCGGTACTCCTTTTTGTTCTCGTATGTCTCTCTTGAGTGGTAGGTTTTCACCACATAGCAGTCGGCGCCCTTTTCCACGAGCTCGACCGTTCCGGAAACGCCTTTTCCGAGAGGCCTGGTTTTGGTCTTGGTGAAGAACATCGGCCTGCGGGAGTTGGGTTTGGACGGAGGACCAGATCGATATCACCAACGGCTCAGTTTGCACCACACTCAAGATTCAGGCACCACACTCAATATTCAGGCCGCTAGGTTCCAGGCCACCAGTTGTTCCGGCCAGTAGCTGGATTCTTGATGGGCTGCGTTCTGGATCTGAGAACGGGCAAAAAGAAAAAACCAGCACACCCCATTGACTGGAAGCCGGATAGTCAGCTTGGACAAAAAAACAATGCGATTTCTGTGGATCGAACACAGGACCTCCAGATCTTCAGTCTGGCGCTCTCCCAACTGAGCTAAAACCGCGCAAGAACCCATGCCGGGACTCGAACCCGGAATCTTTTGATTAGAAGTCAAATGCGCTAACCATTACGCCACACAGGCAATTGTGCTGGCAAAAGTGCCCCGAAATAATAGACGCTACCCCAAAGCGCAACCCCCGGCTCAACGCCGGCATCTGCTCGGCCGCTCCGTTCAGCTCCGTTCAGGTCTCCCCGCCCACGGCCCGGCTCCCACTCCGCCAAATTCCGTCCGCGCCTCCTCCCCACGCGGCATCTCCAAATGCAGAGCAAAGTCGCACTCTTTGGGTGCGGCGCCTTATCAATCATGCCGGGTCCTGCAGACACGGCCACTCCACCCGCAGCCCTGACCTTCAGAATCGGATTCCACCCCGCCACCCATTTTCCTTTCAAATACCACCGTCTCTGTTCTGCTCCCCAGGAAACAAACAGAATTGCTTTCCAGATTTCCGAACCCGTTTAGATATCTTCATCAAATCGAGTGGATTCTGTGACCTGCCGACCATGAAAGTCGCCACCATAGCCGCCATGGCGTGTGCCGCCAACGCCGCCATCCTCCCCCAATTTGTCGCCGACAGATTGGACGCCACGCAACAGGTCATTGCCGCCAACTTCAACAAGATCCGCCCCTACTCGGAGATCGCGGCCGCCTTGGACGAGAAGAAGGGCGACATCTTTGCCAAGATTGCTCAGTACTTGAACGAGCCCTTGGACACCGTTGCGCCGGAGACCTTGGACCTGTGGAAGGACATGTTCATGCAATTCCCCAAGCAGGTGTCGGAAATGAGCTTCAAGACCGCGCCCAAGAAGGCCACCAAGAACGACGCCAACTTCGACTTCCACGTTGCCGACGCCAAGTTGCCCAACCACAAGTTGCGCGTCAAGTCGACCCCCGAGGACTTGGGCATCGACTCCGTCAAGCAGTACACCGGCTACTTGGACGTCGAGGACGAGGATAAGCACTTTTTCTACTGGTTCTTTGAGTCCAGAAACGACCCCAAAAACGACCCAATCATCTTGTGGTTGAACGGTGGTCCCGGCTGCTCGTCCTTGACCGGCTTGTTCTTCGAGTTGGGCCCCTCGTCCATCGGCGACGACTTGAAGCCCAAGTTCAACCCTTACTCGTGGAACAACAACGCCAGTGTCATTTTCTTGGACCAGCCCGTCAATGTGGGCTTCTCCTACTCCTCGGGCTCCGTCTCCGACACCGTTGCAGCCGGTGCTGATGTGTACGCCTTCTTGGAGTTGTTCTTCAAGCAGTTCCCCGAGTACAAGAAGCTCGACTTCCACATTGCCGGCGAGTCTTACGGCGGCCACTACATTCCAGTGTTCACCTCCGAGATCTTGAAGCACGACGACCGCTCGTTCAACTTGAAGTCTGTGTTGATTGGAAACGGTTTGACCGACCCATTGACCCAGTACGAGTACTACCAGCCAATGGCTTGCGGCAAAGGTGGCGAGCCTTCCGTGTTGGACCCCGAGGAATGTGACAACATGGCCTCCACCATCCCAAGATGTTTGTCCTTGATCGAGAGCTGCTACAACTCCGGATCCGTGTGGTCTTGTGTCCCTGCCAGCATCTACTGTAACAATGCGCAGATGGGCCCTTACCAAAAGACCGGCAGAAACGTCTACGACATCAGAACCGAGTGCAAGGGCGGTGACTTGTGTTACGAGGAGTTGCTGTACATTGACAACTACTTGAACTTGCCCGAGGTCAAGAAGAAGTTGGGTGTTGAGGTTGAGGAGTACAAGTCGTGCAACTTTGACGTCAACAGAAACTTCTTGTTTGCCGGTGACTGGATGCAACCTTTCCACAAGAATGTTATTGACATTTTGGAAAGCAAGTTGCCCGTCCTTATTTACGCTGGTGACAAGGACTTTATCTGTAACTGGTTGGGCAACCAAGCCTGGACCGACAGATTGCCATGGTCCGGTCACGACGAGTTTGAGGCCGCCAAGACCAGATCCTGGACCGTGAACGACAAGCCCGCCGGTGAGGTGAAGAACTACAAGCACTTCACTTTCTTGCGTGTGTTTGGCGCCGGCCACATGGTTCCATATGACCAACCCGAGAACTCTTTGGAGATGGTCAACAGATGGTTGGATGGCGACTTTGCATACTAACTGTTACGTGCAAAACTAGTTTGATTTATGTTACTAAAAGTGAAATACAAATGTCTTTCAGAATAATTGAAATCACCGTAAGTTCAAGGCATATGCCTACAAGTGAGAGCTTCACCCAAATGAGATCGTCTCTGCCGCTCTTTGTGACGCAGCATCACAGTGTTCGAAAACTAAAACGCCTGGTCTTTCATCAAATATGCTTGATCTCTCCTGTGCAGCAAATACGATATAGTGACATGAACTTTCGGTTGCCAAGCAACACATATGAGATTATCTGTTGCTAGGCAAACATCACATTTCATCTCTGTTGCTACGAAAAAATTCTTTTGATCTCTGTTGCTACGATGTTTAGCACCTGCTGGCATTCTCTACATGCTTCAGTCTGCTGAAACCCCTTACATCTAATTACTCTCTGTTGCTGTGCATCTCGAAGTATTCTGGTCTGTTGCTAGGCCCTTATACAGTTCATACTTTTATCAATTGCGCCTGCCAAGGTACGATGCATGGTTTTTATACCTGCTGATGTACCTTGCAAACGTTTTTTATACGCCGTCATGCATCTCAAATGTTATCTCCGGAAATTTAGTATTATGTACGAATCGTCTATGCTAGCGTGCCTTATCTTTTGTTCTCTGATGCCGTGCATTGCATAATCGTTATCTGCGAAAGCGTATTTATCCTTTTCTCTCTGTTGCCATGCGCTGCATGCATTTTTGATCGGTTGAGGTACCTTGCATCTCTTTCAGGTCTGTCAATGCAGAGTTTACTATCTGCTGATGTGCCTTGCGCACGATTTATATCTGTTGACGTGCCTTGCATACGAAATAAAGTGCCAGTATACTGGAATTCATGCATATGCATACGATTGATATATGCTGGTATGTAGCTAGTCAATTCGAGTCTGTCGAAAGACCACAAAAACTATTCCAGTATGCTAGCGTACTTGATTTCGGATTGTAGTATGTCAGCATACTTTATTTCCGATTCTTGTATGCTAGCATGTACAAAACAAGTTTGGTATGTCAGCAGAATGAAAAACAAATCGGGTATGGCAGCATATCATAAAAATCACAATTCTGGTATGCCAGCAGACCGAAAAAAGCACTTCTGATTCTGGTATTCTGGCATACCAAATGGCCAAAATGACCGAAATCGATTGAAGTAGTGTGCAGGATCTATATAACAAGCTCTAAGTCGTTAAATAGGGCGTCAAGAAAAACGGGAAAAAGCCCACGTCGCTCTTCAATGGTTAAAGAATCAAACTTGAAAAATCCAGGTTGAGTAGACAGTTTTTTGTGATGGAAAACTACACATGTAGGGAAACGGACCTGGTGAGGTTGCGAAACACTCATTATAAACGCTGTATTCGGCTCCTTTTCACACCGTCTGTTACCTCGGGCTCCGCCGACATTATCCCCTCGCTAAAACGTAAAACTTCGCTCTCTTTCAGTTTGTTTTGGTGGATTACCTTCTATTTCAAGCTCTCTACACGCCCTTTCTTCACATCCCTGCCAGCAGACTACAATACAAAGTGCGATACGTTGGCATATAGGTAAGTTCGGGCATTTCGGCAATTCAGATAACCCAATCTGGTGGTCGCCCAGCAGACCAAAAAGCAGCTCCAAGCTTGGCCTGGTGGCATACCAAATGGCCCAAATGGCTGGATTCGGCTGGGCTCTATGCAGACCCCTGATGTGAAAGCATTGCAGCCTATTGCTGCGGTAGCCTGGCCGCCGACCGGCAGAGCCTAGCGATGGAACGTGGATCGCCGAGGAGCCGAGAGCACGGGAACTTCTTCTTTCGGGCGCCCCTCACTGGTTGCCTATCCAAGTTGCCGTTCCGAGGCCCCACGTCATCCTTTGTGCCTGCACGCCGCGCCGAGCCGGCGGTGTGCGTTAGCGGCGCTAGCGAGAGCAGCGGGCGGCAAGGCGGCAGCCGCCGCAACGGCGGCCAGAGGCGGCGCCGGCCGGAGACAGCGCCGTGGGTCTCCGGCTGACACCCGTGCCTCCGGGCGTGAGTATGCATGGAACACCGGGCGCATCTCCTGCGCAGTGGCATTTGCACCCACGCTGCCGCATCGGGCGAAAACACAAACACACCCCATTCGATGTTTTCGTTGCCTTTGTCTGGCGGGCCACGCCCCGGCCTTGCTCCACGCTTCTCACCTCTTCCCACGCCTGCAGTGTGTGCATGCCCCGGCACCTAGATCCTGCCCTCCCGACGCCCCGGCACCTGCCACCACCACCACCATCACCAACGGCGCCTTCCAGCTCGAGACCCCGCCCGCATCCGCCCCTCCCCGGCGCTCCCCGACACATCTCCCGCATCCCATGGACTGGCTATCCGCGGCAGTGCACACCGTGCTACTGTGCCTCTGCCTAGCGCAGGGCACGCTCTCTTTCTTGTCATATAGCCACGACCGGGCCGTGCCCACGATGGTGTACGGCGTCAGCAGCCTCTGCGCGTGCGCCGTGCTGGCCCTCAGCATCCTGCCGTTGGCGCACTTCTGCCTGTGGGCAGCGTTTGCATGCGCCGTCTACGGCTGCTTCTTTGCATCTTGCGTGTACCTCGTGGTGGAGTTCTGCCGCACGGCCACCTTGTTGGCGTACCCCGCGCACGGCACGCCCGTGGTGTTGCTGTTGGCGTTGGTGTCCATGTTCGTGCTCGGCGTCGCGGCGAGCGTCCTGGTGTGCACGCTTGCCCAGGGCGGCCCGGCCGACGCCGGCTCGGAGCACAGCGGCGCGTGGCCCGAAAAGACCCGCCTGCTGGAGCTGGACCCCGACGAGCTCTCGCTCAACAAGTCGCACCGCGTGCTCTCGCAGCCGCCCATTGTGCATCTCGAGCTCGACCACCACAGCGAGAAGACGCTCCGCAACAAGGAGTCCGACGCCACGTTGGTGGTGCCGGTGATGACGCGCGACGACGAGCTCGCGCCCAGCTGGCTCCTCCAGGCGTCCATGGCCGGCTCCGGGCTCTACGACACCAGCCACGAGAACTGGATGAGCAGCAGCGTGCCGCGCCTCCAGCACTCGGCCACGGACCCGCAGTTGGCGCTGCACGCGAAAACACCCGCGCGCCACGGCTCGCGCGCCAGCCTCGACTCGCCGGGCGTGTCGCGGTCCAACACCACGGGGCTGCTCGCGCGCGAGCGGCGGGCGTTTGTGGAGCGCAACCGCTCGGCATCGCTCAGCGAGCACCCGCTCCCGCCGTTGATGGAGGGCTTTTCGCCGGGCGGCTTGAAGCTGTCCCAGTCGTGGGCGGCGCTCAAGCGCGACCGGTCGCAGACCACGCTCTACACGCCAGAGCACCCCCACAATCAAAGCCACCACCAAAGCCACCACCAGAACCAAACCCAAGTCCATCACCAACACCAGAACCACCAGAACCAAAACCAAAACCAAAACCAAGACCGAACCCACCATCAAAACCATAACCAAAACCAAAACCAAAACCAAAACTACCAACCCCACGGCGACGGCCTCCAGAGCACCGCGCAGGCCGACCCCCACCTCCAGCCGCAGCCCCTGTTCGAGCTCGCCCACAGCCCCGCCGCCAGCCTGACGGGAGAAGACGCCATGGACGGCATTGGCGCCATCCCCTTGGCCGCGCCGCGGTGGGCCGCGCACACGGAGGCGCACGTGCCCGGCTTGAAACACGTCCCCTTGCACGAGTGGGAGGCGAAAAAAGACCACTGGCTCGCGCTCCACGACGACGGCTTCGGCAGCCACCGCCGCCTGACGTACTCCACCGCCGCGCCGTCGCTCCACACGTACCGCGAAACCGCGGACGCCGGCCTGCTGGCGCACACGCTCAACCTGGAAAACACGCTCTTCCGCTGCCTCACGCCGCCGCACGCGCCGTTGCACCTGGCCAGCGAGCCCGCGTCCGCCGACGCGCTGCCCATCCGCAAAATGATTGGGAGGTTCAAGCGTCGCGACTCGGCGCACGACGCCGCGCCCGCCGCGTCCCACAGGCACACCAGCTCGCTCACCGCGTCCATGGTGTCCGTGGCCTCGGGCAAGTCCAGCCGGTCTGGCTCGCCCCGCAAGGCCATGAAGAGCTTGTTTGGCCGCAGCCTGTTTGAGGCCAAGCCGGTCTCCAAGGCCTTTAGCATGGGCGCGCTCCAGGAGGCGGGCGGCGTGTTCCGCGCGCCGCACGTGTCGCCCATGGACCGCTTTTGGGACCTCGACACCGTGGACCACCTGGACAAGTCGCGCGTGAGCAGCGTGCCGAGCGTGGTGATTGGCGAGTACGACCGCGAGAAGTGGCGCACCTTGAAGGAGTTGCAGCGCCGCGACGCCCTCGACGTGTGATTGTGGTGGACAAGGAAGCATAGACACGGGACCTATGTGGACCGGCCTCCGAGAAGAGCCGCATCCTCCACACCCACAAATGGCTATATACCCACAAAATGCATCACTATAGAAACGCATCATTAAAACCACAGAAGCTCGATAAACCACAGAAGCTCGATAAACCACAAAAGCTCGATAAACAAAAAAAGCCCCGATAAACAAAAAAAGCTCCAATAAATCACAAAAGATTCACTGGCGCCGGTAGCATTCGTCTTCCATGTAGGTGTACCAGACTTCAGAAACCACAGTCGCTTCATTTCCAAACTGGCCTCTAATAGATCCCTACTACTTCAGAAACCACTGTCGCTTCATTCTCACACTGGCCTCTTATAGATCCCCACTACTACATAATGCTTGGAAAGCAGTGCAGCTGATTTATCAGCTTTGATCCCCTGTACTGATGAAGCGGTTGATATCGGCTTTGAACGAAAATACTTCGAAACATGCTCTAGATTAAATCTGTCTTGATAATTTGCAGTCACGGGCAACCGCTGGTGTTGTAAATATTCATGGAGAGCTGAGCACATGGGACATCGTTCAAAACGAAGCAGCGAGTTTAGGATTTCAGTGGGTCGAGCTTTAAAGCAGGTTAATTTGGTGCTTCTACAGCCCAGCTCTCGGGCATTTCAGGGCGATTTGACGGTAACGATCTGACAGTCACGAAGTCACATATCAGCAACCAGACCTCCAGTAGGTGCTTCAACTGGGCTAGGCTTTTCACTTTTGTCGGAGTTGCAAAACGCACCCACTGGGTCATACAGAAATGCCGCCAAAACGTCCGAATCAAAGATAATTTGCTCTCAGAAGCACAATCGGCTCACCAGATTTGGTCAGCTCGAGTGAAATCATTGCAAAGCTTTTGGAGCCTCCCCGAGAAAATATCCTGACCGAAGTATTTTTGACTCGGAGCTTCTGCAAGATCTCCGTATCAGAAGTAGACATGGTGAGACAGCAGGTTGCATTTTGCATTTTTTTCCTCCACTTCTCTAGCATTTCGTTATTATTGTGGTGGACTCTGCGTTTCTTTCCACTGACTAAACACACTTTACCATTCATCAACTGCTGCTTTCCTGCCACTCCACCTCTTCTTCAAATTCCATCATTCTCTCATACTGCCGTCTGCCATTCTCCACCTCCATACTGTTCTCCACCTCCATACTCGTTTTCCGCTTCTCGTCCCTACCCAGTTCTGTCGTAAATTGGAGCAAACCGTACTGCTCTCCTACAGCACTGGCTCTTTGGTTCACTACTGTGATGATTCTGCCACAATTCTGCTTCTGCTTCAAATCTATGCTCCTTGAGTTTATCACTCTTTGCGTGGTGGGCGGAATCACTTATGCCATTTTTTTACTCTCATCCGCTTCTTTCGCTCTGCTTATTGCTTTCTCCGTTCTGCTTTTTGCTTGCTGCTATTTGCACAGTTTCTGCTTCTGCCTTTCTCTTCTCTGCTCTCATGTTATTAAGTGAACAGAGACCGGCAAGTCCTTCTCTATTTTCGTAAGCCTTTTTCTATTTTGTTTTGTGCCTTCTTTTTTACTCTGTCCAGATCTCGACCTTGACTATTCACACTTCTTCTCGGTTTTGCATCCACCGCACTAAACACAAACACACTTCTCTTTCCCAAAAATGGGAATCGCCTCCATACACAGCGAAAATCGCCCTGGGCCTTGAAGCCGCCAATACCACGCCCCTAAACCCACAAAATCCACCAGCGCCGCTCCACGAGACCTTTCTTGCAATGTGAAGCTGTACTGGCCGCACGCACCACAGGCCGAGAGGGAAAGAGAGAAAAAGGAAGAAAGAAAAAGAGATAGAAAGAAAAACGAGACGGAATTTGGAACAGACAGAACCACAGAGAAGAAGGAGAAAGAACAGAAGGTCTAAAGGGGAGGTTGTGCCAGGGCCAGCAGTGGCAGCGGTGCGTCACGTGACCAGGCACATCTCATCGCAGTCGGGGTCGAAAATCTGCTACTACACAATGGACGGCGATCTTTTCGGGGTGTTTTCGGAAGCGGCGCCCGCCCAGGCGCCCGCGGCGGCCAGCGGCCCTGCGGCGCCCGCAGCAGCCAAGCGGGCGGCGCCCAGCGAGCCGCCGGCAGCGAAAAAAGCGGCGGGCGCAAAGGCGCCCGAGCACAAACACACCAAGGCCGTCGTCAGCGACGCGCTCGAGATCGAGACGCTGCGCGAGGTGGCGCCGTCGGCTGGGCTCTTGGCCACGGCCGCGCCCGCCGCCGCCGGGCTCAAGTTGAAGCACCAGGTGCGGCACCAGGTGGCGATTCCGCCCGACTACCCGTACGTGCCCATCTCGGAGCACACGCGGCACAGCGAGGCGCGCACGTACCCGTTCACGTTGGACCCGTTCCAGGACACGGCCATCTCGTGCATTGACCGCGACGAGTCTGTGTTGGTGTCTGCGCACACGTCCGCGGGCAAGACGGTGGTGGCGGAGTACGCGATTGCGCAGTCGCTCCGCGACAAGCAGCGGGTCATCTACACGTCGCCGATCAAGGCGTTGAGCAACCAGAAGTACCGCGAGCTCCTCGCGGAGTTTGGCGACGTCGGGTTGATGACGGGCGACGTGACCATCAACCCGGACGCCGGGTGCCTCGTGATGACGACGGAGATTTTGCGGCTGATGTTGTACCGCGGGTCCGAGGTGATGCGCGAGGTGGCGTGGGTGATTTTCGACGAGGTGCACTACATGCGCGACAAGGCGCGCGGCGTGGTGTGGGAGGAGACCATCATCCTCCTCCCGGACAAGGTGCGGCACGTGTTCTTGTCGGCGACGATCCCCAACGCGATGGAGTTTGCCGAGTGGATCGTCAAGACGCACAGCCAGCCGTGCCACGTGGTGTACACGGACTTCCGCCCCACGCCGTTGCAGCACTACCTCTTCCCGGCGGCCGGCGACGGCATCCACCTCGTGGTGGACGAGAAGGGCACGTTCCGCGAGGAGAACTTCCAGAAGGCGATGCTGTCGATCCTGAACAACATGGGCGACGACCCGGCGTCCGCGGCGCCGTCCAAGGGCGGCAAGAAGAACGGGCAGACGTACAAGGGCGGCGACAAGGACGGCAAGAGCGACATTTACAAGATTGTCAAGATGATCTACATGAAGCGCTACAACCCCGTGATTGTGTTTTCGTTCTCCAAGCGCGACTGCGAGCTGTTGGCGTTGAAGATGTCCAAGTTGGACTTCAACACGGACGACGACCGCGCGGCGCTCGCCAAGATCTTCGACAATGCCATCAGCTTGTTGCCGGACCTGGACAAGGAGCTCCCGCAGATCAAGAACATCTTGCCGCTCTTGAAGCGCGGCATTGGCATCCACCACTCGGGCTTGTTGCCCATCCTCAAGGAGATTATCGAGATTTTGTTCCAGGAGGGCCTCATCAAGGTGCTCTTTGCCACGGAGACGTTCTCCATCGGGCTCAACATGCCGGCCAAGACCGTGGTGTTCACGTCCGTGCGCAAGTGGGACGGCAAGGGCTTCCGCTGGGTGTCGGGCGGCGAGTACATCCAGATGTCTGGCCGCGCGGGGCGGCGCGGCTTGGACGACCGCGGCATTGTCATCATGATGATTGACGAGAAGATGGAGCCGCAGGTGGCCAAGGGCATGGTCAAGGGCCAGGCGGACCGCCTCGACTCGGCGTTCCACTTGGGCTACAACATGATTTTGAACTTGATGCGCGTGGAGGGCATCTCGCCCGAGTTCATGTTGGAGAGCTCGTTTTTCCAGTACCAGAACGCGGCCGCGGTGCCCGTGTTGGAGCAGGAGCTCCAGCGGTTGACGGCGCAGTACAATGCCGCGCGCGTGGACGACGAGCACTTGGTGAAGGAGTACTACGACTTGCAGCAGCAGCTCGCGGTGTACCGCGAGGACGTGCGCCGCGTGGTGACGCACCCGGGCCACATTTTGCCGTTTTTGCAGCCGGGCCGCGTGGTGAGCGTCAAGGTGGGCGAGCACGACTACGGCTGGGGCATGGTGGCGAGCTTCAGCAAGCGCACCAACAAGCGCAACCCGGGCGAGCAATACCGCGACCACGAGGCGTACCTCGTGACGGTGTTTGTGTGCACCATGTTTGTGGACCTGCCGGTGGCGTTGATCAAGCCGTTCAGCCCGGCGATGCCCGAGGGCATCCGCCCCGCGCGCGCCGACGAGCAGTGCCGCGCCGAGTACATCCCCATCACGTTGGAGCTGGTGCAGCAGATCTCGAGCGTGCGCTTGAAGATGCCCGACGACTTCAAGAGCCTGGCGGCCAAGCGCAACTTGGTGCGCACGCTCAAGGACTTGCCGCGCAAGTTGCCCGACGGCATTCCGTTGATGAACCCGGTGGAGAGCATGGGCATCGACGACAGCGACTTCCGCATGTTGTTGCGCAAGATGGACGTGTTGGAGAGCAAGTTGGAGGCCAACGTGCTCCACGGGCAGGCGCGCCTCGCGGACTTGTACGCGCAGTACGCGGCCAAGATGGCGGTGGACGCGCAGATTGCGCGTGTGCGCGAGCAGGTGTTGCAGGCGCAGGCGGTGGTGCAGCTCGACGACTTGCGCCACCGCAAGCGCGTGTTGCGCAAGTTGGGCTTCACCACCGCAAACGACATTATCGAGTTGAAGGGCCGCGTGGCGTGCGAGATCTCCACGGGCGACGAGCTCCTCCTCACCGAGCTCGTGTTCAACGGCGCGTTCAACGACTTGACGCCCGAGCAGTGCGCCGCGCTCTTGTCGTGCTTTGTGTTCCAGGAGCGCGCCAAGGAGGTGCCGCGCCTCAAGCCCGAGTTGGCCGAGCCGTTGAAGGCGTTGCAGGACATGGCCGCCAAGCTCGCCAAGACCTACAAGGAGTGCGGCCTCGAGGTGGTGGAGAAGGAGTACGTCGAGGAGTTCCGTCCGGAGCTCATGGAGGTGACCTTTGCGTGGTGCAAGGGCGCCACCTTCACCCAGATCTGCAAGATGACCGACGTCTACGAGGGCTCGTTGATCCGCATGTTCAAGCGTTTGGAGGAGATGCTCAAGCAGATGGTGGCTGCGGCCAAGACAATTGGTAACGCGGAGTTGGAGCTGAAAATGGAGAAGGCCACCGCCTTGGTGCACCGCGACATTGTCTCCGCGGGCTCCTTGTACTTGTGATTGGGCGGGCTGGCCTGACGCGGTGGCTGCCTCCGGAATCCCGACTCATTGGGACCGCCGTTGGCAGCAAAGCACCGGCACAGCTTTGCGCTGGAAGTTTCATTGAAATATCATAGAATAACTAGAAGCTAGAAGTGGACGGGCGCTGTAGATGTTACCATAAAAGGGCATCAACAAAGAGGGCCAATAAAGAAGATGAGAAGAGAATGTAGACGGGGTAGACCAAACTAGAGAAAAGAACTCTTTGAACTCAGAATTTTGAACTCGCAAAAGCAGAAATGGAAACAGTGAGGAAGCCGTAATTCGAAATGGGCTAAAGTTTCCGAGTTTTGACGTTAGTACTAGTGGGTGCAAAAGCCATTAGCCCTCATCACTGCAAAGTGAAAAACGGCAAATGCGATACCCCAACCACCGCAAAGCGGGAATCGGTGCATAGAGCCCGGAATAGCGTAATGTATTGATCACTCTCGGATCCGAGTTAGTACGGACCAGAGAGTCTCGACACAAAGTGTGGAATTTCATGTCTGGGGTAGTCGACAAAACCAAATCTTCAGTAATTCAATCCGGCAGTGGGCTGCATCTTCGGTGTTCAACAGACCCAATGCACCGGAAAACTGTCAATCCAGACGAAAAAAATTCCAAGCCGATCTCCAGCGGCCAGAGAAAGCGGCACGGCCTGACGACTCATTCAGTCATGAATGGAAAGCATCCTGCAACTGTCGTGGGTCGGCTGATGTAGGCACTGGTGAGTTACCAAATTGCAGAGTTGGAACGATATGAAAATAACTTTGCGTCTCGAGCTCAAGATTGATCTCCCACGGAAGCGTAGCCCAAAAAATGTCAATAGAAATCGAGCGCAGCCCGTTGGCTTCTATTTGCACCCAAAGTCAAAAAGAGCACAGCAGTAAAGCTGAGAGAGACAATTGGGAAAATCAGGATTGAGACGTCCAAGGAAGTTAATTTCGGGTTGGCAGCCCAAAAACACACACCCCATCCTTTGTGCTGTCGGCGTTGCCTTTAACTGAGCACGAAAGTCACAACTAGAGGAAAGGCCTAGATGCACCGCGAGACTGTGGAGCAGCATCGAAGCAAACGAGTCGACTGAGCCGCTCACTCAAGCATAGAAATCACAACGGGCCATTGTGGTTCGAGGCCGCCAAAAGTGGCAGAAGACTGAGTCGCCAAACAACATGAGGCAGATGAAATCGCATAGATGCACTTACATTGATAAAGAAACACGAGAAACCACAAAGGAGACGTAGAGAGTCGAATGAGAAGTAATAAAGTGGAAGTTTTCGAAGTGGCCGAAACAAAGTAGAAGTGTCGAAGTGTAAGATTGAGTTTAAAGAGCAGTGGATGATCCAGTTTAGAGAATAGTGGAGGGTCTAGTTAGAACAGTAGAAGATCTAGTTTAAAGAACCAGCCTGAGAACCCAAAGAAACCTCAAGGGCAGAGCAGAAATGGCAGAACCTCGAGAAGACGAAGCAGCTAGAAAAATTCATAGGAGAATGTCTAGCGCTGTTAGACTCGACTTCATGGGATAATCGAACAGAGTCAACCAAATAGCTTGTGGAATACCACGTAGAAAGACCGAGTAGATCAAAAAAAAAAATTACACACAGAAAACCAACTGAAAAACCCTATCTCTATACAAAAAGAAGTGGCCTGCTTCGGAGGTAGGCTGGTATCAGGCGGTTCACGTGAAAGACGGAGGTGCAAACCATATTCCAAAAAGAGCAGGACAGACCAAGCCGAACCCGAGTAGAAGCAGTTGTGGAAATACACAAAACACCAAAAACGGCGGAAAAACCGAAGTGGAAGGATGGAAGTAGTAGAACCTGTCTGAATCCGCTGGATATCCACTCACGGCCAAGTGAAAACAAAGCAGAGACCACCCAAAAAGCCGAGCCAGACGCAAAACCAAGCCAATTGAAAACCAAGCCAATTGAAAACCAAGCCAAATGCAAAACAAGCCAATGGAAACACAAGCCAGTTGAAAAAGCCGGCCCCAGACGGCAGTAGCCCGCGTCCTGCCCAAAGCCGCCAAAAAACCCCCAAAATCAATCGAGTGTCGCTTGTGGCCCAGGTCCTCGCAGCCGAGGCTGCGCCGCACTGCATGCGGTGCCCCACATCACGCTGCGCGCATCAGCACCGCGTGCTGCTCCACAGCGACCACAATCGCCGGCCCCCCCTGAAACCCACAAGCGTCTTTTTTTTTCCGCCAGCATGTCCGAGGAGCTTCTCTTCGTCAAGTCCAAGGCGTATCTCCACCCCACGGCGTCCAAGCGCGACAACGTGGCGGGGTTTGTGACGCTCACCAAACCCGTGGGCGCCACCACCAACAAGCAGATTGTGTTGCGGTTTGTGGCCGAGACGGCGCTCTCGCCGGCGCAGCTAGCGGCGTACGCGCAGGTGGACATGCCCGAGGACCCGGCCGCGGCGGGCGGGCGTCTGCCGGTGGTGGTGCAGCCGCCCGCACACGCCGACGGCAGGGGCTTTTCCTGCAGCGTGGCGGCGGTGTACCTGATCCAGTTCCGCAAGCCGTCGGTCGGGTGGTGGTACGGGTCGATCGTGGTGTACAGCAAGAGCCAGGACAAGCTCCCGATTGTGTTTTTCCACGACGACGAGTCGCCGCTGACGCTCCACAAGCAGAAGTTGCAGAACCAGCAGTTTGCGCCCTTCGACGGCGGCGCCATGTACTGGGGCGGCGCCGACTTCCTCCACGCGCTCCTGGACCGCGTGCGGACCGAGCAGTCCACCGTGGAGCCGTCGGTGTACCTCGTGGACCCGGACTCGGCCGACTTGGTCAACTTCCTGCCCTTCGGCGCGCCCGCGGCGCCGCCGCCCGCGGAGCCCATGAAGTTGCCCAACTTGTCCAAGATGCTCGCCAGCGCCAAGTGGCGTGTGTTGGAGACCGTGGCCACGCTCGGCCTGCGCACCAAGAACCAGGTGCGCGACTTGGTCGACGACCACGTGCCGCGGGCGGTGGTGGACCACATCGCCAGCAAGCCCGAGGTCAAGAAAATCAGCAACGACTTCGAGAGCGCGCAGGTGTACTTGGCCAAGTGGGCCGCGCAGGTCAAGCACGAGGCCGAGCAGCTGCAGAAGCACTTTATGCTCGAGGACGCCGTGTACGCGCGCATCAACAAGGAGCTCGGGCCGGACAACGAGCTCTTGACGCCGGAGGAGGTCAGCAGGGCGCTGCGCCGCAAGCCCGTGAGCTTGGTGGAGTGGCGCGGGTTCTTCGACACGCTGGGCCGCTTGGTGGTGGCGGCGAGCGAGGTCAAGAGCCGCATCTTCCACGGCGGGCTCGAGAAAGACGTGCGCCGCGAGGCCTGGCCGTTCTTGCTCAACGTGTACCCGTGGCTGTCGTCGCAGAAGGACAGAGACTACATCTTGCAGAACTTGCAGTTAACCTACGGCGACTTCCGCCGGCGGTGGGCTGACGACGACGCCAAGCGCGAAACGGACTTCTGGAAGGACCAGAAGGTGCGCATCGAGAAGGACGTCCACCGCAACGACCGCCACCTCGAGCTTTTTCAGGATCCGAAGGG
Source organism: Metschnikowia caudata (assembly GCA_008065175.1). NCBI lineage: Eukaryota > Fungi > Ascomycota > Pichiomycetes > Serinales > Metschnikowiaceae > Metschnikowia > Metschnikowia caudata. The sequence continues at coordinate 383,211 of VATF01000002.1, forward strand.
CGCCTCGGCCGACGACTCCGAGGAATGGGACTTGTCGCAGATCCGCAACGTGCACTTGTTCCGCTTGCGCGAGATCTTGTTGACATTCAACGAGTACAACCAGAACTTGGGCTACGTGCAAGGCATGACTGACCTCCTCTCGCCGCTCTACGTGGTTTTCCAGGACGAAGTGATGACGTTTTGGGCGTTCAGCGGGTTCATGGAGCGCATGGAGCGCAACTTTGTGCGCGACCAGAGTGGCATGAAGCACCAGATGCTTGTGTTGAACGAGCTCGTGCAGTTCATGCTCCCGGACCTCTTCAAGCACTTGGAGAAGTGCGAGTCCACCGACTTGTTTTTCTTTTTCCGCATGCTCTTGGTGTGGTTCAAGCGCGAGTTTGAGTGGGAGCAGGTCAACACGCTCTGGGAGGTGCTCTGGACCGACGTGTACTCGTCGCAATACCACCTTTTCGTTGCGCTTGCCGTGCTCAGCGACAACGAGCGGATCATGGTGCAGAACTTGCGCCGCTTCGACGAGGTCTTGAAGTACATGAACGACCGCCTGGGCAACATGGACTTGCACAACTTGCTTGTGCGGGCGGAGTTGCTCTTTTTGCGCTTCCGTCGCATGATTGATATCATTGACCGCGACCAGGGCCGCGAGGAGGGGCCGCAGGTGAACCCCGACTTGCGCAAACTTCTTCTGAAAGCGATGGTGGTGCAAAAAGAGGTGGAGCGGCCCGAGGGTGTGGGCGGGGGTTAGACCCGATACTGTTTTGAGATTTTTTTGGGGTCAGGCGTGACTCTATGGACAATGGACAATGGCATTTGTGGCAGGTACCTTGTGCCTTCACCTTCTCTATTTCGATCATGTACCGGCCCCTATTCTACATTACCCTGTAAATTTAGGTGATTCAACGGGAAGACATATCGACTACTGTGACGGGTTGGCACAGCACATATTCAGTGCAATCTATATTACCTGCTTCAATGAGCACATTTTAATTTGCAGCGGCATTTGTGATTGATTTGATTTTGCCATAATGGGATTTTTCATGTCAAACAGACGCAAGTTTCCCCACTTGGACTTGCGATGCATGGTTTTGAGCACAAGTAGCCAAAAGAGTTGATTGAGCAGCCGTTTAAAGAGCGCACTAAATTCATTGTACAAATGTCTATTGTATTATTGCAATTGTGCCTTGACCTGTTATTGTTGTGTCTCCTTGTTCTTCCAATCTTCCCTTTTTCTTTTTGTAATTCTTGGTGATACCAAAGGCCATGGTCTTTCAAGTTTGAACAAACAAGTTTGCACTGCTGTGACCTGTCACTACAGCGGGCCCCGCAAATCTGACTATCTCACAAATTGGTGAACCCACTCAATGCGTTCGATTCAGCACATTTCCAACCCAATGTGGCATTTTTTCTGAAACGGGCCACCGTCAACTCACACTTAAACACGCATCTGCACCCACTCAATCTAGCTGCAATGACGCATGCTGCAACTCCGCACCCGAAACCTTATCTCTTATCGCATGCACATACTCTACTATACGGCGCTTGCGGTTGCGCCGCCCCAGCGGCAGACGGCCCCCAGACAGCACCACGCAAAAGGCCAGCCGTACACGTAGCCAAGAAGCGCACCCCCGCCTGGTGCCCGGGCCCGCCGCGGCCTCTGCTCCCACGTTGCGCCTGCACACGCGCATCCCACCTGGAACATGAATAACCTCTGTTCTCCAGAAATCGCCCACACGTGTTTTTCTCTCGAATGCCGCAACCGTTGAAATCCGCCGCCAAGCCGGCGTACCAGGCCGTGAGCCTGGAGGACGAGCTCGAGGACGCCGAGCAGTGGGGCTTCTCGCCCGCCACCACACGGTGGCTCATCGCCCTCGGCGTGGCCTGCGGCGTGGCCATGATGTGGTTTTTCTGTTTCTTCTTGCCGCTGGCGTTTGTGCCCGAGGCCCGCAATCTCACCGAGCTCGCCAAGGTGCGTGACTTGGCGGTGCACTTGGTGCCCGTGGACAAAGACACCGTGCGTCTGTGGAACTTGGGCGCCGAGGAGATTGGCGAGGGCGAGGCCGAGGACGCCGATAGCGAGGCGGCCGACGAGCCTGCGGACGCTGAAGAGGCGGACGCCGAGGATTCGGGCCAGGCCATGGCCTTGGGTGTCGCCAAGCAGAGGCTCATTTTGGTCGGGGACATCCACGGGCAGGAGGAGGAGTTTCTCCGGTTGCTCCGCAAGGTGCGGTTCCACAAGCAGCGGGACGCGCTCTTGGTGTTGGGCGACTTCATCTCCAAGGGCCCCAGCTCGTTGGAGGTGGTGGACGACCTCATCGACATGGGTGCAAAGTGCATCTTGGGCAACCACGAGTACTACGCCCTCCAGAACTACGCGCGGTTCCACCACTTGGACGCGCCAGCCTTCGCCGGCAGCGACGCGTCCGGCCGCGCGGCCGCGGCCGCCGGCTTCGACACGGACCCGGAGTTTCTCTTGGCCAAGAAGTTGCAGCCGCGCCACATCGAGTACATCAACCTGTGCCCCATGATCATGGACTTGGGCGCCGTGCCGTTGCACGCCAAGAAAAACACCGGCAAGCGTGCCCACGGCCACGGCATCGCGGTGCACGCCGGCTTGCGCTGGGACGTGGCCAGCCTCGACGCCCAGAGCCCGGACGACTGCTTGGAGATGCGGGCCTACTTGAAGCCGCACTACCGCCGCACCACCAGCGACCCGCGCGACGACGACGCCTACCCGTGGTACAAGTACTGGAACCAGCTCCACAAGAACGGCACGCGGGACGACTACGTGGTGTACTACGGGCACGACGCGGGCCGCGGGCTCAACATCCGCCGCTGGTCCAAGGGCTTGGACAACGGCTGCTACGGCGGCAACAGGTTGGCGGCCATGGTCATGTGGCGGGAGGCGGACGCCGCCGGCCGCGTGCTTTACAAGGAGCAGGTGGTGCAGGTGAAGTGCTGAGCGGGGCCCACGGTACAGCAACGGGACAAGGCAGCGACGGGGGTTTGAGCCGGCCCGGCTTGGAGCCTGCCGCGGATTGCCCGTCGAGTTTTTGCTGAGCCCAGGAACGGCGATAGTTGCGTGGCAGTGTGAATATTTGTCTCATTGAGTGTTTTCTATTCTCCAACTCCAGTGAACAATGAGCAGTTTTGCTATATTCTGGAACAGTGGTCAATTGCGAGCTTCTAATTACCCCTGTTGGTTTTTGTACTCCCGGGATTCAAATGCCTACGTGCCATTACAAGCCCTGTCTCATTGGTTGTTCATTAACTTTCCAACTCCAGTGAGCAATGGGCTGCTTATTGATCTTTTGCTCTTTGCTAATATAAAGGTCAGCCGCCAGCCATTAATCACTTCATTTGGTTTTTATAACTCCAGAATTCCCGATTTTACCACCATGAATTTTGTCTCACCGAGTATTCACTACTCCTCCAACTCCAGTGAGCAATGGGCTGTTAATAGAGCTTGTGCTAAATACCAGCCACGTATTTTCGGGCTCCCTAAATCTGATATTCCAAATAATTTGTGTCGTTGATGATTCTCATCTCATCAAAAATATACCAATCCTTCAACTTACTCATTCTCCGACTCCAGTGACCAAGGTCTCTGAGAGATTTTTGTAGTACTTATTGGCTCAAAGATGGCGGAAGTGCAGAAATGGATTTTTGCTGGTTGAACTTTTCGATTCATGGTACTTCCGTGTCAGTGAATTCTGTCTCACGAAGTCATTCTTGGAAATTGGGCATTAATTGATAGCTAGCAGACATTTCCGGATTGTAAGGTTCCTTGTGTTTCGTGGCCTCAGACAGCAATGTATCTCTGCTCAGAAAATTCCCTTGTCTATTGACTTGAGCCAGCAATGTGTTTCTCTCATACAGTTAAAGTGTTTTTTGCCAGCAATGATACTAGGCTCATTTCTCACTTGGGTGCAAAAAGATGCTGTCACTGAATCTTTCACAAAGACCTGGGCTCAAAATAGTTTAGTGCCGCTGATGTACTCTACAAGTTTATTTTTGCATGAATCTTCGGCTCGTGATGCCAGCGTGCCAGAAATCCCTGAAGCGATTCCGTACCGATTCTCTGATTTGTATTCCGGAAGAATCTCCACTACTTGAGTCCCCAAGATTGACCTGCCACACTTGAGTGGCAGCAAACACGTTGTTCAACCACCCTTGCAAACTACCGGACTCCACAACAAATGGGTGACAGCGATAAGCTATGGATCTTGCTTGTCTGTGACTGGAGATAATCAAGTGCCAGCAACAGGCTCCGAAGAAATTCTGAACTTTTGATTCGAAGGCTGGAATGAAAGGCCAGCAATCGGTCTTACTATCTGGCCCTTCTCAATTCACTCCAGTGTCGGCAATCAACTTTTACTGATCGAGCCTTACGGACTCCTGAATCAGTGCCAGTAGTATATTTCGACTTATCGGGCCTTCAGCAAATACCAACTTCCAGAGACTCACATTTGGAAAGATCTCACGTTCGAGCCTAATGAGCCCTGGCTCCAAGATAATTCATGAGCCCCAACAAATTTTGACCCGAGCCAACAGTACTTAGTATAGGATTCTCACCAGTTCTGGCTCCAAGATTTCCAAGGCGTCCCAGTATATTCATAACTCGAATGCCAGCAATTCCAGTTTCCAATGTACACCAAACCTGGCTTCAAGGAATCCTGTGAGCTCCAACAAAACTTAACTCGAATGCCAGTAATTTCTGTAATCCAATTTCATCAGTTCTGGCTTCAAGAAAACCTATGCGGCCACACAAATACAAAATTTGAACGCCAGCAAAATCTGAAATCCGAATTTCAATAATCCTGAGTTCAAGTAATCAGGTGCCAGCAATGACTCTACCTATCTCGTGATCCAATGCCAGCCAAAAATGTACGGTTCCCTCGAATTTCGACTCGAATATCAGCCCCTTATGCTCGACTCTAGTATTCTCCAACTGACGACTTGGGCGCGAGCAAGTACAAGTCCTAAAGATCAACAATCATCATTCAGTGGAAGGCCCAAGTTCTCGTGATTAGCCATCGCCCATTGAAAGAGTTAAAGACAAATTTCATGAATGATTCAAACACTTTGTTCAGAAGCAGTTGCAAGCGAAGACGCATGAAAAGTCATGGATAGTAGCGTATTGAGAGGCTCCATAGATCTCAATCAGACTGATCTGACCAGTCTCCACATTCAATGAACAGGTTGCAACTGTGCACACCACCGGTCAACAACACTTCTCTCGTGACTGCAAAAACCAAATTTTTCACAATTAGTCTCCAGTTTTTAATTAAAGCGCAAAAGGCTGCGTCGCATCTACGTCTAGACTGGTCCAATGGCGACCCAAAAGCACTGCAAAAATGCAAACAGAGCCAAAAATTCAGATTCACTAAGCAGAGCAGAAACCAAAATCACAAAGCAGAGCTACAAACAGAATCAAAGAGCAGAGCTACAAACAGATTAAAGAGCAGAGCCACAAAACATAATCAAAAAGCAGAGCTACAAAACATAATCAAAAAGCAGAGCTACTTAACAAAATCACAAATTAGAATCACAAAGCAGATAAAAAAAAAGAATCACAAAGCAGAACATAAATTTTTCGTGGGCAGGGTGCAAACCAGAACTGAAAGCACTATTTCGGCCGCCGCGTCGGCATTTTCGGCCGCTGCCTCGGCACTGGTTTGGAGTCTGCGTGGGTCCGGCCGCACAAGCCGCAGGGCCGCACCAAAACGCAGCAGGGCCACGAAACATGACCAGCCTACTTCCAAAGCCCTGCGGTCTCTCCGCCACGTCTTTATTTCCTCGCTTTTCCTCCCAGCACATCCCGCCCCACGCTGCACTATTCCCCGCCCAGCTCTCCTCTGCATTCTCCTTTTTCCCGTTTTTTCCCGTGCCCCCCGGACTGTAAACAAGGAGCGGACCCAGATGTACACCGCGCGGTAATGTGGGACTGCGTCCATCGCCAAACCTCTACACCCACAACAACAAACCCAAACACCATGGCCGATCGTACTCAGGCCCTCCAGGCGGTGGAGGCCATCCCGTCGCTCGCACCCGCGCCAATGGCCAGCATGGGCCTCTTTGTCGACGCCAGCGGCCACCCGCTCGTGTTTATTCTCGACGCCTCCGTGCCCACGCCGCACATTTACGAGTCCCACATCGAAAGCCACGGCGGCATGGTGCAGAACGGGCCGCACTTGCTGAACCTGCCCATCGTGCTCTCCACGGTGCCGCTCGAGATCCGCTCGTTCAAGCCCGAGTTCATCGACGACTCGGTCCGCAGCGGGCGGCAGCAGACGTTGGACAAGTACGCGCAGCCCACCAAGAAGCGCCCGCTCGAGGACAGCGACGACGGCAAGCCGCGCAAGAACACCTACAAGTTCACGCCCGAGGCCGACGCGTACATCTTGGAGCAGGTGCGCATGAAGCCGCGCTACCGCACGTCGCACAAGTTCTTTGAGGAGTTGGCCCACCACGACATCTTGAAGGCCCACACGGGCAACTCCATCCGCTCGCGCTACCGCGCGCACTTGGAGCACAAGTTGAACTACGTGTACAAGACTGACTTGTACGACAACTTGGTGCTCGACGAGGCCGGCCAGAAGTTCGCCGTGCCCGTGGCGCTGGCCAAGACCATGAAGAACAAGTTCACCGCCGACGAGGACTTCCACTTGTGCAAGGACGTCATCGAGCACGTGCTCAAGACCCAGCCCGTGGAGAACGCCGTGCCCGCGGACTTGCCCGAGCAGCTCAAGGACGACCTGCTCGCAGACCTCAAGTTGCCCTACTTGCTCGACGAAAACAAGTTCAGCGTGCTGATCTCGTGGTTCGACGAGTACGCGCGCAAGCACCCGCTGCACCTGTCCTCCAGCTGGCGCGACCGCTACCGCAAGTTCGCCCGCGTCTACGGCTTGCAGCAGTACCTCAAGGACTACATCCTGGCCATCAACACCAAGGAGAGCCCGCAGCCCATGCTGCGCTTGACGCTGCGCAGCTCCGCCACAAAGCAGAAGAAGGAGAAGAAGCGCACCGACGCCGTCCACGCGTTGGTCTCCAGCGACTTGGGCCTCGCCCAGAACGAGGTGGCCGTCGCAAACATGGCCGTCAACTCCCAGCACGACGCGCTTCCGTTGGACGAGGAGATTGGCGAGACAAAGGACTCCAACATCCACGCGGGGCTCCGCGGCGTCGGCGCGGGTCAGAACATCGCCGACGACATGGTCATCAACCCGGACCTCGCCTCGCGCGCCTACAGCGACGCCTACGACGACATGGACTCGCAGGACATTGCAAAGGAAATGGAGTACTTGCCGCGCAACACCTCCTTGGACGATCTCTTTACGGGCGACATGTTCAAGCGCGACCTGTCCCAGATCCTCGGCGAGGTGGTGCGCTTCTTGAGCCGCGGCGGCGGCGAGGACGTGGAGAAAGTCATCGACAACCTCGCCGGCATCGGCTTCAGCAGAAAGTTCGTCGGCCACATCTTGCGCGTCACCAGTGCTCACGCCATGTACATCAACCAGTACTTGGAGCATGTGTTCCACTCCATCGAGCGCAATAACGTGCGTGACTTGGAAGACGTGCTTTACATCCACGGGCGCGATGGCTTCTGGACGCCTGCCGCCGATGATGCCTTGATGAACCACGACTTCTCCTCGCTACATTACATGTCCACTGACAGCATCGCCCACCGCCGCGTGTTTCTCGGCCTTGAGTACGAGAGAGATTAAGGGGATGTGAGAGTTTGATTTTTATGCCTTTGGCTGCCCAGGCCTGGCCTGTTCAGGCTCTTGCGTGCGCTATAGCTGCCGGTCAAACTACCTGCTCTGGCTGGTGACATCAGAAAAGCCTCGCGACTTATTGACCCGCTTTGATGGGCCGAAGAGTCAATGAGTCTTCTGTGAATTGTGGCTTGGGCAGACCCAGGCCAAAGATGTCTGACCCCTCCTCAAATTTGGACAAACTCCTCTGAGTCAACTTGTTCTCGACTCAAAGTGTGTGACTAGAGTGACACCTGGCGGAAAAGAAGTCAGGCGAGAAGCTGTTTGACGCATTTAGTCTTTACGCGATGTGTCAAAAAAAATCCAGAGACTCTACTCGAATGTGATCCATGAAATTTCCTTAGCGAAACTTGTCTACTGGGCATGGATTCCAGATCTGAGATGAAAGTTTGATTTTGCAAGATTCTGACTCTGAATTTGCACCCGAGGCAATTTCGGGCTCTGCGGAACACGTGGAACCCGAGCAATCCGATTGCTACGAATTGCAAATTACATTTTGAGCAGAACCCAAGATGGTAAAATGTAAACAGCTGCTGCGACTGATGTTCGGTGCGCGGCACGTGACCCGTATATTAACTGTATTTTTTTTGAGAAACTCATGTAGTGCGAAATAGGTCATCAGTATGCCCGAAATGGAAGCCAAGGTCTAGAATAAGCTTTGCGATCGTCGCGTTGTTGACGATTCAATGGAAGGAGGAAAACCTGCACCCGAGGCGCACACATGCGTTTTTACATGCCGCCCGTGCGTTTGGGTCAAAAGTAAACAAAGTGACTCTACAATGAAATAGCAATTAAAAAGAGGTATTCAATTGGTATACGGGGTATCGAAACCAGCCTCAAGGCCGGAGGTACGAGTAAAAACACATTAGAAATTGGAAAATTTGTAATACAGATCACGGAACGTTCTCTGCACTGCACAGATTTATTCCAATCGCTTAGTTGAGAATACCCCAGTACTTCTCGACGTTGAGGTAACCGTCAGCCTTCCACAAGTCGTTGAAAGCAGTGAAGAAGGTCACATCGTCACCGCAAGTAGAAGAAATGGAAGAAAGGGCAGCAGCTTGCTCGGAAGAGCCGGGGATGGCCTTGCCGTAAGTGTCACCCTGGGTTGGCCAGCCGGTCTCGGTGATGAACACGTTCTTACCAGGGCAAGCAGTGGCGAGTCTCTGGATTTGCTCCAAGAGCCAAGTACCAGCGTCAGCGGCAGCGACACCACCGTCAAAGAAAGCGTGGGCGTTAGCGGCAATGTAGTCGGAGCAGTCACACAAGTCGGGGTTGTTGATGATGGCAACAAAGGTGTCGACAGAGACAACTGGGCCAGTGTAGCCGGCAGCGGTCAAAGCGGTTCTGCCCTCAGTGACGTAGGTCTGGATTTGAGCGGGGGTGGCAGAGCCAGCGTTGACCAACTCGTTACCAATGGAGACGGTGTAAACAACGTCCCAGCTGCCGTAAGCCTCGACAGCGGACTTGATGGTAGCGACACCGGCAGTGATGGCGGTGACGTCGTAGATACCCAAGAAGACCTTTTGGCCGTCGGCCAAGCCAGCGAGAACATTCTCAACTTGAGAGCAGTCGACACCGTAAAGTCTGATGATGGAGAACTCAGAGAGCTCGGCAATCTCAGAGGCAACGGTACCGGCAGACTTACAGGAGCCGTCAGAGGCGTAAGGGCTGTAGGTGATGGCCTTGGCAGCACCGGAGAAGGAGCTGGAAGAGGAGGAGGTGGCAGCAGCGGAGGTGCCGGTTTGGGTGGTGGCGGAACCGGATGGAACCACGTCGTTGATGATGGTGGTGGATGGAGAGGTGGCGGCGGCGGAGAGGGTGTTAGCCAAGGTGGTGGCCTTACCGGTGGCGCCCAAAGTGACAACCACGGTTTGGGTGACAACGGCTCTCTTGTCGTGTTGGTGGTGTTGGTGACGCTGGACGGGTTGGGCCAAAGCGACGGCGACCATGGCGGCCTTAACGAGGGACTTAAACAACATCGCTGAACGAGAGTTTCACAAGGCTGGAGATTCTAGGGAAAGAATGTAAGGAACGACTGTAGAAGATATTCAACCTTGGGAAAAAAAAAATCGTGGAAAAAGAGCGGCGTTGTTTCATTATATACCATGCGCTGCAGGCAGGCGTAACCTGTAGGACCGCGGGCCTTGTAGGCAACCCCAGGCACTGCGGGCCGCGCCTTGAGCAGGGGCTGGGCCACCTGCCTGCAGGCACAGACGACGAATGGCGCAGTTAATTTCGCGCTCGTGTGTTTGACAGTTGCCGGATCGGCTGCAGCCAAGAGCCAAGACCGGAGAGAGCGGAAACTTATTGCGTTGTTTATTGCAATCGAGAATAGCGTTCCGATCCGCATCACCGCTGAAACTGCTTCTGCCCCGCAATGCCTTTACGAGTCAAGCTGGGTGTGTGATGCTTTGCTTGACTGTGCCCACTTCATCACCACCCCTTCCCCAGGATGTTTTCTCAATGTCCCTTTCGGGCATACCGCCCAAGCCTCTGCGAGTCACCGTTTTACCGTGGAATTGACGGCATCATTGTATCTTCGACTCCTGCGAGCATAACTAGAATCCCAAGAGAACATCTAAACTGAAATGTGGCTTTAGGTTTGCGGTTGCATGTTTTGCATTATTTGGACCGTTCCGGTCCGTCGCACTACTCGCCGCAATTAAGCTTCACCAAGACCCAACGCAAAAGTGGACAAGGTGAAAGTTCCCCACAGCTAAGCTTCAACCGGCAGAGTCTAATGTAATTGCAGTTGTGTTTATCTCTTCCCGTTCGGCCCATTGTCGATAAGAAAAGTCGCCACCCCAACACCGAAACGCTATTGTCCAGGTGCCATTGTGGGCCGATTCGTAACATATTGGCCAAACTGGGACTCGTCACCGAGAAGCCCGCCAGCGCCCGAGGGCCGTTGGCGGATACGAATATATTTCAGATGATTCCCGAACGATGCCGAATTTCACCACAAGCGGCAAGATCCACCCATGCCGAACAAATTGGGGGCGCTGCCGCTGAAATCGCGAACTGCGCCTTTGCACCGATATGGGCCCCGAACCCTGGCCCCGTTTCCGGATCCTGCCACGCTTCCACACTGAGCTTTGGCTGGAAACGAAGTCCCAACCCAGATCCGGTTTCGGCCAATGCGTCGTGGGTATTGTTTGGTTTCACAGCCTGTCTACAAGTTTACGATCTACTGCAACCGTCCTGTCGTCTGTGCTTTGGCGAATCTAGACCGCGATGGCCGGTGCTTCCGGTTGTCAGATGATACAAATACCGTTGCGGGACGTTGTGAAACACGGGGGGCTTTGGGGCTGAGACGTGGGGGTCTCCACAGCACGTTCACCAAATAACCCAGACAAACATTAGAAAGCCGTCCCGCTCCAGTCCATGTCATTTTCTTTTTGGCCAGATCTCCCTTTTTTTTCCCTTTGGCATCGGTGCGGCCCATCTGCACGCCGCACATATAAACGACTCTCTATGTCTGAATGTCCGTTTGCGATGTATTACCTGCGTCAAAGGGCCCGTGGTGGCGCCTGATTGGCCCAATTTTTTTTAACCGGCTCTGCCCCTATCTCATCTCCTCCGGCCGGAAACAGGCGTACTTCCCGGCGAGCTCGACTCACGTGACGGTCCACAAATGCACACACACAAAAAAGCGAGCCACTAAAATGCACACGTGACCAGTCACGTGCTTTCATCACCTCCCACTCACCCTCGCTCTCCCCACACATCACGCTTGCTGTTCCTTTTGCTCCCCCCCAGCAACACACCCCACCCCTTGCTACCGCAGGAACCAGGCCTCACAGAATCGACAACACCAGTACATCCGCCCATCCGATTTCTGGCCGATTCCCCCCAGCATTGCGTGCGTGATCTCGAGTTTTATCCCAGATCGCCCTCAGACCACCGCATCCTCCAATCGCAGCCGCCGCCACAGTAAGCGCCGGTTTTGCCCTTGTTACAGCTTTTGCCAGTCCAAACAACCCGCAGCAGCCCAGCCGTCTCAGGAGTGCCGCAGCCTCGTGACATCTGACAAACACAAAACACTTCCCCGACCCTTACATCCACGTTGCATCCATGTTTGACCACAAAGACAACATACAGGGTGCGGGCGACGACCTGAAACACGACGTCATCCAAATCGACTCCGACGACCTGGCCAACTCGATTGACGTCATGGAAGTTTCCGACGCAGAGCAGTCCGACCGCTCCGACATGGAGGCCGTCTCCAACGCCGGAGCTGGTGCCGCGGGCCAAGCGCCGGCGTTGGCGTACCTGCTGGCCAAAGATTTCGAAGGCTTGCTGCAGCGCTTGATGAAGCCCGAGCCGGACTACCCTGTCAAGGCGTCGCTGCATTTCGTGTGGGAAATCAAGGACTGGAACACCGCCCGCAAAGAAAACAAGCTCGTGAGCCCGCAATTCGATTGTGCCGGCTTCAAGTGGAACATCTTGATGTTTCCCCGCGGGAATAACGACTCAGTGTCGCTATATATGGAGCCACACCCACAGCCCGATGCCTCGGGCGAGATCGACCCCAAGTGGTATGTTTGCGCCCAATTTGCGTTTGACATGTGGAACCCGAGCCACCCCGAATCACACCACGCAAACGCCTCGAGCCACAGGTTCAACAAGAACGATACCGACTGGGGCTTTTCCACATTCATCAGCTTGCTGGACCTCTCCAGCACCTACAAAGTGAACCAGAGCCACCCGATCTTGGAGAACAACGCTTTGAACATCACTGGTTTTGTGCGGGTCATTGACGACTCCAAAACCGGCGTGTTGTGGTCCAATCTCGTGGACTACGATTCGAAAAGCAGCACGGGCTACGTCGGTTTGAGCAACCAAGGTGCCACATGCTACCTCAACTCGCTCGTTCAATCCTACTTTACCTCACGGATTTTCAAGAACTTGGTGTACGAAATCCCAACCGACGACCAGACCCTGAGTGAGCGCGGCAAGAACAGCAAGGCAGTGGCATTGGCATTACAAAGAATCTTTTATCTTTTACAGCTGTCCAATGACTGTGTCAGCACTTTGGAATTGACAAAATCGTTCGGGTGGGACACCAACGATGCGTTCACACAGCACGACGTGCAGGAGTTGAACCGTGTGCTCATGGACAAGTTGGAAACGGCCATGAAAGGCACGAAAATCGAAAAGAGCTTGAACGATATTTTTGTCGGGAAGATGAAATCCTACATCAAATGTGTCAATGTGGATTACGAATCTTCCAGAGAGGAAGATTTCTGGGACATCCAGCTCAATGTCAAAGGTTTTCAAAACTTAGAGCAGTCGTTCCAGAACTACATCGAGATTGAAATGCTAGACGGCGAAAACAAGTACCAGGCCGGCGACGAGTATGGGTACCAGGATGCCAAAAAGGGCGTTGTGTTCAAGAGCTTCCCCCCTGTTTTGCATTTACAATTGAAGAGATTCGAGTACGATTTCATGGTGGACGACTTGGTGAAAATCGACGATTTTTACGAGTTCCCCGACCAAATCGATCTCAGTCCCTACTTGGATGACGACCTTGACGAATCCATTAAAAACGAAAACTGGAACTACAAATTGCACGGAGTTCTTGTCCACCAGGGAAGCATTTCCAATGGACACTATTATGCCATGATCAAACCTGAGGCGCACGATGATTTGTGGATGAGATTCGAGGATGACAAGGTTTGGAAAGTGACCCCTACCAAGGTGTTTAAGGAGAATTTCGGAGCCCCAGATCTCAGCCCTGCTCAAATCAGACTGCTTTCAAGAATGGAGCAAAATGAGTACATCATCCGCAGAGCCACGTCTGCTTACATGTTGGTTTATTATAGAGAGACGGAGTTGGACACCATTTTGCCCGACAGCATTGCCTCAATCCCGAAACATGTCTCGGAGCAAATTGAGCGAGAGAGACAGCAGAATGCGCTCATGGAAAGGAAAAAGCAGGAGGCGTTGCATTACATCCATGTGAAGATCGTCACACCTACCAATTTCACTTACTTCAATGGCTTCGATCTTTACCCAGATCCCTCAAAGCCCAAAGAGTACGATCCTGAAATTTACGACTCGAGAGCATACCCTGAAACCGTTATGGTGCGGAAGGACGCTTCTTTTGCAAAATTTGTTCACTTGGTAGCCCAGAAATTGGGCTACGCTGAAACAAGTGCCGCAGACGTCGTTGCCGTTGACTTGGATACTGCCCCAGAAGCAGAAGGTGAGGACGTCACGGACGCGAAATACCCATTTTCGCTTGCAGTCATCAAGCAGCGCAACAACAAAACAAACAGACCGGACACGTTGATTTCGGAGGATGTTTTTGGCGAAAAGGTGATTGATGTTTTCAGCAAATGCTTCCGCAAGAAGTACGACGAAATGGCTTTTTTCGTCTTGGAGCACAACAAAGAATTGAAGAGCGTTCCAGGTCCAGAAATGAAGATCGCGCCTGAGTTGTTCGACTTTGACAACGTATCTCAGGCAATTGCAACAAGCAGTACGCAAGTGGATGTGAAAATCGGCAGCAACGACGTGGTTCTTTTTATCAAGTACTTCGACTTGGTCACGGATCAGGTTCGGGGGCTCACTTTCTTGAACGTCAGCAAGGATTCTGTCGTTTCTCTGTTGACAGGCGAGATCAACAAACTTCTCGGATTGGAAAATGTGGAACTCACATACTTTGAGGAAGTTTCCAGGTTGAAAATCGAGCCTATCGACCCTTCGATGACCATCGAAAAGAACGAATTGGGCAATGGCGACGTTTTGGCCGTTCAGATTGCGAGCGTCGAAGATGCTGCCTCCGAAGGAAGATTTGGTGACATCCAAAACTATTACAAGTTCTTGTTGACCAGATTGCACATTCAGGTGAAACCTTGCAAAGCCTCCGAGGAGGAAGAGGACAGCGACTTTGTTGCAGAAGATGAGAATGGCAAGGAGAATGAAAGAGAGTCTTCTGTTTTGGCAGACACTGCGGAGGGTAAGGAAATCCAGCTCGCCAAAGAAATCAGCAAATCTTTCGACTTGTGGGTCTCCACCACTTACACTTACCAGGAGCTCGCGGCATGCATCGCTAAAAACATCAATGGCGGGGTTGACGCTCAGTATTTGCGGATTTTCTTGGTGAACAACCACGGCACGCGGTTCCCCTTGAGCTCGAGCATGTCACTCTCGCAGATCTTCACCAAGCAGGTGGCAGTATCCTCCATTTCGCAGTTTGAGTATGAGATGCTCAACATTACGTTGAAGGAGTACGAAAACATGAAGGCCATCAAGATCAGCTGGCTTGACAGCGTGGTGCAGTTTCACCTGCTCGAGTTACTTGTCCCCAAAAGCAGCACCGTGGCCAATTTGGTGGAGAAGGTGGTCCACAAGCTCAACATCCCCGAGACCAAATGGAGCGGGTTGCTCGTTTGGGCTAGCAAGGACGACAAGTACGAGGATCTCCTCAAGTTTGACAAGTCGATTGCGGAGCTCAACGACCAGCTCGACCTTTACTGTGGATACTTTCCCGCCGAGGTGGAAATTTTGGTGAGCCACGATATGTTCAAGCGGTACAAGGAGCCCGAGACCAAGGACGGCAGTGACATTGAGGACGCTGTTTTGAGGAGCGAGCTCCAGAAAGCGCAGGAATTCTCGAAACTGTTGAACATCATCCCGGCGTTCCACTTCCAGAAGTCCACATCTTACACGCACAGCATTCCGTTTGTGTTTGCAGTGTTTCCCGAGGAGCCTTTCGAGGAAACAAGGGAAAGATTGAAAAAGAAGTTGGGACTCGGGAAGCAGGCGTTCGACAAGGTGCGTATTGCGCTCGCGGACATCAACGGGAAGGGCAAGTACTTGGAGAACGTTAAGGATGAATGGAGCTTGTTCGACGAAATGTCCAAGTTCGAGTCCCACGTGTCGCTTGCCCTTGACCACCGCGACCGCAACCCGCGCCGCCAGAACCAGTACGACAAAGGTATCACCATTGGGTGAAAACTTTCTGCCCGTGGAAAAACCTTGTTCACTGCCACGTCTGAATGAGAGTGGGCGTCTACAGATTCTTGTCATGTCTGATTGTGGTTCGACACTACTGTCAAAGCTAATCAAGCATCGGATCCTTTAGATTCTTTTTAGGTAATTTAATATCACACTTTACTGTTGACAGTCTAATTTTTTGATGATCTTTCTTTTTCTTTTCCTTTAAAATTAAGCATGAGTAACGGGTCACACTCGATGTGATTTTTCAACTCCTTCTTTGATCGTGAACATTCTCCTTTGAGTAAACTTCCTGAAGCTACTTTCGGAGTTGAATTAGCGTTTTGCGTATGCCGAAGAATTGAGTTGGAAGCTGCGAAACATCTTCCCGGGGCTTTTCGGAAGCGGCGTCGTGCGTTTGTTTCAAGGAGCGTCGCCCACGTCCCTTGCACCCCCTGGCGTATTCTTATTCGTTGTTTCTGTGTACGACCATTTAGGTTTGAGTCAAAGTGTCTGAGCGAGTGCTGGAGGTGGGTATCGAGCCTTGGTTCGCAAGCCTCAGCACAACTCCAAGAAGCCGCCGAACCGTCCATGTAGTCTTCAGCGTTGAGAGTGTCTCACCACATGAGGGAGTCTCGGCGGACTGTTGGTCCCAGTTACTCCAGGAGCCCCCAGAGTCTCTTGAGGCAGGCCGTTGCATCCCCGCAGACACAGTCAGGCGCCGAGGGACTCCTTCTCGAGTCTGCGCAACTCGGTGGAGCTCAACTTGCCCTCCCAGTTGTTTTCTGCGCTGGCGGCGCCGCCAATCACCTTCACCGAGAGCACCGTGAGCGGCGGGAAGCCGAGGTCGTGGCGGTGGCGGTTGACCGCGGCCGCGCCCTGGGCCGTTTCATCGCTAATCACCAACATGCCAATGTCGCGGAGGTACCCGGTGGGACCGCACACGTCGTTGATCTGGTAGAGGCGCACGGCGAGGCGCGGCGGCATGACGCGGGCGAGGAAGTCGCGCACGGCCCGCACGCGGCACAGGAGCAGCTGGATCTGCAGCGCGTACCGCTTGTTGCGGAGGAGCGCGGCGCCCGTGACGCCCACAATGACGGTGTTGCGGGCGCAGAACACCGCCGCCAGCAACAAGATCTTGTGCCCGTCGTGCAAGTGGTCGAACGTGCCGCCCACGGCCACCGTGTCCACGCACTGCGGCGCGAACGACGCGGCGCCGCCCGGCGTGTGCTCGCCCAAGGCGGCCGCCTCGAAGCGCACTTGTGTGACGGCAAAGCGGCGCAAGTCGGCCGGCACGGTCTCGCCGCTCGCGCAGTAGACGGCCGCCGGCGCCGCGGGCAAGTCGCCGCTGCGGTTGAACACGACGTCGACGGGCCACGTGGGCGGGAACCCGCGGCGGGAGGCGTGGCGCCGCATTGCAGTGTAAAGCGCCAGGAGCACGGCGTTGAGCACGGCGGAGGCGCGGATCTCGGCGCCCACGAGCACGGTGACCCCCGGCGTGGCCGGCGGGAGCCGCAGCACGCAGCGCTCGAGAAACGCGTCGTAGTTGGTGGTTTGGGGCGTCTCTACAAAAAGAAGTGTAGTCATGCGCGGCAGGGTGCGACCGGCTGATGGCCTGGAGTAGGCGGCGCGGGTGGGACTTCTGGGCTCTGGTTTTACGGCGCTGTTTGCTGGTTTTGGCTGTGGTTTTGTTGGTTTTGGGTTTGAGCTGCGGCTTTGTTGGCTCTGGTTTTTTTTGACCCTGCTTTTGAAGAATTTCCCGGGCTTTTTTGACTGTGGGTGCACGGTTTGTAGTTTTCGCCGGAACATGCTTTGGGTCTGAGGCGAGGCGCGAGATCTGCCCTGGATTTGAAAGTTCGCTTTTTTGGGACGGCATTGGCAATTACTTGTTTGGAATGACGCTTTTGGTAATTTTTGTTCGAGGTGACGGTCTTGGTCGTGAAGATATTTGAAGTGGCGCTATTGATGATGGAGGTGTGTGGCGGGCGCTATTGGTAATTGAGGTGTTTAGCTACAATTGAGCTGTTTGAAGTAAAATTGTTGATTTTGAAGCTGCTTGAAGTGACGATGTTGACGAGACAGCTATTTCAAGGGTTTGGCAATGATTGTTTAAGGTGTCATTTTGAAGCTGTTTGCTCATGAGCAGGTCTCTATTGTCGATTCTGATAATAGTGCAGTGACGACTTTTGAGTGGAGCTTCCGCTATTTAGCTTGCTGAATTGATAATGAAGCTATAGAAGTGATGATTTGATTGTGTATTGTTTGAAGTGACGGTTATAGTGGAGCTATTTGCTTTTGATGATCAGCTCTTCAAACCGGCGATCTTGATAATAGACTATATGAAGTGACGATTCTGGTAGTGGGGCTTTTAGTTTTGGTAATCAGCGTTTTGACTGTGTTGATGATGAAGCAATTGAGGTGACGGGCTCTTATAGTTAAACCATTGATAATGTAGGTGCTTTCACTGACGGAATTGATAATGTAGGTGTTTTCACTGACGGCATTGATATGTAGGTGTGTTCGCTGACGGCATTGATATGTAGGTGTGTTCGCTGACGGCATTGATATTGGAGCCATTTGAAGTGGCGGTGTGGAAAGCGGGCAATTTGGCTTGGCTAATGTAGCTGTTTAAACTGACGGCATTGAAGTGGAGCTATTCGCTCATAAGTAACGGTCTAAATTGACGGTTTTGATGATGCTATGCAGCGGGGTAATTTAAGGAATTAGTACAAGAGCATACATTGTGAATATAATTTCGAGTTACGGTCAGTCAGTGGAGCTATTTGAGTTTGATAACGGAGCTGTTTGGACCGAAGGTTTTGGTAGTGGACCCATTAGAAGTGGCCGCTCTGATTGTTGAGATGTTTGAAGTGACGGTAGTGGTAGTGAAGCTATTCTCTTTTCACTATTAGCTGTTCGAAGTGACAATTCTGAAGATAGAGCTCTTTAAAGTGACTATTTTGAAAGTGAAGCTACTTGATTTTGTTGATGTAGCTGTTAAATATGTCGGTATTGATCGTGGAGCTATTTAAAGCGAAGGTTGCAACAAAGTAGCTTTTCCAAATTGACATGTGTGACAGTGTAGTTACCTTGAATCGATTGCTTTGACCCACTCGCCATTCTACAACGGCATTTGTGACATTTGGGGGGTTATTTTGATTTCGGAATTGTACAATCTTGCTACTTCGAATGATACTTGTAGAAACCTCGCTACTTCTATTGAAGATTCCCAAAGTCTCTCGATGTTCGAGAGCCAATGTATTTTAAATGGTTTTAGTGATTTAGCAATTAAGTTAGGTCTTGGGAAAGTCTGTTAATCTCGCTATTGTGGAAACGGCTGTGGCAATATCGCCATGTTCATTTGACCGCGTTTGACAGTCTTGCACTTTTGAATCAATTGGCCTGTCAACTGTCAACTGTCAATCTTGCCATGTTTAGTTCAACAGTTCCATGCTCGCCGATGTGTTACCAACGGATCTAACATTCTAGCATTATATAAAGTTTTTGACATTCTCGCTATGATGTAGACGGCAGTGACCTTATCGCTATTTGATGGACCGCTTTTTACGGCCTCGAAATCTGCGATTGGCCGCTTTTCACAGTCTCTGAATCTGCGATTGACCGCTTGAAAATCTCGCTATATGATCAAAACGATGCTGAAATTCAATTTAATGGCTATCCAAATCTCGCTACTTTGTACCGACGACTGTGACTCTCGCTATTAGGTAAACGGTAATGTTAAAAAATTGTTCTGGCAATCTCGCTATTTTCGAGTAACGATTTTCAGAGTCTTCGTATTTCCGATAGAAAAGCTCCGACAAAATCTGACGCAGTCAAAATATTCGTGCTAATTTGATTCAAAATGCACTCATCAAATGTTTTGTGGATTCTCGCTCTTGAACTGGGTCGCGTTTATCTATCTATTCTGCTTCAAGTGGTCAGGGAAGCTCGCTACTCCAAAAAATTGGCCCGCTTAATGTCGCTAGTTCAAATAAAAGACTCTGCAATTCAATTTTGCCGTTCTTTTTTCGGCAATTTGGGCCACCGTTTGGGTCGCAACTCGCCGCACCACATCAGGCGCGTGCTTTTTGCAACCAGAAAAAAACACCAGTCTGTCTCTTTTGCCCGGCGGTTCAGCCACGCCAATCCTGTTCAATCCTAAAGCCAAAAACTCACTTCACATCTGAGTAAAACTCACTCAAGATTGAAAAAGAATTGACTCACGGTATATCGCTCCAGATCAGATGGTCAGTACACCACATCAACTGGACCACAAATTGCAGTTTTCTTTCGGTGGCGTCCACAAGCCAAGCCCGTGCCGCCCGTGTCTCCACAGGCGCTCTCGGGCCCGGAAGCGCCACCAGCTATGTACACGACTATTTACACTTTGTCAAGCACCTCCTTGCACACGCGGTACACCTTCATGCGCAAGCCGGCAAACTTCTCCTCGTCGCCGGGCGCCAACTTGAACATGCTCCGCAACGTCACCATCAACACCTTCTCCTCGCTGGTGAGGTCGGACCTCAGCTTCAAGCGCTCGTAGACGAACTCCATCGAGCGCAAGATCAACTCGGAGTAGGTTTCCTTCTTGCGCCCGTCAATGAGCGCGCGCGGCCTCCACATGAGGATGCCGGAGCGGATGATCTTGGTGTGCAACGCCACGCACTTGGGGCTGCTTTCCGGCGCGTCGCTCCAGGTGGTGGTGTAGATGCGGTTGACCAACGAGTTGTACGACGACACGAGGCCCAGGTCCATGGTGGCGCACTCGAAGCGCACAAAGATGCTCTCCACCAACGCGTGCAACGAGTCCAAGAGCAGGTGTAACTGCGCGGCGGTCAACGAGCTCCTGGCGGTGTTGTCAGGCCGCGAGCCGCGCCTGCTGGCGCGCAGGCCCTCGGCGCGGTTGTGGTCGTTGTACGAGTAGATGTCCTTGTTGAGCATGGCGAACACCGCGTTGTAGGTGCTGGGCCGCGCCAACAATTCTTTCGTCTGCACGAGCTGCTTGTTGCTGAAGGCGGCCACCAACTCGCACGCGAGCGCGGTGGAGTCCACGTTCTGCGGGAACGTGTCGTCCATCTTGAAGAGGAAGTCCTCCACGAGGGCAATGTCCACCACCGCGGTGGAGGCGTTTGTGGGGCGCGCCACGAACGGCGTCTTGTGCGGCAAGGCGACAATCTGCGGGCGGTGGTGCGCGGCCAACGCGCGCGGCGCGAGGCCCGGGTGGGCCCACATGCGGGGCAAGTCCACGGGGATGGCGGCCCACTTTGCCGCCGCATACCACACGGCCAAGTGGAACTCGCGGTAGAGGCCGAGGCGCGCCAAGGCGTCGACAAAGATGCGGAGCAAGAACTTGTTGAGCGCGTGCGGCTCGCGCGCCAACGCGGTTTTCGTCTGCGGGCGGGCCTTTTTCTGCTTCACGGCCTCGGCGTTGGCGCGGTGCTCGCTGTGGAGCGCGGCAAAGCGCACGCGCGCAAAGTCCACCAACGGCTTTTCCACGCGCAGGAAAATCGCGCTGGTTTTGTTTTTCGAGAAGGGCGACGGCGGGAAGAGCGTGGGCGGGTTGAGCTCGCGCGCGGGCCGCGCGCGCACCACGTTGGCGGGCACGTCGTCCGCGGGCACGCGCGCCAGCTGCACGCGGGCGTCGGTCTTGCGGCGCACGTCGGCGGCGGCGGCGAACGGCTCGGCCTCCACCGCGCGGCCGTCGCAGGCCACGTCGCCGCGCGCCACGAACGCAGCCAACTGCCGCGCCTCGGGCACCCACGCCTGCAAGTAGAGGAGCGCGTGCTCGAGGTAGGCGTAGTGCGCGCCCGAGCGCGCGCTCCACGCGGTGCCGGCGGCCGGGTGCGCGAGGCACAGGAGAAACATCACCGCGAGGTGGCGGTCAATGTCCACGGGCGGGAACCGCGTGGCGGCCTTGTACGCGGGCAACGCCTGCGGGTCGCGGTCGGCGGCGTCGCGCGTGGGCGGCGCGGGCGGCGTGGCCGCGGCCACGGCCTTGGCCAACACCGCGGCCGCCACGCGCGCGAGCTGCGCGTGCGTCGCGTAGAGGCGCGCCAGGCGCTGCGCCGCGGAGAGCGCCGCGTCCTGCGCCGCCGCGGCCATCTGCTCGCCGTGGTACGTCTTGCACCCCTGGAGGAGAATGGTGAAGGTGTGGGCGTCCGGGCGCACGCGGAGCTCGGGCAACGCGTCAAAAAGCGCCCACGCGCGCGCCTGCCCGTCGGTGTAGTTCTTCACCAACACCTTCAACGCGGCGTTGAAGGTCTCGACGGTGCGCGGCGTTTTGGCGTGGTGCAAGAGCGCCACCACCTCGTCCGCGGTGGCGTCCAGCACGCGGCCCCACGCGTGGCAGTCGGCCACGCCGCTGAAGTACACCACGCCCGTGGTGGCGGTGAGCGGCACCCCCCACTTCTTGCGCGTGGCCATGACCTTTTTGGCGCCGGCGAGGTCCGCGCGCCGGAGGTGCCACTCCACCACCGCGTTCATGGCCACCGCGCTCTTGTCCTTGGCCAAGCGGCACACCTCGAGCGCGCGCGCCGGGTCGTTGTCGAGGCGCAAGAGCCGCGCCACGTCGCTGGCGACAAAGTACGAGTCCGCGAGCAGCGCGCGGGTCACGCCCAAGAGGCTCATGAGCACCGCGTCGTCGAGCCGCGTGCGCGCGAGCCGCCGGAACTGCGCCAACGCCAGGAACACGCGCCGCAGCGCCGGGTGGTGCACGTGGAGCTGCGCGGGCGTCACGCTGTAGAGGTTGACCGGCTGGCCCGCGGCGTCCGTGAGCAGCACGCTGTCGTGCTTGGCGCGGAGGAGCTGGAGCGTCTTGGCGAGGCTCAACCCGCTCAGCGCCGCTGTGCGTGCCGGCGGTGCCCGCGGCGCCTCGTGCCGCTTCTTGACCTCGCCGGTTTCGATGTAGTGCTGGATTTTGCGCTTGGTGTGGGACGCCGTGCGGGCGGCCGTGCCGGAGAGTCTGCGGCACCACATGCTGGGGTTTGGGGCACGAGCTACTGCTGCGGAGGAGGACAAAGAAAAAAAAAGCTCGCTCGGGGGACGGCGGGGTCCACTTTTTTTTTTTTTTTGCGCTGTGGTGAAGAGTGCAAGTTGTGCAAGAGTGCGCAGGGCATCGCACCGCATCGCGAACTCCACCACCCCCACACTCGGCGTCTGCATTTGCCCCGCCTGCGCCATGGACCAGAAAACACAGTGGGCGCAGCTCGGCGCCGCCATCGGCGCCGCCCTCGCGGACCTCGCCGCGTGCCCGCAAAACGTGCCCGACATCGCCGCCCGGCTCCTCCACCACAACGTGCTGCGAGGCCGCGGCTTGCTCTGCCGGGAGGTGGTGGCGGCGGCCCGCCGCGGCCAGCCGCCGCTCGCGGCCTGCGGCGCGTTGATCAGCGTCGTCAACAGCCAGGTGCCCGCCGTGGGGCTCGTGCTCGTGGCGCGGCTCGCGGCCGAGTTCAAGGCGCTGAAGCACAACACCGACGGCGGCCGCGAGGTCGGCGGCGCCGCCGCGGCGCGCGAGCAGGGCTTTTTGCTCGACTTCATGTGCGCGTTGGCGCTCTACGGCGTGGCCGACCACGTGCTCCTCCTCCAGCTCCTCCAGATGCTCTTGGGCGAAAACCCGGCCGAGGCCGACATCTTGCAGGCGTGCAAGGTGGTGCGCCACGCCGGCGGCACGCTCGCGCGCGAGGCCCGCGCCGCGCTCGACACCGTGTTCGACCGCTTGCGCGTGCTCTTGCAGCTGGGCGCGGTGTCCCGCAAGTGCCAGGTGCAAATCACGCACGCCATGCGCGACCGCCGCGACGGGTTGGCGGACCGGCTCCTCATCGACCCGGCGCTCGACGTGGTCCCACCGGAGGACAAGGAGACGCACTTTGTCGACTTGGCGCGCCCGGGCGACCCGGCGTACCACTTGGACGCGTTCCAGGAGGACCCGGACTTTGAGCGCAACGAGCAGCTCTACCGCGAGGCGCGGCAGGCGCTGGTGCCGGCGGAGGAGGCCGCGGAGGCGGCGGCGGCGCCGCCCGCACGCGAGCATACCGACCCCGTCACCGACATGACCGACAGCAAGTTGTTGCAGACGCAGAAGAAAATCTACCTCACCATCATGTCCAGCATGTCGGCCGACGAGGCCGTGCACAAGCTCGAGAAGCTCCGGCGCGCGGACGCGCTCGAGCATGCGGTGGTGGCGGACATGGTGATCAAGTGCTGCGCACAGGAGAAAACCTACTCCA
Organism: Metschnikowia caudata; assembly: GCA_008065175.1. Lineage (NCBI taxonomy): Eukaryota > Fungi > Ascomycota > Pichiomycetes > Serinales > Metschnikowiaceae > Metschnikowia > Metschnikowia caudata. The sequence goes on from VATF01000002.1 coordinate 407,155, forward strand.
AGTACTTTGGCGTGATGGGCGAGTCCATGTGCCGCTTGCACGCGCTGTGGGCGGCCGCCTTCGCCGAGCAGTTCCGCGACAAGTACGACACCATGTTCCAGTACGAGGGCGCGCAGCTCCGCAACATCGGCAAGTTCTTTGGCCACTTGCTCGCGGCCGACGTGCTCCCGTTGCCGGCCACCTTGGGCCACGTGCACTTGACCGAGTCCACCACCACCAGCGCGGGGCGCGTGTTCATCAAGTTCTTGTTCCAGGAGATGGTGGAGGAGCTTGGCATTGGCGAGACGCGGGCGTTGTTGGAGGACGACTTCCACCGCGACGCGCTCCGCGGCCTTTTGCCGGTGTCCAACGTGACGACGGCCGACTTGGACCACATCATGTTTTCCATCAACTACTTCACCGCCATCGGGCTCGGCGTGCTCACGGAGCAGATGCGCGACGTGATGAAGACGCTTCCGGAGGAGCGCCGGGGCCGGAAAAGGGCCCGCGGCCTGGACTCCGGCTCCTCCAGATCCGGCTCGTCCCGCTCGGGCTCCTACTCCAGATCACGCTCTGGGTCTTACTCCAGATCACGGTCGGGGTCCTATTCCAGATCACGGTCGGGGTCCTACTCCCGGTCGAGATCCGCCTCGTACTCACGTTCGCCGTCGAGATCTAGATCTCACTCAAGAACACCTTCCCGGTGAACAAAAAGGCATGCAAACTGAAGCTGGCCCAGCCGTGAACACAGGCTGTGAACACACATTGCTTGCAAAAGTGTCTGCGTCGCCCCGGTTTATTTCATTTGGAGTTTTTTGCTTCTTCTCGGCTATACGTCATCCCGGTTGCTGGGCCACAACACTTCGGCACTACGGCCTTCAGCACTGCAGCACTACGGCCTTCAGCACTGCAGCAATTTAAAAAAGTCAACAACTTCAATATCTGCAGCATGTCTGTAGCTTCAGTACGATTTTCCAAAAACTTCACGATCCTTCCAGGATTCCACTTCCTCGTCCATTTCCTCGTTTCTCTGTTATACCTCTTCAGACCTCCACAGCAGTCTGTTCTTGAGTTCTCTTGGCCTTTTTCACCATCGATTTTGCCCACACTCTCCTCCTTCTTAGTACTCCAACGCTCTTGAATTGCTCTTCAACAGAATTCCAGATCAACTCCGCATCCCGCTCACTTACAAATGACCGTTGCTTGAGACTAGACATCATTACCTTTCCTTTCTACTTCCCTTTCAACTTTCTTTCCACCTTTCTTTTCTACAAACTCTTATTCTTGACCTTTCCGTTCCTCAATTACTTTCTCTTTTCCTTTTCCTTTCTCTCTCTTCCTTTCTTTTCTTTTCCTATTTTTTTTTTTTCATTTCCCTCATCGACTTCTCACACCCGTTTGCTCTGTTTTGGTCTTTCCGCCTCTGGCCGTGCGCGTAGGTTGCGAAACTTTGCAGCTGCGGTTCCGAGAATGGCCGACGGAGATATCGGCGTCCGCGGTGGCAACAATGCTCGACCGCACAAACGGGCACAAAACACCAGCAAAAACACCGAAAAAAAAAACAAAGAAATATTTTCGAGTCAAAACAGCCACCGGGCCCGTTCCTGAGAAAAAGAGGACCCCCCAAAACGCCAAAACACAGGGAGCAGGCTCGGCCGGAACCGCCGTGGATGCAAACTCCCGGCTGCCGCAAACGGCCTGTTGCCGGCAGCCGCCGCAAACGCGTTCGCAGCCAAGTGCGCAGCGGTGGCGCCAAACACCGCCGAGGCCGCTGCCGCCGCAAAAGTCGCCCGGATGACACGCCCGGCAGGCCAAAGTCATCAATTGCCATCCACGCCTATGCGCGGGCGCGCCGCACACGTGACGCGCAGCCAATGGCTGGTGCGCGGATAATCATCGTCCTGTCTATTGGTGTGCCATGCGACTTCTATATAAACCAGTGAGAGCCAGCCCATTTTTTCAGCCATCTTTTCTCATCCACAACACAAAATGCCCGCTCCATACGAAAAAGGTTCCGAGAAGAAGGGTGCCAACCTCTTCAAGACCAGATGCTTGCAATGCCACACCACCGAGCAAGGCGGCCCCAACAAGGTTGGTCCTAACTTGCACGGTGTTTTCGGCAGAAAGTCGGGCATGGCCGAGGGCTTCTCGTACACCGACGCCAACAAGAAGAAGGGTGTCGAGTGGTCCGAGCAGACCATGTCCGACTACTTGGAGAACCCCAAGAAGTACATTCCTGGCACCAAGATGGCCTTTGGCGGCTTGAAGAAGCCAAAGGACAGAAACGACTTGATCACCTACTTGGTCAAGGCCACCAAGTAGAGGCCGAGTGCCCGCTGCATGGCTCTGTATATATAATGAATCAAAATTGACAGGAAAACCCATGTACTGCCGAGCAGCCGCCCTGACTGTGTCAGGGCTCGTGTGCTGCTGCTGAGCTTGACTTTTGTCCGGTGATGTTCCACCTCGCCCTCCATTCTCCCACTTGTACCTAAGAATGCACCACCTAAGTAACCACCACCTAAGTAACCCTAAGTATCCACCACCTAAGTATCCACCACCTAAGTATCCACCACCTAACCATGCACCACCCACTATAGGCCTGTCCATCTACCACCACTGGACCTCTACATCTACCCACTTCCAACACTCCGTGTATTCACTACCCTTCCATCTGCCTCTGCCCCCTCCGGCACCATTGCCGCCCAACTCTCCTCTACAATACCCTCCTCTTCACATCCACTACAGTCTCGCAACCTCACACTCAAAGTCAGTGACGCTGACCTCGGTGCCCCGGTTGTCGTCGTAGTCGTACCACTCAAGATCCTCGAGGTCCACGTCGTCAAACACCGTGGGCGAGTCCACGCCCTTGCACGTCCAGCGGCCCTCCGGCGCAAAGCTGACAAAGTCGAGCCCGCGGGCGTCAATCTCCAACAACCGCACCCACACGCCGTCGGCCTCCGGCGTGAGCTTGCCGCCGAGCGCCGTCACCTGCGCCAGGTGCTCCTTGGTGCACTGCTTGCAGCGGAACACAAAGCTGGCCTCGCCGCGGGACCCCGAGATCTGGTGCTGCTCGAAGCGGTTGATGGACACCGGTTTGCCGTGCACCTCTCTGCACCCGGTGCACTCGATGGTGAAGGTGTACTCGAACGGCGACTCGGGCGTGTCGACCGGCTGCAAGTCGGTGACGTTGCTTAGCGTGGCTTTTGCCTTGAGATAGAATTTGCCCATGGTGGAAAAACGTGGTGAGTCGGTGGTGAGCGCACTGGTGTAGGCAGGCCCTCGGGGAATAGGCGGGCGCCGATAAAAAACCCAACTTTGCCGGATTTTTTTTGCGGCTGCACTCGCCGGGGTTTCGCTTTGCCGGGGTGGGGCAGGCAATGGGAAGCATGGGGTCGAAGCCGCCGCTGGGGCCGAAAACGCCCATCTGAACGAATCTAGCAGCAGGTCTTGTGCCATGGTCGAGCCATAATATGCACCGGTCTTGAGATGTGAGATATCGACCAGAGCCAGAAGAAAATAAGAAGAAAAATCCAAAAACCAAAAGGGCTCCAACAGACAGCTTCAACAAAAAAGACTAGTTTCGAGGACTAGACAGACCCGACGGGTGAACTAGATGCGACCGCAAGTTTTTCAGATCCGACACTAAGCGACTGCAGTTTTGGTCACTGACGAATCGAAAAACAAGAACGGAGCCGGATAAGAACGGAGCAAGACGAAAAACGGAGGGAACGAGGGAGAAAGAAATTCGAAAGAAACAAAAAAAAACGCAGCTGATTCACAGTGTTGCAGCCATTGGCAGCCTCACAAAGATTTGGCGCACCGCTTAACGCAGTCGGCAAGACAGACATACTTTTGGTCACGGAAACAAAAACAGAGCCAAGAGACAAAAGTGACAAAAAAGAAAATAAAGAGACAAAAGAGCCAAAAAAAAGCAGAAAGAGACAAAACAAAACAGAAACACGACAAGACGCTCGGAAAAAGACACGGCCAGAAAAGCGACCCAAGTGCCCGGCCCATCAGCCACGCGCGTTCTCACTCCACTATACACCTCTCTACCGCCAACCCATGAGTCTCAACGACATCAAAGTGCCCGTGGAGGTCAACCCCACGGAAGACACCGAGTGGAACGACATTCTCCGCGCCCACGGCATCATCCCCGAGCGGCCCAAGTCGCCCACGGAAGAGCTAGAACAGGCGTTGGAGGACGCCGTGCGCAAACAGCACGAGCACCGGCTCGACAATAAGACCCTCGGCGAGTTGGCGGAGCTCGAGGACGACGAGGACGAGGACTTCCTCAACGTGTACAAGCAGCAGCGGTTCCAGGAGCTCCAGCAGATCCAGAAAAAGGCCACCAACGGCAGCGTCGTGCACACCACCAAGCCCGAGTACGAGGACGAGGTCACGGCGGCCAGCGACCACGCGTACGTGGTGGTGCACATGGCGTTGCAGCTGGCGGTGCAGAGCCGGCTCTTGGGCCTGCTCACGGCGGCGTTGGCGCGGCGCTACGCGGAGATCAAGTTCGTGGAGATCCCGGCCAACCGGTGCGTGGAAAACTACCCGGAGAGCAACTGCCCGACGCTCATTGTGTACCACAAGCGCAACATCGTGCGGCAGTACGTGACGTTGGCGCAGCTCGGCGGCAGCGACTGCCGCATCGCCGACTTGGAGAAGGTGTTGGTGGACGTGGGCGCGGTGGGCGCCACCGACGAGCGCTTGGAGCAGAACCAGCGCGACGACGACTTGGAGGACGCCCGCCGCACGCGCTTCGTCAAGAAGTCCATCCGGGAGACGGACAGCGACGACGACTTCTACGACTAGCCGGTTTGGGATGTGCACGATGCCACGGAACGCCGGGGCACCATGCGCGCCTCTGGGGCTGCTGGAGAGACGGAGAGAGGGGAAACCAGAAGGCCAGAGGTGCGGGTGCGGAACGGCGCCTGAAAAACACCGTGTGTTGGGGGCAGAGAACTGTCCAAATAAGCAGAATTGCACAGGGCATCGAAACGTGAGGCCCCCACGGGGCTGGCCGTGCCTGGGCGAGATGCAAAGGCGATCACTGAAGGCCCGGCCCGGAAACTGCAGCTCATGCGATTTGGTTGTGTGGCTGTAAGACAACACTACACAACACGAAGGAGAAAGCTGACAAATGAAAGAGAATGGGGCAAGAGAAAATTAAAGAGATAGAGACAAGAGAGATACCACTGACAAAAGGATAATAGTAGGCAGCAGACAACAGTAGAGACGACACTCAAAGATGACACTGGAAAGAGATGACACTAAGAACAAGATAATAAAAAAACAGCACTAGCCAACACCAAAGAACAGTAAAACACCAGAGAACAGAAAACACAGACAATACTAAAAACATCACAGATCACTGAAAACACTTGGAAACACCAGAGAGAAACCAGACACTGAGAACACTGGACAACACTCGAGACAGTACTATAGAAACTAGAGACAGCACTGTAGAGAATACTGCAAAAGAGACAATTGAAACAACACACGGCAATATTGAAGAGGCAACTAGAAAGAGGCAGCACGGAGAGAGAAAACACCGAAATGGAGACACTGAAAAAGAGACCACAGCCATGAAAAGAGACCACACCAGAAAAGACCACACTACCACTAGACTCTTCACATGATTGCCAGGCTTCTAAAACTTGAGAATTGATGTGTTTCCCCCAGTTTCATTTAGGTTGATAAGTCAACCGTCACTTAAGACATTATCCATTACATCCCGGTTGATGGGGAATGGCCTGAAAGACCTGTCAGGTTGTTATTCAATGGGTTTGCAGCAAACATTTCAGCAATTTCAACTCAGTACACGTACTTTCCCCCAGTTCCTGTAGTGTGTCTGAAGAGCAAAAGGATTCCAGCATCACAATCATCTCCAGGCAGAGGAGGCCTCGCGGTTCATGCTCACCCATGTAGAAAGCTTCGATGTCGAGTCTCCAGATCTCTTCGTCCCGCTTGCGAGTGTGACTCTCGAAAATCCGCCGAGCAACAAACCGCCAGGCTGATGATCTGGGTGTTTGCTCACCGAAGATGTCACTGCCGTTTAATGAAGCGCCATTGAATTATCTTATCACGAGACAACATTGGACAACACCAAAGATCTCACTAGACATAAAGCAACACCAAAGATCTCACTAGACATAAAGCAACACCAACGATATCCCTAGACAACACAGGAAAACACAAGACAGCAATAAACAAACACGGCATAGACACCGGAGGCAATTCATTACATTCAGCTCAACTCTTTCTGAAAACGCAAACCTCGCTCTGCCGTTTTGCCGATTTGCCGACTTTGCCGTGTCCCGTCGCTGCACCGCTTTGCCGCTTACTTTCCTGTGATCCTACGGTCCCCACCGGGAAATCAGCTGGTGAAATTTCACCGTCATTTCCAATTTTTTTCCTAAAAAAAAAGCCATTTCAGATCGCTCATCTTGGCCCGGGCGTGCGGTCATGTGCGCTCAGGCCAAAAGGCCGCGAGCAGCGCCGGCAGAAACCGAGTGGCCCTCCGCCCGCCGTCCATTCCCCGGCCCAAACCCTCCCGCCGGTCTTTCCCGCCCGGCCTCTCCATACCACCGCCGCCACCGCCCGCCGCCAACTCTCGCGCAATTTCCCCGCCGTTTTTCGCCCAATTGTCCCGCCCAGGCGCCGCCCCGGCACTTTTGCAGCATTACCCGATCTGCGCACATCAAGCACTCCACCTCCTCCACCCGCCACGCCGCCACCCCCGGCCCGCCGCCCGCCACGCCCGCCGCAGAAAAACCCCGGCCGCACACAACACCTGCCCACAAAACCCCCGCCCACAAAACACCCGCCCGCCCCGCGCCCGCCCCGGCACACAGTTTTCCAGCCCACCGCACCCATGCCCCGCCTGGTGTCCCCCGGCCCGGCGCCGCCCGCCGCAGGGCCCCGCGCGCCGGTGCCGCCCGACAACATCGCCGACCTCCAGCCGTGCGTGCACCTCACGCTGGTGCTCGACACCAAGGCGCACAGCACCGTCAAGGCCACGTACCAGCAGGCGGTGGCCATCTACGTGGCGCTCCACCCGGTGCTCCTGAAGGAGGCCGCGTACGAGCAGCGCAAGGACGGCAGCGCGGTGGCGCCCGCCCGCTTGGCCGAGTACAAGCAGCGCGTGCTCCGGTGCACGCAGTGCGGAGCGCACAACCACCACCTGGTGTTCATCTGCTTGCAGTGCCCGCACGTCGGGTGCTACCACCGCCACGCGCACGCGCACGCGCACGCCAAGAAGAGCGCCCACGTGTTCGCCATCGACCTGCGCAACGGCCTCCTCTACTGCTTCTCGTGCGGCACGTACGTCAACCACGGCGAGTTGAACCGCATCCGCGTGGCCGCGGTGGCGCCGCCCGGCGCGGCGGCGCCGCCGGGCGCGGTGCCCGGCTACCGCCAGCCGTCGCTCCACGCGGCGCACGGGCTCAAGGGCATCGTCAACCTCGGCGCCACGTGCTTCATGAGCTGCGTGCTCCAGACCATGCTCCACAACCCGCTCGTGCGGCACCACTTCTTCCACAGCGACTTCCACTTCTTCAACTGCGCGTCGCAGCGGTGCTACTCCGCCGGCGAGGACGTGATCGACGCCACGCTGGCCTGCATCACGTGCCTGATCGACTCCACCTTCAAGGAGTTCTTCACGTCCGCGTCCGTGGAGGGCTACGGCATCACCAACCTCCTCACCACCGCGTGGCACCGCAACCGTCTGCTCGCGGGCTTCCAGGAGCAGGACGCGCACGAGTTCTGGCAGTTCTTGCTCAACGAGTTCCACGGCGACTACGAGCGCGTGTGCGCCCACGCCGGCGTGCTGCCCACGCCCTGCCGCTGCGTCATGCACACGGTGTTCCTGGGCGAGTTGGAGAGCTCCGTGGTGTGCTCCAACTGCGACGTGCCCACCAACACCGTCGACCCGTTGGTGGACTTGCTGCTCGAAATCAACCACAGTATGTCCTTGTACGACTGCTTGGACCGCTTCACGCGCGACGAGCCGTTGGATGTCAAGTACCGCTGCCGCGCGTGCCGCATGGAGACAAAGGCCCACCGCTCGCTCAAGATCAAGACGCTCCCGCCGGTGTTGAGCATCCAGCTCAAGCGCTTCAAGCACAACTTCGCCAACGACACCGCGTCCAAGATCGAGGACAAGGTCGACGTGCCGCCGTTCTTGAACCTCACCGCCTACTGCTCCGACGCGGCCGCCGCGCGCGACCCGGTGGACCACAACAAGGTCTACGAGCTCTTTGCCATGGTGCACCACACGGGGCTGGTCAACACGGGCCACTACATCGCCTTTGTCAAGAGCAGCACGGGGCAGTGGTACCGCTTCGACGACAGCGTCGTGTCGTACGTTTCGTGGGAGGAGGTCAAGGCCACCAACGCCTACCTCCTCTTCTACATTGCCCACAACATCTAGGCGGGCGCAGCCCGGCGCTACGGCACGTAGCAACTGCATGGCGGGCTTCGAAAAGGACCCGCCTGGAACTCGTTCGCGGGCGTCCACGTGAGCTTTTGCTCACGGGAATGCATTGGGACTATTGAAGTTGAGGTCTGGCAGACCGCGACTCCACCGCTCCCAGAGTCAAAAGGCAAGCAGCGAGATTCTTCAGTCAATACAGGAACAGCAAGAGGAGAAGAGGAGGAGCCCGAGAAAGAAGAGCGACAGGATCTAAAAAGAACAAGAGGATAAGAAGCGCCTGCAAGCGACAATGCGCTCTCACTAAAGGTGCACCCATCGCACACTGATGCAATAAACCTCGGCCCACTACCAAAACGCAACGGCTCCACCGTCAGTACTGTAAGTTGTGATTCGTAAAATTCGTGACTGATTAAACCCGTTTACTCGCCCGGCTTGCGGAAGTCGTCGGCGGTGATTTGCACCTTGTCGCACATGCTGCGGAAAATGCCCTTTTGGCGGAACAACGTCCACGGCGTGCCCTTCTCCACCACCTGGCCCTTGTCCATGACCAAGATGCGGTCATAGTCCAAGATGGTGCGCAAGCGGTGCGCGATGCACAAGACGGTGCTTCGGTTGAACTCCTGCGCAATGGTCTTTTGGATCTTGGAGTCGGTCTCGTAGTCGACCGACGACGTGGCCTCGTCCAAGATTAAGATCTTGGAGTTGCGCACCAACGAGCGCGCCAACGCAATGAGCTGTTTCTCGCCGAGCGAGAAGTTGGTGCCCTCGTCCTGCACGGTCTGGTCCAAGTGGTACTTGTGGAGGCTCTGGTAGTCGCCGGCAACGAGGCGGGTGCTGCGGACGTGGGGCAACGCGGCCGCGTCGATGAGCCCCAGGCGGCGGAGCGAGTCCCACAACACGTCGTCGTCGAACTGGTGGAACGGGTCCAAGTTCTTGCGAATGCTGCCCTTGAAGAGCACCGGGTCCTGCGGGATGATCAGCAACTTGGAGCGCAAGTCGCGGAGCCCCATCTGGCCAATGTCGAGCCCGTCGATGGTGATGGAGCCGGCCTCGAGCTCGCTCAAGCGGTAGAGCGCGGCCATGATGGACGACTTGCCGGCGCCGGTGCGGCCGCAGATGCCGAGCTTCTCGCCCGGGTACACGCCAAAGTTCAAGTCCTTGAGCACGAGCGGCAAGTTGGGCCGGTAGCGCAAGGACACGTCGTTGAACTGGATGTAGCCGGAGATGGGCCAGGCCTTGGGCGGGCGGGTCTCGTGGCGCTGGTACGGCGCCTCCTGGGGCAAGTCGAACGCGTACGAGTGCAAGCGCTCCACGCTGTTCATCTCGTTCTCGACCTGGGTCATGGCGCGCACCGTCAACGACAACAAGCCGACAATCTGCAAGGTGTAGTTCAACAAGAGCCCCGTGGAGGACGCGGAGATGTTGAACTGGCGGGTCACGCACATGAGGGACACGATGAGGGCGAAGATGGCGGCGATGCAGTCCAAGTGGACGCACAACCAGCGCTGGGTGGCAATCAGGAGGAAGTAGGCCTCGTTCATGCGGTTGAGCAAGTAGTCGTTCTTGGCGACGAAGGCGGGCTCCACGCGGTAGGCCTGGATGGTGGCCATGCCGTTCAAGATCTCGTTGAAGTTGTTGTACACCACGGAGCGCTGCACGGCCTCGAGGCGCTTGATCTCGCGCGACGACGCCGAGTACACGCTGCCAAAGAACCAGAAGGCCGCGGCCAAGAACGGCACCGCCACCGCGAACCACGGCAAGTAGCAGATGCACAACACCACCACGCCCACGATGGTGGCCAACGGGAAGATGAACAACTTCAACTGCTCGCCGAGCTGGTTGTCCAACGCGTCCGTGTCCTTGGAGAAGCGGTTGAGCACGCGGCCCAACGGGTTGGTGTCCATGAAGCTCATGGGCACGTGCAACACCTTCTCCACCGCCTTGACGTTCAAGATGCGCGCGGCGTTGTTGTTCATGTACGCCAACATGGTGAACTGCACCAGCGTGAAGAACACGGTCAACACCGCGAACGCCACGTAGAAGGCCACGTAGAAGCGGTCCAGGAGCTGCGCGAACCGCCGCTCCATCCAGAACGACAACCACGTGTTGGTGAACAACTGGCTGAACGTGGACAACGCCACGAGGAGCAAGAACACCGCCGGCGCCGTCCACCCGAACGCGCCCAGCCCGATGGCAATGTACTTGCGGTACACGCCCCACGAGATGGCCTTGACCGCCACGGCCTCGTCCTCGATGGTCTTGCCGAAGCGCTCGCCCGCGTCGTCGGCCGCGTTCGCCGCCTGCACCGCCTGCGCCGCCCGCGCCGCCGCCGCGTCGTCGGCGCCCGCCGCCGCCACCCGCGCGCCGGGCAAGAGACACAAGCTGCGGAGGTCGTCGTTGGAGTGGTTGCTGCTGGCGCACGGCGCGGGCGTGCAGCGCGCGGCCTCGTCGCCGTACTCGTACAAGCGGCGGAAGCCGTCGTTGCGCGCGAGGAGCGCCGCGAGCGTGCCCACGTCGCAGGAGCCGTCGCCGTTCAAGTACACGATCTTGTCCGCGCCCAGCACCAACGAGAGCTGGTGCGTGGCCAACACGCGCGTGTGGTGGCGGAGGAGGCCGCCGAACACGTGGGTGGAGATGTGCTTGCCCACGCGCGCGTCCACCGCGGAGAGCACGTCGTCGAACAAGAGCGTGGCGGCGTTGCTGTACACGGCGCGCGCCAAGTTGATGCGCGCCTTCTGCCCGCCCGAGAGCGTGACGCCGCGCTCGCCAATCTCCGTCTGGTCGCCGTGGCTCAACTGCCGGAGGTCCTCGTCCAAGCAGCACGCGCTGATGACCGCGTCGTACCGCGCGCGCTCCATCGCCTGCCCAAACAAGACGTTGGCGCGCACGGTGGCGTTCTGGATCCACGGCGCGCCGCACAAGCGCAAGTCCGTGCTGACGCGCACCGCCGCGGCGCCGCCGTTGGCCACCTTCATGAACCCGGCGAGCGCGGCCAACAACGACAGCTTGCCGGAGCCGATCGGCCCGGTGATGACCACGAACTCGCCGGCGGAGACGGTGAGGTTGACGTCGAAGAGCCCGCGGAACACCGCGGGCGCGGCGTCTCTGGGCGGGTGTTCTGGCGCGGCGTTTTTGGGCGGGTGTTCTGGCGCGGCGTCTTTGGGCGAGGCGTGTTCGGGCGCTGGCGCTGGCGCGGCTGCAAAACCGCGCCCGCGCGTTTTCGCACCCACGTCCGCGCGGAGCTTCTGGTCGACGTCCTCCCAGAGCGCGGCGTCGTCCGCGTCGTGGAACTGCTCCCACACAAAGTCGGCGTGGGCCACGTCGATGACGGGCGCGCCGCGCGGCACCTCGCCGGGCAGCTTCTCGTCGCCGTCGCCGCCGCCCGCCAAGCGCCGCTCCAACGCGCCGTCGTGCTCGTCCGCACCCAAAAAGTCCTTGCACCGGCGGAACCCGATGGCCGCGTCCGCGCCCGTGGACAAGGCGATCGGAAGCAACATGATGGCCTGCGCCAAGATGGAGAACAACGACAACGACGAGAACACGCGGCTGGGCGCGCGCATGTTGCTGGTGGCCCACATGGTCACGAACGACAACATGGACGAGAGCGTCGGGAGCGTGACCGCGTACGCGGTGATGCAGTTGCGTACCACGTCCATGTTGAACAAGAAGGCCATCTCGCGGTTGCGCACGCCGGTGATGTTCTTCTTGTACGCGGCCTCCCACGCGTAGAACTTGATGATCTTCAAGTTGTTGAGCACCTCGCGCACCAACGAGATGCGCTCGTCCGTGTACTTGACCGACGTCTCCCGGAGCGCAAACAACCACGTGGTGACGCCCACGCACGCCACGAGCGACACCACAAACAACCCGATGCCCGTGAGCGACGTGTAGCCCATGTTGCTGAGCAACAACGCCACCGCAATCACCACGGGGATCGGGAAGCAGAGCACCAACGGCTGGAACCCGATGGCCAAGTCGATGCGCAGCAAGTCCGTGCTCATCAACGACGCCACGCGCCCGGCCGTGAACCGGTGCTTGGCCCGCAGCAGGAGCCGGAAGCACTTCAACAACACGTCCTTGGTCAAGATCAGCTTGGTGGCCGCGCCCGCCACCATCGCGTTGTGGAAGAAGTGGTTGATGAGCACGCCGTTGACAAGGATCAACACCACCGCGCCCACCGTGTACCCGATGCCGATGTTGTAGTTGGAGTACACGCCAAAGTACGAGTACTGGACGTACTCAACCAACTCCCGGATGATCAACGGCGCACACGCCTGGCACGTGAACGACAACGCCAAAAACACACACGACAACGTGTACTGCCACTTGAACGTGAGGAAGAGCGCAAGCGGCACCGCGTGCATCGGCCACTCGTACGTGAATGCATCGCCGTCGCCGTCGCTGCCGCCGCCGCCGCCGCCCGCCTTTTGCGCTTTCTGCACCGCCCTTTTCCGGTCCTTGATCAAAATGCGCTCCAAATGCGCCCGGTACGTTGCGTGCATGGTCTCCACGGTCAAGTCGTCGGGCAAGTACCACAAGTCCTGCGGCACGAGCGTCCGCCGGTAGCCCTTCTTCAAAATCGGCCAGAGCCAGAAAAACACGCTCTGCGAGAGCAACGGCGCCGAGAGCCACGGGTACGGCCGCCGCTCCTCCTCCAACGGCACCGGCGGCACCGCCTTGCCGAAGAGAAAGCTGAAGAACCGCTTTTCGTTATGCACCTCGGGACGCCCGTCCTCCAACGCCGCGCCGTCGGCGTGCTTCTCATTCTCAAGGCCTGCTTGCGAATATGGGTTGGCGGGTTTTGCCGGCTCGCCGTAGATCTTTCTCCCGGTGCCCCGCGGCGTGCGGGGCTTTTCTCGCCGCGGCCGCTGCTGCTGGGCGTGTGGGTAGTGCAACTCCGGCCGCTGGTCCTCCAGCGAGTACTCGACGTAGGTGTTTGTAGTGTCGGAGTTGACCGACGCGGGCCTCAAGTTGGTTTCGTACCGGAACGTGGCCCCCGGCACCTGGATGTACGGAAGATCGAGTTCGGGGCCAGATCCGGACACATCCGATGCGTAGCCGTCGGAAAACCGGTTCCCGGGGCTGTGGTAGTTTTCCGTGTATGTGTAGTGGAGCGGTTCGGGCTCGTATCTTTGCGAGTAGTGGCCGCTGTACTGGCGGCTTTGCCTCTGGGCCTCGCCGTTTGTTTGGCTGGGCTGACTGTGTCTTTGGCTCTCTCGCCGGGAGTAGTAGTCGCTATTTGATGCTGGCGACATTGTGCGATGCAAAGGTGGGTATAGGTGGAGGAAAAGAAAAAAGTCGCCTACGTGGGCTGATTGGGGATGCCCTGCTTAAGTACCACTGCCCCGGATTTTTGCCTATTTGGACCACCGTTTGCCCTTGGTCATAGCCCAAGGCTTCGGGCGAAGGTGCACACCATATACCACATGCGGCAATTCCTCTGTACGATGCCTGCGCCCCGCAGGCCACATACCGAATCTTGCTTCTTCACTATGGGGGAGGCCGCCCGTGTACAGGACTCGCACCTCTGCTCCGGCATGGCAATGTGGGGAACAACATTCCCTGAGCCCATCCCCAAACAGGCTTTACGACGTTAATTCCATCGAGGATGCGATTTCCGCTTCTACTTAGAGTTGCCTCGGTGCACACGAGCATAATTATGTGCAGGAAACGCCGGAGATAGTGTCTTCGGTACGAGCCTGGATCCACTGCATAATACACGCGTGTTTGCAGAATTACCTTCATTAATCGGCTTGAGACCGGCGGCTGATCTGGCCCATTCAGAATCGTTCATCTCAGATGATACACAATGACGCCATTGGTGATTTTCTGAGAGTGCATTCGGGAAATGCATTCCAAGGCTGCCGACGGTGCAGCTGATACCCTCGAGATAAGCTCGGGCCACCCAATGCCACATTCTATGCTAGTAGGCCAGTCACGCGGAAGGGTCCGGAATGCTCAAGAACTTGTACTTCTTTTTCGTGATGTCGTAGCAGTCGTTCAACGCAGCATCATCGACAAACCACGACACTCTTCCGGCAGCACCTTCGTTGACAATGGAACTGGGCAAGCCCTTTTCTGGGCGCTCGATGATGATTCTCATGATGGGCGCCTTGGTCAAGCCCTCCACCACGAAAGTGACGCGGTGGGCATGGCAGATGACAGGGATGGAGAGGGTGATTCTGTTCTTCGGGCCCATGGGTGCGTTCTGGACGGGCATGCACCAGGCCAAGTCCTCGCGCAACTGCTCGCCGTGGTTCGGGAAAAGCAGCGCAATGTGGCCGTCCGGAGCGCAGCCGAGAAGCAACAAGTTGAACATGGGGAGCTTGACCGAGTCCTTCTTGGCGAAATTGTCAATGAGGAGCTTTTCGTAGCTGTCGGCGCACTCCTGCGGGTCGTCAATCAACAGCTCGTCAATGTGGTACACCTTGGGCTTCTTGTCGCTCTTGATCAAGTCGAAGATCTCTCTCTTCGCCGAGCCGAAGTTGGAGTCCGGGCTGTCGAAGGGGACCAATCTCTCGTCGGCAAAGTAAACGTCCCACTTGTCCCACTCGATCTCGTCCTCTCTCGACAACAAGCCCTGATGCAAAATCTTGATGAGCGAGCCGCCGCTGATGGCGATCTTGAATCTCAACTCGGACTTTTTCTTCAACTTGGGCGTCCTGCGGCCGGCGGCGTCGCGGCCCGCCTCGTTGGCGTTGAGCATGCTATTGCTTCTGCTTTGCGCCAACGGGGTCAGCGAGCTGGACCCGGAAAGGAGCGTGGACGAAGGGAGCGCCAGCAAGGGCGGCCGCTCGGCCGACAGCTTCAACTTGGCGATGGCGTCCTTGTCGACGGTGTTGTAGAGGGTCATGTTCTGTGCGCTGATGACGTGGTCGGCGACGGCGTCAGCCACGCCCTCGAACTTGGGGAAGGGGTAGATCAACGGGACTTGCGTGGTCATGGCGTTGATGTGGGGCGGGTGCGGATGTGGAACGGCGGAACCAGAGTGGCTGCAGTCGGCAAGCGCTAGGTGGGTCCGGAGCGGTTGTGACGGAGGCTGTTGAACGAGTTCGGGGAGGAACAATAGGGCACGGAGGTACTGGTGGGCGGGCGAGGGGGCACGGGGGTGGCAGCACTAGCGTTCGAGTCAATCGAGGACCGTGGGGAATCTAATGGGTGGGCGCCGTTGCGGGATCTGAGGAAGAAAGAAAGCGGAAGAAGAAAAGATAGGAGGGGCGAGTGAGGTGTCGCGCACGTGAGCCGGCGGTCATGTGAGCCAAAGACAAGTCACAAACAAAAAGCGGCGGGCGGCGGGCGAGCCGCCGCGTGTTTTCGCTTTGGCGTGGCCATGGCGCCGTTTTGCGTTCTCGGCTTTGCCTCTTCCGCTCCGCAGCTGGGCCTCTGCCCGAAAGCGTATTCCTGTTTTCCCGCCTTTTACGGTTTTTCACGGTTTGTGCCGGAGCTGGTGTGGGGGTGTGCGCCTTGCGTTGGGGCAAGTGACTCAGGCCTTGCTAAAACTTGCAGCACACGAACGAGGCACGAGTCTGGGGGAAAGAGAAGGCGAGTTTTGGCGGGCGCGAGCCTCGACTGTGCGCTGACGCGAGAAGGAGCGAGCGCCCGCTTTCCGGGGCAAGAGTATCCTGTGAATACATGGATATGCTCACACTCTAGCTTAGGATTTGCCAGCCGGGTGGAAAGTTCTGGGAGAGTTAAAAGCAGCACCTGAGGGCCGCCACCGGCTGCCGGATCCCGGGCTGCTCTTGAATTCTCTTTTCTTTTTTCCGATTCCCTTTTTTTCTTTTTCATTTTTCGTACCATTTCTTGCTTTCGCCCCGCCTGCCCACTGCTATCCAGCCCCACAGTACATGCTCACACACACTCACTCACTCACACTAAATCCCACCAACTACTCTTGATGTACACCACACTTTTTGAGTTGGCGGTGGCGCTTCTCGAAAATTACCTCAAGCAAAACTACAGTCTTTCCAAAGACTCGTCTTCGTCCCACCACTGCACATGGCGCCTGGAGTCGTTGTCCGTGGTTGCCACCAGTGTTTCTGCCTCCAGCGTGATCGTCAACCTTGTCAGCGGCAAGGAAACGAAAACAGTGCAGCTCACAGAGGAAGACGTCGCGGTGGAATTGCCCGCAGACACGCTTCTGCCGGCCGCTCACGCCTCGTTTGCCCGGTGGTTTGACGCCAAAGTGGAGCCTCCACAAAAGACACGAAACCACAACACGAAGGAGCCCCCCGCCCCTTTTGGCGTCTCTGGAATAGAAAAATCCGAGCCGTTCCCAGGGGCCAGGGCCGGCTTGGTGGCCGACAGCCGGCGGCCGGCCGACATGCCGGGGTTTGACGATGAGTACGAACTACAGGCGAAGCCGCAGCGTTTGCGCACGTCGGCGCCTTCCATCGGCAACCAGGATCTCCATCCAGCGGGAATCGGCGCAAACCCGCTTTTGCGCCCGTTCCACGACCCGTTGGCTGCCCCCGGCGGCGGCGGCATGTACCCCACATCTGACCACCCCATTTTCGGCCAGCAAAAGAGAAACACGTCCCGAGCAGGGGTGCCCCCCGGGGCCCGGTTCGACGACCCCTACGGCGAGGACAATTTGGACGACATGGGCATGGGGCTCCCGGGCAACCTACGGGGCCCCGGAGGCCCGGGTGGCTTTGGAGGGTTTGGCCCCGGGTCCGGGTCTGGGTTCAACTCGGGGAACTTCGGGTTTTGAGGAGAGCCACGGGGTACGTACGGTAATGATATTCACGCTATGACGACGGGGACACGGCTCTCAATGCACAAGTGTATATTAGATGACGCGGTCGAAGTACTCCGAGTCCACCGCCTGGCCCCGCATCGAGCGGTAGACGTTTCGGGCAAACATGTCTGGGTTCTTCACCAACATGTTGGCGGCGTCCTTGTTCAACGGGTCGTTGGGGTTCAACTCCAAGAAGAGAAAGTTCAACCCCAAAAGCACCGCGTTGAGCGACAACACCGGCGACCAGTCCTCGCGCAAGATGTTGAGGCACACGTTTCCTTCTAGGTCGATGTTGGGGTGGTAGATTTTCTGCGTGCACTTGATCCGGGGCGGGTCGATGGGGTAGTTGTCTGAGATGTCGACCGTGAACCGAAACGTGCCGGCGCGGTAGTGGCCCTCCACGGGGCAAAGCTCGATGCGGAACGAGAAGAGGCTCTGCGGGTCGGGGAATTGGATGCGGACCAGCTGCGGCAATTCAAGCTCGGTGATGTCCTTCTGGAGCCGGATCTGTGCCGCCGACACCTTGCTGTTGACGGACGCGGGCGCTGAGTCGGCGGATTTTTGCTGCTGCTTTTCCTTCTGGAGCTGGCGGATTTTGAGCTGGCGGTTAGTAGCGGCGCCGGGCGGAGCGGGGCGGGGCGGGGCGGGTCACGTACCATTTCGTGGTGGGTTTGGTGGTCAAGTGAGCTGCGATCTCCACACTGGGGTGGTGCACGGGTGCGGCGTGCTAGAGGTTGGCGTGGGAGCCTAGAGGAGGTACTGGAGGAGCGGGTTGACTAGATGCAAAACGGAACCCGGCCTTTACTCGCCACACACGCATTTCTGCACTTTGTCGAGGGTGGCGCCGAAACTCGGCGGGCATACTTGGCGGTGCTGGGAGATTTGGCGGAGCACGTCTGCAGGCTCAAGAACCCGGCAGATGTGGAGGTACGGCAGGAGAACGGTGCACTGGGCGCCAAGGAGCCACGCCAACTCGCGTGCAGCCTCGTCCGCCGCAAAAGGGTCCGGTGCCGGCTCGCCGTTGCCCGCCGTGTTTTCAGCTTTGAAGTACTGGAGCGTGTTTCCCATGAGTGTCCACAAGGACACGTCGCCTAGCGCTTTTCTGCACCGGTGTCTGATCTGGCCAATCAAGGCGCCCCGGACCTGGGCGGAGTCGCCCACAACGTTGGCCACATACCAGTACAACGAATAGCCCGCACAGTAGTTGGCGTAGTGCATTTCCATGGACCGGAGCATTTGGCCCGTGACCCAGAGCCAGTCGTGTTCGTCCGCGGCATGGCTGGCAACGAGCTTCCGTATCCAGTGCCACAACACGGGGCTTTTGTTGATGCGGTCCAACCTGGAAGTTGCCAAAGCCATGCAGAACCGGAGCTCGTTCTCGCGCGTTCCAGCTCTGCCGCGGGCGAGGAGCTCCTCGTAGATTTCCAGATGGAGTCTCCATGCTGTGGTGTGCTCGTTGGTGGTTGCAAGCACCGAGTTGGTGGCGTGGTAGGCCCGTAGTAGATCGGCGTCTGTTTGCGTGGAGAGCCCGCCGTCGCCGTAGTGCCCGTCGAGGAAATGGTGGCCTTCGGTGAAGAGCTGGAGATAGACGTTTTTCGAGAGGCCAATGTCACAGGCGGTTTCGTCTGCGTGGTGTTCGATGTCCGTGCCCGACGGAATGAACTGGATCGTTGTGTAGGTTGAATTCGCCGAGGTGGCCAAATCAAAGAGCCGAGCGGCGAGCATTTTCCCGGGTGTTTCGAGGCAGTTGGTTCATCAATTCCGAATCTGCGCTGTGGAGAGGGCAGCACGGACGTGGAGGATCCAGAAGGTGGGTCTGCGGATGTATGTGGTTAATGACTGCGAAATGTAGAGACATGGCCAGTTGAGGAAGAAAAAAAACGGGCAAAATCTTGAGATTTCGGGGCAAAAGAAGGACAGGGTGAGTTTTGCGGCGGAACTGACGGCCGTTTGCCTTCTGCTTCAGGTATGGTCCGTTGTCTGCCTCGGTGCTTTTCACTGACAAGCGGTGTCCGACGTAAAGAAGAACTAGCGAGAGAATGGATGAACTTTTGGGGATGACGGAGGAATTAACATGGGCGTCAGCAGAAGTAGCAATCAAAGTAGTGGTAAATATCACTCTCAGCTGACTTCTCCTTTAGATGTCCTGAGGATTGATGTCTGACTCATATTCGTTATGGCTCATGAAATCTGAGCTGTCTACATGTGAACAGATCAGTGGCGATATGATTAGAGTAGGGAGAAAAAAAAGGCTGAGGACTTGAAAAAAACCAAGGACTCTTGCATCAGACAAGCAAGCAAGCCAATCTAACCGAAATACCCTGACTAATGGCTCAATCATAGACTGCTAAATTCCTCTCAAGTACTTGGATGTCCACACCAAATGGCGAAGCTTTACTGCAAAACTTGCCCTCCCAAAGATTGGGGCTCATCTCAACAGTTTCATTTCCTTGTCTTCCAAGAAATAACGTGGCCAGTCCCATGGGTGTCAAGACTCTTCCTCATTCCAGTGATTTGCAGCTGTGACCCACTGCACTTTGCCCAATCCTTCACCGCTTTACAAAGTTGGAGAAACCATGCACCTAAACTTCTCCGGCATCAAGGACTTGAAGTAATCAAAGAGCATGAAAAAAATGATGGAAACATCTTTTTCTTTTATAATCTGATTTCACCGTCGTCACATTTGGCAATGTCTTGGTCCGTCGCATTAAACTGGCTGCGTCCAGCGCTCTGCTACAACAAGCCCAAACCCGATCAGACACCCAAATTAAACACCCACTTGCTCCATTCCATCACCGGCCGCAAAACTTCCAGAGAAAAAAAAAAAATAAACAAAAAGTCCCCCAATTTCGTCATCTCCGTGAGTCTCTGGTTTTATCCCACAAATGTCTTGGTGCAGCTCTGCGCATCACCACTCGCACACTTCAACTACATGCTGCTTATTCCCCGAGACGCCTTGAGCGAGGCAATGTACGTCTCCGCCAAACGGGGCGTGCCTCCCAGCAGCGGCACGCAAACTGCCCGCAAGCCCCAAGCGACAGCCGAAACCGCGAGCGAAACCGGCGGCGTTCCAAGCATCTCCGAAACACACGAAACAGCCGCCGCCACCACGCAAACACAAAACGCCGCTGAAACAGCGGGCCGCAAGCCGTGGCGGCTCCGCACGGTGTTGGCGGGCGCCCACGACGGGTGGGTGCGCTCGTTGGCCGTGGACCCCGTCTCCAACGCGTGGTTTGCCAGCGGCCTGGCAGACGCCCAGATCAAGATCTGGGACCTCGCCTCGGGCGCCGTCAAGGCCACCATCTCCGGCCACATCATGGGCGTGCGCGCGCTCGCCGTGTCGCCGCGGCACCCGTACCTCTTCTCCGGCGCCGAGGACAAGACGCTCCGGTGCTGGGACTTGGAGCGCACGCACTCCGCCGCCGGGTGCCAGGTGCGCGACTACCACGGCCACGTGGGCGGCGTGTACGCGGTGGCGCTACATCCCGAGCTCGACCTCCTCTTCAGCGGCGGGCGCGACTCGGCGATCCGCGCGTGGGACATTCGCTCGCGCACACAGGTGATGGTGCTCACGGGGCACCGCAGCGACGTGACCAGCCTCGTCGCGCAGGCGGGCGACCCGCAGCTCTGCTCCGCGTCCATGGACTCCACCGTGCGGCTCTGGGACCTCCGCATGCAGCGCACGCACGTGGCGCTCACCCACCACACAAAGAGCGTGCGCCTGTTGGTGATGCACCCGCACGAGATGACCATGACGCTGGGCGACTCGAGCGGCTCGCTCAAGCAGTGGCTTCTTCCGCGCGGGCAGTTGCTCAACGAGTTTGGCGAGCGCGACGGCGACGCCAACATCATCAACACGCTCTCCATCAACCCGGCGTCCCACGAGCTTTTCGCCGGCTTTGCCGACGGCAGGATGCACTTCTACGACTACGAGTCCGGCGCGCTTTGCCAGAAGACGCAAACGCAGCTGGCGCCGGGCACGCCGTTGTCCACCATCTACACGTCTGCCTTCGACATGCTGGGCATGCGGCTCGTCACGGGCGAAAACGACAAAAGCATCAAGATCTGGGGCGCGTGAATTCATTCATGTACTTACCACCCGAAGCGCAACTGGTTGGCGGTGAACGCCGGCGGGCTCCACTGCAACTTCTCCGGGTCCAACTCGTGCTTCTTCCTCTCGCGGATTTTCTTCATCATCTTGTTGTATAGGCCCATGATCTGCTCCGTGATCACGATGATGTGCTGGCCCTTGTAGTACTTGATGATTTGAAGCGTGGAGAGCGTATGTAGCACGTCGGTGGTGGTCATGCACAAGGTGTTGGCGATGTCCTCGATGGTGATTTCCAGCGGCCCGCTGGCGCTGCGCGCCGGCGGCAGGTCGTCGCGGTCTTCGCTCGGGTTGTTCTTCTTCCAGAGGTGCGGGTTGGCGCGCTCCACCAAGAGCTTCACCAAGACGTCGGTCCAGTACGCTCGGTAGGAAAGAAGCCCCAAGTCGGACAAGGGTTTTTCGGGCGAGCCGTTCTTGTGCTCCACCTTGGAGAGCATGTACGAAAATTGGATCAAGAGCTTACCGTAGCCCATTTTCTGGTAGCAGGGGATGGTCAAGATGCAGGCCACGTTGTAGCCGTCGGCGCTCTCCTTCTCCTTGGAGAAGTACCCGACCACGTGGTGGCCCTGCGCCAGCTTGCGCGTCATGATGTAGAACAAGAACGGGTCCACGTCGTAGTAGAGCGTCTTGTGGTCCAAGAACAACTTGGACAAGAGGCAGAGGTTGCGGCACCACGTGCGCTGCTTGCGGCCGTCAATCTCCCAGAAGCTCACCTTGTCGTCGCGGTAGATCTCGTTGCCCGGCGGGTGCTTCATGGAGCACTTCTCGCGGTGGCGCTCAAACTGCTTCTTGGAGGCGAAGTACAGGAGCGTGAAGTCGCACACGTACATGTCGTCCTCCTCGGTGAGCTCGATCGGGTACGGCGAGAAGTACCACGGCTCGATGATGTACTGGCCCAACACAATGGACGACAAGTTGCGCACGCGCGCGACCTCGGAGTGGTTCTGGATCATGGAGCCGCTGGTGCGGAGCTTCTTGATCTCGTCCTCGCGCGACACCTCCTCGCCCGGCCGCTTCAAGCCCTGCACGTTCAAGTCGTCGAGGTCCACCTCGTCCGCGCCCGGCGAGCCTTCCGGCGGCTGCGAGCTCTCGTACGCGTTTTCCTTCAGCGGGTGTTTCAGCTTCAGTTTCAGCTTCAGCTTCAGCTTCTGCACCTTCTTCTTCTCCGTCTCCTCCTCGGCCACCACCAACGGCACGGAGAAGTCGATGCGGTCGCTGGACACCCACTCGTCCAACCGCTTGTTGTAGTCCTGGTAGTGCACGTAGAACCGCTTCTGGCCCTTTTTGACGTGCTGCTGGAGAATCTCCGCGAGCCGCTTGCCGTCCTCCTTGAAAACGTACACTTTGCACCCGGACTCGATGTCGTCCACGGAGAACTTGGCGCCCGGCGCCAGCGCGTCCGTGATGGTGATGACGGTTTTGTCGCCGGGGAGCGGGGCCTGTTCCGTCATGCTGCAGCGGAAAGGTGTAGTTGGTGTTGATGTTCACCGAGCGCGCCCTGCATGCGGTGTGGGTTCGATGGTTCCCGGACATGTAGCGATTGGGCTTGTTTCGGGAGTATTTTTCTGGTCCTCATTGGGGCCTGTGCCTGTGTTTACTTCTTTGTGGCTGTGTCCTGCTGTTTTTGTTTTATCGTTTTTGTGGCGGAGGATGTGTTTTGTCAGGGTCCTGACTTTTGGTGCTCACTAGCTATCTACAGTTGTGGCCTCCACTTGACCATGTCCGCGTCCATGGCCGGCAAGAGATGGCCGACGGCCAAGTAGCCGACGTTGACGTTTGGGAAGTCGGCCACGAAGCGGAAGAGGCGCACGCGCAAGTCTGCCTCGAGCGCCGCCTTCTCGGCGTCGGTGCCTTTCGCAAGCACGGCCGCCAAACGGCCGCTGTCCGCCACCAAGTTGCGCTCCAAGCACGCCACCACGAGCTCCTGCACGGACAAGCCCCACACGTTGCCGGCGCCGGCGGCGCCGCTCAAGTAGTAGTTGTCCACGGCCAAGTAGTTGAAGTGGTTCTGGAGCTTCTGGCGCAACACGAACTCCGGGTACGCCCACGCCGGGAGGTAGGGCGTCTTGAGGTTCAAGGCGTCGCAGAGCAAGCGCGCGTGCGCGGCGGGCACGTTGTAGGCGGTTTTCATGGCGTAGTCGGCGACGGCGCCGACGGCGCCCTCGGAAATGGCGGTGCGCAAGCGGCGGCCGGCCGCGGGGCCCCAGATCCGAGGGAGGAGCGACGGGAGCACGCACGTCAGCGGCGCCACCTGCGGGAACGCGTAGCACACGAGCGGCGTCATCTCCATGCACACCACAAACACCACCGCAAACGCCGGGATCTTGCGGAAGTCGCCGCCCGTGCGCCGCATCAACTGGTACTCGGCCCGCGTCATGGCGAAAAGCGGCCCCGCAGGCTGCACACCGCCGCCGCCGCCGCTGCGCACCACGTCCCCCGCCGTGGCCTCCCGCTGCGTGCGGTTCTCCGTCTCGTCCATGTAGAGCCGCTGCGCCATGTGGCGCGTGAGAACGTGGAAGCTGGGGATCTTGATGGCCACGGCGGCGCCCGCGCGGTCGACGTGGCCCGCGAGCCGGTACTTGTGCGCGGCCATGCTGCGCACCCGCGTGTGGTTGCGCCACACGTTTTGCACGCCGCTCTTGTAGAAGCGCACCAACTCTTTGCCGTAGGCGAACCCCTGCTTGGCCTTGAGCACGAGCCCCGCGGTGCCCGGGTTTTCGCGGGCGACGCGCGCGGCCACCTGCGCTTTGGACGCAATCACGACCGGGAGCGACTCCGGGCAGTTGACGGTGGCGCCGCTCTGCGGCGCCCAGAGCGCCTGGAGCGGCGGCGACCGGGCCACCTGGGCGAGAAACTGGCTCTTGGTGCCGACGGAAAAAAGGCCGGCCCTGTTCATGGTGTGGCGGGTGGTGGCGGTGTTGGAGTCGGCGGCAAAGAAAGAGAAAAAGCCAGGGAAAAACGGGGTGGTTGCTGCCGGACGTGTGGCCCAGGCCATCGCAGACGCTGGCTGCGCGAGGCGCCAGCCCGGCCGGGGCGCCGGCGCACCCGTACACCGCGCGACCCCAGACATCACCGCCGCGCAACCACCGCGCACCCAAACGCACCCGCGCCGCCCTTGTGTGTTTTCCCCTCCGCAACGCAACGCAACGCAAAGATGGCGCTCCACAAAATGATTTTCCTGAAGGACGACCTCGCGCGGTGGGTCGACTCGCCGCCGTACACGCGGCTCGTGGGCTTTGTGCACGAGCTCCAGCAGGCGGTGGTGGGCCTCACCAACGACGCGCCGGTGCCGGCGTCGCGCGCGGTGGCGCACTTGGAGCACGCGCTCGCGGGCGTGGCGGCGGCGGCGGACCGCCACCCGATCGTCAAGGATGCGGAGCTTCTGCGGTTCGGCAAGCCCGAGTTCCGCGACTTCTACGACGACGTCTGCGCGGGCGCGCGCGAGTCGCTCGCGCCGTTGTTGGCGGGCGCCGCGGAGCCGCACCGCGCCGAGATCTGCGCGTACTTTGTCGACGCGTGGGGCAACCGCACGCGCATCGACTACGGCTCGGGCCACGAGCTCAACTTCATCTTGTTCTTGTACTGCTTGCGGGAGACCGGCGCGGTGGGCGCGGGCGACTACGCCGCGCTCGTGCTCCGGGTGTTTGGCCGGTACATGGCCGTGATGCGCAAGCTCCAGCGGACGTACTGGCTCGAGCCCGCAGGCTCGCACGGCGTGTGGGGCTTGGACGACTACCACTTCTTGCCGTTCTTGTTTGGCGCGGCGCAGCTCTCGGGCCACGCGCACATGCGGCCCAAGCTGATCCACAACAAGGAGCTCGTGGCCTCGCTCCACCACAAGTACATGTACTTTGAGTGCATCCACTTCATCAACTGCATCAAGACCGTGCCGGGCAAGGACAGCCTGGACGTGAGTCTCCGCTGGCACCTGCCCATGTTGGACGACATTCTGTCGGCCAAGTCGTGGGCCAAGATCTGCGACGGCATGGTCAAGATGTACCGCGCCGAGGTGCTTCTGAAGCTCCCCATTGTGCAGCACGTGATGTTTGGCGACTTGTTCCCGGCGCCCGAGGGCTTGCACCCACACGAAGACACCGGCTGCGGCCACGTGCACTCGCGAGACACGCTCAGCACGTGGGGCGACTGCTGCGGCATCAAGGTGCCGAGTGCGCTAGCCGCGTCGCAGATGAACCAAAGAGTCCCGTTTGACTAGCGGCGCAGGAATGAGCGGTGGCTGCGGGCAAAAGACCCCGATTTATCGGGAGCATTAGTGGACGGGCAGGGCATGCCCAACCGCACAAAAAACGCACGATACTGAAGTTGCAAACTACAATTTGAGAGCTACGAGTCTTGTTGTGACGTGACAAAACGAGTGTCATTGCTAAATAGATTGTGGTCGATACCCAAGGAGACCATTCTGACAGCAAGCTGCCACTGCAGCGGTGAGCAGCAAAGAAATTTTAGAATCACATGGGATGGTAGTTGCCCTTTTGAGTAAGACGGAAGTTTTGAGGCTCCAGTTGAGCAGCCGAGGCATCAAAGTACCAATAGACCAAAATACCAAAGCACTTAGGTAACAAGGTACCAAAGAAGTAAAGTCTTGAAATCCCAAAGTGCCAAAGTATCAAAGTACCAAAGTCTCAAAGTCCCAAAGTACCAAAGTACCAAAGTACCAAAGTACCAAAGTACCAAAGTACCAGAGTACCAAAGTACCAAAGTACCAAAGTCTCAAAGTACCAAAGTACCAAAGTACCAAAGTCTCAAAGTACCAAAGTCTCAAAGTACCAAAGTCTCAAAGTACCAAAGTCTCAAAGTACCAAAAGTACTAAGGCGCTGTGGTACCAAGGTACCAAGGAACTAAGTCGAATGTACTAATGTACCAATGCACCAATGTACCAATGCAATGCACTAAGGCACTAAGGCACTAAGGCACTAAGGCACTAGGGCACTAGGGCACTAGGGCACCACTGTACCAATGTGATATGGCACTAAGATACCAATGTACCAAGGTATTTAGGCAATGATAGTGACCAAAGACGGCCAAAAGACCCTGGATGGCAAAAGACCATGGATGGCCTGGATTGCCAAACTCAAAGGACCAGGGTGCCAAGAGGGCGGGGCCGCCTACTCGGTGTAGCCGATGCTCGTGGCAATGAGCACGTGGCGCGGGACCTGGCCCGGGAACGGAAGCAACAAGGACATCTTCTGCTTGGCGTCGTCGACCTTGGACACGTGCGCGTAGCCCATGACGCTGGCGTGGAGCAAGTCGCGCGGCAGCACGGTGGTGCCGGCGGTGGCGGGCACGTGGGTGATGGCGAGGATGGAGTTCTCCAAGTTGGAGCTGGTGGGCTCGTCGAGCCGCACAAAGAACTTGTCCAACGCGGCGTCGTCGGTGCGCGCGCCGTCAGCAGCGTCGTCGTCGGCGGTGTAGGAGTCGCCCGCCGGGAGAAACGCGAGCTGCAGGTGGTACTCCAGGAGGCGCACGGCCTTGTAGATGACAAAGTTCTTGATGTCCACGTCGGTCTTGTACGGCAGCAAGCGCGTGCTGTGGGTGCCGTTGAAGTACTCCTTGATGGTCTCCTCCTGCACCTTGCGCGTGTACTCGTCGTCGACGGCGGCCACGGCGCCGCTGGCGGGCATCTTGACCACGGCCATGCGGTCCGCGGCGATGGCGGCCGCGTGGCGCCGCCGGAGCTCCACCGCGAGCTTGTCGTTGCCCATCACCACCACCACGTCCACGCGGAACGCGGCGCACACGGCGTCGATGGCGGCCACGTCGCGGAGCGCCAACGCCGGCGTGTCCACCACGAAGCCGGCGGCCCGTACCGCCGGGTCCTGCGCCAGGCGCGCCTCCGCGGCCGCGCCGAGCTGCGCCGCCTGGTGCTGGTACAAGTCGGGGTTGTCGGCCATGTCGTAGAAGCCGTAGCTCTTGACCAACGGCTGCTTCGGGTTGTGGAACGTGGCGCCCGACGTGGTGGAGCCGCCCCAGCCGTTGGTGCTCTCCACATGCAAAAAGTCGCTGATGGGCGTCGCCGTGAGCGACCCCGGGAGCAGGAACACGCCCGCGCGCGGGTCCAAGTTCACGAGCATGGGCGTGCGGCCCAGCTTCTGCGCGTACGCCACGAGCACGCGGGCCAACGCGGTCTTGCCGCTGCCGCCGCCGCCCACCACCGCCACGCGCGGGCCTGTCTTGCGCGCGTCCGTGGCCGCCTCCTGCCGCCGCACCTCGAGCGCAAAGTGGAGCCGCGCGTACTGCGCCACGGGGCTCTCGTCGCTCACGTACTCGGTGATGTGCCCGTCCTCGCTGGTCACGTTGGCGTTCTCCTCGTTGGGCACCACCTCGTACTGCAACCGGCACCCGCCCGCGAGCGGCGCGTACACCGCGAGCTTGCACCCGGTGAGCCGGAGGTCGACGTCGTTGGGGAGCTCGGTGCCGAAGATCTCGCCCACGCCGTCGCGCACCCGCAACTTCATGATGAGCTTGAACGGCACCTCGAACCGCCACTCGCACCGGCCGGGCACCTCGATGTCCACGCGCGCCGCGGTTTCCTGGAACTCGCCGCTGGCGGTTAGCTCGGGGAACGACATGTAGGGTGTAGTGGTTGGTGTGAGCCCCGCTGTGCAGGTGCACTGATGGTCGCAGTGCGCGGTGAAAAGAAAGAGGAGAAAGAAAGAGGGAAAATGGAAAAAAAAAAAAAAAAAAATTTTGGAAAGTGATGACTGATTGTTAGAAGTTATGAATATTTGAAAATGGTTTGTGAGTGGGAGACGTACACTGAGCAGGGACAAGCGGCGGAGGAGTGACGGGAAGTGCTCCTGTTGCACCAGTACTGTCTTGCAGAAACTCTTAGCACCGAGTGCGCATCAGCCACGCGCGCTTCCAGCAGTATAAGGAAGCAGCCACGCATGCTTTGGAAGAAAGAAAGCAGCCATGGCTTTAAATAGTTGGATTCGTCAGACAGTGCGTCAAATGAATGGAAGCAGCAACGCACTGCTTTGAGTGAGAGGTAGCAGCCACGCACTGCTTTTGGTAGAAGGAGCAGCCTCGCAGTGCTTTCAGTCGAAGGGGCAGGTGGATAGATGCACTGCTTTGGATGCCCAGATGGCAGCCTCGTTCTCGTGTGGAGTCTTCCTGCGCGTCCTGGCGCCCCTGTCCCGTCCATATGTATACTGCATCACCTGTCTGCTGAAATGCTGCTTCGGACTTGGGTAGCACAATGAACCGTCTCCACGTCACTCACTGCACGCACTGCCTTCGCTCCGTGGCTGCCCGTGCACTGTGTTTTCCGTTCCGGCAGAAAACACGTCAAGGGGCGGGCTCACGCCACGGCGAAAGTCACCTAGAGCACCCGCATTAGAGGTTCGAAAAGTCAATTTTCTTCGGCTTGAACCCGCGCTGCTTCTCCAGCAACAACTCCACCTTCTTCTCTCCCGTGCGATGGTTGATCAACTCGAGGTGCGTGTCGTAGTTGACCTCCGGTTTTTTGGCTGCAAACAGCGTGATGCTTCTCTTGGCCGGCGCAGACGTCGCGAGAAACGGGTTGGTGAGCGGCGCCGCGTGCTCCTCCAGCTCCTCGTCCGACGAAAAGCCCCCGCCGTACGAGTTGCCGTACCAGCTCTTCACCTTCTCGTCGGTGATGATCTGGCCGCCAGGCGTCGCAAGCGGCTGGTCGAGAAGCCTCTTGGGCCTGCCCCGGCCTCTCTTCGTCGGGCTCTCCGGCGCGTCCTCCTCAAACGACAAGTCGTGGTTCAACTGCGACAACTCGCTGTGGCAGAGCGCGATGGGCGCCTTGAGGAACTTGGACGGCGAAAACGGCTTGCGCCCGCTGCCGACGGTGGAGTGGTTGGGTAGGAGTTTGGAGAGCGACACGGGCAGCCGCGCCAACGCCACCGGCGACGTGAACAAGTCCCCGGGCACAATCTTCTTGCGCTTGTGCCGCGGCGATCTCTGCGGCGTGAGGTCCGGTGTCAATGGCACGCTGTTGGCTGAAACATCGTACTTGGGCACGTGCGGAGTGTGGAATTGCCCGGTTTTGACGGACGCCGGCGTGAGGAACGGTGCGGTCTTCAAGGCCTCCGGCGTTCTTTTCCCGATGCTGTTTTTCCGGCTGCTTTTGGGCGTTTGGTGGGGCAACAGAAAATGAGGAATCAGCTTTGGCGGTTTGAAGCTGGTGCCGCCCCGAGGCGGCGTGCTTGGAGAGAGACCCAGCATGGCAAACGTTATACTCGATTGGGAATTTTATTTGGCGGAATCAAACTGGCTCAGTATGATTTCGGGCAAGTGTTTGTGGCAAAAAGGGAGTGGGAGCAGAAAAATGCAAAGTGAGAAATGAGGGTGGCTGGTCGCGTAGACGTGTATGGCAATTAATACGGCAAAACGGCACGCAACGAGAAAAGCGTGAATGCTGCAAATTTGGTGTAATTAGAAACAATCTTATGATGAGTTTCCATCCAGGGCTTTTGCAGTGGTCCGTGCCCCCGATCGCCATTCTTTTTCTTTTCTTTTAT
The DNA here is from genome assembly GCA_008065175.1 of Metschnikowia caudata. Taxonomy (NCBI): domain Eukaryota; kingdom Fungi; phylum Ascomycota; class Pichiomycetes; order Serinales; family Metschnikowiaceae; genus Metschnikowia; species Metschnikowia caudata. The sequence continues at coordinate 436,933 of VATF01000002.1, forward strand.
TGCCATGTTGCAATTACGGGTAAATACAGTGCTGGTCGGCCCAGCAATTGAGTATTGGCGGTCTCTGCCAGACCAAAAACTCAAAACCAAAAAGTGCTGGGAACGCCCTTGACACATCGAAGCTTCCAGTTTAAAGTTGCGAGCCGAACAAGCAACTTCGTGTTGCATCTGTTTTGCTCTGGATATAACTGCTCGTATTTTGCTCTATTGGGGAACATGGACGCCGGAACCAGCGACCGGCAAAACCGCCAAAAGCTTAAACGGCCGGCCTCGAGCAACTGTCAGGCCCTAGCCGAAAACCCCAACCAACGGCGAAAATACGAAGAGCCCGAATTCCACGCCAGCCCCCCCCCCCCCCCCCCCCCCCCCCCCCCCCCCCCCCCCCCCCCCCCCCCCCCCCCCCCCCCCCCCCCCCCCCCCCCCCCCCCCCCCCCCCCCCCCCCCCCCCCCCCCCCCCCCCCCCCCCCCCCCCCCCCCCCCCCCCCCCCCCCCCCCCCCCCCCCCCCCCCCCCCCCCCCCCCCCCCCCCCCCCCCCCCCCCCCCCCCCCCCCCCCCCCCCCCCCCCCCCCCCCCCCCCCCCCCCCCCCCCCCCCCCCCCCCCCCCCCCCCCCCCCCCCCCCCCCCCCCCCCCCCCCCCCCCCCCCCCCCCCCCCCCCCCCCCCCCCCCCCCCCCCCCCCCCCCCCCCCCCCCCCCCTCAAGGTTATGATTGCGAAGTCCGAGTCTTTCGCAATCCGCGTCGCAATTTGAGTCTGTACGAGCGCACCGCCCGGCCAAAAGCACCCGGAAACGGCCCGGAAAAACAAACCCGGAAAACGGCTGAGTGAAGCCGCAAGCAGCGTCCCCTTGCTCGCTGACCGCCGGGCCCGCTGGGGCCGCTGCTGGCGTAGCGCAACCATGTCGCACAATGTCGCCGTGTCGCGGCTGCACACAGGCAAAAAATCCATACCCGTTCGCAGCGGACAACAAGTATTCTGCTTCTTCTTCCCATTCTCGCCGTGCCTCCCAAGCGTCTTGGTAACCCCGTGGAACAGCCACCGCTCTTTTCGTTTCTCCACCGTCACCAGCAGAAATCCGCTGTTTCGTGCCCACGCGTGCATTGCCCTCAAACCCCCCGGTGACTCTATTCCGTCGTACCCACTCGGCGTGTCCGGAACCCATTAGCCGCCACTGCCGCTTCACCCCTTCACAACCCCCTCGCTGCATCAACAGTGACTCTCCCCCCGCAACGGCCCAGTTCGCAGCACTAATCGGGAGACTCCTGTTCATCTGACGACACACATCGGATATAAACGGAACACTCGAGAACAGCACATCCTCGACCCCTCGCTTGGCCCGCGCCCCGGTTGATGAACCCCAACCCGAGCCCAACTTCCCTGTTCTGACCCCGCGTTTAACGACCCAATGGGCCTTTCCTTTCTCTTCTGCTGTGGTGCCGACGCTCAGGACAATTCGGACGACAAGTACCATAGTCCGCCCTCGAAAAGAGCCGCAGCCGCGCAACAAAACAGCGCCCACAAGCCAGCCGCCAAAAGCCTCTCTGGCCCCGCCAAAATGCAAAAAGCATCTGCCAACTCGGCCGCCGCCGCCACCAAAGTCGCCGACGAGCCCTCGGTGAATGAAGGCGAAACCATCACCAACGCCAACGACGACGCCGCGCTAGATTCGGGAAGCGGCCGCCCGGCAAAGTCCCTGGGCAAAGTAGCACAGAACAGCAACGACTCCGATACCGCTGTACAGGGCGACTACGCTGAGCAAAGCGACGGGCAGGATGACTCGTTCGACTTGACCAGGATCCAGGACGGGCAGTCCTTCAACCCAGAAACCGGTTTTCTTTTGGGGCGCAAGGACGTCGGCCGCTTTGGAAGCAAAAAGTGCCTTATCTTGGATTTGGACGAGACGCTCGTGCACTCGTCATTCAAGTACTTGCGCTCCGCCGACTTTGTCATTCCCGTCGAAATCGACGACCAGGTGCACCACGTGTACGTGATCAAGCGCCCTGGCGTGGACGAGTTCTTGAGGAAAGTGGGCCAATGGTACGAGGTGGTTGTGTTCACGGCCTCGGTGGCCAAGTACGGCGACCCGTTGTTGAACAAGTTGGACATCCACCACGCGGTGCACCACCGTTTGTTCCGCGACTCGTGCTACACGTACCAGGGCAACTTTATCAAGAACTTGTCGCAGATTGGCCGGCCTTTGCAGGAGTCCATCATCATCGACAACTCGCCAGCGTCTTACATCTTCCATCCCCAGCATTCTATCCCGATTTCGAGTTGGTTTAGCGACACCCACGACAACGAGTTGTTGGATTTGTTGCCGCTCTTGGAGGACCTTTCCAAGACCAACGTGGACGACGTGAGTTTGGTACTAGACATCACCATATAAACGCAGTTTCGGTCATAAGCAGGACTTATGTGTTTGATAGTTGATGCGCTTTGATGTGGCGTGAAACAGCATTCCTGCCGAGATGTATCGGCATTATAGATATAATAGCTTAATACTCTGCTTCGAACGTGTAGTTGGGCGGTTGAATAGGGTTCCATCGTGCTTCTGGTCCAATACACTTGCACGACTTTATACTGTTGTGAGCCGTAATACATGCGAAGATTGCAATTAGGGCTTTTTCAACGAACATCTTTTATCACTTTGGGCACCGACGATGCTAGGCGGGTGGGTAATTGTCAATTATGTTTTCTTATCAGTACTGAGGTAGGTCTTTCGATGGGAAATTCGGTAAAATTGACGATGCAAACTGCGAGAAAAAGAGAGCTGTACACCCAGTTGGTAGCTATTGTCGGGCGATTGCAGCACTAAGCTGTTTTATGTCGGTTTCTGTATCTCCATCCGAAGTGTTTGATCGTATACTCCACCTTGTAGTCGAGCGAAGTGTAACCATAACACAGAACAACAAAAATGATGTCCCCTCTTTTAGCTAAAGCTTTTCACTTGAAGACCGAATAAAACACGCTCAACCCTAAAGTGCATGCTCAGCCCCAAAGTACATGCTCATTGTGATGTAGTAGCTTGTAGCTTTCTTCGCATCCAATAATTTCAGGTATTGGTTGCACCCCTAAGAAACAGAATGAACCAATGAAATCCAGTAGCTCTCGTTCTGAAACGACATTTGGGACCAGACTCACTCACGCTTTGCCCCGATACTGCCCGAGTTGGATCCTCATGTCTTGCAACTCAGACCACACTGCCTCATTGATAAAATTGGACCGAACTCAAAGCGAAAAAGGCACTGGACCATTGGGCTGATTTTCGGTTTTCCTGCTGGAGTCAAAGTTTTACAAATTGCTTTTGATTTCAAGCGGCGTGGTCTTTAGATAGGTTCGCTCTACTTAAACCTTAAGTAGTCCTCTCAGTAATCTTCCCAGTAATCTTCTCAGTAATACCCTCAGCAATACCCTCAGTAATACCCAGTAATACCCTCAGCAATACGCAGTAATACCCTCAGTAATCGTCTTACCAGTTTCGAAAATACCGTCACTACTACATGCCGTGGGTCTCGTCACCCCTCCGTCGTCACACCCTTTTCTCTTTTTCTTGCACCGGTTTTTTCGAAATTTGCATCTTCAGAGGCCCATTGCCCCAAAAAAACGTGTCTGCGCCTTCCGATGGCCACCCACCACAAAAAACAATTGCAAATCCAGGCCCCCCGGAAACAGCTGAAGCCAGCGCCGCCGTCATAAAGCGTCTAAAAAACACCCAACACGCAATACTTTGCCCAGCCGCTCTCGCTTTTCCCCAGCCGCTCCGGCTTTTCTCCATCTCCATGCGCGATCAAAAAAAACCTCCATCTCATCTCATCACACCTCCTCCTGTGCAAAAATGAAGGTCAAAACAATCAGCAGACTGGCCGACACGTACGTGCCGGCCCGAAACACGCAGGAGTCTGCGTTGCCCCGCAACTTGAACCCGGCGCTCCATCCGTTTGAGCGGGCCCGGGAGTACACGCGGGCGGTAACCGCCACCAAGCTCGAGCGCATGTTTGCGCAGCCGTTCGTGGGCCAGTTGGGCGACGGCCACCGCGACGGCATCTACTGCATCTCCAAGAACTTCAAGGCCACCAACCAGATCGCCACCGGGTCGGGCGACGGTGTCATCAAGTACTGGAACTTGAGCTCGCGTGGCGAGGCGCTCAGCTTCCGCGCCCACTACGGCATGGTCACCGGGTTGGCCGTGACGCCGCGCCGCGGCATGCTCAGTTGCGGCGACGACAAGAGCATCAAGTTGTGGTCGTTGGAGAGCTCCGAGTTTGGCGACGAGGTCGACGACTTGGAGGTGTACCGCAAGGGCGACGCCAGCTCCGGGTTGCTCAAGACGTTTGCGGGCGAGCACGCGTTCAAGGGCCTCGACCACCACTTCACAGACGACCTCTTTGTCACGGGCGGCGCGCTGATCCAGTTGTGGGACATGAACCGCGGCAACTACATCAGCAACCTCTCGTGGGGCGCCGACAACGTCAACACCGTGCTGTTCAACCGCGCGGAGACGAACGTGTTGGCCAGCTGCGGCTCCGACAACTCCATCGTGTTGTACGACATCCGCACCAACTCCCCCATCCAGAAGGTGGTGACCGCGTTGCGCGGCAACGCCATCTCCTGGAACCCGATGGACCCGTTCCAGTTCGCGTCCGGCCACGACGACCACAACCTGTACTTGTGGGACATGCGCGACTTGGGCCGCTCGCTCAACGTGTACAAGGACCACGTGAGCGCAGTCACCGCCGTGGACTTCAGCCCCACGGGCCAGGAGTTGGTCACGGGCTCCTACGACAAAACCATCCGCATCTACAAGACCCGCGAGGGCCACTCGCGCGACATCTACCACACCAAGCGCATGCAGCGCGTGTTTGCCGTCTCCTACACCACCGACAACCGCTACATCCTCAGTGGCTCGGACGACTCCAACGTGCGCTTGTGGCGCGCAAACGCCTCCGAGAGAGCCGGCGTCAAGACGGGGCGCGAGCGCGCAAAGCTCCGCTACGACGACAAGTTGAAGGAGAGATACAAGTACATGCCCGAGGTGAGACGCATTCTGCGCCACAGACACTTGCCGCTGACCATCAAGAAGGCGCAGGAGATCAAGCGCACGGAGCTCGAGAGCTTGAAGCGCAGGGAGGAGAACGACCGCAGACACAGCAAGGAGGGCAGCAAGCCTCGCATCCCAGAGAGACAGAAGCACATCCGGGGGACTGCCTTGAAGGACTAGGTCTCCGGGGCCCCGAAGACGGCTCGCTCGTGGAGACTATCTTAGTTATGGCCTCTGTTGCAGCGCAAAGAACGCTTCGGCTCAAAGCTGACTTTGCCCAGCCAGAGAGCCGACTGTCGTCGCCGAGGAGATTGCAAGCGTTGGCCTTCTCTCCCGGAGAAGCCGTTTCGACCTTGGGCGACTGCTGAATGTGTAGCGCATACTCTCGATCTTATATCTGATTGTGCTTTGGAAGCGGCATTGGTGCATTTTGAAAAAATAAAAATGAAAACGGACTTGATGCATTGTGCTATGTAAACGAGAACGGATTCGATTGGCCAAAAAAGGACTGGCGAATCGAGTGTGCTCGTTCTCTTGTGTGTTTTTTAGCCAACGGGGTTCATCAATCACCAACCGATTTATCGTTCGTTGGTCTCCAATGTCATGTACCTGAATTTAGCAGCTACGGTTTGAAAGAGTAATTGGTGATTCTCAAGATCCCACTCGAATTACAAGTTAAGTGTGTTTGGGGAGATATCCCACAGGGCTGCCAGGTTCACGTATCAAAGGCACAAATTGACTTAATCTTGACGTGTAACCGGGTTGCAGAGAAGTGTATTCCGAGAGCTGATTCGTTCTGAATGTAATCTCCACATTTCCGACTTGAGCATTCTAGAATGGGCGACAATGACGCTTTCCTTTCAGTTTAAATTCTAAAAGCATCAAGTTGAAGAGGAGAAGATTCACAAGTACTGGCCACGAAATTGTGAGTCGTACACACAATCCCCAACCTTTCCTTTGAGCAATTTAAGAGAAATGCAACACCAGCCAAGGCTACTACTAATGGCCTTTGCCCACAAAATACACCAAAAGATGGAAAAATTGGACCTGGTATAAGTGGAGAACCCTATGTGCTAACTGCCGCCATAGACCCCACCAAAACCTCCATAGTCACAGCAGTTGGCTGGTGCACCACTACCAAGACTCGCATTCCATAGACTGCAAAGTGAAAATTCAGTAATATTGAACCATTTTTTGCAAGCCGGACTCTTTTAACGTGTTGCCAGCACCATAAGCAGTCACCGTCGTCGGCCACTTTCCCGCTACTCAATAAAACACAAAACCACCAATGAAAATTCACCCAAATCGCTTCTCGAAATAGGCCGCTTTGGCTCTCGATCTTCCACACTCCCCACACTGTCCTCCGTGGGAGCCCCCAATTTTGCCCCAGTTAAGCAAAAAGGCCCATTCGGGCCGTTAAATCAACCCAACCTCTCTGGCTATCCTGTGGTTCGTAGTGGCTGGCCAGCCGCTCACGTGCCAGCAAGAGTGACACATCCGTACACCGCGGCAGTGAGCCCAATCACGCTTCTCACTTTGCCTTGGCTCCATCCAAAATCCAGCCCCGGCCCTTTCCCGCTCCCGCCCCCATTTGCCGCGGACCTGTTTCTGTGTGCCTTCTCGCAACACCGTCTTTGCACACGCGCCACCCACGCGACCACACCGCTCTTTTCCCCGAGCGAATCTGCCCACTGCCTCACCTTTGGTCCCACTTTTCGCTCCAGGGTTACCATCCACCCGGAATCCTGCTTCGGGCGCCGAGCTACTCTGCCCACTCCGCGAGCTGGAGAACCTGGCTCCGTGCCAAAAAGCAATTTCCTTCTCCCTGTGATTTCTGGATCGCCAGAACGCGCTCACTTCCGCCCAGCGAAACACACCCGCCGAGCACTCCCGAGCCCCTGAACCCTTGGCTCTAATTGGGACTCCCAAAAACCACCAGACCCACCTTTCAGCCCGGTTTGCGGCCTACACGCCCCCCTGCGGCCCCCATTGCTTTGCCATCACAAGTCATAAACACACCATGCCGGACCGCCACAAGCTCAAGCTATTTTCCCACTTCAAGCCGTCCGAGGACCAGCTCAACACGTCGACATCCAACTCGTCGCAACACGGCCGCAAGTTTCTCGGGTTCCACATTGGCAAGCACGACTCGCAGGACTCGCTCTCCTCGCCAATCCTAACAAACACCTCGGACCACAACGGCGCCGTGACGCCGCCGGCCCCGGCACAAACGACAAACGTGCACTCGCCCGGCATCTTGGCCACGCAGATGTCGCGGCAAAACTCCCAGCGGCACGCCAGCGGCGACGACGCGCACAACACCAAGTCGCACAGCATGGTGGAGCTCAAGCGCTTGTTCAAGCCGGTCAAGAAGCTGTCGAAGCCGCAAGGGCTCCCGCCGGCGCCCACGCCCGGCACCGCGTCGCCTGCGGCGCAAATCTCCGCCCAGCACAGCCGAGAAGCGCTGCATACGTCGTTGGCCGCACTCATCAACAACACGTCGTCACAGCTCCTCCACCAGCAGCAGAGCAACTCTAAGCGCAAGGACGGGCCGCAGCACGAGCCGTTCACCATCGACGAGTCGCCGCTCGTGAAGAAGTATGGCAAAGTGGAGAAGGAGTTGGGCTCTGGAGCTGGCGGCTCTGTCCGCTTGATTGTGCGTCCCCTGGACGGGAAGACATTTGCGGTGAAGGAGTTCCGGCCCCGGCGCAACACCGAGTCGTTCAAGGACTACACCAGAAAGTGCACGGCGGAGTACTGCATTGGGTCCACGCTCAAACACCCGAACATCATCAAAACCATCGACATCATCCACGAGAACAACCGCTACTACGAGGTGATGGAGTACGCGCCTATCGATTTCTTTGCCGTGGTGATGAGCGGCGAGATGTCCCGGAACGAAATCAACTGCTGCCTCAAGCAGATCTTGCAGGGTGTGAGTTACTTGCACTCGCTCGGGCTCGCGCATCGCGACTTGAAGTTGGACAACTGCGTGCTCACCATGGACGGCATCTTGAAGATCATCGACTTTGGCAGCGCTGTCATCTTCAAGTATCCGTACGACCACGTGGGGCCCAAGCAAGAAGATCTGATCCACTACTGCCACGGAATCGTGGGCTCCGACCCGTACCTTGCCCCCGAGGTTTTGGCCAATCAGAACTCGTACAACCCGCAGCCGGTAGACTTGTGGTCGATTGCCATCATCTACTGCTGTATGACGTTGAAGCGGTTCCCGTGGAAAATCCCAAATCCGGAGAAGGACAATAGCTTCAAGCTCTATGCGATGGACGACGACAACTGGCACGACTACCACCTCTCCAACGAGACGCACAAGCTTCTTTTGCGGCAGCGGCACCTCAAGAACATCCTCGCCCGGCTGAATAAGAAGAAGAAACTTTTGAAGATGAAGGCCGAGGCAGAGAACGGTGACGAGGAAGAGCTGTCGCGCAGCGAAGCCGATTTGGGGGAAAAGCTCAAGGGTGTCAGCGAGGTGGAGGTGTTGGGGCCTGCGCAGGTGCAGCAGATCACGCTGGAGTTGGACAGCATCGAGCAGCAGTTGGAGGATTACGAGAAGACAAAGGCCGAGATGAAGGCCAAGTTCGCCGAGCTGAAGAGACCCGAAGCCGCCGAACAGGCGCCTCCCGAGGAGCCCAATGACGACGAAGAAAGCGTGCCGCGCAAAAGCAAGGCGCAGCACAAGCAAATCCACGGCCCGTACCGCTTGATGCGGTTGCTCCCGCACGTGTCGCGGCCCATCATACACAAGATGCTCCAGATCGACCCGCTTCAGAGGGCGTCGATCGAGGAGATTATGGACGACGAGTGGATCAAGAGCATCGACTGCTGCACATACAAGAGCACCAGCGACACCTCGGGGGGAAATATAGACGAGGAGGAGGAGACTGTGTTGGTGAAGGGCGAGCCTGTGCACGAGCACACAGTAGTTTTGGACAGCGAGGGGAAATGATCCGAGGATCCATGAATGAACGAAAATGGTCAGAGGGCGGATTGGTTGTAGGTCGCTGGCGGCGTGGTGTAGACCGACCCGGCGAGGTTTAGACTAAAGGTGGTGATTGGGTCATGTTCACAGCGACACGATGGCACTCTCTGAAATTTGATGCCATAAGACGGGCGTGGCTGTGGGCGATGACCTGCAATTGGCAAAACTGTGCTACATTTTTTCGCCGATCTTTCTTTGGAGTCCACCGCCTGTTTTTACTGATTTTAGGGTGTTCACGCATTAAGTGGTCCAGAATTAGAGGGCAACACTCAAGGAACGCAAACGAGAGCAGACTCCAAATCCCATTCAGTCGAAATACATTTGATCAGTTTCTCTTCGGGTCTAGATAGCCAAGTTTTTTTTTTCTTGGCCCAAAAAAGTTGCTGACCTAATCTTTTTAGTGCTGGCATAAGGTGCACCGATAGGACTGTATGCGAGCGATAGCGCCCGTCCGCATATTCGGTGCATCCCACTTTCTCTGATTTCCCAACCGCCGGCAATTCCGCAGCGTCGCCGATCTCGAAACCACCCCCAGCCCCCAGCCATGCCGCCGCCGCCCGTCAACCCCACGCGGTTGAAAACCACGCTCAAAATGGCAATCTCCAAGCTCAAGTTTCTCCAGGAGAAAAAGACCGCGTTGACCAAGCTCCAGCGACGGCAGTTGGCGGATCTCTTGGGCGCCGGCAAGGAGTCCAGCGCCACGATCCGCGTGGAAAACATCATCCGCGACGACATCAGCATCGAGCTCATGGAGTACTGTGAGTTGTACTGCGAGCTACTCTTGGCCCGCATCAACACCGTGTTGGATCTCCTGCGCACGGACGTGGACGCCGGCCTCCGCGACGCCGTGGCGCTGATTGTGTACTGCTGCCACCACACCGAGGTGAAGGAGTTGGTGTCGTTGGGCGACCAGCTCCGCGCCCGGTACGGGCCCGAGTTCTCGCAGAAGGTGGTGGCCAACGACGGCGCCATGGTGCCGGAGAAGATTGTGCGCCGCTGCGACATCGAGCCGCCGTCCGAGACCTTGGTCACGCTCTACTTGTCGGAGATTGCGCGGACGTACGACGTGCCGTACTCGAAGTTGGAGCCGGAGCCGAAAAAGGACGCCGAGGAGGAGCCCGCGAAGGACGAGCCCGGCGAGCCGGTGGCCGAGCCGGCGGAGAAGGCGCCTGCGCCGCCCAAGAGTGAGTTTGACTCGTTGAGAGAGCGCTTTGCGGCGTTGAAGCGGTGAGCAGCGAGAGCCGAAAACGGCCGGCGAAGCGACTTCGGGCGAAGGAAATCTTGCGAGCGGAGGCAGAATGGCAGGTGTCGAGCCCGAGCCTGGCCTTGGAGCAGAGAGATCTGAAGATGAGTATCTCCACATTTCAGCTTGAAACATTTGGCGCTTGAATAGTTGGCATTTGGCAACTGAACAATTGAACGCTTGGGCATCTTGAGACCTGAAAATTTGCTTGACACTTGGACTTTCGAAGACTTGGACTCTTGAAGACTTGGACTCTTGAAGACTTCGACTTCTGAAGAATTGGACACTTGGACACTTGAATACTCGGTACTTGATCATTCAAATAGTAACCACTCGGATTTTCAGAGACTTGCTCACTTGACCTCCTGAAATTTGGCACTTGAACACTTGGACTTTCAAAGACTTGAACACTTGTTCACTTGACCACTTGAACTCAAACACATGAACTCTCAGTCTTTGAGAGTCCTTTAGGATTTGGGCTCGCTCAAGCTAGAATGTGGATACCTTCAGGCCCTGTTTTGGCCAGGCGCCGTCTTGTCAAGTGCACTTGAATGGCACATACAAAAAGTAGTGGCTAGTTACAGACAAACCAGACAAAAGAAAGAACTATTTCGAAAAGAAAGACCAAAGCCGGCAAATTCAGACTTGGCGATTTGTACGGCGATCGGATCTCAAATTCTTCTATCAAGCGCACATATACCGATCAAGCGCACATATACGTATCAAGCGCACATATGCGTCCTTCGACCCAGGCCCCAAAAGCGCCCGTCCGTTGAAGCGTCCGAAAACGTCCATGAACGCTCCAACAACAACTCGCTTTTTGCTCCAACCCCCCAATTTTTTTCCCCCATTCTCTCTCTCTCTTTTCCCCCACTGTGCCCATTCTGCGCACCCATCAGACCCACCGGGCGTCGCGCATCAGATGCAACTGTTCATGCAACAGAATAAACACCGGAGATTACAGCCACCACCCCCGCCCCCACCCTAATATTTAATCCGCCACCCCGCCCTAATATTTAATCCACGGCCCCCGCCCTCATTTCCAATCCTCCGCCCCCGCCCCATGAGCTCCATTCTCACCGCCCGCCAAACGCTGGAGCTCCACAAGGCCATAGTCCAGTACCTCGGCCCGCTTCTAGAAAACCACCCCGGCACGCTAGAAACCATCGGCGAGGCTCTCGCCGTGGACGGCGACACGCCCGTGCCGCACTACCTCGAGAAAAAATGGTCCACGGTGCTCCGGCTCCAGAAAAAAATCTTGGACTTGGAAAACGAGGTGGCCAGCTACAAGGCGCTCGTGGCCAGCGCGTCCGGCGGCGCCCTGGGCGCGTTGGTGCCGTCCAGGGAAAAGCTGCGCTGGCTCCCGACGGCGCCCGCCAAGGTGCTCCCCACGCCGCTGGCGCAGATGGTCAACGCCGTCGCCCTACATCCCAAGTTGCCGCTTTTGGTGGGCGCGTGCAGCGACGGCACCATGATGGCGTGGAACCTCGCCGCGGACGACGCGGAAACGCCGCAGCGGCTGTGGACGGGCCACACGCGCGCTGTGCACCGGCTCCGGTGGTCGCCGGCGGCCGTGGGCTTGGCGCCGGGCGACTCCGCGTACCTCTTGGCGTCGTGCTCGTCCGACTTGTCCATCAAGATCTGGGCCGGCGACGCCCTCCGCCACGTGCGCACGCTCACGGGCCACGGCCACACGGTCTCCGGCGTGTGCTTCTCGCCCGTGGACGGCTCCATCCTCTACTCGGTGCTGCGAGACAAGACGGTCAAGATCTGGGACTTGGCCTCGGGCCACTGCATCAAGACGTTTGTGGGCCACAGCGACTGGGTGCGCGACTTGGACGTGGCGCTGGTCAACGCCGCGCTCCTGTTGTCTGCGGCGAAGAACTCCGACCTCGGCGACTTTGTCTTGACGTGCTCCAACGACCACTCGGTGCGGCTCTCCCACAGCCTGGGCACCGGCCTCTGCATGCTCTTGGGCCACGGCCACGTGGTCGAGACCGCGCGCTTCTTGCCCATGTACAGCGCCCAGTACGTGGACGCCTACTTGTTGCAGAACATGGACAAGTTCCCGTACTTGCTGGACGCCATCGTGCAGAACCCAATCTACAAGGACTTGGGCTTCAAGTACTGCGTGTCCGCGGGGCGCGACAACGTCATCAAGCTCTGGCTCCTCGCGCCGCCCGTGCTCCTGCCCCACCGCCCGCCGACGCCGTCCGTGCAAAACAACTCCCAGGGCTGGCACATTCTCGATCTCTTGGGCCACCAGTCGTGGGTGCGCACGCTCGAGCTCCACCCGGGAGGCAAGTACATCATCTCGGGCTCCGACGACAAGACGATCCGCGTGTGGGACTTGGCCGCGCTCGCAGAGAAGGGCGCCGTGGTGTGCTGCAAGACAATCAACGGCCACGAGGGTTTCGTCAACGCCGTGCACTTTGCGCCGTTTGAGTTGCACGCCGAGAACGTGGCCGAGCCGGACGAGGCGACGGCCGCGGTAGAAAAGTCGATGCGCTGCCTCTTTGCGTCGGCCGGCACGGACAACACCGTGCGCGTCTGGAGCTAGCTTCATAGTAAGAAACGATTGGAGCACGAAGACACGAGAAACACGACGAGAGAAGAAGAAATGAAAGCAAGAGAAGACATGAATAACACGACGAAAGTTTGAATAACACGACGAAAGTTTGAAGAACACGAGAGGAAGGGAAAGCCACAGAAGAAATTAGGGCACACAAAAAATATCGCAAAAGGCTGCAACGAGTGTTGATGGTTTGGGTAACAGGCCATTTGCTGTGGTGGCCATATTCACGGTGATTGGAAGCTTCCCCAGAGCAACTGTAGATTTCTGGGAATATAAAAAGCGCTTGTTCGCTTATTTTTTCGTTGAAGGTTTGAGTATGTCCATTAGTCCTTGAGTTGGTGTCACCAACCAATGCGATGAAGCGTGCAGTGCAGATGAGAGGTGGCCAAAGTGTCATGGATTTTCCCGGTTGGTGACTCTGTTCCGTCAATCGAACTAGGTCTAGTATACGCTTATTTAGAAGTGCACTTGAATCATTGCCCCACATTTTTTGTTCCCTGCATTGGCGAAACTTATACATGGTTGTATTTGTTCAATAACTACAGCTCCGGGCCTGTCGTAACAATATGTGAATTGAAGTATCGGAGAGCCAGAGTGGTTTCGGAAAGCATTGACTGCGTCAGACAACCGTGAAGAACAGGGACTTGCAGAAATCGAGTGAAGTCGTGAAAAGAGACTCGGAGAGTCACAGTCCAACTGAAGAAAACCGGCTGCCAACTGAAGAGAAGCGGCTACCAACTGAAGAAATGCGGCTGGCAACTGAAAGAAAAGCGGCTGGCAACTGAAAGAAAAGCGGCTGGCAGAGGTCCAGACCCACGGCTCAACCCAGGCATCCGTCCGCTTGCAACCAGTGCACCGCCGTGGCCCCTCAGCTCCTCTCAATCAAGTTCGGGGCCCTCTGCGCCCACTCCGTCCACAGCCCGTCGTAGACCCGCACCCGCGCCGACGGCGACACCTTCTCAATGGCCAACTTGAGAATCACCGCCGTGACGCCGGTGCCGCACATCACGATGATGTCCTTCTCCGGGCGGCGCAAGTCCACGCCAAAGTCGCCCATGAACAAGTCGGCGAGCTCGGCGGCCAGTTTGTAGTGGCCGCTGGCGTCGAGCACTTTCGAGAAGGGCAACGACAAGGCGCCCGGCACGTGGCCCGACAGCAAGCCCGGGCGCGGCTCCGGGTCGTGGCCGGCAAAGCGGCCCGCCAGGCGGGCGTCGAACACGTGGTGCGTGGCCGCCAAGCGGCCGGTTGCCACCAAGCCCGCGAGCTCGTCAAACTCAATCACCTGGCTCCGGTAGTTCTGCTCGTAGACGGCCTGCGCCACCGGCCCGTACGCGGACGGCGCGCGCGGACAGGCGCTGCCCGTGTCCACGCCGTGGGTCTCCTTGAAGCGCGGGTAGTGGTCCAACAAGTACACGTTTTCGTGGCCGTTCAACGCAAACGTCCACGCGGCCCGGGGCCCCGAAAAAACGCCCGACCGGTCGTACACCAACACGGGGTCGGCCTTGTCGATGCCCAAGTCGCGTGCCGCGGTGCAGAAGCGGCCGTGCGTGGGGAGCATGTGGGGGAAACTGCTGGGCGAGCACACCTGGTCCAAGTCGAAGAACACGGCGTTTTGGATGCGGTCCTCGTGCAAGAACTGGTCGGCGGCGCTGTGCGGCGAGTTGGGCATGTACCACGTGGCGTCCACGGGCACGGCGGCGGGCGTGGCCGCGAGAAGCTTGGCGGCGTTGGCGGGCGAAATGACTCTCACGGACATGTAGGTGGTTGTGCGGGTGCAAATGATCGGCGGACTGGTGGATGCGGTGGCCGCCGGCTTTTTTTCTACGAGACTGAAATTTTTTGGTTTAATGTCGGTTTTTTTTGAATGCTTTTTCCGATTTACATTTGCTCGGGCTGGTAAGGCCAGCTTGGTTTGTTCTGGCTTTCTGATTTGCGTCCGCTGGCTTATTGCCTGGTCTTGTGTGGCTTTGCAATTGGCCTTCTCAGGCTCTTCAATGGCAATTTCTGGCAATTTCTGGCATTTTCTGGTTTTTTTCGGCTTGTAAACTGGCATTCTCTGGCTCTTTTATCGGCTTTAGCTGGCTTTTTAGCTGGCTTTGTCTGGCCTCCAAATCCACAACTCTGGCTTCTTTTGTCTTCGGTAATGTCTGGGTAATTGGCTTACTCTGATTTTGCAATTGACTCAGTCTGGCTATTTAATTGGCTCACTCTGACTTTTCAATTGACTTAGTCTGGCTTTTCAATTGGCCTTCTGTGGGGATCTTCGGGCTTTATCTGGTCTTCAATTGACTTACTGGCTATTGAATTGGCCTTATCTGGAGTTCTATAGGCATTATCTGGAGTTCTATAGGCATTATCTGGTCTTCAATTGATTTTGTCTAAGTTTTCAGTTGGTTTAGTTTGGCTTTTTGTTTGGCTTCATCTGGCTTTGCAATAAGTCTCTGGGGAAAATCGACTCCATCGGCCATTCGCTTTGTCTGACCTTTAAATTAGCTATCTCTAGTATTATCGGACTACTTTTATCTGGCTTTACCATCGGCCTTCAACTGGCTTCAAATCGACTATTTCTGTCTTTGAAGCGACTTTCTGTCTTTGAATCGACTTTCTCCTGCGTTGATCCAACTTCTTCTGCCCACTTACATTTCTTCTGAGCGGGGTTGGCACATATCCGTCCCCACGCAAAAGAATACCGCCGACGCCTGCCCGAGAATTGTCGACGAATCCGCATTTGGCTCGTTTTTATATCTTTCAATTGCTGCTTTGCTTACTGACTTTTTTGGTCACCGAGGAAGGCGCTCTCATATAGTGAGCCTCATCAACCACTAGACCCGCTCATCAATGGCCTGCTGCCGGGAGCGACTCAGTAAAATCCATGAGCCAAATCGCCGATTTCCGGTTCAGCAAACCTTTGCCAAATCTCTAGCAAAACCTTGACTGCGCCCAAACTCGCTCACACTCAGACCGCTTTTACATCGGCAACGGTGCAAGCACCGGCGCAAAAAAAAAAAACAGGCAGCAGCTCGGCGGCGGCAGCGGCGGCGCTCAGGCCTTGACGTCGGAGTTGGCGCTCAGGCCTTGACGTCGAAGTTGGCGCCCAAGCGGCTCGTGTCCGCCTTCATGAACTCGCGGAGCGCCATGGTGGCGTAGCTGCTGACGCCCAAGCGCATCTCCAAGATGACCGCGGTCCGCTGCGCGTCCGGGTCCGTGCACTGCACCACGCGGTCCAAGTCGCGGCCCTCCAGGCGCGCCGTCACCATCTCCAAGTCCGTGTGCATCAACGTGTCGGTGGCGTCCTTGTAGCGCACCAACTGGTAGGATAGGTCAGTGGGGCGGCCCATGAGCGGGCGGTACGAGCCGGCGAGCGAAAACTCCTTGACGCGGCGGCCCATGCTGTGCGGGTCGAGCCCGTCCTTGCCCATGGCCTTCTCGTACACCTCCATGAGCTTCTGGTTGGCCGGGTACACCACGTCGAAGCCCGGCGACGGGAGCACCACGTCGAAGATGGAGTAGCGGCCAGAGTCCACGTCCGCCTGGGTGAGCGCGCGCACCTTGTCGGACACGGTGCCCGCCACGTCCTCGGCAAACTCCACGCCGTCCACCATCTCCGTCACCACGCCGCTGTCGCGCGACTTGGCCGCCACCATCACCAAGTCGCCGGCCTGCACCGCGGTGCCGAACATTGCGATGCGCTTGGACGCCACCAAGTTCCAGATGTACAGCTGGTACGCGTGCACGTAGATGAGGCGCAAGTTGCGCGGGATCTGCATCACCGCACGGAAGTACTGGTTCTTGGTGTAGCCCGCGTCGGGCCGCTTCTCCTGCGCCAAGTGGCTGAGGATGGAGTGCTCGGCCGAGCAGCGGCGCGGCATCAACTTGGCCGCCGCCGCCGCGTCGCGCGTGTCGGCCCACACGCGGCGCGCCTCCACCGAGTCCGGCACCACGCGGTCCTGCTCGGACAAAATGAGCTCCGCGGCGCCCTGCCAGTCGTCCTTCAAGAGGTGGATGCCCAACGCGTGCGTGGAGATGGAGAACGTGCCGAAGCGCTGCAAGCCAAAGTAGTTGATGAAGCCGTGCTGCTGGAGCGACGCAAACGAGTCCGCCACCACGCTCTCCACCGTCTGCTCGGGCGTGTGCGTGCGCACGTCGCGGATGGCGATCTGGAAGTGGTTGCCCTGGAGGTCGCCCAAGTCCAAGCCCTTGTCCTCGTACGAGAAGCTGCCGAGCACCGCGTTGCGCAAGCCCTTGTTGAGCGACGTGACGCGCGCCACCTTGCCCTTGTGGATGCTGAACTTCTGGCACGTCACGCCGCGCCGGTCCTTGGTGCCCGCGTACTTGACGCTCTTGTTGGGCACGCGCAAGAACTTGGTGATGGTGGACGCCACCTCCATGGTCTCGCGGTTCTCCTTGTACACGGTGAAGTGCAAGTAGTTCTTGAACGGGCCCAACCCGTAGTTGACCACGCCGCGCTCGTCCACGTGGTTGATGTAGTTGTTGCGCCGCGCGGCCGTGCCGCCGCTGCCCTTGGCGAGCGCCACCTTGAACGTGTTGTCGCCCGACGTGAGCGTCTCCAACTTGCCCTGGAACGCCTGGCGGAGGAGCTGGTGCAACTGCGTGCGCGCGCTCTTGTCGCCGAACGCGCTCTTGGTCTCCATGTTGCCGCCGGACGAGAAGAGGCCCTCGATTTCCTGGAGCTCGGCCTCGGAAATGAACTCGAGGAGCCGTTCCCGGTGCGCGGCCGTGAGCGTGTACTTGGGCTCCTCCTTCTCCTTGGCCTCCTCCTTTTCGTCCTCCTTTTCTTCCTCCTCCTCCTCCTTCTCCTCCCCGTCGGGTCTCTCCGCTCTTCTCTCGTTTCTTCTGTCCTTCTTCGTCGGACCCATGTCGATGCCGAGGTCCGTGAGGCGGACGACCTTCGAGTCGAGCCCAATCTCAAACACCTGGAAGTCCGAGTAGCGCTGCTTCAACGTGCCGAAGAAGCCGCCGCCGGTCTTGTACAGCAGGTTGATGTACTCGGTGATTCCAACGTCGACTTCTTGCACGGTCTTGGGCGCGTCGACGGCGACTTTTTTCGCCGCGGCGGCCACGGCCTCGGCGTCTCTTTTCAAGGGGTTCTCCATGGCGATGTACTTGCTGGCGGATCTGAGGCGGTGCACGAAAGTTGCGAGTCAGTGGCTGTTCATGGGCGCTTTTGGGCAGAGGGAAAAGGTGATGAGGTGCGCACGCAGGCGCGCGCCGCACTTTTGCACCCAAACGCCTCCACAAAAGAGTCCGTCGCTTCCTCCTCGCTATGTTTGCCCGCACCGTGGACTCGAAAAGCGACTGGCCCGCCGCCTTGCACGGCGGCAGCATGCGCGTCCCGCCCGCCCACAAACGCCCGCACTCGCACGACAAAACCTGGGCCGGCCACACCCGCAAGGACTCCATGAGGAAGTTCTTCTCCGACCTGATGCACCGCATGCGCGACCGCGGCGGCCACTACGCCAGCCACTACGCGTTGCGGCCGGCGCCCCGCCCGCGGCTCCCCGAGGCGTTTTTGGCGCTGCGCTCGCTCGTGGCGCGGGCAAAGCCGGTGGCTGCAAACGACCCGCCGCCCGCCGGCAACCGCGTCGTGTGCGTGGCGGCGCCCGCGGGCGCGAGCCTCGCCGCGGTGGTGGCGCTCGTGGGCGGCGGCCCGTTGGAAAAAGTGGTGCACCACGCGAGCGACGGCGGCGCCGCGGCGCCCGCCGTGGAGTTGCACTTTCTCGCGGCGGCGGGCGCCCACAAGTTCATGGCCGCCACGCGGTCCGGCGGGCTCTTTGGCATCAACGGCCACGCCGTGGTGGCGACGTGGGCCGCGCCGCCGCGGGGCAAAGCCGCGCACCCGCCCGTGCCCCGCTACATCTTGGACGAGGCGAAAACGTACCACGCATCGCGGGTCATTGTGCTCAGCAGGCCCGCCGCCAAGGCGCCCGCCGGGGCCGTGGCGGCGCGGCGGCGGTACCCGGACGCGGCGGAGAACTTTTCCGCGGCGTGGGACGTGGAGGGCATGAAGTGGGACTTTGTGCAGTTTGGCCATGTGGTGGAGGTGACGCCCATGGTGTCGTCCAAGCTCAGCGTGAGCATCCAGTACAGCGACATCCGCAGCGCCATGTTGGTGATGCACACGTTGCGCCAGAAGACCTCCATGCTCCACGCCAAGTACGCGCTGTGGCTGGCCCGCTACTGGCGGGACATCTGCGACCGCCCGTGCCACCACGCGTGAACACGCTTGGCCGGGATCACGCTTTGCGGCCGCCGAAAAACCAGACTCGTGGCGCCTGCCGCTGCATTCTTTGTATCTTTGCTTTGCTGCGCTGCTGGCTGTGCTGCAATCCTCGCTATTCACGCTTCTCGCTGCTGCTGTTGTAGATTTGCAGCCGTCCTGCTCAAGATGGCAGGACCGCCGCCACCATTGGATTGCGGCTGCTTTCTTTCTTTCTTATTCTGTTCTCTACTTTGGGAGTGCTTCTTTGAGTCACTATTCCTGTGGTGCATCCGTTCAACCGTCGAAATTCAGCCCTCATATTCGGTCTCGTTCAAAGTTACGGGCAATTTCCCGTCTTCAAGGCTTTTTTCATCGATAAGCTTGCCGCCGGCAGCTTTCGAAAGCCTTCTGGAAACGCGTTTGTCTACTTTAGTGCATCTTTGACCATGGCCAGAAGTGGTTGCTTCCTGAATTTCCCTGCCATCTTTTGCTTGCAAAGAAGATGTGACGATACTTGCCCTTTCGGTTTTATAAGGGGGCCGAAGGCGCTTCCACAACTGTCACTTATAACCGTCTCTTACAACTGTTACTACCACTGTCACTTATAATCGTCATTTACAACTGTCACTCACGACTGTTCATTCCACTGCAGAACATGCACCTTGCCATCACAAACTCCTCCATAATTCGAATTGGCTATTGCCCCCAACTCAGCAAAACTGCCAGCAAAACTGAAAGTCTATCACGCCGTCTCTTCTCCATAATTCTGTCCATCGCTTCTCCATAATTCTGTCCATCGCAATCCATCGCAGTCCATCGCAGTCTATCGCAGTCCATTGCTTCATCAATGTCTATTTTTTTTTTTTTTTCACTTCAAAATGAGTGATTTTTGGGGCACTGGGCAACCTCCTCTTGCTTCCAGAGCCTCTTCTCTCGCTTGCTCTTTTCTCTCATTAAACTTTACACCAGTCAAACACCGTATATCTGACTTTGACTGTCGTATCGCTCACCTAATCTCGCCTCTGCCGTCCATCTCCAGCCTTTCCTCTATCCCCATGTGAAATACAAACCGAAATACAAAAATAACGTATGCTGGCAAAAAGAAAACTTCTCCACGGAACACGTCTCCAAATCTTTCTATTGTTTTCACGCTGTCCCACTTTTTTCGTCTGTCCCGGCTTATCTTCCACGTGACCCGCTTCCTAACCGGCTCCACGCGTAAACACATTATCACGTTTCATCCTACTACTGTTTCAGACAACCGCCTACTCTCCACAGCCGAATAATACTGGCGTCTGGCCCCTCATTCCTTCCCCCCTGCACTCCAGACCTCTTTTGCTGCTCCACTTCTTTCCTGGCATACCCGAAAACGTCAAGAGTCCAACAATAAAAGCCACCACAAGCGCCCCTCCACCCATCTCCAAGCTATGCGCTCAAGCTCTTCCTTGTCGTCCTCCAGCGGGCGAACCACGCCGCTGCTCAAAACCAGCATGACCGACTTGAAAAGGCCGCCGTCGCGGAGCCACCGCCCACAGTCGCCAAAGCATCCAACGCCACGGTCCCGCCCCGGCCTGTCCCTCGGAAGTCGCCCGGCGACGCCCTCGTTCCGCCCAGAGCCGTACACCGGCACCATCAAGGTCAGCATCCGCCCAAACCCGCTAACAAACACGTCCAAACACCAGCACTGGGCGATCGACCAGTACTCCAACACCATCACCAACGTCTTGGACAGCTCCTCGTACAGCTTCGACAACATCTTCCCGCCCACCACCACCATCTCCAACAGAGAGGTCTACGACAAGTCGTGTGCCCACTTGGTGCAGAACTTCCTCAACGAGGGCTACAACTGCACGCTCTTTGCCTACGGCATGACGGGCTCGGGCAAAACCTACTCCATGCGCGGCGAAGATAACGACCCGGGTTTCGTGCGCTTGGCGATCGACGAGATTTTCGACAAGGTGGAGGCCGAGCAGTTCTCGAAAAAGCATACGTTGTCGGTGTCGTACTTGGAGATTTACAATGAGAAAATCGTCGATCTCTTGGCCACGGCACCGTCAGCAGGGGACTTGAAAATCCGCGACGACACAGAGTACGGCACGAAGATTGTGGGCATCAACTCGCCCACCATCAACTCCAAAGCCCACCTCCTACAGTTGATCAAAACCGGCGATACCAAGCGCAAAACGAGTGCCACGGACTACAACGCGCGCTCGTCGCGGTCCCACGCGATTCTCCAGCTCAAATTGCATACCGTCGACTCCTTGGCAAACACAGAGGCGCGGTGCACGCTTTCGCTCTGTGATTTGGCCGGATCCGAAAGAGCTACCTCGAGCCTCGAGCGCAGAAAGGAAGGTGCGTTCATCAACAAGAGTTTGTTGGCGCTCTCGACCGTGATCAACAAGCTCTCGCTCCTCTCCACGTCGACCATGGGCAGCGGAATGGAGCACATCCCTTACAGAGACTCGAAGTTGACCAGGCTTTTGCAGCCAGCTCTCTCCGGTTCTTCGCTCATTCTGATTCTTTGCACGGTCCACTTGGGCGCCAGCCAGCCGGCGCTCGACCAGCAGGTGGTGACTGAAACCTACAATACACTCCGATTTGCTGCGCGCGCAAAGGATATTGTCATGGCAGTCAACACCAACAAGAAGCATAGCCTTTCCAACCCGGACACGCAGCGTCTTATACAGGAGCTCGAGCTGACGATTGCTTCGCAGAGCCAGGAGATCAAAAAACTAAAGTCGAGCAGCTCCACCTCTCCGTTGACCGGTATGAGTTTTGCGGGACCTGGACCTAATGATGCGGTGGTTGCCGAGCTCCGGGCGGAGATCCGCGTGCAGAACGAGAAAATCGAGCACTTGCACCGGTTGAACGACTTGCAGAAGACGGAGACAATTCTTCTTCGAAATGACGCCTTGAACGACATATTGGGAATTGAGCTGGAAAAGGGCGTGCTGCAGATGATGATGTCCAATCTCGAAGAGTTCTACAAAAGAGTCAACTACGAGATTGAAGAGTACAAGAGGTATATTGCGCACCTCGAGCACCAGCTCAAATTGGCGCAACAAAAGAATTTGCTGTCATCAAAGCCGGGCCGTGGGTTGGCCGACAACCACCTTGAGGATTTGTTGAAGGAGCAGGAGGAGGAAATTTGGCAATTAAAGGAAAACCTCAAGGACAAGGACCAGATCATCCACAGCCTCACGAAAACGTCCAAGTTGCGCCGCTTGGTGGATTCGAACTACACGTCAGAGGGCGACGTCGTGAGGCCCATGGGCGCTCCGTCCAACAAGGAGAATCGAGAGAGAATATTTTGATCGGGGTACCTGTGTGCATGGCGAGGATGTTATATAGTTAATGCTTTATGCCCACGAGTTGGTGGGCCGTTCCTGACCGCTTTGTAGATTGGCTCGCTTGCTGCCCAGCGGCTTGGTCGGGCTACTTTTGGTGATATCGTGAATCTTGCGCTGGAGGCGAAGCAGGGAGTTGAAGTTCCCGCCAAAGCCGCCAGAAATGCCGCCGCCGTATTCCTGGCTCGCCCCGGCGACCGACGAGTTTGGCTGGATGGCGGAAAAGTCCGACACTACCGCCGGGCGCAACTTGGCGTCCGTGGGATCGAAATCAACCACGTTGACGAACTTGTCGTTTGAGTCTGGTTTCTCGCCGCCGTTGAACAAGCCCGTGGAGTCGTCGATTCGGACAAAGAAGCTCATGCGCTGCTTCCCGATCGGGTCGTTGAAGAAGTCGACGCGGTCGCCGTTGAACAACATCAGCTTCTTGTGTTTCCCCAAGTGCACGCCGTTGACGGAGCATCTGTTGGTGCTGAAATCGAGAAGCCAGATGTCCTCCAAGCAGTGCGCCGGGCTTTCGTAAATGGACGCGCCGGCCACGGGGTGGCGCTTTCTGCTGATCAAGCAGTGGATCTTGGACATGCGGTCGTCGTTGATGAACGTGTCGCACGTTTCGTTCCGCCCGATGGCGTACGGGTTGACGCCCTGGCGGACGTAGATGGGCTTTTCCATGACCGAGTCGGGCGTGGGTATTAGCGTGATGAAGTTGTCCTGGGGGATGTCGTGCGGCGCGAGGCCGGGGATGCTCAACTCGGCAAACTCCTGGATCGGGGCGATCTTCTGACGCTTCAGCGCGGCGGAGTCGCCGTGGGGCCGTTTCCGCTCCGCGGATGGCTGTTTTGGCGCGGGCTCCGGCTGCGACGCCTGCAACGGCTGTGACTGGGGCAAGGGCACCACGCGCTTGGGCACCTTGAACGGCGCGGAGGCGTTGTTTTTCCTGATGCCGTCGCGGTCCAACGGGCGCATCATGAGGTCGTCGTCGAACTTGCTCATGGACGCGTTGAGCGGGACGCCCTTGTCGACCTTGCGCGACTGCTGCGACGTCGACTGCGAGAGACTGAGCGGTTTCTGCGACAGCTGAGACTCCGGGTCCTGGCTGTACTGGTCCGCCTCCGCGAGCCACGGGTGGGTGAGCGCCTCGTCCGCGGTGAAGCGCTGGCTCGGGTCCACCATCAAGCAGCGGCGGAGAAAGTCGCGGCCCAGGGCGGAGATCTTGTACGAGTTGAGCGGCGACTCGTGGTACTCGCCCAGCTTGATTTTCTGGAACATCTGGAGCTGCGTCTTGCCGTTGAAGGGCAAGTGCGATGTGAGGAGCACGTACACCAAGCAGCCCAACGACCAGATGTCGACCAAGTTGCTGTAGTTGTCGGGCGTGGCCTGGGACTGCTGCAGGTCGTACTTGCCGGTGATGACCTCCGGGGCCACGTACGCGAGCGTGCCGCAGAAGGTCTTCATGACGGTGGCGTTGTCGCTGATCTTGGCCAAGCCAAAGTCGGTGATCTTGACCACGATGGGGTCGTCTTGCATGATCAAGATGTTGTCGGGCTTCAAGTCGCGGTGGGAGATGCCGAGGCGGTGCACGTAGGCGATGCCGTCCAAGATCTGCTTGGTGATGACCTGGGTGGCGTCCTCGCCGATGGCGCCGTTGGCGGCGACAAAGTCCATCAAGTCGCCGCCCGGCACGAGCTCCATGACCAAGTAGTAGTTCTCCACGTCCTCGTAGAACGACTTGAGGCGCACGATGTTGGGGTGGTCGAGCTTGCGGAGAATGTCCAACTCGCGGTTGACGCCGAGCATGGCGCCGCGGCCGCCCGCGTGGATGGCGCGGCGGCGGTTGATGATCTTGACCGCGTACGAGTCGCCCGTGCTGCGCTCGACGGCCTTCTTGACGGTGGCAAACGCGCCCTGGCCGATGGTCTCGTTCTTGACGACAAAGTCGCGGTGGATGCCGTCGTCCTTGACCACGGCGCTGGTGACCGAGTTCTGCGGGTTGTAGGCGTCGGAGAAGAGCACCACGAAGCGGATCACGTCGCGCGCCACGCCGACGCCCACGGAGATCTCGTCGCCCTGGTTGACGATGTAGTTGGAGCCCTTGACGAGCCGGCTGCCGTTGAGGTACGTGCCGTTGGTGGACGTGTCCTGGATCCAGAGCGTGGTGTCGCCCGCGCTGAACCACAACTTGAAGTGGTTGTTGGAGAGCCGCGAGCTGGAGCTCAACTCGACGTCGCACTCGGCGTTGCGCCCGAAGAGCCACGTCGTCTTGCCGCCGCGCGCCGCGGTGCGCGTGGGCCGCGCGCGGTTCAACACCACCGCGTCGTACTGGCCCGTGGTGCAGATCAACCGGCAGATTTCGTTGGCGTCGCGCGGCTCCGCGGCCGCCGTGCCGCCGCTCGGCTGCGTCGGCTGCGTCTGCGTCGGCTGTGTCTGCGTCGGCTGCGTTCTGGGGGCCTCCATTGCGCCTGTGTGCCGGGAAGAACGGTGGTTGTTGGTGATACGCGTCGCACTGTACAGGATGTTGACCTTGGGCCCGGGCCACTGCCTTTTGGGGCATCCGCTGCGCGGCTGGCGGTTGCCTATTGGGTTTCTGGCGCTTTTGCTGCGTCTCTTTGCTTGTTTTGCGGTCTTTTGGGTTGTCTGTGGCGGTTTCTGTGTGTGGTTCCATGACTCTTTGTTTGGTGAGAATTTGCGGCAATGAGAACGGCCGAGGTAGGTTCGAGCCTCGGCAACTGGGATCTCGGGGGCAAATTAGGGGTTGATTGTTGTTTGATCTATAGCTGTGTTTTCCTGGGTCCTTTTTGTTTTGGTGGTGCAAATGAATCTGTTAGGGGAGGTGTTATGTGTGTAGGTGATGGTAAGTGCAAGTGGTGCAAGCGCAGGTGTCGTGTGAGCGTTTTCAGTGCCAAATGCGATTGTCTTGTGTTGAGTGCTGAACGTGGACCCGACAATTGACCAGCCACAATATCCCGCAAAAAGAACATATTCACGATGCTGGCTTTTCGTTCCGTTCTTCGTCACAAAATAGATCAAGAATCATCACATCTCCATATTTCAGATGCGCACACCGAGCCATACACTACATGACCTGCCAGTCAAGAAATGCTGCAAAAAGTTCGGAAGGGCAGCACATGGCCCATGCCCACCCACACGCCAATCAGCAGCTGATGCGTCCCGAACGACCCCACCTCAACGTCTTTCATGCACTTATCGGTACCACACACCGCTTCAACAATAACTCCATTGTAGATCAGCCACTCCATTGAAATTTGAAAACACCACAACCCCTCCGCAGGTTGGAAAAAATTTTGGTTCTTGCGGCGGCCCACTATGAGGTATATGGAATTACGCTCAATGTTGATCCGGTATAAGATCATGAGGTTAAATTTTGAATAGTTGTGTGGTAGTAGGTGGTCTGGTAAAGGTTGGTGGTTGTATGATTATATGGTTATATGGTAATATTGAAGGACAGTATGGCTATGTGGTAGTATGGTAATAGCTAGTGATATTATGGCTATGTGGCAGTATGGTTATATCGGTACCAGCTATACGTTATGGATGTATTACAAGTTTCTTTGTTGTGTAAGTGTTATTGGTGTTGGAGACGTAACGGGTGCTATGAGGTTCGTAAAAGCTATGACCATATTCTTCATGTTTGTACGTATATCAATATAATTTCAATCAGATTTGTGTGGATCAATAATGTATATTTGTATATATGTGTTTATGTGTCCATCGACAATCTCAAGTATGTTTGTATTCTGAATGAATGCTGGTGAGTTATTCACGTACAACTGAAAATGTCCGATATGGATAGACAGGAAGTTTGTCTGAACTATGGAGTTTTTGCAAGATCTAGATTTCAATAACATAGTGAGTGTAATGGTATCACTGAAATCTCTTCATAAATGACATGAATGCTTTGTTGACTGAGGCTCAACCATTGGCTGTTACACTATCGTAGCTATCACGGCAGATCTATCCTACATAGATGAAATATGTATGGCTTTTACAACTGTCATGATTATTATTACTAATTTTACACTATTACTATCAAAAATATAGCTATTGTAGATGTCTTAGTGTCAGGATTCAATTTTAGCTGATTCAATATCACTCACATCGCACCTACCAAAGGACCATCGTCAACTACTATACTCGAAAAAAAAAGTACAGCTTATGTAATTGCTGTTTGCCGAAACTATGAATCCTGCAAACAATTAAATTTGATTTTTTTTCATAGCTGTCTCAATAATTGAATTCACTACCAGTCAATTTCATGACACTGTCATAGATACACACCACACAAATTCCACCTCACAGCCATTGTAGCTGTCGGAAGATTTTCACTAGCAAGTACATAGTTTATGATTTTTTGCTGGTGTGTCTCTTTGAAAATCTACAATTTGGTGTGGCTCTGGCAATCCAATGCTGCACTATCATCACTGATGTCTTTCATGATTCCCGTTGAGAATCCGAAATTTCTTCGGTTCGTCGTTCATCCTTCCTTCGCCATCTCAGCCGGGTGCCTTCACCAAATCTACTTGCTATACATTTCAGCACGTCACTCAGCTTTGGAATCACCTCATTGTGCTTCCAATTCTTCTCTTTCATTTCGCCTTTTGATCCGCGTCTTTGCCATTAGTTCCTTATGTAATCTACGCCAATTAACAGTGCTACGAAGAACGTTTTTATAGTTCCAACTTTTTTCTGAACTTTCAAAATCTTCGCGTTTCAAGCCGGATTTCTGTAATCTGCTCGACTGAGACATCTTTCCTACGCCACATCTGGATTTGCAGCCATCCACCATGTGACCTCAACAGCCTCTGCTTCAGAGCATCCCACTCTATTGAAGTTTTTGAAGGATGTCAAAATGCCCTTGGAAACTTGTTTCGTCGTTCCTTCGGGTTTTTCTTCGCTGCCGATAATTTTTTTTGAGCAGCGTCGCTAAATGATACGCCGTCACTGATTTACAAGCTCACTGAATCACAAGAAGCTGACTGAATCACAAGCTGCTCACTGAACCACAATGACTGTTTCAAAATTTATTGAATCAAAAAGCGGAATCAGAAAGCAATGTATCACAACAGTCTTGCCGAAGCATAACTCGCTGAGGAAAAATGTCACTCGAGCAGAAGAACTTCACTGAAAAACACTTCTACTAAATACATGTATCACTGGATCAAGATTTCATTGAGTCCATAAATCACTGAGCCAAGCACTGAAAAGCTCAGCTTTCACATCGGCACTGTTTTTTCCATGTGGCCAATTCATGGTCCTGAACTGAAGGAAACCGGAACTCACGCCACCTGTTCTACAGTGAAGTTCCTCTCGCCTACACCGCAAGCTATATCTTCTAGCTTGACTCCATCCCGCTTTGACCAACTCTCGTCTACCGCTACAAATCAATTCACTCTTGTTCCGTCCGTTGCTATATTACATGATCATCTGAGGGAGTGGGTGATGGAAGTGATGGGCACAATGGTCACCGGTGGCTCCTCGATGTAGTCCAACTCGTTCAACTCCTCTTCCTTGTAGTTGTAGTGCTTGAAGCAGAGCCAGAACGCCACGCCCGCAAGGAAACAGGCCACGGCCAAGCCGGTGAAGGTCCACACGTACTTGGGGTTGACGGAGGTGGGGGAAAGCGCAATGCCGAGGGCCAGGCCCACGGCGTTGGTGAGCAAGAACAACGACATGATGAAGGACTTCATGGACACGGGCGCCTTGGTGTACGCGTACTCCAAGCCGGTGATGGAGGCCAAGATCTCGGACATGGCAATCAAAAAGTAGGCGGGCGCCTGGATGGCCACGTGCACGCGGTTGGGCGTGTTGGCGTACTCGGGCGCACAGGCCATCGGGTAGTCGTAGCAGGGCCCGGCCTTGTAGATGTAGTGCTGCAACACGGCGGCGTAGACCATGGCGGCGGCGCCAAACATGAAGCCCCAGAAGATCTTGGTGATGGCCTTGAACGGCGTGAAGCGGCGGATGAACGGGTACACGAGGCGCTCGCAGATGGGGATGAAGATGATGATGGCGAACGAGTCGATGGCCTGCAAAATGTCGTTGGGCAAGCCGTGCAACTCCATCTGGCCCGCCTGCGTGATGAAGTTGTTCAACATCTGGCCGTAAACCACCCAGTAGATGGGGTAGAAGAGGAACACCTTGCACGCGTAGATGGATCTCTTGACCTCGTCCACAAACTTGTCGGACCAAGGGTACTCGGCGGCCGGGTTGGCGGAGGTCTTGGCGGGCTCAAAGTTGAACTTGTTGGTCACGGCGATCCACATCACGCGGAACGCCTTGGAGATGATCTTGTCGCCCACGGGCACCTTGACGTAGTAGTCCTTGCCCACGAACAACGCCACGAGCGCAACCACAAAGAAGCAGAGCGGCAACAAGAACGCGGCCCAGAAGCCGACGTGCGCCTCCAACTCGGTGGTGGCAATCACCGACATGGACCCGATGTTGATCATGAGGTAGAAGAACATAAAGACATTCTGGATGGTGATGTTGGGGTCCTGCACCACGCGCTCGCCGCCCTTCAACACCTTGATGACGGGCTTGGTCTTGGGGATCTGGTCGGCAATCAACGGCGACACGTTGGACTTGACGCCGCCGGTGCCGAGGCCGATGATGATGATGGCGGCAATGAAGCCGCCCAACGACGTGTTCTGCGACGCCACCGACGGCAACGACGTGATGAACAAAATCAAAATGCCCACCATGTACACCACGCAGAAAAAGCAAATGGTCTTGTACTTGCCCCAGTAGGTGTCGGCGATCCACGCGCCGAGCACGGGCGTCACGTAGCACCAAAACTGCCAGAAGTACGACAAGGCCGTGGCGCCCTGCGTCTTCAAGTTCAACACGCCTTTGGGCGTGTCGGTGGGCGAGTTTTGCATGTAGTTCTGGAACGGCGTGGACAAGCCGTAGTAGGAGAAGCGCTCGGCCAACTCCACCACGGCCACGAGCCAGCAGCTCATGGGGATCTTCTCCGACACGTGGCGCAACGTCTTGAGCTCGTGCTCGGTGGGCTCTCTGCCATCGTCGTCGATGGAAAAGGCCTCCAACTCCGAGTTGAGCTGGCTGACGTCGGTTTTTTCGTTGACGGCGTACGACTTTTCGGCGAGGGTCTTCTCGTTGACCTCGTCTACGGCGGGCTGCTCCTTGAGGTCGGCGGACATGGTGGCGGGGTGCTGTTGCAAAATGGCCGGGGGTCGAAAAAAAGCGACGGGCGGACGTGCGTATTTAACGCATCGCGAACGCACGCAATGCGCCCACTTCCTCATCGAGATTGTGTTATCGCGGGGAAACGTAATCACGGCTTCTACTCCACGCTGCATCCAGGACCCGCCGGGCCACAGGCAGGCTAGTTTGGCCGGCACTGATTGGAACGGGCGCCATGCCTATCGAGGGCGATGCCACACCCTGACGCACCCGCCTGCAGCTGTCACATTGCAACCGCGCGCTCGCACGTCGAGGGCGGCTGCGCGGCCTGCATGCGCGGCGCCGAAGTGCGCCGAAGCGTGCCATTCCACGCAACGGCTTCAGTGCGCCCCGCGGCTGCCCACCGCTCGGGGCCAAAATGCCGTTTGCCGCAGCGACGGGCCAACGGCTGCGATCGCCGCGCCGCCCAAGCAGCGGGCGGCCGCCGCCCGAAAAAAAAAAGACGGTGCCCCGCCTCCGCCGCCACCCGGCCGCCCGCAACGCGCAAGCCCGCACGGGCCCGCCCGAACATTCCTCCCTCTATCAGTGCGGCATTCCTCGCTGGCATTCTCCCCTGACGGGCCCGCACCTGTGCGCATGCGGCGTAAAGAGGATGGCTACCGCCTGCACACGGAGCCGAAAGACTAAGGCTGTTGCCGCTGCGCCCGTCTGCAGTCTGCGGCACCGCGCCATTGCGCCTGGACAATAGCCGCGTCGGGCCCCGATCTCGCACGGTGTGGGGCCGCCGTCTCTCCGGCCATGTCGAGAACCGGGCCTGAATT
This sequence comes from Metschnikowia caudata, assembly GCA_008065175.1. Lineage (NCBI taxonomy): Eukaryota > Fungi > Ascomycota > Pichiomycetes > Serinales > Metschnikowiaceae > Metschnikowia > Metschnikowia caudata. The sequence continues at coordinate 467,335 of VATF01000002.1, forward strand.
CTGGGGATACGGTGGCGCCGGCGGGGTTGTGCGGCCGGGGCGCCGAGCGCCAAGACTCGGGGCCCCGGCGTTACGAGCGTGAAAGATGCGTAGCTTTGAGAGCAACAATAGGGCGCATGACTACAAAAAGAAACCAGCCCGTGCTGGGAAGCGACAATGGTCCCTGGCGGGGCGCAACAATGGCACCAGCGAAGCGAGCGGGCCCATGCCAGATAACGATATGCCCGCTGATAACGGGGGCCACAGCAGCAAGTGGGCAAACCTCTGGTTGTGCGGCCCCAACGGTGCTGCAGCTCCGTCTGCGGCACCTGTGCGCCTCGGACTAAGCCGTACAGCTATAAGCTTCGAGCGGAGACGCCACCAGATAAGATAACCACGTGAGTGGCAAGAAAGGGGTCAGGCGGGGCCGGCTGCAGGAGACGGAAACCGTAAATCGAGCACTTCCGCTCTGGGTGCCCGGAGCAACCGAGATCGCGGGGCAGCCAACAGTCTGGGCCCTGCAAAGGTGCAACTTGTGGTGTTTGCGGTGTGCCTCGAATCTGACTTGGGAGGCAATCAAACTCAAAGGCAATTACTTGCAGAGGCACTCGATTCGGAGGTCATCTGAATGTTTTCCTCGAGTGCTTCATCGTCTGCGGGACGTCAAGTTGCCGCAATGTCTCGGCGCTGATCTTGCATTGCCGTCTGTGGGCTGCTGTAGGGCCCAGGAACAAACTCCGCAGCACGCCTTGACACATTTCCTGGATTCTGTCTTGGCCCCGGGCTTGGCGTCTCGGCAGCGGTTTCGCCAATACAGGCCACATCACCTGACCCACCCTCTATAGGTTCGGATGCGAGATTAGGTGCGGCCAGTGCAGCATAGTGCAGTGGCTCTCGCTGTAGTAAAGTATTTTGAGGCCTGTGGTAATTGTAGATTTCTTTCAAGTAAACGGATGACTCGGCTTATTTTGGGAATGGTGTTTTTTGCACCTGTTTTACATCGAGGTCGACATGCTCTGGCCTTTACTAGGTGGCGAAAAGTTACAAAACCTTCCAAGCCATGCAAGTTAAAAAAGTGGATGAAGAACGGCGCCACGACTGGACATTTGGGCAACACAGCTGAGAAAGAAGAAAAGAATTGATTGTATAGCACCGCTCCTTCGTTTTTTGCACTCCACTCCTGGATGTTTTCTGATCTGATTCTCATATTGTTATCTGCTTTGCATGTCATTTCTCTCTGTGTATTTTACTCTCCTCTTTGGTGGCTTTTACTGGATCCTTGTGGCGTCTGATATTCATGGTCTTCGGCCTCCCTGATATTTTTCGTTTCTGTCCTTTCACGTCATATGGGCACAATAATTGGCTCCACAGATGCAAAACAAAAATAAAATCAATTACAGTGAGATTCATGAACCACCGTTCTTGGCACAAAATTCGTTTAAGCGCCGGCCGCCTCCACCTCCAAAGCTACTATTTTGGGGCCGCCAAATTCCACAGCCAAACTGACAAGGCTCACCGAGCCATGTGACCCGTGAGAAGCATGCTGCTTGGCAGTGTGCGTTCGAAAAAACGGCCCCCACGTCCCAGATCCCCCCGATTCGTTGCCTCGCCATCAATCAAGCCCAAGCAGCATCCAATTTCTCTCCGGCTCCAAACTCCTTAAGCTCTCACTTTTTTCACTCGTGTTTCGGCCACGGCGGGCAAGGCGCGACATCAGAGTGGTGCACATTTGCGCACTCCACCACAGTCAATGCATCCGGTCCACAAAACACTCCCCACGGCGCTCGCGTGCGGCCCCCGGGCGTGGCGGCGCAGCGCGTGCGGCGGGCGGCGGCTACATCAGTCGGCGGCACGGCTCGAGCCCAAACTCAACCTGGTGGCGGCCGAGAAAACGCGCAACATCGGCATCATCGCCCACATCGACGCCGGCAAAACCACCACCACGGAGCGCATGCTCTTCTACAGCGGCAAGACGCAGCGCATCGGCAACGTCGACCACGGCGACACCGTCACGGACTTCTTGCCCGCGGAGCGCGAGCGCGGCATCACCATCCAGCTGGCGGCCATCTCCATTCCCTGGAACAGCCACAAAATCAACATCATCGACACGCCCGGCCACGCGGACTTCACGTTCGAGGTGATCCGCTCGTTGCGCGTGTTGGACGGCGCGGTGACCATCTTGGACGCCGTGGCCGGCGTGGAGGCGCAGACGGAGAAGGTGTGGCGGCAGGCGGCCGCGTTGGGCATCCCGCGCGTCGCCTACGTCAACAAGATGGACCGCGACGGCGCGGGCTTTAGCCGCACGGTGAAGGAGGTGGTGGCGAAGCTCCACACGCGCGCGGTGTGCGTGAACTTGCCGTACTTTGCCGCGGCGCCCACGGGCGAGCCGCGGTTCGCGGGCGTGTTGGACGTGGTCAACAAGACGTTGCTCGAGTGGGACGCGCTGGACCCGACGGGCAAGGCCGTCGCGGCCACGCCGTTGGCCGCGGGCGACGCGCGCGTGGCGCCGCTCTACGAGATGGTGCTGAAGAGCCGCGAGCTGATGGTGGAGACGCTCGGCGAGTTGGACGAGCGCGTGATCGAGGAGTTCCTCGAGACCGAGGACCACATGGCGGTGTCGGCGGCCACGCTCACGGGCGCCATCCAGCGCGCCACGGTGCGCAACCAGGTGACGCCGGTGTTGTGCGGGTCCAGTTTCCGCAACATTGGCGTGCAGCCGTTGATGGACGCGGTGGTGGCGTTCTTGCCGTCGCCGCTCCAGATCCGCGTGCCCGAGCTCACGTCGGCGGCCACGCGGCGCACGGGCCGCAAGAAGACGCGCGCCAGCACCACGGAGGAGGTGGCGGTGGCGGCGCACATGGACGCCAGGCGCGGGTTGGTGGTCAACCGCGACCCGCACTTGACGGTGGCGCTCGCGTTCAAGGTGATGGCGCACCCGGCGCGCGGCGTGATGACGTTCTTCCGCGTGTACAGCGGCAGGCTCGCGTCCAACTCCACCGTGGTGAACACGCGCACGGGCAAGAAGTTGCACCTCAAGAAGCTCATGTTGATGCACGGGCTCGACCCCGAGGAGGTGGCCGCGGTGCACGCGGGCAACATCGGCGTGGTGGCCGGCACCGGCGACGAGATCGCCACGGGCGACACGCTCGTGTCGCACGGCGCCACCGCCAGCAAGAGCTTCTCCGAGACCGAGGCGCGCCTCCGCTTGCACGCCATCGAGGTGCCGCCGCCGCTCTTCAACGCCAGCATCGAGCCCGCCACCGCGGGCGACGCGCGCCACATGAACGACTGCATCGCCATGCTCTTGCGCGAGGACCCGTCGTTGCTGGTGCACGTGGACGACGACATGGGCCAGACCGTGTTGAGCGGCATGGGCGAGTTGCACCTCGAGATCCTGCGCGACCGCTTGGTCAACACCATGAAGGCCCGCGTGCGCTTGGGCGCGGTGGCGGTGCTGTACAAGGAGAGCGTGGCGAGGCCCGACGGCGCGCCCGCGCGGTGCGTGCTCGACGACCTGGTGTCCGCGGTGGAGGTCAGCCTCGACTCGTTCGAGGGCGCCGCCGCGGACTCGCCGTTTGCCGACGAGGACGGCGCGGTGCTCATGGAGCACGACAACAACATTGTCATTTTGGCCGCCGGCGCCGCGTCCGACCGTGTGCGCCAGGCCGCGGCCGACCGCCGCTGGAAGTGCGACGTGGACGCGGACGCGCTCCAGGAAAACGTGTTGCGCGGCTGCCAGACCGCGCTCCAGCTCGGCGGGCCGTTGTTCGGCCTCCCGCTCCACTCGTGCGTGGTGCGCGTGCACCGCTGGGACTTTGCCGCCGACACCAAGGACAGCCAGCCGGCGGAGTTGTTGGCGGTGGCGCGGCGCGCGGTGGCGCGCGCCGTGGAGCAGTTGACGCCCGAGCGCTTCTGCGTGTTGGAGCCCATCATGACCACGCGCGTGTCGGTGGACTCCGACGCCTTGGGCGACGTGGTGCACGACTTGAACACCCGCTGCCAGGCCACCATTCTCCAGATTGACGACGAGGGCAGCGAGCGGCTCGACAGCCAGACCTGGGCACAGCACGAGGCCGACAAGCTCTACGTGCCGCCGGACTACACCATGAAGACGGCTGCGGTGCACTTCACCAACCGCAAGGTGGTGGTGGCGGAGACGCCGTTGCGCGAGATGGTGGGCTACCTCTCCAAGTTGCGCCTGATGACCCAGGGCCGCGGCTCCTTTGACATGGCCTACAAGGGCATGAGCCGGGCGACCAAGGCCCGCTTCAACGTCATCAAGAGCGAGTTTTCCTTTGACTCGTGATGCAAAGAGCCTGCGGCGGGCCCTGTTAGGGCACACGGCGGGCAGACTGTAAATAGAAAACAAGAGCCATGAGAATGTGGTGGAGAATTGCAAAATTGCAAATTCATCTACCATGATTCCATGACCTCAAATCTCTCACCAGGAATCCATGACCTCAAATCTCTCGCCATGAATATATCAATTTGATTCTCTTAATCCGAATCAATCGATTCGAATATATCACCATAAATCCACCACCTCAAATCTTTACATTAATGGCCCTATATCTATCAGTGTGAAGTGAAGGCCTTGGATTACTACCCCGAATCCATCACCTTGAACCATCACCTCAAATCTATCAATTCGTTTCTATCACCACAGATTCATCACCTCGAGTCTACCAACTCAAGTCCATCAATTCGCTTTAGTCACCATAAAATCATCACCTCTAATCCATCAACTCACGTCAAGGGCCCTAAATCAACCAGTTTAGAGTAATGGCCTTTGACCAATTACCCTGAATCTACCACCATAAATTCATCAAAGTAAGTCTATCAATTCGAATTTCTCTTCTCAAAGCAACCACTTCAAATGTATCAATTCGAATCTGCCGTCTCAAATTCATTGCTTCAAATCCATCACATCAAATCAATCACATCAAATCTATCACATCAAATATATCGGCTCAAGTCTGTCACGACAGCCCCACAGCTTCAAAGACTGCTTATCTGTACAGCATGCTCCAGCACACACCACCACACTTGCCAAAATGGCTGTACCCGGTGCTCTGTCGTGATTCTGCGCACTTTTGTAAATGGTAGTGACAATCCCGGTCTTGTCTCGGAAAATAGTCTCAAACCCTTTGGCGTTATGTCGCCCAGCCTTCACGCCAGTTAGCCGGCTACGATTTCTATACGGTTGGGGCTGCAGCTCCACTCAAGGCTCGGCTGGTCGGGTTTCGCGTTGCCAATGACAAATGAATTCGCAAGAGTTCTGAAAAACTCTCGCCAGCACCCGACCGATTCACTTCAGACTCGATCATTTGGCTATCTGATGCCGCTTTTAGCATTATTTTGTACTTCCAATGAGTCCCGTTTTGGCGTAGCACTTCACTGGTAAACACATAAGTCTCTACAGCTTCACATAAGTCTCTACAGCTTCATCTAAGTCTCTACAGCTCCATGTAATGTCCTTGAGTCCGCTCAAGTTTTTGTAGTGTTTTGCTTTTCCGGTTTCGACGTGTCGCCTGTTTGAACAGCCGGTCTCGTCTTTCTCTTTGCAGAGACTTCTCTGCCAACGCCTTAGCATCGAGCACCACCAAAAGCAATACCTTAAGCGAGACTACGTTTTGAGTGCAACCAACTCCTCCAGCAAAACGTCGAATTTTAGCCCGCTGTCAGCAAAATGGTCGAGTCTTGATCCGCTCTCTCATTCCCCCCGGGTTTTCCAGTTCACGTCCCCAGACAGTGAGCAATGACTTTGGGTGCAAATTCTGGCAGTGTCGCAGCTCCAACCGTGCATGGCTCTTACATAATCGACTGCACTTGAGCGGCGGCGTCGCGTATCCCAAACGGCCACGACTCGCAGCTGATGGAATAGATAGCGCGGCGGCGGCAAACTCCTCTGGTTTTGCACTTGATGCTATTATGACGGAGATTTCCACTTGACCGTGGTTTCTACCTGAGCGTGGTTTCTCCTTGACGGTGTTTTTTCACTTGCAAGTGAAAGAAATCGAGTTTTGAGAGATGCCTATACCATCTTTTGGAGGAAACGGCGGTTAGGGCCGTGAGATTGGGCGATGGTCGTTGGGGACCGAACGGAATTGGGGACCGGGTGGAACCGAAAACGGGGTGAGGTGGAGCGGGAGGTAAGGGTGGGAGCAGGTACGGGTGTGACCCGGAGGTACGGGTGGGGGCGGGGTGTGGATTGTGGGGAGCCGTGGCGGGAGGTAGGGATGTGCGGTGGCGGGCCCCGCTGACGACGGGTCACCGACCGGAAACGTCGCCCCGGGGCTTGTAGACTGTAGCTCGCCGCGGCCCGCGGCCCCGATTAGCCGCCGGCGTTTTCGTCGCGGAAGCAACCCGGCGGCCGCCCGGCTCATGTCGCTGCCCAGTCACATGATGCGTGCGCCCTCACCACCACCTCTTGCTCTTTACCATGGAGCACGCTGAACCCGCTACGGACGCCATTGGCCGGGTCATGTCCGCCGAAACCACCGGCCTGCGCGACGCCGACGCCGACGCCGATGCTGTGTCGTCGTCGTCGTCGTCGTCGTACGTGCCCGTGGAAGCGGCGCAGGACGCAATCCAGCTTATCGACAAGGACAAAAACTTCAACCGGGCGGTGTTGGACTACGTGGCCGGCGCGCTGCACGCGGGCGCGGACCACCGCATCGTGTCGGTGTTCGGCTCGCAGTCCACGGGCAAGTCCACGCTCTTGAACGCGTTGTTCCACACCAACTTCGGCGTCATGGCGGAAAACAGCCGCCAGCAAACCACCACCGGCATCTGGCTCGCGCAGAGCCCCGCGGTCAGCAACAGCTTGGGCGGCGCCGCGCACGCGGCCAGCGACAACATCTTGGTGATGGACGTGGAGGGCACCGACGGGCGCGAGCGCGGCGAGGACCAGGACTTTGAGCGCAAGGCGGCGCTCTTTGCGTTGGCCACCAGCGAGGTGCTCATCGTCAACCTCTGGGAGACCCAGGTGGGCTTGTACCAGGGCGCCAACATGGGCTTGTTGAAGACCGTGTTCGAGGTCAACTTGTCGCTCTTTGGCAAGGCCAAGGTGCTGGCCCACTCCGACCACAAGGTGCTTCTCTTGTTCGTGGTGCGCGACCACTTGGGCGTGACCCCGCAGGAGTCCTTGGCCGCCACCATCACCGCGGACTTGTTGAAGATCTGGGACAACTTGAGCAAGCCGGCCGAGGTGGCGCACTTGGAGTTCGCCGACTTCTTCGACGTGGCCTTCCACACCTTGAGCCACAAGGTCTTGCAGAACGACAAGTTCCTCGCCGACGTGCGCGAGTTGGGCAACCGCTTCATCGACCCGTCCAGCGACCGCTTCTTGTTCAAGCCAAACTACCACCACGACATCCCCATCGAGGCCTGGACCTTGTACGCCGAGCGCTGCTGGGACCAGATCGACAACAACAAGGACCTCGACCTCCCCACGCAGCAGATCTTGGTGGCCAAGTTCAAGTGCGACGAGATCGCCACCGCCTGCTACGACGACTTTGTCAACGACTTTGACACCTACACAAGCTCGGCCGCGGACGCCACTCGCGGCGACGCCGTCGACTACAAAAGCGTGGGCGCCCAGCTCGCAGACACGAAGAACGCCGTGTTGGCCGCTTTCGACGCCCAGGCCTCGAGGTACAACCCGTCGGTGTACAGCCAAAGACGCGACATTTTGGGCGACAAGATCAACGGCAAGTTCCGCGAGATTGTTGCTGTGTACGCCAAGCACTTGCTCGCAGCCTCGGTCAAGACCTTTTCCGCGGGCGTGAGCAAGAAGCAGAAGGGCGTGGCGTTTACCGATGCCGTCAGCGGCGCCAGAGAAAGTGTCACCTCCGAATTTGCTGAAAACTTGGCGCACCTTTCCTTTGGCGGCCAGTTGAGCACTAACGAGTACGCACAAAGCCTTCAAGACGCGCTCGACGGAATCGAGTCCCAGCAGCAGATTGTGGAGTTGAACAACATCGTGAGCAAGTACTTGAAGAGACTCAACAGCAGCTTGAGCACCACCATTCTCGACGAAATCTCTGCGCCCACCGAGTCCACGTGGGACACCATCAAGGCCAAGTTCGACGCTCTCCAAGAGGCGTTTTTGAGCAGCTACGCGACCGCGGACGGCAGCTACGATTTTGGCGTGGGCGCAGATGTGCACGTGTACAAGCAAACCGTGGACACCATCCAGTACAAGTCGTGGGAGACGCTTTCCACGTTGTTGCACAAGTACATTTCGCAGGAGAACTTGTTGAACATCTTGAAAGAGAGGTTTGACGACAAGTTCCGGTATGACGAAAACGGCGTGCCGCGGTTGTACCAGAACGCCAAGGAGTTGGAGGTGCACTTTGCCGAAGCCAAGGCGCATGCGTTGAATGTGTTCCCGATCTTGTCGTATGCCAAATTTTCCGATGGAACCGAGTTGATCCCGGCCGTTGACCTCAGAAGCAGCGCTTTGAAGCGGCGCTTCGAGTCGGTGAAGCAAGAGCCACAGCACGTCGAGGAGAGCGACGACGAGGACGAAGACACCAGCGGGTGTTTTGCCGAGATTTTGAGTGAGCAGGAGAAGGCGCAGGTGATGGCGAAGTTCAAGAAGGACATTTCGGCCAAGTACGTGGAAACCAAGCGGTCCATCATCCAGCACGTGACGCAGATCCCGTACTACATCTACCTTGTGATTTTGGTTCTTGGGTGGAACGAGTTCATGGCGGTGTTGCGCAACCCGTTCTTCTTCACGCTTTTGGTGATGTTTGGCGCGGCCGTCTACGTCATGTACCAGTTGAATCTTTTGGGCCCGGCGATGGTGGTGGGCCAGCGAATGGTGGACGAGGCGTTTGCATTGGGGAAGCAGAAGCTCCAGGAGCTTCTTGTGGAAGACCTTCCTCACAGCAGGGCATCTGCGCCCAAGGAGAGCGTGGAGGAGATTGAGCTTGATGACTTGAGCGAAAGCGGATTGAAGGATGATGCTTGAGCGGCTGCGACAAATAGTATGAGCTGGAGTAATTCGAGTGCAACTGGAGACAAAGAGCTGGTAGAGAGTAGTGGCAGAAATGCAAGAAAATACAGTTAGTTTGGAGAGTTGAGCGGGTTGAATAAGAAGAGTTTGGCAGATCGAATGAGAAATTTTGAATGGATCAAATGAGAAGTGTCGAGACGTGCAGATCATTGTAAGGTGAGGTGTTGGACAGGTTGGACAAAACACATTGAAATGAAGAAGAGTGAACACGGCATTGAGCAAAAAATAGTGAACGAGGGTTTTTGGCCAAGGATAGCAGGGACACCGCAGGCAATTGACTTTGGAAGTGGTGGCCAGCGACGGCAAGCATAATAAATGGTGTGTCGGTGTTCGCACCCCGGAGTCGAAGACTGTCTAGGCACCAGAGGGTGCGGGCCGTCGGGCGCGATAAGGCGCCACCAGCACAACGTACGATCAAAAGTGGAGTTTCCACCAAGAAAATCAGCCGTCTCTTCCAGCGGCGGCCCTGCGGCAGGGCCAAAATCACATGCAGATACCGGAGCCGTGCCGCCGCCAAGAAACGGTTGAGAGGCGGGAATGGACCGAGTTGGCACGCGCCGCCAAAGGTGCAACACGGCCATTGTCCGCAAACGCCCCAGCGAGCCGCAACAGACAGCAGGGCAGAGGTCAGGGCAGCGCAAAGCCGAGTCGAGGGCAGAGCAAGGGCGGCCGCCAGAAAGAAAAAAAAATAGAGAAAAAAAAAAACCAAAAGAACTACCGCCGCCCGCAAGCGAGACACCCGCGCACAGTGCCGCGGTGGGTCACGTGCGCGCGCCCCGGCCCACGAAACAGGCCCCGGAACAGGCCACGAAACAGGCCACGAAACAGGCCACGAAACAGGCCACGGCGGTTCTCCGCTCCCGCCAGCTCGGGCAACGGCACCGCAGCCGCCACTTCTCCGCCCGGCAGCGCGGTCCCCGCCGCGGCCCGGCGCGTCCCGCCCGCGCGCCCTCGGCTCCCTTTATACCGCCCGCTTATCTTATCGCGCGTTGCAGCGGGCCCGTGGCAACTGCAACGTTCCCCACGCACGGCGCGCACGCTGCAACATGGCAGTTGCGCTACACCGCACGGTGTATTTGACCAGCGCCGGGACCCGCGGTTTTCGCAGACCACCAAACGCCGTTCCGCCGCCCCAGCGCCGCCCCTTCGCCGTCCGCTGCCGTTTCTGCTCCGCTCCCGCCCCGTGCCTGCGCCCCCTCGCCGCCACGCCGCCGCCCTACTTGTACCGCCCACCGCCTGCTCCCGCCGCCCCCATGGACGCATCCGACAGCGACTTGTCGTTGGGCCTGAGCTCGGCGTCGCCCGCGTCCGACGCGGACCGCTGCGAAACGCTCGACGCGGCGCTCCGCGCGTTCGCCCACAACGCCACCGTGCCGCTGCTCTCCGCCCACGCCCACGCCGCGTGCCGCGCGTTCAACCAGGCGCTCGCCGAGGGCTCGCCCGTCGCCATGCTCCCGAACTACAGCATCCGCCCCAGCGGCCGCGAGGCCGGCGACTACCTCGTCGTGGACTTGGGCGGCTCCACGTTGCGCGTGGCGGTCATCTCCATCGCGCCGCCGGGCGCGCCCCGCGCAGACCGCATCCGCGTGGTGGTGTCGCGCAAGTGGACCGTGGCCAACTCGCGCAAGTGCGTGGACCACGCCTTCTTTGTGTGGATCGGCTCCAAGGTGCGCGACGTGCTCGCGCTGCAGACCACCATCACCACCGCCGCCGTCATCACCACCGGCGTGTCGTGGTCGTTCCCCTTGGCCTCCACCTCCTACAACTCCGGCAAAATCTTCCACATGGCCAAGGGCTACGAGGTGCACAGCGACATCTCCGGCGCCAGCCTCAAGACGCTCTTCGAGTCCGTGTTGCGCGACTCCTTCGCCCTCCGCATCGACGTGCAGGCCATCGTCAACGACTCGCTCGCCGTGTACGCCGCCGGCCTGTTCCTCGACGCCAACACGCGCTTGGGCTTGGTCTTGGGCACGGGCCTCAACTTCTGCTGCCAGCTCGACTCGTCGGCAAAGCTCGCCGCCAACAAGCGCTTGCCCGGCGAGAGCCACGTCTTGTTCAACACAGAAACATCGCTCTTTGGCGCCCACTTGATTGCGCCGTTGGCCACAAAGTACGACGCCGCCATCGACGCCCGCTTCCGCGACTTGCCGCGCTTCTTGCCCCACATGGAGCTCGACCCCAGCACAAACTCCATTTTCCAGCCGTTCGAGCTCTTGGCCTCGGGCAGGTACTTGCCGGAGTTGGTGCGCTTGGTGTTGGTCGAGATGATTGAGCGCCGCGAGATCTTTGTGGCCCAGAAGAACTTTTCCTACGTGAACTCGCGCTACGAGGGCTTCACGGGCGAGTTGATGTGCTTCATTTCCGAGTGCGACGACTCCGCGCTCGTGGCCGCCAAGGTCGAGGAGTGCTTCGGCTGGCGCCCGCTTCTGGTGGCCCTCGGCGACGTCATCTCGCTCAAGCTCTTGGTGGCCGCGGTGGTGCGCCGGTCCGCGTTCATCGTGGCAGTGGCCATCATCGCGTACTTGAAGCTCTTGTCCGAGCACAACGGCCGCTTCGACACCGGTGTGGTGACCATTGGCTACGTGGGCTCGGTGATGGAGTATTTCCACAAGTTGCGGGCCATGACGCTCGACTTTGTGAACAACAGCACCGACGCCGCGGCCCTCGGCGTGCAGGTGAAGCTACAGCCTGTGAACGAGAGCTCGTTGGTGGGCGCCGCCATTGCCGCTGCGAGCCGCGTCGACAAAATGGGCGACCCCGGCCTGCGAAGGCCGGCCTAGTGGATTGCCGGCAATACTCACATATCAGAAGAATGGAGAAAGAGAGGAGGCGGTGTGCTTCACACCTGTAGATGCGTGGCTACTGTCAATGCAACGTGATGCTGGTGCATACAATGACCGTTGCACTTGATTTACTCCATTGCAATCACTCGGGTCATTGCATCCAGTTCCTTTGATGCAATCAGCTTTCTTTGTTGCAATCTGTTCCTTCGATGCAATCGGTTTTCTTTGTTGCATTCAGTTGGTTCATTGCCTCCAGTTCTCCTTCTCGCGTTCAGTTCGTTCATTGCATTCAGTTCTCTATCTTGCATTCAGTTAGTTCACTGCATTCAGTTTCTCTCGTTGCATTCTATTAGATCGTAGAGTTCGGTTCTCTCTATTGCGTTTAATCGGTCTCTTGACTCAATTTTCTCCATAAATTCATTCGGTTCGTTGCGTGGAGCTCTCTTTATTGCATTCCATTCTACATTGAATCAATTATTTCATTCATTGAATCGTTTTATTGACTCAACCGGTTCATTGACTCAACTGGTTCATTGACTCAATTGGCCCATTGATTCTATTAGTGCATTGATTCTATTAGTGCATTGATTCTATTAGTGCATTGATTCTATTAGTGCATCAAAGCATTTACTGCATTTCTTAATTAGCCCATTGACTCAATTAGCTCATTGCTTCAATTATTTCATCAGAACATATACTTGTTGTTTCATAAGCTCATTGAACCAATTGGTTGATTGCGTTCGTTTCTCCTCATTCTGCAATTAGTCCATTGATCAATTAGTGAATTGCGATCATACATCTTTTACTATTCGATTGGTTCCTTCAACTGGTTCATTGCGTTCATTTCTTGTTGCACTCACTTCTTCCATGCATTGTATCGCTTCCTAGGTCCAATCCAATTGATTAAGTTCCTTTCTTTTCCTACCTACCCGATCGGCTGCAAATCATGGATGTCTCTGGAGGCACTTCCCCTGGCTCGCTTCTCCATCTCAATTAACCACCAATTATGGAAAGAAGTACGACAACCCAGTAGCTGCCGCTAAACCAAAAGTTCGCAGGGCGGCCCTGTGCCGCTCCCAGGCCCCGAGACCCGAGCCGGACCTCAAAACTTGTGGGCCAAGCCGCTGGCAGCGTGGTCACACACCACCAACACGTTCGGGTGGCCCTTCAAGTACGACGCCGGGAACCGCGCGTCGTCGGCCGCGCCCCCCATGGTCTTCAAAAGCGCAAACCGCTTGTTTGCACCCAACACAATGAGCGCAATCTCGTCGGAGTTGTCCAACACCGTGGAGATGCCCACCGACAACGCGTGGCGCGGCACCTTGGCCGCGTCGTGGGCGAAGAAGCGGGCGTTGGCGCGGATGGTGCTCTCCGCCAAGGCCACCTTGCGCGTGAGCGAGTCCCGCGGCGAGCCGGCCTCGTTGAAGGCCAAGTGGCCCTCGGGCCCCAAGCCGCCCAAAAACAAGTGGATGCGGCCGTGGCGGTGGATGTGCGCCTCGTACGCGGCGCACTCGCGCGCGGGGTCGGCCGCGAGCCCGTTGAGAATGTGGATGTTCTGCCGCGGGATGTCCACGTGGTTGAAGAGCTTGTCGTACATGAAGTACTGGTACGACTGCGGGTGGGTGGGCTCGAGCCCGCAGTACTCGTCCATGTTGAACGTCACCACGTGCGAGAACGACACGCGGCCGGCGCGGTACATCTGCACCAAGTGGGCGTACACGCCTTCGGGCGACGACCCCGTGGGGAGACCCAACACAAACGGCCGGTCGGCGGTGGGGTTGAAGGCGGCGATGCGCTCCGCAATGTAGTTGGCGAGGTACGCGGAGGCATCGTCGCGCGAGGAGAAGATGGCCTGTCTCATGGCGTGGGAGGAAGGCGGCGGGGGACGAAGAAAGAAAGATGAAAAAACCGGCGCATCCGTGGATCTTGTAGCTGAGCCGAGCGGCCGTGCCTTATCGGTGCGACGTTGCAGTCTGCAACCGTCGCAGGGCGCGCGCATGGGTTGCAACTGTCACCTGATAAGCGGCCAGGGAGCGTCTGCAACTTGCCGCTTGCCGCCCGCCAAAACCCCTGTGGGCGCCTCTCGCCACCGCGCCCTTCTCCACTGCTCCTCTGCTCCTCGCCGCATGCTCAGATTCACCAACTGCCGCCTTTGTGACCGCGGCATCCTCACCGCCGCAGACCTCTATGTGGACCAGCAACTGGGGAAGATTGTTCCTGGGCCCGGCGCCACCACCGGCACCACCGGCGCCGCCGACGGCGCCACCGACGGCGACATCCACACCATCGACCTCCGGGGCCAGATCCTCGCGCCCGGGTACATCGACATCCAGAACAACGGCGTCTACGGGTTGAACTTCAGCTCGTTGAACGGGGCGTCGTCCGCCGCCGAAACCGCCCGCTTCCGCGCCTTCTACCGCGACAGCATGGCAAAGTACTTGGCCACGGGCGTCACCGCGCTCTGCCCCACGGTCACGTCCAGCTTCCCCGAGGTGTACGAGAAGGTGCTCCCGGTGTACCGCAAGACGCGGGCGTCCGCCATGGCAGACTCCTTGGGCGCCCACTTGGAGGGCCCCTTCATCAGCGCGCACAAGAAGGGCTGCCATCCCGTGGAGACGTTTGTGGACGGCGAGAGCGCCTCGTTCGAGGCCGTGTACGGCGCCGACAACTTGCTGCACAACGTGGCCATTGTCACCGCCGCGCCGGAGGTGCCCGGCGTGTTGCAGAGCATCCCGCGGCTCGTGAAGCGTGGCGTGGTGTTCTCCATCGGCCACACCGCGGCAGACCACGACACGTGCGTGCGGGCCGTGGCCAGCGGCGCCACCATGGTCACGCACTTGTACAACGCCATGCCGCAGCCGCACCACCGCGAGACCGGCGTGGTGGGCCTCGTGGCCGAGCCGGCGGCGGGCGCCCACACGCCGCACTTTGGGCTTATCTGCGACGGCGTGCACGTCGCGCCCGAGATGTGCGTGATGGCGTATCGCGCCAACCCGCGCAAGTGCGTGCTCACCACCGACGCCATGCACTTGATGGGGCTCCCCGACGGCACATACCTGTGGGACAAGCAGCGCATTGTCAAGACGGGGCCGACGCTTTACTTGGAGGGCACCACCACGTTGGCCGGCGCCGCCACAGGGCTTCCGGAGGGTGTGCAGAACTTGGTCAGGTGGGCCAGGCTCTCGTTGGCGGAGGCGGTGCGAACCGTCACCAACAACGCCGCGGACTCCTTGGGCATCTCCCACAAGGGCTACTTGGACGCTGGCTGCGACGCCGACTTGGTGGTGTTGGACAATCACGGGAACGTCTGCCAGGTGTACAAGCTTGGGCGCCGCGTCGGCGCGCCTCGGGACGTCTCACTTTAAGCAGAAGTTGACTAAAAAGATTTTTACCTTAGTTAAGGAAACTGAACGGTGTGTGAAATGGTCTAAAGGTGGCGGAGATTGGCACCCGTAGTTTGTAGTGATGCGATGAACGGTGGCTTGGGTAGCCAATGAACCCCAAAGCAAAAATGAGCAAAACGGCCTTCAGAAAATGAAAATGATTAAGAGGAAACAAAAGAAGCAAGATTGAGGATTCGTTAGACGGCCTTGCGGCTTAAACGTTTTCGCTGGCCATACCCCACATTTCGCAGCATTTAGCGATGGAGTGACAAGTGAAGGTAAGTCGAGGCAGCTTGGGGCAATAAAAGAATTGAGTTGAAAAAAAGGTAATGGGGCTTTCCAGGAGACACATATAGTAGCGGGCCTTTGCCTCGAATCAGCGTCAAAGCGGAAATTTTGTCGGGTCGTTCTACCATTTGCAATTGCTGCCAGTTGCCCCATCTTTCACGATTGCCACTGTGCATGATGTGCCAAAACTTGGAAGTAATAAAATAAAATACTTATATCCCATTCACAGCATTGAAAGGCAGATTGCAACAATGAAACGCAGATGAAGGCATAGTGGACTGCTCAAAAACGAAGATGCAACAAGTCAGAGTTAGCATGAGTGCTCTGAAGGAAGAACATCTCGATGACGCCTGGCCCAATCCTTGCAAATGTTGCTTCCCCGAGTCAATGAGAGAGAAAGAAAATGGGAAAAAGGGTCGATATAGGGCAAAGAAGAAATAGCAGAGCGTAGAAGTCGCCAGTTAGCAATATCTTGAGCAGCCAGAGCGCCACCCGATTCTCGCAATTCAGCGATGTCCCACAGCACCAGATGAACATCGGAAATAAACACAAATTATCCAAAAAACAAGCAGATCTGCGCGGCTGAAGTGCAAGTCATAAGCAACCACAAAGTCTATGGAGGTGGGTATGTTCAGTGGAAAGGGCACAGAAACTGCGCCCGATGACGTCGAGTCTTTCGCAACTCCCACCAACTGCAAGCCGTTGCCAAAAGCAACAGTCCTAGTCAACTTTCAAGTAGAGCCCGCTGAAAGAGCGTGGGCCAAAGACCCCGAAGTTGCGTTTTGTGCAGCCAGGGGCCCCAAAACCACCCCGCCATTCCTTCGCACTCCACCAACTCATGCTCAAAAGAACGTACGCCACCTCTCGCCAGGTGGTCAGCCACACGCACCACGGGCTCCACGCGTGGCCCGCGTCCAAGCAGCCCACGCCCCACGAGATCTTCGGGCTCGACAACGGGCAGCCCGCCAGCAGACTCGAGTTCGACAAGCAGATCAAGAAAACATACCAGAAGCTCGTCAAGATGTACCACCCGGACGTGTCGTCGCAGGTGGACATCTTGCACGCCGACGGGCACGCGCTCCTGGGCGACCAGAAGCGGGCGCGGTTGGAGCAGATCCGGGCGGCGTACGACGTGTTGCGAGACCCCAAGAACAAGGCGGCCTTTGAGCGGGCGCAGACCACGACGTGGAGCGACTACAAGCGCGGGCAGACGGGCAGCTTCGACGCTTACCGCATGGCCAACGCGCACCGGCGCAAGTACAGCTACGAAAACGACCCCAAGTTCTGGCAGGCCGGCACGTGGGAGGACTACTACCAGATGCGGTACGGGCGGCCGGCGCCGACCATGGAGGAGTGGGAGCGCAACAAGTGGAGCATTTTGTGGAAGGTGCTCGCGGTGGCCACCGTGGTGGTGGCGCTCCAGATCATGTTGGCGCTCGAGCGCACGGCGGACTTCAACAGGGAAACGCGGCTCATGAACCTCCGGGCGAACGCAGACCTCCAGGACGCCTACGCAAACTACCAGGAGGGGCTCCTGCGGTTCCAGCGCATCCGCCGCTTCCTCCTCTACCGCCGCCTGGGGCTCGACGAGCGCGACACCGACGGCTCCAAGACGGAGGAGAACGAGATGTTGACCAAGTACGCGCAGGAACAGGTCAAGAAGATCTAGGGCGGCCGGCGGCTGGGCGGGTGGTGGCGGCGAGGCGTGGGCAGCGGCGCGACGGGAGTACAGGCAGGACAATACACCGCAAACAGGCTCTGGCGTAGGCAGGGTGCCCCCACAGGCAGGTGGTGCTCACGTGACTGGTATCAAAAGAAAAATGCGTCGCCGATAGCACCAACCATGGATTTCAAAAAGCCCGAGACCGTGTTGGACCTCAACAACATCCGGACGTCGCTCGTCCGCATGGAGGACACCATCGTGTTCGACCTCATAGAGCGGTCCCAGTTTTTCTCGCTGCCCAGCGTGTACGAGAAGAACAAGTACCACATCCAGGGGTTCGACGGCACGTTCATGGAATGGCTCCTCTTGCAGACGGAAAAAGTCCACTCGCAGGTGCGGCGCTACGAGGCGCCCGACGAGACGCCGTTCTTCCCCGAGCAGCTCCTCCCGCCGTTGTTGCCGTCGATCGAGTACCCCAAGGTGCTCGCCTCGTACTCGGAGGAAATCAACGTCAACCGAGACATCTTGAAGTTCTACGTGGACAACATCATTCCCGAGGTGGCGTGCGCCGCCGGCGACCAGCCCGAGAACATCGGCTCGGTGTCGGTGTGCGACGTGGAGTGCTTGCAGGCGCTCTCTCGGCGCATCCACTTTGGCAAGTTCGTGGCCGAGGCCAAGTTCCGCGCCGAGCCCGACAAATACCGCCAGCTCATTTTGGCGCGCGACGTGCAGGGAATCGAGGACAGCATCACCAACAGCGCCGTGGAGGCGAAGATCTTGGAGAGATTGCAGGAGAAGTGCCACGCGTACGGCACGGACCCCACGTTGAAGTTCTCGCAGGCGCCGCAGCTGAAGGTCAAGGCCGAGGTCATCGTCGCGTTGTACAAGGAGTACGTGATTCCGCTCACCAAGAAGGTGGAGGTGGACTACTTGTTGAGACGCTTGGAGGATGAGTGAGGCGGCAAGGGGTGGGCGGTTTCAGAGTATGGGGGCGCCGCCGCGCCGCGAGGACCCGCATGTGAAAAAAATAGCCAATTGCACATTTGCGTGTTTCGTGTTCGTGTCTAAATTCTTCCCCTTTGGTCATGCTATCTAGTTCATTTGGCTACACGTGCGGCCCATGTGGTCGCACACGTTGCGCCGCGTGCAGGACCGATTTTGCACCCATTATAAAACACACGCCAATCACCCGCTGAAACACCCGATTTTACGCGATTCTTCTCCTCTACTTCTCCCTTCTCAGCTTGGCTTTCTGGGTCTCTACCTTATCGCTGCCCTACCTTGTTCTTTGCTTTGTCCTCCTCTGCTGCCATGATTGAAGCCTTGGAACTGGTCACCCTCCCGCAGTGGATCCTCACCGGCTTGGCCACCATGGTGCTTGCCGCCGTGCCCATGTCCTTTGGCTTTTTCCGCTCCATTGCAGTTTTCTGCTGGGCGTGTTTCGTCAAGCCTTTCTCCAGCGCCAGCTCCGACAAACAGCAGGACGCCTTGGACCACTTTTACAAGGGCCAGGCTCACATTTACGACGCCACGCGCAACTACCTCTTGAAAGGAAGAAAAGAGTGCTTGCAGCTCGCCGTGGCACACTTGCCCGCCAATGCCTCGAAACTCGTCTGGGTCGACATTGGCGGCGGCACCGGCAGCAACATCGAGTTGATGGACTCCATTCTCTCCATCGAGAAGCACTTTGACGCCGTGTACTTGGTGGACCTCTCGAGCTCGCTCTGCGAAGTGGCCCGGCGCCGGTTCGAACAGAAGTCCTGGGGCCACAAGGTGCACGTGTTGGAGGCCGACGCGTGCGACTTCTCCATTGCCCAGCCCGAGGCTGACTTGGTCACGTTCTCGTACTCGTTGCTGATGATCCCCAACTTCCACGTGGTGGTTGACAAGGTTTCGTCGCTCCTCAAGAGCGAGGACGGTGTTATTGGCTGCGTGGACTTTGGCATCCAGAGCGCCGACACCGCCATTGGCAGAACCAACACCTTGGGTGGGCTCGTCAACCGCAACATCCCGTGGTTCGTGCGCAACTTCTGGCGCATTTGGTTCGAGACCGACCGCGTGTTCTTGGACTCCGCGCGCCGCAACTACTTGGAGTACAAGTTTGGCACCGTCAAGGCGTTGAACTGTTACAACAAGGCGTTGGGCAAGATCCCTTACTACATCTGGGTTGGCTGCGACAAGTCGCGCTCGCACCAGATTCTCCACCGCATCAACTGCCTCGCCACGGAGTCGCCATACCTTGCCCCGGCGGGCGATGGTGTGCAGGCGGAGACCGCTGTCGTCAGCAAGGGCCATGAGGCCGCGTTGCACAACTACCGCATGAACCTCCCCTTCCCATCGCTCTACTACCAGAGACAGGCCTGGCGCGTGTACTACGACGAGCTCAACCCGCAGTACCACCAGTTCAACAACCAGTACATCTATGCGTTCACTTGGGAGGACCCGCGCGAGGACCACCGTATCTTGAACTTTTCCGCCGACGACACCGTGTTGGCCATCACCTCCGCGGGCGACAACATCTTGCTGTACGCCAGCTTGCCCAGCCCACCACGCAAGATCCACGCGGTGGACTTGAACCCGTGCCAAAACCACCTCTTGGAGTTGAAGTTGGCCGCGCTCAAGGGCTTGGGCCACGACCAGATGTGGAAGGTGTTTGGCGAGGGCCGCATCGCCAACTTCCGCGAGCTCCTCTACCTGAAGATGAGCCCATACATGTCGTCGCAGGCAGTGCAATTCTGGTCTGAGAAAGGCGCCGACACGTTTGACGTGAAGGGCAAGGGCCTTTACGACACTGGCTTCACGCGCTGGGCGTTGCGGTCCAGCAAGGCCGTGTTCACGCTTTTCGGCGTGGGCAAGTACATCGACGAGCTCTGCTCCGCCACCACGATGAAGGAGCAGATCCGCATCTGGGAGTCCAAGGTCAAGCCGGCCATCTTCAACCCGTTCGTGGCGCTGGTGCTCATCGGCAACCCGCTCTTTTTGTGGAAGGCGCTCGGCGTGCCCAAGCACCAGGCCGAGATGATTGGCGACTCCGTGTTGCGGTACCTCATCGACACGTTGGAGCCTGTGATCCACCGCTCGTTGCTCTCGTCTGACAACTACTTCTACTACCTTTGCTTGAAAGGGAAGTATGCCAAGAACAACTGCCCGGACTACTTGACCGAGAAGGGCTTCCGCAACCTCACCGCGCAGGCCAACGACGGGTCGTGTGCCATTGACAACATCCGGCTCCACACGGACACGTTGAACGACGTGTTTGGCCGCTTGAGCAAGAAGTCCATCACCATTGCCATCATCATGGACCACATGGATTGGTTCGACCCGAAGAAGGACGCCGCCGAGCAGGAGATCTTGGCCGTCAAGGAGTGTCTTGTCCCCGGCGGGCGCGTGATGCTCCGGTCCGCGGCGCAGTACCCGTGGTACATCAAGACGTTTGAGAAGTGCGGCTTCAGCTGCAAGCCTGCTGGCATCAGGCACACGGGCGAGTCCATCGACCGGATCAACATGTACGCGTCGACGTGGGTGTGCACCAAGACCGACGAGAAGCGGCCCGCGTCCGCGCGGCCCATGAGCAAGTTGAAAATCTAATCAGCAGTGACCAACATTGTAGTATTGTCTGTAAGGGGCCCCATTGTCGCTGCGCTGCAGCGGCGCCCCGGCGCCCCGGCACCGTCCGGCACTCACCCGCGGAACATGGTGCCGTCGCCGTCGCCCTGGGTCTTCCACTGCGACAGGAACGCGCCGCTGTTCTCCATGCGGTACAAGCGCCAGGCCTCGCGGATGTGCTCGGGCGTGAGCGGCATTTTGCGGTCGCCCCAGTACTCCAAGTGGGCCTCCGGCGCCGGGGTCACGTCCTCGCCGCGCTCCAAGCGCCGGAGCGCCTCGCGCTTGCGCTTTTTCTTTGCCTCGATGTCGAGCACGAGCTGCGTCTTGAACTCCCGCTCCTGCACCTCGAACGCCTTGGTGATGATGTCGCCGAGCAACGACTTGGAGAGGCCGGCCATCACCACGGCGATGTTCTGCGGGATGGAGTGGCCCAACACGCTGTTGCAGATTTTCTTGACGCCCGGCTTGTTGACGGTCATGCGGCGGTACGCCTCGAAGCGCTCCATCTGGTCGTCGCTCAAGCTCGTGATGAGGAGCCGCTTCTTCTCGTCCTCGTCGACGTCGCGGCTCTGCTGCTCGCGGAGCGCGCGGTACCGCGCCACGAGCGCCTCGTCCTCCACGTCCGAGAGATCGGAGAACTCGTTGGCGGCGGTTTCCGAGGGCTCGTTCTTTTCGTCCTGGCTGTAGAAGACCCGCCAGATCAACTCCTCGTCCTCCTCGGCCAAGCTGACGTCGCTGTGGATGCTCTCGGAATCGCTCATGTTGTGTGTGCGCTGCGGTGTAAAAGAAGCGGGTGTATTTGGAGGTGCGCGCGGTGCACGGTGATGGAGGCGGCGGATGGCCTGGGGTCGAGCGCCGAAAATTGGCTGCAATGCGAATGCTGCTAGTTTGGTGGCGTTTTGGGCAAGATTTCGGCAGAGCGGCCGGAAGAGAAATGTTGCTGCCCACGGCTGCAACTTCAGTGAGCGAGCTTAGGATTCGGGCTGCAGCTGGTGGGTACTGGACAGTTTGGATAAAGTGATTGATGCCCGGTATTCAGTGATATACAAAGGCAGTGGTGGCGATTGTAAATTTTAGCGTTTAGTGGTTTAGTGGTTTAGTGGTTTAGTGGTTTAGTGCTTTAGTGCTTTAGTGCTTTAGTGCTTTAGTGCTTTAGCTTTGGTGGCTTCGTGGTTTAGTGGTTTAATGGTTTAATGATTTAGTGGTTCAGTGGTCCAGTAATACTCAGTGATTCGCAGTAATACTCAGTGATACTCATTGATACCCAGTAATACCTATCAATATTCAGTATTACTCGTATTACCCAATTATCAACAATTCGGTGGTTAGTGATTCAGTGATTCGATGGTATGTGATATTCTGATTACTCAGTGGTCACTTCATGTAGTGGTACTCGGTAATACTCACTGATACTCACTGATGTTCAGTCACACTCAAAAAATTTCAGTGCTGCCAGCGAGTCCAGGATATGGTTTCAGTAACCTCAGAATTGATCAGTATATCCATCAAAGTTGAGTGATACTCATTAGTTTCCAGTAACACTCAGCGATTCACAGTATCACCCAGGAATACTTGCTGATACCGGGACACCCAGTAATACCCATTATCACCCACTTTTACTTACCAGAATTCAGTGATTCAGTGCGGCAGTATCTCAGTGATGCGATAATTTTATGTGATAACTGTAACATTATGTAATATTCTGTAACATTCAGTAGTATCAGTGAACACAATGCTGCTCAATGATCTCATTGGTATTGGGTAATACTCAGTGATCTCACTGACATCAGTGCCAATCAATTGATTATAGCAATTTTGATATCAGTGTTGTTTGTAAGCTTCAGAAATATTCAGTACCACCCAGTGATATTGAGTGATTCTCCGTAATTTTCAGTGACTTTATAGTGATAGTCGATGATACTCAGTGATGCAGTGATTCGGTGATGCAGTGATTCGGTGATGCAGTGATTCGGTGATGCAGTGATTCGGTGATGCAGTGATTCGGTGATGCAGTAATTCGGTGATGCAGTAATTCGATGACTCGGTGATTCAGTGATTCAGTATTTCAGTGATTCAGTATTTCAGTGACATCAACAGTCAGCTATACCCCGGGATCTCTCAAAAAAACTCCAGACCACAAAGTGATTCAGTGATCAGTGATTTATACAGTGTCAATTAGTGGTTCAGCTCAGACACTCAGTAAAGCGCAGTAATACTCAATAATACTACAGTATATTCATTAGCACTCGGAGACACTACGTAATTCTCAGCTCACTACCTCACCCAGATCACCCACAGTGCTCAATTATTCAGTAATACCTGCGCTGCTCAGTAATCGTCTTTTCATCAGTCATGCTACTTGATGGCGTCAGCTTCTCCCGTTCACTCTCATTCTATTTTCACCTGGCTGACCATAGTTTGCCGCCTCGTCATCACCTTCCTGACTATATGTCTGCCCTTCTGTGGCCCCGTCTATTCATTCAACTTTTTGTCTTTGATGGGGCATTTCTATGGTTCACCGATCGCTCTGTGAAGCTCGCCCACCTCTTTCAAATGCCCCAGCCACTCGTGGCTCTGTTCCGCCAAAATCCTCTCCACCAAATTGCACACCTTCTTGTAGGCGGCGTGGTCGAAGGTCTCGCCCGCTAGAAGCAGATCAAGAACCTCCACAATGCCCGTGAGGGTATAGTGCTTCATGGCGGCGTCCGCCTTGAGCCGTGGGCTTTGCACACCCGCCTGGGGCAAATGGAGCCGCTCGTCCACAAACGCCAACGCGCTCTCCAAGAACAGCGCCACGTTATACGTGTTGGTCTGCGATTTGCGCAAGAGCTCCTCGTACTCGGTGCCGTAGTGCTGGCCCGGCTGCGGCGGCTCCAGCCGCTCGGCCACGATGTGGTGCACCGGCACGCCCTGCACGGAGTCGGCAAAGCCCTGGAGCGACGTCAGGTACAAGAACGACACTTCCGAGGTGGTGTTTCGCGTGGCTTCTTGCGGCAACCTCCGCTTGGAGACGTTGACGGTGGTGAACCTCGGCACCACGCGCACGAACGGCGCCACGGACTCGTACACCGCCATGTGTCTCTTGAACGCCGCAACCACCTCCTGGGGCGTTGCGTCGGAGTCCTCCACCGCCACGAAGTTCACCGTCAACGCCGGCCTGTAGTCCGAGAACCGGCGCAGCTTCCGGTCCCGCCACATCTGGAGGTCCGGTGCCAACATCATGTCGAACACGGTCTGCGTCAAGTAGTACGGCAAGTCGTTTTGGTGCACGTTGTCGAGCGTGTACGAGACATACGCCTTGAGGTCGGTGCGGTCCAACCAAACGCCGCTGTCGCCGCTGTACGTGAGCTCCACGACATACTCTGGCGCCGCCAAGGCCTTGGCTTCGAACTCTGGAGCCTGGGAGCTTGCCCCGGCGTCCTGGGCGCGGCCAGAGGTTGACTCTGTGGCTGTGCTGGTGTCGTCGTCGGTCAACACCAACTCCCCCGGCTCCGGCCCGGCCGCGGGCCGCTCGATCTTGTGCGGGAGCCCGTCCACCACGCGGTACGCGTACGGGATGGCCTCCGCTTTGAGCCGGTGGTCGAGCTGGAGCTGCACCGCCGTGGCCAAATCAGGAAAGACAAAGCCCCGGTCTGTAAAGCGGAGGTGGACGTTCTGCGCCACGGGGAAGTGGTCGGCGACGAGGTCTCGGAGCTGCGCCGCCTGCTGCCGCACGGGCGGCTGCGGCCGCAAAAGGAGCCACGCTGCTAGCGCAATTGCAGCTAAAAAGAGCATGGTGCGAGTGGAGTTGGTGGACGTGAGATTTGGGGCCAACGGCACGAACCAAGAAGAGAAAAAATAAAACACGGACAGGAGGCCCGGGCAGAGGCTCGTAGCGTCGGCCGCCTCCAGAAACCAAAACTCGCCCGTCTGGGCCCGCCTGGTCGGGCCATCGCACCTGCACAAGATGGCCATCAGCGACTCTCACTGCTACTGGTCTACCTCGGAGTCTCCACGGTTTCGATCGCGTGCATTCTCGGAAGTTCTCGCTCTGCATCTGCCCTCCCCTGGCTCCCTGACCTCCCCTTCCGTCATCCCGCGCTCCCCCGCTGCATTCTGAAAATGGGTGTTCCGTCTGTCCCCATCGAAACCCAGGCCGTGCCAGAAACCCAGGAGCAGCAGTTTGTCCACGAGGTGTACAACGAGATTGCAGCGCACTTCTCCCTGACCCGCTACAAGCCGTGGCCCATCGTGGAAAAGTTCCTCGGCGAGCAAAAGGACTTTAGCATCGGCCTAGATGTTGGCTGCGGCAACGGCAAGTACTTGGGCGTCAACAAGAAACTCATGATCATCGGCCTGGACCGCCTGGACGGCTTGGTCAAGTGCGCCCAGGAAAACTCCCGCAACACCCACGCCCTTTGCGTGGCGGACGGGCTCCGTTTGCCGCACCACTCAGACCGCTTCGACTTTGCCATTTCCATCGCCGTGATCCACCACTTCGCCACAGAGGAGCGCCGCGTGGACGCCATTCGCCACATTCTCTCGAAGATCCGCCCCGGCGGCCACTTGCTCGTGTACTGCTGGGCGTTGGAGCAGGAAAAGTCCCGCAGAGGCTACAAAGAGGGCGACGACCAGGACATTCTTGTGCCGTGGGTTCTCCAGAAGAAGAGCGCAAAGGCGACGCAGGACCCCGCGGCGGGCAAGGACGGCAAGCCCGAGAAGCAGGAGGTGACTCAAGAGACAAAGTACAGATACTACCATCTTTACAAAGAAGGCGAGTTGGTGGAGAACGCTGCCCGTGCCGGGGGCAACGTGGTGGACCACGGCTACGAGAAGGACAACTGGTGGGCCATCATTGAGCGGACCTCCTAAGTCTGGCATCCACGGGACCTGTTGTGCAATTGAAGCAGTGAACTTTGCTGTAACAAGTGACTGCTGCCAAACAGTAAGTGACTGCTGCTATATGTCAAGTGACGGCCGGTTACAACCGGCGGTTCCTGCGCTGTTTTGATTTTCAGAAACGGACAAAAGCATCGTCAGAAACGGCCATGGGCAGCGAAATTGCTTTCTTTCTTCGAATCGCTACAAAAACGTACTGCCCTGTCCATCTCGTTGCCAGCTCTTTTGCTTTTTTCGGTTGCCCGTTTGAATGACTGGCCAAGCGTTATGGCAAAATAGGCAAAGCTGGTTTCAGGGGCTCATATTCTAAACAATAGCATTCGGGCTATTTTAACTCTTGGCCCTGTTTCTCAGCAGCTAATTTGCCATTTCTCAGATATCCTCCACAAGTCTCCCGTGCCCCAAACTCTTAAACAATTGATTACCCTGGATTTCCAAGTAAACCCTTTTCGAAAATCCAGCCCGCCTTTTCCACCAAAATAGTTCTTTCTCTGCCATCCTTCCCCACTTCTAGTCCCGCCCATAGTTAACACTGCAGATTCGCATCTACTACATGTCCAAAGAGCGACAAGACAAATTGGTCCGGGCCACCGACCTCGACGCCCTTAGCTGCAGGATCTCGGCCAACAGAAAGGGCTACTTCGTGCCGCCGGACTCGCTGGTCGACACGTTGCTTTCCTCGTACCACCAGAACCTCCAGTACTGCGAGGGCTACACACAGTTGTCGGCCGGAAGAACGCTCCGAGCGGCGTTTGCCGAACCCAAGTACCCGCTCATCAACAAAGGGACGTACTTCCGCACGGACTCCGTCAACAGGCTCGTGCAGGAGTTTGTGGCGGAGTGGAAAACGTGCCAGATTGTCGCCTTGGGCGGCGGCTCCGACACGCGGTGCTTCCGTGTCTTGGAGTCCCACCCGACGGTGTCGTACACGGAAATCGACTTTGCGGAGTCGACCAAAATCAAGAAGATTGCCATCAGCAACACGCCGCATCTCCGCGCACTCGTGGGCGCCGGCGACATGCGCCCAATTGAGGTTTCCAGCCGCGACGAGTTCCGGGCGTTGGACCCCGAGTTGCACTCGCAAAACTACCACTTGGTGGCGCTCGACCTCCGCGACATTGCCGCGCGCGGGCACGAGCGGCTCGCGTTCCTCGACCGGGCATTGCCCACGCTCGTCATCAGCGAGTGTGTTTTGTGCTACTTGACGCCCGAGCAGAACGTGGCGGTGTTGGACTACTGCAAAACGCACTTTGCCGCCGTCTCCGTGGTGCTCTACGACCCGATGAGCTTGGGCGACACCTTTGGCGACACCATGGCGCAGAACTTGTCCAAACGCGGCTTGAATCTCCTCACGTTTGTCCAGTACCCGGACTTGCGCGCCCGGAAAGCGCTCTTCGAGACGGTGTTGGGCTTCAAGGCACACCTCTCGGACTTGGCCCTGATTGGCGGCTACGGCGAGCAGGAACACGCGTGGATCTGCGCCCTGGAGCAGGCTCGGGTGTCGAGATTGGAGATGATTGACGAGGTGGAGGAGATCCGGCTTTTGCTCAGGCATTACTGTCTTATTTACGCCGAGAGCGGCATGGAGCTGGCGTTCACAAAGTCCTTCAGATGGCTACAGGTCTAGCCTCTTGCATGATCCATTAGCAGCATGGGGAGCTGTTCCCGAAAATGTGGCGCTGGCGGTATTGACCCCGCATGGGTGTTTTGAACGTACTGGAAACCACAAAATCTCGCATCCTTCGGGCCACACCGATATCGAAACCATCGTGTGTGACAAGAATCCACATCTTTTGTGCACAGTGCCTAAGAGCGCCTCGCATGAAATGAATTATGAAAAGGAATCAGCTGACTGTGGGACGGTCAGCAAACTGCCTAATGCGAACTGCCGTTGTCAGCGCTGTCGTGTTTAACAGAGCCACATTCAGAAGTCTGCCATGTCATTTCCCGCCAACTTTCACTGGAACCGTCATTTTTAGCAGCATGTCATGCAACGCAGTGCCATTTTTAGCAGCCTGTCATAACACGCACTGCCATGGTCAGTGCCCTGTCGGAGGTGTTGCAGCTCCTACAAACGCGCCCTTTTGTTCTGCCTGAATGCGGATCTTAAATAAAAATTCTAGTAGTGTTTGTGTTGTCCGGTGAATGTCCTGTGGCCATGGCACGGCTGTGTGAATGTGGTCAGCATGCGCCTTGGCCTCGATTGTGCGGGCTTCTCCACCTGCCCAAAACGGCCATACGGCCCAATGGCGCAAAGCGACAAAGACGCCTAGCGGCCAAACGACCTAGCGGCCTAGCGGCCAAACGGCCAAACGGCCAAACGGCAAATGACCTAATGGCCAAATGGCCAAATGGTCAAACTGCGTGCGAGCCTTTCCCTCAATGCAGCTTCAAAAAGTTCAACTGCTCCTCGATGCCCTCGCAAATCTTCTTGCGGCGGTCACTGCCGTGCTCCGCCACGTCCTGGAGATTGAGCTTGGTGGCGCAGTACCACACCTTCATGTGGGACATGATCTCGAGCTCAATGTCCACGCCGCCGGTCTCCTGCATGATGGAATCCGTGTAGAGCCGCCTGCGCTTGCCCTCCTTGTCCTTGACGCCGCGCCCGTGGGAGTTCTTCTCAAACATCTCGTCCACGTAGTACTTGGGCCAGTTGGCGTGCAAGAACATCAACGCGCTGGCGCGGTACAAGTGCGAGTCGTAGTTGGTCACCAGGTCGTCCTTCTCGTTCTTGGCGTACTTCTCGGGCGCCGGGCTGCGCCGGTTGTGGCCCTTGGACTCGACAAAGTCGACAATCGGGTCGTACTGGCCCATGCCGAAAAAGTAGCGCTTGCCGTGCTCGCGGATCGGGCCAAACTCGCGGTTGTACTCGCCCACCTGGTAGTAGGGGAGCTTGAGCCGCTCGGCCGCCGCGATGAACGTCTCCTTGTCGCCCTCGCCCGCGGCGCCCTGGCTGAGCAACGGGTAGTAGTAGTCGGGCCCGTAGAAGTTGTAGTACATGGCCAAGAAGAGCGACTTGGCGTGCACGCGCTTGTCAATCATCATCTGGCCCGTCTCGCTGGACACCTCCGGGATGGCGCCCTCGGTGTCGTGGAGCGAGAAGTGGAACAGGTCGTCGTACTTGCCGCGCGGGTCCGACTCGTGGTAGCTGTTGCGCGCGAGCTTTTCCAGCTGCACCGGGAAGTCGGCAATGTCGTAGAAGTGCGGCGACGTGGAGCGGCGCCACAAGTCCGGCCACATCACCATGCGCGAGCTCTTGAACGGCTCATTCACAAAGAGGTAGTCCGGGTTGCGCACGGGGATGTTGTCCGCGTCAAGGTACAACACGTTGGCAAACAGCGACATCAAGAGCGCCACGTTCTTGAGCTGGTAGCCCTTGATGCGCTCGAGCACCGCCGCCGGGAGGAAGTCCTCCAAGATGCGGCAGCGCGCATTGAGCCCGGGCAACACGTTGTTGCAGAGGTCAATGTCAAAGTCCTTGCGGTACGGCATCACCACCTCCGCCGGGAGCGTGCTTCCCTTGGCCCGCAAGACAGAAAGCGAGAGCAACACCAACTGGTTGTACCGGGCGCCGCCCAAGTACACAATGCCGTTGCCCTCCATGAAGCCAAACTGGGCGCCGTGCGTAAAGAGCTCGTCGGGGAACGCCGCAGGCATGCTGCCGAGGAACTCGTGGTGCTTCTTCTTCAACTCGCCCACCTCGTCGCCCAGGAGCCGCAAAAAGTACAGCAAGTACTCCTTGGTGCGCACGGGCTCGTCCAAGTACGCCTCGCGCCAGTGGCCGCCGTACACGGGGATCTTGCCGTCCTTGTTCTCGTGCTTGTTCTCGTCCTTGGCCGCCTTGTAGTGCTCGTCGTTGTTGATCTTGTCGATGGCCGGCTTGTGCTTGTCGATGGTCTCCACGAGCTTGCCCATAAAGTCGCCAAACGCGCCGGTGAACTTGCCGTACGCCGCGAGCAGCTCGAGCGTCTGCGGCGCCATCGCCGCCGGCTCGCTGCGGGCAAAGTGCTCGATCTGGTAGATGGCGTAGTCGCGCTCGTTCTCGGGCACCTGCGTGAGCTTGAACAACTCGTCCGAGGCCCGCTTCTGCTCGGGCGTCATGTCCTCGGGGCGCACGTGCTCGTGGCTCACCACCAAGATGCCCTTGGCGCGGGCGTCGTGGTACGCCTCGAGCCGGACGTCGTCGGGCGTCGCGCCAATGAGCGCCAGGAGCGGCGCCGTGCCCGAGTTGTCGAGCCGCACCACCTCCGCGTCCTGCAACACCTCCGCGTACTTGGAATCTCGGCTGGAGTCGAGCGTGAAGATGTAGACGTTGATGACGATGACAACGGCAATGGCAGCCGCCACGAATCGAGAGGACCGGAGCATCTGGCTGCGGACGCGCTGGAGTATCACTGTGAGGGCTGGGCCTGCGATCTGGCCGGGGGGATCTGCTGCTGTGTACGGTGCCACGGAAAGGTTGGAGCCAGAAAAACAGTGGCTACGGCGAGTGTTGCGTAGGAATTACCAGAAGCTTGCGAGTAGATGCGCGAAATCAGTGCAGCCGACGCAGCTTGCGGCGCATGCAACCGCAGCCCGGGGCTCGACTAAAAAAAACAAATGAAAAAGAAAGCTTCGCAGCAGCTGCCCCACGCCGGCGCCTGGCCCCGTGGCTGGGGCGTCGGGGGTGGATCCGGGCTCTCCAAGCGGGACAATGCCCGGCGGGACAATGGCTGACGCGGGCCGGAGCAACTCTGCAGTGCCGCCCGCCGAACAAATGCTACATGCTGGCGCAGGGGCCACGCGTTCATTCCCCGCTGACACCGGGCCGGGAGGTCGTGCCGTTTTGGCACACGCCCCGGGTGCCGTTTTCCGCGGCATGTTTTTGCCTTTGCGCCGCGTATTTGCACCGCCCCGATGTGCGGGACGTGAGTGCAAACTTCCCTTTGCAGCCCTGCCTGGCGCGGGGAGGCGGGGCAATGCATGCGCTGCGCCAGGGGCCGCCACGCCAGGGCAAACTGCGCTCTCTCCTACGGGCGGGCGCCGCCGGGCCTCTCCCTGCCGGTGCCGCCGCTGTCTGAAATTGCTGTGATTACAAACCAGTGGCTGGCGGCCTGCCATGCAGGCGACAGATAAGACGTGCCGCGTCCCCACTGTCAAGATCGCGCACGGTCCCCCATGGAAGCTTTGGGCGCGGCACGCCCTGCGCGCGCCGCCGCCGCTGCTGCTGCTGCTGCTGCTGCTGCTGCTGCTGCCGCCATTCCCCACTCGCTTTATGGGCCGCGCACGCCGGTCCCTACTCCACATGCGCTGCCGGCTGCGTTCGACTGTTGCCGCCTCCCACAAACAATCGGCTCCACGTGCACCCCCGCCCATGGACGAAGACATCTTCCCCGACATCGAGCAGGACAACAACCCGCTGTTGTACAACACGTCGGCGTCCGACTCCGCGCAGCTCCACGAGAGCTTTGTGGACTTTGGCTCCACGGCGTTGGTCAACGACTCCTTGGGGCTCCTGCAGAAAATCAAGAAAATGCTCTCCAACCCGACACTCACGATGGAGGTGATCCTGGCCGAGCGCTTGGTCAACTCCAGCGTCATTGTGTACCTCATTGAGCTCCGCACCGACAAGCTGCCGGAGCCCATCATCGTCAAGCGGCGCTACTCAGAGTTCAAGTCGCTCCGCGACATCCTCGTGTGCCTCTTCCCCACCACCATCATCCCGCCGATCCCGGCCAAACACACCATCCTCACATACCTCATCAACTCGCTCGACACCACCAAGGAGCTCACCATCATCGACGTGCGCAAGCGGTACTTCAAGAAGTTTCTCCAGGACGTGGTGTTCGACTCCAACCCGGCGCTCAAAAACTGCCCCGTGGTGTGGAAGTTCTTGGACCCGAACTACGAGCTGTGCTGGGAAAACGCCGTCAACGAGCCGCCCGTCAGCCACCTCCCGCAGAACCTCCTCCTCGCAAACCCGACAGACCCGACCGACCAGAACGGCTTGTACTTGCTTCTCCCCTCGGTCAACGGCTTCGACGTGCACTCCAGCGACAACTTGCCGGCGCTCAGCAAGCTCAACGACGACTTGCGCAAGTTGCGCAACGAGGTCAAGTTGTACCACCTCAAGGAGTCGAAGCTGCCCGAGTTGGAGGACACCGCGCTGGTGTTTGGCGACATCCCGGCGGAGCTCATCAACTTTGAGCGCAACTTCCACCAGAACATCAAGGTCTTGGGCGACCTCCACAAGCTCAACTCGAAAAACATCCGCAACTTGAAGCAGATGATCGATGTGTTGATCGAGTTGGGCGGCAACTTGAACAACTTCTCGTTGCAGATCCACGAGTTGGTCACCAGCGACAACAACCAGCTCTCCGTGGCCATTGAGCGCTTCGGCTCCACCATGGACTCGAGCTTCCTCAACTTCGAGCATTTTGTCCACAACCACGTGATCCCCGAGTGGGAGGAGCCCATCAACCAGTTCTCCCAGTACTACTACTCTGCATTACAGTTGGTGAAGTTCTACAAGTACAAGCTTCTCCAGTACAAGCTCCTCTACAAGCTCAAGTTCAACAAGGTGCAGGAGCTCGCCAACTCGACCACGGTCAACGGCCCGTCGCTCAAGCATTTGAAGGACTTGAACATCAACAGTCCGTCCATCAGCTCGGCGATCGAGCGCGTGGAAAAGCAGCAGAAGAAGCGCACTCTTCACGGGAAAAAGTCCTGGTACGGGCTTTTCGGCGGCAACAAGACAACCTTCACGTTGCCTGACGAGAGCCACCGCCTTCCGCCCACCGCCAACCTGGAAGCATCTGCATATCCGCCCGTAGAGGCTAACACAAACTACCAGCACCGCGTGCAGCATATTGAAAAGGAGCTACAGAAACTCGACCAGCTCATTGAGTTGTTCAACGACGACATGGTGAAGCTCACGGAAGGGCTCCGGACGAACTTCGAGGAGTACACGCAGAAAATGGAGAGGAAGTGGCTTTTGGCGATGTTGGACTTCATCAAGGCGGGCAAGCAGTTGGCCAGCGAGAGCCTTGGCGACTGGCGGGAGCTCCGCAGCTTCCTCCTGGCAGAGGCTGCCTAACTCTGTTCTCCAGGCGCCTACAACATACATCGCACTGGCCCCTGCTCCTATGATTCAACTTGCGGGCTTCTACAATTACATTGACCTTGAACGAGGGTCAGTTGTTGATATTCATCTCTTGTTGCACATTTTACTTCTTCACACAACCCAATTGCACGCTGCTTTGCCCTACACCACACGCATTCTGACGTGGCAAGGAGGAATACTTTTGCAGCCTTGACTCGTGTGTGCATTTGCCAGCTTTCGAGCGCGCTTATATCCTGTCCTCCTGCACTGGTGGTAGAGTTGGCTCTTTTAGTTATATGACAGGTCCTCTTGGCTCGAACGAAGTTCCAGTCTTTCGGCTGTGTCGGGTGTTTCGTCTCTACATCAATCTTGCTGTCGCCCCTCCTCAATTGCTCATTACTAATAGGCTGCACTCAATAGCCCTTCACTTCACTTAACTCCATTTCACTGTGTTTTCGCTTCGTCTCACTTCATTCCACGCGAAACGTGCAAACGGCCCTTGGTGGCAAATCGGGCCCCTTTCAATTGCTGATTTTACGCTAGCCACACTTTTCCGTATCGCACAATTTCGCGTGGTAAATGGTGGTATGAGATTTGCATAATGTGGCTCAACTGTCGCAATCTCAGCTGCGGCTTATGCACCCCGCGCTTCGGATATAAATGTGCCACATCTTGCAACAAGTGAAGGTCAGTTTTCGAATCGCCGAAAAAATCTAGCTCCAAGAAGCCTCTTTCAAATGTCGTTGCAGGGTGATAAGTTCAAATTGTCGGACGGAACCTTGATTCCGGCCATCGGCTACGGTGTGGGTACCAAATGGTACAACCCCGGTGGCCCCATCAGCCAGGAGTTGGTGGACTCGCTCAAGCTTGCTTTGGATAAGGGATTTGTCCACATCGACGGCGCCGAGATCTACGGTACCGACCGGGAAACCGGGCAGGTTTTGAAAACCGTGGACAGGTCCAAAATCTACGTCGTGAACAAGCACCAGGGAGGGTACGCCTTCGAGAACAGGCTCTCGCCCCACGGGTTGCCCTACGAGTCCTTGAAGTACCAGTTGGAGCAAGACTTGCAGTTGGAGTACGTGGACTTGTACTTGCTCCACGGCCCATACTACGACATCGACAAGAAGCACACCTTGAAAGAGGCGTGGCAATCTGCGGAGAGGGCCGTGGACGACGGCTTGGCCAAGGCCATTGGCGTGTCCAACTTTGCGGTCGAGAACTTGCAGGAGTTGCTTTCTTTCGCCCGGATTAAGCCTGTGGTCAACCAGATCGAGTTCAACGCTTATCTCCAGGACCAGACCCCGGGCATTGTCAGCTTCACGCAGAAGCACGGCATTTTGGTGGAGGCGTACTCGCCGTTGGCGCCCATCTACAACAAGGAGCCTGGGGAGTTGATTGAGTACTTGGAAGAGTTGTCGAAGAAACACGGCAAGACCCCGAGTCAACTTTTGTTGAGGTGGGTGTTGCAAAACAACGTGTTGCCGGTCACCACGTCGGGAAAAGAGGAGAGAATCAAGCAGTTTTTGGAGATCTTCGACTTTGTATTGAGCCCGGAGGAGCAGAGCACCATTTCCGAGTTGGGGAAGAAGCACAAACCCTACAGACAGTACTGGAACGAGGTCTACGCCAAGTACGACTGAACCGCTGACTCTTGGGATGCAGGCTTTGTTACCCGACGCCCAAGTAGTTGAAAATAGAATTTGAGATTTGGTTCCTCCGCCTTTTATTGTAGTATCTCGTTTCTCAGATCGAGGTATCAAGCCCGACAGCAGTCTGCTCCAAAATCGGTTATACAATTCAGTTCTATTCGCCACACCAATTTCATATCAACTTCTAAACCAAATCCTAGATTATGGCTTCTGGTGGTAAAACTGATGACTGCAACGAGAGAAGGGACATGTACTGGCTCGCCGAAAAAAAACTGTCAAAGTAGGCAAAGTCCGGCTTCGATAGTATTTCGGCAGACATTGTAATCGGAGATTTTTAGATGCAATTATTACACGCCGGTTCTTTCTTGTCATTGTCAGGTAACACATAAGGACTCGAACTGCAACGATACTACCCAATTGAGACGACATTTCAGGAATTTTGCCTTTATTTGCGGTTCACCTTTCGTTCTTCAAAATAACCGCCCTGAAAATCAGGTTGACATTGACGACTGTAGATGAAAGCTTTCGGGTGTTGCCTCAATTTGCCGTAATCCGAGGCCAAAGCTGCAAACACCTGAAATTGTTGCTCCTGTGCAAAATCATAAATTGCAAACAAAGACAAAATCAATCGGCATCACTCAAGATTCTTTATATCTCAAGCTTTCCGTAAATTCCGTGTCTCTTTCGTTTCGTCCCTCCGTTCCGGTGCCTCGCACGACCCTCGCCACTAACAACCACCGAGTCTCAAACTAACGCCAACCACTTTCCTGGTTAATTGAGACACCGCACAGTCCCCGATTGACCCACAACCGTCTCAGACCTGCTTCAGCTTACTAGCTCTCAGACCGCCAGACGCACATCCCCCTAACCCGCCCACTACACAATGTCTGCTATGGATATAGACGCTGACTCGGCCTCTGTGTTGGCCAACTTGCGGCTGCACACGGAGAACCCGGACATCATGCAGGTGCTATATCAGATGGAGGACTTCTACGAGAGAAAGCTCTGGAACCAGTTGTCGTTGGCCATGGACGAGTTGCTTGCCATTCCCGAAAGCAAAAACGACCACTTCCGGGAAAAGATCTTCGACCAGTTCTTGTCGCGGTTCAAGACCCAGCTCAACTCCATCAAGGTGGTGGACTTCTTGTTGCGCTCGTTCGAGGACCCCGCCGCGTGCTTGCAGAAGTTGCAGGCGTTGAAGACGTCGTTTGTTACCGACCTCACCAACAAGCTCTTGTCGCGGAGGCTCACCGCCACGGAGCAGGCCATCAACGACGACGAGGCCATGGTGTACATCCGGTTGCAGATTGCGCGCTACTCGTTGCTTTTGAACGAGGTGGCCGGTGCAGAGGAGATCTTGGAGTCCATGAACGAGAAGTTCACCACCGCGTTGCAGAACGAGTACAGCTCTAAGATCAACGCCGCCTACTACTTGACCAAGTGCCAGTACTGCAAGATCAAGGAGAACTACAACCAGTTCTACACCAACGGCTTGTTGTACTTGTCGTCCACAGACACGCCCATGACTCTTGACGAGCAGGTGTCGTTCTGCCACGACCTCTGCATCGCCGCGTTGTTGGGCGACAAGATCTACAACTTCGGCGAGTTGATCCTCCACAGCATCTTGGGCTCCATCAGCGGCCCGGAGAGCCCCTACCACTGGTTGCACAACTTGATCCAGCACTTGAACGCGGGCAACTTGGAGAAGTTCACCAGCGGGCTCCGGGACGCGTACGGCAAGTCGCCGCAGCTCGAGCACCACGCGGAGTTCTTGCATCAGAAAATCGTGATTATGGCGTTGTTGGAGTTGATTTCGTTGAAGCCGTCCAACAGCAAGACGTTGCTGTTTGCGGAGATCAGCGAGGTCACGGGCGCGGCCGCCGACGACGTGGAGTTCTTGATCATCAAGTGCTTCTCGCTCGGCTTGATCAAGGGCTACATCAACCAGCTCGAGCACGTGTTGATTGTCAACTGGTTGCAGCCGCGCATCTTGAACCGTGACCAGGTCAAGACGCTTTACAACCACCTCATTGAGTGGGACCGGACCGTGGAAGGCTTGGCCAAGGACGTGCATGCCAACGGCGGAACGGTGTGGGCCGGTGTTTAAAGAGATACAGATGGTTGTCGCCGACACCCAATGTTGGAAGGAGCGTATCACGGTCACTCACCCCCTGGATTTCGCTCAGACACGGCAAGGGATGCATGATTTCGAAGATTTCATATAGGAGAAAGAGAGAACAACTTTCCAAAATGATAGATTTGGAGGTATTGAAAGAGACAGACTGTTTCACCCAATCGCCATTTCGAGACTGTAGCAGACGAATTCCAACCGCGTGAACTGCATTCATTGCCCATTTACGGTTGCGGCAGTACGAGCCTGGTGATGGTAACGCTTTTTTCAAATAATCAGCTACAACTGTGGCGGTCCCCCGATGCAATCGGGTTTCGCCAAATGTGAGCGTACTGCGGTTTCTATGTACTGCCATGTCTGCGGCAGCACTAGATGACTTCTTACTTCAACCTGTTGTCGCCGGAGTCATCTGTTTTCCCCTCGGATCTCGCCTCTCTCTCCTCGTCCTCGTCGCCAAGTTCAAAGAGCGTGTTGCTGGTGCTGGTGGCCGGCGCCTCCACGTCCATCTCGCCGCTGTACTTCGGCGGGTCGCTGGTCGGAGCGCCGTGGCTCAACTCGAAGCTGTCTCTGTGGCCAGCTTCCTCGTCGCTGTGGCTCATCAACGAAACGTCGTCCAACTCGAACTCGTGCCCGTGCTGGTAGCCGGACCCTTCCTCCTCGCCTTCGCCGGTCGAAAGCTGCTGGGAGGCGGCCAACATGTAGCTCGTTTCGGTCGGGCGCCACAACCAGGACACGCCCAAGAAGATGCCGAAAAAGGTGACGCTGGGCCAGAAGTCCACGATGAAGTACGAGCCCTTCCAGTTCAGCTCCACCATGTCGAGCGTGGAAGTGCTGGCGAGAATGAAGCCCGAGAGCACGAGCCCGCCGATGGTCAACAACACGGCCGCGGAGATGATGCGGAACAAGTTCTCGTACAACTGCAACTTGATCACCTGGCGCTGCTTGTGCAAGTTGCCGGTGGTGGCACGGATGGCGGACAAGATCAAGACGTAGAACGCGGTGATGGTGATCACCACGGGGAGCACGGGGGCCACGTCCCAGAAGCTCACGTTGGTGGTGTCGTCCATGCCGCCCAGCGCCATGCTGGAGTTGGTGGTGTCCATGTTGTAGGAGCCAATCAAGTAGATCATGGAGGCGGTGAAGTGGGCCACGGCCAAGATCTTGCAGCGGAGCATGACCTTCTTGGGCAACTTGAGCGTGACCACGCCGTAGCCCAAGCCGATGCACAACAACAAGAAGAAGCAGAAGGTGATTTTGGCGGAGCTCAAGAGCGACAAGAACACCACGTAGCAGCGCACAAACCACAGCGTGCCGGGCGTGCGGTTGAGCAAGTCGTAGTAGGACCACACCACGAGCGTGTCGAACGTCAAGAACGCCAACATGGCCAACAAGTACCGCTGCAACGGCAAGATCTGGTTCTGGTCGCGCTTCTTGAAGAACTGGAACCCGTACAACGCCAACGTGACCGCGTAGCAGAGCGTCAAGATGCCGTACGCGGGCAACTTGGGGATCTCCGACGCGCTCAAGTGGCCGAACGCGTTCTGGAAGTTCACGTACCCGCGGTAGTGCCCGTTGTCCGAGAGGCTGAACGTGGACACGCAGTAGTAGCCCGTCTGCACCACGTGGTACGTGATGTTGGCCGCGCCCATCTGCGCCAACTCCGCGGCCTGCACCGTGCTGTTGGCCGCCTCGTCGCCCACCAAGAACTGCGCGTACTGGTCCAGCGAACAGAGCCCGCCCGCCACCGCAGCATCGTCACACACATACTTGCGCCGCCCGGTCTCCGGGTCCATGATGCCCAACTTGTCCAAGTCCTTGTACTCGAAAATCACGTAGCTGACCTTGGTGCCGTCGATGGCCGCCGCCTTCGGGTGCTGCGGATCCACCTTCAGCAGGCCGAGCTCGCTGAGATAAATGCCAATGTGGGGCACCTTGCTGCCGCCCCAGTCTTCCTTGGCATACATGCCTTCGCATACCTGCCGGTAGTACCCGTCGTCGAGCTTGATGTGTTTAGCACACGCAAGCGCTATGAGCGCCAATGCCGGAAACAAGCGCATTGGAGGTTGGATTTGTTGGAGTGGGGCTCGTTTCCGTGCACTCGGCGCGCCATGTGACCCTTCGTCACGCGCGCGCGGTCACGCCGGGTACGGTCACGTGATCCAGCCCGGTCTATTCTTAGCCACCGCCACTACTGGTGTTTGCCTGTGTGCCAATCCATTGTTATGCTGAAAGCTAAAGGCTAAGTCATTGTGATGCTGTAGCTTGATGGACCTCTCCTTCTTCTACGCCAACTCGTCGAGTCGCTTGAGGAGCTTGCTCTCCACGTCCGTCCAGTTGTCCACCAAACCCTTGTAGAAATCAATCTCGTGGTCACAGAGCTCCGTCATCGACCTCTTGAGAAGCACCTTGTTGAACCGGTCCCAGTTCGGGTACTCCTCGTTGATGATCCGGCTGGTCAAGTTGTTCACCAACTGCGTCTGTAGCTCGATCTCGCCCTCCAACTGCGCAATGCGCTGCCGCAACTTCCACTTCTTGTTCTCCGACTGCGAAGACCCAATGTGCGCCGTGGCAGATGTCGACAACGTGTCCTTGATGAGCTGCGTCGTGTTGTTGACGATACCGCCGTTGCTGTGGCCCAAAAGCGTCGGGTTGGGCGGCGGGCTATGCACGCTGTGGCTGTCGGCCATGCCGCCGCCGATGCTGGCCAAGTCATTGCGGGCCTTCTTCAAGTAGTCCTGCAAAACCTGCAAGTCAATCTTCTTGTTGTGCTGCAATTCAATCAAGTCCGTGAGCTTGACAATGTACTTGGCGCAGTCGCGCAACGATACCAAGAACGACTCGTCCACGTACTGGCTCAACTCAGCCCAGTTCTGCAGAAAGTAGGATAACGCCTCCGAGAAAATCTTGAAGTTGGTGGTGTTGTTGCTGAGCCCGCTCTCTATGCTGGACACAAATGATGAGTTGGAGTCTGCCGGGGCGTCGGTGGTGGTGGCCGACTCGTGCAACAATGCTAGTTTGTTGATCTGTGCCAGGAACAGCTCGTAGTCGCTTTTAAGATCGGAGTTTTTCTTGTTGAGCTTGGAGAAGATGCGGTCCAACTTGAGCAAGTTCTCATAAAGCTTCTTGAGCTTGTCGCTGATCTCCAAGATGTCCTTGTTGGTCTCCCGCTTGTGCTTTGAGGACGTGAAGAAGTTCATCACCGTTTCCGTCATCAACTCCTCGTTCACCACCTTCCCCACAATCGAGTCGTCATCTGTTTTCGAGATCTTGAGGTTCTTGGTGAACGTGGCCCACTCGGCCGAGTCCGACACAAAGTAGTGGAACACAGACAGCTGCGACAAGAGCTTGTGCTGACAGATGAACGTGACGAAGCGGTCGAGCGAGTGCAACCGCTTGTGCACAAACTGTGTGCTGAAGGTGTCGCCCGTGAGGTACTTGATGTTCAGCTTGGGCGGGAGCGGCGGCACCAACGCCTGGGGGAAGTCTGACGCCAAGCAGTCGTGGAGAAACCGGAAGTCGCCGTAGCGCCGCCGCACCTTGAGCGTGACGGACTCCTCGGCCGCTTGGCCCAGGAGCTTCTTGATGTCCGGGTGGTTTGTCACCGTGGTCACGAGGTACGAGATGAACGCCTTGGCGTTGCCGTCACGGTCGCTTATCGGGTTACTGACCTGCAGCGCCACCGTGTACTTGGCGGCGGCAGCCTCCATGGCCGCCAACGCTTGGATCTGTGCCTGCACGGCGCCCTCGCCCCCCAACTCCGCCTTTCCCGCGGTCCCCACAGGGCCCTCTGCTGGCTCAGATGTGCTTTCAGGCTGCAGGTGGTTTGGCTGTGGGTTGTTGGGCTGTGTGCTGTTTGTCTGTGTGTTGTGTGGCTGCGCGTTACTCTTCTGGGCGTCCTCGTCGTCGTATTCCGCCCGAACGGGGTCTGGCGTCCGGGAGTCCGACTCCGCTTCAATGCTTTCTGGTGGGCTGTTTTGCTTGCGGCTGGAGGCGTCCAACTCGGATTCCTGGTCGCTCGAAGGGAGCTCGTCGGAGAGGCGCAAATCTAGATTCCCGCCCGCGGACTCGCCGGGTTCATGCGGTGTGTTGTTTTCTGTCCAGGCGGCCTGGTCTGCGTCGTGTTCGGTGGCGGCAAACGGGGGGAGGAGGTCCAGCGGATCTGCGCCGTGTGATTGGTCGAATCCGTGCTGGGCAGAGCTTTCCAGAGCGTCTCGGTCCCATCTGACCGACGTGAAGTCCATGGGGCTGTCACTCATTGTAGTGGTGTAGTGGTAGGTCAGGGGTGCACGCGAGGTGCGCAGCCGAGACAAAAGCCCAGGGCAAACTCGAGGGTCTGAATATTCGAGTGCCGTTTTTTCGATCCGGTGGAGTTTTTCTTGCTTTATTTGCTGTTGGGCTGCCGACCCGGTGATTGTCTGAGTTGGGCGAGTTGATGTGTTTGCCTTTGACAGCTCCATGTACTGGTCACACTACCCTACTGCTCACTGCTCCCCAGCAGGTATGTGCATTTTGGGTGCAATTGTGAATTTGCTGCTGCTGCGAATATTTTGCTTTTTGGCTTTTCCCGGCAGATCAACTGTATTTGAAAAACTAAGCCAGGAAGAAATTCAGTATGACTAACCCGAGGGGACTTGGGGTGGCGACGGTGCCCTCGGAACTTGCAAAGGCAACCCGACAATGTACCACCCGACGATTTAATCCACAATTCCCTCCCATATTCACCTCCCGATAAACCACTTCTTTCACTGCTCTCGATGGCTCAAACTGAGTTGCACGTTGAAAGACTTGAGCAAATTTTTCACAGTGTGAGGTCCATTTCAGCCAACAGCCGTCAAATCCAGCCTTTGGACTGAGCGAAGCACACCGATAACTGCTCTTTGTAGGGCATGAGAGCCGAAGTTGTCCTTACATGGGGCACCTTCCTCAGTCATGTTCTCTTCAACGCGATTCGAGCCTACCTTTTGTTGCTCTGCAATGCCCCAGTAATCCAAGAGCCAACAACTTCACTATTAAACGTGTTTTGACGAACAAGTAAGCAAAATCTTGTGTTTTCGGAGGCTTCAAGGGTCGCAAGGAGATTCTAGTTTACATTGATGGCACTAGCACCAAACAGTTGCGTCTCATCTTCGGCATACATTATCACACAAGTCATCCCGTCAGTACATGGCGGCGTCTCAACAATTTTTTGATTGAACTTCTCGTGCCGCTGAGCCGCGGGCTCAGATGACCAACCAGGCCGAGGTGCCGACGATGGCGACGCCAATTAGCGCCGTGATCAAACTGGCCCCGGCGCGGTCTTTGGCGCCCAAGCTGAGCGGCAGCGCATCCTGCGCATTGTTCTCGTAGCCCGCCGCCGGGTTGCCCGCCGACGTGCCGCCCGTGTTGGCCGTGTACGGCGCCGGGAGGTCGTGCACGCGCAAGTTCTGGATGACCTCCAAAGCGCTCATCTGCTCGCCCAAGCCCCACACACCGTCCCAGGTGGTGTTCGTCCACGAGAGACCACACGTGTGGCCGTCGGTTCCTCCGTTACACGCGGACCACGCGGCGGCGTTGGCCGAGTCCACGAGCCACGTGCGGATGGTTTCGGTCGTCTGCGGCACCAACACCGACGTCAAGCCCAAGAAGCGCGAGAAGTACGCCTTGAACGAGCGCTGGTCCGTGTTGCACGTGTAGCGCCCGTCGGTGGGCAGCTGGCACGTGCGCTCGTACATGATCTGCGCGTCGGCCGACTTGTTGTAGAAGAAGTACAGCGACGCCAGCAAGAGGCTCAACGTGGCGTTCAACCACTTCTCCTCCTCGGTGTAGTTGTAGAGGTACGCGCAGCCGGCCAACATGAGCCCCTGGTTGTACAGCCACACGTAGCGCGTCACGTCCGAGCAGTTGTTGTTGATCTTGACACCGTCATACACGTACCAGTTGTCGCCCTCGGTAAGCAAACCGACGCCGTACATCCAGTTGAACACGTGCTCGGCCCACTCCACGTACGAGTCGTTGCCCGTGTACCGCGCCAAGCGCGCCGCCATGTGGAACAACGCGCCGTTGGAGACCGAGTTCTTGTAGTCGTAGCCCGAGTTCCACTGGAAAATCTGCCACCTGAGCCCGCCGTTGCAGTCCGCGTAGTCCCAGCGCGCGGTCATGGTGTTGAACACCGCCTGCGCCAACGCCAACCAGCCCATGCGCGGGTCCTCGGGGTTGCTGAAGTTCTTCTCCGCGGCCGCCATCACCGCGATGCCCCAGAACGCCTGGTCGTCGTTTCCCTCCGTGGTCGACTGGTTGAGCGGGATGTAGTTGTAGTTGTCGCCCACCTGGTACATGAGCGCCTCCTTGGTCAACTCCGTGTATGTGTCGTTCTCCATGTAGTACGAGTAGTCGATCATGGAGCCCCAGGCCCCGCCGGCCTCCCACCAGTAGTACGGCCACGTGAACATGCCCACGGTTCCGCCGTAGTCGTTTCCTTCGTAGTAGTCGATGAGCCCGTCGGCCACGAGTGCGGCAGCGTTTTTGATGCTGGTGACGTTGTTTGTATCTAGCGCAATGGCGTGGACCGAGGCGGCCATAAAGAACGCTGCGAGCGGCGCCAATAACATCGTTGGTTTGGGGGCGATGGCTTGCTTTGGGTGTTTTGTCGACCGGAGAGTTCTATCCTGCAGAACTCGTGTTGGTGGTGGGAAGGGAGAAAATTCTTGATCGCACGCGAATCGGAGGTGCCGGCATGGAGCTCGCTTGACAGGGGCCACCAAATTTGGGGTTTGGCGCCGGAGACAGAAGAAAAATCGGGGGTGTTTGTCGGCCGGGCCAGCGAAGAGTTCAGATGTGTCGAATATGCTCGAAACGGCAGAATCACCGCTCCTGCTAACGAGACTGAAATGAGAGTGCAGAGCCGATGGTGCAGATTGCAGATGACAGTGCATATGGGTGCAGAAATGGAACAAATGACCGTGAATTGGAGGGACTGCCCAAAACGACCCATCGGCTCCATGATATATGAACCTATTAATAGAACTGCCGAGTAAATCTACAAGAGACCTTTCGGATTCGGAGATTTGCGATATTAAAACCAAAGTGACCAGGGTAGTGTCAAAAGCACCCCGCATACAAAGTACCGAAAATGGCAACAACAAAAATCAACAACAACCAGGTATAAAAACCAACCGCAAACAAAAACAAAAACCAACAAGTATAAAAATCGAGAAAGCGCCGAAATCGAAGCACCAAAAGAGCTACTCCGAAGCATATATCAGAGCTTGGACTTTGAGGTCAGTGCCAAGGGTGACAAACTGCAAAAACGCAGTGGTGCAATGGCTAGTTCTTGCTGATAAAACAACCGACTAGCGTGATTCATTGAAAAGTTGATCTCAGCAGTGGCTCTGTGACCTCCTTGTGCAAGCACGATCCAGAACGGATGCCTACAGTATCCTCATCTAGTCTTTTATTATTTGAACCTAACCTCATGGAGCAAAAGCCGGGTCCAAGTCGTCGGGGTCTTCGTCGTCATCATCCTCATCGTCATCTTCATCAAAGGAGTTTTCGGCGTTTTCAAGAGAGCCGGCGCCGGCGGCGTCGGTTTCCAGGTCCGACTTGCTGTCCGCGTGGCTGGCGTTTTCGGAGCCGTTTTTCAGCGCGTCCTTGTCGGCGCTCTTGAACGACAACTCTTCCTCGTTCTCGGCAGTGGCGCCCTCGGCCTCCGTGGCGCGTATGGCGGTGATTTGTTTCTGTAAGCTCTTGAAGTCCTTCTGGAACTGTTCGGAGTCGATCAGGAGAGTGAGCTCAGAGAAGATCTTGGCCGGCTCGTCGTCGAACGTGAAGCCCTTTGCGCGCATCTGCTCGTCGAGCGACTTCAACAAGGCCGTACTGTAGTCCGGCGTGGCGCGCTTGGTGAGCTTCTTGATGATGATTAAGTTTGTTTCGGTGATGAAGGCCAACTCGAGCGTGGTGGCTCCGGCCACGTAGCTCGTTCTCAAGGGCGGCGTCAATGTGTAGTGGAGCTGCAGGCTGACCTTGGAGAGCACCGGCGAGGTGTTGTTGACCTCCGCCGCGTTGCTGGACACCTTGGCGAACTTGAGCGGCGCCAACAGCGCCATCAACGGGTCCATGTAGATCAGGT
Organism: Metschnikowia caudata; assembly: GCA_008065175.1. NCBI lineage: Eukaryota > Fungi > Ascomycota > Pichiomycetes > Serinales > Metschnikowiaceae > Metschnikowia > Metschnikowia caudata. The sequence continues at coordinate 511,908 of VATF01000002.1, forward strand.
TGAACGACTCCAACATGTACTTGCGGAACTGCTCCTCGGAGTGAATCACGCGCTCGTTGTTGAGCGACTCCACCAAGTACGACGCGAGCTCGGAGATGTAGATGACGGAGTCCACGTCCTTGTTTTTCACAACCTCCAACAAAAAGTCGTTGAAGTCGGCAAACACGTTCGGCCGCGAGTAAGGGTCGCTGTAGCACTTGCGGCTCAAGCGGTACATCACGCTGATTGGGTCATCCGCATCCAACTTGCCCGCGCAGAGCTCGCACGTGGTGGGCGCCGTGAGCCGCGACCGGTCGCCCTCCTGCTTCTGCTGGTACTGCCTGTAGTGGTTCTGCAGCCGGTTGAGCGTGCTACCTAGCAGCATGTCGCTGCGCTTGATGGCGGCGGCGGCAATGGCGGCGGCCGTGGCCGACAGCGTGGGCGGGAACATGCCCGGGTTCGGAGGCATCTGCTGGCCCATCGGCGGCGTGCCGAATGCAGACAGCCCGGCCGAGCCTCCGGGCGGGTAGCTGCCCTGGCCGTTGCCGTACGTGTAGTTGTAGTTGGCCGCGGCAGCGCCTCCGGCGGGGAACTGCGCGTTGGGCTGTTTGTAGATGGCAAACTGCGTGTTGTACAGCTGCTTCAGCGGGTTGACGGCGCCCGCTTCGCGCGCGTTCTGCATGTCGTTGATGAGCTGGTCGCTGGAGAAGATCTCGTCGTGCATGAAGTTGGAGTTCTGGCTCTGCTCCTGGAACTGGCGCATGCCGTATCTCATGGTCTCTTCGGCCAACGGCTTTCTCAGCTTCTTCTTGGTTCGCTCGATGATTCTGCACTTGGCGCACGTCTTGTACTGCTGCACCTCCGGCGGCTCGTCGTCCATTCTTCTTCTTTTGCACCGCCGGCATCTTCTGACGTCTCCTTCGTAGAGCATCATTTTTGAGGGAGCTGTTTTGGGGGTGGCGCTGGGGAATATAAAATCTGCGGTGGGCCTCGGGTTGCTTGATGTGTGCGTTGGCAGCGGCCGTGTGCGTTGGTGGGTGGGCGTGGGCGGACGTGGATGGGATGCACTGCTGGATTGTTGTTTATGGAAAAAGTCGATATGATATGGTGGGTGAAGTTGGGCACGGCACGACCCATGCTAATTCCGGTGTCCCAAGGCCGGCATGGGGGCCCCGGTGGCAAATGTGGCTACGAAAAAACCCACCGGCGCCGCCGTATTTCGGGCGGCGCCGCAAACCCGGAAAAACGTCTCGCCTCGCTCACCTTTTGGCCATGGTTCTTTTATGGTGTCTTGGTCGAAGTGAGCACCACATTGAACCGGTGCCTGCACATGTGCAGGTCGAGCATCCCAGCAGAGGCATAAGCGGGAATAGGCGCCGGAGAGCGGGAAAAATAGGGTGGGTGTGAGTTGAGCGTAGAGCTCTGGTGCGATTCTCTCTGTGGCCTCCGGGGTTTTTTCCTCAGTGTGCTTTCCGAATTTTGGTGGTTGTCTGTGGGTTTGCGAAAGTGCTGGCTGGGCCAGTTTTCCCCGAACTTGCAATAACTATGCGAGCTTACAAACCACTGGCTGAACACAATGTGGAACGAGGACACCGACAAAAAAAAAGAACACAGTATGAAAAATGTAGCAGCAAAAGAAAGCCCAAACGGCAAGTCACGCATTTTCGGCTGCCCGCTCCCGTCCCTTGAATTTTTTTTCTCTCTTCATGTCTCCTATCTTATCACGCAGCAAACCGGTGTACTGAAGTCTCACCCTCACTAATCACCAGACCACCATGTCCAAAATCGTCCGATCCATCAAAAATGTGGCCAACGGCTACTCTTCAACGCAGGTGTTGGTGAGAAACGCCACGTCCAACGACCCGTCGGGGCCCACCACCTACGATATGGAGGAAATTGCCTCCGCCACGTACAATACCCAGACGGAGTTTTTGGAGATCATGGACATGCTCGACCGGCGCTTGAACGACAAGGGCAAGAACTGGCGCCACGTGGCCAAGTCCTTGACCGTGTTGGACTACTTGGTGCGCTTCGGCTCCGAGAAGTGCGTGCTATGGTCGAAGGACAACCTCTACATCATCAAAACGCTCCGGGAGTTTGTCCACTTTGACGAGGCCAACAACGACCAGGGCGCGCTCATCCGCGTCAAGGCCAAGGAGTTGGTGGCGTTGTTGCGCGACGACGAGCGGCTCGCCAGAGAGCGCCAATTGGCCCGCAAGGGCGCCCGCCAGCCCGAAAGAGCCGAGAGGCCCAGAAACACCGACCCCTACGACGCGGACTTGCAGCGGGCGTTGGAGATGTCGCGCGAGACGGCCGAGCGCGAGCAGCGGCGGCACGCGCAGGGCGCCGAGGAGAACGACCCGGAGTTGCAGGCGGCGCTCAAGTTGTCGCTCGAGGAGGAGGAAATGAGACGCCTCAAAGCCCAGCAAAACACAAACTTGTTGGACTTGGACGACCAGCCACAGTACTACCAGCAGTACCAGCCGCAGTACCAGCAGTTCCAGTACGTGCAGCCCACGCAGCAGTTCATGCCGCAGCAGACCTACCAGCAGGTGGACATGTTTGGCAACCCGGTGCAGCCCACCGCCGGCTTTTACAACTATGGGCAGTTTGGCCAACCGCAGATGCAGCAGATGCAGCAGCAGATCCCACAATACACGGGGTTCCCGCCGGCGGAGGAAATGAAGCCGCTCAAGACCGGCTCCAACAACCCGTTCGCGCTTAGCGGCTCCAGCGCTTCTGCAGAGCAGAATCGCCCACAAACCTTGAACGACATGGAGACACAGGCACAGCAGTTCTACACGCAGCCACAGAAGCCGCAGCCGCAAGCGCAGCAGGTGCAACAGCCCCAGATGCCCGCGCAAAACACGCAATCCCGCTTCAATGACACTCACGAGCTCAACAACCTCTTGGCCAGCGGCACGGGCGTGGACACATTTGGCAACACGGGCGCTGCGCGCATCCCGCACCAGCACACCAAGACCGGTACTTTCATCAACTCCAGCGGAACGGGAATGAACGCCCAGCTCGGCGGGCCTCAGAGATTGAGTTCGAACGCCACGGGCAATCCGTTTTTGAACACGGGCATTGGCAACACTGCTCAGCAAGGCGCCACCCGCATAGACGCCGCTCCTACAGGATATGGGTTCGGCAACTCCAAAGACGAGCCCAGCTTGATCGACATCTAACGGCGCGAAAAACGAAGGAAGCCCGCGGCAAAATGAAAGAGAATGAGTTCGAGATGTAGTCGTAAATGTTATTGTCGTATTATGTGATTGAGTAGGCGTGGTGGTTCTGCAACTGTCCGTGGAAAATGCTCTTGACACACCAGTCCCAATCCACGGCTGTCACGCCTTCCAAAGCCGCCACTGCCTTTTTGTCCTTGGACTTGTGTGCAACCAAAATGATGTCTCCGTTCGATTGCAAGAGTGCCGACTTTTTCGTGGCCGATGAAAGCTTGAGGGTCTTGGAGTATTTGAGACCGTGCTCTTTCAAAATGCTGGCGATCAAGTCGGCGCCTCCGTTCAAGTTCGTGGACAAGTTCAACTGCACGTCCTCGAAAACGGGCGCTTTGTTGCCAAGCAATTGCTGCAAACCGTTGACTTTCCCAGACACCCCTAAGTCCTCATTGATCTGTTTGACGGAAACAACGCGGTCTAAAGAGTAGTCGGATATTTTGAACTCGGTCGTTAGATCGTCCCACAGAAGCTCAGATGTCGCTAAGCGGCTGAGAATGTCGCTCAAGTAGCTGGGGTGGATGATTCTGGTGGCTTTGCTGAGACTTTTCAAAAACTTCTCTGTTCGTAGGACCCTCGGGGCTATGATGGTGTCGATCTTTTTGCGGGGATTGTAGTCGCTGAGAATGACAATCCCCACATGCGCCAACTTGAGAAGGTCGCTTTTGGTCACCACCAAGTCCTGCTCGCAGCCAGTCATGACTGCCACAAGATGCACCTTTTTCTCCTGCTTTTTCCGCTTTGGCGCGGGCGAGTCCGACGGCGGCCTGGCCTCCTCGGTGGGCGTTTTCTGTGATTTGGGAGCGATGGACTTCTCCAACTGTCTCATGTAGTCCTTCATCTTCCTGGAGGATTTCGACATGGACGTGTACTGGTTCAAGTCGTCCATGTCTGAGTGAAGCTTGGCCGAGGCCTTCTGTTTGGCCGATCTTGCCGAGCGGCCGGCCACATTCTCGGTGAGTGTGTTTTCAACTTTGATGACCTCCACCTCTTGGGCGTTGGGAACAGGGGTCGCCGAAGCCGACGGCGTGCCGGTGTGTTCTCTCCCGGAAAAGTACTCCCGTGGCAGATTCTTGGACACTTCAGACTCCTGTTCGGGCAGGGAGTCCTTCCCGCCGAAAAGTGAGCTTTTCTCCACAGAGCCCTCGATTTCAGACGTAGTCTTCTGCTTGGGCGAGTGCTTCTCTCCCGACATTTGCTCAAAAGGCTCCTCGGACAGCGGGTGTTCCTCTGCACTGTCGTCAACGACAGGCGTGTTTTCGCCGTCCTGGGCCCAGCGTTTGAGGTCGTTCCTGCTCAAGCGCACCTGTCCTATGCTTGGTAGCGGGTCAAACTCCGAGCTGTAGCGAGGATCCGCAGGGTCGAGAAAGTCCCACTTGGCGAAGCACTCCTCGAGCCAGCTGGTGTTGACGGTTTTGATGGCGGGCCAGCGGGATTTGGCCGCGGCGTACTTCTCGTTGTTGGTGTGGTGCGTCACCAACACATCGTTGTTGGAGTCGAGGGTCTTGGTGAAGGTGGCGCCCATGGCGAGGATGAGCGAGCACAAGTGGTGCCTGGCGTCGCCGTTGACGCCCGTGATGCTGATGCGGAGGTTCTGGAACCGGGCCACGGGCGTCTGCGGCACGGGGTAGTGGAGCAAGCTGGAGTGCAACGGGTCGACGTAGCGCTTCATCTTCACCACGTGGAAGAGCCAGTGGAGGCTGGCCACGGCGACGGCGGGGTCTGCCGCCACGCAGGCGCGGTACTGCGGGCCGGCCCGCCACTTGCCGAGGAAAACGTCGATGTTCCGCGGGTCAAAGTCGGCAACCACGGTGCCGCCGCACAGCTCCACGAGCGACGCCACCGACAGCTCGAGGTGCTCGCTCAAGTGGTGGTCGCTGCACACGAACACGCGCTTGCCCGCGAGCAAGTCGGAGCTCTCCAGCGGCGCGGGCGGCGCGGCCGCAAAGTTCGGCTTGCCGGTCTGCAACACGCTCGGGTCGGAGAGGAGGAACGGCGCCTCGTCCACGTGGCGCTGGTGCGCGAGGCAGTGGTCGACCCACTGCGGGAGCACGATCTTGATCTCCATGCCCTCGAGCTTCTTGATGTTGCACGCAACCACAGACTTGTTGTTGGTGAGGTCCACCGCCACGAGGTGCGTGGTGTAGCGCGAGAGCGCGTCGAGGTACTGCCCGCCGAACGCGCGCACGCCCGCGTACATCATCTCCTTGTCGCCCTGCGCCAAGTTGTCGGCGATGCACACCACCACCTTGTCCATGAACGGCGCCGGGCGGGGCGAGAAGAGGCGGTAGTTTTTGCGCTGCTGCAAGCCGACAGACGCCGAGACCCACGCGGGCGTCGTCACGGGCACGAAGCGCTCCACGGCTTCCGCGTACGCGGCAAAGTCGTACGTTTCCGAGATGATGTGGTCGATTTCCAAGCGCGTGATTGTGCTTGCTGGCGCGGCCGGCGGCTCCCGGAAAACGGTGCCTCCGTGGGAGACGATGAGCCGCTCCGTTTCGCACGACACAGGGCTGTGGGGGGCGTCAATTAAGAGAAACCGCTCGCGTGCAAACACCGCCATGATGGTGTAGTAACGCGCGCGACTGTTGATGTTGATGGAGAAATAAGCTGCCAAAAAACCGGGACAGTCCAGAAACTTGGAATTCCAAAAAAAAAAAAGATGAAAAACAGAATGGACGATAGAGGTGGGAGCAACAATAATAATAAAAAAAAAGAATGCAGGTGGGGGCACAGGGGAGCAACTACAGCCGAGGGAAAACAATACATGGAATGCGGTTCATTGACAGATGGACATGGACAGTGGTCCATGGTAGACAGTTTGACGTGGGTCAACGCGTGACTGCGAAGGCCAAAATGGTTCCGCATGAAACGAATGCAATCTCGAAGTCATGGGAAACTTGCGAGTCATGGGCGAGCGTGACTCGGACGCCATGACTTCTTTCAGAAGTGAAAATGCAGTGATAGGTCTGGGGATTATGAAGGGATGCGGCAGCCGCGGGCGGCGTGGATGCAAAGAGGCTTACCTCGAGATTTTCTCTGTGTTGAGCAGCGGGTCGAACAAATCCTTCTTCTCGCTGACGAATTTCTTGGCCCAGCTGCGGCAGACTATGCTGGCCTTCATGAACTTGCGCGTGGCGTACTTCTTGAAAAACTCGTCGTGTTCAACCGGGGACACGAGGTAGAGAACAAGAAGTTCGATGCAGTCTTTCATGTCCTCGACGTGGTAGCCGCCCGAGTAGTGGATGAGGTTGCCGTTCCACACCGGGTCCTTGTTGAGGATGAGGCGCGAAATGTACATGGCAGCGGCGGCGCAGAGCGACGGGAGAATGCCGATGAAGCGGTGGTCCACGATGGTGATCTCCAAAAGAAACTTGCCCAACGTGCGCAGCTGCACGTCGTAGTCGTCGGCCTTGGAGATGCGGCGCAAGAAGTTCATGGGGTTGGGGTAGTTGAGGTCGAAGTTCAAGATGGTCAAGATGTACTTCTCGGCCTGGAGGATCTCCTCCTCGGTGTACGAGCCGTCGGTGTAGTATGCGTAGTTTTTGACGGACGGCGAGAACACCTCCTCGTACTTGGCCGCGATGAAGAGCGACCCCGTGGCAAGGAGCTGCAACTTGTCAATCTGCACCACCTCGGCGGACATGAAGCGGTCCATGATGTTGATGGCGAGAAACAACGTCTCGGGCAACAAGCGGAACCGCTGGTGCATCTCCACGAGCCAGTCGACCAAGATGGACCGCATCTTGGGTTTCAAGTGTGTTTGCCGGAACAAGTAGCCCGGGTCGGGCAACGTCTGCTTCTCGAGCTCGTGCAAGTAGGGGAAGATCTCGTTGACGTACTCGCTCACCATGAGGGGGTCGTCGAAGTCCTCCTCGTCGAGGTCCTGCCACTCGTAGTCGGGCCGCTTGGACTTCTTGAACTTCGACGGCACGTCGGCGTCCGGCGTGCGGAGCTTCTCCGCCAAGTTTGTGCTGGACTCCGTGGCCAGGCGCTTCTGCGGCAAGCTGTGCGGCTCGGGCCCGAAGGCGGGCATGACGGGTTTTTTGGCGTCGCAGGGCTCGTCGGACTTGACAAGCTTCGAGTCCTTGCGTTCCGCCAACGCCCGTTTTTTCTGGGCGGCAAGCGACGTGGGCTTGAGAATGCCAAACTGGCGGGACACGTCGCGCAACTGCAGCCGCTCGGGCGCCTGGGCAGACGCGGGCGCCGGCATTTTGGAGGAGGTGGAAGACACCACCACGTCTTCGGGCGCCGACGTGGCGTCCGCTAAGGGCGCCGCCGCCGACGGGGCGCCGGCGACTTTTGATCTGGAGCGGGTGACCCTATATTCGTTTTCATTGTTGAGCGTGGACATAATTGGGGCGGGTCCACAAAGAGTCGAAGGCTGGAGCGGGTCGAGGCTGGAACGCGTGGAGGTGAGGGCCCTGGGAAAAAAAAGGCGGGTAATGGAATGAGACCAGACGGCACGGGGAAAGGGGGAGGAGCGAAAAGAACGGCGCGAGGGGGCCAGCGGGCGGGAGCGTGGCGGCGGGCAGAAGTGAACGGAAAGGGCGAAAATGAGAGCACTCCAAAAAAAGCCACAGAGGTGGAGACGGAGTCGGTTTTGTTGCCTAGGCGCAGAGGAAGCAAGGCCCCAGGCCCGGAAGCCCATGCGCGCTCGGCGCGGGCTGCTGCAATCTACTCGATTCGTGCACAACGTAAACACCCAGGGAATGTACGCCCTACCTTAAAGTAAGAATAGAAGTTGCTGGCACCACTGGGCTCGCGGCTGGCGGCGCCGAGCGCTGTTTACCATTAGACAGTATCCGGGAGCAGCGTGGATGCCAAAAACCGCCGTTTGCGTGGGTTCTCCGCCGCGGTGTCGCGCGAAAGTGGGCCCAGCGCCGCGGCGTGGAAACTAAGAGCGCCGAAATGAGGCAGGCGCCGTGGCATGCGGCCGTTCCACCTCCGCCGGCAATTGCGACTTAGCTGCGCATTCTGCGGTCAATTCCGCAACTACAGCGTTGTAGTAAATTCCCCACGGCAAGCCTCGAAAAGCGCCACGGTATACTGCGAGTGGCCATGTGTCACTGCACCATCGTTCTACATCGCTCTTCAAAGCGTGTTTTCTTCACGCCCGAAACTTATCATTGATTCATCATCACACCATAGGGGGGCCCATTACGTCAGATTTCGAGTTGCAGTGCCCATTTTCTGGATCCACGACCCTGGGCGATGCACTCCCCGGAATCAGCAAATTTGCGTGCGCATGCTTTGTTTATCGCACGGCCGTTCCTAGCCATGCGCGATCGCATCCCGCCCTCACGCATCGTCGTTGAACGGGCTCGAGCGGGAAACCATTTGGCTGGCTTAGGTTCGTGGCCCAAGACTTTGAAAGTCGTCAGACTTCAATGCCTTCAGTCGGCCGCCAACTTACGGGACTTCTCGTAAATGAAATCGCGCAGGGCTTCCTTGCATGGCGCGCAACAAAGCCATCTACACTCCATGAACCCGTCGCTCGATGCCTTGTTGGGAAAATTGGCCTTCTGCGTCAAAAGTCTCAGAGTACCCACGCTGCATCTGCAAGAACTTTCCACCGCGCTGCAAAGTGCTTATTAAGCCGGAGGCATTGCTGTGCTTGTGCAGTTCGCAGCCACGAGTGGAAAGTGCGCGAAGGCGCGCGCCGCTGTTTGTTTTGATGTCTTCTGCATTTGGCATGCATCCTTCCCGAACCTCTGTTTACCCCATGGTATTTTTCATGACATCACGCCTGTCACCACGAGCAATCGCTGGAATGCTTATCGGTGCCAAATACAGCGTGCGCCATGATTGCCTAAAGCAAAATGGTTGCCAAAAGTGGCTTGGGGCGGGTGCAAACAGCGACTGGCAATTACGAGCCGCCAGAGCCCCACTGTAACGCTCCATCAAACTAAATGTTCCCCTGGATCACGCATGCGTAAGGTACCAGATAGTTATTGTAAGAAGGCGGGGAATCAGATTTCGGGGTTATTGTTTGGATCACTGCCCGCAGTGTTCTGCAGCAGATCTCCGACATTCAGGGTCGTCATGACAACGCCTCGTATTTGGTCTCAGATCGAATTGCTCCACGCCCACGTACCTCTCAAGTCCCTAGTCTCCTCTCCATCCGCCGAAAACGCGTTGAATGATCGCTGCTCAGTTTCCACACTGGCACACGACTTGCACGACGAGCTGGGTTTTTTGACTTCTGGTTCCCTTGTGGGCATGGCCTCTTGCCTGATGCTGAAATGCTCGACCTCCTGGCATATTCTTTGAAGTAGACCGACAAGCTCTGTGAGCTGAGGACTGTAATTGAGCTGACTTGCAGGATCATGTTGCAAGATTGGAAAGCGAGGCCCCTGCCGCAGCGAAGGCACCAGGGTGGTTTCAGAGTGTCGACTCGATTTGGGGGCTCCAAATGTGCTTGGACCCACAAATTCATCGCCTTGTATTCCACGTGCTGATATCTCGGGCTCGGGAGCCTCAGCGGCTAGGGCGGTTCGTTCTGAGTTGCACAGAGGACTTCTTAAATCCCCGAGTAGCTCTTTTAAGCGGATCTTAATATCATGAAACAGATTCTCCCTCATTTTCTGCTTCTTTTGTGCTTCCTCGAGTCTTTCGACCATGGCGAAAAGATCGCTCATAGCCATCGAGTCGAGATTTCGGGACTCCAGGGAATATGCTTGGTTGTTGGTGGGAGCTGGTGTTGGCGCAGAGGTCTGCTTGTCACACGGCTCACTGCATTTTTGAGCCTCTGCAGCAGGCTCTGCAGCGGGCTCTGCCCGTTTGAGGTCCTCATACAATGTTTTATACTTTAGGAGTTTCTCGCGAAGGAGCTGGTTCTCGCGTGCCGACTGAGGACTCTTCATTTGCACGTTGTGGAGTTGCACATTCAACGTGCTGAGTTGCTCTTTCAAAACAATGTTTTCCCTGAGCAAGAGCTCGTAGTCGCCCTTGGTGACCTTGGCATCATTCTGCTCGCTCACCATAGAGTCTAGGCGCTGCTGCAACGCCACGTTTCGAGCTTGTTCCAACCGAAGACGCTCCATTAGCTTTTCGGTCGCAGACGCCAGGAGTTTCTGGAACCGCTCGTTGTCCTTTGCTATGTTTGCAAGTCCACCATCAAGCAGACGGATGTTCTCGACGTCGCTCAACAGAAAGGTGAGGTCTATATCATTCATCCCCCTTCCCCTTTGGGTAAATTTCAGCGAGCGATAGTTGGCATGTGGGTATAGCGGAGACTCAAGCGGGGTTGGCGGCAGTGATGGCACCAAAGACCCCGTGCTCGTTTCAGGTGTGTCGTCGTCTAAAGGATCGTGGAGCAGAATGAAGTCATACTCATCATCAATATGCGTGGAGAAGTGGTTGCCAGTAGAGGGGTGGACTTCGTTTGCGCGTTTCAAATACGCTCGGTAGATATCTTCTGTCGATTCCATGACTTAGATGTATGCTCCTGTCACACTTTATATCTTTGAAAGTAGTGTTGATGTTTCAGGTGCGTACAGATCCACCCTCACACGCGCACCCTAGACGCGCACATGTAAGGGTACTCCAATTCTTTGCAGCTTTCCGGCGCGACAAAGACGGATTCGGTTTCACCCAGTTTGCAAACTGTTTCAGTGTTGATAACTCCAGCTATATTAGAAATAATGGCACCCTGATCCTTTCTGTGTGCCCCATGAACTACCCGGCTCCACCGGTCGGAGACCACATGAGCCACGTTGAGCAGAAGGTCAATCGCCTTCGCGCCTTTGAAATGAAAGGCGTGAATACGATTCTTTCCAAGGGGGCGAAACTCCAGAATATAGGCGCTTGCTGACGTTTTGAGGGTAGTTTTTCTCGATCTAGCCAGGATCTTCCACCCCTTTATGTCAAATTTTCTCCACGAAGGTAATCGTTTCTTCAACTCCTGTAATACTCTCGACGCCAAAGAGAAGAATGCTTGTTTCAATCCCGACAACTCACCCACTGTACATAATTGATGATTCTCGGTCGAAACAAGCAAATCAGTGGACCTAAGATGCAACGGAAAACCGGAAGTGCCCAGATCTTTGGTCACCAGAAGCAAAAATACAACCGAAATAGCGAGCAAAATGAAGTTGAGCGTTTTCATGAGTGACTGAAGAAGAAGCACACTCGACAGAAGAGAGGGGCACAGGGAAAAGCGCGTCGATGCAACACGGCTGCTACATGGCTGCAACACCGCGAAACACCAACCACACCATTCCTCATCTGCACGAAGCTACTTTACTAATTAAAAGGCAATATCCCGCCGCTTTCCCGCTCTCAATTTTCAGGGCATCTTTCATTTGTTCGATTATCCTACTCCTCCACATGCACGTGCACCAAGTAGTCCAAGGTCTTAACCACGGCATTGATGTGCCACGGAACTAGCACCTTGAGCTCCGTTTCTCGCTGGAGCCCAATGCCGTCGCGATCGCAAGTCCCCAAAATATCGTTGAGCACAATCAACTTCTTATACTGGTTGAGCAAAATCTTCATCACCGCATTGAGATTCCAATAGGCGGAACAACTGAGAAGCGTCACCTCAAACACCATGTAACGGGTTTCCTGGTCTGTGGGCTGCGGTGCAGCCTCCTTGATCAAATACCCGATTCTCATTCCCAACCTTGTGGGCGAGTTGAACGACGGAAGAGAAGCGGTTGGAATCACTCCCAAAACGTCATAGCTTGTGTCCTTGATACAGCTCTCGCCGTCATTCGAGCCGGTTCCGTCCAGCGGCGAAAGGAAAATCGTGGACGCGTTGATGTACTGCTGCGGAGAGTGGAAGGTTGCGTTCAACGGTGAGCCGGCCAAGTTCAAGATGTTGTTGGGAGAGCAAGTGGAAACCGTGCTTCCGTTGGTTTTGAAGTCGTTCTCGCCTCTCTTCTCGCCGTTCGTGGCCAGCTTCTTTTTGCTGTTGCTGAACAAGTACTTCGGGAGCCGGTTGGTCGAGAGCACAATCAAGGAAACATCTTTGTACTTGGCAGTAAGCCTTTTCCAAAACACGAGCTCGTCGTCAGGAATGATGCTGCTGATGCGCGTAAGCACCAAGAACTTCTTCTTGCCTGAGCCTCCGGTTCTCTGCAACGTCTCGTGGTTTAACTGCTTGAACAAGTTGTTGGAGGCTTCCCAGATATCGGCGATGATTGCACCCAAGTCGTGCGCTTGCTTATCATAGCCTGCTTTTAGCGAACAGTGCCACGACTTCACGTGGGTGACGAGCCCCAAGTGGTCGGACCAAGCGGCAGAAATCCAGTTTTTGTCAATGGATCTTTCGTACGCAACATGGAGAAACAAGTCGTCGTTGAAAGCCGTGCTTGAGCCCTCCTTGTTGAGTTTGTTAAGGAACTTGAAATTCAAGGACTTCGGCGGCTCCTTCACAAGCTGCGTGTAGAGCTTGTTGGGGGCAGTCATGTTCGGGGCGTGGGCATCGTTGTTAGGGCATTTGTTGTAAAGGCTCATGGACAACCTCGAAAGCTCCAACTCAGACACTGCTTTCGGCAAACACCGCCCGCCAGACTGCTTCGCAACAAAGCTCCAGGGCACCGTGTGGGCGAACACGTCCACCAAAGACAACTGGTGAGTCTTCAAGCACAAGGAAAAGTTGCGGCAGATTTTCGAGATTTGCAACGTGGAGTTCATGTTCGGGTCGAAATTGACAAACAACAAGAGGAGCGGCCGGTCGAACTCGAACCGGTTGCTTTTGTTGATGAGGTCCAACTTGATCAACTCGACCAAGTTCTTCAACCGCTTGTTCAACTTTTTGTAGTACTCAGTGTAAGCGTGATCACCCGAGTCTTTTTCAACGAGAAGAAGACCATTGGCGATACTTTCAAGGTCCGGCCTTGTTTCTGACGTTTGCAAACTCAACTTCATGATGCTTCCCAAATGGTTGTCCCTGTAATTGTTTCTCAACAACTCCAAAATGCCAAAGTTGCTGGGCTCGAACAAGCTGCTTCTGTCGATCTGGGCGTCGCTCTCGGAGATCATCAACACTTGAAATTGTTTCGGGCCGCTCACGGGCTTGAAGTCAAAGTACTTCCAGAACCGCGTGCCGATGAAATTGAGGTTAATCTGATCGTTTTTGTTTTTCAACACTTTGGCTTTCACCTCGGTCAAACTGAAAAGCGCATTTTCATCGGGCTTGGTTTCTGGGCCAGTGTCCGTGATGGCTTCATGGTACGATCTGAATGTCGCCTCGTTCTCGTTTGCCTGTGGGTAAATGGAGTCCCAGTAGAGCGAAGAAGGCTGCTTCGATTCCGGCTCTTCAGCGACTTCATCTGCTCTGCCATCATCCAAAAATGCAAGTTGGTTGTCCAAGTTGGTTGGTTTCGGTGTGGACTTCGCGGATTCGTAAGAGCCCTCTCTCATGAACTCACCCAAGCTGATTCTGTAGCAAAGTGGGAAAGACGACAGAAAGATATTGGATACTCGGGATGAAACAACCCCGTCGGTCACATCGGCAACCACTTCTCCGGTATGGAAGTCTGGGAGCTTCAACTTGATTCGGGAACTGAAGTCAGTGAGCCCCAAGTCAAAGACCAAGTTGGGCATGAGCCACTGCAAAAACTCATCCATATGCTTGCCACTCACAGACAACGCGTCGGCCTTGAACTCCAAGTCGTCCTCATCCTCGTCGAGGTCCATGTTGAAACCCGCGACAATCGACGCCGGGTTCCACGCGTTTGGCGTTTTGAGAAGGAACATGTTGGGTATGCTGAAGACGTTGATGCTTCGTAAAATGAAAGGAAGGCAGTTTGACGACTCAGTGATTCCGCTGGGGACCGTTTCAGAGACTGTCTTATCTTCCTTTTTTCCTTCTCTTTCGCTTAAATCTCCTGCTCCGGGTGTGATCACGTCCTGACCCATATTGCCATAGCCGGAGTTTGGCGAGAAGGGGACGCTCTGCTCGCCCAAAGTCACCGCAAGGCCAAGCGGCGAGTCGTCCTTTGGTCCAGATTTCAAATGGCCGGAACCGGGCGAGCCTTGGGCCGAGGAGGGCGCCAAAAAAGAATTTTGCATGTGTCCAGCCGTATTTTTGAACTGGTCCAGAGCACCTGGAATATGAGACGACGAGTTAAAAATATCGCTGTTGTGGGTGTTGAGCTTCAAAGGTGACGACTTGAAACCACTGTTCGATTCGTCTTCGTCTTCATCACTCTCGTCTTCCTGGTCGTTCATTTCGTCATCTTCATCATCTTCGTCGTCTTCTGCCTCGTATTCAGCTCTGTCCATCATGGCGCCGTCTTCAAGAATATCATTTTGAACCAAGGGTTCCTCTGGAGCATCGTTTCCTTTGAGAAAGTCGAACAAAGGTTCTGTCGAAATCCTGTCTTTGTCTTTCACGAAGGAAGTTTCCGGGTCATTTTCGCCAGAATCCTGCGAGTACTGAATATCGTAATGCAAAACACTGGTTTCCCTTGGGCGCTGCTTTTTGTTGCTGTCTGAACCAGCGGAATCCTCCCGATCGACATAGAACTTGCCTCCTTTGCCGTATTTCGTGTCGATGTTGCTTTTGATTTTCGGGTTGAATACGATCGGAGAAAACGAGTATGCTGAAGACTCCTCGCCATCTTTACTTTGCGGCACGCTTCCTTGGCGCGGAGCATTCGATCTGTTGGAAGATGTCGGTGGATAACTCTGAGTATTCGCCGCTTGGGGAATGATCGGGGTAGGGATCACAGGAAGGGGAGCTCCTGGATCATTGTACGACCCCGGTGTTGGGTTTTTGATTCTATGGGAAATCATCTCCTCTTTAGGAATGCTGAAGTAGGTTGCCTTGTCTTCCATGTGTTCTTCCGTCTGTTCTTGCTCCAGATCAGGAATCTGCTCTTGCTTTGGGGAGATCTCCATCGCTTCAGCTCGAGAATCTCCGTTCTGCACATCTTCTTCCATTTCTGGCTCCACAGGCTCTTGTTTCATCTCAATGTCCGAGCTGTCACCGAACAAATCATCATCGTCTTCGTCATTATCATCATTAACATCTTCAGCATTACTCGTATTGCCATGGTCAGGCACAGCTTGTGGCTTTTCGCCAATATCCCCATTGAAGTCAACTTCATGCTCGATTTTCTCTGCTTTTGCTTGTGGCGGCTCGGCCGAAGCAAAGTTGAAGCTTTCGGGTACACTGTAGCCCATTTTTTCGTCATTGAGCTTGATGTCTATGCTCATGACAGGTGGCGATGCTGTGGGGGCGTAGCCGTAATTAGTTGGAATAGAGGTATTTGAGCCTGGAGCTCCGCTTGCAGAGCCGTAGTTGGCAGCCTGGGGTTTTCGGGACTTTTGTTCCTGGCGCCCTATCGTGAACAGCAAGAAGTCGTCAATCAAGGATATCGGGTCCACAAAGGATGAGCTGTTTGAAGGCTCTGCGCAAGTCTCGGAGCTTCCGAATTGAAGCACACAGAGCTCCCAGGGCCATAGAATGTACTTTTTATTCTCAACGTTGTGGATGAATCTGGAAACCCTGGACGTTTGGTTGTTGAGGTGTTGCAAGTTGGGTATGAGCTTGACCCAGAGAATGTCCTGCCTCTCTGAAAGATCAACTTTTGTGCTCAACTTCAAGAGACGCAACACGTTTTCGCTTGCTTTCGGCGGGTTGTGCGTGAAACTCTGGGAGATGTTATTGGAGTCGTAGAGATGGCAGCGCAAGCCCGAAGGAACGACGTAGATGACAAAGCATGAGGCAAAATCCAGAAACACATGGTCCAAATTTAAGATGCTGGAGTGGAACAATGGCAAGCCTTTTCGTTCTGTGAGCGAGACTATCAAGTCGCCGTTTGTGAGAAGAACGGGGTCCACCTGGAGAATGCCGTATTGGCTGGATGTCTCAGTCACCCGCCCAATGACGTAGTTTCCAAAGATGTGGACGTGGCCCAGGGCTGATAGGTTGTACACGAGGGTTTTTTTCACAGCTTTCAAGAAAGACAAGCTGGCGTATGCCAAGAGATCGTCCGCAGACACGCCGTCTTTTTGGGGCGTCGGCCGTTTGGAGGCTGCATTTTTCAACGCTCGGGAGGGGTTCGCCAACTGGTCCACGCTGACTGTCGACTCGTAGTTCAACGAGAGCACTGGGTACAACTTCTCCAAGTCAAAGGACGAGGAATTGCCTTCCAGCAGGATCTCGCCATCGCCATGCCAGTGGCTGAACTTGAAGTAATACAAGCACTTGTTGTAGTAGGTTAGGAGGATTCGTGGATGGTCGAAGCGGATCTGGAGTTCAAGCTCCAAAAGCTCCTGGTCCGAGCTTGCTTCTTTGCAATTATAGATGGAGTACGACACATGCTTCAAGTGGGCAATCTTGTAGTAGTGGGTGAATATGCTGGAGGCGATTTTGGGATCGGCCATTGTACTGAACGGCAACCTTCAGTGATGCCGGGAAGTGAAAGGTGAAGCAGTCGAAGCCGATAGGGGTGCGGCCAAACTCAGGGAAAGGGCGAACGCTGGCGCAAGTGCGAGGGATTGACAGAGGCTTGGGCTTATTCGAAAAGCAGTGAATTGTGGCGTTTGATCGTGACGAATCGACCTGGCTGCTGCACTCGCGGCTTAACTATGGCCGCCATCACGTGACTAGTCACCTACAAGCTCCACCCCACGAACATCAACACCTACAACATGTCAGACGAACTCACCCGTACGTAACCGTTTCCGAACCCCGCAGCGACCCGCTAACAGTGCAGCCATATTGAAGGCTTCGGACCTCGCCGAAGAGATGCAGACCAAGGTCTTGGAGTTGGCCGTGGACGCCAAAAAAGCATACAAGGTCGAAAAGGACATTGCCACGTTCTTGAAGAAGGAGTTGGACTTGTTGTACGGCGCCTCGTGGCACGTCATTGCCGGCAAGTCGTTCGGGTCCTATGTCACCCACGAGCAGGGTTACTTTGCATACTTCTACATTGGCGACATGGCCTTTCTCATATTCAAGAGCTGAATGGCGTAGCTATGGCGTGTAATAAACAATCCAACCGTTACTTCAACTTCTCCTCTTGGCCACTCAACAACGTGAACACGGGTGCGCTCAACTTGTCTCTGCCCTTCAAGAAGTCCAACTCCATAACAAAGAGGTACTCGGAGATGTTTCCACCAGCTTTGGTGACGAGCTCGCCGGCAGCCTTGGCACTGCCGCCGGTGGCCAAAATGTCGTCGACAATGACAACGGAGGCGCCCTTTGGAATGACGTCTTGCTGGAGCTCGAAAACATCCGTGCCGTACTCCTTCTTGAACTCGGCAGAGTAGGTAGCACCGGGAAGCTTTCCTGGCTTTCTGACCGGGACGAAGCCGGCGTTCAAGGCCAAGGCCAACGTAGGGCCGAAAAGAAAGCCTCTGCTCTCCAAACCCACGATGTAGTCCACCTTCTTGTCGCCCATGTGCAACTTGAAAGCTTGCACCAACTTGTTGAACAGGTCAGGCTTGGCGAAAATGGGCAAGAAGTCCTCGAAAAGGATGCCTTCTTGAGGGAAGTTAGGGAACTGCTTCAAGTCGCCTTTCAACTCGGCGGCGAGGGCCAGAATGGTGTCGGACATGGTGATGGGGAAATAATTTGGGCCTGTGGGACTTCAGCATCGAGCAACACGACACCCGTACACCACACCACCACGGTTTCGCAGCTAAAATATGCCGTGGCACGAGAGCGCCTCTTTTTTGGTCTTGCACATCACCTCTGACGACTCGTAGACATTCTCCGACAACGGCAAGCGGACCCAGGGGCCAGGACTGGTGGCAGCCTCGGCGCTGTCTGCAGGACCCAAGACCCGGTATTGCCAGCCGTCGTACCAGTGGACGGTTTTTGCCGAAACTAACTGGACCGTTTCGCCCGCCAACACATTGCACCTGTATTCGACCTCACGGGTGAGTTGCACGCCCGCCTTGCCGGCGACGGAAATCCCAAACTGCGCGGTGAGGAGGGTGATGACCCGGAATGCAAACCCCACGGAAACGGAGAAGAAACTGGTGTCGGTAAGAACAATGCTTTTCGAGCCGGACCCCGTGACTGATGAAAAACACGAGGTCAAAGGCTCATCTTCGGTTGTATTGCTTATGACAGAGCCTATTTGCAACTGGAGCCACTGGCTCGGTAGCGTTGTGTTTCCAGGGAAAAGATTTGATTTCTGGCCGTGGACAATAATGGAGCTGTTGTCAGTGCAGATGTAGATTGTGGCAAAGTCTAGGCTGCTTGGTTGCAAATCTGGGCCGCAGGAAAGCGGGCGGACTATGGGTTGGAAACAGAGAGCAAGCTGGGCAAAAACGAGAACGTGCCCGATTCTCATAAAGCAGGCAATGTGTGGACCGGGCTTTCTGTTGGTTTTGTCTAGAGCAGTATGGAGTATGTTGGCAGGTTGACCCCGCATACGGGATTTGGAAGCTGGCTAAGTGGCATTGAATGAAAGCGAAAAAAACTTCACGGAGAAACGACCATGAAAGCGGAAGCAGACTTCTAAAGAAATCCCCTAGTACATTTTTCGAGAACCCCAGGAGCTGATTAGATATTTGGCCCGTATTCGCACCCACTCCGCTCGTTTTGCGGTACGCGCACGATTATCAACGAGACAAAATTTCGTCGCTGAGAAAGACAGACGCTACTTTCGCCGCCACCGCCACAATGTCCGAAAGTGCCAAGCAATCAAATTCGCCCGCGGATTTGCTGAACGACCAGCAAGTGGCCGGCGTCAAGCGCGAGCGGGAGGAGGACGACGTTCATTCCCCTTCCGCCAAGGGCCTCAAAATCGAGGGTTCGTCCCAGAACGACGCGCCAAAGAACGACGACAGCAACGACAACGAAGGAGACAATGCATCGGGAGATGAAGATGAAGAGGAAGAGGAGGAAGAGGAAGAGGAAGAAGAGGAGGAAGATGTCGGAAGATCCAGAAAGAACAAGAGAAGATTGGCCAACCAGTTCCTTGATATCGAGGCCGAGGTCGACGACGAAGAGGAGGAGGAGCTCGAGGAGGACGACGAAGAGGCCGAGCTCTTGCGCGAGCAATTCATCTCCGACGACCACGTGGACAGAGACCCCACTGCTCCGCTTGTAGCTGACGACCGGCTCCACAGAGAGTACGACCAGCGCCGACAACAGGCCGAGGACCAGGATGCGGAGAAGTTGGCCGAGACCTTGAAGCAACGGTACAGAAAGACCCACACGGTGTACCGCGGCGACACCGCTGCCAGCGGCACAGTTTCGCAGAAGTTGTTGATGCCTTCGATCAACGACCCTGCCATCTTCGCCATCAGATGTACGCCGGGGCGCGAGAAGGAGTTGGTGCGCAAACTCTACGAGAAGAAGCGCACGTTGGCGCGCCTGGGCCGCCCGCTTGAGGTGTTGTCGGTGTTCCAAAGAGACGCTTTCAAAGGCTACATCTACATCGAAGCCAAGAAGCCAGAGGCCATCCAGCAGGCGTTGACTGGTATGGTGAACGTCTACGCCAATCAGAGAATCATCGTGCCTGTCAGCGAATACCCTGACTTGCTCAAGCAGGTGAAGTCCTCGGACGTCGAAATTGTTCCAGGCATCTACGTCAGAATCACCCGCGGAAAGTACAAGAGCGACTTGGCCATCGTGGACAACTTGTCGGAGAACGGCTTGGAGGTGCGGTGTAAGTTGGTGCCCCGCTTGGACTACGGCAAGAACGACGACTTCACCCCGGAAGGCAAACGCATCAAGCTGAAGATCAGACCCATTCCGCGTCTTTTCAACGAGCTGGAGGCCAGAACCTACGACGCAGACTACTTGCAATCCGGCAGGGGCGCCCGCTCGTACATCTACCGCGGCGAGGAGTACAACGAAGGATTTCTCTACAAAGACTTCAAGTTGCAGTTCATCCAGACCAAAGACGTGCATCCCAGCTTGGAGGAATTGGACCGCTTCCAGACCGGTGCCTCGGAGGAAGACGGCATGGATCTTGCCGCCGTGGCGTCGTCGTTGAAAAACAACAAGAAGCAGGATGGCAGTTCCGACGCGTTCCAGCCTGACGACACCGTCGAGATCCGCCGAGGCGAGCAGGCCAAGACCGTCGGTCGCGTGACGAACATTTCCATGAACGAGGTGACAATCGTCGTCACCGACGCCGGCGACAGGCAGTTGGTTAACCAGGAGTTGACTGTGACGACTAGTGATTTGAGAAAAGTGTTTTCGCTTGGTGACCACGTCAAGGTCATTGAGGGCAAGCACACTGACCAAACCGGTTTGGTCATCAAAATCGACGGCGACCTGGTGGTGTTCTTGAGTGACCAGACCAAAGAAGACGTGCGGGTTTTTGCCAACTACCTCATCAAAGCCACCGACTCGTCGGCCAGTATCGACATGGTCAACAGCAAGTACGAGATCAAGGACTTGGTGCAGCTTAACGCGTCCATGTTCGGTGTCATTGTGAAGGCCGAAACGGGCTTCTACGGAATCCTCACATCTGACGGACGTGTGGTGGATGTGAAACCCACCGGTATCGCCTCAAAGCTCCGCTTGACCAGAAGAGAACAGGTCGCCACGGACAGATCTGGGTCCACGATCCACGTGGGCGACTCGGTCAAGGAGAACGGCGGCGACAAGAGGAAAGAAGGCACCATTTTGCATATTTTCAAGAACACCTTGTTCATCGAGTCCCGCGAACTCACGGAGAACTTGGGTATCTTCGTCACCAACGCCCTCAACGTCAGCACAGTCTCCAACAAAGACTCGATGATCTCCAAGTCGCTAGGTCCAGACTTGAGCCGCATGAACCCCAACTTGAAGATTGCGCCTGTGTCTGTTCCGGGCGCCAAAATGCGCACGGGTGGCCGTGACAAGTTGATCTACAAGGACGTGGTCATCAACGGCGGAAACCACAAGGGCCTTATGGGCAAGGTCATCGAGACCGATGACGTCGATGCCAGAATCGAGTTGCACACCAAGTCGAAGAAGGTCAAGGTCAACAAGACGAAATTGAGCGTTTTGATCCGCGGCGAGTCGATTCCGTACTTGAGATTCATCGGTGCGGCCGACACCCGGCCTGGGCCAGGCGGCGCTGCCGCCCCGGCTTTCTCTTCGGGCGCAAGATCTGCATGGGGCGGAGCCACTCCGTCTGTCAATGCAGGCGGTGCTTCCACCTGGGGCGGAAAGACTCCCTCGGTGGCCGCTGGAAACGCGTCGGCATGGGGATCGGCCGGCGGCGCTTCTGCGTGGGGAACTGCTGGCGATGCTGGCGGTGCGTCCACGTGGGGAAGTGCTGCTGGTGGAGGCGCCTCTGCGTGGGGCGCTGGCGGAAATTCGACGTGGGGCGGCGGCCAAACCGAGGGCGGAAACTCGACGTGGGGCAGCAACAAGGCCGGAGGTTCTTCGGCGTGGGGAAAGACCGGGGGTTCATCCTCATGGGGGAAATCCGGAGGTGGCTCGTCGTGGGGTAAAACCGGAGGAAACTCGACGTGGGACAAGTCCGGCAAGACGTCCGCGTGGGGCAACCAAAACGGCAACAACTCTTCATGGGGCCAGAACAACGGGAACACTTCTGCTTGGGGCAACAATTCTGGCGAGAGCTCTGGATGGAACAGAAACGGTGGGTCGTCCGCCTGGGGAAATAAGTGATTTTGTTGGTATGTCTATTACATGCTTGTATGAAGAGACTGTAAATAGATTGGGCCTCGAGTTTTGTGGCCTCAATAAACTAATCAAGACAATAGGAAAGTCGCCTCTCACGGAAGTTCTTTGATAACCACATAGTATAGTTTCAGTAATACACCCACTACAGCGAATCTGACTCCGTCCTTTTTTTAATTTTCGTTGACGGACTATGTTATATAATAAAATCGATAGTTTCGGTGAAGGCCATCGTTTTGAGCCGCAAAAAGCCTCCGTCTTTCGATCCTCGTATAATGCGTTCGAAGTAACCAACCATCACGTCTTGTTTTCACATCCGGGACAGTTATGTAGCGTCTCGTGGACAAAGACATCGCAGTCTATGCAAAAGTCGTAGCTGCACTTGCTGCAGCGATAGCGGGAGCTAGTGAGCTGGGCCGAGTCGGAGTCCAGGCCCTCGGGAAATTTGAGCAAACACCCGTAGCAGTGCTCGCTCTTGTAAGTGGGCGCCACCGGCACTTCCTTGTAGTCTGCAAGCGGAACAAGATGATGGTACGATCTCGCCAAATGCGTGGAGAGAATCAACATGAGCCCGCACACTGGGCACACGGTCGGAAGACTGCAGACTCTGTTCTTGCACTGCGGGCAGATGTAGCCCACGTCGGAGCTGCTGCTGTGGCTTGAAGCGGAGTTTTGCACCACGACCGCATCTCTGGTTTCTGTGGAGCCCAAAGTGGGGTGGCACGCGCAGAGGTGGGGGAAGTTCACGCTGACCAGGCCGCCGGACGAGGTGATGGAGCCCAGGTACTTCAGGGGGAAGCCCATGCGGATGAGCGGCACACCGTCGACTCTTTCGTGCTCGGCCTCTGCCGATTTTTTGGACACGGCGAGAGGCTCGACGCAGTCCATCAAAAGCTCCTTGAAGTGCGACTCGTTCATGATAACGCCGTAGTACTGCGACGTCGTGCTGTCGGTCCGGATGTTGCTGGTGTTGAAGTTTGTCTTGGCCACGATTTCCTGGCAAATGGCAACTTGCGCCGAGAGCCCAATCACCTTAACCTTGATCTCCTCCTTGGCCAAATTGTCGATCGTCTTGTGGATGTCACCCGGGTCCGAGGTGAAGAGCGCACCGAAAATGATCAAGATCTCCTTGGAGTTTTTGGAGGTGGCGGCGCCGGGCCCACCGAAATTCACATTGAGAAGCGATCTCGAGAGCTCGAGGGCGTTCTGCAACGACGGGTCGCCTTTGGGCTCGAACCGGTTGTGCTGCCGCGACTTGAGCGTCCGGATCTTGTCGATGTGGTGCTGCGGCAGGCCGCTGACCTCAGAAACGACCTGGGCCACGCCGTTTCTCATCATCACGATTCCCATCTGCGAGATCGGGTTCTGGTCAAAGAACTCCACGACAAACTCCTGGAGGTAGCTGAGCATGGCACTGAACCGCGTCGGGCGCAAGTCCTTTTCGAGCATCGTCAGCGAGCCGTCAATCACCACCACAAGCGTTCTGATAATCCCGCGCTGGAACGGCGCCGTGGGGTTCTTCATGATTTTTTTTTTGCGGGACTCGATCATCTGCTGCACGAGCTGCTCGATCGAGTTTTCCCCCTCGGCGTCCTCCTTGACAATGTCCCATGTTCGTTGGTACTCGTCTTCCCACGCGTAGCCTCCGGAGGCGGATTTGAGGGCGGTGTCGGGGATGCGGGACCGCGTTCTTTTGGCCATGCCTTCGGGCTCCGGCGAAAGCGACATTTCCCTCAGCTCCTGGCCCAGGCCGTTGTCTATGAACTCATCGTCGGACTCCATGATTTTGGTGGTGGAGTGAGCCTGAGATGTCCAGTAGGTACTGCAGGATGCGCGCCAGTGCTGAGTACGATCGGCCCTGCAGGATGGCCGCAAGGCTAAGATGCGGTAGACGTTTACACTGACTAAGACTGACTGGTGATAAATCTTTTCGAAACTAGCTAAAAACTTTTTAGACCTTATTCAAACCTTCCGCTCAAGCCCACTCCCAAGAAATCTTGATACGTCCCAAGGAGGCATCGGCAAGAGTGTCAAATGCAGCTGGAGAGAAGTCCAAGTCGGCGTAGGCACAGGCCTCACATCTGTCAGTGACGGTGACTTCGACAGACTTGCCCTCGTAAGAGGCGATGATCTTCTTGCCACACAAGGTGTTCTTGTTGGGGTTTCCGCCAGGGGTGTAGTTGTCGAAGTACTCGTGGGACATGGCGACAATGTAGTCGGTGTCAGTGTTGACGATGCCACAAGCACCCAAGCCGGTGTCGTAGTAGGTACCGTCTCCGTAGAACACCTCGGCGGAAGAAGTGGACGATGAGGTGGAGCTGGTGGAAGTAGCAGAGGTGGAGGTGGACGTGGTGGTGTCGATCTCACTCTCAACTGGAGCAACTGTGTCGGCCGAGCTGGTGGTCTCGGCAACAGGGGTAGTCTCAGCGACTGGGGTAGTTTCGGAGACGGAGGTGGTCTCGGCAATTGGAGTGGTCTCAGCGACAGAGGTGGTCTCAGCAATTGGGGTGGTCTCGGCAATCGAGGTGGTCTCGGCCTCGGTCTCGGCCAAAGTGGAGGTGGTCTCGGCCTCGGTCTCGGCCAAAGTGGAGGTGGTCTCGGCCTCGGTCTCGCTCGAAGCCACAGCAGCAGCCTCGGTAGAAATGGTGGTTTCTGCTGCTGCAGTTTCTTCGCTTGCAGCTTCTTCACTTGCAGCCTCACTCACAACCGCAGCCGGAGTAGAAGAGGTCTGGGGGTGTGCAGAAAGGTAGTCTGCATAGCCCTTTGTGACTGTCGTGAAGGCGGTAACTGTGACATAGTCGATTTGGTACACTGGGGAGGCAGCGGCCAACGAGAGAAGCAAAAGAGAGGCTGGGACAGTGAACTTCATGGAACTTGCAAATGTGTGGGGTATCAAAGGAGGGACTTAATCCAGAAGACGGATATATAGAACGTGGGTATAGGGATGTTTAAAGGAAAGGAGCGTGGGAGACCGACGAGTGATGAATGCAGAGCTCCATTGCAGCGAGGTGTGATGTACTTATACCCTAGTGGGAACCTTGCAGGTTCACGGCTAACGTGCGCAGGCGCGCTGAGGGTGCCTAGGAGCGTGTTGCATACCCTGTTTCAGGTGCCAAAAAGCAGGTACCGCTTCTCGCAGTTCCCCCCATTGTTCTTGGACCAAGACGGCTTGGAACAACTAAATTATTCGAGGTATTGTTCGACTTCCTCTTCTCGAGTAAATTTTGAATAAATTGCCCGG
Source organism: Metschnikowia caudata (assembly GCA_008065175.1). Classification (NCBI taxonomy): domain Eukaryota; kingdom Fungi; phylum Ascomycota; class Pichiomycetes; order Serinales; family Metschnikowiaceae; genus Metschnikowia; species Metschnikowia caudata. The sequence goes on from VATF01000002.1 coordinate 536,923, forward strand.
GTTGGTGTGTTGCTGCAAACTGGACCAGTTGGTGCGAAGGGCGTCCCTTTTGAGACAACAGCCAGAAACCCACGCCGCCGCGGGCCAATAGAACATCACACCGTCAAAAGAGGCGGGACACAAATGTGACCATGGCAAACGCTGGCTTTGCACCCGATCAAGTCAAACGCCCAATGTATTGTTTTCTTGAGAATATCTAGGCGACTGACACACGCCTCATTGTCACTCGTCTCTCCTGGAGCTGCGCGAGACGAGATCATGCGGCAGGTCCCACGTCCTAAAGTCGCAGGGCCCAGATCTCGGAGTCCAGATCACAGGGCCAAGCACCCGAGCACTCCGACTGTTCTATTTTTACAAACCTTGGCGATTCGCGTTTCTTCATTGTTTGTGCTATACTCAAGAAACTGTCCCTTGCCAAGCTAATCCTCCAACTTTCTTTTCCTCGATTCGTGGCAAACCTCGCCTGTTGCATCCACACTGGGAAGGATGCTGGCTAGCTCATCGATGTCCTCGAAAGGCTCAATTGTTCCGAGCGGGTAGAGTTTTTCGAGCCCAGGAATTCGGGAAATGAGCTCCTCTGTCAAGAGATCCAATATGCTATATCCCCGGCCCAAAACTGGGGTGATTTCTGCATCTGCGCCGTCCTCCAAGTAGAATTTAGCACACCTCTCTTCCCCAAAAGTTTCGGTGAACACCTCACGAGATATGTACCGAGGAAACTGCAAGTTTGACGGGAAATCCTTGCCGTCTATGTCTTTGTTCTTTTTGACCTTCGGAACTGGCGCCGAATCATTTTCTTGAATGTAGAAACTTCTCAAAAGATGCACTGCCTCTACTCTCATGATGCCACCTATACTTTGGTAGCTGTTGTCTCCTTGAATCTTAATGACGGTTCCGTTTCCCCCAAACCGGTCATTGGCAGCACCAAAAAACACACGCTTCATCCCCATCTGGCGGAGTGCCAGGGCACACATAACGCACGGCTCGATGGTGACATACAACACCACATGTTCGAAAAATGCATGAACGGCTTCCTTTGATGCGCCCAAAAGACCGTGTTTCTCTAAAATGTAATCGATGCCCAAGAACTCAGCATGGCGGGTGCCATTCAATGACCGGTTTGTGTCGTTACACCCAAAACTTAGAATGTCGCCTGATGTTTCATCGACGAAAATGCATGCGACAGGAGTCTCGCCGTTTTTCAAGGCACGGTAAGCGACGAACGTCGCTAAAGCCATGTACTCGAAATGCTTTTGTAGATTGGTCATGTCTTCTCGGATCTACTTTTTTGAACTTTGGCGCATCAAAGAACGTGCAGACTGCGAACTCTGGGGAAGCACCAGAAAGTCAGTCTCTGCTAAACATCCCAGCCTCTTTCCAACATCAAGTCTTGTTTCGAAACTGGCGATGAGCGATCTTCTGAAGAACTTGCTAAGAAAGCAGGCTTCAGCATTTGGCCTCGAGCCGATCTCCGAACTGGCCACAAGTGAGTTGCCTCTGGCGCCAAGTTCGGTGGACGCTGGAGAGATCAAGGAGACGGGAGAGATCACGAGAAAATTGCAAACCGACACCTTTCCAATCAATGAGATATACCGGAATCCGCATACCGGGCTCGTCACCAGCACTCACTACAAGCCACCAGGCGGTTCCCAGGCACCCATATTTGTGTGCCACCATGGAGCAGGCTCTTCTGGGATGACTTTTTGGTGCATGACGAGATACATGTCTAAGAATTGGTCCGGTGAGCAGTCGCCGGGTGTCTTTGTTTTTGATGCCAGGGGCCATGGCGACTCTTCGTGTCCGGAGCCTACAAGCTTCACTTTAGAGACACTCACATCCGACTTCCGGTTCGTCCTTGACGAGTTCCTCTCGAGACATCCAGAACCCAATCCAATTTGCCTAATAGGACATTCTTTGGGAGGGTCGGTTTTGACGAATTATGTGGACCAAGAGCTGTCAAGTGAGTACACCATCAGAGGGCTCATTGTGATTGACATCGTAGAGGAAACCGCAGTCAGAGCACTTCTATCGATCTCGCTGTTCTTGAGTAGACGGCCGAAATCTTTCAACACGTACTCGGAAGCCGTGCAGTGGCATCTTCTGTCTCACCTACTACGAAACGAGGAGTCCGCCAAAGTGAGCGTTGCAGATCTACTCGTGTCGCTGCCAGACAGCAAACTTCTGTGGAAGACGGACCTCACTAAAATGTCGCTGTTTTGGGACACCTGGTTTGTTGACCTCTCGGCCAAATTCATACGCTGTGAGTTGCAAAACCAGCGAGTGTCGAAGTTGCTTTTGCTCTCGAGTAACGAAACGCTCGATAAAGACCTCATGATCGGACAAATGCAAGGCAAATATCAGTTGGTGGTATTCAACAATTCCGCCAACACTGGGCATTTTATCCAGGAAGATATTCCGAAACAACTATCGATGAGTGTCATGGACTTTATGCGGCGCAATTGCTCGGGCAATCTTCAAAACAAACAGGTTAAGCTAAATTCTCTCTGGGGAGGAAACATCAATAATTAAGGTCTATTCAATCCAAAGCAATATTCTCGGACTTCATGTCGTCGTCTCTGTCGTTAATGGCAGCCACAAACTTGTCGATATTTTTGCTTGCAAGAGTGAATCTGGGGTTGATCAAGAATGGCCTCAAATCGAAACGGTTGTCATCGGGGGAATACTGTTCCGCGTGGTATGCCGGGGTCATGGTAGTCATCTTGTGCCGGTTAATAGCGTAGAAAAACCAAAAACGCTTGACTTTCTCGGCAATTATTTCAGCGGTGTAGTTGTAAGGCGGTTGGGTCCACTCGTGATACAATTTGATGAACATGGACTCGGGGCCGCATTTCTCGACCTTCCGCAATCTCCCGAAAATCGAGAGCTCCTCGTAGGTCATTCCCATGTCAACTTCGTCAGACTGAACATAGTTCTCGGTGATAGGTTCTAATTCTGCGGTTGGTGTTGCGTCCAAAAATTCTCTCAAGATGGGCAACTTGAACAGATTTTCTGCCCAGGCAATGAACAATTTCAAATCTGTCTTGGAAATCCCACCGATTGGATTGATGTCCGCACTGGAACAATCGTATTTGGTCAAGTACCCTCTCAAGCATTCGTCGACATTAGCACTGCCCAATACTAAAAGCCCACCTTCCTTTTTCCTACACCAAGGCAAGAGCTGGGCAAACAAGTAGCTGAGAACCATTCTCAAACGGGCCTGGATGTTCTGTAGAGCCAAGTTTTCGGTTTGAGAACCGCCAAATACCTTGAAAATCGGCTTCTTTCCTGTTGCAACCTCAAACACGCTGACAACCGAAGAGACTAGAGTGTCCATGTTCATATCAATGTGGTAAGAGCCAAGCTTAGAAGACAACTCCTTAGCTCTAGAACGAGTCTCCGTTGAAGAGTTGACAGTTCCCATGAATGATGTGTAAAATATCTTGTCTGCGATATCTTGAGGGGATTTTGGCACAAACTCAGCATCTTTGACGATGGCACGGAGATCCTCCAAGACATTGTTGTTTCCACTCTGTACCGCTTCGGAAACGAGTCTGCACATCGAATGCACAATCACGGCAGTTGCGCAAGAGTCGATGCCTCCACTCAAGGGCAAAAAGAACCCGGCGGTTTTCGAGCGGCGCAAGTAATCCCACATCCAGCACGCAGGCCCGAGCGCAATTTCCTCCTCTGGAAGGTGGTATCTGATTTTCTCTAGCGGTTTTGTAGGCTTGACATTTGGGTCGAAGACGTTCGAAACAGGCGATAATTCGATGTCGGTGGAAATGACGTGGTATGGCTTATTCTCGCTCACGGACTGGAGGGCAGATGACCTTTGGTTTCGGTAAGACCTGACATCGTCCAAGTTGATTGTGGCCAAGACAACCTCGACGTCATCGAGCGAAAATTGGGACCCTTGCGCAACCATTTTGCCGTTGACGACAATACAGGCACAACCGTCATAGTAGAGTCGATCGCCATCGCAACCCTTCTGGTTGGCATACAAGTATATTCCGCCGCACTTCTTGGTGGCTTCGGTGATGAGCTCCATTCTCAAGTCCAACTTTCTGAGTTCGTGGTGGGAGCCCGAAGAGTTGGTGATAATTTCCACGCCGTCTAAAGCCATAGAAATGTGAGGCGATTGAGGAGTGAACAATTCCTCGCACGTCTCAGCGCCGATCTTGGTATCGAGCGTCTCCATGACGCAATCTCCAATCACTACCGAAGACTGGCCAGTGATCTTCTGGATTGACTTTGGCAACTGGTAGTTCTCCCAGTACTTGGGCCTGTTCCACGGGGTAAAGTATCTCATTTCCCTGTAGTTACCGTCGTTGGCGAGGAACAACTTGGGTCGAATAAAAATGATCTTCTTGTTGTAACTCAAAATACGGCAGTTGTACTTGATGGACTTGTGGATAATGGGCATGCCGATGTCCAAAATGATGTCCCCTGTTTCAGGGTGGTTTAAGATTTCAGCATACATTTGCCACGACTGGCGGTACAAGTCGTTTTCGGCAAAATGATCCAAACATCCGTATCCACAGACTTCCAATTCCGGGCCCACTCTGAGTTTGGCATGGCCCTTCTTTGCCTGCACGATACTTTCGATGATTCTGTCTCTGTTCCCCTCGAAATCAAGAGCCCATTGGTTCAAATTACACGTGGCAATCGTGACGTAGTGAGCCATTTTGAAGGACGGAGGTGTGTTCAATGAGTGCGCCGTTTTCAATGTGCGAGCGAGCTTATCTATGACTCCATGGTGCGAAGTACAGTATTTGGCAGGATACGCAATATCTGTCAAAAATGTATTACTGAGAAATAAAATATTCAAACCACAGTGACCGGGTCTGCGCCACTTGCAATGTTGCATTGGTGCATCAATCTCTTTTCGTCAACACCGTTGTTGACTCCCTTGAACTCACCCGTGACAGAGTGTAAAACGCCTCTGTTGTAGAAAATCACCAAGTCGCCCTGAGACCACGAGTGAGCCAAAATGTTTTTTGGCGCGATGGCGGGTCTCATCATGGAGTGGGCCTTTTCTCTAGCAGCTTCTAACTCCAACGTCTCGACTCCGGAGTCGGTTTTGGTGTGCAATTTGTAAAGACAGCAGCCGTGTACTTGCAAGTGGTGTTTCTTGGTGACGGGGTTGGTCCAAACCATGGGCAATCTCTTGATCTTGGACTCCTCCCATTCGGGGAGGTCCTCCAATTTGTTCTCCTTTCCTTCAGAAACCATAGTCAAGCCATCTTTGGTGGCCTTGGCGGGACCAATGAAAATATAAGGGTGGGGGGCGTACTCGACAGTGGTATTGAGGGCGAACTGCTTTTCTTCGTCAGAAAGTCTGTCGAAAGCTGCAGCCCCACTAAAGAAGCATGTGGCGCCCTGGGTCAACTCCAACTTGTCGCCAGATCCATCTTCGTAATCAATAGTTTGAGTTTTAGTCGCTGGTGGAACCTTGATGCCCAAAAGAGTCGTCACCATTGGCGGCGACAAATCGTAAAGGGCAGAGTCTATGTGCCAGCGGTAGAAGCGAGTCCTGTGCTCGTTCTTGATCTGCTCCTCGCTCAATGGGTCCTTGTGGAAAGAGGTGTGAGAAGGATGGGTCAAGTTGATCTCCTCCCCATTTTCGTTCCCGGGCTCGTCGGCGGCGAAAGTGCCCTGACCCAAGATCTGGACTTGTGGTTGGGACTTGACCGAGCAGCCGTCTTTTTTGAGCACAGACTGACTGTGGCGGAACTCCTTACCATGACCGTAGTTGGCGGTGCCATCCTTTTTGGGTTCGGGAATACTTGGGTCGAATCTCTTGGTCAAGTGGTACTGGCTCTTGGGGGAAAGGTGCTCCAAGCCTGGAATGACAATGACAAGGTAGGTGAGAACAGTCTCATACAACTTCTTGAAGTCCTCGTCGTTGAGGTTGGAGGGGTCGTTGTTGGCATAGCTGGGCAATTCGACGTGGCAGCCGAATCCATTAGGGCCTGGAGTGATACTCAATGCAGAAGTGGGCATTGCGGTTAGTTTGTGTGGATGTTTGCTCAGGATGAAAAAGAAAGCACTTGGACCGCCGGCGATCTGGCTCTATTTAAATGAGTGCCAGATTGCGGGTGATCATTTCGCAGCAGCTTATCGGAAATTCCGCGGTGTCCCGCGGCAGTCCGCGGTGTCCCCGATTGGAATCCGGCTCGCCGACCACCCGAAGTCCACGCACAACCGATCTATACTGCACATAGTTGGTTGACGTCTTTAAAATCTCTCCGATGGGCTAATCCGACATATCGCAGAAACCGTTGCTAGCGACGTTTGTTCCGGCGAACCGTTTTATGTAAAGGATCTAGAACTGCCACTCTCTAAAGGAGTCTGAAACAATTTCGTCGTTGGTTGCAGGTTGGTCTAGCTCCTTCGCTACCAAATCAGTGATCTTGCCGCATTCAGTCGTCATCCGATCAATTTCACGAGACGAGGCATTGCGCCAACGAATGCCCTGGATATTTAAACCCGACTCGCTTTCTTTTGCCCTTTCTCTCACGCACCGCATCTTTCTGATCCACTCTTTGAAACCGATTGTGGGTAGATCCTGCGTGCGCCAATCGCCTTCGGCGCCTATTGTATTATCAATCAATGAGCCACACCTGGCTGTCACTTCGGGACAATGTAGAGGGGCGGCCGAAGAGCGCTTACTCAAATTGAAATCGTCGAAGGCTGATGTTATGAGTCGCTCAGAAATCGGACCAGGCCATTCTGAACTCGGGTGTCCTCTGTATCTCTCTCGGATTTTTGAGATACCAGAAGACCACAAAGCCCTGAAACTGAAACTGAAACTTGTGTCGTCATCAGTGTGGAGTAGCGGGGTTTCACTGTATACTCGTTTCATCTGCAAGTTACGCTGCTCCAATCCTGGGATTTGCAATCGCATCTCGTTGGTGTGCTGTTTTTGCGGCAATTGATCGTGGTATTTGTGATAATCGTGGTAAAACTCTAGAGCTGTGCAGTTGACTGCTATTGTGGGGATTGCGTGGGTATGCCTTCTTCCAGTGTTTAATGAAAAGTCAGATGGAAAGAAACACGGCGGTGTCGTGGGGTGGCATTTTGAACACAAGGTGGTGCTAAGTTTCCACGCAAGAACATGGCCCATCTGGTCGTAATTGTCGGTGTCTGGGAGAGCATAATTTTTGGTTCTATCTTTTTCTATAAGCGGCATTTCGCTTCGTGATATAGAAAGCTAAAAAGGTGACATTCGTTTGTGCCTTTTGAAGTGTGCACAATTTATCACAGCGACTCGCACCCAAATTTCCATGCATTCCAAGCTAAATACGATCAAATGGATTCACATTTTTCTCATAAAAAGCCTCCATTGTCTGAACCGGGGCAGTATGGAGACCGGTATTCAGCACATCAGAAGCCACCAGCGGAGGCAAATTCAAGTTTGGCAAGTTGTGGGCATTCGAAGATTGCCCGTGTGAATTGTAAGAGTCTTGACTTCCCATGAGCGCCTGCGCCGCAACATTCCCAAAGCTTGCAACAAGAGGGTTCCTGAGCGCAAAAACGCTCCCCGGTGTTTGCAAACTATTGATGGTAGAAGTTGTTGGAATTGAGGCGGAGGACGAAAGCAGCAAAGCGGAGTTTGGCAACATAGTGGGCGTGGCGGAGTCTGTGCTTGCCGACATAGTTTTATACGACGATGCCTCCAAAAGAACAGTTAGTTCTTTTGTCGTCTTCGTTAACTGAGCCATTGAAAGTCTGACTTCATTGAGAATGGGCACGTCTTTCATTATCTCTTTCACGGCAGAAAATGTTTGAATGATCGCTTTCAAAAACAAATTAATGTCATCCCAAAACGATCGCTTGAGTGTGGAGCTTTGGCTTGCTCTTATCGTCGGAAGCTTGGCGGAAAGCCGCTTTGTTATGTCCATCGATGAAATGCAAACGTTTGTGAGCTCTTTAAACTTTGCAGCTACGCCTGTGTTCACAGCTGCTGAAGTTTTTGTGTTCGCGTGTGCAATAGCGCTCTTGTTCATGGCTTGCGTCAACTCTCCGAAGACAACCTGAGCATTCCTGGTGGCCGCTTCAATCGACTGGTACAATCTCTCGTCGATCTCTTCCAAACTGGAACCATTTTCTGTCGTTGCTGATTGACCTGCCTCTGGAATTAACTCATCGGACATCGCCTGTGATAATTTTGGCTTCAAATCTGACGTCTGAGCCTTATTTGCGGTCTTACTCACACTGGCAGGGGGGTGTAGAAGCATATGCGCATTCTGAAGCTCGTTCAAGGAACCAAACAAAGCAAGAAGCACCATTCTTAAGAAGCAAACGTCGATCTTTGCAACAAAAACCGAAAAGTTTTCACCAAAAATCGCAAGAATCATCTTAAAGGACGAAATGCATGTGTTCAATGAACTTTTGATGAGTTCCTGATTCTCGCCCTTCCCTTCCACTGCCTCCATAGTCTCCACGAGTTGGTCTATGTGCTCTTTTGATGAGTATAGCAAGCTGATAACTCGCGCAGAAACTTTTTTGTCGGTGCAAAAGCCTGTGAATCGCTTGATCGCAAGGTGCAACTCACTGAAGGAAAAAAGTATTTTTCTCGATACCTTCACCAAAACTCCCTTGTCATAGTTAGTAGCCGCAGAGCCATTCAAAGGTGTGTTGGACTGAAATAGAACCTGCGCAGGAACATTCGAGTGGTGCGCTGAGATACTCTTCGAGGCCTTTCTTGATGGTGAGGTCATGTTCTTCTCGTGCAGCCTAGAAGCGTCATCTTTTTCTTGAGCACTGGAAGAAAAGCTTCTCTCGTGTCGGGACGCTTCATCACCTGGCCGTTCCTGTAATGTCGACAATCTTCTAAAGTAGGCTCCAGATTTATGTTCTGAATCTGCCGCATCTCCATGTTCAAGGATGTGATCGATGTCCTTGAATGTGTTGGACCTATGCCTTGTCATGTTTTGCGGTCTGTTAAGAGCGGAAGCAGCGCTCAATGCGGAAGGCGAAGATGATTGTAGCGTCTCTGGAGGTGACGCGCTTGGTTCCCTCACTCTGATTTGTTCCTTTTGATTAGATAGTGGAATGCCTTCAGCTTGATCGATCGCCCCCAGCAGCAGCTTCCTTTCCGGTTTGCTTGGAGTGTATGAATAGATGCCATTAGACTGAACTGTGCTTTCGGGAGTGGCCTTGTTGTTGTTGATGATGAGGCCCATTCTCCGGGAGGCTTTCAGTGATTTCGAACGCGAATCAGAAAAGGATCGCGTTCTTGCGATATTTGGTGTTATTGGATTCCCAGATGCATCGTGTGTTTGAGTTTCGAGATGTTGATTCAACATTTTGTTATTCGATATGAGGTAGGCCTTTAGCTCACATGTGTCGCCCATCAATGGTTGAATAGTCTCCATTTTGGGGCTGACAATAGGATTCCCTTCCACCGAGAGAGATTCCAAACGGACCATCTCGCCCAAAAAAGGAGGCAACGCGCTAAGTCTATTATCCTTGATGACTAAGCGCTTCAAATTGACGAATTTCGTGGCCAAGGTCGAGGGAATTGACAGAAGGTTATTCTGGGATATATCGAGGCTCTCCAAATTTGGACAGCTGGACTCTATTAGTGGTGGGATTGTTGAGAATTGGTTGTTGTGTAGGTCCAATGATCTGATGTTTGTACCGCAAAGAAGGGCAAACTCGCTGGGTAGTGCAACGAGACCGTTGTCTGCAACGGAAATTTTCTCTATTATTAGCTGCAGAGTGTTTTTCCGGATGAGAGACGCCAAAGATTCACAGATGGCGCTAAAGGAGACGGTTGCAGGAAAGTTTGAAAGTGTGATCTTGACACATCGCTGATTCTTAATGGTTTCGAGTTGATCCTTGAAGAGGCTCATTGCGTCTTGCGATTCTGATGGGGCTAGTCGAGACATGGTATGTGTGGTGGGTCTGATGCTTATATATGAAGTTGTTTGAATGGGATCAATGGGGTTTCGCACAGACTTTCTGCTTAAACATTACAGCGAGAACCGGTACTGCGAATAGACGGGCCAGAGGTTAAATCTTTAATTTGACGCCAATATATTTTGAAAATCTTTAATTGATTTGATGGGACCGTCATATTATGTGGCGCATGAGTTGTTGTGGTGTGAAAATTGGGGTGAAATGTAGATGGTGTGACAGGAGGGTATGCACCTAGCCTAAGATGTGATGCCCCGATCCAAAGCATCTGATCTTTCTTGCCATACCAGTTTGCCAGTACAACTACAAACTTCCTTGTTATTCTCCCATGCACCCGCACTTCTCGCGATGACCCCGCACAACGAGTCACTGCTAATTTCATCTTTCAATGAGGAAAGAATCATACTTCTTCCGATGAGCTCGCTAACTTTCAAGTTGGCACGCAAAAAGGATTGACTGGAAAATAGTTTCTTGGAGTCACTGTTGAAAGCTCCCAATGAATGGATCGTAGATTTCATGTCGGAAGGCTGGTCGACTTCGATCGGAGCGAACATGTGAAAAACTTCACCGGTGGAGAAAGCGCCACGGCTCAAATTTCCCGACTTGCGGATTTGAGGGTAGAAAGTTCCTCTTGGAAGACCGTTGATGGTCAAATCAACAAACACATCGGCTTCGCCCACGGCGACAATACGGGCCAAACCCTTCACTGGCTGTGCTCTGTCATTTTCATCAAAACTCTCCAAAATACACACAGCAGCGGAGTTTGGTTTCCCAGTTCCTCGTATAATGGCATCTTTGCCAATTTCTCTGATTGCATTGACAATCTGTGAGGGAGGGGCGCTTCCTAACACGGTAATTGTGTTGGACTCAATGTTCGCCTGGACATTGGCGATACCTTCGATAGGCCCGAGCGCTGATTTAACAGAGTCGGAGCAAGACTGACACTCTAGCGGGACGTTGAACACAGTTTCGAAATCTGTCATTTCACCTATATGAAAGGGATCAATCGGAAGTGGTGAATGCAAAGTAGTTAGAAAGCTGCCGTTCGTTGTATGCATCCACCTCACTCGCGAATCGGACCCTGACTAAGCACATAACAGTGACTTACTCTTGAAAGCACTTGCATCGCGATTTTCACAGAATTGATCCGGCAATGACGAATGTTTTGGGCTTTTTGGAGTTTCGGTCCCACAGCATAAGATCTCTTTCAACCAGTGAGCTTCAATGCTGCTGTACCCCGAACGGAGTAAGCTATCGAAACTGTTTGCAAAAAGTAAAAAATTTATCGTATACAATCACTTGCCAGTCCTGTCAAGAGTATGATAAAAATCTAAGAACCCGCAGCTGAGTTAACTTTACAATAGTTCGGTTTCAGCAGCGGTCGTAGCGTGCGCGTTCTCGGGCGCGGATTTTCACAATTCTCACCGAACTGTAGGTGGTAGTACCATGTTGAAAATGTACCACTCTGCAGCCCAATCCAGCAAGAGCTCTGCATCGCCGGTGGCCACCCCTCAGGCTGACGGTGGGAACAAGGCTTTGAATGACAAGCAAATATTCCAGTGGATCTCTGAACTTGTCACGGGAAATAACAGAGAGCGGGCTTTGCTCGAGCTTGGCAAAAAAAGAGAGCAATATGATGATTTGGCATTAGTCCTTTGGAATTCCTTCGGTGTCATGACTGTTCTTTTGGAGGAAATTGTTTCTGTCTACCCTTACTTGAATCCACCGGTGTTGACCGCCTCAGTATCCAACCGAGTGTGCAACGCTCTAGCGTTACTCCAATGTGTTGCATCTAACAATCAGACAAGAACCTTGTTCTTGGGGGCGAACTTGCCTCTTTACTTGTATCCTTTCTTGTCAACGAACGCCCGGCAACGGTCCTTCGAGTATTTGCGCCTAACAAGTTTGGGCGTTATTGGTGCCTTGGTCAAGAATGACACTCCTGAGGTGATCAACTTTTTGTTGACAACTGAAATCGTTCCGCTATGTTTGAACATCATGGAAATCTCCTCCGAGTTGTCGAAAACGGTTGCTATTTTCATTTTGCAAAAGATTCTTTTGGACGATCAAGGATTATCCTACATTTGCACAACCTACGAAAGGTTCCACACTGTCTCGTCGGTACTCGCTAAAATGATTGAGCAGCTCAGTGCGTCGACTGAAAATCCTCAGCAGCAGAATTTGGACCAGCCACCGCATCTCCAAAACGCCTATTCGGCGCCGTCCAGTAGTTCTGGCAGATTGCTTAAGCATGTTGTGCGTTGCTACATGCGTTTATCCGACAACTTGGAAGCGAGAAAAGCCTTGTCGTCCATTTTACCCGAGCCTTTGAGAGACGGTACATTCTCCACTATATTACAGGATGACCTTCCCACCAAGCGGTGTTTGGCGCAACTTCTTCTGAATATTAATGGGCAGTAACTAGGGAAACAAATGCAATGTAACAGCCGTGTAGTCAGTTTGCAACGTGGGAACCATCTTCTACAATAGGCAGGGGTAGCGAGGGTGTGCATACATGTACACCGCATTTCACCTCTTTCCGCCCTATCAAGTACGTCTGAAATAAGGCCATCCTCTTCCAGGCATAAGAAAAATGAGTGCTCCGAATGAAAGGAGCCATCAATTCGTTCACTCCGTCGCTGAGAGAAGAGCTTCGGTTGTATACGGATCTGTGGGAAAGCAAGGACTTTTTCTCCCGAAAGATTTCATCTCCGGCTCAGGCATCGAAGATTTGGAGAGCAATCCCGTCTCTCAAAGTGAAAGACAACCATTGATTCATAAACCAGATCACACGACAGGTAAAAGAAGAAGATCTACAGTCTCTCGTGGCCTTATCGGTCAAGAGAGAGATATTTTGAAAGCTAGTCACATTGATGTCCCGGATGAGAATGAAGATGCCGTCGCATCTACATTCGAGGAAGCAATTCTAGCACACAAAATTCAAGACACAACGGCTGCCTTTGAGCTTTTTGCTTTGATCAAGTCTTCTATTCCGCTCGTCATAACCTTTGTGTTGCAAAATTCGTTGTCGACTGTCTCTGTTTTTAGTGTGGGCCATTTGGGCGCTGTTCCTTTGGCAGCTGTCTCGATGGGATCCATGACTGCCAACATTACCGGCTACGCCACTATTCAAGGTATCGCCACGGCTTTGGACACTCTTTGTCCTCAAGCATTTGGAGCAAAACGCTACACTATGGTTGGCCAATACATGCAAAAATGTATCGCCTTAATCTTTGTGATTATGTTACCTGTCTTGTTTGTATGGCTATTCTTCGGCTATGAAGTGATTGTTTTGCTTCTTCCCGACAGAGACACTGCCAGACTTGCCGCAGATTACTTGCGCTACATATGTCCTGGTATCCCGGCCTACATCCTTTTTGAATGTGGAAAGCGCTTTTTGCAGGCACAGGGAATCTATCATGTGTCAACGTATGTCTTGCTTTTGGCAGCCCCATCGAATCTTGTCATGAACTTTTTCTTTGTTCGCCATTTTGGGTATTTGGGTGCACCGATCGCCGTGGCTATCAATTACTGGTTCATGTTTTTGGGTTTACTCGTGTGGACAGTGTATTTCATTGATGCAGAACAAACTCCGCAGGGTATCCATCCTCTTGATTGTTGGGATGGTCTCAACATCAAGAAAGCATTTCTGGGTTGGGCCAATTTGCTTCAGTTGGCTGTTCCAGGATGGATTATGCTTGAAGCCGAATTTCTTGCGTTTGAGATTCTCACTTTAATGGCTTCTTACTTGGGAACCATCGAGCTCGCTGCCCAGTCGGTGGGCTCGACAATTGCATCGTTGACATACCAGGTCCCTTTCGCTATCGGTATTGCTGCATCAACGAGAATTGCAAACTACCTAGGTGCTGGTTTGAGTCAAGCAGCAAAATGCAGCACTCAAGTTGCCATCAGCTTTGGCTTGTGCATCTCGCTTTTCAATTTCTTGGTGATTTACATCTTTCAGACTCAAATTGCCAATTTGTTCACCAATGATGAGGATGTTCTCACAGCAATCTATTCGGTTATGTGGCTCGTTGCTGCTATGCAGATTTCAGATGCCATGAATGCAAACTCTGCTGGCTGCTTGAGAGGACAGGGACAAACTAAGATTGGTGGAATTGTCAACTTGGTCTCCTATTATGTGGTGGGTATTCCTTTGTCTATTTATCTTTCCTTCTACTCGCCTTGGAAAGGCTCTCTTCACGGTTTGTGGATCGGAACAACCGTGGCTTTGACTATCATTGGGGTCATTCAGAGTTACTATGCATTGTGTGCAAACTTTGACCAACTCTGCGAGGATGCAAAAACACGCACTCTGGTTGGGGCAATTCATTAATCAAGCTTTATATCATTGCTTCTTTCATTCAAAAATACAATCAATGCTCTTTTAAACCGCCTATACTGGCGTCATGACGTGTTCAGCTATTTAAATTTGTTAAAGTTGGAGAATTTCGATTCCATTGTTTGTTCCATTGCATTAGGGTCGTCCATTCTCGCAACGCCTGCAAGAAGCTCCCTTCTGATCTCAGGACCAATGGCATGGTGAAAGCGTTGTCTCACTGTCTCTAGAAGGAAATCCCTTTGGTCATCAGTTATGTCATTTTTGTAACGCTGAGCAAATGCCAAAAAGGCCTTGTGCCAGACAACAGGCAATGGAGGCATCTTCTCGTCAATGTATTCACCCATCTCCTCCTGTGCCGCTTTTCTGAAGCGCATGAAATAGAACACTAAGTCATCGAGTGTCTGGTATGGGAGGGCGTATTTCTTCTCAATCAAAACTCTGATGAAGACGATCGATGCAGGGCTAAAGTCACGCTGAAGTAATTGAGTCAAAGCCACAGACGAATGCAAAACAGGAACGGAAACCTTGGCCAAAACCGATGCGGCAATAGTCGCCTCTCTCACTGTACAGTGGGAGTCAACCAAAGGGAGCAAAAAGCCTTTGAAGAATGCACCTGGTTTATACAAAGACTTCTTGATTGCACGGTACAAGTGGTAATCAACGTTGTGAGTTTCGCTTTCCTCGACTGCGACCCTAAACTTCTCCAACAAAACTCTCTCAATGAATTTTTGGGCCTCGTTCTGTTTCATGTTGGAAACGAACAATTTTGTCGCTTCGTAGGTTGCGTGGGAACTCCACTGCTCGGGGTATGTCACATATAAGACGTCCTCCCAGTTTTTCAAAGTCGGAAGGACCTTGAAAAGCTTGGGAAGCTTTCCGTGTCTGTAGGTTGCAAGAATAGAGCCGATCTTCTCATAGGCGGCAATAACTTTAGGAGGCAACAAAACAGCATCTGCTGGAGCAGAAACGGTCTGTGTGGATTCTTGCGCAGTGAACTCCTCCTTTTCATGGAGCTTTGCAAGAATTTTGTCAGCCAAGTTAGTAGCTGGTGCGTTGGAGTTAAAGTATTTGTTGAAAAGCTCTTGGTCTTCTTCTGCGACCTCGATATCACCCTCCTCGAAGTATTCCTCCTCGTCGAAGTCCGAATATTCTTCGCTGTCTTCCTCTCCGTCATCAGAATCAGCCCTAAGACGAGCACCAAAGGATGGCTTGATTTGAACGGCAGCTTCGGCATTGTCCTCCATTTCAACCTCATCCTGCTGCTCTCTTGCCAACTGTAAGATTTTTCTAGATGTCGAAGCATCAAGGTAACCTTCTTCAGTGGCCGTTGTTCCTGATCCTTTTTTTGATCTCACTGACTCCCTGAGGTTGCCTCCAGAAGTCGTGATATCACGCTCTAATGGATTATGACGCTGCTTGATCTTCGTGTCGCTCACAGAAATCTTGGCCATCTCGAAATTCAATATCTCTTTTCGTTTGAAATATATTCTCGCTTTACTCATCGCAGCCTTTTTTTATTTGGCATATACTATATGCACACTATATATATTCGTAGTTAATCTTCATGAAGATCGAGGAGTAAAGAAGTTGTTCCCCGCATAAATCTTTCAAAGGCAAGTATCTAAAGCCTTGCTTCAAGTCAAAAAAATTCACGAGAAGTATTCCTAATTCCTTAGGGCTTTCCTGTTCAATGGGGGAACAAGACGTGTGAATTGTGATGCGAAGAAATAGAAGCTCATTTTTCACGGCACAACTGCCCGAATACGTAGCATTCCATATGGGGTTAAACCCATTCCCGGGAACAATTTTGGTAGCGCCAACCGTCGAATTCGTATCCCATATTATTGTTTCGGAGCCTATAATATCTAGGACAACGAATGGATTTGAATTCTCTGAGTTAGCCACTCGCGGCAACTTCTGGGCGCTAATAACATTGATCGAGAATCGTAAGTTTTTAGCAGACTTTTGCAACATGGACGCGGTTGTAAGCTTTGTAGGTGCAATTCGTAACTTCGTCGGCTTGAGGATGTAGCCCCTTCCTTGCACAGTATCGAAGAAGGATTCGTTGATCTGTTGGCCCAAGTCATAAGTCTGCCAATTCGTGGCAACCATTTGCACCCCATGATTCCAATACTTGAGCGGAAGCAAGTTTGATGATGTGATTCTGAACTTCGAAGGATAGACTCTCATCAAATGTTTTGTATTATGCTTGTCAACAGAGTGGGCTTTACCCTCATCTTTGAGCATCGAGTTGATGGATTTTTCGCTTAAGGAAAAGCAGTGATTGTAAGTCTTAGACTCTGGCAAGGAAAAATTTCTAAACTTGAGCCCCTGGCAGTATACCCCAAAATCACTTAAGGAAGGAAGCACTTTGCTGCTTGACTTTCGCCTGAGTTTCAACGAATTTCTCCGAGACATGCTCATGGAATCATTGCTCTCACTAACTGATGTGGCAGTTGTTGAGGTCGAAAACCTCCCTGAATCATCCCCGTTAGCTGATAGAGAAGAGGTTTTCTTCACTTTGACCAACACACGGCCCTTCAACTCCTCTGGGCTCGGCAAGATATTTCCCAGATCAATAGCTTTGGTTATCAAGGTCTCACCAAAGATGTCACGTAGGCACTCAGCTACTTTGAGCTGAGCCTCATAGGAGCAATGAATTTCTAGACTCAAAATAAGTGGAAATTGAGTGATGTAGAACGCATACTTTTTGATGGTTCGAAGAACATTCAGTAAAGAAATACCTGTCGTGAAGGTTCTTCCGTGGTTCACTATCGGCTCGAGAGAGGAGTCTTCCTCACTGTTCCAAATATCAATTTCGAGACAGCGGCAGCCTCGCTGTAATGCCCTCACGTAACCTTCAACAGACGAATCCCCTCCGACCTGTCTTCCGGTAAGATACGTGTTATGAGACGAGAGTATGAAATACTCGTTTAGGGGATGACTGTAGTAGCCTGCATCTTTGAATCTTTCCTTCGTGAATGAGCAGTACTTCGATGAAAGGTAGGAGTTTAGGTCGTCTTTGGTCCAGATTGGTTCCTGCAAAGTATTAAACTTCTTGAATATCTTCCGACACTCATCTAGTTCAAGAGGCTCTTTTTGAACATCGTGCAAAAATCTGACAAATCGATCGAAACTTATTGCGTCGGTTGTTTGGATATAATTTGAACAAATTGTATCTATGTCCTCCCTGTGAGTCAACATGTTCACAAAATCCTTGAATTGCTCAAAATTGAGGAAATCATGGTTTGTCAGACTTTTTTGAAAGAGTTCTCTTAGGCGATCTCTGTCTCGATTAATGTTCAATCTCCTGCAATATTTTAACACGTCGTTGAAGGAGAGTGACATTTTCTGGTTTTTGTCAATCGGCTCCGCTTTTCCTTTTAGCAAATCTCGCTTCACTTCATCCAAGTCTTTGAGCTCCAACAAGAATTTTGTTGAGATTTCATCCTTGATTTTTTTGAAGTTATTCATGACCTCCAATAACTTCTTTTGGTCATGGTTGGTATCAGCTATGATATGCAAATTTTTGAGTTTATTTTTGGAATGATTGAAATAGGTAATCGAGATCCATCTCTGCTCGAATTCTTTCGATATTCCAAGCTCTTCACGATAATGACTGGCAACGTCTTTGGATGTGATACTTCTGATGTCGTCCACGAAGAATTCATTGACAACATTTTTAGACACTTGCCTGTAATAAAACTTGAAATTTTCTGGGTCGACCCAGAAGATGATACGTTTCTTCGATTTGTGGGAGATCTTGAGCAAAAGCATACCTTGATTTAGTAGCAACGATGGGACTTCGAATGAATCCAAATGCTGAATCACCTCCGTCAAATGCAAACCCTCATTCATGTGTTGGACTGTATTTTGCAGAGTGGACATAGTATTTGCGTTGCTGTCTGACCCGGGCCCGCTCTTAGGAGGAAAGATGTTGATCTCGCTCATCGTGACGATAGGGTGAGCAGCTTTGGTGAAAATTTGGGGCTCGTCGACCTGGCTGGTAAGTTCGGTTTATTTGTATCTTTCGCTTTTTTCTTATAACCTGCTCATGATTATGTTAAGCTCATGCTCAACCTTTTAACGATTAATCTTGCGAGCAAGATTTGACCTGCGAGCGGGATTTGATTCTGCGAGCTGTAGGTTCGCGACTGCGCATATTTGAATTGCAGCTCTATTCCTTATATATTTATAACTCCAATCTGACGTCCATTTTTGCCTCATCTTGCAAAAATCTCTTCACTGTGTTGACATCATATTCTCCTCTGTGAAACATACCAGCCCCCAAAGCAGCATCAATTCCGCAAGGCATTCTGAATACTTCTTCAAAGTGCTCAGGTTTACCTGCGCCGGAGCTGGCGATGACTGGAATGGACACATGCTCTTTAATTTGACTCAAGAGTTCGAGATTAAAGCCATTGTTCGAGCCATCATAGTCGATACTGTTCAACAAAATCTCGCCTGCTCCCAACTCCTCGCATGCGAGACAAAGCTCAAGCGCACCCAAATCGTGTGTCAGGCGACCACCTTGAGATGTCACCTGATAGTAGCAGTATTCTTCACCTTTGGGCCCAAATTTGGAGCTGTCCTTGATCTTAATGAGTGACATAGAGGTCTCGGATGTTGACTTGACAAACTTTCTCTTTGGATCAACGGAAATGACTACCGCTTGTGCTCCGAAGCAAGAGGAGATGGTCTCTATGGCACTGGTTCCTGTCTTTTTCTTTCCGTTTGCATAGTATGACTCGGCAATCTTGACCGCTTCTGAGCCAATACTAACTTTGTCTGCTCCGGAGCGGAAATACAAGCCCGCAACTTTGACAGCTGGGAAGTGTTCGCCCGAAACGGGGTCCACTAGATCCTTGATACCACCGCCGACAGTCAAAGGAACAAAGATGTTCTCGGCAGCCTTTTTGAGGACTTGTAACATTGGCAAGTCTCTGACGGGTGAGTTGCGGAAAGAAGTGATGTTCAAAAAAGTGATCTCGTCTGCTCCGTCCTTGTAATACTTGGTAGCCAATTCCACAGGCTTGCCCAAATTTCTGACCGACCCTTTTCCTTCATCCGAACTTTCCCGAACATTGTATTGATCGCCCTTAGTCACAACTAAGTCGCCGTCGTCATTAGTGCGAACATCCAAGCAAGCGATGATTCTCCGAGACAACCCAGATTTTGTCTTTTCCAAGCCTTCAACGTCCCTTTGTGTGGCAGTTGCGTCTGCTTTCTCGGATCTTCTGCCAAGCAAAAATGATTCAATAACTCTAAGCCCAGCGATACCGGACTTTTCGGGATGAAACTGTGTGGCGAAAAAGTTCTTGTACGCCAACGTGGCGATATACACCTCCGAGCCATACCGAGCAAAAGAGAAATCCCATCCTGAAGCCTTTGCATCTTCGATAGTCAGTTTGTCCTTCTCATTTTGAATTATACCAGCATATGAGTGGACAAAGTAATATTTGTTACTCTTATTGATGCCATAGAATGTCTGGCTCGAGTCCACTTCTTTTGTGCCATTGTAAATCTCGGTGATGCTGTTCCATCCAATATGTGGCACAGATTTCACTTGGCGGTCTCTCTTAAAGACTTCGTCCTCGGTGTTAAATCTTTTCAATTTAAAGTCAAGGTAGCCAAGCCCTTTGACATCCGAGCTCTCTTCAGACGAAGCGAAGAAGGCCTGTAGTCCGACACAAATCCCCATAATCTCTCTTCCGCTTTCAATGTATCTGTCGATAGGGTCATTGAGCTTCCTTTCCGTAAGTTGCTTGACAAAGTGTCCGTAATTACCAACACCAGGGAAAAATAGCTTCGTTATCTCAGAATCATGGTGCTGAAATTCCTCCGCATTATGAATGAAGATAATCTCAAAGTCGCCGATGTGCTTAATGGCATTTGCAAGCGACTGTAAGTTACCGCTTTCGACATCAATAACGTGAACTTTAGAAGGCATTGTATAACTATGGTGAAGTTGACGAGAATGGGGTCCGGCTAGATGAGTCAGGTTATATTAATATGCACTCTTTCGATATTGCATCGAGCACTATGTATGTAACGCGCGACACGGGCATTGAACACGTGATGACCACACTGTTTGTGTAACAGAACCACTATACCCTTAGTACACTTGCTTCAAACTCATGTGGTGCACCAGAAGTGCATTCATAGCATCCGTTCAGGTGGTTGGTCTCATATGCTTTCTATACGGGTTCTTTCCCACTAAAGTTGTTGCTCCTGGTCACAACACCTTCAGTGATAACCAATATCCATTCCTGGCCAACGGCAAACCACAATTTGATAAATTAATCTTTGTTGTCGTTGATGCCTTGAGATCTGATTTTATGTTTTCTTCTGAAGACTCGCTGATGCCCTTTGTTCAATCCATGATCAGAACGGGTGAAGCTCTACCATTCACAGCATACTCTAGTCCTCCCACTGTCACTCTACCCAGGTTAAAAGGCTTTACTACTGGAGGAACTCCGAGCTTCATTGATGCTATTTTGAATGTTGCTGATGACAATGACAAGTCACAAGGTTTGTCATCAATTGATTCTTGGGTCTCGCAGTTCAGAATGCAGAAAAAGAGGAACACCTTACACTTTTACGGAGACGACACTTGGCTTAAGCTATTTCCTCCGGATGAGTTTTTTGCAAAGTCTGAAGGAACATCTTCATTCTTTGTTAGTGACTTCACGGAGGTGGATCACAATGTCACGAGACATCTTGAAAGTGAAATTAAGGATCATTCATGGGATGTTTTGATTCTACATTACCTCGGTTTGGACCATATTGGACATAAAGGTGGTCCAAAGTCTGTCTACATGGCACCCAAACAACAGGAAATGGACGATATTGTCAAGAAATTGTACAATTCCAGAGCTTCCGACAATGAAAACACTCTTCTTGTGTTGATGGGTGACCATGGTATGAATGAAATCGGAAACCATGGCGGATCAAGTGCGGGAGAGACAAGCCCAGGTCTCATACTCGCGTCGCCAAAATTTAAGACGATCAGTGATGGCAAGGATTCTCCGCTTCACAGATCGAGCGATTATCAATATTACTCGTCAATTTCACAGATTGACCTCGTCCCCACTATTTCTGCTCTATTTGGTTTGCCCATTCCCATGAACAACTTTGGGATTATCATGAAGGACGTGTTGGCCTTGTGGCAAGACGCCGATGAACGCAAAAGCGTACTTCTCGAAAATTGTAAACAATTTTACAATTTAATGGAGAGAGGCGGGTCAAACAAGAAAAGTGATATGGAACTTCAAAGACGTTTTCACTCTTTATTGGAATGTGATGCAAATGAAGAAACCGATTACTATTCATTTTTAAGAGATGTCCAAAACTCTTTAACAAAATCAGCTACGAACTATTCGTATCGCGATATTGCGATTGGTTTTATGTTGATCATGATGAGCGCATGTGCCTCAATCATTCGAATAGTTTCAAGTTCAAATCGGTTACGAAATTCTCGGTTTTTGCTCTTGTCATACGGTTGTTTTTGCGTCATGTACGCTTTGAGCTTCCATGGATCGTCCCTAATTGAGGAAGAACATCAGATTTGGTGGTTTTTTTCTGTCTCTTTTGTGGTCTTCACATTTTTATTGAAGCCTCAAAGATTTTGGAACTCCTCGATATGCCTACTCTGCATTCGCCTCATCAGAACATGGAACAACACAGGTCAAAAGTTTGAAAGCGAGCTCACGTTTGCCAATGTTTTGATTTCCAACCCTTCTTTTAAGTGGGTATTGGTGATATGTACTTACTTGGTTCCCCTCACCTCATTTGTGCATGACTATCTTGGCTCGCTCGAGATGAAAAGCTTTCAAATTCTTACGCAGATACCTGATCTACTTTTCATGATCTTGTTGTCCGTCACGACTTGCATTTCTTTTCTATTCAAGCTTTCACAAACAGTCAATGATGGCTTAACAGCCCCCTCATGGGTAACTTACATCCCTTTATCTATGGGTGATCTCTTGAAAGGGGAGGCAGCTTCAGATAGAGCCGCACTTCAAGAATGCAGCATTAAGTACTCTCAATTCTTTTATGAGGGATTTTTGGCGCTGTTGTTTCTTCTCACGCTAATGATGCGTTTAAAACCGTCGAGCAGCTATTCCATCAAGAACTTCACCTGCTTACTTTCATTGCCGCTCCTTCATCAAACACGAGATGTCAACATACCACTCTTTTTGGTATTTGCTCTATTGGGAAGCTGTATGAAAAAGAACATAATTTCGTTGAAGTATTCCGGAAGTCACAATCAAGTCATACTTCTTACCTTCAGCATTTTGTGTCTTCAAAACTTGTCATTTTTTTCGATTGGTAGCACGAACCTGCTAGCCACTGTGGATTTATCCAATGCCTACAACGGTATAAGAGAATACAATGTGTTCTTGGTGGGCCTTATGACCTTCATCTCTAATTTTGGAGTCTCCATTTATTGGTCATTCGCCGGTATCGAGATCTTAGCCAAGATTTCAAAAGATATGATCAGAAAAGATAAACTCAAACTACTCGAATTGAAAGTCTTCCTCACCCTGGCGTTCTATGCTGTCGCTGCTATCAATCTTGTTGGCTCTTGCATCAATTTGAGATTCCACCTCTTCATATGGTCAGTCTTCAGTCCAAAGCTCCTTTATTTTTTGAGCTGGGAATTCTTGATGAACATTGCCGTGGACGGAGTTTTTTGTGCTTTCATTTTCTACTACTATTCCTTCGCGGCATGAGCTGGTAGAATGAATTTTGGTATATATAAAATTATTGTAACAATGGGTCTCTGAAGTGTGGTTGATTGTTCACGAATTTTGCTGCTCGTCTGTCATTCGTGTTATCCCTCTTTCTTTCGTGACCCCAGGCTCTCTTGGCGATTGCCAACTCCTTCTTGTTTGACGCGGTGGCGAAATGTCTAGACTCCGCAGCGATAACAGTTCCTTGCCCTTCCGTCAAAATTCTGTCTGGAGGAAGGTTTTGACGGTAATATTTAGCCATGGATCTATGACCAACAACAGCTCCTGAAGGGAGTATAAGCTCTGTGCCCACTTGAATGATTGGATCCTCGGGGAATTCGTCATCTTCTTCGCTTTGGGCGTCATCCGAAAGATCCTCCCAATCTTCTTCATTTTGAACTGCACTCACGTCATGGGTTATGGAGTCTAAGTAGGACGAGGTGAAGTCGTAGTAATCGGAAATTTCAAGCTTCTCTCCCTCAGATTCATATGGAATGCGCATGTGGCGCTTCGACCTCATGTGTTCTCTCACTGCCTCTAGATTTTTTCCCTGGTAGGAGCAAACGAGGCATACATTTCCGAAGCCAACTTTCTCACCCAAATACCGAATCAAACCATCTCTGTCCACCAAATACTTTCTTTCGGGAATGTAGAGGCCATGTTCCTTGAACATGTGCTCGACATTCTCATCTATAGTTTCGAAAGTCAGACCTGCCTTCTTGGGGCAGAATAAGCATGATGTAGGTGGCAATTCGACACGATTTGCAAATTTTTCGGCGATCAACTCTTCTTCTGTCTTTTCCGACAATTCAGGGGAAACCTCATCGGATCCTTGAGCTTTATTAGTCGTAGATGCCGCTGTTTTTTCGGCTGCCGTACTCGATTGGGCAACGCTTGTGTCGTCTTCCCTCTGACTTTTGAGGGCATCGCGGGCAAGAAGAAGCTCCCGCTTCTTGGCTTGCAATGCTTCCTTTTGTTCACGTTTGAGCTGCTTTTTAGTGACTTGCACTTTCGAAACGGCCGGCTTGTTCTCTTCATCTTCGGTTGACATGGCTGAAATTTTCACTTTGAAGGTTTCCTCATCGATAGATGGCAACTGAGCGACCCTTCTTTTCAAATTGTACCGGTGCCAGTCTGACTTCATATGGTCCCTTTGACTGGCAGCATCAAAGAAAGCAAGTGAGCAAGTTACACAAGTGAAGGACATTGCTGGTGCTCAAACAAATCAGTAAAAGAGTAGTATCTATAGAAACGATGCTCATCTCGCATGCACTACAGTAACTTTTTTTCCCTCCTCCATGCGCGATGAACCGCACACTGTTGAACTCATCTTCTAGAAAATGACCACTGAAGCGTTCAATGAAGTATTTTCCAAAGTGGTAGATACTGTTCGAGCAGCCTCAGCTCTTGCGTCGCAAGATGTGAAGTTTCATGCTTCGGTGGATAAAGATCTAAAGACATCATTCGAGGCGTCCAGCCAGGAATTGATGTTGTTGGCTAATGATATTATCAATCTTTCGGGTAATTCGCCTCCTGTGGAATTTGGGGAGAGCTTTGCGAACAGTGCTAACAGTTGGAAGAAGGTCTCTTCCGTTTTAGACTACTACTTTGAAAAGGCTGACACGCTCATGGACGTGATGAAGAAAGGGGATCGAAGTGAGCCGCAGCTTTTGGGTGGCCTCGACGAACCTGATGTTGACTTTATTGTCAAGGATAAGCCGCAGCTCAATTTTAGGTTTTTACTCGACAACCTGGACAGTCGTCCGTTCAAACCCAGGATTGAATCAAAACCACATGCCATCACGTCATTCGAGGAAGCCATGGTACCTATAGACAAAGGATCGACACCTTACTATCCTCACCCATACATTGACGAGATTATGAAACAGCCTTATCCCGAGCTGATTTTGCAAAAGAAACAACCTCAGCCCCTGACAGACTGGGCGACTACGGACGCTATCTGGGTCGATAACAACGAGTCCTTGTTGGCAATGTTGAGAGATCTCAAAGCACTGAGTGAGCTCGCGGTTGATTTAGAGCATCACGATTTGAGATCTTATTATGGTATCACATGCTTGATGCAAATTTCAAATCGAAATCAAGACTGGATCATAGACACATTGGCTCTTCGGGATGAACTTGTCATCTTGAATGAAGTTTTTTGTGACCCCTCGATCATCAAGGTCTTCCATGGTGCCAATATGGATATCATTTGGTTGCAGCGTGACTTGGGTCTTTACATTGTATCTTTGTTCGATACTTACTTTGCGTCAAAGCTTCTTGGATTTTCGAAGTTCTCATTAGCCTTCTTGTTGGAGAAGTTTGCCAATTTTCAGACCTCGAAAAAGTATCAACTTGCTGATTGGAGGATTCGTCCCATCCCCTCAGTGATGATGAAGTACGCCAGAGCAGACACGCATTTTTTGCTCAACATATTCGATCATCTCAGAAACATGCTTCTAGAGAAGGGAAACTTGCAAGAAGTCTTACATCTGTCCAGAAAGGTCGCTTGCAGGAGATTTGAGTATTCCTCCTTCCGTACGGAACAAGCAGCAGATGCTTCCTCGGCTTTTGATGACAGAGAGGGATCGAAATGGTTGATGTCGCAATATAACATTCCACTCGAAAAGCGCAACTTGGCCGAAGAGATCTACAATTGGAGAGATCGTATGGCCAGAGATAATGACGAATCGAACAGGTACGTCATGCCGAACCATATTTTCCTCAACATCCTCAACTTGCCTGCGTCAACAACTTTGAGCGAACTCAAAGACTCCATTCCGAAAAAGTGCACATTACTCAAAGACAATGCTGAGACTTTACTTCAGATGATCAAGTCGTACGACTTTGATTCTGAGCAATCACACTCACTGTTTCAGCCACAGCCTCATTCAACTGCGATCGACGTTTCGGCCGCGAGAAAATTGGAAGCCAGTTTTTCAAGTCTTAAAGAGTCTCTTCCGCACAATCAGGAGCTCCTTCATACTGTTTCAAGAGTTTTGCCTTTCAATTTTGCAACTGGAGACTTCTCAGTCAAGTTCAGTTTCGATGATGGGCCTTCCACAGTGACATTAAACGAGTATGAAGCTCGATCCAGGGAGATTGATGAGCTTGCTTCGCATAATATCCAAACAAGCTCCTTGAGAGGAATTCCAACTCCTCCTGACTCTGCACCCAGTCAGCAAGCAGACATTCATGACAAAAATGAGTCAAGCGACACTCCAGAAGTGGTAGAGAAAACACCATCGATAGTCACTCTATCGAAAAAGAAACGGTCAATCAAGCAAATCTCAAAACAGAAATCTCAGGCCGAAGAAGGGCCTGTTTTCGACTACGAGTCCAATGATGTTAAAATTTTAGAAGGCAAAGGCACACTCGAAAAGAGAAAGCGTTCGTTTGAGCCGTACAACCGCACGACATCCTCCGGCCCAGCGCCGTTCAAAGGGAGAAAACTCAATCCGACCGGGAAGTCCACTTCCTTCATTCGGAAGAACAAGTAAACTGATTGTACATATGAGGAAATCTATAACTTCATTGTTTCTTTGTTTGTAGACGACGATTCTTTAATGACACGCAGTATTTTCACGATTTCATCTTCAATACGCTCAGCTACTATCTTGACGTTCTATTTCCATTTTGCAACAAGTATGCCAATCATCTGAATCAAATCAATCATTGCCGATTTCGCACTTTATTAGTCTTTACATAACGGTAACAACCACTTATCCCAAAAAGTGCCCCATTCATCAATTAGTGCGAACTACCCCTGAAAATTGGAAGTCCCGCATTATAGATTCACTAATAAACCGTGGTATTTAAGGACAGCTGCCAGTGATCCTGCCTACTTTAATAGCTCACCCTGCTTCGTTACGTTCCTAGATTTCAATTTGGCGATACCCCGACGCGTTTGCGTGCTTCAATCTTACCGGGAGGCGTTACCAAAAGATATCCTCATCAATGAGCTTCTACTCAGTTCCGACGTTGCTGTATCAGCAGCAGCAAAAGCTCAAGCAAAATCATAAGAAAGGCCACAGGAGAGACCCAAAGGACGCTGAGGATAAAGACGAGGCTCGATCTATCGGCCTGAGGTCGGAGCGTAAAAGCTCAGTCGGGTCAAAACAAAGCGACTCAGGTCATCGAGACTCATCATCCAGATCCAAGTCACGAAGATCGAGTAAAGATACTTTAGCTTCGAACTTCATGTCTCAGTTAAGTTTAACAAAGGCCGATGACAGATCTGTTGAAGGTCGGAACTCGCAGGACCAAAAATCCAACTCAGGACGACGGACCAGTATAATATCGGTACCTTCGTTCGTATCCGGTAGATTATCAAGTTCGCAAAGAAACTCCGTCACAGAGAGTTCAACTCCCGAGAAAATACCTTCATTAGAGTCCATTGCAGACTCGAATTCTCGGTCTACCAAAGCACCCGAAAAGCAGAGGCTTCCTCGCTTCGGTCCCGCTATTGACTTACTGTACTTGAATAGCTCCGAGAGTGTGAAGCATTCATTGCCTCAAAGTGACTATTTCCAGCAGAAATTCCACAGATTTTTGAACTCATTTGGAGACCATCATGTCAATGATCCGATAAATTTCGCTTCAGTCAGAGATCAGTCTTTTCGGAAATTCGTCTCCAGGCAAAGAATCAGCAAACAATATTTGATGGCAGGTGGAATTCGGAAAGACGGAGATGCCCGTTATTACGAGGATCTCCTTCTATACAAGGTTCTTGAAGCCAAGAATTTTGTTCGGCGCCTCACAAACAACAAGCTCACGGAAAGTCAGCGCCAGATAACGGTCAACTCATCTGAAGAATTGGTGCAAGGAAATCTTGGAAGATATTTGAACTTTGTTATGAGCTTGCCCGATTCATCGCTTGTACCGAAGAATGAAATGAATCAAGAGTTACAATATCATTTTGACTTCAAGAATTTTTTGATAGAAGTCAGTGACAATTTATTCACTTTGAAAAAAAAAGGGTTCGAGGATATATCAATGCCCTCATCTCGACTCGACTTTCTTTATCAGATTATTGAAAAGAGTGCTGATGAGTTCACCCTTCTTGAAAAGTACGTCATTCAGATTTTGGTCAAACTCAACAATAACTCTTTGATCGAAGGAAGAATTTTGAAGAATTTGGTACCGACAATTGATCCCAAGCAAGTCCAAGAGAGCAGAGAAACACCAAAGGTCTTGCACTACAACACATATTTCAGCTCACAATATTCATGGCACCTTGCGCTTACGATTCCGTTCGTGCGAGTAATTGAATCCAGCGTCTTGACCGAAACTAAGGAATCAATGGAGAACGCAAAGATCTACTCAGAATTACTGAATTCAGCCTCGCAAACTGATTTCAGATCGAGCGATTCAAGACTATACGACGAGTTTTTTAGGGAGACTCAAGTTCAATCTTACGAGCAAATCATGAAATTGAGCAAGCGTGAGCTACTCGAATTTCAGAAGACAGGCATGTCGCCTCGACAGAACCAAACACTCGATGATCCCACCTCATTTCCCCTGGGCCCAAGAAACTTTGAGTACTACTCTGGATCACTATCTTCCATCTGTCTGAATACATTTGATGTTATTCACAGCAGAGACTTCCCCTTGCAAGTCCAATCTGAAAACCTCAGTTTAATTTTGGGGGAATTTTTCCGTCTATTGAAAAAGGGAGGAGTTTTGGAACTCCCGCTCTTTCTAGCCGGTGATATGATAACAGACTTCCATGGATCTGCGAAGTATTCCGAAAAAAGCGAGTTCACCAGCTTGGGCTTCAAAGAGCAACCGTTTTTCATCGCTCGCTTCATCGAGAGACTATTGAAACTCTTGGATTCATACTTTGGGACGGAGAACGTCAAGTTCTCCTCTCTAATTCTTTCAAACAAAAATGAGATGAACAATTTGTTGATCAAGCACACGGCTTTCATGTCTTATGAGATATTTGGCAGGCTAGACGAATTTTGCAATTCTTACGGCGAAGATGAGAGCCTTATCAACGACGATACGTTGCACATTTATTTTTATATCAGGGCGCAGAAGTCCTGAACAGCGTCATAAACTGGATTGCGGCAGATAAGAATCACTCAATAAATGCGTAATCACACACACATAATTTCGTCGACTGCGGCAATATAACCAAGAGCTCGGGAAAAAGCTCTGTCATAGACAAAAGGACATGAAAATTTCCTCTTGATAAAAAACCCCGAAGCGGTATTTTATGACACTTTTGTTGGGGTAAAACTTTCGTTGATTTTTTTTCAATGTTTCACCAATTGATCCGTACGGCAAGAGTGTTCATTTCCAGTCGAAGGCCAAAACAGATTGTGCAACTCATGACTTTATCAGCCCATGCGTACTGAACATGTTTAGATACTACGGTGTATGAAAGCATAAATTTCACGACTGGCTTAAAAAATATGAATCTTAAGCGCGACCAAATCTATCATATTAAGAAGTGTTTCACTCAAACATAGTCATGGTCTTTCATGACAGAGACCCATGTCACTCAGTACTTTATGAAAAAAATGTTGCATGTACACGATAACAACGAGCAAGCTGGTCCCGCCAAATAAGTAGTGATTATAATATGAAAAAGGAACAGGGATAAGGGTAGCTGATCTCACTTTCCACACAACTTGTGTATGAAACAGAGGACCTAGAACTTTTTCGTAGGAACTAAACAAATTTGGGCGAATACAATCTTGACAGTACATTGATGTACTACGTATGTCTTACCACGAGAAACTAAATCTCGACATTTCCGCGTAATACAATGTTGACGAAGGACGACGACTGAGGATTCTATGAGTTCAGCGCTGAATTAAAACTCCCGACTTGGATACGACAAAATTATTCAGCAATATACATCCTGCGCTACCCTTACGTTCAGTCCTCTCTTGTCATTTATTCCATACACTGAATTGCTTGCACGTAGTCCATCGAAATTGATACACTAATATTTTGCTCTTCCATAATTTCGCACCCGATGCCTTTTTTACAGTAAATAGAGTGCGCTACTTTATATGATTACAATGAGTTCGCTTACATCAAACTTCACGATCATCCATTATGCCAGCTACAAAACTAAGCGACATAAGGTTCAGCGAGTGCCTTTATCGTCGGAAATAGCGCAACGGGTTGAGGTAGAGCGCTATAAGCAATTTAATAATCAATGACTCCTTGCTGTGCTGAGAAGATGCTGGCAGCTTTTGTTGTTTACAGTACTATAGACTTGTTGTTCCACTACGCAAATTAATTTCCGTAAAACATTTTCAGCATTGGAAATTTTCCAGTACTACTGCAGTAGCAACAGAAGTTAATGAATCAATGCATTGACATAAGAACGATGAGACGAGTGAAAAAAATACGAATAGGAATATTTATTCAGATGTAGGTATTTTAGATTACCTTTTCACGTTATCTATGTAAAATGTAAGCCTTCTGAAGGGATCTGAATCATCCTCGCACTCATCACAATGTTTTCTGGGACCAACATGGATAAGCCCATGTTGCGGTTATAATGAATCTTCAAAAAGCTTTATACAAAAGGAAGTTGAATGTAAAAGGTAGTCTGTTGGGTGAAAGTTCTAGCCAGCAATTAATATGTTTGGAAATT
This sequence comes from Metschnikowia caudata, assembly GCA_008065175.1. Classification (NCBI taxonomy): domain Eukaryota; kingdom Fungi; phylum Ascomycota; class Pichiomycetes; order Serinales; family Metschnikowiaceae; genus Metschnikowia; species Metschnikowia caudata. The sequence goes on from VATF01000002.1 coordinate 567,542, forward strand.
GTTATGTCCAGAAAGTGCGTAGTCCTGGTCGGGATTAAAAAAAGGCTCCCCCGAAGTAAATTGTCCCAAATAATACAAGTGTCATTAATACTGTTTGCTGACAGGTTGGGTAGTCGCAACTTGAGTATGAAAGTGAATTCATTTCCAGACGTGATAGCATTGTTTGGGACCTCATGAGTCAGCCTGCTATTGAGGATGCGAGGTTTAGCACTCTGGCATGATAGATGTCATACTGAAACGAAATTACTTTATATAGTCCTGTAGCTGAGCGGAATCATATTCGGATGCAAGAAGTTGATTTGACTGCATAGTTGTTTTTGAGGCCACTTTTATCGGTCAATATAATATAAGATATTGAAGTGCTTCGTTCTAAAAGTCAATTCATTACCTTGGAAGTGGGGCGTGCTATTCAGTATCTTTCTAGGCTGAAATCCCGTATGTATCAGTGATGACCGCGTGTATACTTGAGTTCATTTTTATAAAGATTGTGATGAGTAGGATAAGGTTAACTTTATGTCGTAATTATAGCGACTCGCCTTCAACAGAGACTGTAAGTCTACGAGAGAATGACATTTGTCAAAGTTGTTTGTACTGTAATAGCTCACACTTTTCAGATTAGGTTATGTTGCGACTAGTTAAATGCGCATTGAAGATATATCGAAGCAGATGACATCTGGGGCCAAGCTAAGGAAAGTGATGAGAGATTTTAGATCTTTAGTTGATTGCGAGCATGACTGGTTCATCCTCAGGAAAATACGATCGAGACCCACACGTGCAAGAAGGAGCTACTTCGAGTGATCCAATTGTTCGAGTTCCGTAGCCGATTTTTGCTGTAGCAACAACCCAGTCTGCGTCTTTCGCTGACGTTGTTTCACATTTTGTTGTTTCTTATCGCCCAAAAAGACGGTGGAATGAAGTGTGTGCTCGCTGGAGAGAAGGGATGACTTCTTGACTTGTAATGTGTGACCAACAGGAGTATCTTGAGAGAGTTGTCATTATCCGTTAATGAACCACCGTTGCATAACGAGAAAGAGCGAAGTGCTGCAAAATATAGTATTTCAAAACGGGACACTTTTCTCAATGTATTTCTAGACGCATGAGTGAGACTCAATCAACTTCCCTTCGTATTTGCATTTCAGGTTTCAGCAATCTATGCTCTTGATTCCTACATTTGGCGTAATTACCCAGCTGCTGAAATTTATGGTTGTAATATTTACGTGCAATTTTTTTTTTTTGAATGCGCGGCCGCATAGTGATCGAGCCCTAAAAACAAAGAATTATGTGTCGTCGTAATAGGCATGAACAAAGTGACAACAAAGGCTTGAAATCAGCCGCAGTTTTGGTTAGCGAGTGTTTTTGTTATGAGTGATTTGAATTTTTATTTCATTGACAGGTCGTTATTGTCAATCGTATTTCTCAGACCTTTTGGTAGCGAAAGCATCATCGATCTTCTTACCTCCACTCACAGAAAATTGACCTCCTCCTCCAATGAGTTCGATGTCTATGTTTCTTGTGGCTGTGTTTTCGACACGAGTTGGCTCCTCGACATCTCCATCTAAGGGGCCAAGACCCGGCGCATAAGTGTCGCCAAACCCCCACGCGAAAAGAACGCCATCATCGGTTACTGCGAACGAGTGATGAGATCCAGCACCGACTGCTTTGCATTTCACGTCAGCATTGCCGATAACGATTTTTGTGGGGATAGGGACGGATCTTGGTGTCCCATGTTGGTCTTTGAAAGTATACTTCGGTAAGTCGTCTTTCGCGATTCCGATTTCTTTCATATCGTAGCGACCCCACGAGTAAACATCCCCGGAGTCACTAAGGGCCAAAGAGTGATGCTCTCCTCCGACGATCTGAACGATGTTTTTGTCTTGTAGCTCGGAAACGAGGGTTGGCTTCATGATCATTGAGCCATCCTCCAATTCGCCTTGCTCATTGGTAATTCCACACTGCCCATATTGATTGAGCCCCCATGCATAGACCTTACCGTCCCAATCGATTGCAAAGCAATGGAAATCTCCGCTAGCAATATACTTGATATTGTAAAGTCCAAATTGCTGGGGCTCCAAGGCGGCAAACTTGTGTCTCTCAAGTATTTTCCTTCCTAATTGGAATTGTTGTCCATTTCCCCAAGCATAGACAATACCCTTGGAGTCCAAAGCTAACATATGGTCTTTACCGCTTGCAAGCTGTACAATATTCTTCAAGGTTTGCATTTCTGAAGGCTTTTCTTGAATGAAGACATCAGATGAGTACCCTAAGAGCCCCTCATTGCTTCTGAAGGTTCCCCATGAATAAACGTCGCCGTTATCATAAAGAACGGCACTCAAGTTGTCAGTTGCAGCAAGTTGGACGATCTTATTAGGAATAGCGGGTAAATTTTCGACCTTCGTAGGTGTCGACTCTGCTTCGTTTAAGTCACCATCGTCATCAGAATCGTCGTCATCCATGGATTTAAAGTTTTCGTTTGCATTGGATGTGTCTCTACCAAGGACTTTCGAGTCATTAGTTCCCCAAGACCACAAATTGTTATTGCTGTCTAAAGCGAGAACGTGCATTCCTCCCACGGCAAAATCAACTATACCCTCGGCGCCCAACGTTTCGCTCTCTAAGTACTTGTTGAGTCTGGGACGCTTGACCTCCTTCGTCCGGGCCTCAGGTCCTAGACCTAATTCACACATGGAGCCTGTGCCCCAAACAAACACAGATAATGCTTGAGATTTTGGTGTTGGGAATGGGTTTAAATCGGGCAACTTTGAGTAAGATTTTAAGACAGAGTACGGCGTTGATCTGAATCTTTTGGCGTTGCCATTGTTAGTAGAAGGAGCCGATCGCTTCACAGATTTCTTCAAAGAGACCATGTTTGGAATCGCAAATAAAATCGCAGATCATGAATTTATTTTGATGATTTGTATATACTGCACATAACCTCAATTGAGAGTGTGGACGCTGGTAGAACTGTAACCGCTTCTCCGATGATTCCACTTGCTTCTGGCCTCAACAATTCTGCGAGCGAGACTCTGAAGCAAATATGCCGCAGATCCTATGGCTCTTATTAAAGCCATTACTGCCACCAACCAAAGAATGCAGACTAAGTAGTAATTCTTTTCAGTGTCGCCAACATCGTATACCTGTAGCATGGTCATCACGAAAATGAGATTAGCTAGAAGCCATATCAAGACGACCTTGCTTCTGACATGTTTTGCATAATCTTCACCGTCGATAACAACATTTTCAGCCAGCTGGTCTTTGACTTTCTTTTCGGAACGTTTCGATCTGATGTTGTAAAGGGTCTCGAGATATGTTTCATCAATATTGTAGTCAACGACGACTGCTTCGAATTCCCCCTCTTCATTCTTTTGAATGATATACTGATTCGATTTATCATCTTTTGGATTATTGTCACCTTTCGTGCCCCAGGACACATCGTGTGTGTTGCAGAATGCGAATATTTGGAGGGTGCAAGTGTAAGACGGAATCATCAAGAAGTATTGTACCGAGCATGTCACCATGTGCCACGGGTCGAAATGCAAGATAGACATTAACGCGTAAAGCCCATAGGTAGCAAGAAGGGAAACTATGATACTAACAAGAACGTATGCTGATGTTTCATCTTGCCCGAAACCTTTTATGGCGTTGATCACAAAATAAAACCCGACGATCAAGGCATATAATGCGCATACGACCAAAAGTATCATCAATGTCTTGAATAAGTTTTTGGAGGCTTGAGGTCTGTTGCCTATCGAGACCACGAAGATAGACGTAAGAACGCAAATGCAAAGGTAATTGAAGATGGTGAATATCCAAAATCCGCCACGGCCCAAGCTATTCTGCAGAACAAGAGACCCTGTCAAAAAATAGAATGTGAGGTAAAAGTTGCTCAACGAAAAGAACGAGAAGACCAAGTTCAAGAATTGATAGCCAAACTCGAAGCAAAACCAAAATTTGCGAGTCAAAGAGTGGTTCGTTTGCCAAATTTTGTTCGCGTTGCGCAAAGAGTATAAGGCTGCAAAAAATGCACCATTCATCCATCTTCTTCTTTGAGACAAGAATTCTGGAACACTTTCAGGAACGTCAGTCTCGCCGGTGGCCAGCTTCACGAACTTGAGTACCCAATTCTCGTTCCGTTTCGCAACTAATTCCCAGCAAAGAATTCTGTCTTCTGCCAAATACATATTTGCTTCGAAGAAGTTAGTTTTGCTGTTCGTTTTGTGCTGGCTAGTGAGCAAATCTTCACCCTTGAAGTAGGAATTGAGCGGGCCAGTGCCATCATCCAAGTTTTTCAAGGCGATATACCTGTAGGCGGAAAGTGCGCCTGGAAGAACAGTGATATAGCCAAACACCGACTCCAATGGTTTGTCCAAAATGTTTGACATCTTATACTCAAAATTTTGGGACGCAACAAGCGGATTGGTTAAGTTGATCCAGCCTTTACCCTTCATCGCAGTGATCTCCCCCGCAACGCCTGCGACATTCGAATCTCTATCGAATGCTTTCCACATATTGTAAATGGCGTGATTATCGGGCTTTGTGCCCACATCCAAGAGAACGACAACATTTGGATCTAGCACGGGGCAAAATGCATTGAACAACCACCGATGGGAGTTGATTTTTTTCTGGTTGCGTTCTTTCAAGCAAAATAAGACCTGAACGGGGGTCAAACTTTTCTCATCTCCCTTGAATTTGAGATTTTCGTCAATCGATATTTGGGTAGTATACTCGAACAAATGGGCATTAACCTTCTTGTTGTTGACGTATGGCCTCGTCAAATTGTCCTGATAGCAGCCAGTGGCAGTAAGGAGCTGCAAAACAGATTCGTTAACTTTGTTTCTACCATCTGAAATGATAATGACTTGAACCTTTTTCCAGGAGTCTTTGCCCCAAGTTGAGGATTTGGATCTTGAGCATAAATGTGCAACATTCTTCATGATCCCATGCATGGTTCTGGCGAACGACTTTTCATCTTCGTTGTACATGGTAACACAGACAACGACTTCTGTCTCTCGACCGTACTTAGAAGCTCGAAGGTTAAAACCTTCAGCGACAAAATCGTCAGGCTCTGCGGTGCAGGCAGTGTAAGTCATGTTTGTGAACTCTCCGAAAGGCGATTCGGTACGCGTAAGCACCTTCTTCAACTCTTCTGGAATTCGATTTTCTAGGACCAAATTTCCAGTGCTGCCTCCCACAAGTCTCACTTTTCGCTTCGTCATAGTCTTCTTCCGGTTGGGAACAAATCCACCGTTGATGTTTCTCATCATATCACTGTCGATTGAAGCGCCAAAATAACTGCTTTTGTTGGAGGAAGATGAATTTGATTCGCTTGTATAAGCAGTGTTGACATCCGAGAAATTCTCATCTTCCTCATAAACTTTTTGATAAGTTCCATACTCGTAGTCATCTTTCGTGGACAGACCAAGTGTCTTCTCGTCGCTATTATCATGGACATTAGAATTTGCTTCGGCAAATGTTTCTGGGGTGAATATGGGCTGGGGTGGGGCGAGAAATCTCTCGCTTTGTGAGCTCTCAGTGGTAGACGTCAACCTAGACCTCAAAGGAGAAAGAGGCTCATCTCTGGTGGAGTCAAAGTCGAGGAAAACTTCTCTTTGTCGATCCCTCTTTGGGCTTTCTTTTCTTGTATAGTCTGCTCTTGGGGTTTTATTGGTGTCGAAGTTCAAGGATGGTGTTGAGATGTTCAGCAAAGCAGTAGTCTGTGGTTTTGCGAGTCTGGTGCTCCGAGAGAATATGTTCGGAGAGCTTCTTTGGCTAAAGGGATTCTCAGGAGAATTATTCGTCACACTGAATTTGAGATCATCGTCAGTGGTACCTCCTGTCTCCTCTAATTGATGGTATCTTCTTGGTGAGGTTCTGCTTGTCGTGAATACAGCATTTGGGGCTTTGGGAGAGGTAGGCTCAAGGAAGGGATTCTGTTCCTCGAAGCTACTCGCCATGATTGAAACAGGCTACGTTAGGAAAAGTGTGATTGGAATAATACAGCTCCGCTCACCGTTTAAATTGAGCCGCTTTGTTGTTTGTTTTGATTTTGCCGGATTCGGAAAATGATTAGGTACATTGAAATGATCGAGGCATACCTTTGGAAGGGAAACTAAAGGCATTATATAGCGAGGTAGCTCAAAGAAAATGAAGTGTACGTTCAGCGGAGAATAGTTTATGTTGATCGGAAAAAGGAGCTCGTACAGAGTTTGGGATTTTCTTGACAAGAGCTCGCTAACCTGAAGAATTGTAAACTAATGCGTTCTCTGCACTGTATCATTCATGCTCCCGGAAAAGTCTAAACGAAATATTATCATGGGATAATCTCAAACAAGAAAGATTATGCCAGCTTCATAACTCGACCAGGCTGGTTCGTCTCTGTCTTGGGTTTTGTAAGAACTGCCCGATCCAAAGGCCAACCTTTAACACGCTCTCTTCTTTCTGGCACGCTCATAACTTCGTTCCGAATGGTAGATCCTGTTAATGCTGATTTACTTTTGAAGATGCATGAATCCGTGATCTTTTATGAATTTTCCAGGCTTTTCTGAGGAATTTGCATCGCCAATCACTTACGCCGGGCTTTTCATGTGATCAGTGACTCGCGCAGCGGATCAAAGGAACGTTATAACCGCTTTGAGTCACTCATTCCCCAGGCTTGACTGTACCACGATACATACATCAAAAATAAGAGCTTCCCAAAGCACTACAAAAGTGCCATAATCGCTCTGATATCGCGGTCCAACAATGATTCAACTACATGCATTCTTCAGTGGTGTAACCTACAGCTTATGGTACTCTCGAAAGCATTTGTTGGCATCGTATGTCTTATTGCCTTTCGGGCTATTGATTATCATCTGTGTCCTATATGGTCTTAACAAATTGGTTTCTGATGTGTTCAAGATCAAGTTCCCAGCCTCGGTTTTGGGAATGCTTATCAACCTCGTGATCTTGATTACCCTCCAGGGTATCGCCAACTTGAAGACTACACATACGGGTTGGAGGGGACAACTTGGAAATGTGTGCTCATGGTCGTTGGAGAAGTACCTTACTCTTGTGGATCCGCCAATGAAATTTTCACTCAAGTGGATAAATGTTTTTTTCATACCATCTTTCATTATATTGCCATTAAGCGATCATATCACCTTCGTGGAATGTGCAAAAATTGCTGCAGTTTTCGCAGTTGGAGGTCTTCTGTTGATGATAGTGGACGTCTACATGATCCTTTTTCTCAAATGGGCACTAAGTGTTCTTGGTATTAATGCCTTTAATATCGAAAAGATAGCTCTGTTCGAAAAGAACGGAGATGAGGACGAGCTTCCTGAGGTAGGAAGACTTGAGCTTAACAGCTTGGGCTTGACAAATAATTCTGGAAGGGAAAATATCACCGAGACTGACCTACCCGAATCTCTGCATTCAAGCCTTCATTCGACCAGATCCAATTTTTTGCCCAACAACCCGTTTAGTGAACCACAAGAAGCCACAAGAAGCAACGGAGGCGACATTGCGCCACCTTTGCCGGCTTATATATCTTCATCGCCTCATCAGCTGGCAGAAAGTCTGAGGAGACTGAGTGACCGTATAAACGACACACCTACACAACAGCCCAAAGATGCAGCTTCACAATATGATGTCATGAACTTGTCGGGCGATTCTAAGAGCATTGCTGTCTTTGTATCGAATTATATTGACTGGCTCTTATACCTTGCATTGTTCTTGTTATCTTTGCCTTTCTTTTACATCAGAAGCATTCATGTGATGTTGCCTTTTCACTTAGGCTTGACGGTGATTTCGTATTACTTTGCGCTACTCATTCCGGTCAAGTTCCCAAAGCTGAAGAAGTTTGCCCATCCAATACTCATTCTGACGGCGATAATTCTTTTTGTGTGTTTCATATCGTCCTTAATTTACCACGGAGGAAGCCCAGATGGGTTTTTGAACGATTTGCGTTTTTATAAAACAGGGAAAAATTACCTGAATTTGTTCACAGGAAAAAAGTTATATGACAACGGCAAAGTTGTGCCACCGTCTATCATCAAGAGCAAATTCACCTCAGAACCTGAATGGCCAGGTTGTGGTGATATCTTGTCGTCTTTGATGGACATTTCCATTGTATCGTTATCTTTGCCTATGTTCACTCATAGGAAGGATTTCATCAACAATTTCTGGGTTCTCATTCCGCCATTGCTAATTTCCATGGCATTGACATTCTTCTGTTATCCAGTTGTTTGTTACAACATTGGGATCAGCCCTCAAAGATCCATTGGTTTTATCGGGAGGCTGGTGACATTAGCTTTGGGAACACCTCTCATCAATTCTTTAGAAGGCAGCGTTTCCTTGATGGCAGTTTGCACGATCCTTAGTGGAATATGTGGAGTATTGATAGGCGATACCTTCTTCAGAATTTTGAGAGTTCCTTCAAACGATTTTGTCACAAGAGGTGTAACGCTCGGAATCAATTGCGGTGCAATTGCAACCGCGCATTTGCTAAATATCGATCCCAGAGCAGCTTCGATGAGCTCTCTAAGCTTCAGTTTGTTTGGAACAATCATGATTGTTTTAGCCAGTGTGGGTGCAATTCGTGACCTTATACAAAATTGGGTTGGCTTGAATTGATATATACTACGTTGACATTTGGTTGATGCCACTGTAACTAGTAGAATTGCGATATATCAGGTCGAGCACATTTCGATACACTCGCATCACGTTCCCGCATCAAGTCCCGCGACACGCGTTTTTTATCACCTCTATAGCTCACACGTGAACTCTTTTGATATGACGCATTTGGATCAGACTACCCGACTTTTCTTGCTTCCTAAGAATCATGCAGAATTCAAAATCATTGAGTTTGCTTCCGGCTCGAGAACGAAGTCATTAGCATTATCTAGCAACAGCTTATATGAAGTCAAAGAGGTTGGTTGGTCAAGTTCCTTCGATTCCAATTCTGAGCCCAAGTGTCTTTCCGGGCAGCCTGTTAAATCTTTGATCATAGAAGCTTTGGACGGAAATAGCGGATTTGTGATGTCAAATCCGACCATGATTGTCTTCAACGAGTTCAATCTTCTTTTACCGTTGATAGAATGGATATGTAGCTCCGAACTATATGTCTCCAGGTTCCATACATCTGAGGATTTGTTGGATGCCTTCGCGTCACGATTCAATTCCAGTGAAATTGTGACCACCTTCGCTTCTGAGTTGCTTGAGGGACTACGTCTAATCTGTGATCTGATCTGCGAAAATGGAGAACTGTTTTTCAGGTTCAATAAAGAGAAGGCGCATGGCGTGATCACGGACAAGATTGAAAAAATGAAAAACTTCATTTTGACTAACCCTCAGTCTAGTCTTTACAAAAGAATCACTCTGCTGCTCAGTGCATCGGGTGAAGGGGCATCTGAGAAGGTGGTGGAGCAGCAGACATTGAAGTATAGTATTGACTACATATTTGGGTCATACTTGTGCGAGTCTATGAAGAAAGCATACACTGAAGCCGTTCCTATGGATTTCTCGTCGTTGTTATCGTTCTTGAAAGAGCAGCGAGCCTTGACGGTGGCGAGAGCTGTTGCAGATAACAATTTGGCAAACGTATCAAGCAATATCGATCATACTCGGGGAAATTCCCTAAAGCAGACCTCAAAGAAATCTACGAATACCAAGAAGCAGAAGAAAGTCGCTGTTGGCAAAGGCGCTTTGGATAGCTTCTTCAAGAAAGGTTAGGATGTCTGCCGTTCTTGCGATGAATCTCAGGACATACATTATCTGGAGGCGCCCACTTCGAGTAACTTCATATTCGAATTTTCGTACCTCTCTGCTTCGTCCTCATCGATGAGTTCTCTAATCTGTTGAGTTTGGCCTTCGGCAATATCATAGGCGAGGGATATCAATTCCAAAAGCGTAACTCCGTCAATCGGTAATCCGCCATTCTTGGACATTTGAATCAATTCACGATTCTTATTGACAGTGATGACAAGAGACCCATCACGAACCAACTCTTCGTTTGCATCTGCATCAGCGATGGCGATTTCAAGGTTCAGGTCACCTTTGATGTTCTCGATTTTATCGACAGGATTGAAAAACGAGAACGTCACACAAATTGGAACATGAAGGATACTCAAGGGTATCGGTTGACGCTGATTGAAATCGTGAACGATGATTTCGGGTCCATTTATTGTGACGTCGGGTTTTTTGAAGTGTTGAAGTGCTGTCATAACGCCGATGCAAGATGCATCGATAAGTCCACCATCGTAGTTCAAATAATTTATATCCACCTTGATATGCCAAACTTTTTCTCCTGCAATTATGCATAAACTTTCGAGATCCAAAGCATTAGATCTCCTGATGGCTTTTTCTATGAGTCTTGAGATGAGCACCTCATCATCCGAGGATTTTCCGTTTTCGAAGAACGGAGATGCCATTGGGCTGACTTCCGTGTTGATAGTGAAGATGCCCTCGAATGGCCTGTCATCGAATGGTTTGAGGATTTCACAACTCACTCTGACAGCCAACTTGGTTTGCCCAAGTTCAACTTCGACGAAACCGTACTCTTCCTTTGAGAGACTGAGTTTGACCTTCCGCATTTCTTTTAGGGCTCTGCCATTAAGCCGAAGCCCGTTCTTAAACCCTTCAGCAATATATGCCTGCTCGTTCAAGGAAATCTCCGAGATTTTTGGCATCTTCTCTTCGGATGGATGTTTCTTGAGACACTTGATCACTTCATCGCAAAAGTGGTTAACCAAGATCACGTGATCATTTTGCGCTCAAGCATAGCGTTTCCAACGAATATTACCGATCAGCAAGTCGGGAGATAAAAGTGGGAAGCAAGAGCCAGCTGTTGAAATTTCCAATATCTCAGCTCCACAGATACTGAGTAGATTTCAAGTAGAATCGAATATGTTTGGTGTTGCCGGTGGTGCATATTGCGTGTAGGCTTTCGAGATTTTGTAGGCGTAAATGAGAATCGCTATTCTCAACTAGACTTCAAAGATGCAAGTTGCTCATATTAGAAGGTTTCCTTCCATGGGGGCAAGCCTCCTCCGTAACTATAGTGCCATAACCACGGCAAGGTCTGTTCCGCCATCGCTTACATACTTCCGGAAAGAGCGTTTGCCAGCGAACACCATTGTGAAGTTCGTTCCTCAACAAACGGCTTACGTTGTCGAAAGAATGGGAAAATTCCATAAGATTTTGAAACCAGGTATCGCTATATTATTACCTGTGCTCGACAAGATCACTTACGTTCAGTCTTTGAAAGAAACAGCGATCGAGATTCCGTCACAGAATGCTATCACCGCGGACAACGTCTCTTTGGAATTGGATGGTATCTTATACGTCAAGGTCCATGATCCTTACAAAGCATCATATGGCGTTGAGGACTTCAAATTTGCGATCAGTCAGTTGGCGCAAACAACCATGAGATCTGAAATCGGCTCAATGTCTTTGGACTCCGTTTTGAAAGAGAGACAACTCTTAAATACGAACATCAACTCAACGATAAATGATGCGGCAAAAGAACATTGGGGAGTCGAGTGTTTGCGCTATGAAATCAGAGATATCCACCCTCCACAGAATGTTTTGGACGCAATGCATAGGCAAGTTAGTGCTGAGAGATCCAAGAGAGCAGAGATTTTGGAATCCGAAGGTGCAAGACAATCGAGAATCAATATCGCCGAAGGTGAAAAGCAGTCAATAATCCTTCAAGCCGAAGCCACAGCACAAAGTATCGAAAAGATTGCAAGCTCGATCAAAAATACACCTGGTGGGTTGGATGCTATTAATCTCCAGGTTGCTCAACAGTATATCAAGGAATTCGGGAAAATTGCAAAGGAGACAAATACTGTTGTTATTCCCTCGGATTTGAGTAATCTCAACGGATTGATGGCCGCTGGATTGTCAATGTTCAAAGGATTGAAAACGACTTCTGACAGGGAAAAAAAGTGAGGTTTACATAGCTATTACATACTCCTATATAAAACACTATCATTTAATATGCATTGATTGGTAAGGTTGTGCTTGAGGGAAGGCGTTGTGAAGACGAGTGAGAACAGGTCACTCGATCGTGATTGCAGCCATGGAATGGAGGTGGTAGGATTTGTGATATCCAAATGGTGAAATGAGTGACGTAAGTAGGACTTCGCGATTAGACGCCTTCGACCTTTTCAAAATCGATATTGGTTGGCAAGTTAGAATCCTTTCTTGGGCGACCCTTGGTAAGTTTTTTCAACTTTAATTTCGAAACCAACCTTTCGTATGTTTTCGAAAAGTTCGTACGAATGCACCATTGGTAAAACCACCATTCCATGAGAAAGACGAATCCTGCGATGAGGAATCCTCCCAACACTGCCAATCCGAGATGACGTGCCATAAGTTTCATGAACTTCGCGTCGTCAAGATGCCACGAGGAGCCTGGAGCGATCGAGAAGAAGGAGTCTGAATTAGCCTTGTAATCATCAGAGAGCAAAACTTTGACTTTGCCGTATTCGGGCACTCCCTTTCGTTTGTATTGCATGAGCATAACGGAAAGAAAAAGGGGCCCGGTCGAAAACATGATTGTGATGTAAGGAACGAGCCAATTTCTCTGATATTTCTGAAGATTTTCGAGCACTTTGACGAAAAACAAATGTCCTTGTACTGATCCCATAATGTCATTTGAGATTCCCGTTGGCTGAGTTTCACGGACAAAAGCAGGCACAGTCAACAAAGGATCCAACCTTCTCTTACAACCATCGTCCAAGTCAATATAGACACCGCCGTAATACGCCAATGCAAAGTAGCGGATAGCATCTGCTCTTTGAATTGGATATTTGTAGGAATCCCAACTTTTGAGAAACCACGGGTACTTCTCGGCGATGAAATCTCTTGACATATCATCGGTCCATAAAATGTACTGATAATCAGGATGCAAGTCGACACATGCTTGCTGGCCTGGCTTCCATGAATCAGGTATCTGCTCGGTCTTGTAGGTTTGATGAATAATTTTGGGAATAAGAAGAGTCTTGTCTAGCTTTCCATCAACTGGATTTAGCTCCATATCGACAAACGAATCAGGGAAAGGGTCATCGAAGAGTAAGCTGATTAAGTCAAAGGAGTAGTAGAAAAGCACCACGACGAGTGCCAAGTGGCCCCATAAGATGTACTTCAACTCTTTTCTCATATCTTTGAAGTGGTGGGAATGTGAATATTAGTGGATATGGGACTTTCGCTTCCCTAGGTTTGCATCAATGTTCCTTGTAGTCTGGGATGAATTTCCAATGAATTTCGTTTCGTCTTCACTTCTGCTATCCCTTCGAAATGTGAAACTCTTTCAAGACTTGACGTTGTGGTAGCAACTGAAGACTCTGTTTTGCCTAATGACTGGTGGTGAGAATTCTCGAGAATAGCGGGTACTATTTATGATGAGTGACAGAAAGAAACAACTGAATAGGAGAACAGAATGAGAGCGCAGAGTCTACATACAGTGATCAATCGTGAAAGCGCGGCAGAGCAAAATTCACGCTCATATTAACGTTGGGATCACCAAAATGATTGGCTGCGGGCGTATTTCATAAAATATTAGATGTATCGATTTTACATGCAATGATAATGTGACTGCAAATTGCAGTCAAAAGTTGGCTGTCGTCTCGGTCAGTTTTGAGGTCCGGTTGCCAGCGCATCCGAGGGCTGTGCTCGGAAGTGCATGCTGGAGTCAGCTCAAAATGAGAAAATAGGGGTAAATTTCTACACCCTCATATTGCTGCTCACTCAATTGAAGACTGCTCCAACTTACCCCGGCAAGCGCGAGGCAAACTCGTGATAGCTATATAAAATGCTTGCTCCGTAGATGTAGTGTTTCCAAATGTCGGATCGCCACAATTAGCCTCACACTATCAACAAATTTTCTTAGTGTATTTAATTTTTCTTGTACCCATTCAGTCAGTTCACAATTTTTGTAAGCTCTCTATCTCGACATTCTTCGGTGATAATCTGACAGTTCTGACCCAAAAAAAAAAAAATTGGGAGTAATTGATATACTAACCTAATCTATAACTTCTCTCTTGACCTTACCTGTCGCCTATCTCCTATCTTATCGACGATGTCTATCATGTAGTTGATATCGATGTCATCGATCTGGCGCGAGGCTAATTTACTCATGAATGAGTTGATGAAACTGAGATCTTTGCCTTTTCGAATCAAGACGTAGGCTTTGGTCTTGGACTTGTTCTTGATTATTCGAATTAATTCCAAGTTGCTTAGGTAAAAGATAAAGGATAGCAAATACTGCTTGTTGAATGTTTCAATTCGATAATCTGACGACTCGCTGTTGAAATTCTTGCTATTGTCCTTTTGGATCAATTTGAGAAGGGACTTCGTAGTTGGATAGTCTTTCAGCAATAATGAATCATTTATGAGTTGTTGCTCTGTAATCTCTTTCGAAGATTGCAGGTAGTACTGAGATATTGTAGAGTCTAGGCTCAGTACGCAAACAACGAAGGATTGAACAAATGGCTCCACAACAGTTGCAAGAATTTTGTGGTATCTCTTATCTTGAACACTGTAATCGGAAGATGTCAACCCCATTTGCTTGTAGGAGTCCAATATGTGTGATAGCTCGTGATTCCTGTTATAATCGTAATCAAATAGAAACTCGTTTTTCAAGATTCCAGTGAAAATATAATAGAGCTTTGTAATGTGCCTGAAGTTATTGGTTCTTAGCAAAATGAAAGACACCAAACACCTGTGAATGATCAAATGAAGAGTCAAGTTCTTGTAGTAGAGCAACTCAAATGAATTGACGATTTTGATACGTTTGGTCTGTGGGTTCACCATCGTAAACTTGAAAAGTTTTATGACTTGTGACTCAATCAAATTCTCTTTCTCTTCGGTGGACATCTGACCAATCTCAGAAATCATTCGTTTGGTTATTGAGTTCAACTCTTCCTGCTGAAATAAGGAGATGAAAAAGTCCAACATGGCAATCACTTCACGTATCGAGAAATCTTTTTTGCCTGTGAGATAATAAAAGGTCTGAATCGTTATACCAACGATTGAACACTCTGGTAGGTGTGATACATCATTGATCGCATGTAAGACTTTAAAGCCCAACTTCTTTAAGTTAAGCAGTTTTTCAGGATCATTCTCATCAACAATCATGTTTTCCACCAAATTTTCCGGATCGTTGACGTAAGAAGAGAATGTAAAACTGTCTGCGAGCTTGACGAACAACCTGCCACTGAGTGTTTGTTTGGTGTTATCCACAAATCCACTTCTAGATTTGGCAAGAGCCTGCTTGCTTTCTGAAGGTAGTATGTTTGAGACGCCAGTTTTCAAAATGTTGACGAAGCTTTCTTGTTTCTTATCGCTTCCGACTAGCTCTTTGAGATATCCATCTGCCTCGTAAATTCGCTCGTAGGTGATAGATATGGGCTGTATCAACAAATCAAATGAATCGTTTTTCTCCGCTAGCCTTTGCTTGAAATAAATTGATGCCAAAGTCTTCAAAATACCATATTTTGGTAGCAAAAGTTTTCCGTCTCTCGATCTTGTACCCTCGATGAAGACTTCGAAGTGGATTTTGTTTAGGAAAATGTACTCGAGATAATTGGCGAGATTTCTTTCCGTGTATAACTCGTTGTTGAACGATCTCTTGATGAATATGGCACCCAACCCTTTTAAGATTGAGCCAAAAACGGCCACATTTAAGTTGTCTCCCGCAATGACGGTAGGCACAGACATCTGGAATCTGATCATTATCAAGTGTAAAATGACGTAGTCGATGTGGGATTGATGATTCGGCAAAAGAATAATCGACATTGGATCACTCAAATACTTCTGGTATAGGGCACTCATCTCTCGCTTGTTGACCCAAACTCCCTCTGGAAACATCTTGGAGACAACTTTGATAACCGTTATATAACATAACCTCACGAACTTGATGGTTCCAAAGTTCGGCAAGTTCTTCCTGTTCTCGGCGGTGTAGTACTTGATCATAAAATCTTTCACCTCCTTGAATCTCCCTGGGAACTTTTTTGCTGTGATCAAGTTCATGCGCAACTCCAGGTCAACAAGCTTATAGACAATGTCATCAAGCACTTCATCTGTTTTCTCCAATCTTTCTTTCATGAAGTCATTGCTCATTATATTGAAATTCTGATTCATCTTGTTGACTGAGTATTTGTATTCAGCATTTTTATAGATTTCGAAAACATTGACTCTTGTACAGAAATTGATGAAGTGTTCTAACAAGCGGAAACTGTCGCTAGTTTTCTTGTTCGTCTTCAAAGGTAACAATGTGTCTTCATCTGTTGGAAGTGGAAAGGTCAATTCGATATTGGGATTTGTCAATGCTCCGTCGAGGATGTTGACGTCGAAAATGTCTCTGTTCTCGCTCATCATGGCAAGATTGCGATGATTCCGATTATAATGCCGAAGTGTGGGGTTTTAATATAGGAAGTGACGTACCCAACAATCCGCGCTCCGCACACATGAATTTCATCTGATTACCCTATGGAGAAATAATGATGAGCATGCTTCTTCAAATAATCGCGTGCGAAATATGTCATTCTTACTTTAAAGGAAGCGGCATTTTCCTTTTAGAAATCTGTAAGAGATGATTTATTTTTCTATCAAGAGAGTCTCTACTGTAACTCCGTGAACTGGCGTGCGCTCTATCCCTTTACACACCAATCTCTTCCACGATTCACTTGAGCGGTACATAGGTGTTTTTCGAGCCACCAGTTGATGCAGCCCGCCACCGTTATTCCGAAAGAGTCACTTATTCCGACGCATGCCATGGAGAATTCACGTCTTTCTTTCGAAGTTTGCTCGCTGACAGACATAAACGTGTTGACATACAGTAACCCTCCTAACAATCCTTCGTAGAAAATCAAAAGCATCAATGGCCATATAGTTGCGAATGGAAAATCGTAGGTAGATTGAGATATTGCTGCCACCACATTGAGAGCTTGTAAGCCCGAAATTAAGTATAATCTGTGGCATCTGAATCCAATTGTAACCGACGACCTAGAAACAAAAACCCCTAGCTGATACAAAAACCCATATACAACGTATATGTCTCTGTAGCTAGAAAAGAGCCAGCTGGGTAATGCTTCCAAAGGGAATAATAGGGTAGGCGCAATACCCTGGTTGATGACATATTCAGCAACGTAAACAGTACTGAGGGGAATCATGAATGGCTTGACCAAAGGCTTGATCTTTTTTAATGTCGCTGTAATATGTTTGATGAGCCAATCCCATTGGAAAGTGAAGCTGGTGTGTTCTTCAATCTGAGCCTCAGGCAACGGTATGTCCTCCTCGTCATGTAAAATACTGTAATGGCCCCTTATTTCCAACGGCGGGAGAACTCTGTAAAAGACGAGCGGGAAACCAAGAGGTATAACAGCGAACAACAAGATTGCAAGCCAGCTTTCAATCTTCAAGATGTTAGTCAACAATAGAAAAACAAAACTTCCACAAATACCAGCACCGCCTGTTCCCATAGAGAAGCCTCCAATGGAAACCTTCTCGTCGTAATGGTGGGTCAATTGCAAGAAGGATACCTCACCTAAGCCGGATGACAACGAGGCCATGCAAATGCCAATTGTCTTGAAGGCGATCGCTTCGTGACTTGTGAGACTGATCAAAAGCATCCCGGAAACAGATAGAGAAACGAGGCACCAAATCCTTCTTGTATATGATATGAGATGTATGAAGAATGGAGAAAGTGCTTTGATAGCTAACGCTGGGATGATATCAGCTAGAAGGACAACAGCCTTGGGTACTGCTGTCCCCACAATGTCGATAGCAGCGGTCAAGATTACCACATAAAGGACATTATTCAATAGGCCGAATGCCAAAAAGGAGAGAAACACTTTCCTTGCTTCGGTTACTAAGATTGCCATTGATGGCGTAGGACACCCTTGATCACTATTATTTCCATGCGCTTATCGCGAGGAACAATTGAGGTGTACGGGTGTAAGCAATGCTTGATGATGCCATTTACGTTCTGCTCTTTAATACTGCACATAATTATTTTCAGACCTGGGATCTTGGCGAGCAATAGATGGTGCGAGAGTCATTGGCCCAGACCTGAGATGATCACGTGTTTGAAGAATTACTTCCGGATAAACGCTTTTCCGGAAACGTGCTTAGTGTACAATATCGAATCAGTATCTTTAAGCAACTCTTAATACTTGTAAAGTAGAGGAAATTTGGAGCATATTTGTTTTTTTATTGCCCTGGCATAAATTTTGGTTACTCTGGCGGATCTCTTACCCCACGGTTATACAATGCTTTTGATAAAAACACGCATAAAATTTTCGCTGAGTCATTTGCACTATATATGGTAGCATCGGCGCACCATATTTTTCAACAACCCGTTACACAAATAGCTACATAACACAATGAGTAAAACTCCCATTCCCGAAGAGTTCGATGACACCAGAATCCTGGGATACGACCCCTTGATTCCACCTGCTCTACTTCAGAATGAAGTGAGCGCAAAGAAAAACTCGTTGGAAACCGTGATCAAGGCCAGAATCGACTCTGCCGAGATTATTTCGGGCAGAGACGACCGTTGTCTTGTTGTGGTTGGCCCATGTTCTATCCACGACACCAAAGCTGCGTTGGAATATGCCAAGCGCTTGAAGGCTTTGGCCTCTGAGTTGGAGAATGATCTTGTCATCATCATGAGAGCATACTTGGAGAAGCCAAGAACCACAGTTGGATGGAAGGGACTCATCAACGACCCCAACGTTGACAACACTTTCGACATCAACAAGGGTTTGAGACTCTCCAGACAATTGTATGCCGACCTTACTGGTGAAGGTGTTCCTATCGGCTCTGAAATGTTGGACACCATTTCGCCACAATACTTCCTGGACTTCTTGAGTTTCGGTGCCATTGGTGCCAGAACCACCGAGTCCCAGTTGCACAGGGAATTGGCTTCTGGCTTGTCTTTCCCTATTGGCTTCAAGAACGGTACTGACGGTAACATCGGTGTTGCTTTGGACGCCGTTCAAGCCTCCAGCCAGGGCCACCACTTCATGGGCGTCACCAAGAACGGTTTGGCTGCCATCACCACCACCAAGGGTAATGAGCACTGCTTCATCATCCTCAGAGGCGGCAAGAAGATCACAAACTACGACGCCGAGTCGGTTAAGGCAGCCGAGGAAGCAATTGCCAAGAGCAACAGCAAGAACATCAAATTGATGATTGACTGCTCTCACGACAACTCTCAAAAGGATTACAGAAACCAACCTAAGGTGTTGAAGTCTGTTGCTGAGCAAATCAGCGCAGGTGACAAGTCTCTTATTGGTGTCATGATCGAGTCTCACATCAACGAAGGCAAACAAAGTATGCCTCCTCAAGGTGAAGGCAAGGAGAGCTTGAAGTACGGTGTCTCTATCACCGACGGCTGTGTTTCCTGGGAAACTACCGTCGAGATGTTGAGAGACTTGTCGAAGGCTGTTCAAGAGAGAAGACGTAAGTCTGCTTAATTTTACAATCATGACATAAACTAAATTGACGATTATCTCAACCTCAAACAACCCAAGGTAAACTGATCAGAGCCCTTATACTTTCATCTGAAACGTTGCCGTACGCTGTGGCAATTGCATTCATGAGCCCTTTCAACTCAGGAGTGCTTTTTTCGTAGCCATGCTCGTTTTTGAAAGGGTTCCGTGAGTTTCTTTTAGACAACAAAGGATCAACTCGACCGTAATTATCGGCTTCGAATGGCTTGATAGCATATTTTGCCTCAGACTCTTGCAAATCTTTGAAGTAATCGTCGTAATTAATACCTTCCTGAGGAGTCGGTTTGTTCCCCACATAATGTATGCTCAGTACCGGATATTGCAATGCGTGCACGAGGTGTTGCTTCACAATTCGTTCGGCTTTGAACTGGAAGCCGACGACCGTAATGTCTGTTGGGTATACGCCCTTGAACTGTTTGTACCGACAGATCAGGAACAACGTGTTTTCGAACGAGTCCCGAGCGTACTCTTCTAACGCGACTCTGCTGAATAGTTCGTGGTACTCATGATCTTTTGAACTGTAAAGTGACTGAGCTAAGCAGTAGTAGGAATATGCCTCAGAGACTGGCCCAGCGGCGGCCTTGGTTTGTCCCCCTGATATCACTAACAAAGCTTCGGGAGACTTCGCCAACTCACGGAAACATAGTTCGATGTGGTCCCGGAAACAGAGATGATCCTGTCCCTCAATTTGGAAAGGAGCCAAAAACCATTCCTTGGAGTCTACTCCCTTGGTGTCTCCGCCTTTCCAGATCGAATGGCACGGAAGAATGATCAATTTTTCAGTCGTCATTGTCGTGTATCAGTAGTTTCGCGCTAACCAGTCGGAGTAGCAGTTGCGAAGTGCGATCCAATGACACCATGCAGCGATAACGACCATCACATGAAATATCTGATGCAGATGGCCGAAAATGTCGAATAAGCCGTCAGATTTTTGCTTTTCAGGATCATCAGAGTAAACGAATCTTTCCGGAATCCTCATGCTATAGATGACAGCTCCGGAAATGTAAAATACCCCCTCGAGCACCAAAAAGCCAGCGCTTGACCGCTTTTCAGCTTCCTCTGCACCAAAAAGCCAAATGGATGCAATTACAGGAAGAACGCCACTCAAACCGTAAAGAACAAACAAAGCGGACCTGATGGGTCTGTAAGCAGGTGTGGAAAACTTCACGTCAAAGGTGACTTTGGTTAGAATCGAGCCAAAGACGAGGAAAAGCGTTACGAAGAAGTTCCTCCACCTTGGTTCATCATCCATGGCGAAAACTATAATGGAGATCAAAGACGTAGTTATCATGATAACGATGCCAAAGTAGTCACATTGATTTCCGAATTTACAAACTCTCCATGAGTGGGATTTGAACAAGTGGAATAATGATGACAGGTAGAGGCACACAGATGCCCCCACACCAAATTGCACGAAGTTCAATTTCACCCATAAGCTTGAATCGGGATCCACGGACAACTTCATGTAAGAGCGGACCATGAAAGCTGCTGCAATTGCAGGAATCAAATGACTTATGACGTTACCCCACTCGTTGTGAAGATAGAATAACGAAGCCCAGCAATCGCTATAACTCAGGGTTTCTTTCACGTAGCCAGACCTTATGTAATGGTTGTCTTGTTGCCAAGTGTCTAGTTCATGATAATAATGCAACCTTCTGATAATATCACGTTCAATTTGGCTCGTGTCACGATCCTGAACGGACCTTTTCTTCAAGACCGACATGAGGTACCAAGTTCTGATGCGGCTTGCCGCGCGACATGACTACGAATTCAGATCAATTTACAAGCAGCCAGATACCGAGGGGTTTTATTTGAAAGAAGGCTCCACGCTATTTATGAGTTCAGAGTAGAGTTTGAGTTTCTTGGTGATGTCAATCAAGTCTTGCTGACTGCCATCAATTTTTGTCCCCATACGATTGTGGAATACATCTCCAGTAAAGAAAAGCTTCCACGGCGAATCAGGAACCTTGACTGAGCCTCGGCTCCGTTCGAAGTACCACTTGTTCACTGGGTTGTTGGCTCTGGACCTCCACACCAACTCTGTTTGGTGCGATTGAGATATGAGCTTGAAGATCACATCGGCCAAACTTGGAAGACCTTGGTTCTTTTTTGCGATGGCAAACTTGTCAAGATATGGGATGCGTTCGCCACTTTCTAGCGTTTCCCACGTTATAATAGCGGCACCTTCATAATCTCCTGCAATGATCACTGTGGCCAAGGTTGAGTCGATGCGCTTTAAATATTCGTCCACCTTTAGTTCCCGTCCAAACGAATCGTTGATGAGATCGAACAATTTTGTTTGGTCAATATAGTTGTCTCTCACCAAGTTAGAGAAAGTGAAGGGACCTTGGTAGGAGTATTCGTCAATGACTCGCACCTCGAAACCCTTTTTTATGATGGATGTGGACAACTGCGGAGTCCTTTTCTGCTGCGATGGTAGCGACGACGAAATAATAGGGCGGTCTGTCAAAATGTTGTAGACAAGAGGGTTGATTTGATCGTCATTGATCATCATGACGTCCGAGGTGGTGATGATTCCGGTGATGTCATCTGAAGAGGGTAATGTAAGAATATCGTTCATTGACACCAAATTGGACAAATGAACGTCTCTTTCGTTTGGTCGCAAGTACCCGATAAAGAGCTCCGAGACAATTTCAGAAAACTCTTGTGACAAGTTAATGAAAACATGACTCGTTTGGTTTCGCTCGATGGAAGGAATGCCACCAAGCTTGTCGATCATCACTACTTTCTCAATACTCAAGAGGCCAGTGTATTTGAGAAGTTCCAGGCACATGTGATACAAAGCCTTGTTTGGGCTGAAGTATTCTTGCATGCCATTTTCGGAATGATAAATCAAGGGAAGCACAATTGGAATCACGTTTTGGTACAACGGAATAATGACTTGCTCAGGAGAATCAATTGAAATAGCTTTGTCCCTCTCTATGAAGGTTGAGCGGAGAATGGTCGACTCAATAACTTCCGAACCCCCTTCTGTACCTTTGGAAATGATTTGCAGAAGTTTTTGAGCTTGTTCCGTGATGCGTGCCGAATTGAGCTTGTAGGATTTGTCGCTGCAGGTGCCATGATCGAAAATGATTATTGGCGAGATGCCCAAGGTCATGAGTCTCCTGAGTGTTTCCGCCAACTGGTCTGATTTTTCTGTGGGGACCTCCGGGGTCTTCATTTTGATCAATGCCACTCTCAATGGCATCAGCGTGCTTTTGAGCAATTTCTTGCCAGTGAGTGATTTCCCGCTCAAGAAACGCTGAATAAACTCACTCCCTCGACTGCTGTTCTCTGCCAGGGAGAAGCGGGCCCCATGGGTAGGGCGGTCATTGTCAAACTGGTTTTGGTACTTGACAAGGAAGTTCCGGGCTTCCCGTTTCGTGGTGGTCGATCTCAAGATCGACAAGATCCAGTCTCTCTTTGCCTTTGTGAGTTTACCCGTCCTCTTGAAATTGGAAACAATCTGCCTGCTTAGACTTGTGAAATTGCTCATTCGGATTTACTGGTGGCTCTGCCAATGATGTGATGTATTATACTTCGTGCGCGGATTACTCATAGTCTGATGCTTGATCATCTTCCTCCTCCTGTCCACCGACTGCGCTTCCATGTAGCAGTTGCAATTTTCCCATGACGTTGATTACGAAAGGTCGTATTTCGTTGATTTCCATCAAGGTTAGGCCGTTGAGCTGAATGTTGGACTCGTTCAACTCCCGGAGACCCTTTCTCGCTTTCAGTTGGCGAATTTCCCGTAGATCTTGAATGATTGACCGTAATTGCGTACTAGAGTCTTGTAAATCGTCAGCTGCTTTCGCTAGTAACAATTTTGAAACCTCGAGCCAGTTCCAAGGTAGGTTGGAGAACATTTCTGGGCGAGATCTTTCTAGCTCGTACATCTCACTGAGGTGGGTGTGACTCAACCAGTCGGGCGCTAGGATGTTACATTTCCCCTGTTTCTTGAGGATCAAAGCTACCCAGAGAGGCACTTCTACTCTTTTCATACCCTTCAAGCTCGGGATCGATTGCTAATTCGGTTAGTTCTGGATGGGTTTGATGTTGAGTTGAGAAACGTACCCCGATCAAATTCACCTTCAGCATCGAGTACCGTGGAAGAATCGTTATCGGCTCATTTTCAGAAAGATATTGGATTTCCGCCGGCGTCAAATGCTTTCTCAAAGGCTGCGGCAAGACCATTTGTAGTCTGTGATGTAAATCGATGTGATATCGACTGGGTCGCACGCGTGAGGTTTCGCGGCTGGCTGCAGGCGTACGACTTTCAACACCACTGTCATTTCATTCATGTCGAAGAAGCCATTGTGAATTCTTTCTTCCCGAGAGTTTATCTGTTACGTAGAAGAGGTTTGGGCTTGCTCGTTCTTCTGGATTGTGGCGAAGATTCGCTTCGAAGTAGGAATAGAAATAGCTGTGAACCCGAGTTTTGTTGTCGTAAGAAGAAAGACGAGAGGGGTTAACAGCTTTATTCTAGGAAGCTATCAATTATAGGAAGCTTTCAGGGTTTATCGATTCATATTATGTCGTATTCATCATTTGTGAGTTCCGGCTTTGCATTGAGTCCGGCTTTGCTTTGAGTCAACTATGTTAGATTGATAAAAGAATCAGCGACCAGCAGGTTCAAAAGAACGCTGCCTGGTCTTTTCTACTTGTTTTCCCAGAATGATTTTTTGATGTTTCGGCCGATCTCTTGTTTAATTCACGTTTACAAGCGACTCGTAGGTAATGAAAACGCATTGAAACCTTTGTCTCGGACTTCTTTACGTGCTTTTGTCACGACCTCTTTCACTCGAAATGAGTATTTTATTAACTCCCTTAAATGCTATACATCATGAAACCTCTTCTCTTTACCCAAGGAATGCATATCCTACCAGCGTGTACGTCCCCAGGCTGTCTATGACTGTTCCTTTTCAATGAGCTCCTTGAACTCTGACTTGGCATATCTCAAACCACAGTAGCCGCAAGTGGATGCCTTTGGTTGGTCCAAGTTGATGAAAACCTTGGGGTGGCCTTGCAAGGTGGATCCCTTGTTACCGTCACACACAGCGATGTTTCCCTCATGGATGTACTTCACGGGCTCTTTTGCGATCAACTCGATGGCAGCGTAAGGCTGAGGCTGCTTGTCCAAGTCTTTTTGCGTGAATCTGTGGGGGTGCTTGGCAATGACGTCCGCTCTAGCGGCTTGGGATGGAGACCAAGTTTCTGCTCTGTTAGGAGCTTGCAAAGCATTCTTGTTGGTGGACAACTCCTCGCGTGAAAGGCCAGTAGCAGTCACTTTCTGACCGACGGCAGCAGTCGTTTGGAACCTGACAGAGTATCTGAGTATGGATCTAGCCAACATCGTATAGTAAACTTTTGTGAATTGAGTGGTGGATCTCACTGTACGATATAAGCGCACTCTGCGAAGGTGTTAATTGGATAATTTTTTTGTCGAGCTTCTGCGAAACCCAAGTCACGTGACCCAGACAGGAACGCATAGAGAGCCCGAAACAGCTAACTTACAGTGAAACTTCTTAAAGTTGCATATATTTATTGCGTCGGGCATCGGGCAACAAAGGAGAACAACAGTATTAACAATTATATGCGAATAGAATCAAAGAAGTAAATGGAGAGTGCAGTCACAGCATCTAGGTAATGGAAGACCATTGCCAGCTTACAAGACAACACACTTCTTCTTCTTCTCCTTCTTCTCCTTTGTCACCAAGGATGCTCTGGTAGCGGTCTCAAAGACCTCTCTCACACCTTGACCGGTTCTGGCGGAACATTCCAAGTAGTATTGAGTACCGATCTTTTGGGCAACAGCTTGACCTTCGGAGGTGGAAACGGGTTGTTGGTTCTCTTGAGACAATTGCTTGATGACGACAGGGTCGTTTCTCAAGTCGACCTTGCAACCGACCAAGATGATTGGGACACCTTGGCAGAAGTGCAAGACCTCGGAGATCCACTTCTCCAAGACGTTGTCCAAGGAGTCTGGGGAGTCGATGGAGAAACAGATCAAGATGACATTGGAGTCTGGGTAAGACAAGGGTCTCAATCTGTCGTAATCTTCCTGACCGGCAGTATCCCAAAGGGCCAATTCGACTTTTCTTCCATCAACTTCGACGTCAGCAACGTAATTCTCGAAGACAGTTGGAACGTAGACTTCAGGGAAAGTACCCTTGGAGAAGACAATCAAAAGGCAGGTCTTACCACAGGCACCATCACCGACAATGACCAACTTTCTACGGATTTCTGCTGGAGGAGGGACCATTCTGTGAGTTAGTACTTGCACTCGTGACACGGTGTCTGACACAAAAGTTTCCCGTAAGCCTTTTGGTTCGTTCTCTCAATTTGTCGCCTGCTCGGGGCGCACACGGCGAAAACAAAAATGCTCGCTTGAAACGAGATTTCCTGATCCGAGCAGCACCGAGACTGGCGTGTAGCTTATTTTAGCAGTTTGCTGGATAAAAAATGAACAAGTAGCAAAAAGAAGCAGCTCAAAAAGGCAGCATCCGTTGTAGGAGTGACCCTAAAGAGATAGTTTAGCCGGAAGGGCCAGTGGCGTCGGGAGGCCAAGTCTCAGGAAAAGGGGGATAAGGGAGTTGGAAGGAGTAAACACTGACGAATCAAAGGGCAATCAAGTGGCAGGGGAGCTGGGAAGCGTGGCAGGTTTCGGAGATACATACTTGTTATGTGTTTGTCGAAGGAAAGGTCTTTCAGGGGTCTAACAAAAATCTGGTGTTAGAAAAGTCTGATAACTAACAAAAGTTTTTTTTGTTTTTTTGTTCCATGGGCTGTGGGAAGGCACGGGTGCATGATCTCGCCCAGGGCGAGCCCTCGCATTCCTGCGCTAAGCTCACATGAGATACACGAGAGATTGCACGATGAATTACTATATTTTGGAAAGTGGCCACAAATGTGTAATTCTTTGAAATAATTGGCATGTTACTAAATCAAATGAACTGCTCGTTTTACGCCGACTTTTTTCGGAAGCCTGAGCTTCAACGGGCGGCTTTTGCCAGCGTCGATCGGCTATGACGCGCGACACGAACCTTGGCTTGACGACAGTCTAATATCGTCCGAGTCTAAAACCCACTCGACCGAAAAAAGCTTCCTGTCAAAACAGAAAGTGGGAAGTCAGCAAAGGTATGGTAAATTCTCGCGTTTTCGCTTCTTTTTTCTATCTTCTTGCAAATCTATAATGAAGGGCCCGGCCGTGACCGGCGCAGCTATTGTTAGGCTCGTGAACTGGTGATTGACGGCAACACGAGCACGGAGATGTCGGGTACAATTCGGCCAACGCGCGACAATGGCCTCGGTTATACCCGCCATTCTATTTCCTCTCAGCTATTTACGGACGCTTACTTTAATTTTCAGCAGGTTCGCTCGAGGCTTTTGTGAGCTCCTCCGTCGCTTCTTCAGTTTTCTCGGGGGTTTCCTTGGGTTCCTCGGAGGTTTCCTTAGGTTCCTCGGAGGCTTCTCCTGGCTCCTCGGAAGCATCCTCCTTACTTTGTCCATTCTTCAACTTCCGGGGCGGAAGTACGTAGTTGAAAGCTTTGCCCCAGTCATTCTCCATTTCGAGCCACGTGCACATGAGCTCGTACACATGGGAGGTGGCGAGAACATGTCGGCTGTTCATCTGAATGTATTTCCCGATCGGCAATCTTCCAACCCGCAACCCGAGCTCTTTGGCTTTGTTCAAACACAACTCTTTGTACCTGTTCTTGTCGACAATTCCGCCAAGTATATAGGTGTGACCCGCTTCCAAGGCTTCGATTTCATTCTCGGTGTCTGCAGTCAAGTAGACGCATTTGGAAAGCTCGGCTTCGTCCTTGGGCAAGATGTCCCGGAGATCGTCGTTTTCCACAAAGGTCAAGTTCTTCCACTTTGTGTAGTCTTTGACTGACTTGTCGAAGCGCTCCTTCAATCTTTTGTTAAATGACGAGATGACCAAGTCCACGTCGTACTTGGCGTGTCTTTTCGCGGAGTAGCAGCGAGTGATTTGGTTGCTCATGGAGACGATTTCTTTATCACTCATCAAGTCATCGAATGCGCAGTCCATGATCACCTTGATCCCGCTCGGCTCCTGGGCAGCGGGAAGTTCTTTCTTGGGCTGCAGGTGGTAGTTAGCATCCTCATCCACGATCCCGAGTGCTTTTCTTTCGGACTTTCTCTGTCTGGCGGCGTGTTTCTTCTCTCTTCTCTTCAGACGGTACTGCTCTTTCTCCTCGTCCCACTTCTTCTGTTTCTGCAATTTCTTCCAGGCGTTTTTGGACATTCCGTCTGGAATATCCATCTTCTGCCTTTTTAGGCTCCGCAACTCATCTTGCTCCACCGAGTTTTTGGGTGTTTCGGAGTCTGATGTCATAGTCCGGTCAGTACTTTTCAGTGCATCCATCTGCGCGGAAACCTTTACAACCGACACCGTCCAAAATGACTTTGGGCATTTGAAGAATTATTGAACAGGGTCACCCTACTTTCTTCAAATATGCTAATAATCTCTAATCCTTTGCGAGGAAATATGATTTTATTTGTAACAAACGCAAAAGTTCAAAAACATTTTTGCACTTTTCTGTCAAAAGCTCTACCATTGAGTAAACTGAAGTCTCAGAGTGGGGATTTAAATTGTTCAAAAAAAGACTCGAGACCGGTGAACAGAAAGAAAAGGCGGCCTCATCGAAGCAAATAAATCAGTATGTGACTCGACCGCAGCTTCAAAATTGATCTACGCTTGACATGCTTGACAGTACGTCACGGCGCCATACACCATATCCACATAAGGGACAGGAACCATTTTACACGTTCCCAATCTTCATGTCCTATTGGACGCTTCAAGGATTTTGGTGATAGAGGAATGTCTCGAAATTCGTGGCATCTGATGGATCATATCCGTAAAGGTCTAGAATGTGGAGAGCAAATGTGTGCATGCGCACATAACCTTTGGTATATTTAGATAAGGTTGCCACTTTGGCAACTGGAATCTCAACAGGTTGAGCAATTGCCGAAACTTACTTCAACTTCCACTCAAAAGAACACTAAAATGACTCAACAGTACGTTTCAAGCTCACACCCCCACGACCAGTCACATACTAACATCAAGCGTCTTGAAATTGAACAACGGGGCCACGATCCCAGCTGTTGGCTTGGGCACTTGGCAGGCCACCGACGACGAGGTGTACAATGCCGTCACATCCGCTTTGAAAGCTGGCTACAGACACATTGACACCGCGTCCATGTATGGGAACGAGGAGCCTGTTGGCCGAGCCATCAGAGATTCTGGAATTCCAAGATCCGACTTGTTCGTAACCACCAAATTGGCCTCAGTTCATCACTTGGACCCTGGCGCTGCATTGGACGCCTCTTTGAAAAGACTCGGCTTGGATTACGTCGACCTCTACTTGATGCACTGGCCGGTCGCTCTCAATCCAGAGAACAAGTCTGACCCCAAATTTCCCACCTTGCCCAACGGCAAGAGAGATATCTTGTTTGACAGAGACATTGTGGACACCTACATTGACATGCAGCCTCTTTACAAGTCGGGCAAGGCTAAGGCCATTGGCGTTTCCAACTTTTCTGTTAAAAACTTGAAGAAGTTGCTTTCTGCAGAAGGCGTAACAGTCAAGCCTGCTGCCAACCAAGTCGAGGCCCACCCATACTTGCCACAACCCAAGCTTTTGGACTTTTGCAAAGAGAACGGAATTGTTCTTGAAGCCTACAGTCCTTTAGGATCCACCGACTCTCCCTTACTCAAGGACACGAAGTTAGGGGAGATTGCCGAGAAGTACGACGTCTCCATTGCCAGCATCCTTATTAGCTGGGCTGTGTGGAGAGGCACTGTTGTGCTTCCAAAGTCGGTTTCGCCTGCTAGAATTGAGAGCAACTTTAAAATCGCTGACTTGTCAGACGAAGATGGCGAGCTCGTCAACAAGATCTCCAGCTCTGTGGGAACCAAAAGATTCATCAGCCCAGACTGGGATCCTATCAATGTCTTTAATGATGAGGAGTGAGTCAACTCTGCTTCAAAGCATGAGGACCAATTATGTATTGGATATCTCTAGATACTAAAATATAACGAATCAAAAGGGATCAAGGTGATCCACATCACACATGTTCATACGGATTTAGGGCGTGATATGGATGTATCATTTCCTGGCTCTTTGGAGTTGTGTAGGATATTTCTCCATGCGTTTTTGAGCCTGTGGCGTTTTGTAGCTCCTTCGCCCGACGTTTGTATGTCTTCATTCCCAGAATCATTGGAGCACATCGACTGAAGGCAACCAGTTGAGGGGTTGAGCAATGAACAGAGCCCAAAGAAGTCACTGAGCCGCTTTCTCCTGTAGGCTTTCGCTCGGTGCAATGCTTTGTTGTCGGCTCCTTTTGAATGATTGCTTCGAAGAGCCATCTCGCTTTGTTCGGCAGAATGCAATGAATTCATTTTCAGGTTCACTTTTTTCACGATAAAAGAACTATCGGAGGCCGACGAACGAAGCTCGGAAGAGTTCATCTCTGTACTCTGTAACCCACTTCTCACTGGCCGTAACACCAAACCATTCAGCTCTTCTGGCGTATCGTTGTGAGAATCTGTGAAAAAGTCGAGAAGTCCAAAAGCTTTGTCTCTTCTTGCAACCCATTGACTCACGAGGCGCGTGAAAGTCGGGTCCTCTTCGAGATCGTCTTGAAATCTGCACCTTTGTAAGCCCTCGACGTTTGCACCCGCAGTACCATTTGCACCCAAGTCGATTGGCGAGTATTTGAAATGGGTGAAGACACTCATCAGCCCAAGAGATCTTGACTTTTCGAACAATGAGTAAATTGTTGATCTTCCTCCTTCTTCAGTAGTGATCGTGCCTGAACTGGCGTGGTCAGATGCAACACATTTGGTAGACCCAAACATGTGGTTTTGTAAACCAAACTCTGACATTGCAAAAGTCAAAATATTGAACGCCTGCCAAGAATAATTCTCCTATCCTGTGAAATCTTTCCTTCGAAAGCTGGTGGTTCAGTATAGTGAGAGGTGAGCCTCAGTGGTACAAATAAAAAGGCATTCGAAAAGCTCGCCGCATCCGGAATTCAAACATTACAGCACCAACGATTCGCTCGAACATTCAGTTGCAAGTCTATTAATTCACTCAATTATATCTTTCACACCATAAAAGTCTTTCATTCTCCTTCAAAAGGTGGAGTAATCCTGCGACAGCGAGCCAATCAATCTCTCTTCCTCGGTGTTCTTGGAGGCGTTGGCACTTGTGGCATCGTCATTTTCGTTGTACAAGAAAAATTGAACGAAGATGGTGAAGTCCAAGCCCAAAGTTCCCAAGGATCCCACCAACCAAGACAAGTTGACCCAGATGTAGTTCCGGCTCATGTCAATGGCCAAGATCGAAATAACGTAAGTCAAGTTGCCCAAACAGGCGAACAAGAAGAACATGAAGGAGATTCCCTCACACGACTTTCTCTCGTAGTTCAACAAGATCTGGGGAATACGAGATCCCAAGTACAACACTGCACACAACCAGCCGAAAGCCTGAGCCAATGGGTCGAACTCCATCTCGGCGGGCGCCTTGTGCTTTTTGCCGTAGTCACGGACATACGAGATGTACCAGCTGATCAAACCGGCACCAAACACAAGCAAAACCATCAAAAGCTTGTACAAGAAGGCCTTGAACGGGGTAAGACGTTCCTCGAACGCCTGCTCATCGCTTGGCTCCACCACGTCTCTGGACAAAACAGTCTCCAACACATCTTCGCTCAAGGGGTTTGCTGGCGACAAGTGAACAAGGTCGGGTTGCTTGCCATCGCCGTACATAAGACATTGGATTAGAAGCACAACATCTGCCAAGGTGTAGTACACTGCAAGGATCACCATTGTGGGCAAAACACCCTGCAAGACAGCACCCAACACGTTGAAAACGTCTCCAGCCAACCACAAGATGACAAACATCAACGATAAGCCATCGGAGGACTTTCTTCGGAAGTTCTCGTAGATTTGCGGAGCAAAGACGATGATCCAGCATGCAAGAGAAATGGAGCCCGTGATGCCCGAGACCACTTGGGCGTCGATGATAATCGGAGGGGGAGGCGCCATCGTGTTCCTGTCTAGGTCGATATACGTCTGCAAATGTTCGATGGTGGACTTTTTTCGATCAGAGAAGCTGCATGGCATGCGGCGGCAGCATCACGTGATCTATGACCAATATCTATAGGCAGTCTACGACGGAATTGAAGGATGAAGTGAAAGTTTGTAGACTGACTGCTTGTTTTTTGGCTATATTTTCGACTTGGACACGATGATGCCCTCGTCGTACAATTGGTCTAACCGTTGCTGGAAATATTTTGCAGCCATTGCTCGCATAATTTTCATCGTCGGCGTCACAACTCTTCGTTCCACAGTTAGAGGGTTCACGTCAAAAAACACATTGCCCATTCTTTCCAACCCATTCAACTGGCCAGCAACATTGTGATTGAGCCTTTCGAGCACTTTCTTTTTCTGTTCTGGTTTGTTGATCTCAGCCAACATTTCCTCAACGGAATTGACCGGTTTTTGCAATAAATCTTGCCCGGACTGGAGGGTCACACCCGCTATGCCGACAACGAAATGACGCGTAGGATGGCCATAGACAAAGAGTTGTTGGAGGGTTTCGTTTCTGTTCAAGTACACATTTTCGATGCGTTCGGGCGAAATGAACTCACCCTGCGCTAACTTGAAGAAATTTTTGATGCGGTCAATAATGTAAAGCTTGCCGCCGACAACCAGCCCCACATCACCTGTGAAGAACCAGCCATCTGCATCGAAAGCCTTTTTGTTTTCCTCCGGGTTGGCAAAATAGCCCTGGAAGACTTGTGGTCCGCGAACCAAGATCTCGCCCTTTCTGTCAGAGGCAAAGTAATTCATTTCCGGATGCGCCAAAAGCTTGATTTCGACAGTGGGACTGATGGCCCCACAGGATCCAGGTTGTGCCTCGTAGGACAAAGATGTGGTCATGGCACCAAAAGTCTCAGTAAGGCCGTATAGCTGACTTACTCCAATTCCCAACGATGCCTTGACGTAGGCAAGCGTGTCTTTGTTGACGGGTGCGGAGGCGGTCTGGGTCCAGAGCATGTTGTCAAAACCCACTAATTTCCGAAGTTGATGATATGGCTCGAAATCTACTGCATCGCCTTTACAAGAGTCTTCGCTTGCTTGTTGAGCGGCTCTGGTTTTGATAATGCTTTGCAAGCGAGACCTGTCTGGGTGCTTGGAGATATGACTCTTGATGTATGATTCAAACTTGATCAAGATCCGGGGAACAATCGAGAAGTAGTGGGGCTTGAAAACCCTCAAATCCTCGAGGAGATTTTGGAATTGGTCAACTGTCTTGTCGTACAAAGAAAGCCGGGGAAAGCCCAAATTGTAGCCTTTCATAAGAGCAAAGGAGCTGGTCTGGCGCTCGTAAATGTGCGTTAACGGCAAGAAGATGAAGACTCTTCCATTTTCAACTTGCGGAATTGTCGTGAGCAAGAACGTAATTGCAGAAGTGGCTGTCTTATGATTCAATAGCACGCCTTTGGGGTGTGCGCCGGTGGTTCCCGAAGTGAACGAGATTGTGTAAATCGTGGCTGGAGTTGGCGGGCATGCCTGGCAGGCCAGTTTTGCACCCAATTCTGCTATTTCTTGAAACGAGTACACCGTGATCCCTGATTCCTCCAATGCTTTGGAAACTTGTGCATCATACGGGTCGAACGAAATGACAACTCTCACTGGAAGGTTGTGCTGTGATTTCAAATCCGCCAATTTCTGGAGTTTGTCACCCGAGCAAAACACCACAGGCAGCGCTGTCTGGCGAAGAATGTGACACGAGACTCCATCGCCCAAATTATCGTATAGAGCAGTATTTGTCAAGGAGAAGGCGTGGCATGCAAGGTCGGTGACGGTCCATTCCATTCTGTTTGCCGAAAATATGGAGATAATAGGGGACAACAGAATTTGGTCATAAGTTGGGAATTTAGCAATGTGAGCATCCAATAAACTTGAGTCGATCCTGGCCAATACCTCGAGGATTCCAGCTCCTACGTTCAAGCGAAGCTCATTGACTTCTTTATACGACAATGAAGTGTATTCCGTCGTAGAATTCCCGGTCGCGTAATCGATTTTTCGATACGACAAACATGGCCGGTCAGAGTATTTCACGACCGCATTTCTGAATAGCTTGTCGTATGTGTCGAGGCCTGGAGCCAAAGAATCAATGAGCCGCTCAGGACACAATTTGTTCCGGTAAATAATATCGTCTTTGGTGGCCGAAAGCTCAACGCATCTGGAAGTAGCAGAGGTACGCAACGGTAAATCACCTACTCGGGATGTTGGGAATAGCAGAGTCATGACTGAAAGCAGATTTTCAGAAATATAGCAAGTTGAAGAAGATATTGTATTCGAGATGATCTGTGGGGTCTAAATTCGATTTATGGGGAAGTGGATATGCGGATGGAGATATAGGTCGTTTCCCCGCATTACTGTGGTGCATAACATCGCGGCCATGCGTACAGATGCGGAAGGTGTCGGCCGCTACTTAGCGCCGAAGTGAAAAGTGGGGCACTTACAGGAAATTTGGCAAGCTGTTTAGATTTCCAGATTCAAATGATTCATTGTATGATTTCACACTAATCCGCGGTTGGTTTCGACCATCAAAGGGCGTTTTCAATATTGTTCACTCCAGGCCGCAACTTAACTGAACGAACCCTAACACCGACTCAGTCCTGGTGCCGAACCGAAGCAAGAACTGTGCTTTTTGTTCGAAGTAGGCTGCGTATCTAAGCAAAAAGGATACTGCATTTTTCGGTTTCAGCCCTTCTTTTTTATTCGCAAAGGATCATCACCTAAGCTTGGGACCGGCCAAACCCGACAAACTTCCAGAAGTGACTTGAATGGCGAGACGCGCAATGGAGATCTAGGGTTCCCCGTGGGTCAAAAAACTACGTCCGGCCCCCCTCGAAACACTTGTTGATGTGCAGTGCAAATCTTCCACCGGCAATCTTCCGGCCGCAATTACGGCACTCAAAGTACCGCGACGCCTCGGATGTCTTGAGCTTCGCCTTGTCCTGGCCGTAAATGTCTTTCGACGGGTTGCCTGAGTTTGGGTGGAACAATGGCCGCAGCTCGCCGTCGGTCGAGATCTGGATCGAATTGTGCCGACTAAGGCTATTTAGGCTGATCTGGCGCACTATGTCAGTGATGATATCCTGGTAAAGGTGCTCAGCCTGGAAGTTAGAAAGTGTCAAGCGGGATTTTGGGGAAAGAACTTACTAGTGAGTCGATGGTGACGGAAACGGTCATTTGGGGCGGAACCTGATATGCTAGTGAGATCGAAGGCCACAAATCATCGCGACCTCCACACTGAAACACGTGATCGAGTGATGGCCTGAGTCTACCACCAAAGAGATTCGACACCAGAGCCATGTCCGATGCGGAGGATAACATCAAGAACCATGAGGAGGACAACGCAGAGGAGGCCCTTCCAGATTGGGGCTTCATCAATAAAAATACAGAGCCGCTTCTTCTACGCGAAGACATTACAAATTTCAATGACGAATCGCTACCGAGCCGATCTGAGAAATACTTCGACAGGGACGGCTCCGACAGCCAGAAGTCGAGCTTAGCTGACTCGCGGAACCAAATGTTGTTGGCCCTTCTGCATGTGCGTGGCCATCACGTCAAGCAGCTTTTGGTGGGAGTCTGGATTCCAGCTCTTCAGAAAACGTTGGTCCCCCACGCCAAAGGGAGCTTTTTCAAGGATATGGGCGTGGCACACAACTTCAAGAGCAAGAAAAAGTTGCTGGGAATGTGGCTCAATCCGATTGAGACGGTCTATTTGACCGAAAGAGGCTCATTGATCATGTACTTGGCCAATGAAGAATTTCTTGAGTATGTGGACGACGATGTCGCCACTTTCAACTACGAATCCTTGACATGTTTGACCTTGAGTCATCTTTATGCATTGGCGTTTGCAGGCGACTATGAGATTTTGGAAAAGTACCAGGTATATGCACTTTTAAAAAGACTCGGCTACTTGGTGCTCGACCACAAGAGCAGGAAAGATACGAATTTCGGAGAGTTGTCAAACTCCAACAACAAAGGCTGGTTGGAAACTGTCGCCTCGCTTGTTGTGGGTTTCGGCGCTTCTTTTAGAGGCGCAATTTCACAGCATTTGAGTCTCTCGCATCACTTCTTCAACTACACCCAGGTCTTCCGTTCATTGAGCTTGATCCCGACATACTCTCCACTTGAGGCACTCCAAACTCCTTTCCCACGCGATCCGCGGTACAGGATTGTCTACAATGTGTGGAAACCCTCGCCAGGATTCAGCAAAAAGAATCCACCACTTCCAGATTTCAACGTGGGTGTCCTCAACACCGAAAAGGTACCGTTTCCCAATCTTTCCGACATGAAAAACGCCTGGAACGATATAACCGTTGCAGGTCAAGAGGGATCAGCCAAAGCCAATATCAAGACTCCCGATTTGCAAATTAAAAGCAAAAAGAGCCAACCTCTTACGAAAAAGGAAATCAAGCTCAAGAATAGAGCGGAGAGAGAATCCCAGATGAACCCCAAATTACTCAACCGCAACAACTACTTGAAGCTCCGGGATCAAAAGCTCAAGAACGGAAGCACAGGCAGATCTGTGACTTTCGCCATCATCAACAACGGTGTGATTAACTTTACGACATTCAACGAAACTGAATTCAGCCTTTCCACCTCTGCGAGTACGAAGGAATTGGATCAGCACGAAAAGAGAGACGTGCATGGTATTATTTGGAATGAGAAGCTAATCCTTTAGCAGCGAGAATCATGTCGTGGGCGTTGCTAAACTTCTGGGGGCTGATGCGTCCTCGAGCGGGCAGGTCGAGTGAAGGTTTTCTCTTCATGTGTAAATTGTTTGTGAAAGAGAAACCCGAGTTCTTGCCCGCAGGTTTGACGACCCAGCGGGAGCTCAATGCAAGGAATTTCAGGGACGTGACTGTGTCGTTAAATTGCAGAATGCTGTCGGCAAAAAGCTCGTCAAAGAATTCTGGGTTGCCGCGGTTATCGTAGTAGAAATGCACAAGATCGTCGACCCACTGATCACAAAATCTTGGGTCTTTCGTGAAACGAACGGAGAAGTAGCGGTCGAACATTCGTGCCATCAATAAAGTCACGTCAGAATCCAGAGTGGCTTCGAGCTTGGAGAGCGCAAACTTGTAAGGCGAGTACCAGTCGAGCCAAGTGATGAGTTTGGATCTACTGGCGATTATGACTTTAAGCTCGTTCAACCTTGATGAATTTTCAAGGGAAAAATGTACATCTTCGAGATGTGTTCCCACACTGGCTTGTGGATCAACAGTAAGAAGCCTCTTTTTCAACAAACTGCTGAATGCAAGAGAGCCATTCATAGACTGCGCCGACATGAAGTTGCGGACAACGTTGGTGGGTACCCTGCTTTTGGTGTCTCTGTTGAATTTGGAAAGCACCGCTGGGTCGTCAGCCATCACGGAAAGAAGTGTCTCTGGCTCTTTCATTCCGTCGAGTGCTCTGCGCAAAACGAGCGGGTCCTCATTAGACGGGAGCAACGGCGGAAGAACGTTTATGCGGTGAAATGGAACAGCGTATTTGCTCGCAGGCGAAAAGGTGATGTCCCTTAGAGCCACCAACGCCGTGCTTTTGATTTCGGATTCCAAAGACAGATTGAGTGACACCGGGTCATGCTCCATTTGGCGGCCGATTTCAGCCATCGTGGGGAAAGCCACCGTTTTGCTACGCAAATGGCGGTCCTTGAACACGGAGACGTATTGTTCAAGAATGTGGTTGGTGGATTTGGGGTGGCAGTCTTTGAAAATGTCGACGTCGTTTTCGAGTTGGAGTTCGATCAACACTTGCAAGGCCTTGCACTCGAAAATGTCAGACCCGAGGGACGTATGTAGCCTGTCTTGGAACTGTTGCGGGTCCTGTAGGTGCTCCCGGAGCAAGTCATCGGTGGTAAGCTCTTCTTTCTTTGGTGAATGTGCGTCGTGAAGAATGGACAAGATCTTGTTCATTGTATTGATGGAGGAGTCTATGGAGAGGTCAGGCCCAGCGTTGAATTTAGGCATCGCCACGTGGAAATGACGTAGCTGCCGCTTGAGCAGCCGAATCGACATTCTTAGGTAATGAGATCGGGTGAGGTAGATTGATTCGCGATATGCGCTTCAGTCATCTTACCGAAGATCGATACTACAAATCTGGGAAGTAAACACTCATCCTGTATTCGTTTGAAACCCGCTACGTCTTTTGAGTGTGCATCTGATGTGGCATTTTGTGAGTATATATCTCGGTATGCATCTCTACTCTTTCTTGGGTTTCCTTCTCGGCTTCTTTTTCGGCTTTTGCTCCGTAGACTCGCTTGCGGGCTTGCAATCTGGCACTTCGGCCTTGAGCTTCTTTGGTTTTTTTTTCTTCTGCTCCTTTTTCTGATCCTCTTTCTTTGGCTCCTCGCTAGTATTCTCTCCGTTCTTGGGCTGCTTCTTTGGATCTGCGGGTTTCTTTTTTGGCTTTGGCGGGCCCTTCTCGGAAGCCGTTCCTTCCTGTTGTGCCTTCTTCTTGTCCTTCTTCTTCTTCTTCTTTTTCAGGGCTTCCGGGCTCTCCAAAGCCTTTAGGAATGCATCGACAGTTCTGTTTTTGCGATGTTCGCAGAATGCACGGAATACGTCCAGAGCCACTGATTCCAGAGCCAGAGCCTTTGGATCGCTGGTTTTCTTCATGCTAGGCAAGACAGGCATTTCCTGGAAAATCGCTTTGGTCACCTGACACTGGATGTTGTCGCCCGTGGCCGCCTCGTAGAACAGCACACTGTCGAGCTCGGTCTTGAGGCTCTCCGCATCCTCTTTCGTGGCGAGCTCTGCATAAAACAGCGAGTAGACCGGGTCCTCGAAGGGCTTCACGGTCCGTGTCCCCTGCCGGTAATACGACGTAATGTTTGGTTTGTTAAGCGTTGGAGACTTTGGAAGCGCCTGGGCCATGAAATCTTCTGCACATAATGTCGGCGGTAGGAGGCGGACAACGACTTTGCGGTCTGGCTGGCCGTATGCAATGTATGACGTAGGTTTGGCCTTGCGGATTTTTCTTTTTCGGACCGCCCGCTTTTTGGCTAGAGCCGGCGCTTCGGAGTCTGCCATAAGAGTTGATGGTGCCGCGAACAGGCCTGAGATAGCTCATTGAGGTCAAATCTAATAACAGAAGAGTGATATAAATCAAAAAAAAGAAGGAAATGGTTATCAAAAACATAATGAAAGGTAGGCAAAACGGCTAAGAGCTAATATAAAATAAACGGACCTTCTTTTAGCAATACACCCTCTGCTCATTGACCACAACATCGCCGCGCATCAGACCCACACCAACTTCAACACACATCTTGATCTCACAAGTTCCTCATGAGCGGCTTAGACGACTTTCTCCTACAGGTGCAATACTGCACGCGGCTAGATCCCAAGCAGCAGCCCCAAAAACTCTTGCAGCTTTTGCTGTTGCGTCCCCAATTCAACCCGTACATAGTCAAGCTCAACAACTTGGGGTCCTTGACAGAGTCACAAGTGTCGCTGGCCGTCGAAAAGAGGAACTTTTACAACAATGAGTGGATGGCCTTTGAGCTGGTTGTGTGTTCGTTTGTGCAAATGGCGCTGCAGTTGAACCCGTGGTCTGTGTTGGAGTCGTTCGATCTCTACACCACTTTCCTCAACGACGTCTCTGTGGCGTTCACCAACAAAACACGGGGGTACTTGGTCACGGAGTTGCTCGTGGATGTTGTGGATTTTGTTGTCCCGATGGCCCGGCAGCTTGACCTCCAGATGCTGCAAAAGGAGCTCCACCGAAAGCCTCGACTCAGCTTCATGGCGTCGGTGCTCTTGAAGATCTTCAACAATATTCGGTCGCAGCTCGGTGCTGACGACCACATTGAGGCGATCAAAAAAGCCGCGATGCTCTACATTGGCGGGAAATTGTGCCAGACGTACTTTCGTTTGGAAAATCCACTACTTTGCAGAAATGTGTTTTCCAACATGAACAACGCCAATCTTCGATTCGCCGCGTACCCCATGAACCAACAAATACAGTACAGGTACTACTTGGCCAAATTTTACTTGGTCAAAAACCAATTTGTGGACTCATACCAGCACTTCTCGTGGTGCTTAGAGCACGTTCCAACAAACCACATGGTGGATAGTCCCAACGTCACGCAAATCCTTCAGAACTTGCTCCCCATCGGCATTGTTTTGGGGAAAACTCCGAGTTTGCACAAAATCGCCCAAAGATACTACTCCACGCCGTCGTCCACACCGCCGTTTTTCGTGCTATACTCGAGTATTTTGCACGCGATCAAAATGGGCAACTTCCACCATTTGCACGAGCTCCTCAACGAACCGAAAAACGCAAGCTTCTTGAAACAGCACAAAGTGGCGCTCATTTTCGGCACCAAGTCGTTTGTGGTCACGCTTAGAAATCTCTTGAAGCGTGTGTGGAGCTTACAAGGCCGAGGCGCACGGCTCGATTATGATGCCTTGAAAGCTGGGCTCCGTGTTTCGCTCAACGGGCTCGATCTCACATCTGCTGGCACCATTGATGCCAAGAAGCAGCTCGCCGCAGAACCAGATGATCTTGTTATCGAAAACTGTTTAGTTACCTTGATCGACCAAAATCTTCTTCGAGGCAAAGTATTCCCGAGACTCAGGGTGGTGTCGTTGGCCAAAACGGAGGTTTTCCCCAACGTCGACAAGATTAACTTCTTGAAATACGGAAATGGAGTGGAAGGAAGCCTCAACAGTGCAGACAAGTGGATCGGATAGTGTTTTGCACTCCACTTGGGCGAAAAAGAAAAACGAGAAGAGAAATCATTCGGCCTGCATTTGCTGCCTCGAAATGAAAAGAGAGAGCTTAATAGGAGACTTGCCAAGTGAAGAGCAAGAGAAGTCATAAGAAAACCGTGGTAGTGTGGTCTAGATGACTTAAAGTGTGCGCATTTCTAAAATTGGTGCACGGCATTCACAACAATGGCTCATTCCACGCGCCATGCTAAGAAAACGTGAGCCGGGTCTACGGAACCGTCAAAAGAGAAAGAACCGAAAAGAGTGGGACTTTTTGTCTCGGAGAACTCGGGATGCCTTGCACATCGGCAAAGTAAAAGGTCAACTCAAGAAAATCCACCTGAAAATGACATTTTGGCACCTCCATTTCTTTTTAGCAAATTGTTGCCGTTACCCCGGATTCGCAGTCATCACTGTGGGGTGCAAGGCATTTCGCCATACTGCAGGTCACACAAACACCTGCTTGTGTAAGTTCGTAAAGCGTCTGGAGGTAAACATCCGGCCGAGGCGAGTACATCTCCGAAATAGTATAAGTACTCGAATAGCCTTTTTGAAGATGCTGCAAATCAACCCATTAGCCTCTCAACTACACAATCTGCGGCATGAATGCACTTCCCTTCAATGTCATCGACACAATTGTCGCCTTTTCCAGTTTGGAGGATAAGGTAAAATTGGCACAAGTGGATGGCTATTTCAAGTACTCGGTCTACAACTCCATTTACAACAACATAACGATCATCGACGGGCCCGAAAGTCAGAAATGCGGCACTGTGCTTCAGGTGGACCGTGTCGCCGGATTTGCGGCCTGTTTGAGCCCTAGGCTGTTTTGTTACATCAACAAAATTGTTGTTAATACCCATAGCAGCGAGGTTTCCTTAGCGACAAGAACATTATCTCAGCGTCTTTCACAACTTTGGAACGTTTGCAACCATGTCATCAGCTTCCATAACTACGACATTTTGTGTCTTCGGGCCAGCGACTCGCTCAATAACTATCTCGAGTCCAGCTCGTACTCGTTGGCCGATTTCGAGGAAAGCGATTGCATTGTCACGAAAAGAGACCACAAGCTCCAGAATCTCCGCAACTGGTTTATGTTCGACATGTCTCAATTACTCAGTGCTCCGGAGTCGCCACACCTACAGCGTTTGAGCTTCTATGTCGAGAGCAATGCCCTCAGCTACAGTTGTGGTTCAGTGATACAGAAAAGTTTGGCGGTTCCAGACTACCATGTGGCTAAGAGAAATCTTCTCAACATCTCGGAGTTGTTCCTCCACTCGCCGCTTTCCTACCTCAATTTCATCAAATTGAGTGCCGAATTGCAACTTCCGCCGCTCCGGCTCCGAAGATTGTGTATCACCGGCTCCCACAGACGAAGCAACAATGCGGTTCTCGACTTTCGGCAAGTCAACAGGTGCTTTGACTTGAATTCCGTGGAGGAGCTTGAGCTCCGGCTAAACTGTGTGAACCACCACGAGTGCCAGGATTCGTGCATGACAAAGTTCTTCGACGACTGGAAATGTTACAACGAGCGGTTCAAGCAGGAGACCAGAGCCAAGAAATTGTCTCTTGTCCACCACAAGTCCGCCACAGAAACAGCGCAGTTCAAACACATCATAGAAAACTACGTGTTCCAGCCGCAATTCGCCAACTTATGTCTGCTTTTCGTCAATCTCTCCAACACTGTTCGGTCGCCTGAGCAGCAGTTTTGCATTGATTTGCAGCGAGTCGTGGACAGTTTGCAGCATGTGCCGCACATGAAGGTTCTCCACATCTCCAGCTTCATGGGCGAGTGGGTCTCCGGGCTTCCGAAACTCCTCAAAGAGAGGCGCCAGTCGCACTTGGACGTGTTGCTCAACCGGTGCAGCTGCAACGACTGCAATTTGGCCCGAGCGAAATTCGTGGTTTTGGCGGAGCTCGACAAGTGCAATAACTACACGCACAAGGCCAAACTCGCCGACGTGTGTAATCCGTTCGGCGTCGAGCAGTGGGTGGATTTTGCGAAAACAGAAAACATAAAATTC
Source organism: Metschnikowia caudata (assembly GCA_008065175.1). Classification (NCBI taxonomy): domain Eukaryota; kingdom Fungi; phylum Ascomycota; class Pichiomycetes; order Serinales; family Metschnikowiaceae; genus Metschnikowia; species Metschnikowia caudata. Next base: position 609,888 of record VATF01000002.1, read on the forward strand.
CTCCAGCACATCACGGGGCTCATCCGCAAAGAGGAGCTTGTCATGGAACGCAATCTTTCTAGTTCTGGAACTATGTTGGACATGGAAGACATGCCCGTTTACCGCAACAAAGAGGTGGATTTGTTCAAGCAATTGTTGGTGGACTCCTGCTTGCAAGACGTTTTCGAAATTTTCAAAAGCCGGCTTCCGGCCCTCGCCACCGTCAATTTGGGTGGTGTAGTATTGGGCCCATAATGGAAAGTCGCACCCAGAAAGATTGTAGCGCACCTCTGTAGACACGCTCCGGCGCACCTACTCTTGCTTGCAAGACCACTCCTCAGGCCACCACCACTGAACGAGCCTTTGTTCAGACAAATGTACCATCAGGTGGAACACTGCGACTCAGCTTTACCCACCGTCGTTTTCACGCCGTAAAAAATCCGATATTCTGCGCCAATTTGAGACAGAACTATGCCTACCACCAAAGTCACCGAGGATCGGATGAGCGAGATCAACGGGCAATTGCTCAGCGCCGGGGTGATTGGTTTTCTCAAGGGAACCCTCGTTGCAACTGTCAGCGGTGCATTTTTCAGCTATCGTTACAACCACGGACACAACACACGGTTCTTTCTGACACCTTACAAAGCGTGGTACTTCATCTGTTGGGGGATTGTTGGGCTCACGTTTGCCGTGGAGAACAGCAAATTGAAGATCACGCGTACGCTTGCCGAGGAGCAGAATCTCCAGCGAAGCTTGTACATCGAGAAGGAGTTGGGAGGGAAGAATAACTAAGCTTAATGAGAATACGACCATCATGTTACAGCTTGTATGTATTAGGTGTCGGTGATGTGCAGTGTGAAACCATTCAAACGTAGAATGCTTCTTCGTGGTAGTTAAGGCCGTTTTCACTTGCCCAGAGCTTGGTGTTTTTCACCAAAGACTTTGGCCCCGCAGAAATCACCCACGCCTTGTGCATTTCCGGAAGGTTCTTCTTCTTGAGGTTGCCGTGCAGCCGGCCCGGGAGATCGCGGCAGCAGATGTAGTTGTCTGACTGGTCGAGAACCGGCCCCGAGCACTGCGTGAAAATGTCGCTTTCGTTGGTGCACCAGTTGTAGTACCGGTAGTTAAGAACGGGCCGTCCCCGGTAAATGCGCAGTTCCAACTGGAGATCTTGGACGGTCTTGACGTACTGCCGATGGCACTCATTGTTCACCTGCAATTGAGGAACAAAGCGGTCGCTCGTGGAGTACGACTGGCTGCTTTTGCGCAGAGTGGCCGGAGAACTTTCGTTCTCGGAAAGAAACGGAATCTCGCTCGTTTCGAACTCAACAGCTTCCCCGAGAGTATGTGTGTGCGGTCTGTCCAGCTGGCATTCGCCACACTCGTCGGCAGACTCGTCGTCTTGCTCAACAAGATCAACATCGACATTCTCGCCTTCTTGGTTTCCGCTTTCATCGTCGCCATCGGGGTAAAGAAGCCGCCCCGTCTCGTTGGCCTCCAAATCTGGGTCTGCGGTTTTGCGGAGCGACAAAAATGTGCCGTAGCTGGCGGACGTTTTCAAACGGTTCAAGTCGAAGTCATCCGCCATACTGGGGCTTCCGGTGACGAAAATCTCAAAGTCGTCGCTGTGCACCACGCCATCGAAGAACCGGAGGACTGCAATATCGCGGAAGTCTCGAATCACCCAGACCACCTTGACCGGAATGCCGTGGTAGTTGGCCACCCGCAAAAGCGGAATGGCAAACGAAATGGCCGAGCCTCCAATGACAATGAGGATTTTTTTGGCATTGACGCTCAACTTGGAGATGGAGAACTTGGCCTTCACGGTGTTGCGCGACTTGATGAGGAGAAGCTTGGGATCGAACGTGCCGTACAAGAGGTACCTGTTGCCGTTTTTCCACTCAAAAGAGCTTTTCCGCACCACCAACCGCTGCGACCTATCCAGAGGCAACGACACAAGCGTGTACGGGTGGTAGTTTGGAATCGCTTGTTTGCAGAGCCGCACGAACCAATTCGGGTGGTAGTTAGTGATGCGGACGTGGGCGCCCGGATTGTTGGCTCTTGTGCGGATGAGCTCGTTCGGGAACTCCACAATGGCGATGTTTGGCGAGACGTCGTAGATCTTGAAGTCGGCCTCAGAAGAGGCCACGGCGCTCATCAGGAGCCGCGTGTATGCTTGGTAGCAGAGAATGGCGATGTTCAATGCGTTGGCCACCGAGGTGTTCACTGGGCGAACGTGGAACGGGAGGCAAATGACGATCGTCCAGCTCCAGAAGTAGTGATTGAGGAAAAAGAGCCGGTAAGCCCTGTCACGCACGCGCAGCAACGACGTTATGACTATCATCACGAAGCCCAAAATGGCCACCCAGCCATACAAGTTTGCGACTTTCCAGGCCTTTTGCCAGGTGTGGTTTCGTTGGAAGTTCCCGCAGAAGATGACCGTGTGGATCACGGCCAGCACCACCACGGCGCGCGAGAGCCACTTGTGCATCGGGAGCAACTGCAAATATAGCGTGTGGGGCAATGGGGACGGCCTCAAGGTGAGGAAAAACACCGTCGGCATGGAGACGGCACACAACCGCCCGAGCCGCTTGCCCACGTAGAGCAAGTCGCCGCCGTTGATGTCGGTGAAGCCCAACGCCGCGAACACCGCCGTCCAGAGCGCAATCTGCGAGAGCGTGCCGAAGTTCAAGTAGAGCGTATAGGTGAGTTTCTTCATGAGCACCGCCACGGAGCCCGCGAGCCACGACGCGTTGCCGCTCCGGGCCGGCGCCAAGCGGTCGATCGCCAGGTTACACGCGCGGAGCGCATACACCTTGCTGAGGAGCCAGTAGCCTTTGGCCAAAAGGTAGTTCTGCGCCGGGATAAACGTCAACACCGCCACCATGACCACGGCCATAAGGTCTGCGTATTTGACCGTCACATCCTGGCGCGTCTGCACGTAGTCGCGGGACTTGGACGCCGGGTAGTGGAAGTAGGAGCCTGAGAGATCATCCATTTGACCGCATGTAGATTACTGAGCCGTGGAGCCGGAGTGGAGCAGGTCTGGAACGTGGTGAGGGTGGAACTGGCGAAACACGACGAAACGCGTGGTGACAGGAGGAACCAAAGTGTGTGGCGGTCGAAAGCGGCGGCTCTTTTTGGCCGAGTCCCCGTAGTTAATGAGTGATGCAGATCGGCCCGCGCTCGGCAGCCTATACCTGCGTTTGGATTGAAAATACGGATCGGGGAATTTGGCCTTGATGCCGGAATTTTCTTTTCTCCAAACCAAGGCGGAAAGGAAGCCCCGAGCCATAATATCTACCGAGAATAAGTGTTCTGCCTCTGGTGGAATACAGCGCTTCAGTCGAAATTACTAGATCTGTGCGACCAGAGAATTACCAGATCCAAGCCAATACTAAGTGGACATTTGGTATACTGTGACAAATGGTGCCCCTTGAATTTTATTTTGTGAAAAAGACACACCCCCTCTCTTCTGTTTTTGTTTTTTCTTTTTTTCTTTTCGACAGACGTGAACCTACTACAGAATGCCGTGGCCAAATGTAATGGGTTTCCTTCTAATACATGACTCCGTCCCTATATCCTTATACTAGTACAACGCCTGGAAGTTTCTGTTGCCCGGCTTCTTCCCTCGCGGCACGACTCCACTCCGGTTCGGCTTCACGTTCTTCTTGTTCGGGAGGTACCCGGATCTCGAAGCAGGCAAGGGTTTGGCAGGAAGAGCAGGCTTCTTTGGCCCGGATTTCGCAGCAATGTAGCCCGAGCGTGACGGGTTGTGGCTGCCCTGCGACTGTGGCTTCGACTGCTTTGCTTGCGACGGAGCCTTGGAGTGCGACTTCGACTTGGCCTTCTTCTTGGGTGGCTCCAGGTTTCCGGTGCTGTACGACGACTCGTACCCCCGCTTGCCGCGGCCATAGTACGTCTCGAAGTAGGCGTTGCGCAACTCCTTCGGGAGGTTGTTGCCGCTGAACGCGCTGCCGCCCATGTTCGGGATTCGCGATGTTCTTTGCTGTGAGCACTCATCTCCATAGTGAGTGTCTTCGCCACAGTTGTAGCAGTACGCCACGGGGAGCCGCGAGTTGTTGGCGATCGGGATCGTGAGGTACGACCTCCAGATGCTGGGGCAGTTCTCGTTGCCGTGGCTGAACGAATCACACGAGCCACAGTACTGCCGTTTTCTGGTTTTGCTCTTGCACGTCGCCGTGACGTGCCCCCGCTCGCCGCACCGCGCACACACCATTGTGGTCGGGCACTGTGTTTCGTAGTGGTCGTTTTCAACGCCGCACTTGTGGCAAATCACCAACTTGCACTTGGCCCGGGTGTGGCCTCGCTGGTGGCAGTTGTCACAAACGGGGCCCAGCAGGGTAGTGACCGCGTCGCCCGTGTCTGGGTCCGTGACACCGAAATAACGGCCCTCTCCGCGAAGTTCGATGAGCTCGTCGGCGTTGTCGTTAACTTGGTCGTAAGAAAGCGATGTGATGCCATCGTCTTTCCGGGCCTCCTTCTGCTTCGGCGCCTTTTGCTCCTGGACCGGTTTGCTCCGGGGCTCCTTCCATATGAGGCTGTCTTCGACACGCGCCGGCTGCGTGTCTTCCGTGAAATGTATTAGGCCCATTTTGCTGACTGGATGGGTTGTATTTGATTTTTGACCGTTGATGCGAAACATGCAGGCCACAAAGAAACTGGGAAATGGGAAGAGGAACAAAGTGGGGGTTTGAAAGCGGACAGGAGAGAAATATAAAAAAAAAAGGAGCAGAGAAAAGAGAGGTTTATTTCAACCGAGCTGCACTACTGTGCTCAATATTTTCTTTGGCTGTCTTGATAACACAACCCGAAGTGCCGAGTATCCACCAACTGCCACTACACCATTGCTAAGTCGCTCGATTATCTGATTTCTATTTTACAAAACGTTTCTCACCACGTGGGCAGCCGCCTGGCTCTCCAAGTCGTTGCCCTCGCCGGCCACGTTGAACGTCGACTTCAAGTACTCCTGGTTCTTGATGGCAGCGAAAAGGTAGCACAAACTGGCCAAGAGGAAAAACACGGCCACCACTAACAACGACGTGGCCATGAGAAGCAAGCTCAACCACTGGATGACACTCATCAACAAGTAGAAGCCGCACCGGGGCCAGTTGTCGTCGAAGTTGCGCACAAAGTTGGTGAAGGTGTCGGTCAAGGGGCAAATCTTTAGCAAGAACGGCACCTCAACAAACAAAACAACCAAGCCTTGCACAATGGCAATGACGGAGAAGATGATGACCAAGTTGAAGTGGAAGATGTTGGCCACACCGAGCGCCAAACACAAGATGATGGTGAAGAGCGCGATCCATTGGCCGTAGAGAGAGAAGTTTTTCTTTTTGAAGTCTTGCGAGAACCCGCCAAAGATGTTGGACGAGATGCTCAGGAAACTGAAGGCCATGGTGTGTGGGGACTTTTGCTGGAGGAGGTTGAGTTTGGCCGAGTGACTTGTTCATTGTGACCCTCATGGTGCGGGTCTGTGCAGGACCAGCCAGTGCTAGCCAGCCGAAAGCCTGTTTGCAATACAAACTGGTGGCCCATTGGAGGTCTTTTCGCTTTAGGGACACTATATAAGGTTTCGTGCGCGGTTTAGTTTTGGATCTTGCTTTTTACATCTTTGTTCGGCAAATTCACTGTGAAGGTTAGTTGTTAGCGTGAATGGCGGTGAGTTGTCTCGGGATATAGGCCCAGCTTCGGCGCCGAAACTAACTGTACTCGGAAATGGAAGTCGCCAGGTTACGATATGTTGCCGGAAAATGCAAAATTTCCGAGAAATCCGAGAGAAATTCGCAGGTTGAGTTCCACAGCCTGTGCCGGCAGCGACTTTGCACCCAGTACAGATTCCCGTGCGCCTGCTAAATCCACGCCAAAAATCGTCAAAACCTCGCATTGAAGAAATTCGCCGAACGGGAAGATATTCAGTTTAATTTTGGACAAAAGCACTGCTGCACTGCGGCCGAAAGCACCCCACGCCAATCAAAGCCGTGAAGGCTGCAAGCCATTTGCCAGATCTCGCGCATCGCGAAACAGCCAAAAAACCTCCACCATGGGCAAAGAGACAGTCATCGGCCTCGTGGGCAAGCCGTCCAGCGGCAAGTCCACCACTCTCAACGCGTTGACCGACGCCAACGCCAAGGTCGGCTCGTTCCCGTTCACCACCATCGACCCCAACAAAGCCACGGGGTACATGGAAATGGCGTGTGCATGCAAGCGGTTCGGCAAAGAAGACTTGTGCAAGCCCAACTACGGGTACTGCCGCAACGGCGTCCGCGGCGTGCCCGTGATGCTTCTCGACGTGGCCGGGTTGGTGCCCAACGCCCACTTGGGCCGCGGGTTGGGCAACAAGTTTCTCAGCGACCTCACAGAGGCCGACTGCCTCATCCACATTGTCGACGTCAGCGGCACGACGGACGCGGAGGGCAAGGAGACGCGCGGGTACGACCCGTTGAAGGACATCGAGTGGCTCCAGGACGAGATTTTCCGGTGGATTCTTGGCAACTTGACTGACAAGTGGGGCTCGGTGGTGCGCCGCCACACGGCCACGCGGTCGTCCACCTTGGACACGTTGCGCGCGCAGTTAGGCGGCTACTACGCCAACAAGCAGCTCATCGGCAAGGCGCTCGACAAGGTGCCGAACTTGCCGCCGCTCCAGGAGTGGGACGCCGACATGATCGAGACCGTGGTCAAGGCGTTCATGAGCGTCAAGTTCCCGACCATCCTCGCGCTCAACAAGATGGACCACGCGGACTCGGACAAGAATGTGTCCAAGATCATGTTGAAGCACCCGGACGTCACGTGCGTGTTGACGTCGTCGTTGACCGAGGTGTTTCTCCGCAAGCTCGCCAAGCAGAACTTCATCCGCTACGAGTCCGGCACGGAGTTTGTCGACACCGCCGAGGACCTCCCGGAGGAGGCGCTTCGCCCGCTCGACGAGAAGTTGGCCGAGAGAATCGAGCACGTGCGCGACTTGGTGCTTTACAGATTTGGCTCCACGGGCGTGGTGCAGCTACTAAAGGCCGCCGCCGAGACCTTGGATCTCGTGCCGGTGTTCCCGGTGAGAAACATCCACAGTTTCGGCGGCTCGTCGGGGACCAGCGTGTTTCGCGACTGCGTGTTGGTGAAGCGGGGCACCCCGGTGATCTCTGTGGCGAGAAAAATCATGGGCGACGTCACCATCGCCGCCATCGAGGGCGTTGGTGGCCAGCGCATTGGGGAGGAGGACACTGTGGACATCAACAAGAACGACATTCTTCTGTTCCGCTTAGTCCCTGGAGGCCACTAGTCAACGAGAGGAATTGTACATAAGAGAATGGATGTGGGAAGAGGAAGAAAGCGTAGAGGCGATGTCTGGTTTGGTGCTAGGGGAAGAAGGAGAAGAAGCCTGGTCTTTTCACGTCTGGCATTTTTTAGGTCCATGATTTCACAACTCGGACATTCTTCGCTACAAGTAGACCTATTCGAGTCGTTCAGAACTTCTCCCTCATTAATGAGTGTGAAATTTTGGTGGAAGAATGAAGAAAAAGGTAAAGTCCAGGAAAAAGGTGAAAATGGTGAAAAAAACAGATGAAGGAATCCAACTTAGCTGACGAATGGGCGCCCACCGGACATTGGTTCTTAGATCAGAGAGGCTCAATGGCCACCGCTCTGCAGAAACCTTTATCTTACTAAAACGAGTCAAAAGTGTCCTTCGCAAGAGAGGCTGCAAATACCAAAGAAAAAAAAAAAAAAAAAAAACCGCAGGTCCGTGTCGGGACCTGAGCCTATTGTCCCGTGTTTTTAGATCGATATCTCCGATCCGGAGATGCAGAGACCCGCAGCTGCGAAGTCCCCGTATTCTCATCTACCAAGATCAGCACATTTAGAACCAACTCAAAAACCGGGCCCACGCTAGCAAATCCCCCGTTCTGAATCAAAATGTCTCTTGTCACATCCCAGCAGTTGAGCAGCGAGAACGCCGCCAAGCTCCAGCAATTGATCGACGCCATTCCCGAGATCTTGACCAAATCCGGGGATGCGTCGTACGACGAGATCTACGGCTACAGAATCGCCGCGGACGGCGCCGAGCACGTCAACGTGCCCGTCAGAAACGAGATCCTCCTCAAGTTCCTCATTGCCACCGCGTACAACGTCGACGAGGCCAAAGACAAGTTGGCCAAGACGCTCAAGTGGAGAAAGCAGTTCCAGGTGTTGAACGCCGCGTACCACGAAACGTATGAAGAGGAGTTGGAGCGCATGGGCGTCATCTCGTACTTCCCAGCAAACAAGGACAATTTCCGGGTCGTCACGTGGAACTTGTACGCCAACTTGAAGAGCCCCAAGAAGCTTTTTGCGCAGTTTGGCGTGGGCGTCGACGACGACGGCTCCCCCGCGTCCCCGCGCGACGCCGATGTGCCCGGCACCATGTTCTTGCGGTGGCGCGTGGGGCTCATGGAGCGGGCGTTGGCGTTGCTCGACTTCACCGACAAGGACAACTGCAAAGCTGCGCAGGTGCACGACTACAACAACGTGTCGATGTTCCGCATGGACCCGGGCATGAAGGCGGCCACCAAGGAGATCATCCAGGTGTTTGGCGACAACTACCCGGAGCTTCTCTCGAAGAAGTACTTCATCAACGTGCTGTACCTCATGGGATGGATCTTCACGTTTTTCAAGGCCACGGGGTTGATTGGCGCCGAGACGGTCAAAAAGTTCGAGATGTTGAACCACGGCGACTTGAGCGGCTCGCTCGGCAAGGCCAACTTGCCCAAGGACTACAACGGCGGCGTTGCCAGCGACGTGCCGGACGTTTTTGCTCTGGCTGCAAATGACTCGCAGATGCAGATCCCGGAGTACGGCGCCATTTTGTTGAAGAGATTGAGAGCCGAGTTGGGCGCCACAAAGACCGAGGATGCCAAGCCCACGGCCACCGCCGAGCCCACAGCCACCGAAGGCGCGGTTCCCAGCTCTACAGAGAAGTAATGCTTGGAGACTGTGACTGCCTATGAGACTGATATATGTAACGCAACCAGCGGAAACGCCCCGATCCTGCTGCTAATATGACTTCTGCCTAATTAAAGTTCTAATTATAACCGACCAAGTAATTTGTAAAGTGCACCTAATTCGAAGTTGTCGGCACCCGAGTGGCACTTTGTGACGCTGTGTGTGCTCACGTGACCGCACCATATCTGAGACCCACCCATCTTTGTTTGGATCGCATCCATGTCTGGCGACTTTTACAGCGTCCTCGGCGTCAGCCACTCGGCGTCTGCCGAGGAGATCAAAAAGCTGTACAAGAAACTAGCGGTGAAGTACCACCCGGACAAAACACAAGAAAAAGCCCACCACGAGCGCTTTTTGGCCATCAGCAAAGCGTACGACACACTACGGGATGAACAGCTAAGGCGGGCCTACGACACGAAAATGGGCTACAGCATGAAACCGCAGGCGCTGTTCGCCTCGGGGAGCGGCCCCTTTGGCTGGCTGCGGCCGGACGACAACGTGCGGGCGCCGTTTCTGCACGACGAGTTTTACCACCAGCGGAGCAAAAACGCGTACTTCAGCTTCTTTCACCGCAACGAGCGGGCGTATGCGGACGCGCACGAGCGCGACCTGTTTGACGACCACGAGGCCAAGCAGCGGGAGGCCGAGGTGGCGGCGAGGCTCGCCCAGAAGAAAATGCAAGAGGACATGGAGCGCAGGCGGAACGAGTACATGCGCGAGGCCCAGCGGCAGCGGCACGAGGAGGAGCGGCGGCAGCGCGAGGAGGAGCTACGGCGCAACATGGAGGAGGCGCTCTTGGCACAGAAACGCAACCGGAGCACCCACAACAGCTTTGCGTACGAGGAGGCAAAGCACGAGGCGTACCGCAACGTGTGGCAGCGGCCGTCTTCGCCCGTGCGCGACGGCTCGCAGCCTGGCCACAACTCGGCTGAGCCGATTGTGGTCGAGGATGACGACGAGGGCGACTCTGGCCCGATTGGTGAGGACACTAACGATTCCGACTCACCCGTGACGGACACGCCGCCCAGCGAAGAGGGGCGCGGGCACACCGAGGAGGGCAACACCGACGAGTTCGAGGACTGCTTCACCGTGCCACCGTCCGAAAACCCTGCAGACTCGTCTTTTGCTGAGAACGAAGCGCGAGACCCATACGCATCTACCGACCCACAGGCGTCGCCAGAGGTGGTGGAGGTGCCGGAGGACAGCGAGGAGCCCCAGCCAACGCAACAGTCTACGCCAAAGGTCAAACCAGAGCCCAGGTTTTTCGAGACAAGCCCCGAAAGATTCCCGCTGCGCAAAGCCTACGGCAACAAAAGGGCACGTCTTTCGAACTTCGACAGCCTCAAGACATCGCTAGGGCCTGACTTGGACCAGTTGGACTTCCTGGACATCCGCAGCACGCTCCCCGAAACGAAGCAAAAGGCCCGCAAAGCCAGCGCCTCAACAGCGCCACAGTCTCCAAAACGCCCACGGGTGGCCGAGTACACAGACGGCACCTCCAAGGCGCAAACGCTCTTCACGCCCATCAACAAAACTTTTACGAAGTCACGACAAAACACCATTTCCACTTCCGACCTTGCACCAGCCATGGACGACCTGCAGCTTATGTTCTCTTCCACGCCGCCCATCATCAAGGTGCTGAAGGCGACGACCAAAGACGACTGGGATTCATACGTCAAGGGCATCCATGAGTACGAGCGCAAGTTCGCTGCGTACAGAAAAGCGGTGGTGCAATACCAAATGGGCCGTCTTGAGAAGGACGAGCGCCACCACAACATCATCTACCTGGATACGTCGTGCTTGGACGTGTACCAGCAAAGTCTCTTTAACGATATCTTGCTTCTCCAGAACTACTCTCGGGCACTTCAGGATTTTCGCAAGGCGCTCAAGATTTTTAATCTCAATTGCGAGACGGTCAATTCGATGGAACACGGTATATAAGGAGGAATAAAGGTTATAGGATTAAAAAGGATCGAAAGCCGAAGTTCGGGTTTCATTCGAGATGTCCGTGTTTGAGTGTTCTGAAGCTACCATCTGGAGACGAACCGAACCAAGTAGAAGAGGCAACAAGAAGGGTAAGCGTGAGGAACGTATTCAAAATGTTTTGTTGAAAAGAAAGATTGACTTCGCCACGGCTTGAATAGAATATATATGAATTTAGAATAAAAAGTTATCTGAAGAAGTAGTAGACGGAAAGGAATATCTTTATGGGAGATATTGCACCATTCAGGCAAGCCGACCTATTTTCCTCCAAAGCCAGTAACAACGAGACAAGAGACTATCCACATAACTAAAAGAAAGTTCAAGTTGCAGCCAAAGAGGTTAAAGCTGGAAGCACGCGAGACGAAAATGAATTTGGCCGTTTTTCCGATTGAGTCTGGAAATGTGACCCAATGGTGGATCGCAATTTGGAATGATGCAACAGGTCTGGGCCCATGCAAGTACGCAGTTCACGAGTAATACTTTGATGACCAAGTTTTACCAGGCTCTACACTATAAATCCAGCAAGTTTTCCCCGACATGATCCCAGAAGACCGCCTGAAATTGTACCGGCACAAAAGCCAAAATGACACCCAAAATAACCGAGAATTGCCCCACTGGAGATCATCTGTCTTCCATACGCGACACCTGCGCGGTCCACGCGCTATAACCACGCGCTAGTGACTTCTTCTCCTCATGTTCCACACCACGTCCTTCCAGCGGCAGCTTTTCATAGTCGTGGGTGTGGCGTTTCACTTCTTCTACCTATGGTCCATCTTTGATATCTACTTTGTTTCGCCGTTGGTGCACGGCATGGACCAGCACAAGTCCACATCGGAACCCCCCGCAAAACGGCTCTTTTTGATTGTGGGCGACGGGCTCCGGGCAGACAAAACATTCAAGAAACTCGTGCACCCCGTGACGGGCGAGGAAAAGTACATGGCGCCGTACCTCCGCAGCTTGGTGGAGACCGAGGCCACGTGGGGAATCTCCAACACGAGAATGCCCACCGAGTCCAGACCGGGCCATGTGGCCATGATCGCCGGCTTCTACGAGGACGTGAGCGCCGTCACCAAGGGTTGGAAAGAAAACCCGGTCGACTTTGACTCGTTCTTCAACCAGTCCACGCACACGTACTCGTTCGGCTCCCCCGACATTTTGCCCATGTTCGCCTACGGCGACAACGTGGTGCCCGGCAGAATCGACTGCCACATGTACGGGCACGAGTTCGAGGACTTCACGCAGAGCTCGATCGAGTTGGACTCCTTTGTGTTCTCCCACGTGGACGAGTTGATGGAGAAGTCCAAGACAAACTCCACGTTGCGGGCCGAGTTGCACCAGGAAGGAAACGTGTTCTTCTTGCACTTGTTGGGCCCGGACACCGCTGGCCACGCGTACAGGCCGTACTCTGCCGAGTACTACGACAACATTGCCTACATCGATGACATGTTGTCGCGCTTCGTCCCGAAAGTGCACGAGTTTTTCGGCGACCAGGACTCGGCGTTTGTTTTCACCGCTGACCACGGCATGTCTGACTTCGGTTCCCACGGCGATGGCCACCCGGACAACACGCGGACGCCCTTGATTGCTTGGGGTGCCGGCGTCAATAAACCCGTGGTGGCATCTGAAGAGAGAAAAGTCGAGCAGCACCCGGTTGCCAGCGGCTACGAGGCAGAGTACTTCGACACGTGGGGCTTCGACAATTTGGAGCGCCATGATGTCAAGCAAGCCGACATCGCGTCATTGATGGCGTACTTGATTGGCGCAAACTACCCGGCCAACTCCGTGGGCGAGTTGCCGCTCGCATACATCCAGGGCTCCACGCTCAACAAGATCAAGGCTTTGTACGAAAACACGTTGGCCGTGGTGGAACAGTACTTTGTCAAGGAGAGCGAGGTCTACAACCACCAGTTCCGGTACAAGCCATTTGACCCTTTCCAGCAAAAACCCGTGGTGGTTTACAAGCAAGAGATCGAGGCTCTAATCACATTGATTGAAAGCTCTGTCGGCGATTCCGCCGCTTTCGAGCAAGAGGCCATTGAGTTGACTCAAGAGTTGATGAAGGGCGCTTTGGACGGCTTGAACTACTTGCAAACCTATAACTGGGTCCTTTTGAGATCCATCGTGACCTTGGGCTTCTTCGGCTGGATCGGCTTCTCGCTCAACATTTTCTTCAAGTTGTTCATTTTGCCTGACTACGAACTGCCAGCCAACTCTAGCACTTTGTTGGGCGTCTTTGCAGTGATTGGCGCTGGATTGAACTACCTTCTATTCTACCAGCAGTCGCCATTCAACTACTACATGTACGCTGCATTCCCGCTCTTCTTTTGGTACACCATCTTCAATGAGCGGAGCTTGATTTTCAAAGGCGTGCATGAACTTTTGTATGGCATCTCCCCGGTGGCGAAGCTTTTCACTCTTGTGTCATTCCTTGGCATGTACGAGTGCATTGTTTACGGCTTTTTCAACAGAGGCATGTTCGCAGTCATTTTTGTTGTTGTCGGAACTTATCCATTCTTCTTTCCTGCAAAGTTGAGCACCGCAACAAGATTTATTTGGCTCATCAGCTGTGTGTCAATGTGCCCCTTTACTATTGTGGACGCAGTCAAAACCGAGGACTTGTTACAGATCAATATCAGTTCTGTGGGTGCGTTTATCGTGGGAGCTGTTGGATCTTACAAAGTGTTTCAACGCGATATTCCACAATTTTCCAAAATTGTTGTCACTCTCCAGCTTGCTTCCATTGTGGCAATTTTGTATGCCACAAATGTCTCAGTCATTTCGTTGCAAGCTAGAGATGGACTTCCATTGACTTCGCAGATACTTGGATGGGTTGTTTTGATCACTTCTCTCATTGCCTTGCCCTTGTTGCACTTCCTCAAGCCCTCGCCAGACTATCAATTGCGTCTTCTCATCATCTATCTCACTTTTGTGCCTACATTTGTGATTTTGGCGATTTCCTTTGAGCTCTTCTTCTACGTGGGCTACTCATTGGTGTTGATTCAGTGGCTCGCAATCGAGACCCAGCTCAAGTTCAGCAAAAAAGAGATCAAACAAAGCTTGGAGGCTCTGTGCCGTTTGCCCAAAGGATATTGGTTGCAGATTATCCGCATCTCGATCATTGGTTTCTTCTTTTTGCAGTTTGCCTTTTTCGGCACGGGTAATGTTTCCTCGATCTCGACATTTTCCTTAGACTCGGTTCGCCGGTTGATTCCTGTCTTTGACCCATTTGCAATGGGCGCGTTGCTTATGATCAAGTTGATCATCCCATACGTTTTGTTGTCCGCATGCTTCGGTATCATGAACCACCAGTTGGAAATCAGAAAGTTTACCATCTCCACGTTGATCATTTCCAGCTCCGACTTTTTGTCATTGAACTTCTTTTACTTGGTGAGAACTGAGGGCTCGTGGCTAGACATTGGAGTCAGTATTTCCAACTACGTTTTGGCAATTCTCTCTTCTTTATTCATGCTCATCTTGGAGTTTGTGAGTACCGTGATCTTGCGGGGAGTCGAGTTTGACGACGACTCAAAGAGACAACAAAAAATTCAGGAGATTCTTGCGGACGATACCCCGATCAGTGCAAGAATGAGAAACAAAAAGGCTAGAAAAGCGGACTAAATAGAGCTTGATATACTACTTCGATAACTACTCAGCTTCGAGATGGTTGGAGTGGTTGATGATTCTCATCAACACTGTAAAAACAAGGTCGTCTGCCTGCTCAGTCGCCTCTTGTAAACCTTGTTGCAACTTCAAAACCGAAAATACCATTCTCGCCAACCGTGGAGCAGTATCTTCTGAATCTCTCGTTGCTAACTCGTGTATCGAAGCTTTGTGGGCGACTTGCTTCTCGATTTTTGTTCGAAGCGCAAGAAATATGTCGTGGGTTTTGGTAGTCAACCCGTGGACATTCACGATCGAGTGTTGCAAATCGATGAACTGGCCTTCCAAATGCTGCAAGAGCCCACGCGAAAGCGGCGAGAACCTCATTTGATCGACAAGAGTAGAGTACTTTTTCTGCACGGCACTCAAAATTTCGAACACAAGGTTGATGGAGATCTCCAACTCCTTCACGAGGTCCCAGTAAGGCATCAAATCATGTGACGCACCGGCGAAACCGAGGTCTGCGAAACAGGCGCCCTCGACGTGATCCAAGGCGGTTTCCAATTTCTTGAGGCGGTTGTTGATGCCCAACTTCTTCTGCGCAAGCTGGAAGTCCCGGAGTGTGTTTTTGAACGTGGAGGTCAAAGAGGCAGATTCGGTGGAAACCACGAGGTCCTCGCTCAACTTCAAAACGCTCCACGCCGCGTCCAGCGGTGGGCTTTGTGGCAGAGATTTGAGAACCAGGGCCGCGATGGAGTTGAAGGCCAGGCTCAACAGATTGGTGAGTGTGGAGCCCGGCGACGTCTGCGGCCCTTCGATGTTTTTCGAAATGGTGCTATCGGTCTCGAACGAGCCGTTCCAGACGGGCGGCTCGGGAAAGAGCCGCGTGTCGGGGTCGTAATTGTGGAAAAACAACGAGTCCAGCGATGCATCCAGTGGTGGGAGGCGGAAAAGGTTGGCTGGGTTGGACTTCGCAGGGTGCACCCAATTTCGCACCCATTTCGCCATGGGCGCGAGACGGGTTTTCCACGGCGAGCCGACGGAAAAAGTCGATTCCTGGGTGTAAAGCTCGCACAGCTCATAAGCGGGGTCTTTTATTTGCGGGCTGTTGTGCTCGTGGTGTCGCCACGGGTCGCCGCCCAGAGCGTTGTTGACCAGGAGTTTCCGCAAGACCGTTTTGCACCAAACGCCGGCTTTTTGCAAGTTTTGGGAGCAGGCGTGTTTGATCCGCCTCTGCTCAGCCGACAAGTTGCTCGAGGTCTTTCTGACAGCCACATGCACGGTTTTCTTGAGACACTGCAAGGCCCAGTACCTGACACTGGTCATTTTTCTCGGGCTGAAAGGCTCTTCGGTCGGAAGCAGCAGATGCGGAAAACCAGAGGTGGGATTTTCGGGCAGCCAAAAATACGGGAACTGCAGCGTGAATTTCAATTTCATGACGGAGCAAGTCACCAGTCACTAGATGAACACAAGTACCGGCTGCGAATGAGCACAGAACCGAGTGTTCCGAGAATGCTCGTGGTCCGCCCAACCAGTTTGTGAAGAAAAGCCGCCATTAAGGCTAAAACTACTTTCAACGAGAGACTACGGGTGTCTGGACCTATGCTTTTTTTTTTGTTTTTGGGCATATTCCTTTGTATTGCCGCTCTTCATTGCACATTCTCCAGCATTCCAGAACACACCGGGGTAGCTAAGAAGTCATCCCTGGCCGTTGTTCTTGCAGTAGGAAAAATCACAGTACCTTACATCAGGGGCGGTTGCCTAAAAGACAGGGATAAAAAAAAAATCAATTGTCTCTTACCCCAATTATCACCGGTGACTTAGATCTGCCAACTGCAGGCATGAGTCAGCGCACAGAAAATTAGCGCACCCACTGGAACCAGCGGTTACACCAGTTCATCATGGCCGAAATCGAGAAAAAACACGTGTTGTTGATCGACAACTACGACTCGTTCACCTGGAACTTGTACCAGTTCTTGTGCCAGTCCAAGTACACCGCCAAGGTGGACGTTTACCGCAACGACGAAATCGACATTGACCAGATCGAGAACGTCATCAAGCCAGACATCTTGTTTATCTCGCCCGGCCCGGGCCACCCGCTGACCGACTCCGGCATCTCGCGCGCCGCCATCGACCACTTCAAGGGCAAAATGCCCATCTTTGGCGTGTGCATGGGCCAGCAATGTATGGTGGAGGTGTTTGGCGGCGTTGTGTCGTACGCTGGCGAAATCGTCCACGGCAAAACGTCCACCATCCGGCACGACGGCAAGGGTGTGTTTGCGGGCGTGCCGCAGGGCGCAGCCGCCACGCGGTACCACTCGTTGGCCGGCGCCAAAAGCACGCTTCCAGACTGCTTGGAGGTGACGGCCACGACGGAAACGAACCCGGAGGTGATCATGGGCATTCGCCACAAGAAGTACGTGATTGAGGGCGTGCAGTTTCACCCGGAGTCCATCTTGACCGAGTCCGGCCAGATCCTCATTGACAATGTGTTGCGCATGAAAGGCGGCTTATGGTCTGAAAACAGCACGCCGGCGCCACCCGCAGAAAACATCTTGACCAAGATCTACAAGCAGCGTGCTGAGGACTACAAGGTGATTGAGGCGTTGCCGGGCAAGAGCTTCTCCGAGTTGGAGGCCTCGTACGCACTCGGTGTGGCGCCGCCGCTCGTCAACTTCTACGAGCGCTTGTGCCAGACCAAGGCGCTGGACAGAACCATCATCTTGTCTGAGTTCAAGCGCGCATCCCCCTCGAAGGGCGACATCAACATCAAGGCGCACGCCGGCGAACAGGCTTTGAACTACGCCAGAAACGGGTGCTCCACGATTTCCGTGTTGACGGAGCCCACCTGGTTTAAGGGCTCGTTGGACGACTTGGCCTTGATCCGCAAAGTGCTCGACACGCCATCCGACGACGGCTACTCGCGGCCCGCGGTGTTGCGCAAGGAGTTCATTTTCAGCAAATACCAGATCTTGGAGGCCCGCTTGGCCGGCGCAGACACGGTGTTGTTGATTGTGAAGATGCTACGGAGCGCCGAGTTGTTGCAAGAGCTCTACGAGTACTCGCACTCGTTGGGCATGGTGCCGTTGGTGGAGGTGAACGACGCGGCGGAGTTGGAGGACGCGCTCAAATTGCACCTCGGCGGGACCACCGCCGAGCCGCTCGTGATTGGCGTCAACAACCGGAACTTGACCACGTTCGACGTGGACCTCAACACCACCAGCTCGTTGGTGCACGCGTCGAAGCACTCTGCGCGGGCGGGCGACGTGTTGGTGTTGGCGTTGTCCGGCATCCAGTCCGTGGCCGACGTCAAGAAGTACAAGTACGAGGAGAACGTCGACGGGTTCTTGATTGGCGAGAGCCTAATGCGTGCCGAGGAGCGCGGCGAGATTGGCCCGTTCCTCGAGGCGCTCATCACCGCGTAGGCGCGGCGTTCAACAGATACAGTTAGGAATGGATGAAGCTATACAGGAGCAAAGAGCGGCGGCGTCACATGCAGAAAAACGTGTCGCGGCGCTTGTCCACGCGGTGGCACTCTTTGAAGTGGCGGAGGTAGTTCGAGAGGGGCTTTTTCTGCAGCGTGGACGACCAGCAGCGGATCTCCACCACGTCGTAGCACGCGGGGCACACCACGCCCTCGTGGCAGCGTACGCGGGGCACGGTTTTGCGCGCCGAGCTCGGCTTCTTGGTCACCTTGTACGTGCCAATGTAGAGCGGGTCGGGCGCCAAGTAGTCGTCGGTGAAGATGCCGTGCAGGTGGCTCATGTGCTGCGAGTAGCACGAGTTCTTGAGCTCGTAGAAGTTGAGGTCCTCGCAGTACGCGCACAAGGCGCTGCGGGTCTCCATGAGCTGGGCGCCCGTGCGCGGGTCCAACTCCACGCGCGTGAACTCCTGCTGGTACGGGTGCTTGATGTCAAAGTACAGGTTTTTCTCGTAGTGCACGTTTGGGTGCAAATGCGCGATTGCAGCAAGGCTGCCGCGCTCGTGCCGCACGCGCCGGATGGCGCACTCGCGCTGGTCCGCGAGCTCCACAACCTGCCGCTTGTACTCGGTGTTGGCGCAGAACGGCGCCTGCGCATTGTTCAGGAGGCTGGGCGACTCGACGGCGGCACACGGCACCCGCACGCCGCCGTAGTCAAAGTGCCGTTTTTCCTTCTTGGCCCGCCGCGGCGCGCCGCTGTTTTTCGCGACCCGCCGCGCGGGCCTCTTGGGCTTGGCCGCCTTTCCCGCGCTCACGCACGTCTTTCGGAGCTCGAGCGCTAGTGTTTTTGGGCACGGGAGCGCGCCGGAAACGCCGCCGGGAACGCCGCCGCAGGCGTTCTCCCCGCCCGTGTAGCTCGCCAACTTGATGAAGTCGTCGAGCGTTTTGCTGGAGCCCGCGGACGAGCCCGCCATGCCGTGGAGAGTGTTTGTTTGCGAGGCGGAGGAGTGGTGCACTCCGGTGCCGGGAGGAGATAACTGTTTGATGAGCGACATGTCGCCCATTCGCACGTACTGCGGGGCGTGGGTGGCCGCGCCGTCGCAGCCAAAGTCGAGTGCCCGGCCAAAGTACTCGTTGACGAAAAGCCCAGCGCTGCACGGCCCGTGGGGCCCAAAATCGAGGGCGTCTTCGGGCGCAGCGTGGTCTCTGGGAACGTACCGGTCGCCGCCGTACGAAAAGACGTCGAGCTGCAAGTCCTCGTGTTTGATGTGACTGTCCAGAAAATGTGCGTAGTGGTGGTGGCCGCCGTGGGCGGCGGTGTCGTAGTGGGTTTGTGGAATGGGTGCAAAATGGGACACTTCGGCAAACCCGTTTTTTCCGGCGCTGGCCTTGGCCGCCGGCGCCTTGGACGCGCGGTTGAACGTCGGGAACATTTCCTCGGGGGATGCAGGCGGAGTGGCGGAGTTGGGCCCGGGGTCGACTTTTGTGGTCGGAGAAGAGTCGAGGTGGATTTCTTGCAGTCGCGGCCGCTGCGCAAACGGCGGGACGCGGGAGCCGCACCTGCCGAGCACGTAGTTGGCCACTTTGCGAGGCTCTGTTGCGCCCGCCGCCTCTGCCGGGGCCTGTGTGGCAAAGTTCCGGTCCCGGGCCGTTTGTTCGGCGCTCGTTGCCGTCAGCTCCAGAAAGAGCGCCGGCGCAAGGCTGGACTCGGCCGAGTCGTCGCAGTCGGAGTTTCCGAAAAGGCCATGTAGATCTGCCTCCTCCGATTGCTTCTGTGAATTGCCGAAGAATGTTTTGGGGTGGCTGCCTCCTGTGCGGCCCTGGGCAGAAATCGGGGTCTCGGACGCTGGAGCTGCACCCATGGCAATGTGCTCGAAGCTGCCGAAATCAGTGGCTAGATACATTCAAAGGAAAACGGTTCCTGGATCTCTCTCTTCTCCCTATAACCAATGGAGTCTCTTTCGTTGGGTGGGCACAGCAAAGCTGCCTATGGCGATTGGCTGCTGCAGATTGGGTGTGCTTTTGCCGTATGGCAGTGCACCAAAGAAACATACCCGAAATACATACCCCCGCCAACGACTCCAAGGCCCAAAGCCATAAACGACATTTCGCCAACCTTCATTTCCACCACTATACTCTTTTGCCGTCGGGTGTACGGGTGTCGATCTGCCACCACTGCCACACGAGGCTGTCACGGGGCCTTGCAAGGTGAAAAAAACAAAACCCAACCAAAATAAAATCCGTCCGCGCAGAAAGCCAGCATAAAAACCCAACTCACCGAAAAGCTGCGTTTGCGCTCCGTCAAAGCCAAAAGGTGCCCTTTATTTGGCGTGGTGTTGGGGTGTGCTCTCCGAGCTACATGGCGCGCGCAACGCGTCCCGGCTCTACACCTATTCAAAATGGACGCTGCTAGTATTCGGGTCACGGCCACCACGTTGAAAGAGTTCCCAGGACGCGTGGTCAGATTGATTGGCCGAGCCACCAACGTGGATGCGGCTTCGGACTCCGCCGTGCTTGATGCAGACGGGCCGGTCGAGGTATCCACCCACGGAACCGAGGAGATCCAGGTGGGCAAAATCTACGAGATCATCGGGAAAGTCAGTGTTTCCGACTACAAGATCAACTCCTACTCGTTGTTGCAGCTCTCGGACAACGTGGACTTGGACGTGGCCAACAAATTGGCCCGCATGGTGCCCAAGGTCCCCGAGTTGTTTTACTGATGTACGATAATGAAAAGATAAGAACTTTGCCGTAGCCCATTACATCTATAGCCTCTGGAGCCAGCGGCTGCTCGCTTCTGCTCAACTCATGTTCTGGTACAATTCCTGGAAACGGCCGCCCAGATGCGCACCCTGGCAAAGTGTGTACCAGTGGGACTCGGCCTTTTCGCCGGGCGCCAAGAGGTTCCCGCGGGCCACGCAGAGTCGGTACGCCGCCTCCTCGTCCGCACGCACCAAGTCCTCTCCGATGTCGTCCATGAGGCCCGCAATCGCGCCCAGAGATGCTTCGATGTTGTTGGTGCACACGTACGCCAGGAGATCAAACACAAACGCCGCCGTCGACGCCATGGCCTGCTTGAAAAGCTTATGCGCCGAGGCCTCCGCCGACGACGTCATCACCTTGACCGCCACGGTGAGGTTCTGGCAGAGCTCCTCGAAGAACTCGTTGAGGCTGACAGCGCCGTTTTCGCTTGTCATGAAGATCTGGGCGAATAGCGTGCTGCCAGACAAGTTGCACAACACCTTGGTGATCATCATGAACAACGTGACGTCCTGGTCGGTCACTTCCTCAAGACTTTGAACAATCACTTTATAAATGACTTCGGCGACATCCGTCGACTGGAGGAGATCTGCTGTCGTGACTCTGGGGATGCACACGCGCAACAAGTCGAACCCAATCAACTTCTGCGACTTATGCCACTTTGTGAGGATGTGCGGCACAATCTCGGTGATGACGAAGATGGCGTTCTTGGACTGGAGGTTTGTCAATGCACTTTCCAATTGGCCCGACAAGTCGCCCAACGGCTCTGCGGCAGTCGAGTTGAACTTGGTGAAGCCCTTGAGGAGCTGCTCGGGCTTGTAGTCCTTGTAGATGATGGGTGTCTTTTGCGGGAAAAAGCCGTTGTGGGCCGTTTTCGGCGCCGGCGCCGCCGCTGGTGGCGCCAGGGCCGACTGCTGATCCAACTGGAACCCGGCGGTGTTTTGGTTGATGAACCGCACAACCTCCTCTGTGTAGGACGCCGGCAACTCGTTGGTGGCAAGAAAGAGTTCTGCGGCGGTGTACGGGTTGTCCGTGGCGTTGTACGGCAACTTGAGCGGCGGCTTGCCGTCCTCAATGTCCACGTCAAACACGTAGTCGTACTCCTGCCCCTGGTACTCCTTTTTGCCGGAGGAGCCGGCGCCCGAGCTCACCACGTCGCCGATTTTCACCCACTGCCCGCCAGACCATTGGTGGGCCTCGATGGCGCCGGCAGGGCTTTTGACCATGATGGTGGAGCCCTCTTCCTTGCCCGGCTGTTCCAAGCGGTCGTAGCCCGGGATGTCCGTTCTGCGGAGGTCGTCCAACGACTGCTCTGGGATGGCCGACAGCTTGAGGATGTCGTTGAAGGTGGCGATTCCCGCGGACGTGGCCGCTCTCAGGGCGTCTGCGGTGAACACGTAGACGTTTTTGTCGGAGCCGCCGACGGCGATGTCGTCGTTGGGCAACACCGCCACGCACCACACGGAAATGCACGGGAGCGAGATGACCTGGCGCACGGCGCCGTCTTTCCAGATGCGGACGGTTCTGTCCTCGGCCGTGGACACGATGGAGCCGTCGGATAACAAGGCCAAGTCGTAGATGAAGGAGTCGTGGCCCTGGAGCGTGTGCTGCACGCGGCCGGAGTCGAGGTCCCAGATCTTGATTGTGCAGTCGTTGGACGCGGAGGCAAACTGCTTCCCGCCGGGCAACATGAGCAACTTGCGCACCACGTCCGCGTGGCCCGTGTAGCTGGCCACGTGGCGGCCGCCCTGCCAGCGGCGGATGGTTCTGTCGGCAGAGCAGGTGAGGAAGACGTCGTTGTGCGGGTCCACGATCTGGGCGTCCCACACGGCCGCCGAATGGCCCACCAAGTCGTGCTGCACGGCAAACAGCGCCAAGCTCCACACCTTGGCGGTACCGTCCCACGAGCCCGAGATCAACTTGCCGCCGCGGTGGCTGAGCGAGCACACGTTGCCCTGGTGGCCCGGCAACTGGAACTTGCCAAAGTCGTCGCCGGGCTTGGCGAAGCTCTCGCGCGGCTCGCAGAGATAGATGACCGCATCCTTGCCGCCGCAGGCCACGAGCGCGCCGCCCTCGACCGAGTCGACGGTGGCGGCGCAGTTGATGAAGCTGCCGGTGGG
Organism: Metschnikowia caudata; assembly: GCA_008065175.1. Lineage (NCBI taxonomy): Eukaryota > Fungi > Ascomycota > Pichiomycetes > Serinales > Metschnikowiaceae > Metschnikowia > Metschnikowia caudata. Next base: position 632,748 of record VATF01000002.1, read on the forward strand.
CGACAGGAAACACACGGTGCTGAGGTACGAGGTGTCCAACTTCGGCACGAGGTCCCACAGCCGGGCGCAGCCGTCGCGGGACACGGACACGACCACGTCGTTGGACACTGCGGCGAGCCCGCGCACGTCCAGCTCGTGGCCGAAAAGCGTGGATCTCAATTGGTACATTGTAGTTGGAGCGAGTGCGAAGCTGGGGTTTGTGCGGGGCGCGAGAAATGCCGCCGGGGCCTCGACTTGCGGTCGCTGGAGAGCGTCGATGCAGATGACGAGGCTAGTTTTGGCATAAAAAGAAAACGAAAAGAGAAAGATGAAGATTTAACAGTCGCTGGAGCTTTGCCGGAGCCGGCCTACTGCTCAGTATTGGGCGAAGTGCACTGAAGTGCGAGCCAGTGGCAAGTGTTGCCGATTCGCAGTCTCTTTGGCCCAGCCCACTGCAACTTGGGATTTGGCGAGTCGGGGACCCGGGCCAAGCAACATAACAATGTGCGTTTGAGCGATGGGAAAACACGCAATTGGGCAATGCCAAGTCGTGCAATGAAAAAATTCTCGAATTGGCCTTCCGTCAATCTTGCAATTCCTCGCAGCGACATTTGCCCATATTAGGTTTGGCCCCAGGATAGGCGAATACTGCGCCATGGCAGATCGCATCTGAATCGAGAGCCAAATCACTCCAAACTGAGGAAAAAAAAAAAAGACCGGCAAAGCGCAAAGAGACATTATCTCCGGAGCCACAAGATGCCCCGTCCCAAAAAATGCCCGGCGTTTTTCCCACCGCCGCCGGTTGCAGCCGGCGTGGTTTACCGAGGTACGGGTGCGACCTGATCTCACCAGCAACACCCCATGACTTTGACCCACTCCGTCTCCGCCAACGGCGAGCACGTGTTCTACTCGCCGGCCAGCGCCGCGTACCTCGCGGTCGGCAACAGCTCCGCCACCGTGCTGAGCTCGCTCCCGGCTGCCGCCAAACAACCGAAAACACCGGTGTCGTGCATCTTGGGCACCATCAAGTTGAAGATCAACAAGTACATCGTGGTGGTGGACCGGCACGAGGTGACCGGGTCGCTCATGGGCCACGACATCGCCCGCGTCACCGGGTACAAGATCTACCCGCTCGGCAGCGACGCCATCTCGAAGAAAGACGCCGAGGAGAACCAATACTTGGCGTTGTTGAAGGACCACTTGAACTCGGCCACGTTGTACTTTGCCGTCGGCAACGGCTACGACTTGACCAACTCGTTGCAGCGGCTGTACTCCGGCGCCGCCGCCGCCCGCGACGACCGCTTCTGGTGGAACAAGTACTTGTGCGAGGAGCTCCTCGAGTGCGGCGCCGACGGCTTCGTCACGCCCGCCATCTACGGGTACTTCAAGCTGCACAGCGCGCAGTTCCAGGGCACGCAGACGTTGGACTTTGCGCTCCTCACGCGCCGGTCGCTGGCCCGCGCCGGCACGCGGTACTTCCGCCGCGGCATCGACGAGGACGGGTCCGTGGCCAACTTCAACGAGACCGAGCAGATCTTGACCGCAGCCGACGGCAAGGTGTACTCGTTCTTGCAGACGCGCGGCTCTGTGCCCGTGTACTGGTCCGAGATCAACAACTTGCAGTACAAGCCCAACTTGGCCATCTCGTCGCGCCCGTCGCAGGACGCCACGGCCAAGCACTTCCGCCAGCAGGTGCAGTTGTACGGCGACAACTACTTGGTCAACTTGGTCAACCAGAGCGGCTACGAGCAGCCCGTGAAGAACGCGTACGAGAAGGCCGTGCAGGCGTTGCCCGATGCGCTCGCCGCCAAGGTCACCTACATCTACTTCGACTTCCACCACGAGTGCCGCAAGATGCGCTGGGACCGCGTCAAGCTCTTGATCGAGCGTTTGGTCGACTTGGGCTTCACCAGCGACAGCTACTTCTGCTACGACACCAAGTCCGGCGCGGTCTTGAACACCCAGAAGAAGGTTGTGCGCACCAACTGCATGGACTGCTTGGACCGCACCAACGTAGTGCAGTCCATGTTGGGCCGTTGGGTGTTGCAGGCGCAGTTTGAGAAGTCGCACTACCTCGCGAACTCGGCGACGCCATGGGAGGTGTTGGACCCCAGCTTCAACCTTTTTTTCCAGAGCTTCTGGGCCGACAACGCCGACGCGGTGTCGTCCGCGTACTCCGGCACCGGCGCGTTGAAGACGGACTACACCCGCACCGGCCAGAGAACCAAGATGGGTGCGCTCAGCGACTTGTCCAACTCCATCACCCGGTACTACCTCAACAACTACCGGGACGGGTCGCGGCAGGACGCGTACGACTTGTTCTTGGGCAGGTACCGCCCGTACCAGGACTCGCTCACCAACCCGTTCCTCGACCGCCGCGCGCCGTACACGCAGTTGGTGCCGTACTTGATTGGCGCGTCGTTCTTTGTGCTCGTGGCGCTTTTCTTCTACCCGAGCGGCTCGGTCACGTCGTGGAGAAACATGCTCTTCATCGGCGGGTGTCTCTTTTTTGGCGTCAAGAACCTCCACTACGTGGTGAAGAACGGCTACCAGTTTGTCAACTGGCCCAAGTTGATGCCGTTGGACTACTTGAAGAAGTGCGATGTGTTCAACTTGGACGGCAAGTTTGCGGGCATCCGTTACGAGGAGAACACCGACTTCAAAGTTTCCAAGAAAAAGAACTAAGGAAAGAAAGAAAGAAAGAAATCAGGAAAAAAGAGAAAGAAAAAAAAAAAGAGCTAGGTTTAATGCAAGATTGTCCACCGAGCCACGGTCTGGACGCCGCCGGTCCTGTATGCAGCCGTGCGAAGTTGTTCAACAAGCAAAGCACCAAAACCTGCAAACCGCAACATGTCCGGAGCCCTAGAACAATCGTTGGACGAGATCATCAGCGACAAGCAGCAGGAGCGCAGAAGAGAGCACATCGGCCGAAGAAGAGAGCGGCGCGCTCCTAGACGCGGACCAGTATGTACCGCCCGAACCAGCGGGTACCAAACATGTACTAACCACAGACCGGCCCCCGCCCCAACAGCGGCGTTCCCGGCCAGATCCAGCAGGCGGCCGAGGGCAGGCCCATGTTGAGACTCCGCAACATCCACCCGGACTTGAACGGCATGGACTTGTCCAGCTTGTTCTTGAACATTGCGCCCGTGGACTTTGTCAAGTTCGACCCCCGCAACGAGACCGTTGCGTACGTGTGTTTCCAGCTGGACTACTCCGAGAACAACGCGCGTGCGATCCTGAGATTCGACGGCAAGAAGGCCATGGGCAACGTGTTGGTGGTGGAGAACGCCACGTCCTTGGCAGACCGCATCATGCCCAGCGCGGCGCCGCGTGCCAGAGAAGACGCCCGTGCCCGGGAGACGGCGCGGCCGCAGGAGAACCACCGCGTGCGGGCCAAGAAGCCCAAGGAGAGAAAGCCCAGACCGGCGCCCAAGACCGCGGAGGACTTGGACAAGGAGTTGTCGGCTTACATGAACAGCTCTGCCGGCGACGCCGCGGGCGAGCCGTCCGGGGAGGTGGCCATGTAATGCGGGTGGCCTACAGAGAAGCGCACTCTGGACGGAGGCGTGCGCCGAAGAAGAAGAAGAAGAAGAAGAAGAAGAAGAAGAAGAAGAAGAAGAAGAAGAAGAAGAAGAAGAAGAAGAAGAAGAAGAAGAAGAAGAAAAAAAAAACTCAGGTGGATGACGATGTATTAAATGTATGGCTGCTGCCCTTGCGACTAGTCGGTGCCGTTGGAGAGCTCCACCAACTGGATGTAGAGCGCCTTTGTCCTCTTGCGCCAGGACTTGCCCCAGTACAAGGTCGGGATGATGAAGGCGATGGACACCAAGTCGATGACGGCCAACACAATGTAGGTGTTTTGCGTGCCCATGCCGCCCAACCAGTACGAGCAGAGAAACGTGAACACGCACGCCAACGTGTTGTTGATGATGGACACGCCCACCATGCCCTGGATGACAATCTCCGGGTACGCGTCCATCAAGTAGGACATGGCGGTGTCGCCGACCGAGCCCCAGCCAAAACCGATGCACGCGAGGCCGCCGTAGACGACCCACGCCGGCCAGTCGCCGCCCTTGGCCGCGCCCACGCCGAACATGAGGAGCCCCACGGGCGACACCACCATGGTGATGAAGAGAAGCCAGAGGCGGTACTCGGGCTCGTACAAGCCGTCGTTCTGGCGGGCCAAGTAGAGCACGTGCTTGTCGGAGAAGTAGCCCGACATGATGCAGCCGAGCACGGCGCCCACGAGCGTGGCCACGTTCATCACGGCGACGCCGGTCTGCGAGTAGTTCCACGGGGCGTCGTAGAAGTACGTGTCTTGCGTGGTGAGGAAGAACGACATGTACGCGTCCTGCAAGCCCCACAAGACGCCCGAGAGCCACACCGCCGGGAGCGTGAACACCTTGAAGTAGATGACGAAGCGGCGCACGTACTGCCGGAAGCCGAAGCCTTCGATGAACGACAGCGGCGTGATGAGCGCGATGCGCCGGCGGTACGGGAGGAGCGGCTCGGCGGCGGCGCGGGCCTCGGCGTCCCGGTGCGTGTACTCCACCGAGCGGCTGGCGTGCACCTGCGCCGGGTGCTCGGCCTTCTCCTTGGTGTCGCCGTCCGCGTCGCACTCGGCCACGTTGTTGGCGTCGAACACAGGCATGTACCGCGTGCGGTCGAACACGGTCTCCTCGCAGCCAAACACCACGACGACGAGCGTGGCGCCGCAGATGATGGCGCCCCACCAGCCGACCCAGCGGAACGTCTGCGACTCGGAGATGAGGTGGGCAATCAACGGGCCGAGAAACGACCCCACCGACGTGGCCATGATGTACACGGTCAACACGGAGCCGAGCTGGTGCTGGAAGAACACGTCGGCCAACGACTGCTGCACCTGCGCCTCGGCGCACGCCTCCGACATGCCCACAAACGCCTGCGACCAGATGGTGTCGGCGGTGCGCCGCAGCAAGGCAAACCACACCGACCCCAAGCACCCGGCGAGGAGGCACACGATGTACGTGATGCGGCGGCCGTACATGTTCAGCGCGGGGGCGAAGAAGATGCACGACCAGCCGATGAAGAGGAACAACACGCCCGCGCCGGTGTTCATGGCGTCGTACGAGATGCCGTAGAACTCGTTGAGCGAGTCCTGCGCGGCGCCGGCGTCGTTGGAGATGGCCGCCGTCAACGCGGTGATGAACGACAAGAGCGTGAAGTGCCAGAGCTTCCGCGGAAGCGTCCAGTTGAGCGGGTCGTTGGGCGAGTCCGACGGCTGCGGGAGCAAGATGACGCCGCGGCGGTTCTTCTTGAGCGGCCGCCCGGAGTGCGCGCTGGACGTGTCGTCCGCGGACGCCAAGATGTTGGTGGTGCCGGGCACGTACTCTTCGGCAAAGTAGTTGTTCATGGAGCGCTGGGTGCAAGTGTCTCGTTCTGAGGAAATGGGTGGGTGTGGAAAAGAGGGTGGCGATGTCAGAGGAGCATGTCAGGATATGCAGAGACGGGGGACAGGTGCGGTCAGCGGTGTGGGGGGTGAAGAGCGGCGCTTTTCGTTTTTTCGCTTTTTCGTTTTCGCTTGCATATCTTGATGTGTTGCTGCAGAGTCACGTGCGGGCCCCGGGCAGATGCGCCGTTGGCGTCCTGCAGCGTGCCCCCCGCCGGTTGACACGGCGCAGACGGTGTTTCTTTTTCGCACGGCAACGCCCGTGGCGGTGAAGCAACGGCTTCTGCGGTGAAGCGGTAGATGCAGCATGTGGCAGCAAAAAAGGAAGGGTGGCTGCTTGAAAGAAACAAGTACACGGACCCTTGTTTCGCCAGCTCAAAAGTTGTATTGTGTTTTGCGGAAGCGACCCCACTGAGCCCTGTTCACAGTTACCTATATGTAAACCAGAGACTGGTGCAAGTGAGGAATGTCCACCGCAAGCAGAAAAATGTAGTATTGAAAGTGAACCTCTCCGATTCTGAGTGAATCATAGCCGGGACCCCCTGGCAACTCGCGGGGATTCGTAATACCAGAATGGACTGAGCTCCACTCTCTCGCTGACAATAATTGTGTTCAGGCAATCTGGAACCCGCAGAAGTTTATCGCCCGCCGGTAGCTTAAACACTGAGAGCATGCATGGCGCGGCGAACGTTTCTTTTGCGCATTTGCACCCAAAAGGCCACTTCCGCGAGTGTTCACAAAAATCGGGAAGTACCACTCTTCTTCCCTGGACATCAGCTGCCGCTTTGGGAACCAGCCCGAACGAGGAGGACTTGAATTAGTGGTTCAGTCCGGACCTCAGGCAAACGCTCATGTTCAAATTCCTCATACCAGGCTGTTTTTTGGATCTCCTGGTCTACGACTTCACAGATGGATAGTCGGATTTCACAGAACCCTGCTCCCTCTGTTTGCCTGCTGGCTGGCACAGAACGAACACGTTTGGTTAGTGGCCACTCGTTACGTTCACAGAGAACAGGCGGGTTGACGTGAAGACTGGCGAAAACGTCATACTGGCGTTCACACGACGCTGATGCTGCCGGAGAGTATGGCATTGCTTATCATAGCGAGCAGCTACAATTTTCGTGGTGGCCTGGGGGTTGGCATAGTGGAATGGAAGATTCTCTAGCCATCCCCCAGCCGGTGCCCTGACTTGAGCCAAACTTAACAGTTTCCCAATTGGCTCCACGACTCCATGACTTGTGGTGCTTTTTCATGAACTTTCCGCTCATACTTGAGCTGTCGAGAATATCCAAACTTGTCAAGGATACTTTTCACTAAACTCGTCAAGGATCCTTCTCAGTTTTGAAGAGCTTGTTTGATTCCTCAACCTCGACTCACACGGTCCAAAAAAGGACAATAAAAACTCGCCCCGTATCTTCTATGGCAAGGGATTATTAACTAACCTGACTAATCAGCCAGTCTTTCGTCCCAATGGTGCGTTCTTCGAAGTGACTTTTTCGCGTCCGGCCCCGAAACAAGAACTCGAATCAAAAGCGTTGCGACTGCCAGTAGTCTCTGAAAGAGAACCGATTGAGCCCCGGTAATCTTGAGACAAAAGCAGAGCAGCGTTTGAGGTTTGGAGCTCGAGCTTCTGTACTCACCGGTATCGGTGATTTCATTACGAAAATGTTGACCGCCGGATTTAAAATTGAGCGGGAGCAACGAACCACGTGAAACATGAGACTTCTGTGTTCAGGACGAACTCATCTGGCAGAAAGAACAATCGGCATAGCCGTAGCTTTCAGTCTGGGTGCAGAAAAGCTGGACTAGTGTTCACGAAATAAAGAAATGAATATATACATGTGACCCACAATAGCGACTTCGGTAAAATTCGGCCGTGCTGTAATGGAAAGTGCCAAAGCTCTAGATCCCTCTTGAATCAGAACTGGCCTCTCCTTTAGGTTTGCCAAAATCAAGCGAACTCAGTGAGCGTTGTTCACAAATGGGTGCAAACTTTGAGCGCGTCATACTCCAACTCTTTGTGAACCTGGTCCTAGAACAAAGAAACCATTTCCACGTACGAATTTCTACCTTTTATGAATTGACAATTTGATACCAGAGCCGTGACTCAAGATTCAAACTGAACACCAAACCAGGCTGCTCACTTTCAGTGCGTGCTTTGCTCCTGAGCCTATCATCCTGCGCTACACAGGGTCTTACTGAATCCGCAAGACCGCTTTCCAGATTGTTGTGAGGTCTAGGCATCTTTATTCGACCACTCTGGTTTCACTAGAAACCGGGCATCTGCTAGGGCTCAGGCGAATGTCTCGGTTTCGAAGTGGATGAAGAGTTGGCGGTTTGGGAGAGCCTAAGATCCACCTCAGCTGTTGCAAAGTGCTCGCGGATTTTGGGGACGATCCCGATGATAAGTGCCGGCAAAGACATGGCTCGTCTGTGGGGTTAACACTGTCAGAGACATGCCTTGTGATTGGATGGTCTTTGTGATGAAGTGGGACACGGTTGCACCAATCCGTTTCGGGTTTATCTTTTCGAGAATATGACTCTGATAACAACAGGATAAAGAATGAGTGAGATCAGCACCTTTCTAGCACATTAAGGCAAACGACTTTGGAATATAGAGGCTAGAAATTCTGAGAAGAAAGCGAACAGAAAGTGGGTGAAAGAGTTGATCAGTAACAAGTCTCGACAATTCTATTGTGAGAATGTGTCTTAGTCAATTCTTACAGTGCCATCCTGTCATCCAGGCTTCAAAAGTCAAAAGATGTCAACATTGCTGAAGATGAGTTCTTTCCTCAAAAGACTGACAGCTGCGGCAGATCACAGAAAACATGCACAAGATTTTGCAGGACCCAATATTTCTGATGCGTTCGAACAGGCCATCGTGGTATTATCTCAGAGACAATTTTGGCTTCTTTAATTTTGAGAAATGATGAGAGCGACAAGCGAGCTCATAGTGGCGATACCACTATAAACCAACTGAACTTGATCTCTCAATTCCGAGTTGACAAAAAAATGTTTCAGCTCTCAGACTACCATTGGCATAAGCGAGAGTTGAAGCAGCTTTTGGCGCAGTGCAGAAGTATATCCATCTAGTCAAGCTTCTGTTCTGCTAGCAGTTCTCTAGACGTTGTCATTGGAGTATTGGTGCTTGTTTGTGCAGATTACCTATGCTTACTTCAGTCAAGGGCAACACTGGCATCTGCAAATGAAACTAGCAACCATTTGCAGGCAAATTCACTCGCAGCCAAACTCACCTTCATGATTCAGGAAGGTGAAGAAGCGGCAATTGTCAGCTCAAAAAGTCTGGGAACAAGACATATCACGAGAAAACGCATTTCCCCAAGTTGTCGAGCTTACGAGAAGACATATGCTAACGGCGATACAGAGCCGACACTTGAATCTGACAAGAAATGAAGAATTCTCATTTGCGGTTGAGTCTCTACCATTCCTTTTAAGATGAAAAGCCAGAGTTAATGTGCAAATGGAACGCCGAACTCTTGGAGTTTTGAGGATCCTCACATTCTCTGAGCATCCATTCAAAAAAGCTTCAAAGCATTACATGCGTTCTTTCTCAGTGAGAATAAGGAAAGTTACATTTTTGACTTTTGGTCCGGCAGTTTTCTTTATCGTTGCACGGCGGCGATTGGAGCTACGGAACGAATCAAGCTGTCACACTGGCAGTCACAAATGGAAGCAACCACAGAATTTGTCAGAGTCGGTTTCAGGCGAGGCTTGCAATTTCAAGAAAGCAAACTCTCAGGTGTTTTGCCGCACCAGTCGATAGGCCATTTGCAAAACTTGATTTCGGCGAGCCACGCTTATTGAAAGCCCTAACATTGCTTTAGGGCCAGAGCCTCCACCACAAGGACCAACACCCTTGAGCGAACAGTTTCAGGTAAGAGATTCACAGGATTTGAGCGGAAACCACGCCTGGGTATTGTCAATAGTTGACATTGTCGGTGTTGGCAGCCATATTTTCTTTGTTGCAGCCATTCTAAACGCGAGTCCCGACGACAGTTTGAACCAAACAAGAGTATTCCGGAACACAAAATCGAGCAAGTGCGTGTGGCTCTTGAAATCGTTTTCAAATCTCGGCCCAATGCCAATTTACAGAACCTGTGTTGCGCTTTTGCAGCTGGGGACCAGGATATAACGTGGGACTTAGTGAAATCCGCGGCCAAGCAGATTCGGCCTGCAGCTTTCAAGATCTGAGTTCGGCATCATAGGGCTTCCCGTGTTTTGGTCTTGGCATCTCCTTGTTGCATTGTCAAGCAAATATTCGGACCCACAATTTTTGAGCTTCTCGGCGGGTTCTTGTTTGAGTCAAATCCGACCAATAATGGCGCCCTCAGCACTACAGACATTGCAATCGAAAACCTCTCGCCGCAAATGAGTGTGAAAACGCAGCACCCGGTACTTTTCGGAACCCTCAGAGTGAAAGTCCCTGCCAGTATTGAAAGCTGTGTTTCCCGTGGTGTCTTTGCCCGCAATTGGCAACGAAGGTTGTCAAGTGCAGTCTCACTGCCCGGCCCAGGTGCCTGGCAGCAGATCCAAGACATCTCAGCGACGTCTTTCGACGAAAAAAGCAATCTTGCAAGCTTGCAAAATCTCAGCCCCCAATTTTGTTCTCTCGTCGCAGTGGGACTCGCTGACTACTGCGCAGCCGCAAATGATCTGGCCAAACAGCAGGGGAGAACCATAAAATCGGTTTTGATTCTCAAAGTGAAGAACAGCAGATTCTCCCAAAGACCAAAGAATGACAAGCGAAACAAAACGCAGAAATGACAACTTTTTTTGTCAAGACGCCTAGTGTCTCAGGTGACCGGCTCACAAGTCCTACAGACTTTCGCGACTCTCAACAGTCTCATCCACCTTTCACCGCCGGTGCATCTGACCAGCAACGCCGTAGTATTTCTTTTGGATTCGCCTGAGTCGTCTGGTTCCGTCCTACTGCCTGTTTGATTGCCTGTCCGCCGAAAATCCCCCCCTGCCCTTCTCACATCTTCCACCGATGACCGACCAGCTTCTATCTTGGTGTGACGATCTCCACCAGGTCCGGGGAAACGTGTCGCAGTTCCAGTCAACCCTCAGCCAGCTCCTCACCCGCACCCCTTCCGTCAAGCAATTCAAGGAGTTGACGGCGTTGTACGAGGCGCCCACCAACGCACAGTCTGCGCATGCGCCACAGTTGGTGGAAAAGCTCCGGGCAGCGCTCACGTCGCCGCAGTTGAAGGTGGCGGTGCGGTTGAAGAGCCTCTGCGAAAAGGGCTACTTGCCTTTCTTGCTAGCCCTCAGCAAAATCAACTTCAAGGCCGCCAAGAGCGACCGCTATGTGGGGTATCTCTTGGACTACGCTCCGTCGAAGCCCGAAGCGCCCATTTTCTCCAAGGAGCACGCCGACTCGCCGAAGCCGGACGAGCCCATGAAATCTTACCCGCCGCTGTTGCCGCCCATCGAGAACAAGCTGTTGTTGAAGCTCATTTTGACCGACAAGTCGTTGCGGCAGCCGGCAGACTTCTTGGAGCTGCAGCGCGCCGACGGGCACCACGACTTCAACAACAACCACAACCGGAAGTTGAGCATCAAGGGCCGCGCGTTGGTGGACTTGGCGCTCGGCGAGCTTTTGGACGAGGCGTTCCCCAAGGCCCACGAAGACGACTTGGAGTACCTCCGGGTCCGCTTGACCGCCACCCACATTTTGGCGAAGTTGGCCTTTTGTTACAACCTTCCGAGCTCGCTCTTGCACCAGGTGTCCACTGAGGCCTCGACGGATGACAAGCTCGTCATTTTCAAGCACGTGTTCCTTGCCTACGTCGGCGGAATGGCCAAGGACGGCTACTCGTTCCCCGAAATCAAGCACTGGATCGGGAAGCTCTACCAGCCGCTCGTGGCCAAGCTCAAGGAGGAGTGCGAGGACAACGACAAACTCAAGAACGTCACGGCGCTCGCCTACTCGGAATTGCAACTTTTGTTGGCCCGCGTCAACAGCTTGTGGGAAGCCCCAACCAAGAAAATCCGCTACGAGTATGAAATGGTCGACGACGAGGGGCCCTACGTGTACCAGCTTGTGGTGGGTCACCTCAAGTTGGGGCTTGGCACCGGCTCGAGCGTGATGGATGCGAAACACAAGGCTGCTTACGAGACCTTTGAGTCGAAGGAGTTGCGGTCCCAGCTTTTGGGGCTTTTCGTCGAGAAGTTCCGGATGCCCGAAAAACCGGCGCATGCTGAGCCAGTAAAGGAGAAGGAAGTCGAGAACGACCAGAAGATGGAGGATCCTGCGGGCGACTCGGAGGACGACTACGAACCTGAGGACCCCACAGCAAAGCCAGAACCTCGCACCACCGAACAGCCGAAGCTTGCCGCACGGCTCCCCCTCGGCCCAAGCGGTGCTAACAAGCCTCCTGCCGGAAACCAGCCACGCATGCCGTTGCCGTACGGGCTGCTTCCGCCAATCCCCAATATGAAGAAGCGGGGGAAAGACTTTTGAGTGAACAGACGACCTGTTGCCCAAGCAGGCCCGGCTCGTGCTCGGATCCGCTGGAAAATCTTCACAAGTAAGACAGGCGCTCGCCTGCGGCGATCAGTCTTTTGAGTAGGGTGCGAAAGACTGCGACTGCCGGCTGAGGTGTACATTTTCGGTGAAGATTTTACATGGAGTGGACGGGCGTGCTTCGCCATAACAGTTGCAAACTTCACGCCACGTCATCCCAAACGGCCCAATACAGTTGGCGCTTCAGGCATGTAAAATTGTTTCAGCGCCGAGTTTCAGGCGTCTGAAGTCTTGCGCAGCTATATTTAGTGAAGGCGTCTCTGACTTTGGGCAGTGTTGTGGCCCTCTTTAGAAAAGTCTAACTCAATCTCCAAAAATAATTTGCCAATCATGTTAAAGTGGTCGAGAGTTGGGTTGACAGTCAAAACCCGTGTTGCGTTATTGCAAACTTCTATTAATTATCTATGTGAGATAAATTTGCAGCTGGTCAGTAATCTTACTTGTGCATGAAATAGTCGAGACGACATAACTTTGTAAATCCCTCCCATCTCATCAAAAAGCAGCAAATTCACAGGGACATTGGAAAAAGCGAAGAGCACCTATGAAGCCCAAGACGTATCGTTTGCAATCACATTATCGGCTTTGCACCAGCAAAGTCCCATTAGCATGAATTGGGTGCAACTAAGCACAGCGAACAACAAAGAGGGTTTCAGAGACACGAAAAATACAGACGAGAATCGGAAAAAGACGAAACGAGATGGAACGTAGAGGTAGAGCGACCGCAATGGCAACTAGGCCAAAAATCGAAATGAAATCCCGAGCATAACGGAGGATTTCGCCAGAACAAAAGGTCGGCCCGGCGAGAGCCGGATCGCAAGCGCACCGGAACAATCCACGGCGTGTCCAGAACCAATAGAAATCGTTCGTGCGCGAAAAAACTTCAGCCATTTATACAAGCGAGCATTCCCCCCGTGCGCTTTTCCAAATCGACTTTTTAACTGTACATAATTACAATGGCCGAAAAGCAAAGAACCCTCCCAACCTTCACCGTCGGTGACTACGGTGCTTTTGCCCTTGCCGGTGCCATGGGCTGTGGTGTCACCCACGGTGCCATGACCCCAATCGATGTTATCAAGACCAGAATCCAGTTGGAGCCTACCGTGTACAACACCGGTATGGTTGGATCCTTGAAGAAGATTGTCGGTGCTGAGGGCGCCGGCGCTTTGTTGACCGGCTTGGGCCCCACCGTGTTGGGTTACTCCATGCAAGGTGCCTTCAAGTTTGGTGGTTACGAGTTGTTCAAGAAGACCTTCATTGAGCAATTGGGCTACGACACCGCCTCCAAGTACAAGAACTCCATCTACGTCGGTTCCGCCGCCTTGGCCGAGTTCTTCGCCGACATTGCCTTGTGCCCATTGGAGGCCACCAGAATCAGATTGGTTTCCCAGCCAAACTTCGCCAACGGTTTGATTGGCGGTTTCTCCAGAATCATGAAGGAGGAGGGTGTTGGTTCTTTCTACAACGGTTTCACCCCTATCTTGTTCAAGCAAATCCCTTACAACATTGCCAAGTTCTTGGTCTTTGAGAGAGCCGCCGAGGGCATCTTGACCGCCATCAAGACCCCAAAGAACGAGTTGTCCGGTACCTCTGCCACCATCGTCAACTTGGCCGCCGGTATCATTGCCGGTTGCTCTGCCGCCATCGTTTCCCAGCCCGCCGACACCTTGTTGTCCAAGGTCAACAAGACCAAGAAGGCTCCAGGCCAGTCCACCATTGGCTTGTTGGGCCAATTGGCCAAGCAATTGGGCTTCCGTGGCTCTTTCGCTGGTTTGCCCACCAGATTGGTCATGGTTGGTACTTTGACCTCGTTGCAATTCACCATTTACGGTTCCTTGAAGTCTGCTTTGAACTGTCCTCCTGGTGTCGAGTTGTAAGCGTCCTGTATAACTACATAGCCAATCTATTCCAATCTAAACTTCCGCGCTGACGTCATCGACCCGTACACCACAAACAGCCCGCACCGCGTCCCCATGGCGAGCAAGGTCCTCCGCCCCTGCCTCATCACGCGTACGGCATACAATTTTAAGTCGGTCACGATTGCCACCCGTCATGACCGGTCAAAACACATACAACTGCGAAACAGTGGGCGAAATGCCAGCGATTAGGCTTTAATCTTCTGAAACAGCACTCCTAGGGCGCCATACCTGGAGTCGCCGCTGGGGCGCAAGGGATGAGCGCAGCCACCATTGCCGCATTCGGAATATTACGTGCATACTTCCGCGGTAACCATGCTTCCAAATATAGCTCCCATACAGGTGCCGGAACCACCATTTGTTGCCGGTTTTTCACAGGTGGCTGGCTGATGACCTTATAAGAGACTGCGATCCGCCACTGCTGGCTCATCTTCTTCTTTAGTTTTCACAGATCTCCACACTCCCCATCCGGCAATCACTTATCCCGCCATGCATTTAGCCAACATCTTATCCATCATCTTCCTCGCCATCTCGGTCCTGGCTGCTCCCTTGAGCAAGCGGTTCTACAGACCATCGTCGGAGGTGTTTTCCATCATTGCATACCACGAGGGCTCCGTCTTCCAGTACAACTTGTTGAAGTGGAACGGCAAGGACTTGGTGTTGAATGCCGACGAGCAGGCGTTTTTCGGCCGTGTCAGAGCCTCGCAGGGCTACGTGCTCAACATGCCCGGCAGCGAGAAGGGCATCAACGCCACCCAGGGCCTGTCCAACAACATTAACGTGCACGTGGACCCAAACACCTACAAGTTGTCCACCACCAACGGCTCCGCCAACGCCACCCACGGATTCGCCATTGAGAACCAGGTGTTGACGTACAAGAACTCGTCGACGTTCTTGGCCTGCCCCGACTTCTCCTACAGAGGCGAGTACCACGTGTACTGGGACAACCACAACAAGACCAGATGCCCCGGCAACTTCTTCGGGTACAAGGTCTCCTTGATTGTGCAGACCGACGCCAGCACCACCTACACCCCCGAGAGCAACGTGAACAACTACTCGTTCAACCTGTCGCTGAAGAGAGATGCTGTCGAGGAGGAGCACAAGAAGAAGTTCTACTTCTTCTAAGCCCGATACCTTACCGGCACTTACGCCGAACCCGCCAAAACATGCCCAGAGGGCCTTTCGCCGTCACATCGACTCGTTAATACCAGTTGGCCCGGAGCCGACCGGAGGCGCTTGAGAAAGTCAAGGCCCCCGCCACCCGAGCAGCGATGAATAAAATCGTTATTTTTTGAACACCTGTAGATTTTAGAAATTTTGGCCGTCCTGTCAAAAGTGGATGTCGGCATCACAAGGCGTGAGAGATAAGGCGCGGGGCCGCAACTGCCAACCGCCTGGTGCACGGGTGTTGCCGGGACTACGACGGAGGTATCTAGGCGTTCACATTACTTTTCCGTTGTCTTGACAAGGTTGAAGAGAGTGCAGACTGCCAGGCGTACCATCCAAGAATAGCCGTGGACAAAAGAGCTTGGGTGTCACCGGCAGTTTGGACCGATTGGTGGAGTGAAAAGGCCGGGACCGAGGTACGAGCAGCCATCGGGCACGCCCAAGGGTTTCAAAGCTGCGGCGGGAACCTGAAAATGGGTCGATTAGCTTCTTTCAAACTAAAAAATAATTAATCCGCAGGCGATGCCCCAAAATAGCTTGAAACTGTAAAGCTTGATGTTGTAACAAGAGCCGAGGCGGTGTCTCACAGCCATTGCGTATCAATGTCGGACGATTTGCATGCCGCCTTGAAACGCCTCACCGCTGGTCTTGATTTGCTGCGGAATTAAGGTAACTCGTAGCATTGAGTATTTGCAGAATGCCTCTCACGTAATCGTCGACAGGGGATTGCAAGTTTTTCCAAGTGTCAAACATGCATGGTGACAGGCAGGTGATTGCGATATGCAAAACAGAGTTCGGCCCGTGAGACAGACGCCGCTGCGCTATGTAAGAAGTGGCGCCTTGCGAGAAAACACTTCGAGTTCTGGCAGGGCAGCCAGGCGGAATCTCCTTCGACGGGATTTGCTCATTTGGCACACGGCTCCGTGAGACAAAATGGACAAGCCGTGTGCCCCACCCCACAGTACAGGCGCGGGCGTGTGTACAGCCAGACGCCTGCACACGGGCCCCAACCGCAGAATGCAACATTCAGCCTCGCCTGGATAATTAGCAGTCGCTCGGAAACCCAAAATGATACATTAGGACCAAAACTATTAGCTCACCATCATCCATCCAGGTGTTAAAAAAAGAGCAGCGCCAGGCTAGCTGAAGGCTTACTCGGACTGGTAGGAGCTTTTGGCGTCTTTGAAAGCCACCTCCTCATCGTTCCGAGGAGCGGGCTCGAGGGACAAGGCGCCAACGGTCAAAAGCACCGCCGCAATGAACTCCATGGTGGTTCCCAACACATACTCGAAAATCACCAAGTGAGCATCGATTCCGTCGTCCGAGTAGTTGTTCATCAGGTAGTAGTTCATGTCCTGGATGTAGATGGACAAGATACCGAAGATGCCTCTCACCAACAAGAACGGAGCTGCAGTCAGCACAACCAAAGTCAACGTCAGGCGCACCTTCTCCACCTTGATCACGTAGATGTTCAACAGGATGGCGGTGAGCGTCATGAGCAAAAAGAAAACCTGGCCAACGGTGCGGAGGGCCTTGGACGCGGTCACCGTCAGCAGCGCCAGCAGCAACTCGTCGATGGACACGCCCGCCAACATCGAGCCGCCGGCAATGACCAAGGCGTTGGCAGGGATCAAGATGAGATGGAAGAGGCCCTTCCAGGTGGACAGCCTGCGGGTGCTGCGGAACGGGCCCGAGGTCAAAACCCACGACAGGCCAAAGGCGTCCACCTGGGCCTTGCATGTGAAGCGGAAGGACGCGTAGATCAAGGTGAAGTAGCCCTCGGCGCCCAAGACCAAGTACGCAATCAACCACTTGTAGTAGTCGGGTCCCAACTTGGCGTACACCACGCCGCACAACTGCGAGCCAAAACGGAAAAGCGAGAAGAGCCACACCAAGGTCAACACGTTCTTCCAGCCTCTGCGGAAAAGAACGACGGTGAGGAAAGGGAGCAAGATGGAGAAGAGCGCCAAGTACACTGAAGCGGCAATGCCGGATTTGGGGGTTGCGAAGCCAGACATGAGGATGTGGGAGCGGATACGGAATTCCGACGAGGGCGAGGCGCCCGCGGCTTATATACGTTTGCCCGGCGCTGGAACGAGGCTCTGGTGAATGAGTTTGTGGCAGGATAGGTGACAGGTCGCGGGCAGGCTGCAGCAATGCGCACGGCCCGCATGAACACGAGTGGCCGCGAATCACAGCTCCAAAAGTGTCTGGAACGCCGGCAGCTTGGCGTGCACCGCCAATGGCGGGGCCCGGTCGCTGGGCCAGCCGGGCGGCTCAGAACTCACGAAACAAGAGAAAAAGCCGGACAAGGAGGCCTTTTTTTTTGAGTTGGTGCGGCACCTTCCACGCTGCTTTAGCCGAGTGGTGCGGCGGTGGGGGCGAAGCACATAGCCGCACTCGTAATTGGGCCCGAGCGGCACTGAACAACCAGTTGCAAATGATGAATAGGCACGTTTCTGTGGATGCTACAAAAACGCTCAACCTGTCCTTCAAAGCGTGTTTGCAAAAGTTCGGGTCTGGACTATTGCGGGTCCATGGCGCAACCACGCCCCGCCCCGGCAGAGCGCCAGACCCGAACGGAACGTGTTCTGAAACATTCACCACGCTGCAATTGTGATTTCACACGGGCCGCTCGAGTCATTCGCGGGCACATGTTGTTAGAGCAGCCCCCACTAAAATGGGGGCGGTGCGCTGAGGCTGTGCGACTAATGCGAACGTGAAACTAGCCCCAACTAGACCGCGCCACCGCAACACGCGCCGGCGGCATTGAGCCGCCGGCCAACTTCTGGTGCCCGGCGCCAGCACGCAGGCGTCCCACCACGCATTTCCAGCTTTTTTTCCCGCCAAGGCGCCCCACTTCCGCCCGGAGCCATTCCAGGCGAGCCGCACCAAAGCCTTGCCTCATGTACACGGAGACGCGCGTCGGAAGCCAGCCGCTCAAACCGGAAGCAAGCCGTTCGCGCCGAGCTCGATCCGGATGCTCCGCTCCGCGCGGCTCCGCGAGCCGAGGGCCGGCACCCGTGCCCCCGGGCACCCGTGCCTCCGGCGCCGAGCACGAGCACCCACCGATCCACCGCGCGCGCCTGCACACGGCGCAGCTTTTTCTTCAGATGAGCATCAAAGTGTTCGCATCTTCACCATGAGTTTGGCGAAGAAATCTGACGAGGTTGTGTACGACTCCGAGAGCGGCTCCGACTACGAGGACGTGTTCGAGCCCCCGAAGCATTTCACCAAGGTGTCGTTGCCGGAGGCGCCCGCGGACTTGAAAAACAAGGAGGTGTGGTTGATCAAGACGCCCAAGGGCTTCCCCGTGCTGGACTTGAAGACCTTGCCCGTGTCCTTCACGTCCACGAAAGTCAGCAACGACGGCGTCAAGCCGTTCTCCGTTGACGACAGAGAGTACCAGGTCAATGAGGAGCACTTCTCCGCCGAGGCCGCCAAGTACGCCCTCATCAACAAGGAGGTTGTGTGCAAGAAAATCGACCGCTTCTACACGGTGCGCGAGGTGGTGAGAGTGCCCGAAATCGACCTTTCCCAGGCCGTGAAGCCGCGCCAGGACGTGCCCAAGGTGGACAACCTAAGAATGAGGCACTTTGCCACGGGCTACTCGGCCAAGGACTTCCCCGAGGCTCAGCCCGTGGAGGGCGCTTCCAAGAAGCGGAAGCTCGAGGACGGCGAGGTGACGGAGAAGAAGGACAAGAAGGAGAAGAAGGAGAAGAAGGACAAGAAGGAGAAAAAGGACAAGAAGGAGAAGAAGCACAAGAAGGAGAAGAAGGAGAAGACCGCCTAGCATTGCATGTACATTAAAGAGAAAAGAATCAACGAGAACCCCGACGAGGACGGCTCCACCAGAGGAGTTTGTAAGGTGATGGTGATGGTGATGGTGATGGTGATGGTGATGGTGAGGGTGGTTGTTCACAGATGCTCACTCTGTGGAAGCACCGTGTAGAATTCCCCGAATAACGTGGGGCGAAAAAAAAATGGCATTTGGCGATTTGGCTCTCGCCGGCACCCACGATTTGCCGGGCCGGCTGGTATAGTGGCGCCCGTCCGGCCAGGCCTTGCTGTAGTGTACATTGGCCTGTGCACACTCACACATCTCAGTACTCCATGGGCAACAAAGCATCCAAACCAGCGAGAAAACTCGCCGGCACGCTCGCGAATTCCGCGGGCGCCCCGCAGACCACGCAGTCCAAGGTGAAGCTCCCTTCGGCGGAGCTCAAAAGCCGATTCGAGAGCGGACAGCAGTTTGTGCAAAACTCGCCCCAGCCAGAGCAGACCCCCGCCGGCAGCCAGCCCGGCCAGGGCGACACGCACGCTGTCGGTGAGCCCGGCGCGCCGCGCGGCGCCACCGAGCCCGTCCCGGAGGGAAAAGACGGCATGGACCCGCAGGCCGACCCGGCGTTCATCCGGTCCATCAACTCGTTGGGGCGGCAGATCCACTCGCGGCCCGGCCACACGGCGCCGGCGGTGAACGTGGCGGCGCTCAAGCAGCTCCTCAGCCGCAAGCAGCTCTACGAAAAGGGCCAGGACGAGGTGAAGGCGCAGCTAGAAACGGCGTCCGCCAGCAGAACCATGGTGCACCCGCGCACGTTGACGGCGATCGTGTACGCCATGGGTGACAGCCGCGTGACGCGCGCCGACATAGCCAAAGACTACAGTGTCGAGGCCGGGTTCCTCGAGCGCTTGGGCCGCTTCAAGGTGGCCGAGAACATGGTTGTTCTCGAGGAGGCGACCAAGGAGGACGAGATCGGGCCGAAGGCGGGGCAGCCCATGGCGCGGGCGGCCACCGAGCCGTCGTTGATGGACTACGACGGCACGGTGCTGGAGCTGGTGAACGATGAGCGCTTGAAGGAGTTGAAGCGCAGACTCGAGTGATGTACATAGTTAGGACACAGTTAAAGAGTATTTTTTTCTTCCCTTTTTTTTTTTGTGGTGGCTTTGGTGGCGCATGCATTGCACGCCTGGCGACTCCGTTTGCTCTTGTAGTGTTTCCACCGCTGTTCAGCCCGCCGGGCCATCTGGCGTGCTCGGTGTTTGCCGTATTCGGAGATGCGGTACCCCAGATTACCCCGGATCTGTGCCCAGCTCGCATTCCAGAACCAACTCCTCAACTCCTGCGCAACCCACCAACCACCCCGCAAAAAATGACAGCGCGCACTCGCCTCGCCAAGTACACGTCGTGCGACGTGGCCGACGCCTTGGTCCATCTCGGCGTCAAAAACGGCGGCTACATCCCCAACTTGACCCAGCGGTCGCCCAGCGCCAACGCGCCCAACCACGGCGCGGCGTCCGTGGTCGGCAAGGCGTACACCGTGCTCTACGCGCCCAAGTCGGACCCGCGCCCCGCCGTCGCGGCGGCGTACATCGACGCCATCCCGGCGGACGGCGTTTTGGTGCTCGCGGTCACGGAGGACCAGCAGTTGGCGTCGGCGCCGTACACCACCGTCAACAACGCCCTCTACGGCGGGCTCATGAGCACGCGGGCCAGGTACCGCGGCGCCGCGGGCACGGTGGTGCTCGGCCGCGTCCGCGACTTGGCCGAGCATAGAGACTTGGGGTACCCGGTGTGGTCGTTGGGCGTGGGCGCCACCGCACCCGGGCCCGTGGCAAAGGTGGTGGCCATCGGCGCGGACGTCGGCGTCAAGACCTGGGGCGCGGACGGCGCCTTGGGCCGCGTGGTGATCCGGCTGGGCGACTACATCGTGGCCGACGAGAACGGCGTGGTGCGCGTGCCCGTGGGCCACGACGCGGGCGAGGAGGCGGCCGTGGACGTGGAGGCCGTTTTGGCGTACCTCCCGAGACGCGTCGCTGCGGACGCCAACGTCGCCGAGGACATCAAGAACGGCCGGCCGGCGCAGGAGGCCCAGCAGTACTGGCGGAGCAAGATCTAAAGACGAGGCGCTGCGGAGCAAGCTCCAAAGACGAGGCGCTGCGGAGCAAGATCTAAAGACGAGACGCTGCGGAGCAATATATAAACACAAGAGCCTCGAAGTTCAGTTTACTCCGTGCAGCGGTCCGAGTGTCTGAAGTTCCGGGTTGTGTCTTAGGTCAAAGGTGCTAGGCACGACGCTTCCTGTGCCTCCACCGAAGCTGTACGCTTTGGCCAAAGCCTTTTCTATTTCGATTCAATTCGTTTGTGCTTCAGCGATGCTCTGCTTTTCATTTCGACACTTTATGTTTTAGGCCGCGTGGTGTGCTTCGCCGTCGCTCACGTACTTCGTGGGTGCAAAATGAGCGCACTGCTGATAGAGGTTCCAGAGTATTCAGAGAGTGGACCATCTCCGCAAATCGAACTGCACGTTCCGCCACTCTCTTCAGTAATCAAAGCGCGTGTTGCTGCATGCCGCCGGAGTTTTCCCGAGTCTTGTGGGCGCAGAGCTCGTGCTGGTGTGGAGCTTTTACAGACGGTGTGTTTTCTGCTCCTCGGCGCTCCACGGAGCGGCCTACGCCTGCGCCTTCCCAAGCTGGGGCTTCCGCGGGCCGCTCTTTGCGCCCGGCCTGCCCCGATGCGGCATTTCCAACTCAGCCCGCGCCCGCAGCGCGAGTCCGGTTTTCCGAATCGGGCACCGGCCAAGTGCTCGGTGTTGCTCCCAAGTGCGCAGCTCGGGCCCACGGCCAATCCGCCAGCAACCGAGCCCCACCAAAAAAAGTAGCCGTTGTTTTCCCACGCCCGGGTCGTTTTTCTGCGCTTCTCGCCCGGCCCGCAATCCCGCCTCTTTCATTTTTTGCCCGCTCTGTCTTTTGCGTGCCCGACCTGCCCGGCCTCAACCCCGGCTCGCAGTTACTCCACACATCGCGTTATCGCCTCCGCACCCACACTACACTCCTCCACCGCCGCCCAAACACACCCCCAAAACCAGCCCGTCTTTTGCAAACCACGCTGGTTTTTCTGTTTGCGACCTCCTCCCCACGCGCACAATCATGCTGGACGCGGCGTGCCCGATCGACGAGCTCCGACTTGCTCTTATCGGCAATATCGACTTGAAGCTCAAACTCCTCCACGACGCCACGTTCCGCGACTGGCTCGGCACGCAGTTGCAGCAGGCGGTGGGCCGGTTCATCCGCGGGCCCTTGGACGGGCCGAAACCCGGGCCGACCGCGGCCGACCCCGAGACCCAAGGCCCCGCCGCAACCGAGAAAACACACGCCAAGGTGGCGGGTGCGGGCGTGCGCCCGCCCGAGCCGGCGCCCGACGCCGTGGCCGAGCTCCAGAACCACATTGTCATTCTCCGCCTCTTGGTGAAGCGCCTGGACAAGGACGGGGGCCTGCCGCTGCTCGCGGGTTTGGCGCCCACACTCTCGCACCTCTCGCTCTTGACGGCCCACGTGTCCGACGCGTACATGCTGAAGCTCCTTGCGCCGAGCCCGGACGTTTCTGTGGCGCGTGTGTGGGCGGCGCTCGAGCCCGTCATGATCGACGTGTTCCACATTGTGCTCTGCTTCGCCAACGCGCTGAACAGGCTCCCGCTCGTGGACTTGGAGGTGTTCTGGCGATACTTGGCAGAAACGGTGCAGTTGCTCAACAGCGCCTTCTGCTCGGCGCTCCTGACGCCGGCCGCACACGCCATCTTCAGCCTTTTGCCCATGCTTTTGGAGACTAGCAGCGAGCAGCTCTCCGCAAAGTACGCGCCGGCGTTCCTTGCGGGCACCCTCCACAAACTCCTGTCCGAGTTCAGCGACATGCATGCTTTGTTCTACCTCTCCCCAGCCCCCGAAAACCACTCCTCCAACATGGTGCCGGACAGGAAACTGGTCCAGGATAGCATTGATTTCGACCTCGTCAGCACCATGGTAGTCGGGGCCGCACAAACCCTCAACTTCTTCAAGAAAACCTCGGGCTCGCTCGCGTTGCTGGACCACGGGGACTTTTTCGGCGTGGCGGAGAAGTACCACTGCATGTTGTTCTTGATCTACTTCGACGACTCCATTGTGTTGAACATTGCGACGTTGGATCTTTTCTACTTCCACCTCTTGGCCTTGCTGCAAACTCCTCTGTCGGAGGAGCTGGTCTACGCAGTCTTTGAGAAGCTCTTCCCGAGAATCATTGAGCTTCTCGACCAGGAATACAGTTCCGCCACGCAAATACCCAAGTTTCTCCAGCTTCCGGTCACGGTGCTCTCGGACTTGTGCCTCAAGTACCCAAAAATATGCGCCCATTTGAGAAACACAAACGTGGACATCAAGATCATGAAGGACTTGCTGGACATGTTCGCGACGACATCCATTTTCAGCCAGTTGCATCACTTGAAGTTGTCCTCCGGGAATGAAAAGAAGCTTGCAGACTTCACAGTGCTCAAGAAAAGCTCCAAGAATGATGACTTCAGCAAAAACAGCGTCAAATTGAACATCATCAGCGACTGCTTACTTCTTCTAAGTGTGTTCACCAGCACGAGCGAAGACTTCCGCCGGCGGATTGCCACCTTTTCCGATAAGAATGGCAAGTCCTCCCCCAACTTTCTCTGTTTGATGATATACGAGACCGTGGAGAACTTCCACTTTCTTGCGCTGCAAGCATTCTTGAGCTACCAGCTTTTCCAAAAACTCAAGAACATGACCAGGAGCGCCTCAACAGAAAAGCTCATGGAATGGCTCGGAAGTAACATTGTGGTGCTTCTCACTTTGATTGAACACCCGATTTTCTCGAACAACTTCTTCCTTTTGCGGTCATTGACAAGATCCGTGTCCAGCTTGCGGACATTCTTTGTCGACTGCAACTCCATCAAGAGTACGTTTGAAGTTCTGGAAACGGCGGACGAGCCAAAGAACATTGTTGAGAGCGTCGCTTCAAGATACGACACCGATGCGCCATTCAGCAAGAAAAACAACTTGATTTCGTTGCTTCTCGAGGCAATGGGCAAGATAGAGGACTTGCACCATGTGATGCTGTACTTCTCGTGCATCAAAAGCCCAGACCCGGTGCAAATCGTACAAATCAGAAAGGACCTCTGTGCCAAAAAAGTGGTGATTCTCGCATCGTTGGCCAACTTCATTCTCGAGTTCAGCTCCTTCCGGTACGAGATCGTCAATCACGAGTCGTTTTTCAAGGATTTGGCGTACTTGCTCCAGCGGTCCATTGAAGCCAAAAACGAGTGTGACCGGAAGTTTGCGAGCCAAGAAACCCGAGACGTGGCGTACGAGCATTTGAAAATTCAGAACGGCGTGTTGCATGTTGTCAAAAACTATCTTTACAACGAGAACGAGGAGAACAAGAAAGTTGTGTGGGACCACATTCCACTTTCTGTGATTTTCGAAATGTCGTTGTATGGCGTGGCCAGCGTTCCGGCCGAGGACAGCGAGCTCCACAGCATCCAGCTTGAGCAGAAGGTCATCAGTTTCGAGTTGTTGCGGAACCTCACGGCGGCGTCCGTCTTTTTCAGCGAAGCCATCAGCGAGTTGTACGTTGATTTTTACGTGCAGAGAGCCAACAAGCGGGCTGCGCCGTCGTCGTGGAACGACTACCTCGTGCAAAACCTCGTGTCGTTCGATTTGTTTTTGGACCATGACCAATACCCGGAGGTGGAGGATCTCGAACACCGATTTTTCGAGGACGACGAGTTTTTCCTCCGGCTTGTCAGCAACCCGTCGTACAAACGGATGGTTGTTGCCATCAATTACGTGGAAGACCACCGCTATACACACATCTCGATGTTTTTGAAAAGCTGTTTCCCGGACAAAGCGTTGCTCAATTTCTGGAAACGGATTCTCAGCATCAAGCCGCTGAGAACACTCGAAACCCGCGTCTGCGGTGCAGATGTGAAGGAGCAGGTGAAGTTGTCCAACGACTTGACCGACGTCAAGCTTTCGGTGATCTGGTCGTTGATCAACCTCACGTACAAAGACGACAATCTGGGGTACCAAATGCCCGAGAAAAGCAATCTCCACCTCTTCGATACTGTTGTCTCCGGCACCAGCGTCAGCAACAATTTGTTTAGCGTGGCCAACATTGTCATTGAGGAAAGTGACGACGAGGAGGAGGATGTCGAGCGCGAGCACGAAATGTCGCCGGAAGACCGGGCCAAACTCGTCTACAAGCACGGCTTTGCCAAGATCCTCCAGCGGCTTCTCTACGACATGTCGGTGCCGCGGGTGCGCAAGGCGGGCGGGCGGAGCTCGTTGGAGCGGTTCGACATTTTGGGTGCAAACGACTTGTTTGAGAAGTGCAAGACGTTGCATTGCCAGATTCTCGGGCTAGTGACAACGCAGCCTGAGCGCGCGAAGCACGCGCATGGCATGGAACACCCGCTCCGGCGAATGTCCAACATCGTGAGCTCCGAGGGCAGCCGCGTTCGCCGGGAGATCCAAGCTGCGGAGGCCGATGCGAGCCCGGATGCCGAGGACAACAACAGCGAGGAATTCGATGAGTACTGGGTGAGGTAAAAGAAAAAAGAAAAAGGGGAAGAAAAAAAAAAGGGGGAAGAAAAGTGTTTGCACTGAATGGAAAAGTGGCGTCCACTGGTCGGAAAGATGGAGTTTTCCGGTGCATCTCGACATTCCGGTGCGTCGCGATCATATACAGAATATGGGGTCGAGAAACACAGCGACGGGCAAAGGCAACGGATGTAACTTCATGGAATTTGGGCGGGCTGCTTTTCTCGATTGGCGGGATTCTCGTGATTTCGTGGATCCTGTGACGTGGTGGGCTCGCCTTTGTTATTGGCCAATATGAGAGGCATGTCATTGGGTGAGCAGACATGGACGCAGCACCGCACACGGTAAATCACAGAATATCACACGTATAAACCACAGAAAAAAAGCTGTGGTCTTCAAATCAGAAAGAGGTTATCTTAAAGAAACGGGCCGCCTCGCAAGTTTTCAAAGTAGACCGTTCGAAAGAATGGGGCGGGCCGTGTGTAACCGCAGTATATACCGATCTGCGCCAGTGGTCCACCATTATGAGTGGCCCCCGAACACGGCCCGGACATCCGCAGGCGTAAATTTTGTAGTTCCGGAAATCCAGGCGTCCCTTACAAATACCGGATTTTAGCCACGCCAGTCTGTGCCGTTTCCCCATTCCTCCTCTGTCCTCAGTCCTGCTTATACTCGAGACTGACGTCGGTCGCACAATTTTTATTCCTCAGTGTTTTTCCTCCACACCGCCAGGCCCATCCTGAAACACAATCACCCCTTCGCCCGCTGCAGTCCGTGCGTTCCCGCCTATATAAACCCCATCCCCCAGCTTCCATCATGGGCTCAGGCTCTCACCCCGTGCCGGGCGCCCTGCAAACGGGCGACCTCGCCATGACCGAGTCCAAGTTAAAAAACCGAAACACCACCACCAAGGGCAAGTACTCGTTGAACGACTTCCAGATCCTCCGCACGTTGGGCACCGGCTCGTTCGGCCGCGTGCACTTGGCCCGGTCCGTGCACAACGGCCGCTTCTACGCCATGAAAACGCTAAAAAAGGAGCGGGTGGTGCAGATGAAGCAGGTGGAGCACACCAACGACGAGCGCCGCATGTTGAAGTTGGCGCAGCATCCGTTCATCATCCGCATGTGGGGCACGTTCCAGGACTGCAACAACTTGTTCATGATCATGGACTACATCGAGGGTGGCGAGCTCTTTTCCTTGTTGCGCAAGTCCCAGCGGTTCCCGATCCCCGTGGCCAAATTCTACGCCGCCGAGGTCTTCTTGGCGATCGAGTACTTGCACAACCTCGACATCATCTACCGCGACTTGAAGCCCGAGAACATCTTGTTGGACAAGAACGGCCACGTCAAGTTGACTGATTTTGGCTTCGCCAAGGAGGTGCTGGACGTGACCTACACCTTGTGCGGCACCCCGGACTACATCGCGCCCGAGGTCGTCGCCACAAAGCCCTACAACAAGTCCGTGGACTGGTGGTCGTTTGGCATCTTGATCTTCGAGATGCTCACGGGCTACACGCCATTCTACGACCCAACGCCCATGAAAACATACGAGAACATCTTGAACGGCACCATCACGTATCCGGACTACTTGCCGCCCGACATCCTTGACTTGCTCCAGAAGTTGATTGTCAAGGACTTGACCCAGCGCTTGGGCAACTTGCAGAACGGCCTGCTCGACGTGAAATCACACCCGTGGTTCAAGGAGGTCATCTGGGAACGCTTGCTATCGAGAGACATCGAGACGCCCTACGAGCCTCCCATCACCTCTGGCGTTGGCGACACCTCGCAGTTCGACAGATATCCAGAGGAGAAAGACTTGGATTACGGAATCACTGGCATCGAGGACCCGTACGCGGAGACCTTCCTGGAGTTTTAAAGAGGGCATCCGTCTTTAGGATGTCAGGAGCGTGTTCAAAAGCGGCACTAATGGTCTTGACAAGACAGAGAGACAGGGTTTTCTCTAGTCTGGACAAGCGGATGTGGTTAATTTTGTCAGCCCGGCCCTGACAGTTATCCAAACTATGCCATTCGAATCTGTTTCTTGATTTTGGCGCCTGATGCTTCCACAGAAGAGCTCTATTCTCCCTCGGGCTGTCATTCCGCTTGACCTATGACCAATTTTCCACTTCGGAATTCCTGCTGCTCTCAGACCTCGACTACACTCCACTTGGTGAAAATCCGGGTCTTTCTGTTCCGGCCAGATACTCCTGTGTTGCGCAGGATCTTTCCGTCACTTTGCCACCTCCTGTGTTGTTCCATCCAACTCCTGACATGGCTCTGCCTCTCTCAGCTGCTTCGATCCGACCATCCCTGTTTCTACCCTATGGACATTTGCGATTCAATTCCTCGGCAGTTCCCCGCGATTGCCTGCCTTTTCTTCTCATAGTGGCGAGGGAGCGCCCTCGTCTCCAACCCAATGCATTACAACAGCTTCTTTTGTCCTGGGACCGGCATCGCCGTCTCTGTACTATATCAAGGATTCAATCGCCACACGTTTCCACCGAGCTGAGCCAGTCGCTCCGGAGCAACGTCTCCGCCGTGAAACGCGCTGCTGGATTCATGTCTAGCAATTTATATATACAATATTTTCGAATGGCAAAGTCATCTTCTTCGAAGCCTTCGTCTTCGTCGTGGTAGAGCGCGCTCTTCGGGTCCGTGGACTCGTCTGGCTGGTCGAAGATGGTCTCGATCGGGATGAAGCGGCCTTTTTGCTGAATGTTCCACTCTTTGGTTTTGGGCGAGTACTGCGAAAGCATCCGCGTCCGCACGTACTCGTCAAAGACGGCGTCTTTGTAGCGCTTGGCCAGTTTGGGTTCTGTGGTCTGCCAGAGATACGCCGACCCGTATGTTTTTGTGTCGGCCTCGCCGAGCTCGGAGTCGTAGTACTGGAGCTGGCAGGCGCCCTTGTTGTCGTAGTAGTAGGAGCGGCGCACGTTGAACAAGATCATGATGACGACGCCCAACGCCCAACAGTCTTTCTTTGGTAGCGACACGCCCGAGGCCAGTTTGACGTGTTCCTCCGGCGCAATGTAGTGCTGGCTGCCGATGGGCATGCTGGAGGAGGGCATGAGCTGCTCGTCCGCGTCCCACTTGGTGCGGAAGGCGTTGGACTTGCCAAAGTCGGAGATCTTGAGGTTCATGCGGGTCTTGGGGTCGGAGCCCCTCTCGCGCACAATGAGAATGTTCTCCAACTTCAAGTCGCAGTGGGCCACGCCGTGGTTGTGCATGTACCAGAGGCCCTTTGTGATCTGCTTGGCCATGCAGTCGACCTCGTCGATGGACACGTACAGGTGCGCCGAGATGCACGTTTTGCAGTACGAGAAGAGGTCGCCGCCCGAGGTGCACTCCATCACCTGGCAGAACTTGAGCTGCTCGTAGAAGGCGCCCGGGCGCTTCTCCTGCGGGAGCGTGAGCATCAAGTCGAGCGTGCGGACAATGTTCTTGCTGTTGAGCGTGGCGGACAAGATGAACTCGCTGACCACGCGGTCCACCAACTGGTCCGCGGACTCGGCGCCCCTGTTGGCCGCCGGCAGCCGCTTCTGGAGCTCCTTGACGGCGTACGCGTGGCCCGTGGGCAGCTCCACGAACTTGATCACGCCGTACGCGCCGCGGCCGATGATGTCTTGCACGGTGCCGTAGCGGTCGTAGAGCGTCTTGTTGCCGCGGAGCGGGTTGTGCACGGCGGGCGCCTGCGCCGCGTTGGCGGCCAACACGCCGCGCACGCGCTGCTTCACCTGCTGGATGAGGTGCACCTGCGCGTCGCCGATGGCGGGCTCGTACGTGTGGCGGCTGCGCTTGTTCATGGTGGGCGCCAAGCGGCTGATCTTGAGGTCGCCCGAGAGCAACGAGAACGTGCGCCGCAGCTCCTCGTTGGCGAGCGCCTGGAGCAGCTCCTTGTTGGTGCCGAGCCCGCAGAAGCCCATGAGCGCCGAGAGCTGCGACACGCTGTGGGCGTCGTGCGGCTCGACCGCCACGTGCGCGTGTTCCTCGTAGGAGTCCGAGTCCGAGCTGCGCAGCTCCAGGCGGTCGGAGTTGGAGTAGTCGTCGTGCTCAAAGTCGGAGAAGGCGGCGTCTTCGGCGAAGGTGCTGAGCCGCTTGGGCCGCGGCTGCGGCGCCGCGAGGCCGGCGTGGGGCGCCGCGGGTGCCGCGTGCTGGGCCGCGGGCGCCTTGCTGCCGCTTGCCGCGGCGCTTTTCTCCGGCGGCCGGGGCTTTTTGGCGGCTATTTTGGAGAAGAGGCCCATGTGTGCGAAATGTGGAGTGCGAATGTGGAGTGCGAAGTGCTGTGATTTTGGCTCGGAGGGCCGTTTTTTGCTGTGCGGCGGTCTTGCGTTGGTCTTCCGGGCCGGGTGGTTTTGCGTCGCTGAGTGTTGAGTTTGGGCTGAGTGTTGAGTTTGGGGGCCATTGGCTGCTGGGTCCTTGGTTAGTGTTGTACTTTGGTGCGCTAACTTTGGGCTTTTTTCGGTGCTGCTTGGGTGGTGGCGCAGTGTAGATTTTTGCAGCTGCCCGAGAAAACCACAAATGTGAAAAGGCGTATGAATGGAGAGACGAGTGGAAAAAACCACGGCTCTATCAGAAGTTTCGTAAAAAGACACACGTCTACGTTTACGGTCCGCTTGAGCAAAAACAAAGCGGCTGATTTACGTGTCAATCCTCTTTTACATCTTGGAGCTCGGCCCTAGGCCCGCGGATGGACTGCTGCAGCTGCAAAATCCGCTGCTCCACGGAAGCCCATATAAGGTCCCGCACCCCGGAAGCCAAATCTTAATAAACCTCTGCTCTCCTCCTTTCTGCTGCTTTACGCCGGAAGAGCCCGGCAGCACGGATCACCTCGAGGCGGTTTTTTCTTCACCTCCACCAACGCCCACCTCTCATCAAACTCCAACATTTCCTCTCTTGACCTCTTTTCGAATTGCAACGTGCGCTCTCTTGACGATGCGTTCCTGCTATCGCCTGCGACGCTCTCCGTTTTGCCCTCCACACCGCCACCCCCCCCCCCCCCCCCCCCCCCCCCCCCCCCCCCCCCCCCCCCCCCCCCCCCCCCCCCCCCCCCCCCCCCCCCCCCCCCCCCCCCCCCCCCCCCCCCCCCCCCCCCCCCCCCCCCCCCCCCCCCCCCCCCCCCCCCCCCCCCCCCCCCCCCCCCCCCCCCCCCCCCCCCCCCCCCCCCCCCCCCCCCCCCCCCCCCCCCCCCCCCCCCCCCCCCCCCCCCCCCCCCCCCCCCCCCCCCCCCCCCCCCCCCCCCCCCCCCCCCCCCCCCCCCCCCCCCCCCCCCCCCCCCCCCCCCCCCCCCCCCCCCCCCCCCCCCCCCCCCCCCCCCCCCCCCCCCCCCCCCCCCCCCCCCCCCCCCCCCCCCCCCCCCCCCCCCCCCCCCCCCCCCCCCCCCCCCCCCCCCCCCCCCCCCCCCCCCCCCCCCCCCCCCCCCCCCCCCCCCCCCCACCACCGTCTCCCGAATCGTCTAAACCCGCTCGTCTAATTCCATTCATCCCACCCAGCCTCGCCTTTGTCAGCCCCAAGCCCGCCGGCGCTCATCGAACTTCCCAAACGATAGGACAGTCCTGCAAATTCCCCCACGTTACATTTCGCCACCTCACATTTCCGTCTGCAACGCCGCTCCTCTCGCCGCTGCCACACCCCGTTTTCGCTGCTGGAACGGCCGCTTTTCGCCAGCCCCGCCGCCGTGCCTCCGCCAGCGCATCCCGCCGCCCGTAAAAAAACCGGCTCGAAACACCGCTTTCTCTGCCCCACGGCAAAAGCAAACACCGGGCGGCCCGGAGGTACGGGTGCTGCACGGCGTCCAGTCCCTCCCACGCTGTCCACAACTGCCCGGCTAAATGTGATATTTACGGCACCAAAAGCACTAAATGTCCATTTGCCCAGCTCGCCCGTGCGCCTGTAACTGCAAGCCCGGTGATCTCCGCCGCTGCCCCAGCTCGTTCCGCCGGCGTGGGCCCGCCTGGCCCGTAACCCACGTTCGTAGCCGCTCATAACACCAAACAATGCCCGGCGGCCAGGCACCGCTGGGTATAATTTCGCTCCCGATCCGCCGCTCTCGTTTTTTTTCCCCGTTTTCCCTCGGTGTTTTCCTCTTTTTTTCTCCCTCCTTTTCGTTTCACTTTACAGCCTGCCTCAGGCGCGTTTATTCCCCTTACTCCACCTACCACCCACCACTCGTCGATCCAAACACCAGACGTGGGAAAAAAGCGCCTGTTTTCGACTCGTTTCATCGCCACACCCTGAAACCGTCCCCTGACATCCCGCCGCCCCTTTCCAATCGTCCGCCCCTCTCCTCACGCAGGGTCCACGTCTTGATCTGGATCCACGTTTTCGCCCAGCGGTACCCGCCACACAACCCCCGTTTCTGCATCCCGCAACGCGTCAAATGACCACCGTTTACACGTCCGACATCAAAAACCACCGCCGGGCCCCGCCGCCGCCAGGAGCGCTCGTCCACGACACGGTCCGGATCGGAACATCGAAAAAGCAATGCGGCTGGATCTACTTGAAGGACGACGGCCTCTTCACGTCGTTCCGCTGGAACAAGCGCTTCATGGCCATCGGCGACCGCTCGCTCAACTTCTACAAAGCCGACCCCGCGGAAAACTCGCCCGTGGACGTCGAATTGCTGTACCCGTTGAGTTTGGTGAGCGCCATCAACATCAAGCCAAACTCGGGGTACACGAAAACATCGCAGACAATGGAGATCGTGCCCAAGAACGGCAACAAACCGTTGTTGTTGTCCATCAAGTCCCACAACGAGTACTTGGACTGGCTCGACGCGTTTTCCACAAAGTGCCCGTTGGCCACCATCAACCAGCAGGGCATCCCGTCCATGGGCAACGCCGGCGTGTCCAGCCCCATCAACTTCACCCACAAGGTGCACGTTGGCTTCGACCCCGCCAGCGGCAACTTCACCGGCTTGCCGGACGCCTGGAAGAGCATGCTTCAGCACTCGAAAATCACCAACGAAGACTGGAAAAAGGACCCGGTGGCCGTTATTGAGGTGTTGGAGTTCTACTCGGACATCCACGGCTCCGCAAACAACACCCCGACGGCGTCCCCGGCGCTTCACCAGAACCAGAACATGTACTTGCAGGACTGGACCAAGCACCCGACATCCAAGAACCCCGACGGCGACTTGAAGCCGAACAGAGCAGCTCCCAAGCCGCCGGTGCCGTTCCACGTGACGCAGAAGCAGCCCAACCAACCGCCGACGCAGTCACCATACCAGAAGCACCAGCAACAGCAGCAACACCTGCAACCCCCGCCGCCCCAACCGCAGTCCGATGCATTGTCGCCCTTGCATAATCTCATGAACGCAGGCAATTCTAGCGATTTGGTTCCTGTCAGAAGGGCGCCTCCGCCACCCGGGCAGCAACAACAAAAGCCTGCCCAGCCACAAAACCCATATGCCAGGCCGCTCGATCCAGGTCCCGCTGCTCAGCTATCGCACAACCAAACACGCCCGGTGTCCAAAAAACCATCAGGGTACCCGCCAACGTCGCAGGCGCCCAAAACATTAGCTCCCTCGGTGCCACAGGGAAACGTCAAGATGCACTCTGAGAACATCAAGCAGACGTTGGCCAAGTCTAATCCCGAACGGGACGAGCCGCGGTCGTTGAAGCCGTTGAACTTGACGAAAAACAAGCCGCCGGCAACAGCCGTGCCGGAAATCGCCCAGACATCGCCGCCAAAGGCTACGAAGCAGTTGAAGAAAGAGCGTGAGCAGTTGAGTGATCGCCAGGTGATTGCCAAGTTGCGCACTGTTGTCAACAACAAAGACCCATCCTCATTGTTCCGCATAATTTCGAAGGCAGGTCAAGGTGCTTCCGGCGCAGTTTATCTTGCCGAGTCGCTTATTCCAGGTCAGGAAGGTAATAAAGTTGCCATCAAGCAAATGGACTTGAACGCGCAACCGCGGAAGGAGCTCATCATTAACGAAATTTTAGTGATGAAGGACTCGCGCCACGAAAACATCGTCAACTTTTTGGACTCTTATCTCCGTGGAACCAATGACTTATTGGTTATCATGGAGTATATGGAAGGCGGCTCGTTAACAGAGGTGATTGAAAACAACGAGTGCAAGTTGAACGAGCGGCAAATTGCTACAATTTGCCACGAAACATTGAAGGGCCTCCGCTTCTTACACAAGAAGCACATCATTCACAGAGATATCAAGTCCGACAACGTGTTGCTTAGTGCAGGCGGCCACATCAAGATTACTGATTTTGGTTTCAGCGCAAAGTTGACCGATCAGCGGTCCAAGCGGGCTACCATGGTGGGAACACCATATTGGATGGCGCCGGAAGTTGTGAAGCAGAAAGAGTACGACGAGAAGGTGGATGTGTGGTCGTTGGGAATTATGACGATCGAGATGATTGAGGGCGAGCCGCCGTACTTGAATGAGGAACCATTGAAGGCGTTGTATCTTATTGCAACGAATGGCACACCAAAGTTGAAGAAACCCGAATTTCTCAGCAACTCCATCAAGAAGTTTTTGTCGGTGTGTCTCTGCGTGGATGTCAAATACAGAGCTACGACGGACGAGCTTTTGGAGCATTCTTTCATTCAGTTCAAGAGTGGCGACGTGAAGGAGTTGGCGCCGCTTTTAGAGTGGAAGAAGAACGAGCAAATGGACTAGAGCTACGGGAGATGAAATAGATATCTGGATTGATGGTTTGCCATTGCATCCATTGAGAAAGGTCTCGGCTATTTAAGTTGAATGAAATGAAAAGGAACTATAATGACAGGAGAATTGAATGCCCCAGTCCACAGCCAGCAAGCCAGCACTACTGTGGATCAAGAATCAGTTATACTCGTCGTGACCAAAGTGGTCGACGTCCTCCTGGGCCCCGGTTCTCATGGGCCCTCCCGATGCGACGGCCGGGAGTGAGCCATCCAAGCGCTGTTGGAAGCCGGTGTTGCAGAATGGCTGCTGTGGTGCCGAGGCCAAGTACTGGAGCCTGCTCTGCAGCGCCTGCTGTAAGCCAAACGCACTGTTGTTCAACGGATTAATGCCCGGCGCCGAGTACTGCTCGTAGCCCCCGGAAAAGCCCATAACCGAGGGCTGGTGCGAGAGCTGCGGGTACAATCCGGGTGCCAGGTACGTGTGGTCGTAGCTGGCGTAGGAGCTTGGCGTGGGCGGCATGTACCCCGCGTCAGGCTTCGGCTGCCGGGGGTCACGTGTGAAGGATCCCGGGGTGAAGTACAGCGCCTGGCTCGGAAATCCAGGGAGCATGTCCGGAGATTTGAGCGATGCCAACAGCAGCCGGGTAGGGTCGGCCAGCGAGAAATCCGCGTGGTCGTTGCTGATGGACTTGCTGCGCTTCAGCGACGGCTCGTCGCCTGCGTATTGCCGTCCGTACATTGGGTGCATCAACAGATAGTGATTTGGGTGCTGCGGCGCCATGCGGGGGTCTGTCATGTGGGGCAAATCTGGTGCCAAGGCGGAAGAGAGCGTCGGCGCCGGGTTCTGGTTGGCCAAGAGAAGCGTCATGTTCTGGAGCTGGTAGTTTCTGTCCAAGTAGAAGTGGGCCTCGTTTTCGACGGGGCATTTTCCACACAACGACGAGCGCTTGACAGCCTGCCAGAGCTGCGGGTTGATTTCCTCGTGCTGGAGGTCGCCCTCGGAGGGCCGCACGAGTTTCCCCGAGAGCACGTCGTGGGCCGAGTAGTAGGAGATGAGGTGGACGGTTTGCTTGTTGTCTTCGTCGCCATCGGACAGGTAGACGGTCAAGGAAATTGTCTTTTTGATCAAGCCCCTGTCCTCTGAGACGTGGAGGGGTTCGTGGACCTGTGGTTTTAGCTGGCGGCTCAAGTCCTCCTGGGCGTAGTCGAAGGGCATTTTGTACTCGGATTTGATGAAATCCGGCTTCACGAAATCCGGTGGTTTGGCGAATTCCGACTTATTAATGCCGTATTCCGACTTGACCACGCCGTATTCCGACTTGACGTAATCCGGCTCGGCAAACGAGTCCCGGTGGACGTACCCCGGGATCGGCGGCTGGAGCGGCGTCTCGGTGGGCGAGTAGCGCTTCATGGCCTCGTCGGAATACTGGTCTCTGGACTTCCGAGGGTCAGCCTTCTTGGACTTTTTCTTCTCGTCCTTGGACTTGTCGTGTTCCCGGTAAATGAGGAAGCGCCCCAAGATCCGAGACGCCGACCACGAAATGCCGTCGGTCCAGCGCTTGATCTCAGACGACTCCTCTACAAAAACGAAAACGTTGCCCGACTTGATCAAGTCCCGTCGTTCCCGATCGGCAGGCCGGCGCTGCACCAACGGGAACTTGTGGTTTAGCGCCCCGTCAATGACTAGAAGAGCGTCTTTATTGGAGCCGACGTACCCTGTGTATGTGGGGATCAACTGTTGCGGCATGGTGGGGACGGTCGGGCTGCGCTGTGGAAGGGATGCACAAACGAGGTGTTGCCAGGGATATTAGTGGGACCGGAAGTGGCGGTTAGGGGATGTTGCAGCGCTTGAAGACCTGGGTGGGGAGCTGACGGCTGGAAACAAATTAGGGCTGCAGTTGTAAAAGAACGCCAACCAAGAGGATTGCCAGAAACGTGAAACGGTGAAACAGGAGTGACTGTGGGGGCAGTACTGGCAAAATGCGGCAAAAGAACTGGATCTGGATACGCTAACAAGTGCTTGAAATACAAGGTGGGCTGCACCGCTATTTATCGGCTTCGAGAAACAATGCACCCGGCGTTTGCTTGCAGATGTTGCAGCACTGAGCGGGCAAGGACGACGACTGGTAATCTCTCAGGGCAGTGAATATGCACGGGCCTGTGTGTGCGGTGTACATTACAGTGAAATTGTGCCCTGGTGCCATCACTAGATCCCTGTCTCGAGCAAGGTTGCGCCAGCTGTGCGTCATGCAGCGCTGGTGACGCGCACACACTGCATGCACTAACGCGCACCGAGGGTGATATGGCCTGATTGAAAGCGGGAAACAACCGCTAGCGCCGTGACAAGGGCCTCTTTGTTCCCCAGCACGTCACATGAGGCCTTCTTGCAGTACTCATGCGCGGACTACTAACATTTCTCACCGAAACAGGTACCATGACTAATGGGGGCAAAATTGCTTGTTTACCAGGCCGGTGCCGATGCCCTTCTGTGTGCCACAGTGACTACTTTAGCGCCGGCCAGCCACAACTGGCGTATTTGCTGTCTTGGGCCGTTGCACCTAAAAAATTACTCTTTTCGCATGGACCAATTCTCCGAGGGCCTGGCTTTTTTTTTTACACTGAGGCCGGATCCCCGCATAATGTTCCGCCCGCAGGATCTCGAAGCCCGGGCTTGGGTTCAATGCACATGCGGCTTTCTACAAATACGACCCGGGCCCCGCGCGACGCGCTCTGTCTGTGACAGAAAAGTCACATGATCAGGGGTCGAGACTGAGGGGTACGCAGCGAAGCCCACACCTTGACGTCAGTAGCCAGGCCCCGGCCTCTCCACAAAAGCGAGATTCTTCTTCGTACCCCTGCGCACTAAACTCTTAAGCCTAATAACAACATATCATTAGAAAACCTGCTTCAGAGTTTTTTTTTAGAATTGGTCTTCATGCACGGTGGTCCCGTGGGAACCCGGGTGTGCCTCGGAGAAGGTTTAGCGCTGCACACTAAGGCAATTGTCCCATGGGCTGGCACGCAGTCTGTGCGCACCCGGGTGCAGGGGTGAGGCACCGACGCCTTAGAACCCGGCAGTGGAACGTGACACTGCACGTGCGCGACGCCGATGGGGCAGTATTGAGCACCAAAGCCGCTTCCAGAGTCTAAATGGGCTTCCTGGATCTGCGGCGGAAGCCGCGGATGCCTGCAGTCCGTCCTTCACACAATGCAAGCTTGCTGCGGCGTCTCAGATGCTCAGGCGTTCCCTGCACTAGCTACTGCGACGTTGGCCTGAGCTTAGTGCTTGCTTGCCACGCAAGTATCTTATTTCTTCAGGTAGATTGCTTAAATCCCGATGCGGCGCCCAAGGGGTTTTAGATTAGGCTTTTTAGTGCAAGCGTGCCAGCCGCCCGGCGAGGTTCGAGCGGCAAAATAGCGCTTGCAGTCGGCGAGGCCTTCTTGAAACGGCATCCTGCAATCGGCGTGGAGGCGCTGCCGCTGCCTCCCACAGGATGCCTCGGTCTGAGCACGGTCCAGACGTGGTCGCGTGGCGGAATCGCACGTGACGCGCTGCGGCCATCTTATCTAATCGGATCTGTTCGTGCTTCTCCACCGCGGCACATAGTGTTTGGAACATGAATGTCTCAAGAAAAGTTTTTCCGGCCATGTTTCTCGGCCCACTAGTTTTTTATTTTTCATGTTGTAGAAACACTGCTCACCACTTCCTATTGCAGCTAAACCCAATCGCGTGGCCCACCACGCCTGGCTGCAAACGGCCCGCCTGAATTCCACGGCGCCGCTGCAACGAAGCACCCCACCGAAAGTACTGGGCGCGCTGTGTGGGCGCCCGCCCGCCTCTTATATACTGGCGGCGGAGTTCCTTGTGGCGCCCGCCCCGGGTCCGGGTCACTGCCGTCGCAGTCCCCTATCTTATCGCCCCGCAAAGCAACCACAACCGCGCAAAAGCACGGGCGGCGGGGCGGCAAAAGCAAGATCCGGAGCGAGCTTCGAAGCCAGATCAAGCTTCACCGCCGGATCAAAGTTCCCACCCCGCGGCAAAAAGAAACCACGCGGGCCGGCAAAGCAGCAAACGTGTTTGGCACATGACATCATCGCCCCACCGTTGTCTCGCGCACTTTCTCACCTCCACCTACTCTCCAGCCACACCTCCGCAAGCGGGACACGCACACCCGCCGCCTTTGTCCAGCCACCGCAACACGGGCACACCCTGTCCCCCCGCCGCCGCTCCGCGCCCCGAGCCCGGCGCGTTTCCAGCCCTCCCCAGCGCAGCTTTTAGCCGCCCATGACAATGTCCGACCTCGAGTACAACAAGTACCTCCCGCCGTACCGGTCGCTCTTGAACCCCAACGTGTCGTACGACTACCGCACGCACCGCGCCGTGCAGCTCACGCAGCTGGACCTCAAAAACATCCTCGCCAAGTGCCAGTCCATGCAGCTGCAGGCGGTGAAGCACCCGTTCCAGAAGTACCGCAGCCTCCTCTCGGACGTGTCGCTCAAGGCGCTGATGCTCACGCGCAAGGTGCTGGCCTTGAAGACGGCCCACACCGCCGCGGCGTCGTTTTTCCTGCTCCCGGTGGAAGTCCAGGTCACCATCCTCCACTACGTGGACGACGCGGCGGCGTTCCGCAACTGCTTGTACGTGTGCAAGCACTTCTACCAGCTCAGCAAGCCGTTTGTGTACCGCGCGCCGTCCTTCACGTCCACGTACCGCTTTGCGCAGTTCGTCACGCTTCTCCGACTCAACCCGGCCGTGGGTTCGTACGTGCTCGAAATCGATCTCTCGGCGCTAAAGCCGGGCAACGACGACGCCGCGGCCGACGACGACTACTACGCCGCGGACGACCTGCCGGCCCACGCGGACGAGCACATGGTGGCGTTGGCGAGCTGGCGCGACTGGAAGTTCAAAAACAACTTCCGCGTTTTGCACCCAGTGGCGGTGCCCTTGGCCCGCCCGGCGCCCGGCGCGCCGCCGGCGCACGCGCAGCTGAAGCGCATCAAGATCAGCAAGTACCTCAAGTTGCGCAAGGCGCCGCCCGTCGGGAACGGCCCGCATCGAACCGAAACGTACCACCATGCCCGGAAATCGCCTCCCTCGGGCCACCCGCTCACCAACCGCTTCCTCGCCAACTACGCAGCGTCCAAGGACATTCCCATCGGAGCGGTGCTCCACTTGATCCGCTTGTGCCCGAATTTGCAGGCGTTGGATCTCTCAAACATCTCCCTTTCCTCCGACTACAAGGTCACTGCCCCAAGCTTCAAGTACGCGCTCTACGACACCGCGCACAACTACCCGAAAGACATGCTTTCTGTCGTGGAGTCCATCGCGCCTCAGCCGCTGGGCGCCAGGTCGTTTTCCGTGAAAACGTCCATTTTCGATTTGGCCTCTTCCGCATCCTCTGTGTTTTCGCTCAGCACCTTCTCCAAGCCCATCGCCAAGTACAACAGCTTGCTCCCGCCCGCCACACACCCGGGCTACCACGCGAAACGCGGCGAAGGCGTGATGTTCTTGAGCGACTTGAACCTCAAATCCATCAGCACCGCGTCTATGGAGTTTGTGCTGCAGGAGGAGATTTTGGTGCAGTTGCAGCGCCTGGACACGTTGAGCCGGCTCAACATGTCTTCGGTGATCTGGCTCAATGCCAAGCTCATCCGTAGCTTTTTGCGGGAATTTTTTGCTGCCGAAATCACGCAGAGATGCATCGACGGTCGGGAGTTGGCCATCTACCGCGGCAAGGTGTTTGAAGCGGGCGACATCGTGCCCGACATTCGTTCCGAGAGAGTGCCTGGCGACGGGCGGCGCCTTTTGCTCGACCTCCGCAACTCGGGGATGAACAAGAACTTGCCCTGGGCGCAAACCATCGACACCCACAGTTTACGAGGCGAGAAGCTCATCTTCCAGATTTTGAACGACGAGTTGATGAGCACGTTCGAGGAGTTCGTGCTCAACGAGCGGCGGCGCCGCGGGCGGGTCGGCGAAAACTACTTTCTGTAAGCTACAACTACGTCTGTGCCAACATTCAGGTCATCACCGTTTCATGAGTCAGCACAGATCGTAAGACCGGCGACCTCGCAGCGATGGTTTTAGAGTTGTTCGGGTTGCTCTGGGGCTCCCGTTGCCTGCATGCCTAAGCACCAAGTTAACGCTTTGGCGACATCCAGACAAGAAGAAGTCCGTGGTGGTGAAGAAAAATGCGCGGGCGCTTTATACCCCGAATTCGGCCTGCGCACGACCGCGCAGCCTGTCGGCCGACACCCATACATACGACGTCTCCGAGGGGTAGTCTCTCGATTTAATTCTATGTTCTTCCTAGGCAATCATCCAAACAACATGGTTTGTGATGATTGGGTGGTCTCTCTGGCGGTTTTTTTGGTGGTTTTTTTGGTGGTTTTTTGGTGGTTTTTTGGTGGTTTTTTTGGTGGTTTTTTGGTGGCACACTGAGGTCTATGCCTGGTGTACCGGTGCTATATATGCTCGCAGCGCACAACTCTCACCCTCCACATGTCTGATCTCTCTTCCCAGTTATCGGCATTCAAAAACCGCATCAGAGCCGGGCCTTCGGTCGCCGTGCGCAGGGCCGTCACACCCAAGCCGGTGGTGGCACAGCCGCTGCAGGAGGGCGCCAAACGGACCCAGGAACTGGCGCAAGACGCTGCCGCCCAAGCAATCAAGCGCCAGCGCCAGGACGAGTTGGGCGGCTACGGCGGCTCCGGCGGCTCGCACTTGTCGACGCGGCTCCACTTGGCGGTGGAATACATCAAGCTGCAGGACGGCCCCGTTCCCATCGGCAAGGTCGAGGGCTACCTCTCGTTTGAAATCAGCAACACGTTGCTCCCGCTCCTCAAGGAGATCGACCGCATCCGCTACGACCCGGCCACGCACGCGTTGGAGTACATGTCGTTGCACAACATCCGCAGCTCCGAGGACCTCTTGAACTTTTTGCGGCTGCAGCCCACGTTCAAGGGCACGTCGGTCAAGGAGCTCAGCGACGGCTGGCTGGGGTGCATGGAGGCGGTGACGCAGCTCGAGGAGGAGGGCAAGATCATCATGTTGCGCAACAAAAAGGACAATGCGCCGCGGCTCGTGTGGGCCAACATGGGCGGAGAGATTGGCATCATCGACGACGAGTTTGTGGACCTGTGGAGCCGCATCCGCGTGC
The DNA here is from genome assembly GCA_008065175.1 of Metschnikowia caudata. NCBI lineage: Eukaryota > Fungi > Ascomycota > Pichiomycetes > Serinales > Metschnikowiaceae > Metschnikowia > Metschnikowia caudata. Next base: position 673,943 of record VATF01000002.1, read on the forward strand.
CGGACAGGGACCAGCTCTACCAGGTGTTGGTGGAGAACTCGTTGAAGCCGACGGGCGTGGACCCGCACGAGCTCAAGAAACGGCCGCAGGTGCAAGAGCGGAAGCAGAAGAAGGCCAGACGCGGAAAGATCACCAACACCCACATGAAGGGAATCTTGAAGGACTACTCGCAGCTTGTCTAGAGCCGGGGGTTCGTGGTCGTGCAGGTGGAAGGCTTTGCAGTCAGGCTGCCCGGGCGTTGGCGGGGAGCGCTTAGTCCGCGGGTTGCAGTGTCGTCTGCAATTTTGTGCGGCGCAACGTGAAGCGTTCTTTGTGGGCGCCAGGCGAAGCGTTCCGGTCCCGCGCCTCACGCAAACACGCCTTTGAGGCAGTCGCCCCACCGCCGACCGCCGTTCCTCCATTGCGCCGCGGTTTACACCACACCACTTCCATTTCTGCTGCTCACACTGCCATTGGCCGTGTACTTGTCGTTTGAGCGCACCGTTCCGTTTGCCATTTCACAACCTGCCACGCTCCTTGGTTTTTCCTTGGCTGGCTAAACATTGCATATAAAAAACATTCACGCTAACCGAGCCCAGGTAGCCGGTGGCCAGTAGTGCGCGCCACACAAAACCTCACAAGAAAAAATTACTCCCTACACCACCACAAAACAAATATGTCTGGTATGTCCACCATCCGTGCCGATACGCCACTTTTGAGTGGCTCAGGCGATCCCGCCGTGGTGATTTTCCCAGGCTGCGTTTTTGCGGGGACCCGGAACACATTTTGAAACGTTCTGGCTCGAATGAGCGACCACCAGACGCTCAAGTGGCCGTTTTCCGGCAAGAACACGCCAAAACCAACCGCAGCACACGGGACGGGGCCGTTTCAGCCGGCGCGGCGCCCGTTCCAGCCTGAAACCATACTAACCGCAGTCGATTTCAACACCGTCGCCACTGAGTTCTGCAACTTCTACTACCAACAGTTCGACTCGGACAGATCCCAATTGGGCAACTTGTACAGAGAGAGCTCCATGTTGACCTTCGAGAGCGCCCAGGTGCAGGGTGCCGGCAAGATTGTGGAGAAGTTGGTCAACTTGCCCTTCCAAAAGGTGTCCCACCGTGTCTCCACGTTGGACGCGCAACCCGGCTCTCCCAACGGCGACATCATCGTCATGGTGACCGGCGAGTTGTTGGTTGACGACGAGCAAAACGCCCAGAGATACTCGCAAGTGTTCCACTTGATCCCCGAGCAAAACTCGTACTACGTGTTCAACGACCTTTTCAGATTGAACTACTCTTAGACATGGAATAGACGGAACCAATCTGCACCGCTAGCCTGTAGTGCAAAAGTAAAACACACGTGGAACAAAACACACGTGGAACACACATAAAGCGAAACACACATAAAACGAAACACACATGAAACAAAACATGGCCGAAACAGCTCACGAAACACGCACGTGAAGACAGCAGCCGGCGCCGCTTTTGTTTCCGCAGCCCTCCAGATCCTACACATTCAACACTGCTTCTCAATCGCGTTCACTATACACGACACAATCACCGCCAATGCCCCCCGTCGTTCCCCTGAGACCAAAGAAATCTGAAACGCCCGCCGCCGAGCCCGCCACGCCTGAAACACCGGAAATCCCGTCCCGCCCGCTGGTACCGTCCAGGCCAAAGAAAAACAGACAGTCCTCGGCCACGTCCTTACTATCTCCAACGGACATTATCGATTCATATTCGAGAAGCGAGGAATGGGCGGAGGAGACGGGCTCGGAAGAATGCGTGGAAGAAAACAGAGCGGGAACGGATCCGACGCCGACTGGCGAGTTGGCGATTTTGAAAACGTCGACTGGTTTGGCAGAATCAGAGGGTTCGACCGAGGCGGTCTCGGCGATTTCGCAAACAGCAGCCCCAATTGAAGACGCAAGTGCTGGAGCCGAGAACTCGGAATTGAGCGAGGCGCAAGGTGTGGACTGTGCTATAGAAGAAGGCTTGGAGAGGGCGGCGCAGGAGAGCAACCAGGACGCGATCGACGCTTCCGGGGGAGTTTCCGACGTGGAATCAGACCCCGGGAAACTGCCCGAGGTGAAGACGGCTTCCGCAACGGAGCCAGAGTCCCCGAAAGTTTCCAAGGCGGCCCTCGAGACCGTTTCCAAGACGGGCTGTGCGTCCAGTGATCAGTTGTTTGCCAACCCAGACGAAAGCGAGTCTCAATTGGACACCACGAGACCAGCAGAAGAAGCCGAGGCGACGAAGCTCGATGCCCCGGATCTGCTCACCAAGTTGCAATCTTCTGAACGGCTGGACCTGTTGGAGGAGAAGCCGCGGGTGGAATCGCCCGTGATTCCGGGCAGACCCAAAAAACACACCCCCAACGAGGTCGCCGCGCCCGACGTCTCGGAGAAAAAGCAGAAGACAGACGCTTCGGTGGAACCCCTCCAGTCCCTGGAGCCCGAGTCTGCCACGACCGTGGAGACTGGCAAAGATGCAAGCGGGGAAGTCGCAGCGGAAACGGAAGCCAAGGACTTGCCCAAGCTGGCAATGCCCAAGCCCGTGATCCCAAAAAGGCCCGAAGCAAAGCTGGGCGCGTCCGATGCCGACATCCGCAAGGCGCCGCCGCCAAAACCAAAGAAGCTATCGTCAAAGATCGCAGCTTTCCAGCAAATGTTCAACCAAACTCCGCTCGAGCAGACGTCGAAGCCGGAGGTGAGCAGGAACAAGCTTTCGTCCAACCGCTCTGATTTCGCAGCCTCGTTGCAAAACATGGTAGGCCGCGGATTCCCGATGCCGGGAATGGCGAGTCCGGAGCTTCAGAGGAAAGAGGAGTCTGCCAAAGAACAAGAGGAGCCTGCGAAAGAGCCAACGCGCCGGGCCAAGGGGCCACGCGGGAAGCGTCTTCCGAAGCTGATTCAGGAGACAAAGGTGGAGGTGGAGCCTAGGTACAAGGTTTCGGTGGTGGACTTGTGGGAGGTAAGTCTTGAAGCTGCCGACAGCAACGCCAAGGGCGCCGGAAACGGCGAAATTGTTGACGTTGACGTTGTTGACGCTGACGCAGGTGACGCTGACGCTGATGATGCTGTGGATGATTGCGGCAATGTAACCGCTGTTGACGCTGACGCTGACGCTGACACTGACGCTGCCAGAAATTGTGGCAGTGTTAACACGGCGGAAGATGTCACCGATGTCACCGATGTCGCGAGAACGGAGACTGCCCATGAAGAGGCTGTCGAGAGCAAGCCACAGAATGAATCCGAAGAGGTTCAACAGGGAGACGTTGTCATTGAGTCGATAACTCCACTCGAACAAACCGAAGCGGTTGAGACATCGGAACAGAGCAAGGCAAACGAGTCAGTAGACCCTGTTCCCGAGCAAGAAGGTCTTGAAGCAGAACGGATTGTTGCGGAATCCACGCGGTTGATGGACTCAGAGGCCGACTTGAGGCCCGAAGCAACCGACACGTTGAAGACGGAGCACGACACGAGCGAGGCTCTGAATCTGGCCGGCGTGCAGTAACAGAAATCAACGGTCTTTGTACCGAGGAACGTATTTGTAGGGCGTGCTTCCGTCTTTCGAGGCCGAGTCGTGGAGGCGCTCCCTTTTCTCCTTCGAGCTTGGCTCAGTGTTTGCAGAATCCTGTGGTGGCGCTCCGTCCTTTGCAGCGTCACGTTTCGGCTCCTCGCTTTTCAGGTCCTCGCCTTTCAGTTCCGCGCTTTTCAGGTCCTCGCTTTTCAAGTCCTCGCCCTTCAGTTTGTCGCTCTCCAGATCCACGCCCTTCGGTTTCTCGCTTTTCAGGACCTCGCTTTTCAGTTTGTCGCTCTCCAGATCCGCGCTTTCCAGCGCTGCCACCTCCCCGCCCCTCTCATCGCGCCCCAAGTCCGCTCTCAACTTCTGCACCTTCTCCTCAATGTCGGCCTCCGCCACCCCCGCGTCCTCCAACCGCTCGCGGAGCTCCATGCACTTCACCTCGACGCGCCGCTTGCGGTCGTGGTCGCGCACCTCGGCGCCCGCAACGAGACGGGCTTTTTGCACACGCGCACGCACTTCTCGACGCTGCTCCTCGGCCGCCTCGCGCTGCCTCTTCTCGCGGAAGCCCTCCGAGTGTTTGTTCGCCACGTTCCGCTGCACGTGGCCCGACGTGCCGGTTCCGCGCGGCGTCTGGAGCCCGATTCCGTTGTATGACATGGTGTGGTGCAATGTGTAGTTGATGATGCGCGGCGCGCACATGCACCCGCTCAGAAACCACCCCAGAGTGCAAAGTGGCCGCTTTTTTCGAGCCACAGAGTTTCCAACCGCCGGGTCGATATGGCACTCAAAAAAGTCCGCGCGCTTCCGTCGGACCCCGCCGCCAACGACCTCCTCAAGGTGGAGTACATCGACGTCAACTTGAACAACTCGCGGAAACTCATCAGCAACATCGTGGCCGCCACCACCGTCAGCCGCGGAACCACGGCCCACGCGGAGGCCACGGCGGAGGACATGCTCCGTTTGCGCAACGTGCGCCACGAGCTTCTGTGGGTGGACGAGCTCGTGCCGAGCGTGCCCGACGAGAGGGCGTAGCAGGTGTGATTTGTGGGCTCCGGCCCCTTGCACAAGAACCCCTGGCGGGTGTCGGCTGCTGCGCCGGAAGGAGGAACGGCCAGAATTGAGGGAAAATCAAAATGTGATACAGGATTGGCTGATTTGTAGAATTCGATGGAATGGGAAGCAGAACCAGACAAAGTGTGAAGGAGGACACAATGTGAAGAGAGCTGGACAGAGGTGACTAGAGTGGACAAGGGAAGTGAATGGGGCAACAGCGGGACTGGCATTGAGGCTTGTGACTGCAATGGACTTTAAGACTGGCATTGAGGCTTGTGACTGCAATGGACTTTAAGACTGGCATTGAGGCTTGTGACTGCAATGGACTTTAAGACTGGCATTGAGGCTTGTGACTGCAATGGACTTTAAGACTGGCATTGAGCTTTGTGACTGCAGTGGACTTTGTGACTGACATTGAGGTTTGTGATTGGGGTGGACTTTGTGACTGCAATGAATCTTTGAGTGGAATGAATTTTGGCTGCAATGGACTTTGTGACTCGCCACGAGCGGTTCAGAGGTCACAAGTCAACGATCGTCCTGGGCCCATTTGCAGATGGTACGCCCTCATTGGATTGAAAAAAGCGTCTTGACGAACGCACTCACAAACGTGCCATCGCTTTGTCACTGGCACAGCCGATACGATACGCGAAGCCGATTTTGGTAGGCGGAGTCGTTTCTGATCGGCATGGCTGCATTTCGTCTCGCTGCCAATCGAAAGCCTATGAGTTTGATGCCTTACACCGTTTTCTGGCATTTTTCCGACATTTATTCGGTCCTTTTGGCCATGGTGTACACCTACAGAATAGGGCATAAGAGCGTGCTTTAGGACAAGTAGTTTGTCCCATTCGAATCTGAAGAACAAAACCTTTTGGAAAGCGTGTTCTAATTCAGTTTATGATATGCTCACAAACAAGGTGATCGGGGTGTTCAGTAGCTTATTTATAAAAAAGAGACTGATTGGAAAGATACGACAGGTCTTGACGCCGCTTGAGGCTAGCGCTACTTACTTGTAATGTCTTAAAAGTCCGAAGAGTTAGGCAAAGAGTGGGCTTGTTTGGGATCTTGAAAGAACCAACACTCTCTTTTGCGAGTTTTCAACCCCGAAAAGTGCTGTAAATATGCAATATTCACGACTCGAGTGAATAACCCCTTGATAAACCACATGAAGGTTTCTCCTGATTGATAGATCGAGTCAAATCCGAGATATGAGGTAATTCATCCATCCTTCATATAGGTTGAAGCGATTTTGGGACACTCAGCCATTTGGTATGCGGGAATATCACAATCAGAAGTGCTATTTTCGGTCTACCGCCCTACCGAATTTGCGCTTTTCATTGTGCTAAAGGACTGGACTCATTTTCACTATGCTGATCTATCATAAACTCTATTTTGGTGTGGAGGTGGTGATCGTGAGACAGAATTCGACGAATCTTCAATGAATTACATCATAAAAAAAGATCTTTTGGGAGTCAAAAGGTCAACCATGTCGACCAAAGCCGCCTGAACAGAACAGTGTAAAAAGCAAAATCAAAGAGCGACATCTCAGTCCCTGAGGAGCATTCTACGTTCTTGCAAATTCCACTTCGCCCATTCCGTGATTTTGCAGCACATCGCGTAGCTGCAAATGTCCAATCTTCACAACGAAGATACATTTGGACTGTGCGAAGACAATGGAGTAGTTTTCAGAATTTTCCGACGACTCTGCAACGAGTTATGGTCCTTTTTAGTTGTTCTGCATATAATTTCAATCGATTTCGGTCATTTTGGCCATTTGGTATGCCAGGAGACCAGAATCAAAAGTGCTTTTTTCGGTCTGCCCACATACCAAAATCGCCAATTTCAAGTATGCTGCGATACCAGAATCGTGTTTTTCCAACACGCCAGCATATCAGAATTCCGAATTTTGTATGCTGGCATTTCATAAAGCTGGCATACCGAAATTGGGTTTCTATTATACTGGCATACCAAAAAAGTTTTTCGAACGACACAGTCCCCCCGTCATCAGGATTTCCCGGTTTTGGGGGTCTAAATGGGCCCCCAAAACCGGGACAAAGTCCCAATCGCCGCCAGTCGTATCAACTCTGGCAGCGTTATTTACTTCCCAGTACCCAGATCTGTCAAGTTAGTAGAAAAACTCTTTGCCCCAGTACCCAAACAGTGTAAAGTCACCAATGCGACACTTGGAATTTTCCCCAGTCCCAAAAATGACAGGTTGATGAGGCCTGCCACTTGATAAATCCCCCAGCTCCCATGTGTTTGTAAGTGTGTTGACCCAGCTCACAAATAGTATCAGTTATTCGATTTTAATTGTTGTGTTTGTTCCCCCAGTACCCATCTGTCAGGTGCGTTAAGTCTGACAGTACAAAAAAATCCCCCAGTTCCCATTTCTCGTCAGGTGCCCAATCTGACAATACGAAGTTCCCCCAGTACCCACTCTGTCAGGTGCCCAATCTGACAGTAACAATCCCCCAGTCCCACAAAGTTGCCGATTAAACAACATGATCTCGAGATTCACATTGCTGCCAGTTTGATCAAGACCAACAGGAATGTTTCACTCGAGTATCAGTCTCTGTCAGGTCCCCAGTCTGACAGATTTTGCTGTTTCACAAACAAATCATGTGCTTTGACTCTGATAGTTTTTGTGTATCCCCCAGTTCCCTTATTTGCCAGGTTGCCAATCTGGCAAATTAAATTGCCCCAGTTCCCATAGCTGTCAGGTCGCCAATCTTACAACGTTGATAACTCGTCGAGGCCCCAAAAAGTGCCCGGCTGGTCGAGCCCAACACAGATTGTTTTCTCGATAAGTCATCTCTGTCAGGTTACCAGTCTGACAAACGTCCCCCAGTTCCCAAATTTGCTAAGTTGTCGAGTGCAGCTATGATATATCTTCAACAGTAGCTAGGCCGATGACGCCGAAGTCTTTCCCCCAGTACCCCTTCAAAACATAGTGTCAAGCTGAAAGTTGCCTTTTTTGCCTCCACGTTTTTGTGTTGTGGCTGTCTGATGAAGAAAAGTGAGGTCTTTGTGAGGATGCGAGTGAAGAAAAGTTTGGGTGCAAAAGCTGCAGACGCAAGGCACGCCGCGCTCCATGCACGATCACAGTTTGACACATGACGCAAACACAAAACGCTTTGATGCGTTGCGTCTGCGGGGTCCTTGCGTCTGCGGCTTGTTAAATCGTACATGTCAAGGTTTGTCCCATCAAAGGCTCGTCGGGTTATCTGGCACGATCTTGACCTTCAGTCGAGACATTTAAGATCTCTGAGTAAGCTTACGATTTACAGATTTCAGAATTTTCCCTCGCGAATCCACGGCTTTACATGGGCAAGACGCTGTGCATGCAATGGTTAGCTTAGCTGTAATTGGTAAGTCAGATATTCACAGACACTCGGAAACTGATAGTATGGTATTTCTTAGGATGCTATCTTGGCATCCACCTTACTCTATCTAGCTCACGATGCTGGTGAAACGTCCGTGGATACTTGACTTTTTCGATGTAGACTGTTACAAATACTGAAAATTGAGGTGTGATGGCATTTGCCGAGTTTATGAACTTCTTAGAAAATGTTAGGAGACCCGAAAAGCTCACCGCCAATTTCGGTTTGAGTGAGATTTGTGGTTCGCCACACTCGCTTAGCCACAATTCTTATGTAAAACTGAACTCAAATCCGGCTAGTGAAGCCATTTCGTGCGCAGCCACTTAAGCCCAATCTACATCTTTTGAATCTTTTGCCTTATACTTTGCTGGATGCTGATCCCGTTGCTGACTTTAAATGACAACTGAGTGAAAAGAACTCGGATCTGTTTTCGCCCGTGAGCGCATTGTCAATTTTGTCGCATTGTGGTACATTCCAGGGTTTTTACAGATACACTCCCGAATATGCTGAAAAACTTTTTATTGAAGCCATTCGAATTCTTTTCACACCTGCTTACTAAATCAGAGTGGAAAATCACGGGAGACACAATTACCAGTGATTTCTCAGCCGAGATATTTTGTGGTAATGATATTTGCAGCCGTTACCTCTCATTGTGTTGATACCAGCGTTTTTATCAGGGCTACGAGAACCGACTTGAGCTGTCGTTTGTTCATATGTTCAGCTTTGCCCTGAACTCTGAAGAAGTGTGAAAGCCAGCATCATGCTTACCATATTTCGTATTCTGTCGCCCAAAGTCTTGCCACATTTCAATGCAACATCAGAGGTTACATTTTGATCGCACGAACAATTCCAGAATTTAGTCCAGTAGACAAATCACGTATCACTATGCTTACATCCTAGGATTTCAAGTCAATGGGCGCCCTTTTCAAGGCGTTCGTGTCGCACAAGGTCATTGTACTGCGCATGTATATTTGCAATAGGTCGAGGTATTTCAATTTCGCGTATGTTTCCACATGGTTGCAAAACGCTAGCATGTCTCAAATTCCATCTTTATGGTATACGGACCTTTTTCGGAGTTAAGCATTGCATATGTAACATATCTGATATACCGGCCGCTTCGAAGCGACGCAATGCATATGTATGATCTCTGTTATGCTGTCATTTATGCTTTATTCTGTATGGACGACTTCAAATCCGTTGCTAGGTAACGCACAATTTCTGGTAGCCCGGAAGATTGCAAAAACACGAATGTGATTTTGCAATTCCAGCGTATCGTGTTCAGTGTCATTTCTGACACAACAGCACACATTCTTTTACGTGTTCTACTATAAGGGCTGTCGCTTCTATGAAGGCGCACAAAAGAATTGATATGCTTTCATCCTTCATCCCAGTCACTTACATTGATTTGCTATGGGGATCAGCATGCTGATCTTTCAATGGCGACAGTGGTCATCTTCAGTCTTCATCATCGGAGATTATAAAGTCCATGGCAATGGTTTCCGGAGCCTGGTATTTCCCGGCCTCGATGTCATCGTCTTCCATCACGGAATCGGCACCCGAGTTGTGTTTCACCACGATGAAGCCGCAGGCTATGATGATCAACAGCCCCAACAAACTCAAAAGCCCCGGGAGATGGCCGAAGAACACAAGGTCCCACACCAAGGCAAAGACGATGTTCAAGTAGATCATGAGCGCCGATTTCCCGGCTTTTTCCCGCTGGAGCCCCGCTGCCAAGCAGAATTGCATGAAAAACCCTGAAACGCCAATGAGAAACATGAGAAACCACTGCTTGAAAGTCGACGGAATCTGGAATGACATCAGCGGAAGCACCATGGTTGTCACAAAGCATACTATGCACGTGGATAACGCAAAGTAGCTCACGGAAATCAACGGGTGACAGCTTTTTCCGATTTTGCGGAGAATCACGTACACCATGGAAGCCGCACAGACACCTATGAGGCCCATGACCGTGGCGGCCACGCGCAAGCTACTGGAGGAGGACTCGCCGGACTCCTTGTCGCCGGGAAGCTCCTTTCGCACCTCCTCTCCAAACAAGAAGTCTGGTTTCGCCACGAGCAAAATGCCCCCCAAGGACACGACCGAGCACACGGCCTCCACCCACGAGTAGCGCTCGCCCAATGCTATCCAGGCAAAGAACGCAGTCACCATGGGCACGAGGAATGTGATGGAGGTGGCGTCGGAAATGCTCAAGTACTGGAGCGAGTAGTAAAGGCCGAAAACGCCAAAGAAGCCGACGAACCCGCGCAGCAAGAGGAGGAGCCGCTGGTCCCGGGGGCCAAAGGGCGCGTCGGCGACGTTGCGGAACGTCACCATGTACAACACACAGCCCAAGTAGGTCAAGAACATGCGGGCAAAGAGGATCTGGATCGGATGAAGCGGCTGCTCAAAGTCCTTGTCGAACTCTAGGAGCTTGCACGTGAGGATCATGATGGAGTTGAGAAACTGGGACATGACGAGAAGCGAGATGCCGGCGTTCGGAAGGATCACATTGTCGTAGAATTGGCGGGCTCTGGGCGACTCTAGCGCGGAATACTGTAGCATGGTGTGCAATCTGAAGTGGAAGTTCGTGGGGGTGGAGTGGGCTGGGGATCAGATGTACATGCAGGCCCAGCAGTTGTGGCGTTTAGCGGCGAGGGAGTGGGAGTAGAGATGCGACGAGATGTGGTAGGGTGAGTAATGTGGAGGTCGCAATCGCGATAAGGTGGGGCGACAAAAATGGCGCCTACAGCAGATTGACAGGGACAGCAATTGGGGCCGAAGTGATTTTTGAGTGATTTTCTGTGAGACCACCGGGTGAATTTCGGAGGGTTTTGGGCTGGCTGGGCAGGGTGTTCTACTTTTTCAGGCGGAACGGCGACTTGGCATCGGAGAAATGTCGGGTGAGAGCAAATGCGCTAAATTTGGGAGGTTCTGTGGGGGAGAATACGGAAAGAAGAAATGGTGAGACAGATGTTGACGTGGCGGCGGGAAGACGAGAAGGCAGCACCATGTCTTGCGAAATTCCGGGTTTCTGATGGGCTTTTGCTGCAATCTTTTTGAGCTCGCTACAAGTGGTACATTAGATCATGTGGAGTGATCCGAGAACAAGTGAGATTCATAGTAATCGAGAATAGGAGAGATTGCGGAGTCTCGGCCGTATGCTGATTGTTTGTATTAGCGACCTACGACCGTGCCGTGCCACTCGGCTCAAATGCTACCAACTGTTTTCGAAAATCACCATAACGACCCATCGTCATCGCGTACCCTGGCAGCCGGGAAGAACGGATACCGAGAGAATCGCAGATCATCAAATCACCCAAATGGAAAGTTCTTGATCCACATCCGACAAAAAGTGCCTTCCCACACTCCCGAGTCCAACCTTTAGTTGCCCTCTGGCCACATCCTTTGGAGCGCAAATCAAAGATCCCCAACTCATCGCAAGCACCGAGGTCTCATTGTCAACTTTAGGCGAGACGCAAAGTGCCCGCGGCTCGTCAGGGCCAAAAAGCGCCGAAACAACGAAACGCCGAAACAGAAAAAAGCGCCAGAAAGTTTCCGAACCGCAGAATCCGGGCGGGCCTAGCAGCCGGGACTGGCGAAAAAAACCCTGCCCCGGCCGGTTCTTTGCAACTTCGGCTCGGGCCAGACTTGCCGTTTAGCAACCGCGCCCCGATTAGCAACCGCACCCAGCCGTGCCACGCTTAGTAATAAAAAGCATATAAAAGGCCGCCCGGACCCCGAATTTCGAGGAAAACCACAAAACCCCGCCCTTCCCGCCGACCCATTCTGCGCCCGCACCGCCTCCCCGCCGTCTGTCTCCTTTTTTTCTTCTTCCACAACCCACATCGCATCAACCATGGGCTACCCAGACCCGCTCCTCGTTGCCTCGAGAAAACTCACCGAAAACGTCGTTGTCTCCTGCAGCGGCTTCACGCGGTTCGACCGGGTCAACTTCGGCGCCCGCATGGCGCTCTTCAACTGCAAGGACTCCGTCGTGGTGTGGTCCGCCCTTCCCTTCAACGAAGAGGTTTCCGGCGCCTTGGAGCTCCTCACGGGGTCCACGTCGTACAAAGTGTCCCACCTCATCATCCCCGACATGGAGCACACCATGGCGGCGGTCTCGTTCAAGGAGCGGTTCCCGCAGATGAAGATCATCGCCATGGAAGGCGTGCACTTGGGCACCAAGGCGCCGATCGACTACACCGTGACGGCCGCGCACGCCAACAAGCTCATCGACCACACCGTGCTCAAGGAGTTGGGCGTCACGGAGCCGGAGATCCTCGACAACTTTGAGTTTGCCTACGTTCCGTCGCACGCCAACAAGGAGCTCGTCACGTACCACAAGCCGTCCAAAACCGTGCTCGAGGCGGACTTGCTCTTCAACTTGCGCGCCGACGAGCCCATGGAGCAGTTCTCCACGGAAACCGGCTTTGCGCCGGGCTACTTTCCGTTCTCGGGCTGGTCGTACCTCGCGCGCTTCATGAACGCCGACAGCGCCATTGGCCGCTTCTTCTTCCGCACAATCGGCAGTCCCAAGAACGCCGTGGGCAGTCTCCGGGCCATTGACGCGTGGGACTTTGACCGCTTGGTCATGTGCCACGGCAACATCATCGAGACGGGCGGAAAGAGCGCCTTCAGAACGGTCTTTGGAAAGTACTACCGGCAAGAGTGAAGCCGGCTTGTTCCGCGCCTGTAAATAGCAGCCAATGCCGCCCCGCCAACCGTGTTCCTTGCCCCTCCTCACCCTTGCATTGTAGTGCGTGCTTGTGCGCAAAGCGCGACGTCAGATCTGCGCGCACCCCGCATTCTGCGCGGACAATTACAAGATCTACACCTCTCAACACTTGCTCATGACACGCGACCAGCAAGCACCCGGCTCCGTCGCTGAGATCTCGGCCGCCTTGCTCTCCAGCGCCGTGTATTCGCGCTACGCCGAACTCTCGCACGCCCACTTGGAGAAAAACCCGCGTTGTGCCGCCATCACAGAACACATCAAGCCGCTTTTGACCGGCAGCGTGCTCCGCGGCGACGGCAAGATCGGGTTGCGCACAGACACGTTTTTCGTCGTGGACGACCGCTTCTTGCAGGAGTTCCGTGACATCGACGTGCAGCCGGACGACAACAACACCAGCTACACGTTCATGCACTTGGGCCACCAGCTCTCGGGCCACCCCAAGATCGTGCACGGCGGGCTTCTAGCCACCATCTTGGACGAGACCACGTGCCGGTTGGGGTTCCAGAACTGCGCCGCCAAGAAGGGCGTCACGGCCAACTTGAACCTCCACTACCACAAACCGTGCCCCACCGATTCGTACGTGTTGGTGCGCTGCCGGGTCACGAAGAAGGAGCGGCGCAAGTGCTGGGTGCGCGGCGAGGTGTTTGCCGTGGACTTGGACGCGGGCCCCGGCGCCGTGGAGCGCGACGACAACTTGTTGACCAGCTGCGAATGCTTGATCATCGAGCCGCGGCCAGCGTGACGCACACTCGTGAGTAGATATTTATTGAACCGGCCTTTTTCTCTGTTGTGCGAGCCCTAGCCTCACGCCTTGTCTGTTCCTCTGGCCTTGTTCTGGCCAATCTCCATTTTTGCGCTTTTGGCACCAAACTGGATGGCTCGCTTGGCCTCCTTGGAAGCCATCTCCAAGCCCAACAGCACCGCCAACTGCCGCAACACGTGCTTGCGGTCCACCCGCATGGCCCTTTTCTCGCCCTTTTTCGTCTTTTGCGTGGCCCACCAAAACTTGACCTTGTGGTGCGGCTCGGTTTCCGACGCCGCACGGATGAACTCCTGGTCGAGGTACGGGTACCGGAGCTCCTTGCCCCAGCTGCTCGTGGCGCGGTCGTCTCTGCCCAAATTGCGCTCGTAAATGACGGAGATGTCGTGGGCCAACGATGCGCGGAGCTCGGCGTATGCGGCCGCCACTTGCGCCTCCAGCGACGCTTCCGTGAGCCCGTTGAAGATGTTTTCGTGGCGGGAGTAGCCGCCGAAAAGCTCGTCCGCCCCCAACCCCGAAAACAACACTTTGGCCGGGGACGTGTAGCCCGGGGTCTTTTGCACCAAGGATTCCTTTTGGGCCTGGAACTCGGCCCAGGAGCAGGCCAGAGTGCCCGGAAACTCCACCGCCTCGCAGTCCTGCGCCCGGCACGCAAAGTAGAAGGCAATCGCAATGGACAAGTCCATCTCAGTGGAGCACGGCGCGATCAAATCGAGCACGCGCTGCCGGTGGGCGAGCCACTGTTTGTAGCTGACGTCGATCTGCACCAAGCGGAACTTCACGCACGTGCCGCTGAAGACGCTGCAGAGCTCGACCCACGACTGCTCGCTCAACTGCCGGTCGGGCGACGCGCCGGCCGCGAGGCCCGTCCGCGGGTTTTCAAAACCCACCGTGAGCAAGTCGATGACGGCGCTTTTCTCCATTTGGACGTAGTTGTTGGCGAGCACGGCGGCGAGCACGGAGCAGTCGAGGCCGCCGCTGAAGAGGATGCCGAGCTCCACGTCGTCGCGGGCCCGGTGTAGCGGCTGGATGGTGGTTTGTCTGGCCAAGCACGACTTCTGCAAAACCGAGCCGAGCACGGCGACCCGCCGCTCCAACGAGCAGCTGGCCGGGCGAGAGTCCGCGTGCAGCGGCAGCTCCACCAGGTCCGCGGCGCACAGCTGCAAAGCCACCACGTCCATGGCGTACAGCTGCAAATCCACAATGTACGCGGTGTTGCCCTTGCACTCCACCAGGTCCGGCGCGAGCGCAACCGACAGCACGATCAAGCTGCCGGCGTCCAACCGGTAGAGCAACGAGCGCTTGCCGACCGCGTCCTTGGCAAAGTAGACGGTGTGTTCCGCCACGTCGGCGACGACTATTGCGAACTCGCCCGACAACGACGAAAGCGCCGACAACACCGCCGCGCGGCGGCTGCCGGCGGCAAGCGCGCCGCGGAGCTTTTCCGCGACGTAGGCGGTGTCGCTGCCGCCCCCGCAGTCCGCGTTGTAGAGCTCGCCGTTGAACTGCACCACCATTTGCAGCGAGCACACCGGCTGTGGGGTGAATGGCTGTCGGAGCGACAACACCGAGGAGAAGGCCAAGATGTGGCTGGCGCCCATTGCAAAGCCCACCGCCCGCGCGTGGTCCGGGCCGCGGGCCAAGATGCGGGCCATGGCGTGCTCGGTGTGTGCCGTTAGCAGATGTGGAATTTCGGAGGCCCGGGAAAGGTCTGCGATGTGCGCCTCGACGGAGGCGGCCTGCTCGCGCTGCTTGCTGTTGCGGAGACGCACGAGCCGGTCCTGGAGCGCCCGGAGCGCCTCGAGGTTGTGCAATTTGCGGTGGTCGGACGCCGTGAGCTGGCACGAATCGTGGAGCTCATCGCACACTACGCGGGCGATTTCGGGCGCCGACAAGGTCGCCAGCCACGCGTTTGCGCCGGGGAAAAGAGCGGCGGGCGATGCGGGCGGGAGCCATTTGGGCGGGGCCGTTTTTTCGCGGGCGGCGACGAAGCAGATGCCACACATGACGCTGGAGTGGAGTTACGCACTGGCCACTGATGCTCACCAAATCCACAAGTCCGCAAATCCACAAGTCCGCAAGTCCGCAAGTCCACAAGTCCACAAGTCCGCAAATCCACAAACCTTCAACAAATCCCCAAACCACACCAACCAACCCTACGGAAAATCACACTGCGCAGATTCGATCCAGACTCCAAACCCTCGCCGACAGCAATCTGCACCCACCACCCACAGCCCAGCTGCACAAGAGCCCCGCAAATACGCCCGAAGCCACAACCCTGAGTCAAAAGCAGACGCCATGTTGAGACGCCCCGCCACCACCATCAAGTTGACGCCCGACGACATCACCGAGTACGACAACTACACGCAGCTGAAAGCGCCGGCGTTCAAGGCGCAGGAGCCGCTGGACAGCTTCAAGGAGCCGCCGTCGAAAAACGACCGCTTGGGCGTGCCCGGCAAGCGCTGAGGCAGCGCGTACATAGCACTCACCGGACCCGTTCCCCCCGCCTCTTCTCCTTCTCTCTGGACATGCCTATTCTCTATTTTACACTACTTCCGGTTCAATGACTCTCTCTGGAACCAGCTCTCCTTGCTGGCGACTATGCTGTGCTCGGCCTTGGGCACGCGCCTGCCGTCGTCGTCGCCGGCACTCACCTGCACGTACACGGGCCCCATGTTGACCGCCTGCCGGCGCATCTCCTTGAGCTGGCGCAACTTGTCGAGCTTCTGCTTCTTGCGCAACGCCTCCTGCTGCTTCTCAAAGTGCTCGCTGCGCAAGTGCGTGCCGCCCACGGCGTCCTCGTCGTCGGACTCGAGCAAGATCTCGGGCAACCGTTCGGGTAGCTGCTCCATGGCGCTCAACTGCTGCACCTTGGCCTGCACCTTCTGCTTCTTGAGCTGCTGCTGCTCCTTGAGCTGCGCGTCCCGCTGCTTGCGCCTCTCGCGCTCCTGCCGGCGGGCCTCCTGCTTCAACTTCTCCTGCTCACGGCGCTGTTTCATCGACTGGCTCTTGGCCTGTGAGATGGACTCCTCCTCGGGGGCGGCGTCGGAGTCGGAGTCGGACCCGGACTCGTCCTCGGAACCAGGCCTGCTGTCGCTGGGCGAGTCGCCGTCCGGGGTGGGTTCCCGGGTCTCGATGGCCACCACGTCCGCGTCGGCCGGGATCTCGCCGTCGTCGGAGAACTTGATTTTTTTGGGCGCCGCGGCCGTGCTCTTGCCGCTTCTCGTCCGTGCCATTTTTTTTTTCCGGGCGTGTGTGGGGTGGTGGGTGCTGCAGAAGTTGGCGTAGCGCAGCCGATTTTCACTCATCGCAAGTGGCGGGCGTGCGGCGCCCAAATCGCGACTGGGTGGCGCTACTGCTCGAGCACGCACGAGTTGACGCCGTACTGCCGCCACTTGCGCCGCAGCGGGTCGTGGTCGATTTTTTCCACGTACCCCCGCGCGTGCAACATTCGCGCCGTCTCCGGGCTGAGCGCCGCGCCGTGCACCACGAGCCGGCCGACGCGCAATTCCGGCTCGCGCGCCGCGCCGTGCAACAAGTTCACGAGCCCGACGCCGTCCACCTGCGGGCAGAACGAGAGGTCCAAGAGGTCCAAGCGGCGCACGCCCGCGGCCAAGAGGTCGCGGCGCAAGAGGCGCATGGACGTGTTGTCCAAGTCGAGCTCGGGCACGAGAAGCCGCGCGGGCCGCACCGCCGCGAGTAGCTGCGAAAAGTGCACCACGCGGTCGGTGGCGATGCGGTCCGTCGGGAAAAAAACGCCGCTGGCGTGGCCGATGTTGAGCGACGCGAGCGCCGGGCAGTTTTGCACGAGCTGCACCAAGCCGGCGCCCGAGACGCCGCACCCGTAGAGGTCGAGGTGCGCGAGGTTGCGGAGCCAGGGCATCGGCTGCGGCGGCGGGTCCGCGATGCCGGCGGCGCGCTCGCGGAAGGTGAGCGCCTCGAGGCCGCGGCGCGGCTGCGACGCGCCGAGCGCGGCCAAGAAGCGCGGCAACGGCAACGCCGCGTTGTTCTCAAAGTGCACGCGCCGGAGGTGCGGCTGGTGGCGGAGGAAGTCCAACGGCACGTCGGTGAAGTCGTAGCCCGTGACGCTCAACTCCGCCAACACGGGCGTGCGGAGCGTCGCGAACGGCATCCGGGCGTCGTACGTGCGCCGGCCGGGCGCCGCGGGCTGGTGCTCGCGCGTCAACCGCGGGTGGTTGGTGACGGTGAGCTTTTGCAACCGCGGCGCGGTGCGGGCGGCGGTGTTGGCCACAAACGCCTGGTACTTGGCGGAGTGCGCCGGCACGAGCAGCTGGTGGGCGCCCGCAAGCACGCAGTCCACAATGACTAGCTCCAAGGCCTCGAGGCCCGGGAACATCTCCCACACGAGGTTTTCGTGGGAGAGCGACGAGTTGAGCCCGAGCCGGAGCACGCGCACCGGGCGGAGCGCGGCAAAGTCCCACCCGCACCGGTCCGCGTGCTGGAGCAAGCGCTCCACGGGCAAGTCGCGGTTCACCACGTGGAGCTGGCGGAGCTGGAGCGACGCGTCCGTGAGCACGCTCTCCAAAATGCGGCCCAAGTGCGCCGCGTTGAGCGTGGACCCGACGCCGACAAAGCCCACGGGGCCCGGCGCAAACACGCGCTTCATGAGCCGCAAGCCCTGGAAGTACTCGGGCGCCGTGATCTTGCGCTTGACGGCGAAACGCCCGGCGTAGAGCCCGCGGAGCCCGGTGAGCACGTCGTACCACTCGCGGCACACCAAGTGGGCGCGCAACACGGCGGAAAACGGCGCGAAGCGGAACACGTTCTCGACGACCTCGCCCGGGAGCCGCCGCACAAAGTCGGCGGCGTTGCTGGCGGCGGCGTTGCGCGCCGGGGCGGCCCGCTGCACCGGGAGCATCGCGTCGAGGCGCGCCTGGAGCCCCGCGGGCCGCTTCCTGGCTTTTGCCGGCGCCCGCTCGCGTCCCGCCGCCGGCGTTTCCGCCGCCAACGCCGCGCCCAACTCGTCGTGCCGGGCCCGGAGCTGGCCCACGAGCTTGCCCGGAACGGCGGCGTTCCCGCCCGCAACGGCGCGCTCGATCACGGCGAGCCCCTTGCCGTACACGCCGTGCGCGTCTCGGCGGCGCCCGGCGCCCGCCAAGAGCTTGCCCAACCGCAAGTACCCTCTGCAGCTGAGCGGGTCCACGCGGACCATCAACTCGGCGTCCTTCACGGCCAGCGCAAAATCGCGCGTCTTCTCGTACGCGGCCGCGCGCAGGTCCAACGCCACCACGAGCTTCGGGTGGCACACGGCGCCTGTCGCCGGCGGGTCGAGGTTGTAGTATCGCCGGATCTTGCCAATGTGCGGCTCGCTGTACGCCTGGAGCCGCAGGATCACCTGCGAGAAGAGCTGGATGCTCTGCGAGTAGTTGCGTGCCCGGAAGTTGCTGGCGGCCACGCTGAGCTGGTTGGCGGTGATTTCCTCCTCTAGTTCCATGGAGTGTGGATGGCGGCGGGGCCCGGCGATGAGCTTAGGGTGAAAATTTCGGCAGGCGGGCAATGGGCCGCTGGAGAGGAACCTACGCTACACGGCGGCAAAACGGCCGCGCACAGACCCGCGGGGGGCCTGCGTCCACTGGCCTCGCTGGCTTTTGCCGTTTCATTGACATGGTCGCATGCGCGCTCCATCACAATCAGCCACCACCTGTGGAGCGATTTGGAGCCGCACCTGCCTGCAAAAATCCCCACACAACTGGACCTGTCTAACAGAGCCTTCCTCTTGCTGTTTGAAAAGAATTTCCAGATTCTTCTCCAAGACCCACCGCTCCTTCCCAGAACCACTCAAAAGCACCCAAAAGCACCCAAAAGCTACCAGAAGCTCACAATTCCACTCAAAAGCACCCAATCCACTCCGCTCCATGGCCACGTTCCTATACTTGCTCGTGCTCAACGTGTTGATGGCACTCTCGGCCTTTGCCGCAGGGCTCTTTTCCCTCAAGGTGGCCGGCGCACTGGCCCACATGGCCAACATCTCCGCCGTCAGCACCGGCATCTTGGCCGGAACGGCGTTGGGAGTGGTGATTCCCGAGGGCGTGGAGGCTTTGGTCGGCGCCACGGAGACACTCCAAAAACTCGAGTCCGCCGGGCTCCCGCTCTCGTTTCTCGTCGGCGCCCCCACCTTGTTCGGCTTCGTTGCAATGTACGCAGTCGACAAGTCCATGGGCAGCAAGGCGCCCGCACAGGAACAAACATACCACGTTTCCCGCCCGAAACAGCTCCTTTTCTCGCTCAAAGACTCCATCCTCACAATCAGTCTCTTGGTGCACGCGCTGGTCGACGGACTCGCCCTCGGCGTGTCGTTTTTGCGCGAGGACGTGGCGTTCCAGCTCATTTTCTTCTTCATGATCATCATCCACAAGATCCCCACAGCGTTCAGTCTCGCGGTGATGCTCACAAAAGACAATTTGCCGCCCGACGTGTGCCAGTTCCACCTCCTTGCATTTGCCTTGGCCACGCCCGTCGCCTCCACCGTCACGTACTTGCTGCTTGTTCTCTTCAATATGCAGAGCGCATTTGTCTTGGGCTTGTTGCTTCTTCTAAGTGCCGGCACGTTCCTCTATAGCGTGATTCACGTGATGGCACGGTCTCTGTCCTCTCACGACTACACGCTGACGATTGCTTCGGTACAGCAGTTGCCAGAATTGCAAGAGACAACGCCGCGGACAGAGCTTGCCCTAACGGTGTTTGGCATGTTGCTTCCTCTTTTCTTTTCCCTCACAGGAGGGGACTAAACAAATCACTGCGTGGCAGGACGGTTACCTGTGGATGGTGTATCACTTTCCTTGACAAATGGATCACTCTCTCTGGCAGATCGGTCCGCTTTGTCGTCTTTTGCAGACTCCAGAGCGGTTGTGCCGGAGCTAGCGCCTGGCGACTGTTCCTCTGGCTCAGCCGGAAGAATGCCCTTGGGCTTGCATGGAGTTCGGGTCCAGGCGTGCTCATCGTATCTGCTTTTGCTGAACTGGCGCCTTAAATCCGGCGAGTGGAGACTCTTGAACGTTTTGTGATTCTCGTTATAGAAATCTTTAAGATTCTGCGACGAGTTGTTGCATGAGCTATTTTTCGAACTGATGGTTTTGATCGAGTCCTTGAGCATGTTGAGCCCAATCACTGAGCTGTTGGTGGAATTTGTTTTCGAGACCCGAGGAAGATATGCCTTTTCGCCAGCGTTCAGCGGCGACTGGTCCTTTGCCTCTTGCGCCAAGAGCTTGGCCGCAAAGTTTTCATAGTCAAAGGTGTAATGTATGGGCTGCTCGCGTTTTGGGCTTGTCCTGAAATTGATGCGTTGAGACGTAGCATCGGCCAGGCTGGGGTGCGTTTGGAAGTTTCCTGAACTGTGTGCCTTTTTGAGCCCTTCGGTAGAATACGAGTCTTCGTCCAAAAATGGATCGTCGTTTTGCGAAAGCGTGGACATGTCCACTGAGCTTTTGAGCGAGGGAATCAATGCGCTGCTGAGTGGAGCAGCCAAGTAAGAGTCTGTGTACTTCCGTTTTGGCATAAAACTTTCAGAAAGGGACGCTTTTTTCTTAAGAGTGTTGCCAGTCGAATTGTGGCGACGGATTTTCGGAAGCCTTTGCAGTAGAAGTTCGTCCTTTGGCTGCGAGTCGCTGTCACTGTTCATCACTGGCGAGCTGATGAGGTACGCATTGTTGAGCGCTCTGCTGGCAACAATGTCGCTCGGCGGCTTCGTAATAAGATTGTTAGAACGGGAAATGATGCGTCCTCGGAGAATCGAGATCTGCCTGTCAAGTTCAAACTCGATGCCGCAATGGTTCTTGATCATGCTGATTTTGGGCCACGCCGCTCGGGCGCCTTTCAAGATGAACTGCAACACAAAGTCCGAGTCTGGGTTGGAGAATAACGAAAGGTAGTCCTTGGGCCGCAAGTCGGGGAGAATGGTGATGTCGCCCGAGTATCGCTGCGTGAGCACAGAAATGAGCTTCAGCGTGAGGTTGCGTTGGATGTTGAGCTCGTGCATCACCTGCAAATAGTGCACCAACTCGCTCAGGATGAAGTCGTAGCAGCTGCTAACAATTCCGCGAAGCGTGGCGGCAAACTCGGCATCCATGTCACCGTCAAAGTCGCCCACGCACACTTTGAGCACGGGGCAGATGTGGGGGTTGACCTGCACGGCGATGATGTGGTCCACATTGAACATCTCCGACAAGGTTGTGATGGGAAGGTCTGCATCGACGGAACCATCAACAAACTTCGACGACTGGTCGTTATTCCACTCGCGCACGCTGCCCGTGACTGGGTTTTTCTCGTAGATGGAGTTGGACGCAAAAATGCCCGGAACAGAACACGAAGCGCACACTGCGGACCAAATGAGGCAGTGTGGCGCAGTGAGGTAGTTGAGTAGCCGTGTCTGCTCGTGCATCGATGCCGGCAGCACGGTGATGTTTAGGATCTTACCCGTGCGGTTGTATGCCTCTCGGAATGTCAAGTCGCCGACAAAGTCGTAGACGGTTTGCCGAACGCCGCCAATGTCGAACACGGTACCGTACTTGAGCAAGTGGGCCACAGGGGCCAAAAGCAGCTTGAGCGCGCCGTCGGTGGCGTCGTGGTCGGGCGAGCCGAAGAAGTTGAACGGCCGCTCCAAGATGGTCGCCAATAGGTTCTGCGTCTCCTCGTTGGTGTGCGTGCACAAAATGCTGGCAATGACGGAGCCCGCCGACGAGCCGTTGATGACGCGCGGAAGCAGGTTGTTTTCGAGGAGCGCAATGAGCACGCCGATGTGGGAAACACCGAATGTGGAGCCGCCAGAAAGAAGCAACGCCGTGCGGCCGATGGTCTGGCGCGTCTGGATGAGCATGCCCAAGAGATAGCGGTCGTCCAACACGCCGGCGCCGTGCGCAACCAAGTGCTCAAGCGCCGCCTGGCACTCGTCCACGTACTCCTCGATAATCTTCTTCGTGCCCACGTGTGAGTGGCGGTAGAGGCTGGCGTGGCCCATGTTGCCCACGTTGCGGGCGAACTTGGTGCGGACCAAATAGAGGAGCCGCCGGTGGTCGTTGGCGGCGCGTGCCTGGCGCAACGCGGCCGTGTTCTGCTGCAAAAGCTCGTGGTCGTAGTCGTTAGACGCCGGCTCTTCCTTCCAAGCGTTGTTCCCCGTGAGCTCATCAAGTTCCGTCGACGCCAGCCGCCACTGACTGTAGGTGACTGCGGTTTTCTGCCGCGCCCTGAGCTCGGCGATGCGCTGGGCGGCTAGGTCAGGGGCGGGTCCGAATCTGCTGAGAAGCGGGATGTGGCGGAGGTACGCGAACCACGGTTTTCTCGTTCGGGTTTGTGGCGGTGGCGGTTCGGGAAAAAGCGCCTCCATGATTTCCAGGTGGCCCGACATGGCGGGTATGGCGGGTACGGAAGAAAAGTAGTAGGCAGAAGTTGATATCTGGGGAAGCGCGCACATGACAGAAAAGGCGGAGTGGAGTGGGGAGGTTTGAAAGGAGAAATGCCAGGAAAGGGGTCTGAAATTTGGCTTTGAAATGATTGTGGCTTTGGAGGTTTGATTGAGGTGATGATTTTTGCTGGAAAGAGGGAGAAAGTGCATGAAGTAAGGTTGGGGAAGTGCGTCGCTAAGAAACCTGGGGAAGTGCGGAGTGGAGCGCAGTACAGAAAAAAAAGGATGGCCGACGCAGCCTAAAAAGAAAAGAGAAAAGAGGTGGAAATTTTGGGAGTGTTTTGGCCGGAGAGCCAGCCATTGGTTTAGGGACTAGTGGCAACTGCAGCAAGATCAAAAGAAAAAGGCTGCAAAATGGGAATTTAGCGAGCCCAGGTAAGGTTCTGTCCCAATTTAGAATGAATTGGAGAAGTTGACATTTTGCCATCTTCGTGTTTTTGGGCTAACAGGGCTAAACAGAGCTTATCGAGGGAAGAATATGGCACAGGCTCTGACCCACTTCTAGAGTTTCGCTCACTTTTTGGAACGCAGCTTTCCAAGTGCACCTAGCAATGTAAGTTGCGTGTTGATACTCCTGGCTGACCTTTGAGCAATGAAATAGGTAGAGGTTCTCTTCGGGAATGTTTTAGCGGGGCACCTTACGCATGACTTAGGTTGAAAAGTTGCCTTTCAAGATTAGTCAGTGAAGCATTATTTGTGGTGGCGCCATTCCAACACCGTCCACCGTCAAACCATCCGATACAGTGCAATTGCTGAAATCATGTTGTGGCTGCGTCTGGGAAAAAACGATGCCTCCACGATAATATCATCCTCCATTCTGGCACTGGAGGACACTATTGGAGCAAACACAACGACTTGACTCGAAAACTGGGAAGTTTGACAGATGTGTCAGTCTGGACAACAACCATGAAGAATGTAGCCATAATGAGAGCCGAAGAGCTCGTTGGAGGGCAAGTAGTTTGGCAATATTCCGATTGCGACCTCATTTGGCTTCCAAGCACCATCGAAGACTGTAGTCACTCTTGATAGTGGGTTGGCTGGTACCTCAGTTGAAGTCCAAAAATTTGGTTCTAGTCAAAATGACAGTAAAACCGACAAGAAGAACGAAACAATCAAGAAGCGCCAATTCAAATGATAATTTAATGACGATCAAGATGACGGTACGGAACGACAAGTTGCAACGACAGTTACCAATCGACAGTTCAGTACACAAACGAGAACGAAATTCTAATAAACTAACCAAACGACGATACAGAAGCAGTGATTCTTTATTCACAGTCCAAAATAACAATCGTGAATTGACAGTTACAAGCGGCAGTTCAAAATCGACAATTGAAGTGGAAAGTTGACGCTTCAAGCCGACAATATAAATGGACAGTTCAAAGGGTCTAAAGGGGATTTTGAAGCATACCTTAAAGGACACCATCGACTCAACAGACTGATACGCTGGTTGATCACGACAATGCAAAAGAAAACTCGACTCGACAGTTCAATACTCGGGTTCATCACCACAATCTAAAGCGACAGTTCAATATCCACAACCCATATCGCCATTTTGAATCAAACCCCGAAGAATAAGCAGAGCGACAAAGGACACGCCCAAAAGAGCAGCCAAAAAGAAATTCGGAAACTGAGGACTTAAGGACATTTCAAAAGACACTTCAACTCGACAGTCCAATACGCTCACTCATTGCGACAATCTAAACCGACAGCAGTCCACATCTCCATCAGAATACCAAGCACAACGCAATCGGCAGTTCACTCGAAAATCACACCAAAGCCAACATCAGCGCCAAAACCAGTCGCGATGCCTCGCCAAACCAAGCCCTCGAGGTGGCGAGCCGCAACAGCTCATCGCACCGCGCCAAGGGCAGACCACGGCACCACGCAATCCCGCTGCCCACCAACAACCCACTCACCAAACCCGTTTCTCTTCCTTTTTTCCTGCTCTCCAGATCTTTCCACAGACGCTCCAAACTTTTCGCCCAAATTTCACGGATGTGCTCGCCTCGCCGCCAACATCCACCGGGCTGCGCAGCTGCACCCGAGGCCGCACCCACCAGGCGCAACAGCAGACCCATGACCCGCCGCCAGACCCCACACCAGGGGTGACCAGCGAAACCAAAAAAACACCACAAAATAACGCGCTTCATGAACAAACCAGGTACCACGCAGAAAACCAGGAACTTAACGAAAGACAAACACAAAACAAAGCCACCAACAAACCAAAGGCCCGCCGCCATAAGTCGCCCCAGCACCGCCGCACCCACTTTTTCGCACCCGCACCGCATCTCGCACCCACCTCTCTCCGGCTGTTCCTTGCCGCCGGCCCCGCCACGTTGATTTCACGCTGCCCCCCGGCCCCCACCCTCCGCCGCCGCACGTCCTCCCGCCCCAGCCCGCCGCCCCGGCCCCGCACGCCGCCGCGCCCCAGCCCGCACGCCAAACCGCACGCCAAACCGCTCCTCCGCGGCGCCGGCCTCGCCGCCCCCAAACGCTTCTCGTCGCCCGCCGCCCACGCCCGCCACTTCGCGCGCTACATCGACGCCCACACCTGCTCGTCGCTCATGTTCGTCTTCACCACCATCTGCCACCGCACCAGCGACTGCAAGCACCCGTTGCTCATGCTCACCAACCGCGAGGGCAACCGCTACTTCTTCGGCAAGGTGCCCGAGGGCGCGCAGCGCACGCTCAACGAAAACGGCTTCCGCATGGGCCGCCTCCGCAGCATCTTCATGACCGGCACCGTGTCCGCGTGGGCCGAGCTCGGCGGCCTCCCGGGGCTCTTCCTCACCATCAGCGACGCCACCGCGCGCGGCATCGACGTCTACACAAACCTGGCGCCGCTCTTGTCCTACGCGGTGGCCACGTGGCGCTACTTCGTGTTCCGCAAGGGCTGCGGCCTCAACGTGGTGGACGCGGCCGACCAGCCGCTCATCGGCGACTCGTCCGCGCACTTCTTCCCCGTCACCATCGCGCCCGCGGGCGCGCCCGCGCCCGCGCCGGGGCTCGCCGCGGCCACCGCGCGCCAGCTCCGCAAGCTCACCGCGCTCATGTTCCCGCAGGACGCGCCGCCGGGCGCCGCGCCCGCGGACGCGCCGCGGCCCGACGCCGCCGACTCCGAGCTCCACACCCACGTGGCGCTCCCGCCGCCGGCGCCGCAGGACGTGCGCGGCCAGCACGCGCTCAGCTACGTGGTGCGCTTCTTGCCCGTGCGCGGCAAGTTCGACCCGGCCAAGGCCCGCGCGCTCGGCGTGCGCCCGGGGCTCGCCTACCGCCGCTTGACCGACGGCGAGCTGGTCACCAGCGACGCCGGCGCGCCCGTGCACCCGCACCAGGTCATGGACCCGCCCAAGCAGTTCTGCAAGGCGCTCGTGCTCGACATCCCGTCCGCCGCGTACTTGCACAACACGCTCGCCAGCGACGCGTGGTTCGACACGTCCGCCGCGCGCGGGCCCGAGCCCGTCGGCCTCGTGTACCACTTGTTGGGCGACGACGTCGACTTTGCGCTGCCCGCGTACGCGCGCTTCATCGCGCGCTTCCCGCCGCTGTGCAAGCACGTCATCAGCCACCCGGCCATCGCCGACGACACCTTGGTGTTCCGCACCGCCACCGCGCACCTCGTGCGCCTCAAGGCCGTGATGAACGCCAACTTCTCGCTCCCCGCGTTCGCGCCCCACACGCCGTTGCCCACCCACCACAAGTTGCAGTCGCTCCAGCAGTTCACCATCGACGCCGCCGGCGTGTCCGTCAACGAGGACGCGGTCTGCTCCGACACCTGGGACAGCTTGTGCGCCGCGGCGGTCGGCCCCGACGCGGCCCGCGCCGTGCTCGCGCACCCCGTGGTGTCGTTGGCGCCCGTGGCGGGCGCCGCCGCGTTGAAGGACCACGTGCAGATCGTGACGCTCGGCACGGGCTCCGCGTTGCCGTCCATCCACCGCAACGTGCTCTCCAACTTGTTGCGCATCCCGTACGTGGACGCGGCCACGGGCGCCGTGGCGTTCCACGGCGTGTTGCTCGACGGCGGCGAGAACACCTTGGGCTCCATGGTGCGCAACTACGGCCACCACCGCCGCGAGCAGTTGGCGCAGGTGCTCGGCGAGTTGTCGCTCATCTACTTGAGCCACCTCCACGCGGACCACCACTTGGGCATCGTGTCCGTGATCGTGGCGTGGTTCGACCACCACCGCGACAGCGCCAAGAAGCTCTACCTCGTGCTCCCGTGGCAGTACAACCACTTTTTGCGCGAGTGGCTCGCCCTCGAGGAGAAGACGTCGCACGTCGACTTGGCGCGCCTCGTGTACATCAGCTGCGAGGACTTCACGCGCAGCCCCGAGCCCGAGTGGCAGCAGATGTCGCTCGCCAGCTTCGAGGCCAAGTACGACGCCGGCCGGCTCCGCGACGCTGTGCCGCGCGTGCCGCCGCGCGCGCCGGCCGAAGAGTTGCAGCAGCAGCTCTTCCGCGAGCTCGGCATTCTGCACATGGCCACCGTGCGGGCCGTGCACTGCCACTGGGCGTACTGCGTGAGCATCACGTTCCGGCTCGGCGGCGACGAGTCGTTCAAGGTGTCGTTCTCGGGCGACACGCGGCCCAACGGCAAGTTCGTGGACATTGGCCTCAACAGCGACCTCTTGATCCACGAGGCGTCGCTAGAGAACGAGCTCATCGAGGAGGCCATTGCCAAGAAGCACACCACCGTGGCCGAGGCCGTGCGCATGTGCCAGTTGATGGACTGCCCCAAGTTGCTCTTGACGCACTTCAGCACGCGCTTCTCCGAGAAGCACAGCTTCATCGAGAGCGCGGACCAGTACCAGAAGATGGCCGACCACCTCAAGGCGTACCTCGGCAACTCCGTCAGCAACATCTTCGCCGTGACGCGCCCCACCGAGCGCGCGTTCGACGACATCGAGCTCTGCTACGCGTACGACATGATGACCGTGCGCTACCACGACTTTGGCTTTCAAAAGCCGCACTACGCCACCATCAACGCGCTTTCGGCGACCGACGACACCGACGCGCAGAGGCTCCGCGACGAGAAGGAGCAGCAAAAGAAGGCCGAGAAGCGCGAGGCCAAGCGCTTGCAGCGGCTCCTGGGTCGCAAGCGCAAGTTTGCCAACGACTCGCCTTAGTGTACATACAACGCAGGTTCGAGGCGGTCTCTTTCCGGCTTGTGACTTCCCGGCTCAACACCTCGGGAGGAGCCGCCGTCGCCAGCACACCGCGGATTTCCAATAGAAGTTAACTGCACGATAATTCTGGCAAAAGACGGTAGCGAATGGGGTGGGACATGAAGCGGAGATAAGAGAACCCCATGAAGCCGGACTAGAGGGGAGGACTCACTTCCAAGAACATCAACAGAATTTTGGACAGGTGGTCGTTTCATAGAGGTGATTTGAACGCATTGCCCACTTTCATCGGTCATTTCAGGTGCCGCTCTACAGCTTCGGAAACACAGATTCTTGTAATGTGTAACTTTTTCAACAACTTTGATGAAGAGAACACCGACAGAGGAAGTGGTGATTTGACAACGGTACCAGTCTTTTGTCGTATACTCGTGAGAAGTAGACTTTCAGATAGATTCATTGGCCTGGATGTCCACAATGACGCCGGCTCTGTACACCATTAAGTTGGTGGACAAAAAATCACTTGCTTCTTGAAGTCACGAAAGAAAATGTAACGAGAAATAGATTTGTACCACGCCTTGTTTTTGTGTCAATGTCCTCTTGTTTACTTTTTCATTCGGTCGGCATTGTTTTTGGTGCTTCTCATCTCCTTTCTCATTCCCTCCACTCAGTTTTTGGTGTTTCTCATCTTTCTCAAATCTTCTCCTCTCTGTTGATGTTTTTCATCTGTTTCACATTCCTTGTCGTTTTTTGTGTCTTTCTCTCTATTCCCTCCAATTCGCTTCCTTCTTCTGTTCCCTACTCTGCATCTGTATGTCTGTTGATCTGATTCTCAAATGTGCAATCTGCTGTACACGTCATTGATTCTGGTCTCTGATGTCTTTGAGAGCTTGTGTCCTCTGCTCTTCCTGTCTACTAGAAATTATGTTTCTTCGTGTCTTTCATCACTTTGATTTCAGTGTTCTCAATGTGCTTCATGTCTATATCAAGGCTTTGCAGATTTTCCTCAGGTCTTTCTCTTCTTCGTTCATGATATTTTCTTCGTGTGTATCCACGATTTCATGCATAAACGGCGAGAGGCCGATGAATGGGATGAGTTCTGAAAAGTGATTTTGCCAAGGCCAAAGAGCTGCCTGAGCATGAAGAAGTTTTTGTGAGGAAAGTTGCAATGAAGTAGCTCAAAACAAAGCAGCAGTTGAGTCCAAGCGAAATGCAAAAGCGAGTGGAGTCACGATGAGTTTGGGCAAACTCATTCAGACACACACTGTTTTCATGTCTTGCAATGTACCCTTCATCTCCTCATATTCAAATCTTCAAGGCTCCGATGTGCCTCATGCTTTCAGTCCTCATGATCTCAATCCTCGTGCTTTTCAGCTGCCTCATGCTTTTCCGTTTAATGCATTTCATTTGACCACGCTTCTGGTCTGCTTTGCACCTCGTGGACTCTGCCAACGTATACCATCATCTCTCCCAAATGTCACTGCAGTCTCATGCACTAATTTGCACCCAAGTCTACTCCACTGTCCATTCACGTCTCTTTCGTCCTGTGGCTTTAACTCTTTCCGTTTCCTTCTGGCCAGTTTCCAATCGTCACTCCTAAAAGAAAATCATTTTTCCCTGCTCCGTCACATCTTATCCACCTTCTCTATACTCTCCCATTCCTTCGATTTCCCCGCATTTCGCACCGCTGCGCGAAAAGTGCAAACCGCCAACTACTCCCCCACCACCCACGGGCATGGCGTACCCCATCGTGTTCCTCCCGTCGTGGATCCTCGAGTGCCTCCTCCAGCGCGTGCCCGCCCTCGCGCACTACACCAACGCGTGCCTCGCCAAGAACGCCATCGCGTACCGGGCGCCCGGCGACTTCACCATCGAGTGCACGCCGCTCGCGCGCATCGTCAGCATCTGCGCGGTGTCCGCGGCGGGCGAGGTGGTGGCCGTGGTCAACGACGCCACCCACACGTGCGTGGCGGTGTTCACGCGCGCGGCCGTGGTCGCCTTCGAGCAGACGTACGCGCAGCGGCTCACCTACGAAACCGTGCACCGGCTCGTGGTGCTCCGCCGCGCGGACGTGCACGCGATGGCGGCGCGCGACCGCGCGGACTTTGCGCGGGCTATGGCGGGCGCGGGCCGCGTGTTCGACGGGCGGGCGCTCGTGTACTTGCGCGTGCTGGAGGTGGAGTTCTTTCTGCGCGACGAGCAGCTGGTGCCCATTCTGGCCGACAGCGCGCTCCGGCCCGTGTACACGGACGCGGCGTACGTGGCGAGGTTCGGCTGCGCCGCGGCGCCGCCGCCTGCCGACGACGACCTGGACGGCTTTGTGTCCGACACCGATGCGGTGGGCCATGCGCCGTGCTCGCAGATGCTCCTCCACAGCGCCACGGGCTCCGGCGCCTGACCACCAGCACAGGACCCGCCCAGGCCTGGGCTCGGCTGCGCAAGGGGAGCGTTTTTGTTGCGGTGAGCACGGCCACTTTGGCGTTGCGCCGGGCATTGTGCTTGGCTTTATTGGCTGCAATCAAGCTAGGCCCCAGCGCAGTGTGACTTCACATGGAGGCAGCGCCAAGCGGGGCTTAGCGTTGGGCTTGAAGAGCTCAGCGCCAGATCTAGGAGTCGTTCCAGCGCCAGAGCTGTGCAACCCACGCTGGGCATTTTGCGCTCGAGGCTCACCATTAGGCCGAACTGTTCGTACACAGCAGTAGGCGAATCAAGCCCAGCGCCAGATCTGGGTGGCCCTGGCATTGCGCGGTCCACGTTTAGCACGAGATCAAGCAGCTGAAGAATTGCATTGAACTAGGCATGTTTTGCATTGGGTCCGAGAAAGGCTAAGCTTACAAGAGCGGAGATTCCGCCAAGACATTGAACCAGTCACCTCAAGCTGAGCATGGGTCCTGGCACTGCAACGCGGCATTGACCCTGTGCAGCTTGACCTTGGATCAATACGATTTGGCGCCAGATCGAACAACTTGACCTTGAATCAATACGATTTGGCACCAGATCGAACAATTACCCAGCACCAGCTCTGAGCACAGCGGTGGTTCGCACTGCGCCAAAGAGCAGAACACTCACAATCACTAAGTGGTTCAAGATTATCATTGGATACTGCCGCAAGCTAGCACCAGCAGGGTGGTTTGAGCAGCCCAAGCGTGGCCATGCAAAGCGACTGCAATTTCTTTCGCAATCCACGCTGATCATCGGATCTCAAGATCACGCATTAAAAAAAAAGCGAACAGCTGCAAATGGCAGGAGCTGCAAAAAAGAACATCGTCATGGCTGCAAAACCCTAGCTCACAAAGACTTTGACCCAAATGCAGGCTCGACCAGACCAAACGCCCGAACGAGAGCAAGAGATTAGATGAAGCACAAGTTAACTCAAGACTTTAGAAGGGTAGGTCAGATCAAGCTCAAGAGGTCATGCTCGACCAAGTAGAGGCGTTACATTGCACTTTCAGGCCACATTCTAGGAAACAAATTAAATAGAGGCAAAGTGGAAACACCGTAGAAATCCAGAGCCTAAGGCGTTATTTCTGGGCTGCTTGGATGCCGTGTGAGACTGCTCGGTGGAAACCAGTGCCGTGAACACAATTCGGTATATCCTCGGGCACGAGAACAGTCAAATAACTGAAGATTCCCAACTCAAAAAAAAAAACTTACCCTCGCTTCCGTCTGTAGCGGCCCAAATCCCTCGCTCCCCAGCATACACCAAACGCACCTCGCGGTCTCCTCCGTCTCATTACTATATACAGCTAACCGTGCTTTCTCGGTCTGTCGCGCACCTTCATCTTGTTCACGCGCTTGAACTTTCTCGTCTTGGCAAACTTCTTGAGGCCCCACATGGACTGCGACACCTTGTTGGACTTGGACTTACCACGGCCTCCTCCGTGCGGATGGTCAAAGGCGTTCATGGCCACACCACGCACCTGGGGCCGGAAACCGCGGTGGCGACTGCGGCCGGCCTTGCCCCAGTCGATCGCCTGGTGCTCGCGGTTGGACACCGTGCCCAACGTGGCGTGGCACGACTCGTGGATGTAGCGGTGCTCGCCGGAGCTCAAGCGCACAATGACCTTCTTCTGGTCCGGGTGCTTGGACAACAAGCGCGCAAAGGTGCCCGCGGCGCGCACGAGCTGGCCGCGCCCGTTGAGGCGCAAGCCGATGTTGTGCACGATGGAGCCGACCGGGAGCATCTTCAAGGGCAAGCAGTTGCCGCGCTGCATGATGCGCGAGTTCAAGAGCGCCTCGTCCACCTCGCCGCCGTTGGTCTCGGCCATCTCCTGCATGAAGTCCGCGGGCAAGCCCTGGCGGAACAGCTCCACCACGTCGCCGCTGCGCAACCCGGACGCGGCCAAGATGTAGCTCAAGTTGCCCGTCTCGTTGTGCTGGAGCAACGCAATGTGGCCCGAGCGGTTCGGGTCGTACTCGATGCGCACCACCGTCTGCTTGCCGCCCTCGAGCCGGTGCAGGTCCACCAACCGCACGCGCCGCTTGTGGCCGCCTCCGCGTCCGCGGATCGTGATCTTGCCCGTGTTGTTGCGGCCCGCGGTCTGCTTCTTGGGCACCGTCAACTCGCGGATGGGTCTTCCCTTGTGGAGGTGGTGGTGGATGGGCTTGCGGAAGTTGGTGGACCCGGGCTTGTCGAGCCCGTTGGCGTACGACTTCATTTCGATTTGCGCCATGGCGAGTTTGCGCTGTCTCTTGTAGATCTCGTCTTTTCTCTCCAAGTCGGTGTACAAGTCGGGCGCCGCCGGCGTGGCGGCGCTCTGGAACCGCACAAACGACCGGGCGGCCGACGCCCACGACCGCTTAGTTAAGGCAAACATCATGTGGTTGGAGGTGAGTTTTTTTTTCCGAGGCGCGACATCATTACCTCCAGCGAGCGAGGACGCTTTCGAGGTTGGGGCTCTGGAAAATGGCGGGAGACGGTTGGGGCGGAAAGGGATGGGGCATGGGCGGCCGAAAATGGGACTTGCGTTTTGGCGGGAAGGCGGGCAGCTGGCGGGTTTGTGGTGTTTTTGGGGGCGTGCCTGGGAT
Source organism: Metschnikowia caudata (assembly GCA_008065175.1). NCBI lineage: Eukaryota > Fungi > Ascomycota > Pichiomycetes > Serinales > Metschnikowiaceae > Metschnikowia > Metschnikowia caudata. Next base: position 706,946 of record VATF01000002.1, read on the forward strand.
TGTGTTGGCTGAGCGCATTTAGTGCGTGGCTGCCAGTGCAAATGGTAGACCCGAGCTCAGATTTTGGAAATACGAAAAAAGCCAAAAGCACTGTGGGCTATACCGATGCGGTGGTCGACTTTTTCGATGCGGTGGTGGAGCATTTCGATGCGGTGAACTTATGGCGGATCGACGTGACAACTGTAGCAGGAACCATGGGAGATGTCGCAAAGTACGGTCTGTATAAGCCTGGCCACGGCTTCATCAGACGAACGGATCATTACTGGCGATATTTTCGAAGTGGGAGAGCTGGGCGAGTGGCTGGGGATTCTGAGGATCTGCCATGAAGAGAGAATAAAACAATTCGTCGGTGTTGGTGGTGCTGGACTCGATTGCAGACTCGGCGAGGCAGTAAACTGCTACTGAGCGTCGCGATGCGGACAGCCTAACTTGTGAAGCCTCGTACCTCCCATTTTTTTTTCTAGTACGGCTAAATGTCCAACTGGCCGCAGAAGTACGGCAAGATGTCTTTTTAGATTTTCCCTTGTCTGAGCAAAATCCACAACCGTGAATAGAACGCACCAAGCCACACCAGATCCACAGTACCGCACTGGATTCGGCACCACTGAACTTGGCATCACCAAACTTGACACCACTGAACTCGACACCACTAAATTCGGCCCCACAGAACTCAGCGCATGACCTACAAAAGCAGCCGCCAGCTCCATGATAAATCTCCAAAAACCTGCAAGAGACGTTTTCTCAACACCCACCGCGGTTCGCAGCCACGACGCCCGTGGCGCCCCAGCACCGCACACCACCGCAATTCCGCAGCCAGCAGCGCCGCCAGCCCGCCAGCAGCAGCATCCCCAAAAGCGCCGGCGGCAGCGGAGGCCCGGCGGTGCCCCACAATTGGGCCGCGCACGACCCTGCAGCCAATCAGTTCGTGTCGCCGGCCGGTGCGAAAAACGAAAAGCACCAAAAAAACCACCATCCACAACCAACCATGCTGGCCTCCCGTGTTTTCGCCCGTTCCATGGCCTCCGCCGCCAAGTCCGTGAAACCACCGATCCAATTGTTCGGCGTCGACGGCACCTACGCCAACGCCTTGTACTCGGCGTCCGTGCAGCAGTCGTCCGTCGAGGCGTCGTTCCAGGGCTTGTCCAAAATCTCCGACTTGATCAAGCAGGACACCAAGGTCAACGAGTTCTTGACCAACCCGGCCTTGTCCAAGCACGACCGCAAGACCGTCATCGACACGCTCGCCTCCAGCTTGAAGTTGGACAAGACCGTGACCAACTTCTTGAGCGTCTTGTCGGAGAACAACCGCTTGGGCGAGTTTGCCAACATCTACAAGAGCTTCGGCCAGTTGTTCGACGCCCACCAGGGCGTGGTCGAGGCCACCATCACGTCCTCCAAGGCCTTGGACAGCAAGGTGTTGAAGAGATTGCAGGGCGCCATTCAGAAGTCGTCTTTTGTGGGCAGCGGCAAGACCTTGAAGGTGTCCAACCGCGTCGACCCGGACATCCAGGGCGGCTTGGTGGTGGAGGTGGCCGACAAGATTGTCGACTTGTCCATTGCCTCCAAGGTGTCCAAGTTGAACTCGGTTTTGGGTGAGGCTGTTTAGCATGACTGCCGCAGGCAACGATAACTAGGCAATAGATGCCATATGAATTTTGGCGCCGCAGCCTTGTAGACGAGGCGCAGCCACGTAGTGCACTGGGGCAAGGTCCTGGTGAAGCCATGATCTTGTTGGTATCATGACTTTTGGTGCGATGCTACATTTCTCGTACTACTGGTTTTGGGAAATTCCGAGTGGCGATTTTACTGGAAGGATGCGGGCGTCTCGACTGCCAAGACTCGGTTTTTGTTTTTTGTGTGGGTCAAGTTGCAGCACTGGCCCTGCCATTATCTAGGCCCCAGTTTCTGAGCTTTTGTTTGGCCAGGACCGATACTTTTCACGTCAATTGTACCAGCCAAATTGGGTGGTACAATAAGGCACCCATGCGTTTGCAAAAGTGGCTCAAGCTGCAAAAATGCCTGCAATAGCGACGTGGCTGTGGTTTCAAAGGTGACTTTCAGTACAACAGTAGTTGCAATTCCGGAAGGGAATCAATGAGAGTGGCACCAAGCACAGAACGGACTCAATCACAAGAATCTAGCATAAGTGCCTTCAATACAGAATTGGTTTGAAAACAGAACGGCGACAAGTCCCTGAGAGGCCTGAAGTCCATAAGAGGCCGCAACACAGAAGTGTGTCTCCAATTGGAAAGCGGCTTCAAAACTTTCTTGCAAAGCAGCTTCAACACTTTCTTGCAAAGCGGTACCAATCTTGCAGATCGGGCCAATAATTCTTGCAAATCGGGCCAATTTTGCTTGCAAAGCGGCTTCAATGTCTTCTGCAAAATCGGGCCGTGTTGCCAGGTCCTCACGTGGTCCCAATGTTCCAATGTCGTTATCGATGTGCCGTCACTATAAGGTTCTCGGCTGCGCAGTGCAGCGAAATGCCCACCACCGAACACGGTACGGTGCAAATTCAGGAAATGGGCATCTCAATAGGAAAAAACAAACAGGCGTTTCGACAGAAAAACACCCCAAAATGTCCCCTGTTCTTTTCCGCCACTGCCGCCGGAGCCCCAGCACCGTGCCACCCGTGCTGCGGTTTCTCGCTTAATCGCGCCGTTTCCACACCACCATGAAGTCCTTCACCGCCTTCAAGTGGTTCGCCACCGTGGTGGCCCTCGGGCTCAACTTCCTCGTGCATTTCTACCCAAATCTCCTCAACACCTTCTCGCTGTGCCAGTGGCAGGGCGCCTCGCTCAGCAGCAAGTACGCCTTTGTCAACGAAAAGCTCCCCCTCCAGTCCACCGTGGTGCAGACGCTCTTGCTCAACTTCCCGTCGCTCCAGGCAGAGAAACGCCACGGCGTGTACGAGAATGGCGCCGTGTCGGACGTGCACTTGCTCGCCTTTGGCGACCCCCAGATCAACGGCAACTGGCCGTCCACCAAGTACATCAAGCGGCTCGACAACTACGGCAACGACCACTACTTGGGCCACGTGTACCGCACCATGCAGCGGCGGCTCCGGCCCAGCCACGTGGCGGTCATGGGCGACCAGTTCTCGTCGCAGTGGATCTACGACTCGGAGTTCTACAACCGCACGTACCGCTTCGTCGAGCGGCTCTTCCCGCGCGACGCCGAGTACAAGCAGACGGTGCTCGACACGTGGCGCGAGCACGCGGACAACGACTGGAACGCGTGGCTCCAGCAGGAGAAGGCCATGGACTTGCGCGCCCGCTACGAGTCCCGCGTGTACGCCGATACCTACGACTGGGTGCACCCCGCGCGCGGGCGGCCCAACTTCGACAACCCGCTCTTCATCAACTTGACCGGCAACCACGACATCGGCTACAGCGGCGACGCCACGTGGCAGCACATGGCGCGCTTCCACCGCCTCTTTGGCCAGGACAACTACGTCATCAACTACAACCAGGGCCTGCCCGAGGAGTGGCGCCTCGTGGTGCTTGACTCGTTGGTGCTCGAGGGCCCGGCCTTGGAGGAGGACTTTGTGCGCTACACGTGGTCGTTCTTGGACCACTTGCTGCAGGCCAACGGCAACTTCTCCGGCTCCACCGTGCTCTTGACGCACATCCCGTTCTACAAGGCCGCGGGCATCTGCGCCGACGGGCCCGAGCACCGCTACTACAGCGACTACGACCGCGAGCCCTACAAGAACGGCAAGCTCCGCTCGCAGAACCACTTGCTCTACGAAACCTCCCAGAAGGTGTTGGACATTGTGTTCCCCAACGACAAAGAGGGCGTCATCTTGACCGGCCACGACCACGTGGGCTGCGACAGCTGGTACAGCCACCGCAACGGCGAGTGGGTGGCGTCGCGCGACAAGCAGCCGCTGGACAGGAAGCACATCCGCGAGGTGGTGGTGCGCGCCATGATGGGCGAGTACGACGGCGTCACGGGCTTGCTCACGGGCCACTACGACACCGGCGAGCACGCGTGGCAGTACAGCTTCACCTACTGCCGCTTCCTCGTGCAGCACTTCTGGTGGGCGGCGAACGTGGCGACGGTGCTAGTGGTGTTGCTCCACTCGCTCGACGCCTTTGCATTCTGAGTTCATCTCCACCTTGACATACCCCGTGAGCGATTCTTCTGAGTCCCTCTCGACATACACCGCGAGCGACTTTTCTGTGTCCATCTCGACTTCAACATACACCGTGTGTCTATTCTGATTCAGCTTACTTTTCTCTCTGGGCCCGCTTCTCGGGGGGCCCCAGCGTCTAATCCTACTTTTTCTTCTTCTCAAACTCCTTGACGTCTTCCAACGCAGAGTTGATACTCACCTCGGGGCTGATCTGGATCTTCTTCACCTTGAGCTTGCCGTCAGCAAAGATCCAGTGGGAGCGCTTGATGCCCGAGGGCGACTTCTTCGCGCCCAACGCGTCAATCAACGTTCTCTGGGGGTCCGACAACAACGGGTACTCCAAGTGCTGCTTGGTGACAAAGTTCAACTGCGACTTTGGCGAGTCCGCAGACAACCCGACCACGGCCGCGTCCAAGGCAGCAAGCTCCTTGTGGTTTTTCTGGAACCCGCACGCCTGGCGCGTGCACCCGGGCGTGGACGCCTTGGGGTAGGCGAAAATGACAAGGTACTTTGTCTTTGCGGCAAGCTTGCGCAAATCGACATCCTCGTCGTGCTCGTTCTTCAACACGAGGTCCGGGATGTCGTCGCCGACCTCCAACTCCGAGCTCTTGGCGGGCTTTTCGGCCGAGGCCTTCTTTTCCGGGGCGGCGGGGGCGCTTTTGGGGGAGCTTTCCTGTTTCGCCGGTTTCGGGGCCTCGGTCTTTGCCTTTTTGGCGGGGGGCTGCTCGGCGGCGGCGGCAGCGAGACGGGCGGAGCTACGCAATTGGGCCATTGAAACGTGGGACGGGGCGGTAAATGGGGTGTTGCGGAAAAGTGGTGTGGAGGAAATTCGTGGTGCAGTGGTGAAAACTGGAGACCGTGGAATGTGGGGCGCGGGATTTCGCCTCCTCTTATCGCCTGCATCGGCGTTGTCAACTGCAACCCAGCGCCGAAAAAGGGACAAGTGGGGGAACAAGCGGAGGCGCCAGGTCGACAATTTTTCTTGAAAATTTTTTGAAAATTCGAAATTGGGAACTTTGGTTGGTGTCTCGAGGTTTTGGGCACCCGCATCTGGCCAACGCAGCTTGGGGCTATATGCAAATTAGTCTGGTTGAAAGGGACCTGAGAAACTACCGAACCCAAAGAAATGAAACTGAAATTGGCAATCTAGTTGGAAGTGCTTGTTCTAGAATCACGTTGCACCTGTACATCTAGTGAGTGGAATTTAGGGCGAGTCATTGAACAAGTCCTAATGACGAATTGGTCTCACTCTAGCCAGACGGGCTTTCTTAGCGGACTTTATTTTCGTTTGTTGGCCTGCCAAGGTACGTGGGCGAAACCGCGTCGTTTTGTTGTGGAGACCTGGGTCCACACACTAGGTAGTGGGTCCTCGGCTGAATGCTCCAGGTTTTGCCCTAACATCGCCAGACGCCTGAAAAGGGTGCTACTCGATAATACCACAGTGTTTTGGAGGGAGTCCTTACGCTGATGAAGCAGGAGTTTGCCGCTTTTCTTTGCTGAAGTGCCTGATATGGGGAGTCCCAGAAAAACGTCCACGAGATGCTCCAATTTCGGCCAACGCTGTCTACGTACCGGCCCCAAGTCGTTACTGTTGCAATCTTGAGTGGCATCCTAATTGCAACTCAAGAGAAGACTCTTTTCAACAGATCTTCTCCAAAAGAAGGAGTGTATTTCGTCAGATCGAAGAGTCAGCTACTTAGAATAAAACTAGCGGTGCCGTGCTTTGTCCCTTTTTGCAACATTCACTTTCAGGGCGTTTCCAGCGCACTCTCGATACCCAAGTCGTAAAATAAGTTCAACGATAGAAATCTTCATACGGTGCATTCCTATTCTCTGTTGGTGCACTGGCTGCGGTAACCACCGTGCGTTCCCCACATTCTCAGCCGCGCACGGCCCGATCTCTTCGAAGCGAATCTCCACACACACGTCTGGATCACTCGCCTTTCACCTGAAACCAAAATCGGGCTTCGTTGCAATTGAACGTAACTACTAAATCTTTCTCTTTCTGCCATCCACGCGCTTTCGCTCCCTTCGATCCCTGTTCGAGCCCCGAACCTAGCTTGTGCGTCCTTTCGATCCATGACGTCAGCCCAACACAGTCATGGTGGCTGCAATTCCTGAGAAAGAACACAAGAGCGCACGGATCCGCACCTACAGTGGCGTTTCGCTGCCTGGTCTTTTTTTGTTTGCAGCCACGCCGTTTTCACAGCCATTCCCCGCGGGCCGCACTCCGGCGCGTGCGCAGTCGCACCCCAGGCCGCATTACCACACTTTTCTTCTACTCCATCGCCAGCAACCCTGCCCGCAAGGCCCGCCACAACCAGCGAATTCTACATGAAAAAACTTTTCCGGCGGAAGTCCTCCGACCCGGCCGTGCAACGAAGGCCCAACCTCCCCACCAGTCTCGACTATGACATCATCTACCCGCTGCAAAACTCCCCCCACGAGGAACGCGGCATGTCTTCTCCCCATTTGGCTGCCGCCCACAGATCCGACGCAGACGCCGCAGACACCATCGCGTCCCTAGCCCTCTCGGACTCCTCCACAATCGCAATGGACGAGTCTCACCGCTTGGACTTGCAGCCCACATACCAGGACAACTTCACCGCGTACATGCCGTTTCTTCTCCGCAGACTGCGACTCGAGCGCCAGCGGGCAGCCGCAGAGTCCCGCCCTGCTCTGGCGGGAGATGTAGGCAGTGACGACGAGACTGTTTGCGAGGTCGGCCCGCCCAGGATCATCATGGGCCGTCCCCTCGAGCAGTACGACTATAAACGCACGATGGTGTTGGTGACAGAGTTCATCAAAAACACCACATATGTGTTTCCCGATGCAGACTCCTTCCGCTTGTTCAAGGAGCTCAAGGCTCAGGGCAAGAAACTGCGCAAGAACTCTGTGATTGTGTACGACGAACACTCCAACATCCGCCGCTTCAACCACCCGCCCAAGCGGAAGCCCGCGTCACAGACGCTGCCGGGCGCGCTGAGTCTGGGTAAGCCTCTTCGGCCGGCCCTCTCGCCAAAATCGCTCAGCTCGTCGTCCATAGAATCGGTGCTGTCCAACCCGTTGAACAGCTTGAGCCAGGATTTTGTCAGCATCCACGAAACCCTTTCTCCGCCACAGCGTCCAATGAGAGGTGCCGTGGTAGATAATCGCCATCATCTCATCCCCATCGAACACAAGGTCAAGGGTACCGGGCTACCGTTGTTTCGGGTTGTGGTCCCTTACATGTCTTCTTTTCGGAAAAAGACACCGTTCATGATTTTCCGACGCTACAAAGAAGTTCCTGGGAGGCCAGCAGCTGTGGAGGGCGAGGAAAACGAGCATTTCGAGACCTATGACTTTTGCACGGTGCAAATCAAAAACTTCCAGCACTTCAAACGGTACACTTTCCATTTCAAGCCGGACAATGCGCCGCCGTTCAAAATTTTGGCATTTCAGAACAACTTTCGCCCATTTACAGACTTCAACTACAAAAACACCCGCTTTCGTGTGTCCGGCACCTCCATTGTTATGGCGTATCTCATGAGCTACAACCCAGAACTTAAGGTGTTTATCCTAGACGACAACCAGCCTTCGCTAGCAGACGACCTAGTCGAGAAGAAACCGAGAAGCGATATCTTCAAGTCCCGCAAAACCTCTGGCCCCGTGGCATGTGACGCGCCTACCGTCACGGACCCTTCCGAATTTGTCAACCCGGTTCCTCATGAAACAAACCCCATCATAGTGTCCAATGTCGACTGCATCCCGGCCGGCATGGACCTGAAATACATTCCCAATGAACTGCCGCCATTTGGCCGCTTTATAGACGCTTTGGCATACCACGAGCCACAGCTGGTGCTTCCGAAAAAATACTCGGAATCTGGGAAAGTTGCCCTCTACCAGAGCATTGACTCTGTCCAATGCGCAGATCTCTCGTCCACTCTCTCGGTGGATTTAGACTCGCTCGCCTTGAGCGTGGTGCTCTTGACTTTACGTGAGAACAACGTACGGACTACCCGGTACTTGGCGCATCCAACATCACGGTTTGGCCTAGTAGCATTTCCGTCCGGAAGGGCTGGCACGGGTCTCCTTAGCACAACTTTCAGCTAAACTCTATGCAATTATGACAACCACCTCACTTCTCAGTTGGCTTATACATGGCAATATAAATTGAGCATTTTCACTTCTACCGGCTCATTGACTGATCCCGAGTCTTCTACATACTCAATTGATTGAATACTTCATCAGGTGGGGTTGTTCCCTAGATCTCCAAGTGCTTTCGCTTCTTAACTCTAGCTTACACAACGCATTGTTTGGTTCATTGGGTCTCAAATTAATTAACTTTTGGTTGGTGATTATATATGTTTAGCGGCTTGGAGACCGGGAACGAGATCTCTCTCTCTTTGGCGAGCCGGACCTCGAGTAACGGCCCCGACCGTACTCCATGTCAGGAGCACCAGCTTCGCCTTGGCTATCTACAGGCTCCCTGCCGTGGCTTCCGCTGGACATTCTTCTTCCTGGGTTTTCGTAATTGCGGTCACTTTCCCTTCTGCGTTCCCCGCCGTATCTTTCCCGAGGGTCGTAGGCGTCCCGTGGACCACGGTAGTCGTCGTATCCGCGGTAGCCGTATGCGTCTCTGCCGTAGCTTTCTCTGCCGTAGCCTTCGTAGCCACCGTAGCCGTCACGTTCTCCACGGCCAGGGTATGGAGGGTAGGCGCCATATCCGCCGCGCTCGTACCCGTAGCTTTGGTAACCGTAGCCACCTCTGCCGCCTCTTGGAGGAGGGTAAGGGCTTGGGTAACCGCCGTAGCCCTCTCTGCCTCTGCCTCTAGCTGGGAATCCTCCTCTGTAAGGGGCTCTGCCGTATCCGCCTCTGGTCGATCTTCTGGCGTAAGGATCGGAGCGGGCGAGTTGCACCACAAGGCCATCCTTCATGGCATAGGGAAGTTGCTTGCCGTCCAACTCGAGCGCCTTCTCGCAGTCTTCTGGGCTCTTGTACTCCACAAAGGCGTACTTCTCACCGTCGTCTGTTCTTGGAGGGGGGATGTCTAGTCTGACCAATTCGCCGAATCTGCATGTTAGTGGAGCTGGGGGGAAGGGAGTTGGAGAAGGATTGGAGGGAGGAGTTGGGGGAGAGACAGAGACGGAGAGAGACGGAGGAGTCGGACGGGAGAATGTGGGATCGCCAGTGAGGTGTGGCAGGGAGAGGGAACGCGGCTAGCGGAGGCTAGCGGGATGCGGGGACATACTTTTCGAAGTCAGGAGCCAAGTCGGCGGCCTTGGACTCCTTCGTGAAACCGGTCACGTAGAGCGTGTTCTTAGGCATGGTTGCAGAAAATTTGCTGGTGGTAGAGGTGACGGTGAGGTCGCGCAAGGTGACTCAAGTCACGTGGCACAGTGTCCTGTACGACGCCAACACAGGTGCACGGATGTGCTAGCTGCTTCAACGTGGCACCCAACATTCCCCCATACAATGTTCAGCTGTTGTGTTGCGAACCGTGGCCGAGAAACACTTTCAATGTGAGTCACTTGGCTCTCAAGAGTAGTGGGTATAGCTCTCAAGCTTCTTCTCATCCCTCAGGTTGTTTTTACCCCGTTTGCAGGCATTGTGTAGCGTAGCCGGTTGAAGTTACGTTCCCCCGCGCACACGCCAGAAAAAATGAATAAGAAACGGGGATGGCGCCCTTTTATATTTTTCTTGTTTCAGAGTAGCCTTGTTTTTGCAGCCACGCAAGTATAAAAACAGGCCTTCCCCTCTCGCACCGCCTCCCCTTTTCTCCTGCACCGCTACACCTGACCCAACTTCGCGAAGAAAACTCACACCAGTAACATCAGAAAAAAAGAAACAGACGATTCTCACAAGTCAAAAAGCACACACTTAACCTTTCAACAAGATAAGAGATTCCCCGCAAGCCGGAAAGACCCTCAAACACATTTATTTCTCCGATGGCCTTGGCAGACGACATGATGGACCATCCGTCCCTACTACATAAAGAAGTGGACGACCACGATTTTTTGAACGAGTTCTTGGACCAGCGTGTTTACGACTCGCTCGCGCCCAACAGCCCTGCCCAGATTAAAGACGAAGAGCTGCTCGATGCCTTGCACCACGAAGTGTTCAGAAACGAAATGTTCCGCAAACTAGGCTCCCTGCCCGGTCCAGACCTCCACAACCACCTCGACGACCAGTTCAGTGCCAACTATGATGCCCTTGTACCAGCTCAGGACTCCTTTATTGGACAAAGCCCTGAAAGCAGATCGAACGAAATCCAGTTGTCGCGAAACGGAAGCTCAAGCGACAGCTTGCAGAAATTGAAGCAAGACGACGATTATCTCGCCTTGAGCCCGCGCCACTCATCGGGATCCATGGACAATAGCCCCAAACACACTGGTGCCGAAAATGACGGAAAGCCACAGATTTTGAAGGAGCACGAGATGATCCGGAAAGAGTTTACGAAGGTGAAGTTTGGCAACACATATATGAACCCTTGTCCACCTACGCTCGGTATTGAGGACCCGCTGGTGTTGGACTTTTCTCCAGAGACTATCGCATCGCTTCCTTACCAGTTGCAGGTGATGAACCTTCCCTCTTACTCCCGTGTTGAAACACAAATCAAGTTGAGTTTTCAGTTCAGTCCTGCGCCCAAGGAGGCTTTGCTTCACATTCCTCAGGATCTCGTTTCTAAAAGCAAGTTTTGCTTGAAAGATCCAGTTGAGTCACTCCCAGAGAATTTGAGAAAGAACATGCTCTATTTAGACAGTTATGTTCTCACGTCCAACTTGAGCAAATCCTGTGGAATTTGTACAAGGTGCATCAAGAGAGAACAGAAGAGAGCCATGAGATCCAAAGGCGGAGCAGCCGATTCATCCGCAGCAGACTCTCCCACGTCATCCGGTGCTGCGTTATCAAACCAGCCCGACTTGTGGGCCGATGAGCTGATGAACAAGAAAGCAATCTTTTTTAACTGCAAGGAAATCATCAGCTTCCCGCCACCCTCGGGTTTGATGAACGATCTTTACAAATCCCTTGACTTTTCAGCCAGAATCATCTGCTACTGCAGACATCACAAGGAACTCCAAGGTTTCAAGCTATTGTTCGTGGTCAGAGACTATAACAACAACATTGTGGCCAAGCACCTTTCAAACCCTATCATGATTATGGACAGAAAGAAGACGACGTCCGGGTCTCAAAAGGGAAGCTCCGTCAACGCCGGGTCGCAGCACCAAGACTTCAACGATACAGACTCCAAATTGCACCCGTTGTCGCCTAATTCGATGGACGATTCCAACTCTGAAGCTTTCGTCAACACCGACACGAACAATGACTCTGGTGCAAGAGGGTACAAGCGGAAAAAGCTTTCTTTTGATGACTCGTACAACGCAGCCACCAACCCCATGTTCAATGGAAGCGGATTCTCCCCAGTGAGCAACAGTGACACCAACGCTTCAGTGCATAATATGGGGCCAAAGGCTGGACCCTCCAACACTGCGTTCCCATCCCAATATCCTAACTCACACCTAATACGCCAGCGACTGCTGCAGCAGCTCCAGCAAGTGATTCAGTCGGATCCTCTGCCCGTCATTCAAAAAATTATCCCAGCACAAGGCCCTATAAGAGGCGGTGTCGAGGTGACTTTATTAGGCTACAATTTCCATGCGGGCTTGACGGTGAAATTCGGCGCCAAGAATGCATTGGCCACGCACTGCTGGTCGGAAAGCTCGATTGTTACATATCTCCCTCCAGCGGCTCATCCAGGCCAGGTGTTGGTGAGTTTTGAAGACTGCAACCTGGTCATGGCGGGCGGTCTGCAGCTGATTTTCACTTACACAGACGACACCGACAGGCAGTTGATTGAGCTCGCGTTGCAAATTGTGGGATTGAAAATGAACGGCAAGCTCGAGGACGCCAAAAACATTGCGCAGCGCATTGTTGGCTCTGACGCCGGCCGCTCCTCCCAAACGCCATCGCCCCATTCTTCGCCGGCAGGAGTCAAGCAAGAAAGCATGGATTGGAACGACATTGCGCACAAGGCTGTGGAGAAGCTCTCGCGGTCTGACTTGTCCACGGAGGACATTCTCATAAACTTCCTCGGGTTGGTGGATCTTCCGAACTGCCCAATCATCATCCCCAACTGGCAACTCTCCAACAACCAAGGGCAGAGCTTGTTGCATCTCGCCACGCTTAAGAAATACTCCAAGTTGATTGGGTTTTTGATCACGCACGGGTGCAAGATTGACATCAAAGACAACCAAGGCCTCACGCCTTTGTTCTTTGCCTCGATGTGCGGCTACCGCGACTTGATTGGCGTGTTCATCGACTGCAAGTCCAACTGGAACCTCCGGTTGGGCAACGACAAGTCGTTGATTGACTACTGCGACTTGAACGTGCTCGACGTTTTCAGCAAGCTTGAAGACAACTGGAGCGAGAGCATTGAGCCAAGCAGCAGTCCCGTGTCGAGTTCCGAGGGCCACGAGGAGGGCATTGCACGCGCCAACAGCGTTGACTCGTTGAATTCGATGTTCATGATGAACTATGGAAAGCACATTTCGCGGATGGTGATGGAGTCCAACACCATTGGAAAGAGCGACGACGAGACAGTGGACGGCAGCTCGAAGCACACGCGGCAAAACAGGAGGCAGAAGGTGTATGCGCACGGCAACGAATCGTCTGATTTCGCGGACTCTGAGGAGAGCGAGGACGACGCCAACTGGGGCCGCAAGGTGGACGAGGCGGACTACTACGACGAGGAGTCGGAAGCGTACGAAAGCACGGACGCGGAGCAAGAGGCGCCCAAGAAGGAGGCCAAGAAGGGCCTTTGGCAGATGATGAAAACCGCGATGTTCAACGACGCCGAGGGGCAGTTGCCGTCGTACAACGACTTGTTCCCCTTTGGCAACGGGTTCATGCGGCCCAAGAGCCAGCTCGAGCGGCGGCTCAACGAAGACGTGGGCGAGGCGCCGGCGAAGGTGTACCAGGCGCAGGAGGACGCGGGCATTGCGTCGGACTCGTCGGAGGACATTGTGATTTCGTACATCAACCACCCGCGCAAGACGCTCCAGAACGACAAGATGTTGTTGTTCTTCTGGCTCCCTGTGTTGTGCTTGATCCTCGGGTTGTTTGTGTACCTGTCGGTGACGGGGTACAAGTTGGCGATGGTGGAGGAGTGGAAGGGCATGGTGAGAAACGCCATTGGCAACATAGTGGTGGGCAACGACCGGCTCACGCGGGTCTTCAACCAGGCCTAGCCCGCGCCGTGTTTATCATTAACGCCGCTGTCATTTGTGCTGTGATCTTGACTTATTCTCTTTTTTAGCCTCTTTATTTTTTCTTCTGTCTCTTTTTTTTGTTTTGTCTTTTTCTTTTATTTTTTTTGGCCATGTCGTTATGGCCTATCACGGCTGGCGCGATGCTCGTTTGTCACCACCCCACGCCAACATGCCGCTCCGGCTCTTGCTCCTCAAAAACAAAACGGTCCCCGCAGACGCGTACGAGCACGCCTTCGCCGCCGGCGGGCACACGCCCGAGTTCGTGCCGCTCCTCGACCACACGCCAGTGGATCTCCAGGAAACGGCGCGGTACTTGACGTCGGCGGCGTTTCTCGACACGTCCCACTTCATCATCACGTCGCAGCGCGCCGTGGAGGCGCTCCACGCGTGCCTCGGCGCCATTGCCGCCCGCGAGCCCGCCACCGCTGCGCAGATCCGCGCCAAGTGCGGCTACACGGTCGGGCCGGCCACAGAGCAGATCTTGCGGGACAACGGCTTCACGGACGTGCGCGGCGGCGCGGCCGCGGGCAACGGCGCCAAGCTCAGCGACATCATCATCGCGGACCGGCGGCGCGACGGCGGGCGCGGGCCCGTGGTGTTTTTCACGGGCGCCATCCGCAAGGACATCATCCCGGTGAAGCTCAAGGCGCACGGCGTGCCGGTGCACGAGTTGGTGATCTACAAGACCGAGCCCAAGCGCGGCATCATCGACAACTTTGTGGCGCGGTGCGCGCGGCCGGTGGACTGGGTGGTTTTTTTCAGCCCGCAGGGCACCGAGGACATTGTGGCGCACGTCCGCCGCCACGGCGTGGCGGCGCGCATCGCCAGCATCGGGCCCACCACGGAGGAGTACTTGCTTCTGCGCGGCCTTGTGCCGGACGTGGTGGCGGCGCAGCCCACGGCGGCGTCGTTGTACGAGAGCATCGAGCGCGCCGAGCGGGACGCCGAGACCGGTGAGGCGTCGAAGTGAGGCGAGGCGATGGAAATTGAGCATAAAGGCGAGGTGGGAGAGAAGAGAGTGGAGATGGAGAGGGTGGATAGATAGAGGGTAAGTGGATGGTGGATGAGAGGATGAACGGAGAGAACGGCCGCGGATAGCTTCGATGAGATTGCGTGGTGAGGCTTGGGTCTGAGGCACGATGCGACCGGTGGGTGTCGTGGATCGGCCATGGCATGCAACAGCCGTGGTGCGCGTTTGCAGCCGACAAGCCAGAGTCGGCGAAAGACCAACGACGGCTTTGCTCCCGCGATGCGGCGGCGCTGGCCGGGCAGACCGCCTCGTGTCATTCCGAGGCCCCATCGCCTGAGACTGGCTTGTGTTGATCTGAGAGACTGCGGCGTGGGCATGACTCTCGCGCCGATTCTGGCTCGACGTCGTTGCAGCTGCAGATTTTGGAACGTTTGGTGGAGTTTGCCGACTTTGCAGACTGCAGCATGGTTTGTGGCAGACTTTGGGCCAGAATTTGGGCCAGAATTTGTTGCAGACTCCGTTGCAGACTTCAACTTTGTCGACAAAAACCACTCGACGCAAACGACGCATAGTTTCCGGGCCACAGTGGCTCCAACAATCACCGTCTTGCTGCTGGTTCCAAGCTGCAAAAGAGGCATTGGCATATGCCCAACGACCACTCGATCGGACTTTTGACTGAACCTGAAATTGCCATTCGCTCGATCCGAGGTACACCCATAGTTCCCATGATCCTAGGATAAATAGGAGTTTATTTATTGCATCAAATTGTACAGTTCACTAACAAAATCTCAGAATGTACATTTCACTATCGAATATACAATACACCTCAAAACGTATAGTCCACCACCAAAATGTGCCTTTCATCATCAAAAAACACTACTCACCATCGAAAATATCACGACAAAACACATAGCCCATCATCAAAATACAAAACTCACCATCAGTATTATTCCACTCAAGTCGCTACTGAAATAAATAGTTCACTGCAAAACAACCATTTGTGATCAAGACGTACATCCACGATCAAAATATAGAATGCATCATTCACTGTTACGTACTGGAGAATCATGGTATATGTCTCCGGGTGCTCATTTCGAGATACGGGTCGTCTCGATGATATCTTGAACATCGAGTCACAATCTATTGCATCACAGTTCCTGACCTCTGCTTTTTCGGAGGTGATGTTCAACGCTGTTGCTCTTGTAGGACAGTAGGCCAATGCAACCTCAGCATCTAGTGGGTTCATTACCTCCTAAGATACTCAAAGTCTCGGCCTTGTTCAACCAATGGTCTACAACCAGTTTTAGGATAAATGTTCTTTATAGTATCAGTTTGGGGTAGTGACCAGGCACTACAACATTGTCAGAAAACGGCGGGACCGTGTCCAACGCAATCACACGCCAGCGACGGCTGTAGAGCACGCTCTACTTTCTCGAGGCCTTCACCACCTCGATGACGTGCTGCACGACGCCCGGGTTCAGCAACGTCGAGATGTCGCCCAACTGGTCCTCCTCGCCGGCCAACGTCTTGCGCAAGATGCGGCGCATGATCTTGCCCGACCGTGTCTTGGGCAAGTCGTCCACCAACAAAATCATCTTGGGCGCCGCAAAGGGTCCAATTTCCTTTCTCACCGTGTACACCAACTCCTTCTTGACAGAGTCAATGGTCTCTTGGTCTTCGGCCTTGAACGTCGACTTCAACGACACGTACGCGGCCACCGCCTGGCCAGTCAACTCGTCCGCGTAGCCAACAACGGCGCTCTCGCCCACCAACTCGTGCTCAATCAACGCCGCCTCGATCTCGGCGGTCGACAACCGGTGGCCCGACACGTTCACCACGTCGTCCACACGGCCCAAGATCCAGAAAAAGCCGTCCTTGTCGCGTGCCGCGCCGTCGCCGGTGAAGTAGTAGCCGTTGTACACACCGAGGTACGTGTCGATGAACCGCGAGTAGTCGTTGAAGATGCCGCGGGTGATGGACGGCCACGCGTTCTTGATGGCCAACACGCCCTCCACGCCGTTCTCGGTCAACTCCTCGCCCGTCACGGGGTCCAAGATGCGCGCGTCAATGCCAAAGAAGGGCAACGACGCCGAGCCCGGCTTGGTGGACGTCACGCCTGCGAGCGGCGTCAAGAGGTGCGAGCCGGACTCCGTCTGCCAGTAGGTGTCCACAATGTGGGCCTGGCCGCGGCCAATGTTGTCGTTGTACCAGTGCCAGACCTCTGCGGCAATGGGCTCGCCCACGGAGCCCAACACGCGCAAGGTGTCCAACTTGTACTTCTCAATGTACGAGGTGCCGGCCCTCTTCAAGAGACGCAACGCGGTGGGCGCCACGTAGAACTGCGTCACCTTGTACTCGTCGACAATCTGCCAGTAGCGCGAGTAGTCCGGGTACGCCGGGGTGCCCTCAAACACCACGGTGGTGGCGCCGTTAAGCAACGGCCCGTACACCACGTAGGTGTGGCCGGTGATCCAGCCAATGTCGCCGGCGGTGAACAAGACGTCGTTCTGGTGCACGTCGAAGCTGTACTTGGTGGTGAGCATGGCGCCCAACAAGTAGCCCGCCACATTGTGCTGCACGCCCTTGGGCTTGCCCGTGGAGCCCGACGTGTACAACAAGAACAACGGGTCCTCTGCGTTGACGGGCGTGGGCGGGTAGTAGTTGCCGTACTTGGCGAGCTCGTCGTGCCACCACAAGTCACGGCCCGCGTGGAAGGGCACGTGGCTGTTGCCCGTGCGCTTGAACACGAGCACGTTGCGCACCTGGGGCAAGTCGCGGAGCGCGTCGTCGACAATCTTCTTGGTCTCGATGGTCTTGCCGCCGCGCTTGGACTCGTCCGCGGTGATGACAATCTTGGAGTCCGCGTCCACGATGCGGTCCTTCAACGACGTCAGCGAGAAGCCGGCAAACACCACCGAGTGCACCGCGCCCACGCGCGCAATCGCCAACAACGTCACCAACGCCTCCGGGATCATGGGCAAGTACACCGCCACGGTGTCGCCCTTCTGCACGCCCAACTTGACCAACGCCTGCGCCAACTTGCACACGTCCTTCAACAACTCCGCGTACGTGATCACGCGCCCGGACCCGGGCTCGTCGCCCTCGTAGATGATGGCCGCCTTGTCGGGCGTCTGCTGCGCCCACCGGTCCACCGCGTTGTACGACGCGTTCAACTGGCCGCCCACAAACCACGCGGGCAAGTCGCCGTTGTGGAAGTCGCCGCCGGGCGCCGCCGGGTACCGCGCGCTGTCGAACGGCCGGTCCCACGACAAGAGCCGCGCGGCCTGCTCGCCGAAGAACGCGGCGGGGTCCTCGATCGACTGCTTGTACATGGTGCGGTACTCGTCCATCGACGCCAAAAAGGGCTTTTCGGCGGCGCGGTCAAAGAAGCCCTGCGGCGGGCCCTGTGCTTTTTCGTGGTCCATGGTCAATTCCGGCATAATAAATAGGCAGACACGTGTCTGGGGGGAGGTTCAGGCTGCGGTCTGTAGTGGTGCGGACGGACACGCGGCGGCCGGGGTCTTTATACTCGGACTTTGTGCGACCCCACAAACGGCGCCCCACAATCCTGCACACAGCGCCACTGCCGTAATGTTGGGACGGGGCCCGGCGGAGACGCTGCGCTCGGCCTGCGGCCGCTGGGGGGCCGCCGTGTGGCCCTTGGCGCCGCCCGTGGCCGTGCTGCCGCCGCCCGCTTTTTTTCCGCCGGCGTTGCTGGCCGGGCGGGCGCCGCAGCTGCGGCCGGAATGCCAAGCCGCGCTTCCACTACTCCGGAGCTGACTCCGAAAGCGGTGGGTCTCATTGGCGAAGGGTCACGGGGGTTACGGGGCGGACTTGGCTGCGGGAAATGCGAGCTTGCGTGCCCCGGCTCCTGCTGCCTGGGCGGGTAAGCGGGGGCCCCTCCACCCATAGCATTGTTCGGGGTTTGAAGCTGTGTGCAACTCGTAGGGCCGGCTGAGCACGGCCACGGCTGAGCAGGCCCATTGTCCACACGTTTGGCTGCGGTTCTTTTTTCCAATTTTTTTCTTGCGGATGCTGCGTTCGTCCGCAGCCCTGGAGATTCCGTTTCCGCTCGTGGCCAGGAAATTCCGTTTTCGTTTGTTTGGTTCGGTCTTTAGAATGCCTTGGGCCGGACTCACATTTCCGGCACGCCCTCGGGGCCTGCACCACGTCGGGGCACTGCGCCAGGTCTGGCAGCCTGCCAATTTTCTCTGAATTTTTTTTTTTTTTCACTATTGCTGACTAGGCCCGTTTGCCCAGATCGGGTCCAGCGCCAGGAATGCCGGCGGACATTCTCCACACCCACATTCTTCATTCCACCTCTCGCCTTTGGGCACTGCACTGGTGTGGCAAATCGGCCGCACCAACGCCAATTCTCACGTCAACGACCGACTAAAAACCAGCCACCCGCCCCAGGCATCCGCCCCACAGCGCCAACCCCCCAGCCGGCAAGCGACCCGCAACACACACACCCCCGCCCACCACACCGCCGCGCCCCCCAGCCCCGATGAGTGGAATCGCCCTCAAGTTCACGTCGCTTCTTCTCAGAACGATAGCCAAACCGGTCGCCGTGACGCTCAAGGCGCAGGCCAAGGAGCACGAGGCGTTCCGCAACGCTTGCATCCGCGTCGCCCAGACGGTGCACTCCACCGACATCAAGCTCCGAATGAAGCTCTTGGGCGAGAACAAGATCAAGATCCGCCCGCTCAACGACAAAAAGGCCGTCGACAGCGGCGCCAACTTCTTGCTGGAGTTCTTCATCTTCCTGGTGGCCGGCCTGTTGATCCTCTACGAGAGCAACCGGAGCAGGGTTAAGGCCAACACGGAGAAGCTCAACACGAAAAACGACATTTCCGAGTTGCAGGACGACATCAAGCAGGTGAAGCTTCTAGTGGAGGAGCTCACCCGGGACTTGGACCAATTGCATGCCCTCACGGAAGCGGCCCGCCAGCAGGAGGCAAAACAGAGTAAGGAGCCGAGCAGTAAATAGTCAGAGGGTGTCAAAAGCACATAGTCAGAGTACATAGTCAGAATACATAGCCCAATAGTAAACAGTCAGGGTAAATAGCCAAAGAGTAAACAGTCAGGGTAAATAGCCAAAGAGTAAACAGTCAGGGTTTATAGCCAAAGAGTTTTTGGTGAGACAGCGTTGACATGACTGAGGCAAAGAGCGGGCCCAGAGACTAGCGAAAGTCGACCGGAACCCGCCCATGAACCGTCCTGTCAGACCGCGCCGGGTGCTAGCTCGAACATTGATTAATATACAATATAGTACATTGGAAGACCAACCCTACTTTTGGTTCTTCTTCTTCTCCACCTTCAACAACAAGGCCTTGTTGATGTGGGGCAAAACACCACCGTAGGCAATGGTGGCCTTGATCAAGTTGTCCAACTCCTCGTCGCCTCTGATGGCCAACTGCAAGTGTCTGGGCGTGATTCTCTTGACCTTCAAGTCCTTGGCGGCGTTTCCGGCCAACTCCAACACCTCGGCAGTCAAGTACTCCAACACGGCGGTCAAGTAGATGGCGGACTTGGACCCAATGCGGATCTTGTTCTGAGCGTTTCTCTTCAAGTATCTCTTGATTCTTCCCACGGGGAACTGCAACCCGGCTCTGGCCGAGTGTGAGCTGGTGGCCTTGCCGGACTCCGAGGATTTTCCTTTGCCTCCGTGCACTTTTCCTTTGCCGGACATGTTTTTTACTGAGAAAGAGGATGTGTTGTTTGTTTACTTTGTTGCTGGTGCGTGAGGCGCGCGATAGCCGAGGGTTACCCGGCGCCCCAGTGGTCATACGAGGCACTGGGGCTGGCGGAAAGCCGGGAGATTTTGAGTGGGCTTTTTGACTTGGCGACGTGGTGCGCTGGAGTTGGCTCAGTACCGCTGCGGCGATTTTTGGTTGTGGGCCACGGAAAGCCGATCGTGGTCGAGGCCGCTGCCGGTGGCGGTTTTTGTGGGGTGGGGCACTGGAACATCGGCGCTTTGGGCGGTATTAAATGAATTGAGTGCTTGACTTCTTGGCGACAGTAAAGCAGGCAGGAGCAACAGCCGGGGTATCCCTTGGCGTGCCGTTTCTGTTCCGGGGTTTTTCCGTCTTCTGAGGTGTCGCAGCACTTTTTCCCAAATAGTGTAAATTGTGGGGTAGAGTTTTGCACAGCGAAACACCGGGATCAACGGTGCAACTTAACATTTTTTTTTTTTGAATAGTTTGATTTCTTCAGTGAAACACACTACAACAACAGACATTGTAGAACAATTAGTATTGGCGATTGACATGGCAGCATCAGATCATGGTGGGCGCCAGGGCTACAATGGGACGGGATTTCTCGGCTGTTGCTATCCGGAAAAATCAGAAAAGGAGCGGAAAGACAATGGCGCAGACGGAATGAAGGAAAATGGGCCCAGATGTGAGCTGAGGTTGTAGCGCCGGACCTAGCTTCCACCGGAACAATGCAACAAATGCAATAAAAATCAACGAACTGCAACAATGCAATTACGCAACAAAAAGCAAGAGACCAGATATTGTGGCCAGTCTGTGTCGCTCGAAGCCATGGGCCTTGGCGGATCTAAAACATTTTGGTTTTCAAAAAGAAAAGATTGCAGCACCACAATTTCACACATGGTCTCCCACTGCATTACTCAGTGTGGCCCTAGGCGGCTTGACTAACGTTGATCGGACGGGAAACAGTATTTTCCACCTGGTATGGCCGCAACCGAAAGATGATTATTTTGAAGAGATATATCAGCTGAACCCAAATCAGGACAAAAATTAATGCAGATGTTTCGGAAAATCTCTCGTAATTATATCGCCTTCAGTGTTTAGAATTTTTTGGTTGCACAGGTTCTCGCACTTTAACATTAGCTGCCACATTCAGACTCATGTCAGTTAGTGGCAAGCCTACAGTAAAATAGTTTGATTGCATGAAAGTGACTTTGTCACTGGAACTGTATTGTGTCGCAAAGCACCGTGCCGAAAGTTAACGTCGGGTCGTCTATGTATTAGCAGCATTGCACCAAGCAGGCAGCCAATGCTCCGTATCAAATCCAAGCACTCAAATAACCAAAGGTGTGCCTGTCGCGGGCAACGACAGCTAGCGCCACGAAGGTCTGCCTGCCTTGCCCAACTACAGCCAGCGCCAGGGATTGTGGTCGCAGCCACAGCCGCAAGCAGCAGACAAGAGGCCCAAACCACACCGTGCCACCGCACCCGTTCGCCGCTCAGGCATTGATGAGCGAGTGCGGCCCTAGCTTGTCCAAGAGCGCCTCGGCCTCGAGACGCGGGATCTGGAGCTCGGTGCAGATGGAGTCGAAGTGCTGCGAGCCACGCACGAGTTTCGTCAACTTGAGAAGCACCTCGTCGTCGTCCAGCTCCGAGACGTCCAGCTCGTCCAGCGAGCTGAACACGGCCAGATCGGCCGGCACGTCTGCGAGCGAGCTGCCGCGCGACGACCGCAGCACGTTGTAGTTGAAGCTCACGGTGCGGGCCTTCTTCCCCGTGGTCAAGTTGCTCTCCATGACCGCGCTCTTCAAGAGCGGCGGCCCCGGCTTTGCCGCGGAGGGCGCGGTGCCGCGGCGGCGGCCGCTCTTGGCGCGGCGGCGCACGCTGACGCGGAGCGCGGCCATGGCGCTTTCCAAGGACTCGTTCTTGCCATCGCCGGTCTCGAGCGACTGCGTGACCCACTGCAAGATCGGGTACAGGTGCACGCGGTAGATGAGCCCGCGCACGAGGCCGAAGTTGACGAAGCGGCGCACGTCGATGTTGGCCAACGCCTTGTGGTGCTGGATGCACCACTCCTTCAACGTCTGGCCCTGGTTGAGCAGCCGGTAGAGGAAGAAGAGCGTGGCCTTGGACGGGATGCGGATGTGGCCCGCAAGCGGGCGCGGCTGGCGCGGGCTCGCGGGCAGGGCGGCGGCGGAGGGCAGTGGCGCCGTGGGCAGTGGCGACGGGCCGTCTTTTGGCGGCGGCGGCGGCTGCGGCGGCGCGGGCTCGTCGTGCGCGGTGATGATGTACGCCTGGCACTCCTCGGCCATGCCGCTGTGGCGGAGGAAGTTGCCGATGTGGTTTGTGGGCGCGTAGATGCTGCCGAACTGGAAGATGTCCACCAAGATGATGCACTGGTAGTGCATGAGGTGCTGGATGCACTGCTTGGTGAGGAGGTAGTCTGCGCCCGCCAACGCGCTGATGCGCTTGACCGAGTTCAAGCCGTCGATGTAGGGCAAGAGCTTGACCATGGTCGGGTCCCACACCACGTCCATCAACTGGCCGAGCTTCACGGTGGGGATGGGCACCTGGTACGCCTTCAAGTTGACGGGCGGCGGGAGCATCGGGAAGAGCTTGATGTCCACGCTGTTGGCGGCGTCGAGCGGGATGCAGCACTCGGAGTAGTTGTTGAGGTCCTGGTAGATCTGGTGGATGAGCGACTCCACCAGCAGGAGCAGGAACTGCTGGATGCGGTGGAAGCCCGGCGTGCGGTGCGCGGGCGCCGCGGCGCCCGCGTGCGGCTGCTCGCTGAAGAAGGCCTGCTCGCGGTCGAGCTTGCTGAGGAGGTGCAGCTGCTCCTCCAACGCGCGGAACATCTTGCCCATGCGCGTCACCGCCAGCTCGTACGGCGTCTTGTCGGAGCTGTAGGGCAACACGAAGCAGAAGTTGAACGTGAACGAGTTGCGCGAGTACCCGGGCGCCTCGATGTTGACCGGGTACCCCAACACGCGGAAGTCGCTGATTTTGAACGACACCAACTGGTTGCAGAGCTGCGGCTTCGGGATGATGTAGTTCTTGACCGTGTCGAAGTTGAAGAGCGCGTCGCCGGCGCCGGCGGCGCGCGGCTCGAGCGAGCTGGCGATGGACCCGGCGGGTACCTGGTGCACGATCTTGGTGCCCTGGATCGGGTGGAACACGGCGTAGAAGATGGCCGTGATGGGCACGAAGCCGTCGCTGGAGATCATGGCGCGCGGGGCGGGCGGGGAGGCGGGATGCGGGCGGCGGTGCTGGCGGCGGGAGGAAAAGGCGACGTGGGGCGAGAACGGGTGTGTTGCGGGAGGAGCTGATGCAAAAAAACTCCGCGACGGGGAATTGAACCCCGGTCCTCCGCGCGACAAGCGGAAATTCTAGCCACTAAACTATCGCGGATCAAGCTGCAGGAAGAAGGGGGCGGGAAAACCATACGGGCCGAAGCTTGCTCGAGGGCATGGACAACCGTCGATTTTCGGCCGGTTAGATGTCGACAAAAGACGGCGTCGGCTTTTTGGGGGCTCGCATTGAGACAGAGTGATAATCAGTGCCAGCAGAGTCGCCAGGCGCTTGTGGACATTGCAGCCTAGCGCTATGCTGCTGAAGGCCTTGTAGGCCTGACTTTGAAGTCAACGGGCACGGATCTTTTCAGCCCAGCTGTACGATCCACCGCTCTTCCCACCGCCGAAGCCCTCGCCACACATAAAACTCCAAAGGAAGCGCAATTCGTCCGCTTGGTCCCCCAAATCCCGGCCTCGACAGCCAAAGCACCGTCTGCCCGCGTCTCCACCGCCAAAGCGAAGCACGCCCCAAAAGTAGCTGCCAAATCAAGGCATGCCGACGCAAAAAGCAAGATAAAACAAGCACGAGAACCAAAAACGGCCCGGCGGCGGCGGCCCACGCGGGCATTCCAAACACGGCCCAAGTGAGACATTTGCACCCGGCCTGCATGCGCACCACAGAATTTTCTCGAACCTCCCCCTCCAACATATATACCCCTACTCCTCTCCCTTCCAACAGCAAAATGTTGAGAGCACGTGCATCCTCCGCTAGAAACCTCGTCCGCCACTACTCCCACAAGGAGCTCAAGTTCGGCGTCGAAGGCCGCGCCGCCCTTTTGAAGGGCGTCAATCTTTTGGCCGACGCCGTTTCCGTGACCTTGGGCCCCAAGGGCAGAAACGTGCTCATTGAGCAGCAGTTCGGCTCGCCCAAGATCACCAAGGACGGTGTCACGGTCGCGCGCTCCATCACGCTCCAGGACAAGTTCGAGGACATGGGCGCCAAGTTGTTGCAGGAGGTGGCGTCCAAGACCAACGAGTCCGCGGGCGACGGCACCACGTCCGCCACCGTGTTGGGCCGCTCCATCTTCACCGAGTCGGTCAAGAACGTGGCCGCCGGCTGCAACCCCATGGACCTCAGACGCGGCACGCAGGCCGCCGTGGAGGCTGTCGTCGAGTTCTTGCAGCAGAACAAGAAGGAGATCACCACCAGCGAGGAGATTGCCCAGGTGGCCACCATCTCCGCCAACGGCGACACGCACATTGGCAACTTGTTGGCGTCTGCCATGGAGAAGGTGGGCAAGGAAGGTGTCATCACCGTCAAGGAGGGCAAGACCTTGGAGGACGAGTTGGAGGTCACCGAGGGCATGAAGTTCGACCGCGGCTTCATCTCGCCATACTTCATCACCAACACCAAGAGCGGCAAGGTCGAGTTCGAGAACCCCTTGATCTTGTTGTCCGAGAAGAAGATCTCCTCCATCCAGGACATCTTGCCCTCGTTGGAGTTGTCCAACCAGACCAGAAGACCGTTGTTGATCTTGGCCGAGGACATTGAGGGCGAGGCGCTCGCCGCCTGCATCTTGAACAAGTTGCGTGGCCAGGTGCAAGTGTGCGCCGTCAAGGCCCCCGGCTTCGGCGACAACAGAAAGAACACCTTGGGCGACATTGCCATCCTCTCGGGCGGAACTGTGTTCACCGAGGAGTTGGACCTCAAGCCTGAGAACGCCACCATCGAGCAGTTGGGCTCTGCCGGCTCCATCACCATCACCAAGGAGGACACCGTGGTGTTGAACGGCGAGGGCTCCAAGGACAACATCCAGGCCCGCTGCGAGCAAATCAGACAGTCGGTCGAGGACATTGCCACCACCGAGTACGAGAAGGAGAAGTTGCAGGAGAGATTGGCCAAGTTGTCCGGCGGTGTTGCCGTGATCAAGGTTGGCGGTTCCTCCGAGGTTGAGGTTGGCGAGAAAAAGGACAGATACGACGACGCGCTCAACGCCACCCGCGCTGCGGTGCAGGAGGGTATCTTGCCCGGTGGAGGCACTGCCTTGATCAAGGCCTCGAGAATCTTGGACGGCGTCAAGGCCAAGGCCGCCAACTTCGACCAGAAGTTGGGTGTTGAGATCATCAAGTCCGCCATCACCAAGCCCGCCAGAAGAATCATCGAGAACGCTGGCGAGGAGGGCGCTGTCATTGTGGGCAAGGTCTACGACGACGCTGACTTCAACAAGGGCTACGACTCGTCCAAGGGCGAGTTTGCCGACATGATCGCTGCTGGAATCATCGACCCCTTCAAGGTTGTGAAGAACGGCTTGGTGGACGCCAACGGCGTGGCCTCGTTGTTGGCCACCACCGAGTGCGCCATTGTGGACGCCCCTGAGCCAAAGGCTCCTGCTGCTGCTGGAGGTGCCGGCATGGGCGGCATGGGCGGCATGCCTGGCATGGGCGGCTTCTAAGCAGCCTCTGCACTTGTAAATAGACATTGCACAAACAGATTACTCGTTGTAGGAGTTTGAGGGCCCACCCCGGCCACCAGTGTTCCATTTCAGAAAATTACCAATTGATGATTATAAAAGTGCTGAAGCGCAGCAAGTCACATTGTATAAAGTTAGGCCATCGGGCTCAAATGTTGTGGACTAAAGTTTGGCCATGGGCATTTTATGTTGCAGTTTATGTTGTATAATCTAATTTGGCCAAAAATAACTCATGTGTATACTCGTTAAAATGAGACGCTAAATCGTCCGGGACCGTGAATTGATGCAAATCGAGGTTATGTGGCTGATTGCGATGAATACTGGTGTCGAGATTATTGCCTACAATTGTTGTAAAAAATCAGCGCCCAAACTTGATTTTCGTCTCATCAGTTGGTATTTCTTGATTACGGCCTCTCCGCTTTTTGGAATTTCCGCTTAGCCGAAAATGTAACTCTATTTACGATGGCCCGGTTGTCCTGCAAGCGATCTTTGAGCATATGCTGCATGTGTCGTCCCATGTCTACAAGTAGTCTTCAGGTGCACCAGATCTTCACAAACCATCGAGTTTTGGCGCTTTTTGGAACCTGCCCCGAACAATTCCAACAATTTTGCTGTATTTATTTTGGCGCTGCCGCTCACGTTCCCCTCCACCACACCCTTAACTATGTCCATCTACATCGCAGTGCGCGATGCTTGAAAATCAGATACACCATCAGACGCTCCGCTGAAACCGCTCGCCGCCAAACGCACCCATTTTGTTTCACCGTTGCCGCAGCGTGAAACGCCATGTTTGAGGACGTGCTACGATATCTGGGAACGGGCACCGCCGCCTCCACGCGGCGCAAAACACACAATGCCCTCCAAGAAGCACAGGAGCAGCGGGTGGTGGCTGCCGTCGAAGGCGACGTTGGCGGCAGATTGCTGCCGCTGCAGCGGAACAAGCTCTTGAAGCGCGTGCGGGACGAGTACAGCCTGCGGGCGTACCCGGAGCACTCGTTCGAGGACTGGGCGGCACACAAGCGGAAGTGGAGCAACGGCGACGTTGGGTTTGACCGGCGCGTGAGAGAGAAGCTTGCGCGGGAGATTCAGCCTGCGGCTGAAACGGCGGCTGAAACGGCGGCTGAAACGGCGGCTGAAACGGGCCCCGAAACAGCGCCTGCTACACCACAGCCAGCGGCACCCGAATCTGCCCCTGCTGCAACGCCCGTGCAGCAACATCAACTACGGCCGGACTCAGACGCCGACAACCTGATGCAGACCGACCTGGAGCACGACCCGGAAGCAGCCGATCTCGACCAAGACGACGGGCCCCACAACGCGTACCTCGACCGGGTCCGCTACACCCTACAGCACGGCCTCGAAGCGGCACCGGCGCCCGCGCCAAAATCCGTCTTCGCCAACCACGTCAGCACCTTGACCACCATGCTCCACCTCCAGATGATGCAGCGCAAATGGACGCTGGCCTACAACACACTCTGCGTCTTGCTCCGGTTGGAGCGCGTCGACGTGCAGGCCGTGTGGCCGCTCGGCGTGGAGGTGTTGATGCAGCAGCGCGCCGAAGCCGCCCGCACGCGGCCCACGGCGGCGGCGGCGGCCCTGGCACGGGTGCACGGGTTTTTGGACTGGGTCCACCGGGCGTTCCCCGTGCTCCGCCGCACGTTCGTGCCCGTGTTGGCGCCCTACGGCACGGTGTTCCGCCGCGGCTCGCGCACCCACGCGCCGGTGTTCGTCATCGTGCTGTTGTGGGACTTGTTGGTGGAAAAGCACTTTGGCCGCGTGCGCGAGTCGCTTTCCGAACTCATGCTCTCGCCGCCGTACTCGACCGACGGCGTCTTCCCGTACATGATGGCGCTCTGTCTCGTGTTCGAAAACGCCCACTTGGCGGCGGCGTACGCCGAGCAAGACCTCGACTCGCTCATGGCCCGCTCGGCGGATTTCGGCGACTTGGCCGACGACGTGGCGTTGTTGGCCAGCAGAGACTCCCTCCGTGCTCGTGCCGAGGAGAACGACGCCGAGGCCCGCCGCATGTTGCTGCTCTGTGCAGAGCTGTGCTTCGACTTCCCACAGGAGGAGCTTGAGGCTGTGCGGCGAAGGATCATGAAGGCGCTTGGGAAAGACGACGCGGCCGCCCCTGCTGGCAATGCTGCTCCGGAGGCCTCCGCTGCTCCCGCTGAGCCTGTCGATCTCGCGGACTCAACACCTGCTGCGAACCCTGAAACGTCCAAACCACTAGCGTTTGTCCAGGGCCAGCGGGTCTCTCTGCGGTTCTACTTCAAAAAGTACATTGAGCGTTACGGCGCAGCAGGCATCCCCAAATCGTGCTTGGCGTCTTCCACGCCTAGCGACCCAGCGCAAACAAAAGCAACACCAATAGCATCGAATGCGGCTAAACGGCGCACGACCGAAATTTCCGCTGAGACGGATGAAGCAGGCGAGCCCGAAGAGCCTGAAGAGCCGGCCGAATCGACAAGCAGTCCCAGCGCTTCCAGAAGGCCAAGAACCGCGAAAACAGCCAGAGCTGCAAAAACACCAGAAACGGGCAGCAAGGCCGTGCCGCTCAACAAAGCGGACTTTGCGATACCGAAGCAGGACGCGCACACGCTCTCGAACGACTACATTGTCCGGGCGACCCAGTTGTTGGCCAACAAAATCGCTGCGCTTTCAGCCCGAAATTCTCCGATTGGCACGACTTCGGCACACGGGCCAACGGCTGGAGGCCTGGGAAACGGCACCTCTGCATCCGAAAGCTCTGGCAGCGACTCTGACGCCGACTCCGAAAACGCAGTGTCGGAGCCCGAGATTAAGTCCGAGTCCTCCGAGTACGAAAGTGGAGACTCGGACAGCACCGACTCCGAAGACGCGCTTCTCAGCGACCGCGAGGCTTCCGAGGCGTCCCGCGCCAGCTCCGAGGATCCAGAATCGCCGCAGGCCGTTCCAAAGAGCACTCGGTTCCGCGTCAAGTCGGAGAGTTCCGCCGCCTCGCCCATTAACCCCAGGACCTCGGAGGTTTCGCAGCTCACACCCGAAATCTTCGACAATCCGCGGGCCGAGGCGGCTGACCACTCCCAAACCAGCACCCAGGTCTCGGAGACGCCTCAGCCCGAGACTGAGCATCGCAACTCGCACAGCAGTCCCGAGACTGCGGACACCTCGCGGCTCACCAGCGAGGTTTCCGACTCCTCGCGGCTCAAAACCGAGACGGGCTCTTTGCAAGGCGCCGAGACCCCGGAACCCGAAGCCGCGCTGCAGCCGTTTTTGCGGAAAGACCACTTCAGCCCCGAAACCACCCTCGATGGCTTCGACGGCCACGACACGAGCAGAAACATCAGCCGCAACTTCCGCCGGGAAGCAGCGCACACCACCAACGCGGACTACCAGCTGCTGGAGGACTCGTTGACTTTTGCGCCCGACCAAACCGCGCCGCATTTGGACCGGTTTCCCGAAAGTGAAAGCGACGCCACGTTCGGCTCGCCGGCACGGCCCCTCCGAAGAAACCGGCTTCTCGACAGCGACTTCTTGGACACCGAGCTCAGGTTTGCCGATGCCGCGGAGCCGGACGTGCCGTGAAAAACCGAGCGCTAGCTCCAGATGGCGGAGAATATTCCATCCACACTCATTAAACTTGCATCACCAAAATACGGCATATCAAATGCGCAAAATACATAGCATAAACACAGAGTTACTAAACACTGGGAGGCTGCATGGGCCTGTTGCATCCAATTGCCTGCGCAACGGGCCCCAGCGCCTGGAAACGATCGGGCCCACTGTCATCGGCCTACAAAGGAATGCGATCACACGATCTATGCACTATGTACTATCCGCTTCTGCCAACTTGAACTGGCGCACCGTCAGCGGCACCGGCCGTCTTTTGACCCGCAACGACCCGTTGAGCGACGAGGAGAGTTTGATGGAGTACACACCCGGCTCGGGTGTGCATGCAACGGGGAAACACGCCCAGTCCAGTGGCGCAAACCCAAATGTGTACACCTTCCCGTCGCCGTCGGAAACCTGCGAGTGGGTTCTTTCGGCAGGCACAGTGGGAGTGGGCGTCGGCGGGGCGGCGGCAAACGCCTGGGCCGACTCCTGGGTCGTTTGCGGGGCGGTCGCCATGGGCTCCAGGTATAGCGTGGAGGTGGGGACCTCGGGCCTGGCCACCGGCGCGGGCGGCGGCACCGGCTCCTGTGGCTCTGTCTTGAACACGGGCTGTCTGCAGAGAGGACAGCTTTGCGAGCGCTCGAGCCAGTCCTTCAAACAGCACAAGTGCATGATGTGGCCACAGCGTAGCTTTTTCGGCGTTTTGCGGGGGTTCAACGGCTTGCTGCGTGCCCGCATGTACGCGTCTGGGGCGTGCATTGTCTCGCGGCAGATGATGCACATGTGGTCGGCCGCCTCCAAGTCGGCGTCGGTCGGGGCCGCCAACTGGGCATCGAGCAACTTCGACTGGCGGAAGAACACCTTGAGCTGGTTGAACTGCTTGACGGTGCTGTGGATGGCCACCACGCAGCCCTGGATCACCGGGATGGGCAAGGAGAGGCGCGAGTGGAAGTAGAGCGTGTAGAGGAAAAGCGAGTAGAATGTGGCCTTGACCGCCAGCGACAAGATCTCAAAACCGTGCACGTAGAACGGCCTGTTTTCCCAAATCAGCTCTTGCAAGTCGTCCTCCGCGTCGGACGCATCGTCATCGCCCGCGGGCGCGGTGGTGCGGTACACCACAAGCTCGTAGACGTACAACACCAACTTGCCAAAGTAGGTGAAGCACTCGATGGCCATGATGCCGAACTGGATGCCGAACAACAAGCTGCCCATGGAGCTGATGCCCTGGAACACGTCGTAGGCCAACAAGCGCGCCATGAACAAGTCCGCGGCCAACAAGAGCAAGATCATGGACACGTACGGGTTGAGGGCAAACGCCCGCAACACCAGCGCCCGCGTGCACGCGTGCAGCGACACGCGGTTGACCACCTGCACCTGGAGCAAGTCCACGCGGTCGTAGGTAATGATGTGGTACACCTTCAGGAGCATGGTGAGCCCGGTCCACACAATGTTGAGGATGATGTTGCTGTCGTTGAAGACAATGAACACGAGGTTGAAGCCGTAGAACGGCAACTGGTCCGCGATATGCTCGAGCTCGATGAGCCGCACGTGGCGGAACACCGCGTGCACGCTGGCGGAGCCGGCGGCAAGAAACACAAACACGATGAAGTTGAGGAGCGCCGTCAACCGCACCAGCTGCGTGAGCTCCTGCACGAGCGTGAAGAAGTCGTAGCTGTTAGCCGCCAGCACCCACACGGACGCGGCGAACGCCGCCACGCTGGCGGCGCTGTAGGCGCCGACCCACAACCATGTCCTGCGTGACATTTGTGTGGTGGTGGTAAGGCCACCGCCGCAGGATGTGGGCCGCGCCACGGCCGGGGCCCGTGCACCGGGACACCCGTGCACCTCACCTACCAACACCCATACACCTGCGGCAGCACAACCGTACACCTCGCAACATCAACACCCGTACACCTGAGACATCCCTCCGGCGAACTAAAGCTTGTC
This sequence comes from Metschnikowia caudata, assembly GCA_008065175.1. Classification (NCBI taxonomy): domain Eukaryota; kingdom Fungi; phylum Ascomycota; class Pichiomycetes; order Serinales; family Metschnikowiaceae; genus Metschnikowia; species Metschnikowia caudata. Next base: position 738,322 of record VATF01000002.1, read on the forward strand.
AGTGCACCCGGTCAGGCCGAACGTTGCTGGCGGAGTGGAGTGGTCTTGGTTATTGTGCTAGTATACAAAAGGGCGGGATGGGCTGGTCTTTCGGCTTTCGGCTGCAACAGCACGCGAGCAGTAAAGGCCCCGTGCAGCGCCCCCACCGCAGCCTACAGTCCTGGCACAGGACCCAGCTCGTTGGCCCCCAAGGCGACATCGTATGTTGAGCCTGGCCAACCGAAAACTTCCCGAACTCTCGCTTTGTCATCAGCCACCGCAGACTACCCAATGGGTGTGACTCCATGACTGTGTGGGGAGGCCTGTACATCCGCCGTGCCCCGCATGCGCCCCCACACGCTTAGCGCCCCCGCATTCGGCCCGAGCTGAAGATCGGATCGAAGAAAAAAAGCGTTCGAGGGAAACCGACCGAACAAACACCTCGGGCCGGAACAGTCCAGGATTGCCAGAACGGCAACGGCAACAGCAACCACTCGGTGCTTTCTCCGGCCCCCCACGCTCCAATGCAGCGGTTTTTGAAACTCGTATCGCATTACGAGCAATGACGCAACGCACTTGCTCAGGTATAAATACCCCCGCGCTTCCTGCCCAAATCACCCCACATCCACAATGGCTGCAACCAACACCGCTACCCTCAAATTGAACACCGGCGCTTCGATCCCCATGGTCGCCCTCGGCACCTGGGAAGCCGCCGACGGCGAATGCGCCAAGCAGGTTGAGTTCGCCTTGAAGAACGGCTACAGACACATCGACACCGCAACCATGTACCAGAACGAGCACGAGGTCGGCCAGGGCATCAAGGCGTCGGGCGTGCCCCGCGAGGAGATCTTCCTCACCACCAAGCTTCCAAACACGGGCCACAAGGACGTGCAGGGCGCCCTCGACGAGTCGCTCAAGCAGTTGGATGCAGGCTACATCGACTTGTACTTGATGCACTGGCCGTGTCCCGTCGACGCCGACAACCACTTGTTGAAGGACCACACGTACATCGACACGTACAAGGCGATGCAGAAGTTGTTGGACGGCGGCAAGGTCAAGGCCATTGGCGTGTCCAACTTCACGAAAACAAAGCTCCAGCGGCTTCTCGCAGACCCGGAGGTCACCGTGGTGCCCGCCGTCAACCAGATCGAGGGCCACCCGCTTTTGCCGCAGCACGAGTTGACAAAGTGGATTCAGGACCAGGGCATCGTGGTGGAGTCCTACTGTCCCTTGGGCTCGTCCAGACACAACATGACTGCGCACCCCAAGGTGGCCGAGATCGCCGAGAAGAACGGCGTGGACGCGGGCCAGGTGTTGATCTCCTGGGCCGTGCAGAGACGCTGCGTGGTGTTGCCCAAGTCCATCAAGGAGCACCGCATGGTGTCCAACTTGAAGACGCTTACTTTGAGCGACGAGGACTTTGCCGCACTCAACAAGATCGCCGAGGTCGAGGGAAGCAAGCGGTCCGTGCCCGGCAACGACTTCGGCCCCAAGTCGGTGTTTGACGACGAGGACGAAAACTGAGTGCACTTTTTACTGCGTAGGCTTCACGGAAGAGTATCAATAAACAGTCGATAGATCAAATGTCTTGCCCTAAAACTGCATCTGGCTACCGGCTAGGATTGAGCTGTGGGATTCTCGAGAACCCTTCCTTCAACGGGCTCATGGGCTTTCTGCGCTTGGCGGGAGGCGCAAAGCGTGTAGGCGACCGGAGCTCTTTGCCTGCTGGGACATTCTCCTTGTCGGCCAAATCGTCGATGGAGTCCTGGAATTCTTGGAGACTCAGGTTGGCGGTTCGGAGCTGCTCGCTGACCTTGGACCCGGAGTCTTTGCACTCGGCCGTGATGGCGTCCAACAGACAGTGCACGGTGCTGATCGACACCTTGTTTTCTTGCACACTGCACGATTTCACGTTCTCCACTTCGCGCTGCACCCTGCTCTGGAGCGCCGCGAGAATTTCGGTCTTGGCGGACTCCTGGGTTTCGTGGATGTCTCTCTCGAGATTCACCGCTGTGGTTTGGATCTGCAGCGCCCGGCCCCGGATCTGGTCGTGCACGCTTCTCTGCTCATGCACAAGATTATCTACCGCCAGCACAACCCCTGTTTTGCTCTCTGCCATGAGCGCTGCCGCCGTGGAAGTGACTGCCTCGCCGATGAGGCTCCGGTTTTCCTCAAACATGCACTCCACGGACAGCTGGATGCGCAGCACCAACTGCCGCTTGATGGAGTCGGCTTCAAGCGCCCACTTTCGCGTGGCCTCGTCCAACAACTTCCGGTGTGTTTCCGCTTCGAAGCGGCTGCTGAGGCGCTTCTCAAGCTGCGTGTGCGTGCTGCTGAGCGCGGCCAACTCGGTTTCGAGTTCGAACTGCTGCAAGCTCCGGAGGTTGGAGTGCGCGCCCGACTTGGCCAAAATCTCGGCCAATTCGGCCTCCATGCCCGGGCCCAACAGCGCCGCGAGCTCCTTGACGTTCTCGGTGAGCGCCACCTGGGCCCGCACCAACTGCAGCACGAAGGTTGTTTTCGTCTGGAAAAGGCTGTCGGAGAGCCCCTCTGTGCCGGCGCTGACCAGGGCAACGGCATCGTTGAGCACGTCGATGACGCCGGCAACGCTGTTGCGCATGATACCCGCGACCTTGTTGTTTTGCGCCGCAAAGTCGCGCTCGAGGCGGGCGACGTCGGCCGTGACCAGCGCCAAGTCGGCCTCCGACGCCCGCGCCCTCTCGCGCAAAAGCAGCGAGGCCAGCTCCGCTTCTGCCACGCGCAGCTGGAGCGCGGCGATCTCTGCGTTCTTCGCCTCCACGTTGGCCGTGAGCGCGGTGATGCACGAGTCCTTCTCCTTCAAGGACGTCTGTAGCTCGAGCAAGTTCGAGTTGTAGTCGTGGTAGTTCTGCACGCTCATGCGGATGCCGTCGTCCTTGTCGCGCGAGGCCATGAGGTCGCGCGTGACGCGGGCAATCTGCGCCGAGAGCTCGCCCACCAACACCTTCTTCAACATGGTCTCGCTGTCGGAGGGCAGCTGGGGCACGTTGCGGATGTTCTTGGCCTTTGACGCGTAGTTCAAGGTGGAGAGGGTCTCCTGGACGTTGACGCGGGCGGGCGAGATGGTGGCGATCAACGCGGTCTTTGTCTTGCCGCCGATGGAGCCCTGGAGCAAGCGCGTGAGCTTGGACTCGCGGTACGGGATGTGGGCGTCGCGGCCCTCGCTCAAGGCGCTGATGACCTTGCCGAGCGTGAGCAAGCTCTGGTTGATGGAGCCCGCCTCGCGCGCGCGCTCGTTGACGGAGCCCGACTTGTGGATGTCCTCGGAGCCGGCCAAGTCCACGAGGTTCATTTTGGAGACCGCGTACTGCGCGGCGCCCGCGGCGCCCGCGGCGGGCACGCTGCGGTAGAGCACGATGGAGAAGATGGTGTGCGAGCGCGAGGACGCGCCGTTCATCTTGGTGGCGCTGGTCTTGCGGCGCTGGAGGCACCTGCGGAGCACGTGGAGGCCCATGGCGGTGCTGTCGATGTGCACCTCGGACAAGTTCTGGATGAACGCCAGCGAGTCCTTCGCCGCGTCCGCGAGCAAGCGGAGCTTCTTGCCCGGCGCGGGCTCGGCGCCGTCGATGAGGTCGTGGAGCTCCTCCTTGTACAACTCCACGCAGGACAACTTGACCATGCAGTCGCTGCCCACCAGCGAGAAGAGGCGGGACAACACGCGCGGAATGATGCCCGCGTCGTCGCCCTCCACCGCGCCGCACATGGTGTGCGTCTTGCCCGAGCCCGTCTGGCCGTACGCCAAGATGGCCACGTTGAGCCCCTGCACAAAGTCGCTGAACAACGGCAACGCCACGTTGTCGAAGAGGAGCGCCTGCGGCGCGGCGGGCCCGTACACCTGGTCCACCTTGAACACCTTGCCGGCGGCACGCGCCGGCGGCGTTTCGGGCGCCACGGACACGAACGGCTCGCCGGCGCAGAACACGTCCGACGGGAGCTCCACCACCGCAGGCGACTTGGCCGCGCTTTCCGCCGCGTTGCGCGGGCGGCACCGCACCACGACCTGGATGTTGTCGGACATGGAGTTGTTGATGTTTGTTTATGTTCGCGCGCGCCGATGCTTTGGGTTGGGGCTGGAAATGGGGCGGGCTGCGGCGGCGCCTTTGGAGGGAGCGTGGCGCGTGCTTTTGGCGGCTCGGCGCTGGGGTCTTTCGCTTTGCTTTTGCGGGCAAACTTTTGCCCGGGCCGGCTTGCGTTTGCCTGGGTTGCCTTGCTCGGGGTGTTTGCAGCCACTGCGTAGTCTATGCAGACCGCACTGTTCTCGGCAGTGCTGAGTTCACTGGCAGATTGTGCTGAGAAAAAGTGCTTGGGAGGAGGGGGTGAGGAGGGGAGGTTATAGGGCTCGCTGGAGAAATTGCCAAGAGCAGCGGTCCGGGGCTTGTTTCTGCCCTCGGCACTGTGTTCACCTGGACGTTGTAATACGAGAGTGGTGCAGACAAGCGATGTGGAGTTTGAAGCTTTTCTCCGAACCGGATTTTTTTGGGCGTTTGTGGCGCCAGACTCGTGTTTCCAGACGTGCTCGGCATGCGCTCGCTGGCGCTGCAGCTTTGAAGGAGTCGTCGAAGTGCCGAAAACCACCGGCTTTGATCCGTGCTCACACGGCCCCATGGCCTATCCACAGTTTCAATCTGTGGTTGTTGGGTCGGTTCAGCAACATCTGTCGTGTTTGGCTCTGCCTGACTGAAGGTGTCACGAAAAGCCTCAGTGCGGCCGTTTGACCTTGGGCTTGCTATTTTGGCGGTGGTTGGATAAATGTCTTGGTGCCTGGTTCTTGGAGATGCCGCAGGGGATGCAGTCAACCTTTGCCCATTTATGAGACAGAGGCGCCGGTTGGAACGGCTGCTGCGGTGGCCATGGCGTCGGCCATCTAACTCTTTTTTCACGATTTCGTATTCATCTCTGTGATAATGGCAACTTTCAGTCTTCAGCCAACATTTGCACCCGTTCGCACATTGCTATATTCTTGCAAAACAAGCACTTTAAGCAAAAATTGAGTCTTTGGGCCTACAATACTTTCGATTGTGTTGAGTCAGTCAACGGCTACGGAAAACCACTAATAGAAGCGTGGGCTAACGAAGTTCGACTGTGTTTGAACACTTGACTATAGACCACTCTGGTCGAATCAAACTTCAGCGATCCAAATGCCGAGCAGGCGTCTAATGGAACCGGAAGCATCGGAAAAAGGCCATAGCGCATCAGCAGATTGGCATAGTGCATCAGCATATAGGCATATCTCCGGGCTGTGCAATATCGTTGAGTTTTTTTGGGCAGTTGGTGCAATTGTCAGATGCCCAAAACAAGATCCCGGACTTTAGAAGTGTAGAATTGGCGGCGACGGCACAGAAGGAAACGGCTTCGATGTGAAATTATAAAACGAATTCTTTGCTCTCGGGTTTTGGGCAAAAGGTGTTGGCTTCGAGGCCGAAGACCGGGTTTTCGGCACCCAATGTTGGCTCAAATTTCAGAAATCGATGTCAGAAATCGACGGCAATGGCAAGTTTTGTAGACTCCAGCCCAGTAGGAATTGGCCGGAGGAGCACTGTCGCCTCGACTATCCCCGGGTTCTTCAAATGTTATCAAAAGTCGTCTGCACTGGAACTTCAAACCGGAAAATGGTGGAATTCATATCAGCAGCCGAGGAGAAAACAACACCCGGAGAAGACTGTTTTTCGAAACCAGTGATCTGAAATGGGAGGTATCAGGATGTTTATAGCTTCAGAAAATATCTGGCGGGGAATACCGAGAAAAGTGCTTTTCAAAACCAAACACCCATATTTTAAATGCCACGAATTCCACCAAACGGGCATATGAAACATAGCTTATGGCTGTCAGGAAAGCCGGCGTCGTGGATTGTAGAGGCCCCAACTTCTGAAAAAACCCATCCACAAAACATCACCAGATATAATAAATCGCCCAACACGGGAGGCTCGGCCAACAGGACTTTCACACATCGAGAAACATACACCAAGACCCAAATGTTTTTGAAAAGCCGGGGGCTGGGGAAACCCCGCCCGGCAGAGACGGCCTCCGCAGAACTTACCCCATTGGACCACGGAAATGCCTCAACGTGCCCGGAGCACACACCTGCAGCAGTTCCAGATACTGGTGAACAGCGACCTGCAAAACCACCTAAACCGCTACAGCCCCTACAAACCGCAGGGAACACTGCCAAAAGCGCCCGGCCGTCAATTGGGCGGATCCACAGGGAAAACGCCTTTTGCCCGCAACCCGACATCGCCGCCGGCCACGGCCAACCACCAACTGCATCGAAAGTGAGCCCACAGCGCCAAAAAATGCTGCGCTGTGTTTGCGCCCAAACGCCATGCCCGCCAAAAGATTCCGTCGCATGGCCGCCGAAACGTCAACGCGGCGGCCCCGGGAAAAGCGGTGGCAAATCCGCCAGCCGTGGTGGCAAAGCCGGCAGGCAAGAGGAATGCAAAGAACAAACAAAACCTCCAGCACCGTAAAACGCAGTCAGGCCCGCCGGAGGTTTTTGCGGCGGCCAATGGCGGCGCAGATTTTTTTTACGTGGCCCGCCTGTCACCAGCACATTCGCCACCTTGGCATTGACCTTGCAGCGTTGCAAGCGAGAGTGGCCAATTTCAGTGGGCCGGCGTCGTCCTGTGCAATGCATGGAGCAAGCCGCGTGCAGCACAAGCACACATTTGCCACCCGGGCCCCGTAATATATGCACCTCGCGCTCCGCAACTGGCCCTGTGGGGGATGCCAAAAAGTACATAAGGGCCGCTTTCTCGCTTGTGTAAACCGCCAATCAGGCAATTGATCACCGCCCACCAACTCCTTTTGCCCACCATATCACCATGTCTCCCGTCATCATCCCCGGCCAGTTCGGCTTCGGCACAATGTCCATGACCTGGACGCCCAACCCCGTCCCAATGGACTCGGCCATCGAGACCATGAAGTACACCGTGGAAAAATACAATGTCAGATTCCTCAACGGCGGCGACTTCTACGGCCCCGACAACATCAACCTCAAGTACATTGGCGAGTTCTGGCAGCGCTACTCCAAACAGTTCCCCGACTTGATTGTGTCCATCAAGGGCGCCATTGACGCGGCCACGTTCGCCCCCAAGGGCGACAAGGAGACCATCGACAAGTCCATCGAGAACTTGGCGTCGTTCTTCCCCTCGGACAAGGCCCAGAGACCCAAGTTGATCTTCCAGGTGGCCAGAGTCGACAAGCTGGTGCCATACAAGGACACCATCGGCTTCATCCAGGCGTGGGTCGAGAAGGGCGTCATTGACGGCATCTCGCTCTCCGAGGTTGGCATCTCGTCGATTGTCGAGGCCTCCGAGGTGGCGCCCATCTCCTGCGTGGAGTTGGAGTTGTCGTTGATGACCCAGGACATCTTGCAGAACGGCATCTTGAAGGAGCTCTCCAAGAGAAACATCCAGGTGATTGCCTACTCGCCGTTGTGCAGAGGCTTCTTGACCGAGAGAACCGCAGACGACTTTGACTCGTTCTACGAGTTGTGCCACAGACCCGGCGACATCAGAGGCTACGTGGACAAGTTCTCCGTGGAGCACTACGCCAGCAATTGCAAGGTTGTCACCAAGTTGCAGGAGTACGCGCATCAGAAGAAGACGACGTTGGAGGCGTTTGCCCTTTCGTGGATCTTGGCTGTCAGCGAGTGCAAGGACTTCTGCGGCATCGAGAAGATCTCCAAGATCATGCCCATCCCAAGTGGAAGCACGCCGGCCAAGGTCGACCTGAACTTGGGCTCCATCATCAAGTTGACCAAGGAGGACTTGGACGACATCAAGTTGATCACCGACTCGTACAAGGTCAAGGGCTACAGATACACCGCCGAGATCGACCACACACTCAACGGTTAAGTAAACAGCGCAAGTGCTTGGACACTTGAAACAAAAGTAAGGCAAAAAAAGTTGTAGTGGGGTCTGTTAGTGTCCATTTCAGTGTTTGCAGCTAGAGAAGCAAGTTGAGAGATGCAAGACAAAGCCGGGTGCTAGCAAATTCGAAATTGAATGTGGTAATAGCAAATTCGAGCTTATCCTGAAACCGGTCCCTTTTCATTCCAAGTTTGGCACTCCAATCCACGGGGTTTGGGTTCTTCAGATACATGCGCTCCGTGCACGAGCACACAGTCGAGAGATACAACAAAAGGAGGCAAATGCACATTACACCACGTCCAAACCGCTGAAGCTAAAGCTGGCGGTTTTTTGATTCCCCGCGAGCTGGTCTTTTGGCCGGAACCGCAGTGGCCAGAGCTCTGTGATATGTACTAGTCGAAAAAGTCGTCGTCGTCGTCGTCGACGCTGCGGCGCTCGTATACAATCTTGCTCTGCTGGCCGTCGCGGGCAAGCGAGCCCAAGATCTCCACGATGTCCTGCTCGCCCACTTTGCGTGTGATGGAGCCCATCGAGACCATTTTGATGAGGTACTGCTCCACCTGCTCTGCTCTCTCGGGGCGCACCATTCTGACGCGGGCGAGTCGCTCGCGGGCGCTGGGCTCCAACACCTGCGAGAGCATGGTGAACTTCTGCTCCTCGGCGGGCGAGGCGGCGGGCTTTTCCTTTTGCAACTCGGCCAAGCGGGCGGCGCGGATGGCGTTGAGTTCGGTTTCGTCCATGGCGCGGGGGTATGGGTGTGGGGGTGTGTGGGGAGTGTTTGGGTTTCGGGTGTTTGGGCGTGGGGTGCTGGCGAGGGCGGCGGGCGTTTCACGGGCGTTTCACGAGCGTTTCAGGCGTGGCGAAGCTGGGGCGTGTCTCAAAGGCCGTGTAGGTGCGCTGTTTCTGGAAACGGAGCCCTGGCGATGTGAGCGGCGAGCGAGCCATCTGACACAACCTGAAACCCACCGTGCAAGAAAAGCAGCCAAGCCCCGCCAAAAAACCCGTCTCCGAACCCCGCCACGCCCACCGGAAAACGGCCACCAACAAGGCCCGGCCCGGTTGGGTGCCTGCTGCACCCGTGCACCAGCGCATAGATCGGCCAGCTCGCACGTCCAAGTCACCAGGCACCCAAATGAGCGAAAACTCCGTGCTAAGAAAGTACAAGATCGTGTTCTTGGGCGACCAAAGCGGTACGTATCGACCGGGCGCATCCCACGCCGGGGCACCCCACAACCCAGGACCCCCACTAACGCCGCAGTCGGCAAAACGTCCCTCATCACGAGGTTCATGTACGACACCTTTGATGACCAGTACGCCGCCACCATCGGCATCGACTTCCTCTCGAAAACCATGTACCTAGACGACAACAAGACCGTGCGGTTGCAGCTTTGGGACACCGCCGGCCAGGAGCGGTTCCGGTCGCTCATCCCGTCGTACATCCGCGACTCTCACGTGGCGGTGGTTTGCTACGACATCACCAGCAAGAAGTCGTTCAAGTCGTTGGAGAAGTGGGTCAAGGACGTGCGCATGGAGCGCGGCGACGACGTGATTGTCGTCATCGTGGGCAACAAGTCCGACTTGAGCGGGAAGCGCCAGGTGACGGCGGAGGAGGCCGAGGCCTTTGCCGGCGAGTGTGCCGCGCAGTTCTTCATCGAGACGTCGACGAAGGCCAACCACAACGTCAAGCTGTTGTTCAAGCGCATCGCGGGCTGTTTGCCCGAGTTCAGCGGGTCGCAGGCGGCGGCGCAGGCGGAAACGGTGGACATCAGCATTGAAAACGAGCCCCCGGCGGCGTCCAGCTGCTGCTGAGGCGGGCGGGGCGCGCTGCTGGGGGCGTTGGCGGCCGGCGGAGCAGGAGCTCGGCGCGTGCAGACGTCCAGGCCCGACGTTGGGTTGAACGAGTTGAATGCTCGGGCCGCGCCACCGAGCAATCTCCAGCTGGCCACGGACTGTAATGATAGAGTAGTTGATGCAAGTTACGAGACGGTGGGGTGTAGAGCAGAGCGGAAAACCGGTGGGCAGAGCAGCGAGGGCTGGGGCAGAGCGCCACGAAGCTGGGCGGAAAGCAGCAGTGGCACAGAATTGCACCAGCGACGCAAAATCACAAGACGCCGGTGCAGCCCAGGAGCTCACCAGTGTCAGCAGCATCTCTCGAATTAAGCTTTCACTGGCGCCAGCGACCAGAAATTGCTGAATCGAGAAAGCCAAAAAGTTCTCGGCGCAAGTGCACATCGTCAGCCGAGTTGTGGTCTCGAGCGTTTGCAGGCGCACCCCGGGTGGCCGGCCGCTCTCGTCTCCAGTTCTAGGCTTTGGTTCGTGCCTGAAGCCTTTCATTCTTCCTGCGTCCGTGGGTTCCGATTTCTCGCGATCAGCCGTCCATGCACCCCACAAGACGCTCGGCTTCGCACCTGATGCGTTGGCGAATGCACACGGGCAAAATACAGCGCAAAAGTTTCCAGAGCCATTCCGCCAACGGCCGGAGCGGCGCCCAAGCGGCCGTGGAGCAAGCAAGCAAGACCAAAAGCGGGTGTGCTGCCGGGCGTTAGCCGCCGGCCGGCTCGTTCCGGAGCCCACACCCCGAGAATGTTTTTCGCTGGCCATGCACTTGCGCTTATTGCGGGCCAAAACGGTTACCACACCGCCCCTCGTTTTCCCGCGCGGCCACAATCCCCGCTCTCAAGATCCGACACTCCATAATGAGCAAACCGTCAAGCGAGAGAAGCAGCGGAGCCGCTACCACGTGGGAAACAGGAAACGGGGGGAGACCCGTGCCTCTGCGAACACGCACGGGCTCGTGGTCCCTGCCGCCGCAGCCGCCAACCACAACCCCTTGCCAAAGGGAAGACGTGGCGGGAGCCCTGGCAACTCCGTGCCGTCCCCATACGCCGTCACTGCGATTTTTTCGCTTGGACATGAAGGTGCCGCACCGCAAAAACAGGCCCGCTCGTAAATGGGCGCGGTGAGCGCGTAAGCGGGCTGGAAAGGGCTCGTAAACAGGCAATTAGGATTTACCCGCTGTCAACCTTGGCAACGGCGGAATTTGCATCTCGTGGCGGCCCGACAATGGCCTCCACGGTGTGCTCCGCAAGCCGACATTCCGCTGTTGCAGGGCGGGCGGAAATAAGCCCTTGTGGGTGGTGTCCCGCCGAAAAAACCCGCGCTAACCTGCTTCGCAAAAGGCGCCACGCCTGCCCGTGCTTGTTTTCAGGGGACCTGCCGCGACAAAAGCAGAATTCCGCAGACGGCGTCTGGCCGAGAAAGGCCCCAATCAGAATGCTCCCAACCAAGCGGCATTTCGCCCCGGCGAAAACCCGCTTTTAGTCGGTTTGCGCGTTTGCGGCCTCGCCGTCCGCTCCAACGGCTCCGTCGGGCCTCCTTGTTTACCGTTTCTCGGTTTGCTGCGCCCGGGGCTCAGCACCTTTTTTTGGTTGCCCGCTCTTGGCTTCCCCTGGTCGTGGTTCCTGTGCCTTATGTAGCATGCGCGCCATGCAGGCGTCAACGATACTGGCTCTGAAAACATGCATCATTTTTACACTCAGTAACCACCTTTTTCCCGGACCCCTCTGCGCTTCACGCTCTTTTGTGCCGTTTCCCACTGCCGCTCCCTAGCCCCGTCCCGCCCGCACCCGCAGCTGCAAAGGCCATCTTCCGTTCGCCCGCAACCCCGTTCCCATTCGCTCGGGCATCGACAACGTTTATTATTGCCCCCCAGCATTTCCTCCCCCAATCTGCCGCCCCCAGCGCAACCCCTGGCAGCTGTCTAACCGCCGCCCCTTCCAACCGCACCACGCCGCTTGTTCCACGTGCGTTCCGGGCGTGTTCTGGCTGTGTCACCCGTGTGTCAGACCCTAGGTTTCACCTGCGCATAAGTGAAACCCTCCCCTCCTGCCTTCCTAGGCCCAACACCGCTCCATCCCGGGCCGCGTCGCAACCTTCACCATGGTGAAAGAACCAAAGCCCAAGCGCCCGCTCAGGGGCAGAGTGTTCCAGTGCACAGGGTTCCCGAACTGTAACAAAGCATTCACCCGCTCCGAGCATTTGGCCCGCCACCGCCGTAAACACACGGGAGAGCGCCCCTTCTCCTGCTCCCACTGCTCCAAAAACTTCTCCCGCTTGGACAACCTCCGCCAGCACAAGCAGACGGTCCATGCTTTCGACAACTATGTCAACCGCAAGGAGCCCGGCCAGCCTCTGTTCAGCAGAGACCTGGCGCCGCCCGCTCTGGCAGTGTATATGGCGGCCAGCCGGCCCAAGCAGATGATCTCGCCGCCGCCCACCGCGATCTTGAAGCCGCCACGGCAGCAGTTCCCCGACACGTTCGCGTCCACGCACTCGCACGCCGACACGCTAAGGGTGCCCCCCACATACAAACCCAAGGTGCGGCCGCAGCCGTTGTCGTTGGCGCCGGCGTGCGCAGACGAATCTGCAAGTAATGTTCTTCCGGCCCCGTTGACGGCCGCGCTCCCCGTATCGGTGCCTTCCATGTACGGCGCGCGCCACGGGTCGCTCGTGGAGCCTGCGCTCCGCACCGCGCCCGCGGGCTACTTTGGCTCACTGTTCCTCAGCGAGCCCATCTCTGCACTCCGCCCCTGGAGCATGCTGTCCAGCATGGTGTCGCCGCTCTCGCCGCTCTTCCACCAGCTGTTCAACCAGGTGGCGCGGCCGCCGGCGCGGTCCGACCCAGGCCTGCAATCCGGGTCGTTAGCGCAGTTCGCGGCCACGCTCGCGCCCGTGCGTAAGCACATGCCCACGACGCCCGTCGCGGCACCTGAAACAAAGCAGGTGCCCACGCCCGCGTCAGAGGTGCCGGCGGTGCCCGCGCTCATGGCGGGAATTGCAGGCCCGGCCGGGTTCCGGAAAGTCAGCATCAACAATCTCCTAGCAGAATGACCCCGCGCGGCTCTGCTACATCATAGACTCCAGCGCACTCTGCCACACTCATTACTTATGTACACGTCATGACCAATAAAAGATCCCCTGATCAATATTCCCCTACGATGGCCACCATGGCCTGATCATCACCTCCGCGAGACATCCTTGTCCCCCTAAGCGCCAATCACTTCCTCCCCCATAATGCGTTTGATGTGCTCCCGAAGCTGCCCCACAATTTGCAATTGCATGCCGAGTCTCTCCACGTCAGCCGCCTGCAAATGACGCGTTGAGATCTCCACGAGAATGCCCGTGAAACGCTGCATCTGCTCCAACACCTCATAGTATTCCGTGTACGCGGCCCACACTTTGTCTTCCGCCGGGCGTTTTTCTTCCACACACAACTTTCGGAGGTGGGCCACGTTTCTGAGGTTCTGCTTGCTGACGTCCTCGGTCCATTTGGGAATCACCACTTGCGTCAACATTTGCTCGTACTTTTTGTATATGCCTAGGTATTCTCTGTTCTCCTTTGCCTTCATCTGGCGTAGCCGGAGGAGCCGGTAATTGTCGACAAGAAGCTGCCGGATACGGGCGTTTTGTATGCCTTCAAACGCACGCTTGTCGTATGAGATGCGGTCAAGGCCTAGCGAGGTGTCGAGAAAACCACGGAGGAGGTCGTGCTCCGCCTCTGGCGGCGGATCTAGGTTTCCGTTGGTTGGCCGCTTCTGGTCGTCATTTGCGTTCTTGGTGTCGCCTTCGTCCGGGCTGGGATCCGTTTCAGGTATGTTTGGGTACGCCAAGTGCAAATCGATTGTCTTTGTGAGCCGCCCGATGATGTCCTGGTTGTCCTGCACCGTGCGGGTCAAGAGGTCCACTAGCTCGTAGACAGGGGCGTAGTTCTCCGTGTTGAGGAGATAATTGTAGCTCTTGGAGGTCATGGGTGCAGCGGGAGTCGATCCGCTCAATGTATAGCCGGTGTCACGTGCGCTAAAGTCACGTGCCGTAAACGGCAAGCTGCAGCATTCAGACGCTGCTGCAGTATTCCGGGGGTTATCTCTACTATGGTGACTTCTGTTTCTCTTTTCTTAACTATGCTTAATCTTGCCGCTGGCGGAGCTGTGCGTTCTTGCGGTCCTGCTTGCCTTTTTTCATTGCCTGCTTCAACGCCACCGAGTCCAACGGATCCAACAACTCAAACGAGCAGAGCAACTCTTCGGAAACGCTCATCACAGCGCCCCAGTTGTCGAACTCGCCGCAGTAGTTGGGCGCGCTGAAGACCGTCACGAGCGTGCGGTCGTTGAAGAACTCGTAGCCGTCTTCCACAACCATGTGAGCTCTGCACACCAAGTCGAAGCCGAACTTTTGCAAAAACTTGTTGATGGCAACTTTCGAAAACACATATGACACGCCGCGCTCGTTGTCCTCCCACTCGTTGACAGTGTCTGCGGGATCTGACCAGAGCAAGTCGTTCAAAAGGCCAAAGTCCGGAACGTCGGTGGGCCGAGCAATATTTCGGATCTCGTCCATGGAGTTTAACACGGGCGAGAGCCCGCCATGCACACAAAAGATTTTGCCCGCGACAATGGCCGCGATCGGGAGCGTGTTGAACGTGTCAATGAAGAGCTTCCACGTCTTGATGCTGCAGCGCCGCTTGCACTCGTCGTAGAAGCCGTACACGCGCGTAACGTTGGCACACTCGTGGTTGCCTCTGAGAAGAAAAAAGTTTTCGGGGTACTTGATCTTGTAGCAAAGAAGCAAGAGAATTGTTTCTAACGACTGCTTTCCGCGATCGACGTAGTCGCCCAAAAAGAGGTAGTTTGTCAGCGGCGGGAAGCCGCACTTGGTGAAGATGCGGATCAAGTCCGAGTACTGCCCGTGCACGTCGCCCACAACCTTGACCGGGGGCGAAAGCTCCAACAACGGCGGCTGCAGCAAGAAAATCTCGCGCGCCTTGGCGCACACCTGCTGGATCTCGTGGTTCTGCAAGCACACGGCCTTGGTGCGTTTCCCGGAGTAGCCGGCGTCGAGGAGCCGCTGAATGAAGCCCTCAATGTCGATGATGGGGCTGACTTCCGGGTGGTCGCCCATCAATTCCTGGCCGCCTTTGGAGGAGTTCCGTCTCAGCAGGCTGAAGCTGCCGAGGGAGCGGCCCGAGCGCTTGGAGGATAACGAGATGGCGTCGTCCTGGGCGCAAGGTGTGGAGGCGCCTGTATGCTGGGGCGTCAAGTAGGCGCTGGATCTGTTGGAGTGGTTTGTGGAGGAGCGCAGGAGCGGCGAGGACAAGTCGTCTGCGCCGTTGATGGAGAGCCGCGCGGAGATGTCGGTGTCGTTGGTGTTGCGGCGCATTAGAATCGGCAGCTTTGGTTCCTGCGCCACCATGGACGCATGCAAGCCGGGCATGGAATCAAGGGAGTCCGACGGCAGCGCCGCGTGCGGTAGCGACGTGGACGAGCCCTTGCGGCTGAGTGTCCGAGGCGACTCGGCGCTGTGCGTGGACGATATCCGGGAGCGGATGGAGCGGCTGGACTTGGCCGACGAGCCTGTGTCGGTCCGCAGGAGCGGGAGCCCGTTCTTGGACTTGGAGGGGCTATTGCCCATGGCGTGGTTGTTTCAAAGGGAGTTCTGGCGGAGTGCGCTCACAGCCTGAAGGCACGTTTTTGGCGACGGGGCAAATTTGCGGGCGGCTCGGGAACGGGGGCCGGGCGGCTGGCGTGTGTTTGTGTGGCCAGTGGGGGCTCGCCGATGAAACGGGGGTCGGTGTGGAGGCGGCCGGCGGCAGAACGGAGGCTTCTAGTGGCGCTTTCGAGCGGGAACGCTGGCGGGTATCACACAAAGGGCGGAGTTCCAAACGGGCGGAAAAAACGTCGGGCGCGGAGGATTAAATGGACGCAATGCCAGCGAGTGTCTGATTGGCAGAGCAGGGGCACGGGTGCTGGGGATGAAGAGGGAGGAAAGTAATAGACAGGCCAATGGCGGAGGTTGAGGGAGTAGGTGGTGAGGGTCACGTGACGTTCCAATTTGGCTGGCCAGGCCGCGCGCGAGCCTAGAGATGAGAACCGAGGGTGGGGGGCGTGGCCGGGCGGCGCCCAGTTTCGAGGTTCCCCTTAGCGGGGCCCGGCCCGCCGTGGCCGGCCGGTGGCAGGCCTGGGGTGCGGCGTGTCGCTGGCGTGGCGCGGCGGTTCTATTTTTAGCGACGCCACAGACTACAATTTACGGCGTATACGTCGCAGCCGAATTGCATGCTTCCAAGCGTCACGGCTGACAGATCTTGGCAACCGCTAGCGAGCGGTGGCGGTGTACGGGTCTGCGTGTGTGGTTGCGGTCCGCGACAAACTACCGGGGGGCCGGATTTGAGCCCTTATCGGAGTTAGGGAGGGGGTCCTAACCGGGGTTTGACGTCGTGGGCCGCTCAAATCTTGACGTGGGTTGCTCATCTCGCTGCACGACCGGGGCCCGGTGAACCAGGCCGAAATTTTATTTGGTGGGCGGGACATTTTGGCGGTGTAGCTGCCGGGCCGTGCTTGTCGGTTTCTATGGATTCAAAGGCCTCCGCTGGGCGGCAAGGCATCCTGGCGAGTTCCGTGCTGATGGGGTGCGGAATGTGGCCCCGCAGGTGCTCCGCGGCCCGGACCCGTTTGTGCCGCAGGATCGGAACTGCCATGTTCCATTAGTGCCGTGACTCATGAGGCCGGCCAGGCAACTGTCAATTTGACTTTCGAGGGCTGTCTCGGTTCTCAGACCACCCAATGGCCTCGCCGAGCCACCCCTATTGTCCCTTACTAGTGGCGCCTGTGTGCACACCCTTATCTGCGCGCTTAATCGGGAAAGTCCTCCCCTATCTCCTTATATATATAACGTGGGGCCTCGCCTCCAGCGGCGCGCCAATCACCAACACACTCATCCTCTTCCTCCCACTCTCTATTTACTCGTTTGGTATGGTGCATCATGTTTTCCGTCATTCAAGAAGACCATGAATCCTCCCACAAACGAAAACCCCGACTGCCCCAGTCTCACGGCACTAGCACGGGGAATTGCATCTATTCTAGTGCCCTGAGACTGGCGGCTATCAAAAAACCCTTAAACACGTCGATCGGCCCGGTGTCCATCCTGGAGTACCGCCGTGTGGCGAAGACGCTTGCGTTGGCGTTTGACAAGGACCCGTTTGTCAATTACGTGCTCAACACGCAGATTGAGTACGCCGCCGACCAAACTAAGCTCATCAAGAAGAAACACGACTTGATGTTGGCGTTCTTTGAGTTCTCCGTCTACGAGTGCATGTCTGTAGGCGGCCTCGTGGTGGCGATCAAGGACAACAACTTGGAGCTGGACTTGATTTTGCAGCGCTTGAAACCGCTGCTGTTGTCCAAAGTGCCCTTTTTGGGCGTCGCGTGCTGGAACAAGTTGGAGTACGACCGCGACGAAAAGTGCTTCGACTACCCGGTGGCGTTGTCGTCGTTGTCCAACATCCACCCATCGTCGTTGAAGTTCAACCTTTTCTCGTCGTTAGCCAAATGTCGCCAAAAGGTGCTGCGCGTCGTGGATGACCAGTTGGAGCGGGAGCGGGACTCGGTGTTCCTCGACATGTTGCTGTCTGGCTCGTCAATCAAAACCTCGGACACCATTTGGTATTTGGGCGACGTGGGCATCATCCCGACCATGCAAGGCCACGGTTTGGCGAAGCAGTTGATGAACCACTGCTTGGACAACTACATGCGCGGGCATTGGTGCTACTTGGAGTCTTCCAACTCTGCCAACCGCAAGTTTTACGAGAAGCTCGGCTGGACCTTGAAGAAGACGTTCATTGTGGATGAGGAGTTACTGCAGTCCAGTTCGGACGAAAGCGACTCGGCCCCGCCGCGCTCCCGCAGAGGCTCGTTCGGCCTCAAGAAGCCGGTGATTCGCCAGGAGGTGCTTCACATGGACCTGTTTGTTTTGTACGCCGACGCCTAGTTTGTCTGTTTGTTCCAGCGAATTAACTAGTCAGTTAATGCTGTTTTCCACTGGGTCACCACTGGGGACTGCATTAGCTGCCTAGCTGATTGACTTTTGCAATACAGTTAGACAGCAAAACCGTAAAACAACAAGAAAGAAAAAAAAGAAAAAAAAAACCCATCGAAAAGCAAGCAAGAAAAACAAAAAAAAAAAACAAAAAAAAAGATAATTTTAAAACACTAAAGCTACGCTGTAGGGTGGATCGTTAGCGGTGTACGGGTGCGCGGCCTACATCTCTCATCAGATCACTAACCGGAAATAGCATGTTCCGGGTATTCAGTCGGTCGCTCCGGCCCGTGCGCTGCAGCAATCTCACGAGTTCTGGTCCTCGTGCATATTCAGAGAAACCGGCGGCCAAGCAGCCCTCGGAAACGCCGCCGAAACCGCTCGTGCATGAAAACGGGCTTTACTACGGCCAGTTCACGAAAGAAGAGTACGAAAGCGCCCGCAAATACGTCACCACGCAATACCAGAAGCTCGAGAAAGACATCAAGGGAACCCACAACGTGCGGGAAAACGTCGGCAAAATGGTGCAGTTCCCCGCCGCCGGACCCTCGGAACCGGTGAACAACCTCCTGGACTTTTTCAAAGAGGTGATCAAGACCACCGGCCCGGTGTCGTTGTCCGCCTACATGCGGCAATGCCTCACGCACCCGGAATTCGGCTACTACACGACAAGGGACCCACTTGACGCCTCCACCGGCGACTTCATCACGTCGCCGGAAATCTCCTCGGTTTTCGGCGAGATGGTCGGAATTTGGCTCTACACCGTGTGGATGCAGCAGAACCGGCCCGCGCGCTTCAACGTGGTTGAGTTTGGGCCCGGCCGGGGCACGTTGATGCACGATGTGATGGCCGTTTTTTCCAAGTTCCTCAAGAAAACCGGCGCCCAGGCACACGCCACCATCGTGCTCGTGGAGGCGTCGCCGGTTCTCCGCAAACAGCAGTGGGAGGCCATGTGCCCGCCCGAAAACGCCTTCACGACCGATTCCGAGGGCTTCGACCACTCGGTGTCCAAATGGGGCCACCGCGTCACGTGGGTGACCACCGAAAAGGAGATTCCGGCCTCCACGGACGCCAACTACGTGCTTGCACACGAGTTTTTCGACGCCTTGCCGATCAAGTCGTTCACGCGCACGGAGCACGGGTGGCGCGAGTTGCTTGTGGAGCACACGGCGGCCGTTGTCAACACCCAGATGAAGTTGCCCGGGCCGGAACTGGACCGGCCGGACCCGCACGCGGCCTCGCCCGCTCCACCCCCGGAATTGGATACCGAGTTCCACCTCACTGCGGCCGCGCACGAGACGCCTTCGTCGGCAGTGCCGAAACTCAGCCCTCGGTTCAGAGACCTTCCGGTCGGCCTGCGCATCGAGATCTGCGCCGACGCGGAGTTGTACATGGGCCACATCGCCGGCCTCGTGGGCACTTCCGGGGCCGGTGCCGCCCTCGTAATTGACTACGGGCTCGCCAACGAGATCCCGCTGAACTCTGTCCGCGGCATCTACAAGCACAAGCTCGTGTCGCCGTTCTTCCGTCCGGGCGAGGTCGACTTGTCGATCGACGTCGACTTTGAGAACTTGAAGTCCATCGCAGAGCCCAAGGCCGCGGTGTACGGGCCTGTGCAGCAGGGCGACTGGCTCCACGAGTTGGGAATCGGCCACCGCTTCGACCAGCTCATCAAGCTGGCCAACTCGATGGCCAACAAGGAGCTGCTCTACGAGTCGTACATCCGCTTGACGTCAGACGACGCAATGGGCAAGATATATAAGTTCATGGCGTTGCTTCCGAAGGGCTCCACCAAACCGGTGGGGTTTGGAGGCTCGCTACAATAAAAAGGTATTAGAGGCGGGAGCAAAAGGAATAAAAAAACAACTCCGATACCGGGAGTCGAACCCGGGTTTGCTCGGTGAAAGCGAACCGTGATAGCCGTTACACTATATCGGAAAATATACTAGAAAAAGTTTGATGCTAAGACCGGTGCACTCGTGGAACGTTTTTTGAAATCCACCTGGATGGTTTTGCAGGTTTCTCATTGCTGTGTTGATGATACTACTGGCCGTAATGACCCCAGACGGCAAGACCAGGTCGTGAGAATTCCAGTTCCTTCCGTTTTGCACCCAAAATTTCGGTGACCCGGACCTGAAACGACGTGCCTCAACAGACGAGATTGTACGGCCAAAGAATAAAGTGCCATCGTGTAACACTGACTTTTCAGAAGCGATTAAACCCCAGTTTTTCACTCCCCGGGCGCCTGCGCCACCGTTCTTTTTTCCTCTTTTGCCTCCGAGGCACGGAGGTCGCATCAGGCACACGCTCCAACCACTCCCGTCATGTTCAGATTGCTCAAAACCCCGACGCTTCTCCGGGCGCTTCCCCAGAAGGGAATGCGCGCCGTGGCCACCAAGTTCGACTACACGCCCTCGCCGCCCAAATTGCCCAAGGAGCAGCAGGAGGAGTTTGAGAAGCTCCAGAAACTCGCCAACTCGCAGGCCGCAATCGACGAGTACAACCGCCAGATCCTGGAGGACGGCACACACGACCTGACGCCACACGTGAGCACGGACGTGGGCGTGCAGACGCTGTACTTCAAGACGGTGCCCGAGTTCGAGGGCGACGTGAACCCGGTGACGGGTGAGAAGGGCGGGCCGAAACAGGACCCGTTGAAGCACAACGACTGGTCGTACAACGGGCGCGTGACGGACTTCTGAAACCGCGGTGAAACGAAGGTGAAACCAAGGTGAAACGAAGGTGAAACGAAGGTGAATTCAAGGTGAAACCAAGGTGAACCCATGGTGAAATACACCTGCAACAGCCCCGACACAACCGTGAAGGTGCGGCCTCGCCACACTACAACCGTGCGCCCCACACCCCACCACTAACTTAATAATCTTTTTGTCTTCCGTGAACAATAACTTCTGTCTCTAGCCCGTGGTCAATCACCTCTTGTCTCAAAACATCTTTGCGCCAGCACCGGCGCACTCTACAGTTTAGCTCGGTATTGCACCTGGCGAATTTCGATGCGCATCGCCCAGTACACCATCACCGGATGGAATTCGACCCGCTAGACCTCTTCACGCCGCAAGCCGGTTCCGGCGTTTCATGCCGGATTTCCCCGGATTTTTCAGCCAAAATCAGCGTCTCTCACGCGGAAGGCGGGAACGCGGGCGCCGACCAGCTGGCGGCCGGGGCCGGCTCGGACGCCCTTTCCGACTCTGACTCCGATTCCGACCTCCCGCTCCACGTCCACGACCTCCCGCTCCTCCGGCAAAACCCGCCCTCGGAAGTGCTTGTGACGACGCTACGCTTGCTCCTGCCCCAAACGACACTCAATTTCGAGGGCGCCCTCGAAACTGAACCCACCGACATCGGCTCGCCAGAAGCCGTTTTCGCCGAAAAGGAAGTCTCTGACATTGTCCCCGCAGCTCTACCGTGGCTAACCACCCACTGCCCGTACCTCTGCACTCGCCGGCGACTTGCCACTTTTTCGTTGCAGGCCCAAACTTTCAAGGCGGCCTTCTCTGCGCAGTACAACGCCTGGCTCACCGGCATCATCGCCAGCCCACTCCACTGGTGTGGAGAGTCGGCCGCCGAAATCCAGAAGCTTGCACCGCTCAGATTGGCGGAAAACTGCGGCCGCACAGCGCAGCCTGAAATGATCCGGCGGATTGTCATTCCCAACTTGGACGAAATCCGGCTCAAAGAGCCGTCTCTCACCGCGGACAACTTGGGCCTCAAGACGTGGGGCCTGTCGTTTGTCTTGGGCTGCAGGTTGGCGGCAAACCCCGGCTACTTACTGGGGTCGGTGTTGGAGTTGGGCTCCGGAACCGGATTGGTTGGATTGGTCGCGTGCCGGTTGGGGTTTGCAGCCGTTTTGACCGACCTCCCGGAAATCACGCCCAACTTGGCCGACAACGTGCAGCTTAATGCAATTCCGGGGGCGATGGTGGCCGACTTGGACTGGAGCAACCCGGCGCCGTTCTTGGAAACCCACAGCGAGAAGTACACCACCTTGATTTTGTCCGATCCGCTCTACTCCTCGAAACACCCACAGTGGATCGTGGACATGGTGGATCTTTTCCTAGAACCGTCGCCGGAGGCTAGGGTTTTACTCCAGATCCCGATTCGGAGAACTTTCGAGAATGAAAGGGCCCGGCTCTGGCAGCTCATGGACGTGAGATACAAAGTGGCGGAGGAAGTGGTTGAGGAAGGGTTCGACGACTTCGGCCACACGCAATTTATTTTCAAAAAGTACATAAGAAAATAGCCGGAAGGGATCATCATACCACTGTCTGTGAATAAGTAGGTCTACTTCAAGTGTTGGTGCAACTTGCGCAATCTGGCGACGGCGTCCTCCAAAATGGCGTCGTCCTTGCAGACGGCGAACCGCACACAGTTCTCTAACGGACTGCCCTGTCTGTGCTCCGGCAAGAGGAATTCCGTGGGCGGAATACCCACAACACCAATTTCCTTGATGAGCCAGTACACCAACTTGTAGTCCTTCGTTCCACGGCCCTCGATGTCGGCCGGGAACTTGTAGTCGGCGGGAATGGTCAACTTGCCAAAGTTGACAAGGAGAAAGTAGCCGCCTTGCGCCACGGTGTAGGGCAAGCCCAAGTCGTCGAAAACCGAGCAGAACAACTTGTACTTCTCGAGGTACTCCTTTCTCGTTTTCTCAAAGTAGCCGGTGGTGGCGGCGACGGAGAGGGCCTCGGACACGGCCTGCTGCAAAGGTGCCGGCGACGAGAAGCAGATGCGGGTGTGAGCCGAGGTCACGTACTTGATCAATTCCGAGGGCCCGTGCACCCAGCCGACCCGCCAGCCCGTGGCTGCAAAAGACTTGCCGGCAGAGCCCACGGTCAACGTGCGGTCGGCCAACTCCGGCAACGAGGGCAACGCCGCGGGCCGCACAAACGAGGACTCGTAGAACAAGTTCTCGTAGACCTCGTCCGAGAGAAGAATGAGGTTGTGCTTGATGGCGAGCTGCCCGATGCGGTGGAGCTCCTCGGCGTTGAAGACCTTGCCGATCGGGTTGTGGGGCGTGTTGATGACGATGATCTTGGATTTCGCCGAGATGGCCGCCTCCAACGCGTCCCAGTCAATTTTCCAGTCGTCGCCGGACACGACGTCCAGGCCCATGTTGTCCGGCGGCAAGATGCCGACGACCCTGACCTTGGCGCCCGTCATCTCGATGTTGGGGATGTACTGGTCGAAGAAGGGCTCAAAGACAATGGCCTCGTCGCCGGGGGTCAAGAAGCCAAAGAAAACGGAGAACATGCCCTCGTTGGCGCCGGTGGTGACCACAAGCTGCGAGGCGTCGACGGGCCTGCCGAGCTCGCGGGTGTACAAGTCGGCCAAGTGGCGCAAGAGGTTTGGGTTGCCCTTGGCCGGGGCGTACTGGTTGAAGGCGGCACTTCCGAGGGCGTGCGACACGGCGCCGAGCGCGAATTCCGGCGGGCTGTAGGAGAAGAAGCCCTGGCCCAAGTTGGTCACGGGCGCGCCCAACTCCTTCTCGGCGGCAGCGGCCGTTTCGTTGATCAACGTCCACACATCTTTCTTGGACGGGTTCTGCTGGAAATACGGGTTGTGCAACGAGGCGGGGCCGGACGACATTCTGGCGAGGGCGGGGGCAATCTTTCCGGAGGGGGCACACGTGCGGGTCAATGGCAGCATCCAGCGGCTCGGAAAAGAGTGGTTGGGTGTGGAGTAGCGGGGCGGCTGCGATCTCGCTGCAGGCGGTCGGCGGCGGCTCCGCCGAGAAATCCTGGCGCCCCAAGGCGGCAAAACGGGCGGGCGCGCACAGGCGCACCGACACGGCGGCCCCGGGCACCGCTTTGTCTCCGGCAGGGGGGCCTGGGCGGGCCCCGCCAGAACGGCCGGCAATCCCGCTAATCGGGCCCGGGCGATTGGCGCACCGCACGTGACGTGCGCCGTGAGAAAAAAACCACCCTCCACCTACTCATCACCATGTTGGCCCGAGGACTCCGCACGCCCGCGCGCCCGCTCGCACTCGCCCGGCGGCCGCTCCTGTTGCGGCCAGACTTCTCCAAATACAAGCTCGCCGAGCAGCCCGCGGGCCACATTGTGGGCACCGTCAACGACGCGTACCCGATCCCGCTCGTCAGCCCGTACGAGAGCAGCTACCACTGGACGTACGAGCGCATGGTGGCCGCGGGGCTCGTGCCCATGACCGCGTTCCCATTTTTCATGGGCGTGGAGTTTCCCTACGTGGACACGGCCTTTTGCATGTTTGTCTTGTTCCATTGTCATTGCGGCCTCAAGTCGTGCATCATCGACTACATTCCCGAGCGGGTGTACGGGGTGTGGCACCGCATCGCGTGCCGCTTTTTGAGCTTGGGCTCGTTTGTGTCCATGTACGGCATCTACGTGCTTGAGACGGCCGAAAACGGCCTCTTTGACCTTGTGTCGAAGATCTGGGGAGCATGAATCGTACATAGAATAGAGGCCCGAGGCTGCTGTGCGTAGGGCGCTGGGTGCGCCGGGGTGGTTCCGCGGGCGAGGTTCCGCGCCCACCGCGCCATGGTGTGCACGAGGCACTGTCTAAGCCCGGCACTGTCTAAGGCCGCCATCGCTGAACCAGCCGTTGTAAAACCAGCCACTGCCGAAACACACGGTGGAACTGTCACTGGCCGACACCCACCACGCATTGGGACCCAGCCACAACCACGCAGCGTGGGCCCCAGGCACCGTCGGGTCCAGGCACAGCCAGGTCGCATGTGACATGCACCGTAAATGCGTGCCCGGGCGACGACGCGGGCGTGAAAGCTTGCCCACCGCGGCGGAATTCCTCACGAATTGGCCCGCCGCTTCACCGACCCACTTCCTCTTTGCGGCCCTGCTGTGCTCTTTGCAGATTGTTCTCTGCCCCCACTTAAGCTTTGACGTAACTCGTATCATGGGCCACCGCAAGCCGCACGAAGCCTTGTCCCGGACGCGCATCGACGCACGCCCGCCCACATCACTTTAGCTATACTTCTCGCATTCTCCACTTTAACTTCGCAACACTTGCTTGCAAACTTTGCCAGGCTTGGAGCCGAATCTGTGATTTTTTGCAAAACCACCATAGGCCTGCGCCGGGCACTGGGCACAGGGCGGGCGTCCATGCATTCCATATATTACGCGCATGGAAGACGCGTGCAGCCTCGTTTCCCTGCGTGTCATTTGCAGCCGGAGAAACTCGCACTGCCGGAAAAACGCCCGGCGCTCACGTGGATTGGGCCAAAATAAAGTTTGGCGGTGGGGCTTGCTCGGCCGCACACCTCTCGCAAAACACCGCCCGAATGGAACAGCGCCGGCCCTATAAATAACTTCCCCGTGTCTCACAATGGTTTCACATGTGCACCGCCTGCCCCACTCTCCACGGCCCCCGACCCCTTCGGACCCGCGCTCCAGATCGGCGCCCCTGGGCCTCTTGGCTTTTGTAATCAATTGGCTGGCTCCTGGGCCCCTGCAGGTCTGACCCCGTCCTGGATGCAAGCACTGCATGGCAGAAACGCAGCCTACTCCTTTCTGCCCCTGCCCGTATATAAGAAACAATTGTCCGCCTCAAAAGTAGCCGCCCAAATCTTTCCGTCCCCCTGACTCCACGGACTTCCCGGCCAACAAAAAAAAACGCACATCATGAAGCTCAAATCTCTTATCGCCATCGCCACCGCAGTGGTTGCAATGGCCGTGCCGCAGAAGCGCTCCTACGACTTTCAAAACACCATGGTCAGAGGCGTGAATTTGGGTGGCTGGTTTTTGTTGGAGCCCTACATCACCCCCTCGTTGTTCCAGGCCTTTGGCGACGACGTGCCCGTCGACGAGTACCACTACACGCAAGTGTTGGGCAAAGACGAGGCGGCGCTGCGCTTGCAGAGCCACTGGCTGACGTGGTACACCGAGCTGGATTTCGCCGACATGGCGGCCGCTGGCATCAACACTGTCCGCATCCCGATTGGCTACTGGGCGTTTGAGCTCTTGGCCGACGACCCATATGTGCAAGGCCAGATTGAGTACTTTGACAAGGCGCTCGAATGGGCCCGCAACAATAACATTGTCGTGTGGGTGGACCTCCACGGCGCCCCAGGCTCGCAAAACGGATTTGACAACTCGGGCCTTCGTGGCGAGATTGGCTACCAATCTGACGAGAACATTTCTGTGACTTTGACTGTGTTGCAGCAGATCTTCAACAAGTACGGCGCAGACTCGTACAAGGACGTTGTCGCTGGTATCGAGTTTTTGAACGAGCCTTTGGGCTCCTCCAGTGACATGAACCAGCTCCAAAACTTTTACAAGTGGGCGTATGGCAACATGCGCTCGGTGTCCACCAACACTGTCATCATCCACGACGCGTTCCAGGCTTCGAACTACTGGGACGACTACATGAATGTGGATGCCGGCTACTACAACGTTGTGGTGGACCACCACCACTACCAGGTTTTCAGCCCTGGCGAGTTGGCGCGCTCGATTGACGACCACATCAGCGTTGCTTGCGAGTGGGGTTCTCTGGCGAAGACGGAAAACAAGTGGAACGTTTGCGGTGAGTTTTCTGCTGCACTCACCGACTGTGCCTTGTGGTTGAATGGTGTGGGCAGAGGTGCTCGCTGGTCCGGAGACTACGACAGCTCGCCCAACTACGGCTCTTGCTCCACGTACCTTTCCGCGGATACTTGGACCTCGGAGTACAAGACAAATGTGCGCAAGTACTTGGAGGCACAGCTCGATGCCTTTGAGCAAACTCAAGGATGGATCTTCTGGAACTGGAAGACCGAGGACGCGATCGAGTGGGACATGAAGGCGTTAATTGACGCTGGCGTGTTCCCACAGCCATTGACGGACCGTCAATACCCTAACCAGTGTAATTTTTAGCTGGACAAACTTGTGACGGAACTGGATTCCGAACACTCCAAAACGCTGATTACTCGGCGTTAAAAAAAACAAGCAAAAAGCCCGCCTCACGTTCGCTACAATTTCAGCTAGTCTGCACGACTGCTTGGAAGAGGTGGCGGCTATGCTAACCCTTCGTTTCGGCCTTGCGCCATCGTCAACTTTGCTTTACTATATCGTTTATGCACAAACATTTGCTCACTATGTAGACTAACAACAACGAAGATGCATGTGGGACAAGGCCGGCCTTGTTATATCAACACTTCCTCGTTGCGGTGCTCGTTTGGGTGGCCGCTGCAGTCTATCGGCACGTTTTCGTAGCAGCCTTCTGGTCGCGTGACACCTTCGGCCTCCAACTTTCTTGCCGATTTTCTCGTGCGTCTCCGTTCGGGATGTTCGGGGAGCTCGGCGCCCCGCTTGCTTTTCCGCGAGTCTGTTTGTGTGGTTTCGGTTTCGGTCTCGGGCTCCGGTCCGGCGGTGCCTGTCGTCAGGGTGTTTGGGGCCAGCGCATCGGCACTTGCATCGGATGCTGCGGCGGAACCCTCGAGCGCGTTTGCGCGCTCGTGTTTCACCTTGGTGTTGCGTTTCGGGTTTCTCTCGCGTTTCGGACTCTCTTGGCGTTTCAGACCCGTTTCAGAGTCTGCTGCTCTTGTTTCAGCCTGACACGGGTCCTCTGCTTCGGTCTCCGGCCGGTGTCGTATTGGGGAGCTGTGGAGATCCACGGGAGCAGTCTTTTGCTTCTTCGGCGCCCACTTGAGCGGCTTGTACACCACGTTAGTGGGAAGGCCATGGCGCTGGTACTCCTCCATGGACACCAAGCCCAGCGGCAGTGGCTCTTCGGCCGCAGCCACGGCGTGCTGCGCAAAGTTCGTTTCGGTGGAGGACACCGAGAGCGTCCGCGCCACCGCGTCCACGTACTTGTGGGCAAGCGCCACCGTCGCTAGCAGGTAGCCACTCTCGGTGTAGTTGACCAAGAGCTCCGCCAAACGGGCAACGGTAAACGGCGCCGCGGCGCAAAAGTGGCCGTTGAGCTTGGACACCGTGGCGGCTAGCGTGCGGTGTATGCGGTCCACGGTGTTGGCGCCGGGCGTGTGGGCGTTGGTGGTGAGTGCCTGACGCACCAGATGGTCGAGGGTGTTTAGTCTGGAAATGACCAACGGGAGGACTTTGGATTGCCAAAGGGCGTCGTCGTCAAGCCGCTGGTTTTGCGCCACGGGCACCATGAGGCTGTGGAGCGCGGGGTCCAACGGCGGCACGGAGAGTTTGGCCATGATGTTTTGGGGAGTAGTTGTGGCGTAACGCGACTGATGCTCGTGCGCAGTGCGGGAGCAAAGCCAGCGCCAGAGACCGGGGCACGCGTTTCGGGCCGGTTTCAGGAGCGTTTCAGAAAAGAAAAAAGTCTGCCAGTATTCCGCACACGCCTGGCACGGTTCCGGCGCCACTCGGCCACCGCCACGCCCGCCCCCGTCGTGGCGGCCCGTGCCCCCGGTCCGCTCGGCCCCTCTCAGGACCCGCCGGTGTACGGGTGTGCTGGGCGGATACATCAAGTGCGATTTTTTCACAAAAAACCACCACCATGCTTCTTCGACTCGTTGCCAGAGCAGCCCGCCCGTTGGCGCGGCCCGCGCCCGTGGCGTCGTTCCTCCGCCTCAACTCCACAGCCAAAACGGCGGCGCCCAGCCTAACCGCGCAGTTGTTCCCGCTAGAAAAGGAGACCATTTCGGAGCAGGACGTCGATGAATGGTTGAGCGCCGTGCAGGCGTTGAAGACGGGCAACAAAGCGCCGGAGTCGCCGGCCGAGGTGTACCTCAGCGAGCTCACGAACACGGAGCAGTTCTTGGAGGAGAAGTTCGAGCCCACGGAGGAGCAGAAGGCGCAGGCCGAGCAGTACCAGGGCCAGAAGGTGCCGCTCAAGGCGGACCCCGTGATCGCCAACTTCACCAACTTGATGATGAAGCACGGCAAGAAGGAGCGCGCCGAGATCCAGCTCAGCAAGGCGTTGTACATGGTGTACCTCAAAACGAGACAGGACCCGGTCAAGGTGTTGTACGAGACGTTGGACCGGTTGGGCCCGCTCTTCCACACCAAGGTGAAGAAGACCGGCACGGCCAAGAACAAGACGGTGCCGTTCCCGTTGAACCGGCGCCAGAGAAACCGCTTCGCCATCTTGTGGATCTTGGAGGGCCTGAAGAAGCGCAAGTCGCCGGACTTTTGCGTGCGGTTGTCGGAGGAGATCATCTCGGCGTACGAGGGCAAGTCGTCGGGCTACGAGAAGAAGTTGCAGTTGCACAAGAACGCCATGGCCCACAGAGCGTACATTGAGTTGTAGCCGATTGTATATACGGGAAATAGCCAGGCAACAGTCACAACCCCAACACTAGGCGGCGGCGGGAAGAGGTCCTGCCGTTTCCGGACGGCCCGCGTTCGCCAGGCGCACCCCGGTGCTTTTTGCGGTGCACGAATGCGAATTGCACCCATTTGCACCCAAAGGAACCACCCACTTCCCATGCACGGCAAAGAGTCTGTGGCCGAAAACATTTCGCGCTGCGTCAGCGCCCTCAATCTCGAGACGTTGGAGAACGCCTACCACAGCGTGCGCTACAAAATGGACTACTACCTCATCCACGCCCGGCTCAAGTACTACTCCAACTCGAAGAACCCGCGCGTGATCCACACAAAGTTGGACCGCGAGCAGTTGACCACGTTGCGCACGTGCCCGTTCGACCCCTACGTGGTCCGCCCCGGCGAGTTCCTCACGCTCAAGCCGGCGTACAAAGACGAGACCTTGGACACGTTGCTTCGCTTGTACGGGCCGGACATGCGGGACCTGCCGCCGCTGGCGGGCAGCGCCGCCGGCGCCGCCTCCGTGGCAGACGAGAACGCGGCGCTCGCGCCGCCGCCGCCGAAAACCCGCGTCCGCCGCAGCGTCTTGAACAGAGCCCGGTGGGTGCACACGGGCGCCGCCGCCGAGCCGCGCAGCCCGCTCACGGAGATGGCGCGGGGCAGCACGCCGGACCTCCTCGACGTGTCGTTCCGCAGCGCCAGCCACGGCAGCGCCCCGCGGCCGGACGAAAACCGCCCGTTCCGGCACGGGCCGAAGCTCGCGGCCAAGCCGCAGTCGGCGCGCTTGCCGGGCGACGACCCGAAGGTGTGGCAGGTGGTTTTGAGCGACATCTCGTTGTCTGCCGCGCGGCTCTCCACGGGCAGCGCCGGCACCGCCAAGAGCGACCTTGAGAACGTCACGGGCGACCTCACGGGCGCACGCAGAAGGGACGTTTTCGCCGACAACTTGCAGCAGGGCAGGGCCAAGTTCCACCCGGACAGCGGGGACCCCGTGGGCGGCAGCGGGTGATTTGGGGGGCTCTGGACAGGTGCAGTTGTTGTGCCGTACAGTGAGACTCTGAGTTTGGACGGGAGAGTTGAAGAGGAGCTTTAGGGCGTGGTTGAAACTTTGGGTGGACATCGTGCCTCCTGAGGTGGCGGTTCAGTGAGCCGCTGTAAATTAAGGGTGTGTTGTGTAGACAGCCGGGATAACGTTGTAATTTGCAGCAAGATTGTTGAGCTGCGAAAGAGTGTAAATGCAAAGACGCTAGGCACAGGGCAAGAAGACTTGAAATTTTTGAATCGCATTATTTTAGAGAATGTTTCGGGGTGTTGGCTGCTTTGGGCTCCAGGCCGGGCAGCGTTTTGCACTGTTCGATGGTAGGTTGGTTTGGGTGAATACCCTGCAAATGGCAGCAAGACAAATGCCGCAAGACAGCAGCGAGACAACAGCGCAAAAGATGAGCAGCACAGAAGCAGCAAAGTACATATAACAGAATGGAGGAAATTTTATGGAATTGTGAGAAGCCCGACCACGAGAGCCACCCTTTCATCACTCTTCCCACTACCTAGTACCACCATCTACACTACGTAATGTCAGTTCCAGCAAGGCCACAATCGCAAATCACGAATGCCAGCCACCGAGCCAAAGCCGAGCAAAGCGCAAAACCAGCCTCCAGCTTATAGCACAAAACCGCCGCTTAGCAATAGTCCCAAAACTTCGACCATATCAATTCGAAATCTCACCACCCCAAACATGGCCACGCTCGCTGCCGCAAATCTCAGATCACTTCCCAATTTGGCACCACCGGCGCACCCGTAACCCAGCTGCCCCACCAAAACAACACAATTCAATCAGCAAAAACCCCAAAACCCAAAGCAGCACCGGAACCGCCGCCAAGCGCCAAAACACACAGAATGGCAAAACGCCCGCCCAAAACCTCACATTACCAATTCCTCCCAATCTCAGGCCGCTCCTGCACACGGCGGCCAATTCGCGCCCCGTTCATTGGCCACGAGCTTTTCCACACCAGTTTTTTCCTCCACCTACTCCTCTTATTCCAACATGCTCCGTGGATTCCAACAAGCAGCCGCCCGCCGCTTCGTCAGCACAGCCAACGCCGCCACCAAATACACCACGTTGTCCAACGGCGTCACCGTCGCCACAGAGACAAACCCCCACGCTCCCTCTGCCGCCGTGGGCTTGTTCTTTGGCGCCGGCTCCCGCGCCGAGAACCCTTACAACAACGGTGTGGCCGCATTGACCACCTCCGTGTTGGGCGCCGGCTTGGACGGCGGCGTGCTCTTGTCCTCGCAAAACTCCAAGGAGGTGTCTGCCGTCGTGGCGCAGTCCACGAACGCCAACGTCGTGGCGGCCGCCTCTGCGTTGGGCAAGCTCTTCTCCTCCGCCGCCAACACCATCGACGGCGCCGACTTCGCCGCCGCCAAGGCCGCCCAGATCGCCAAGGCCGCCGAGTTGGAGACCCACCCCTCCGCCATGGTCTTGGAGCACTTGAACGCCTCCGCCTTCCAAGGCTACTCGCTCGGCTTGCCCACCTTGGGTACCGAGGACTCCATCGCCGACTTGGAGAAGCAGGACTCCGTCCGCTTGTTGGAGAAGCACTTGGTTGGCTCCAACACCGTCGTGGTGGCCTCGGGTAACTTTGAGCACGACGCCTTGGTTGACGCCTTGGAGTCCTCCTTGAAGATCCCCCAGGGCCTCAAGCCCGCCGTGGCCCCCGCCTCGTTCTTGGGCTCCGAGGTCAGAATGAGAGACGACACCATGCCAAAGGCCTACGTCTCCATTGCTGCCCAGGGCGAGGGCGTCAACTCCCCCGCCTACCACGTGGCCAAGGTTGCCGCCGCCATCTTTGGCGACTTCGACCACAGCACCGCGCTCGCCAAGTTCACATCCCCCAAGTTGGCCTCTATCGTGCAGGAGTACCACATTGTTGACAAGTACTCGCACTTCTCCACGTCGTACTCCGACACTGGTTTGTGGGGTTTCAACGCGGAGATCTCCAACCTCGGCCACATTGACGACTTTGTCCACTTCACCTTGAAGGAGTGGAACAGATTGTCCGTCTCCATCACCGACGCCGAGGTTGCCCGCGGTAAGGCCGCCGCCAAGACCGCGTTGTTGGCGTCGCTCGATTCCCCAGTTTCCATCGCTTCTCAAATCGCTAACAAGATCTTGTTGCAGGGCTACAAGGCCTCCATCACTCAGGACTTGGAGGCCATCGATGCTATCACCACCAAGGACGTCAAAGCTTGGGCCTCCGCCGCTTTGTGGGACAAGGACATTGTCATTTCTGGTACCGGCTCCATCGAGGGCTTGTTGGACTACAACAGATCCAGAAACGACATGGCTATGTTGAGATTCTAGAGCAAGTTCTTCCCGGTCTGTTATTATATAATTGCATCACATTCAAAATAAACAAACGTTAATCACATGATGCCGCTGCGCTTTAGGTTCTGCTGGATCATCATGTCGGTCACGGCATTCAACACAAACTTCATCGTGTTAGTGTCCGTGGCGCACGTCCGATGCACGTACACCGGCTTGCGGGTCTTGTTCAACCCCAAGATTTTGCGCTCCAAAAAGTCGAGCACCTGCTCCACATTTTCCGGATTCCGCTCGTAGTCCGGGAAATACTTTGTGAATGGAGACAGTGATAGTTTGCGCTCCAACAAGTCGACCTTGTTCAAAAACAAAATGAACGGCGTGTTGGTGAACCACTGTGAGTTGCAAAGCGCCTCGAACAATGTCAATGCCTCGTCGATACGATTCACTCGCGCGTCTTCGTAAAGTGTCTGATCGTACTCCAGCACCGCCAACACGAAGATGATGGCGTCAATGTCATGAAAAAAGTGAATCCATTTCTTCCGTTCCGATCGCTGGCCGCCGGCGTCAAGCACCTTTAGTGTGGTGTCCCGTACATGAAACGCATTTTCCGTGATTCCTGTGGTTTTGATCCGGCCCATGATGATGTCCTGGTCACTGCAGAGGTACCGCGGGTTCAGGAACTTAAACGTGTTGTCGAAGTAATATTTGGCGGATGACTCGAGCTGGAACTTGTTGGACTGCTCGAAACAAGTCCTGATGCCGCTGTCTTGCGTCCAAAGCTCATGGATTGCCTGGGCAATCTCCTGTCGGGTGTTCTGAGATGTCTCTTTGGTGGCCGCGGACTCAAACGATAAGAGCAGGTTTGTCTCGAGGTCGCCATCGTCATTGCTGCGCAAGGCTTTCTTTTTGTAGCCAATTGCGTAGTCGTTGACCGAATCGTCCTTGGCGATGCCACTGGCGTTTATGATGATCCGCTTTGCCGGCACAAGCGGCGACCCCGGACGGTCGCACTCAAGCGGGATCTGGAACTTGCGCGCGTTCAACAAAAGCAATTTCATGGACTCGATCATGTCTGCCCAGATGACGTTGGCGTAGTTCTTGCGCTCAAAGTTGGAGAACGAGTGATTGTGCAACAAGCGCATCTGCTTGAGCACGGTAGATTTGCCGCTCTCGCCAGGGCCCAATAGAAACAAGCGGATCTGGTTGGCCGCCAATTTCTTCTTCTGGTGCAACGCGCGGTCAATGGCGCTGGACACCAACCGCTGCTTGTCGACGATTTCCTCGGGCTCGGCGTCGGAGCTTGCAACGCAACCCATTTTCGCTTTTTCGAAGTGAGGGGGAGTCGGGCCGGGCCTTCTAAAGATGAAGGACGCAAATGGCGTGCAACACGCTTGAAACATGGGGTCCTTCCACACAGGCCAGACCCCCACACACCAATGCGAGCACTAAAATGGCCATATGCACACACACCAAAGTGTGACAGGAGAATGAATGAAAAAGGAGCGCCATGACGGAGCGGCGTATACCTTGCAAAGACTCTTTTCCGAACCGGATGATTTGCGATGGCACGTTGGCCAAAAATAGATCGTGAAGACATGCTGGCCAGAAATGAGTTGTGGGACTGGGGTTTTCGGCTCAGGTCAATTTTTTTTCTCACCAGAATCAAATGAACTGGAGTGTGATGTTGTAAAAAGCGAGCACCGCCATCGCGAGCAAAGCGCAGTGTTTGAGGAACATGCCCAAGTTCCATTTTCGCATGAAGAACATGGTGTGTTTTGCAGCCGCGCGCGCATAAACCGCGGCGTGCGCGGCCACCACGTCTGCGACGTGGCCCAAGGTGTCGGCCGTCGAGGGCGCGGCCATAGGGGCCGGCGCGAGAACCGCCGCGGCGTCGTTCATGGCCACCACCTTGCGCCCGTTGCTGACAAAGACCGTGTCCGCGGTGTCCGGCTCCCACATTGGGATGGTCAGGTAGCTATAGCGGGCGGCGCGCTGGCCAACGCTCCACGCCAACAACACCACGCCCGAAACCACCGCCAATGCAACGTACACAAACACGTCCACGTACGGCTGCGGGAGGTAGCACATGCGCGTGTCGTAATTGAGCGGGTGGCCCTCCTCGGCAGCGGTAAAGGACAAGAGCTGCACCGCCGGGTACTTGATGCCCATGGCCATGCTGATGGACTTGACGGTGATCTCGCGCGAGTTTTCGGTGTGCTGCACGTCGCAGTAGTCGTGGTCGTCGCCCGAGAAGAGCACCGTGGGCTGAACCTTGGCCAAGATCTCGGCCAGGAGCTCCGGCGTGAGCGCCAGCTGATACTGGTAGCCCGCGCTCTGGCGAAACTCGCTGCTCTCGCGGAGCGGGCCGCACGGGTGCTCGGCGGTGTCGCGGTAGAGCGGCACGTGCGAGAGCAACACGCGCGGGTTGGTGACGGGCGGGATGTTGGCCACGAGCGTCTTGGCGTTGCCGTTGATGGGGCGGTCCGGCAGCGAGAGCGACGGCGTGTCGAGCATGACAAAGTCGACGCCCGCGATGTGCACCACCGAGTTGAGGTGGCCAAACGTCTCTGCGAACCGCGTGCGCAGGTGCGGCTTGACCATGGCGCCAAAGCCAATGTCGTGGTTGCCCGGCACGTTGTAAAAGACGTTCTGGCCCTGGACGTACCGCGGGTTGTCGAAGATGCGGTGGAAGCGGCGCGCCTCGCGGGCAAAGTACTCGTCCAGCAGCAGCCGCCCGTTGTCCAACAAGTCGCCCAAGAAAAACACATAGTCGGGCTGCAAGTGGCGCACCATCGCCTGGTAATTCTGCTTGAGGTACACGTCCACCGTGTGTTTCGACACGTCGAGGAGCCAGTCGCTGCGGCCAGGGTACGTGTGGTTATCGATGAGTTGCGGGTCGGCGACTAGCAAGATGTTGGTTTGGTTGTGGGGGTACTGGGCCCAGGTGCACGAGAGGGCGGAGAGGGCGGGCGCGACGAGCTCGTAGTGGATAAAGGCGACGGCCCACACGAGTATGAGCAGGCAGAAGATGCCCGCGGTGGACTTGAACCGTAGCGCCATTTTCGGGGAAGAGGTTGGTGCTGCGAACGGAACGGCCGGAGACCAATGTGCGCTTAAAGCCGAGCCAGCGGATGCACGGGTGCGGAGATGTTCACACGACTTGACGGCGAGAGAACGACCGGGGAAACGCGGCGAGGGCAAGCGGGGCGGGACGGCTGAAGATTCGGATCTGCCGGGTCCAGGTTTCGCGGTATGTGGTCTGGTAGCGTGGTCCTTTGCTACTTCAGGATGCGACACAATGAAGTGACCCAGGAGTGCAACTACGAGAAACCAGCTGCACCATTAGGAGCCTGGCTTGCGGTCGCAGGATATTCGCCTGCTGCTGTGAAAACGGCCTGACTGAAAATTAGTCGAATCGGGCGAATCACTTTTGGCTAAATCACCGAGATGGCAATGGTGCAGGAAGTAGTGAGCCGCAACACTTGAGCCAACAGCAGATGTCTGTTTGCAAATTCTGGTTTCCCGATTTTACTCTGGTGGCACTCGTGGCACTACGAAGAACGCCCCAGAGTCAGGCCCGGCCCTCGAAACTACCCTCTCTTTCGGGTCTTTCCATTATCGGCCCTTTCCGTTTTTGGTGAGTGCTAACATGGCGCGACTCGCATCATCAGCACCACTAGCATGGACCTACCTCTCCCCCCTGCCATGTGGACGCTCCTCGCGTTGCTTATTTTAGCCGTTCTATATAAAGAGGCGCTCGCCCACACCCGAGACGTACCGCCGGAGTTCCTCAATGTCCAGTCCATCGTGGAAACTACCCGCTTGGAGGGCCAGCTGGCAATCCACAAATCCACCAAGCTCGA
The DNA here is from genome assembly GCA_008065175.1 of Metschnikowia caudata. Taxonomy (NCBI): domain Eukaryota; kingdom Fungi; phylum Ascomycota; class Pichiomycetes; order Serinales; family Metschnikowiaceae; genus Metschnikowia; species Metschnikowia caudata. The sequence goes on from VATF01000002.1 coordinate 774,486, forward strand.
CTACTCCTTGGGCCTCCGCGTGGGCCTCGCCATCCGCTACGACCACTACAAGCTCCGCAACGGCAACTTGTACGACGTGTGGGAAATCGCCATGGCACACGCCCAAAATGGCCCCGGCGACATCCATTTGCACGGTCAAAGAACGACCTTTGGCCACATCAACGCGGCAGCACAGACGCTTGCGCTGCAGCTCAAAGCGGACGAGGTGGTGATCCGCGTGCTGGACTTCTTGGCAAACCCAGCGGTTATGGCCGTGGTCGTGGCGTGCTTCTTGTCGCAAACAACCGTCCACATCCACGCGACTGGAGCTACTGAAACTGGCGCTGTCTTGTTGACTATAGAAGACGGGGTCGTGCGTGTTGGCGACGTCAACTGCTCGCAGGTCCTTGCGGACGCAGTGCCCTCCACCGAATACATCAACGAATACATGCCCGAGAAGGATAAGGGCATAGCGTTGAAGGTCACCATGCAGGCCAACCACCGGGTATCTGCTGCCACCAGCTTCACACAGGGCAACTTGATTGCGGCCGTCGCGAGCTGCGTGAAGCATCTCCCATCCAAACACGCCATGGGCCCCGCGGACCGCTTGGCGGTAGTTTTTGCCACGGCGAATCTGGAGGCGGTCACCAACGGCATTGTCAAGGTTTTGGCGGCGTTCGTGGCCGGCGCGGAAATCCACGTGTGCGCCCCGGACTCTGACTTCATGCGGTGCAGCCCCACGATTGTGCTGGCGCCCGTTGACGTTGTCAAAAGAATGGATGCTCCGGTCCTTGGCCTTGAGAATGTGCTCTACTGGCACCGCCGCTTCTCCCTCAAGTGCCTCCGTTTCAGCAGCTTGTCGACCAGAAAGCCTTACCAAGACTTGCGCTTGGTGTACGCGCACCGGCCGCTTTCGTCGGGCCAGTACACCGACTGGAACCCATTCCGGGCGTCACTAGTGGCGCACATTGTGGAGGAGTGCGGCCACTTTAATGTGGCGGGACCTCTTCTCAACACGGACGCGTACGATTTCCGCAGTTTTGCCGCCGGCGTGGGCGCGCAGATCCGGGCGTTTGGCGGGATAGTGCAGGCCGACGAAATGAAGCTTTTGGGGTTGCAACCGGACGGCACGGGCGCGCTCGTGGCGCGGGGCTACAACATTGGGAAGGCGACGACGACGATGGAGGGCGTCGGAGAGACCGCGGTGGTTCCGGACGCGGACGGTTTCCACAGGTTCCCGTTCACGGCGCGCTGGGGCCTGGACAACTGTTTGTATATACTAGCCAGGTAGCCCGAAGAAGACGAGCAACGTGAAACACGGGTGAAGGGGATGAAACCGGGAAGGTGAAACCGGCAAGATGAAACAAAGAGGGTGAAACGCGGCGGCATTCACTTTTCGTCCTTTTCCTGGAGCCCGTTGTAGAAGGTGCTCCACAAACGGCCCGCGTTCTCGAAGTCCTTGCCCACCTCCACCGAGTCGTGGAGCGTTCTGTTGAGCACGTCGAGGTTGGCCACGACGGAGTCGAGCGCCGTGGTGATTTCCTGCACAAGAGCGTCTCTTTGCTTTTCGAAAGAAGACATTGTGGTTTGTTGCAAGGCGCGTGTTGATGTTCTTGTAGGGCCGCGCACCCGTGCACCAGCGGTATATAGCGCCCGGGCGAGCCAAAAATTTTCACCACATCGGGCAATTACATTGAGCAGCCGCCCTGGGCCTGGCCCCTACGGCGGATGCACTCACACGCCCGGAAGAGCGAACAAGCGACAATTCGGTTGGGGCTTCTTTCAATGAAGTTTTGACTCTACGTACGCTTGGACATTTGTTAGGCACCTGTAGAATGTAGCATGAGAGGGCAGACTTTTACGTGTTGGATCACTGGATCCACGAAGATGACGAAGCTCCGGTCCCTGATTCGAATCTTTAGTGTGGTCGGTCCTAAAAGTACAAATTGTGAACAGACAGTAAGAGTGGACAGACAGTAAGAGTGGACAGACAGTGGGCAGAAGAAGAGGATTGGACGGCAGTGGACGAGACAAAGACACTAGGACAGCAAAGACAGCATATACTGGAGATACTGTCACTACAGTAAGCAAAGGCTGCGGCTTCAAAGACAGGAGGCGTTCACAGTCCGTGCAGTTGGCTCACTACAACTACGACGGAAGATTCGAGCATCGGTGGATCCAGGCAGTTTCCAGAACGGAGGTCAGAGCGGTTTGAGATCAGATTGGCTGCCGGCAGACCAGTCCTTAACCGCGGAGAGGTGGTTTTGGCATCAAGCGCCAAGGCGGACGCTGGGCCTGCAGAGCCGAGGCTTCGAGGCACCGGGCAGTCTATCGGGCGCATACCCAGTATTTCTAACCATATTTTAAAACCTATTTTTCATTAATCATCACAACTTCTTCCCCAAACACAACGACACCGAGCACGGGCGGCCCTTCTTCGGGCGCAGGTGGCAGCGGCGCATGTAGTCCTTCTTCTCGTCAAAGTTGGCAAACGAGTTGTTGTGGGCGCTTCTCTGCGAGCACGCCGAGTCGCCAGAGACCAACGACGACGTGGACAGGGCGGATTTCTTGAAAAAGAGCCCCATTTTCATTTGGCGGGTATATCACTGCAATCCGCAAATACGTGTTTCTGTTTCTTTGCTCTGGTACTAGGTGGCGGACCGTCCGTTAGCACATTTTCACTCACAACAACTAAGGGCAGCTGGCGGCGGCACGAGGCACAGAAAACGCCGGAAAGGAGAGACGATGACGAAAAATGGCCGCCTGGAAAACGGCGGTTGCACGGTTTAAGTACGCACTGCACGGGCCGCTAGGCCAACCAAAAAATTCCCTCAATTTCACGCACCGCGGCGTGCGCCGCAGCGAAAACGGCACAGACGATGAGGAAAAAGCAACGGGCGGCGGGTGTGGGCCAGCGCGAGATGGCCAAAGCGCTGGCGCAGCCGAGGAGAGCCTGAAACACACCCGAAACCACTCTGAAACAAACCCGAAACGTGGCCCGCAAGCCCCAGCAGCGGCAAATTCTCGCCCTCGCAGCAACGGTGGGGGTCCGGCCCGAAAGCAGTCCCACGCCAGAATAGGCACCGCGTTGACGGCGCGCCGGGAGGCACGGGTGGGGCGGACTTCGTAATTGGGCCACTGCCCAAACAGGCAGCTGCAGCTGCGGGCCCCCAGCCACTGAAAAAGAGGCAAATGAAAAGCAAACAAGAAACCTTCGAGGGCAAAACGTACCATGCAATTGTAGCCACCTTCGTTTTGCTGGTGTAGGGGTGTTTGCCTGGGCCGGGCCGGGCATCAGCATCGCATCGCGCACTACATCACGCTCACACTAAAACACCCAAACCGCTGCATGTCCGAAAGAAAGGCCATCAACAAATACTACCCGCCGGACTGGGACCCGGCGTTGGTGCCCAAGAAGAAGGCCAAAACCGGCGCCCAGAAGGTGCGGCTCATGCTTCCGTATTCCATGAAGTGCCTACTGTGCAACGAGTACATGGCTGCTCGGCGCAAGTTCAACGCCCGCAAGGAAACAACCGCCGACACGTACATGGGCGTCAAGATCATTCGCTTCCACATCAAATGCCCGCGGTGCAACACCACACTCCTGTTCCAGACCGACCCGAAGCTGGCCAGCTTTGTGCCTGTGTCCGGCGTGGCTCGCAACTACGAGTCTTTGGCACCCGAGAAAAGCAAGCCCGTTGAGACGGAGGAGGAGATCTTCGAGCGGCTCGAGCGCGAGGAGCAGGAAAACGCCCGTTTCACCGAGCAGCAGCGCCACCGCAAGAAAAACCCGTTCTGGCAGGCCCGAGAACAGGACCCGACAAAAGACGCCATGGCCAATTTGGAGGAGAAGTTACTAGCGCTGCAGCGGGAGCAGCAGCTCCACGACCAGCTCACAGCGCTTGCCTCGAAACTGGAGAAAATCGCCGCTTCGGGCGGTCTCGATAAGGCTCTCGAGCAGTTGCAAAAACGAACCCGTGAGGATGTGGTGGAGAAGAGCGAGCCTGTCGCAGTCATGACTGTGCCCAAGGTGATTTCCGTTAAAAGGAGGAAGCCGGATAGAGAGGGCCGCGCAGAGACAGAAAAGAAGCCCCAAACGGAAGCCCAGACAAAAGGCTCTGGGTCCGCTGTGAGCGAGGCTGTGCCAACGTTGAAGCAGCGAGAGCCAGAGCCGGAAAAGCCCAGCGACACTGCTGTGTCTTCCGCGTTCTCCGGATACAACAGTGACTCCGATTAATATGTAAAGTTGTCGAGCGTCGCCACCTGCAACTCCGGGGGCGGCACCGTTTGCTGGTACCTGTTCTTGATCTCCTGGAGCTGCGATATAAGCGGCCCAACCAGCTTGGAGTCCACGTCTTTTCGGCACAAGAGCGCCCCCCGCACAAACTCCACCGAGCAGTCGTAATACGTCTCGAGCATGTCCCGCTCCCACATGATCGGCACGTCCTCCATGGGCTCCTCGCACATGGCGATGTTCTCCAAGAACTCCAACGCACTCAAGCTTTTCAAAAGATAGAGCGCGTCTTTGCGCGAGAACAACGGCTCCAACCCCTGGTATATGATCTGCACATCGCGGCCAATGGCCTCGGAAAACGACTTGTACTTTTTCGTGGGTCGCGGGTCGATGCGCTTGCCCTCGCCGTGGAGAATGTTCTGGTAGCCGATGCGGATGTAGTTTTCCAACAACATGTTGAGAAGCTGCTCGAACGTGAAGTTGTAGATCTCGTACGTGGCCGACGTGCGGAGGTCCTCCATGTACTCCGCCACGGTCTCCACTATCATCTGTGCCAGGCTCTGCTCCTTCGCCCGCTCGTTGTCGTACCATTTCCCCGTGAACACCGTAGAGAGCGCTGGGAGAAGGTCGTTGATGATGATCTCGGCCATGCCCCGCGCGACGCTGCGCTGCAACGCCAAGCTGGGCTCCTGTGTCTGCTCGAACGCCGCCTGGATCCGGTCCTGGTACGCGGCGTGCACCTTGGACTTGTACAACGGGAGAAACTTGTCCTGGATGCGGTCCGTGTTGATCTCGTAGGTGTTGCCGAGCGCGGTGAGGTACTCGAAGATGCCCGGGCGCGAGATCTCGTCGAGCTGCTCCGCGGTCATGTTCTCGAGGTCGTATGTGGAGCGCGGCTTGGACGACTGGAAGCGGAAGAGCCGCTTGGCCTTGGACTCCTTGATCAAGCAGCCGTCGTTGTTGTACACGTCCATGTACTTGGCGAGCTCCTCCTTGACCAACGCGTCGTAGGCGTGCACGCGCTTGAGGTAGCACGCGGACCAGTTCTCGATGACGCCCACGAGCACCTTTCCGTAACCCGAGTCTGCCGCCACATCGGCCTGCTCCTTGAGCATGCTCAAGGTGGTTTTGAAGTCCGGGAGCACGTAGACGTCGGTGACCACGTCGGTCGGGTACGGGTGGTCGAACTCGTCAATCTCCTCGCGCTTCTCGTGGTGGGAATACGTCTGCGGCGCCTCGGCGCGCAACACCAAGGCGTCGGCCTCCTGGCGCATGAGCAGCTGGTTCCACTCCTCCATCTTGGACAAGATGACCTTCATGTAGTCGTCCAACACGGTCTCCTTGAGGTCGTCGCCCAAGATGGACCTGTGGGCGGCCAGCTTGCCGTACAACGACACGACAAACGCGGAGTAGTGCGCGTCGTAGGCCAAGATGCGCATCAAGTCCTCGGCCGGCGGGCTGGTGTTGATGATGTCCATGGTAAAGGCGTGCAAGAGCTTGTGGTAGGCGGCGTGCACGAAGGCGGAGAGCGCCCAGTGGCGCGGGAACAACGGCGCGAGCGTGGCCTCCACAAAGAGCAACTCGTCCTCGAGCCACTCGAGGTTGTCGTACACGTCCATGGCGTCGTGCGCAAAGTGCTCCACGCACTTGCCGAAGGTGTCGGCGAGGCTCTCCTCGAGCTTGTCGTAGAAGAACTTGTGGTAGTGGCGCGGGCCGGCGCGGAAGCGCGCGTAGTTGGCCGCCTGCTTGTCGCGCGCGGACGCGAGCCGCAACGAGTCCACGAGCACCACGCGGCGGTCCTCGTCGGCCTCGTACTCGATGATGCGCACGAGCTTGGCCACCATGCCCACGTTTCCTTCCTTGACCGCCTCCGTGACCGTGATCACCACCTCCTTGAGGAGCTCGTCGAAGCGGCGCACCACGCCGCGCACCGGCGCGGTGATCTTGCGCACGAGCAGCTGCACGTCCGCGGAGAGCGCCTGCGACTGCGTCTCCAAGTACTCCAGGAGGTTGCGCGCCTGCGTCACGTTGTAGTGCACGCGGTGGATGTTGAAGAGCGGGTACTCGATGTTCTGGCTCACCGCGTCGTACTCCGCGTCGATCATGTTGCCAATGTGCTCGGTGTACTGCTTGAAGTTGGCAATGTCCGTGTAGAGGTTCTGCACCTGCATCATCTGCTCGTACACCGCTATCGCCTGCTGGAACGTGGCGTACCCGGCGCCCGCCACCACCGACTCCTCGTGGAGCGACTGGATGCGCTCCACGTTGCCCTTGATGCTGTCGATCTTGCTGGCGGCGAGCTTGAGCTTGTCCAAGTTGGCCACCACCGACGCAATCTGCTGCTGCGTGGTGCTGTTGAGCGACGCGTCCACCGCGGCCCGCTCCTTGGCGAACTGCTGCCGGAGGTCGTCGATTTTGCCGAGGTCGTCCTCCACCTTGATGAGGTTGGCGATCCGGGAAAGCGCTGCTTCGCTCATTCTGGCTGCCTATGTGGTGCTCGCCGCGCCGCCTAGTGCCCTGCCGGGAGGCACGGGTCCCCGCCACAAGCGCTCCGGAGGCACGGGTCTGCCCGGGGCCCCCGGCCCGCCCGCTGGTTTTTTCGTTTTTTGGACGCCCAGGGGAGGTACTTTGGGGCCTGCGATTTGCGCTGCCGCCGCCAAAGGGGCTGCAATGGGTCGAAATAGCCCCGGCGACGGGGGCCCAATAAACGGGAGGTACGGGTGCAGAGCGCTCCGTTGACGAAACAGCGGCTCACCCCGCGGGAGGTACGGGTGCACATTTGGTCGCTGGCGCTGCCATGCCGGTGAACCGACTGTGAGAAACCATAATGTTCGAATTGCAGAGTTTCCACAATATAGCCTTTTCTGCTCACACTTCCGCTCAAATACTAAACGGCCACAGCTGGATTTGGTAGTTGTCTTTTGCTTACTTTTTTGCGGTCATGCTCTAGAACTTTTCTCGAGCTTCGGCTGGATAGGTGTAGTCTGGGGAAAGCCAGAAGTGCGTGTCAATGGCGTGACTATGTCCTGTCTTCGGCTTCTTTTCGTGTGTCGTCCGTCAGATTATCGTTCGTGCATCTCTTATTCTGCCTTTCATCAGCTCTTCTCTCATTTGTCAACTCTGTCCTCCCTCCGCTCTCCGATCACTCCTCTACTCTGTCCTCCACCAGTTCTCCTCGCATTGGTCTCTACACCACTCCTGTCATTTTCCCGCTCTATTGTTCTACTTCTCCACCTGGCTCCCCCGCTTCAGCAGCATGCGCCGGCCCTGGTTCACAGGACTTCCTCCGCCGTAGGGAGGCACCACCCCGACGGGGCTCAGAGCACCTGAGAACCCGGGAGCCATGAAACCGCCCTGCATGAACTGCGGGTCCATCCCCGGCGGGCCGTACATCATCTGCGGCTGTCCAGGAGGCATGCCGGGCTGGAACCCCTGGTACATCATGGCAGCGTGGAACTGCTGCTGGATGTGCGCGGCCGCCATTGGATTGTGCATTTGCGGCGAGATCGGGAACTTCCCGGCCGCAGGCGCTCCAGCAAAGCCTGCAACTGGACCCATGGGCGCAGCAGGGACCCTCATTGGACTGCCCATGAAAGGCATGTTTGGTGCCATGCCGGGGCTCGGCTCGGGGGTAGATAAGTCAACGACAAGCTCTTCGTAGGTCTGATCCACATTGGAGTCCCAGGTGGGCGGCGTTTTGAACGCTTTGTCCAATATGAGCGGCGTGGAGCTGTCTGCGTGCTTTTCTTGCGCCGTGCGGAACAAGTTGAATGACCGGTGGAACCGCTCGGACTTTTCCTTTTGCCCCTTCGCAGTGGGCACTTTGTCAGCGCCACCAAAGAACTCGGCAGCGGAAATCTGAAAGTGCCTTCTCAGGCCACCTGCGGCCGAACCCGTGTACGGCCGCTGGGTGTGCATTCTGGGCGACTGGTTTTTGGGCGACTTGTTGTACGTGGCTTTGGGAGGTGTAGGCGACATCGAGCTCATGGGCGTGAAAGCAGCCGCCTTGGGGTTCAACTTGAACGTCTTGACGGGCTTCTTGGCCTCCGGCACCAGCTTCTTCTCTGCCGCTTTGGCGTCCTTGGCCTCCGCAAGGTCCCGCTGTTTCTTCAAGATCTGGTCCTGCTTGACCTTGTCGTTGGCCAAGATCGGCAAGAGGTCGTTCGGCATCTTGTGTGGGATCTTGAAGTTCGCGGAAAACTCACGCAACGCGTTGAACTCGCTCTGGGCGTTCAACCGCACTGCGTCGCCGACGCCGGATGGCTTGGGAGGCAAGGGCGCTGCAGAAATTCCGTCGCGGCTCTTCGCAGCCGAGCTTGAGACAATCGCCGGATCGTTGTGGTAGTGCGCGGCCCGGTCCACGGCGGCAGGCTGCAGCTCGCTGGAGATGCTGGCGTTGCGGAGTGCGGCCATCAACTCATGACCACGTGGATCAGCGGTGTCCTGTATCACGCCGGAGTACTTGTCCTCTTCGTCCAAGCCGCGGTCGTCTACAGCCACGTTTCGTTCTTCCAACACGTGACGGTCGGTACTGGCCAGGCCCTCAATCTCGCGCGCCACCTGCTCGGCGCGCCGCAACCGCTGCTGGTAATCCTTGGCCTCGGTGTTGATCTTGGTGGTGTACAAGTGCTCGTCGTAGGTCAGTTCCACGCCGAACTTTTCCTCGTTGGCCTTGAATTGGTCCCAGGCACCGGTACTGCCAGAGTCGAGTTCCACGAGCGGCGTGTCCGCGTCGGGCACCCAGCGCTGCAACTCGCGCTCCTGGAACTTGTGGCCAGACGAAATGTCACGGTCAGTCTTGAATCCCTGCAGTTCGGTGATCTTTCCCTTTGGCACCTCGTACTTGGCCGGTTTCACCTTGGTCTCCACCGGCTTGGCTTCCGCTGGCTTTGTTTCAGCTTGCTTGAGCTCAGCAGCCTTTGGCTTTGCTTCAGCTTGCTTGAGCTCAGCAGCCTTTGGCTCGGCGGCCTTGGGCGCGACGGTCTTCAGCTCGAGCGCTGGCTTTTCAGGCTTCTGCTCCTCGGAAACCTTCTCCACGCCTTCGGGCTCCTTTTTCTCTTTGGCCTCGACAGGTGGCTTCGCGGCAGAGCGTACCACCTCGATGTCAATCAAGTCTTTGGCCTGGATCACCAACTTGGGCGGCAACTTGTCGTCAACATTGCTTTTCTCGTTGAACACGGGCTTGGCCACCAACGCCGCCCGCACCAACACCACGGAGAGCGGGCCGGTTCCGGACGGCGAGATGTCGGCCGACAGCATCACTCCGCGGTACTGCGCGCCGGACGCCACGGTGGCCACCACGGTTTTCCCGCAGGACGTGGCCACCAAATCAACCAACTTGTTGCGGATGAACGTGTCGGGAGCCTGTGGCGAGGTCCCTTTCTGCGAGTTCCGACGGGAGCCGTTTACAGGGCCCGGCAGGCCGTGCGGCGCATTTCCTGGGCCGGATTTTCCGCCCCGGGCAGTTTGACTTCTCATGGTGATGCGAATGAAGTTGAGGTTTTGACGGGGAATCTCCTCTTTACGGGCGCTTTTTGAAAGACTCTCTTGCAGACGCGTCTCAAAAGGCTCGTTTCAGCAGGCTGCTCAATTTGGGTGGATTGGCGGTTGCTGTTTAGTGGCGGCAAGTGCTCAAGTCAGGGCGTGGCGATAAAACACGTCCGGATCCGTAGATTGCGAAGGAGGCGTCGAAACTGATCGGGGGAAAAGGGACGGTGGCGAGCGCGGCACGGGGAACAAATGCACAGGCGTGGGGATAGGCTGGCGCGTGGCCTGAGGGAACTTCCAGAGGTTGGAATTTGCAGGGACCTTTGGTGTTGGTTGTTTTTGGTGTTGGTTCCTTGAGCGCGGCAGTGTGTGCAGGCGCGGGTAACGGTGCCTCAAACGGTGGTCAAGTGAGTCGCTATTTTTAAGTGTGCTAAAGAGGCTTGGTTGTGCGTGCTTTGATCGCTCGACCCGCCGTATGGCTTTATCGATATTTAGCTAGCTTTCTCCACGGAGCGCTGGTCTATGTAACGGTCCGTTGCGCAGTGTAACCTGGTGTGTTCGGCATGATTTCCGTTTTGGCCAACCCTGTCGGCTAACAAATTTGCTGACGATTTGTCTTGGGACAAAGGCAGCGCGAACTATCAATGTAGACTTGGCGTAGACTTGGCGTAGACTTGGCGTGGCTCAGGTCATGGATCTCCACATATGAAGCAACCGTCACTGTTCAACAAAAAAAGCCGTGGATGCCAAGACCGATTTCCACGTCCTCCACAACGCCGCCCCAATAGGTCAAAACAAAATCCGTCAAGAACGCAAGGTCCTCCCGCGAGTATGGGTCCAACTCCATGTCCACCACGTCTTGGAACGTGAGTTCCAAAGTGATCTTTGATCCGGCGATCTGAGCCTCGGCCACGATCTCGTCCACAATCAAAAACCACTTCTTTGTGAGCTTGTGGAACTGCCCGACAAGCATCACCAACTTGGCCAACTCCTGCTTGGGCTGCTCCGAGACCGCTTCGTCGCCCGCAAGCAGGAGATCGTTGACGCGGCGGTCCAGGGTGCCGGCGCTGGCAAACCACGCAAACGCCAGCCACACATACTCGCGCCACAGCATGGGAGAGGTGGCCTCGCAGAACCACCACGCGGGCTCGCGCAGAAGCTTGTCGCGGGCGCCGCTGGGGAGCGAGCCCAAGCGCAAAGCGGAGAAAATGGAGTTTGACGTGTGCACGGACAGCGAGTCGTCTGCGTAGCGCACGTGGTCCGCATGCGGGAGCTCGCTGTAGAGCTTGATGAACTTGCAGTAGTCACCGAACGTGGCCTTGAGCGGGGTGTTCCAGTCCAGACTGGCCACCACCTGGCATGTTTCTGTGGGGCCCGCGGGCATCACCAACGCCACGTCGTAAAGCTGCTTCTGGTATTTGAGGATTTCGTCCGTCGTGGAGGCCACGTAGCCCTGGTGGTGGCCCATGAGATTCGCGTCGACGTCGGCAAGCCCGACGGAGTAAAGCGGCGTGCTGCTTGCTCGCTCGGGCGCCACGCGCTGGCTCGAGCCTGGCTGCAAGTCCTTGGGCACCACGCTGATCAACGCGAGCACGAGCGCCAACGCGCCGCACGACGCCGGGTCCTGCGGCACCGCGGTGGAGATCAAGTCGCTGGTGCCCTGCGCGGAGTGGCCGAAGATCATGATGTTGCGCCGGAGCAACGCGGCCTTGTACAACGGAAAGAGGAGCGGGCCCACCGTGTTGAGCAACTGCGGGAGCTTTGCGAGCGGGTGCTCGGCCGGGGCGCCTCGGCCCTGGCCCGGCGGCTCTAGTAGTGCGGGCGCGTTGAGCTCCGCGTGTAGCTTCTCCAACACGGCGGCGTCGCCGCTCTGCAAGTAGGCGCTGAGCGCCGCGTCCAACGCCGGCACGTGCTCCCACCCGACGGCCAGGTACCGGTGCGGCGCCCACAGCGTGTCCTTTGGGGGCGCCATCAAGACGCCCAACGAGCACATCTGCACCTTCAGGCGGTCGCTGCCGCCGTCGCTGTTGCCGTTGGTTTGCCGGAAGCACGCGGTGCCGTAGAGGAGCTGGCCCTGCGCCTCGTGCGCCATGTACACGGTGGCCGATTCGTACTGGTGGATGCCGGAGGGGAGCATTTTGGCCTCCAACCCGTGCAAGGGGATGTTCGTGGGGCTGGTCCACTGGAGCGTGTAGCCCTGGCGCGTATCGAACTTTGCAAGGGCAAGACACAACACGGACATGTTTTGGGGCGGGGGTCGGTGTAAAGAGGGTGTAGTAAAGAAGGCGTAGTGGGTGCGCGGCTATTATGGTCTGGAGACTGCGAAGTGGGATGTGGTCCGGGCCACTGAAAGTGAGGGATGTGGTCCGGCCACTTAAAGTGAGAGCTGGGGGTTTAGTGGTTTTGTCGGGGGCTTGTGTTCCTGTTTTGCCTGTTTTGGGGTTCTATTGTGAGCTTTTGTATTATGTGGATTGTACATGGTCTTCACTTTGTGAGAGTTTCGGCAGAATCAGACCGAAGCACGAGGGTTGGGAGACTGCAAAAAGTCACTTCTTCAGACCTCGCAATACAACGCTACAAATAGTTCACAGCTGCATAAAGATCTAAAGCTACATAAGGTCAGACCCTCATGACATTAAGAGCAATTTTTTTTTCATTTTTAACGGCCGTTGTCTGAGAATCCGGACTGAGGAACGCTGCCCAACCTCGGTCCGGGGCAACGCCAAATGCTACTCCAGCAAAATACCCTTGCTTCTAGAGACATTTTGTCGCGATTGGGCGGGCGAGACTTGAAGGCCGGGAACACTTAAAGGCCGGGAACATTTAGGGAAGGAACACAAAACTGGACCAACGGAGCAGTTTCTCTGGTATATTGGAGCATGTTTACGGACTTTGGCTGCTAACTCGCTGGCTGCACTGAACCCATTGCTCAGGCAATTGACCATGCTTTTTTCAGCTGGAATCACCGAGGGTGGACGCCACATCCGAGGGTCGAGGTGGATCTTCCCGCATCCACCCACCGAAAGCGCCCTTTGCCGCAAGTTCCTTTGCCCCACACTGTAATTCCTCGTTCTTCCCCCTCGTTTCTCGTCCACTCCCATAATATGTTTTTTCTCGTGCTTTCGCTTTGTCTTTTTCTTTCTGATGTGGACCAAGGGCGGCGGCCGGGGCGGCCCTCGGAACTCGGCGCGACACCATGGACCCTCGAGTTCGAACGCTCTTCAAGCTGCTCGTGTACATGGCAAAAGACTACCCGGCCAGTTCCGGGGGCTACGCCAAGTTCATGGCGCGGGCCAAGAACGTGTTTCGCCAAACGGCGGTCGCCGACAAGGCCGACATGCTGAAAGCCCTCGCCAAGGGCGAATACATCACCAAAGGTATGCACAGCTTCGCCCCACGCCTGTGGCACCAACACTACTAACGGCAGAGCTCGAGGCCCTCTACTTTCTCCAGCGGTACCGGTACCTCAAGAGAACGTACAAAGAGTGAGGCGGACCCCTGGCCCTGATCGGGCAGCCCATCGGTGCATCGACCTACCGCTCCATCAACCAGTGCAGCGCTTCGGCGCCGTTGTGTCAATCGCCGGTCTGCTAATTGCCGCTTGCTCGGCAGTTCCACCGGCGATTCAGCTCCCAAAGTGGCCGGTGGCCAGCTCGGCGGCCGCAACTACTAGCTACCAAGTAACAATGCACACTGCTTTGACTGTTCGATTAATTATGTAGGGCGCCCACGCTCTAGGCACGGATTCTCAAGATGAAGTTCACCACCACGGCAACCAAGAGGAACACACACAACATGGTGGGGCCGAAGCGGTCGTCGTATGGGCCGCTGCCTCTCATTCTGATGGCCTTGGCTCTCCAGTGGTATGTGACAAGCGCGTACATCATGGTCATCATGGCAATGAAGGTGAAGAGGCCGGCGCTGATTCTGCCGACCTGGTCGCCAAAGTTCAACAAACCGACACCCAAGGAGCCCAAGATGACGGTGAAGTTCAACCACGACAAGAACGTTCTCTCGTTGGCGAAGAACACCTTGGGCTCGACACGGGCGGGCAATGCAATTCTCTTGGTGGCGGACATTTCGAAAGGACGAGGCTATGACCAGAAGTGGGAGTGGGCTGGTGTGGAGAAAAACCGATGGGCCCTAATTACCTGATAGCTGATAATACGGGCACGTGGTCTGCGCAGTGGTAATAAACGCACCAAAACTACAGGACCAGAGTGATGCGAAATTACGAGGCTGCCGGAGCCCGTGACAGCGCCAGGGGTGCCTGGAGCCGGGTGGTTTCGCCGCCTCAGCGGCGCTCCTGGCCCGGGGCCGTTTTTTTTTTTGTAATGTGGCGATAAGCCGCTTTTTCGCATTCTGCGCTCCATTGTTCGGTGGCCCTCTCGCTGAGAGAGCCTCACTTTATTTCTCACTGTTATTTTACTCTCACTATTATTTTATTCTCACGATTAATTTCATTAGCGCTGTCATTTTTTCACTAATTCTCATTAGCTTGTTTTTTTCTCGCTCCTCCGCTGATTTCATTGGACCTCGCCATTCGTGGCTATTTTGTTTTCACCACCCACTGCCGTTGAATCCGGTGGCTGTTGGTCTATTTCTGGGTGTTGAGCTTAGCGAAGCCGAATTTCCAGCTCATTGGCAAGTCTTCTCATTCCTTTTTCCCGATAGACTTTGCTCAATTCTACCTAATCTCTAAATGCTCGTACTCGTGCTCATTTCCATTTTTAAATCACACAACTCCAGAGTATATAATTGACTCGGACAACTTGTCTCTGTTCGTATGTGGTCTTCACCATGCACTCTTGGAGCAGCTCCTCCAAACACCTGTATTCTTGAGGATGCCAAAGTTTAAGCCAATACCTAGTCCATTCCTTTTCAGGCCGCTTTGAATCCCTACAGACTAGCCCATGTTCTCATATGTTGTTGGCCCCATTGTCCCAGCTATCCACTCACACTATTCTACACCACTCAATTAGTAGCTTCAATTCAAAGTCCATAAGTAAGGGTGCCGCACACAGGCGGCTCAAACAATCAGGCGCGGGCCCAGGGCAAAGCAACGGGGCTGGCTCTCAAGTAGGAGTTCTGCTTGGTGGCAGTACCGGCAAAGGCGTTGTAGAATGCAATGAACGCGGTGATGACACCAGTGACACCGCCGGCACGGGCAGCGCCCACGGACTCGGCCAAGTCGCCCACGGCAAGCAAAATGAAGGTGACGGTCAACATGGCGAACAACGAGCAGAAGGCCACCGTGGAGCGGATGGTGCACAAGGTCAACATGAAGGTGAACAAAGCCCACGCCACCAAGAAGAAGCCCACGGCATTGTGGAGCTGGTCGGTGCCCTCGTACGCGGCGGCAATGCCGAACGCGTCGATCTGGATGGCGGCAAAGGAGAGCCAGAACGCGCCGTACGACGTCAACGCACACAAGGCAAACGTGTTGCCAACAAAGCCCTCCCAGATGCCGGCGCAAAACTGGGCAAAGCCGCCGTAGAAGCAGGCCAAGCCCACCACCACGTTGGGCACGGTCACGCCCATGGCCTGTGCGTTGACCATGGACAACACAAACGTGGTCATGGCGAACCCGCACAAGCCAAGCGGCGATGGGTTACCAATCTGTCTCTTGGGGTACGGCGCCAAGCCGGGGTTCAACGTGCCGCCGAACGCCTGCATCAACTCGTGCTTGTAGTACGTTTGGTTGCCGATGGTCACGTACTGGTCGGCGTCGCCCGAGGTGACGATTTTGGACACGGGGCCGTTGGACACGACCTCGTCCTTGGAGGACCCGGAGATGGACGACATGAATAAATAGTGGGGGGTGCTGGTGGGTGCGGACGGTCAGGCGGACAGACGGGCGGTGATCGTTCAAGGAGTGGCTGTTTGAGGGTTACCAGGCAGCGACTAGTGGCGGGTGTGAAGGAATGGGGCGTGGACAATAAAATGCGCCGTCTTTATACTGCCGGCTTTGTGGGGAAGCGCGGACGATGAGGGTGCGCTGTGTGCAGGCGGGCATGGCGCCATCGCATAGGCTGGGCCAGTGGTCACGGCGAGCCAGCGAAAAAGCGCCGGCCGGCGCCACCACACGGGCAGCGGGCGGGCAGAGAAGGCCACGGCTGCTTTTTCGAGGGACGAAAACGGGCCGAGCCCGCCGAACGGCCCAAAGTGGCGTGTGCGGGCCGACCCAAAATAAGCTATAACCGTTCGCGGCCAGAAACCGGAGCATACTCCGGCCCCGCCCAGCACAATAGGCATGACGAGCAGGAAAAAAAAAAACCTCGGGCGAAAGGCCGCCAGAGTGCCGCCGGGCAAAAGCGGCTCGCCGTCACAGATAGAATAGAACTAGAAGGGCTGGAATTAGTAGTGACACGGAAACGTGTGCTGGGCAGAAGTGTCTATTGGTTTTGGCCCCACAACTACGGAATGGTGTGGGGTGCGACTGCATCGTCAGACCGGGAATTCTTGCGCATACTGCTTCAAATTCTTGAAGCGTTTTTTGCTCACGTGGTTGCGGTTGCGCATGCGCTTGTACACGCGCGCAAGGCGGCCAAACCACACGCGGTCGCCCTCGTATTGCACGGCAAAATTGATGGCTGCAACGGCCACCGTCACGGCGTACGCCGCGCGCGACATGTTGGTGAGCTGGAAAAAGTCGCCCCACCACGAGTTCTGGTCGATGGCGAAGAGAAGCAAGGAGAGCGCCACGGCAAACACCAAGTTGGCCACGTACGGCCGGTTGCGGTGCATGGGCTCGCGGTACGGCGGGCCGCGGCTTAACACCACCGCGTTGAAGATGTACTGGAAGTTCGCAAACAAAAACAACATGGTGTTGTCGGACGACTGCACGGCGTCGTCGCTGTCGGACGGCGCCGGGCGCATGTACCACGGCTGCGTCTGCACGTAGAACCACACGAGGAGCTGGAAGAAGAGAATCACCGCAATCTGGCACACCAACGGAATGAGCACCTTGGGCGACACCAAGTTGGCGGTGGGCCGCTTGACGACAATCTGGTCGTGCGGGCGCGTCCACGACATGAAGATGGCCAACGGCAAGATCAAGCAGAGGTCGATGTACAAGAACTGGAAGTCGCCCAAGTTGGTGCCACGCTTGTACAAGATGCTCACCGTGACGAACTGGATCGCAGAGTACAACGACATGTACTGGAAGCACGAGAAGCTGGTCACCAACGACGAGCGGCCCTCGCGGATCACGTCAAGCACGCACGAGATCTCGAACACGCGGGACGTGAACGGCGCCGCCACCGACGCCTCGGCCTCGCTGAGCGAGATGCCCACGTCCGCCGCTTTGAGCGCACCGCAGTCGTTGGCGCCGTCGCCGCAGAACCCCACGGTGTAGTCGAGGCCCTGGAGTTGCTCCACGAGCTCGTGCTTCTCATCGGGCGACATGCGGGCAAAGATGTTGCACCGCATCAAGATCTGCTCCTTCAAGGCGTCCCGCTGGAGCTCCACCAACATGTAACGGAACACGTCTCCCGTGATGGCCAAGATGTAGTCGTGGACATTGTCCCGCACGTCCGCGGACGCCCGCTGCAACGAAATCGGGTCGAGCCGGTTCTGCGGGTTGTGCATGTCCTCCCACACCAAGCCGGTGGCGCCCGACGCCTCCATCTCATCGTCGCTGGCAAACCGCGGAATGTACACCTGGGTGACGTGCGGGTCGATCAACTCGCACTCGCGGCCGACGCTGACCGCTGTCAACACGTTGTCGCCGGTGCACATCACCGAGCGGATTTCTGCACGGCGGAGCTCTTGGAGCGTGGGCTTGGTGCGGTCCTTGAGCTTGTTCTCAAACACGATGAACCCGCAGAACTTCAAGTCCAGCTCGGCGTCGCCGCGCTCCAACAACTTGGCGCTCTTCTTGCTGGTCAAGATCTTGCTGGCACA
The DNA here is from genome assembly GCA_008065175.1 of Metschnikowia caudata. Lineage (NCBI taxonomy): Eukaryota > Fungi > Ascomycota > Pichiomycetes > Serinales > Metschnikowiaceae > Metschnikowia > Metschnikowia caudata. The sequence goes on from VATF01000002.1 coordinate 792,091, forward strand.
CGCAATCACGCGGTACCCGCTGTGCGTGTACTTGTACAACAACTCGTCGAAGTTGGCGGGAAGCGTGGTGGGGTCGCAGATGTCCACCATGACCTCGGGCGCGCCCTTGGTGAAGACGTACTCGAGGTGGTCTTTCTCGGCCACCACGGACATGCGGCGCAACGACGACACAAACTCAAACTCGCGGCGGAATTTGTACCCGAACGTCTCCTTGCCCACGGTCTCGTACACCAAGGGCACGGCGCTGGCGCCAAAGTCCTCGGCAAAGTGCCACTTGGTGAACTCAAACATCTTCACGTCCAACGGGTCGCCCACGAGCGCGTCGTCGATTAAGCGCAACGAGTGGCACGACGCCATGCACCCGAGCAAGAGCGCACCGCTGCTGAAGTCGTACTCAGACGCGCGGAGCGCGGCCTCTGCGAGGCCTTCCTTGTGCTCCACGAGCTCGTCAAACACCAACTCCTTGCGGCCGTCGGCGTTCCTGATGGCGTGCACGCCCAACACGTCGAGACCGTCCTCGGTCAACGTGCCGGTCTTGTCGAAGCACACCACGTCCAACTTGCCGCCGATGTTGATGCACGTCGGCGCGATGCAGAAGATGTTCTTTTTCTTCAAGCGGCCCACGGCGAACGACGTGCCGATGGTCAAGGTGGCGGGCAACGCCGGAGGCACCACGATGGTGATGATGTCCAACGCGCGCAAGAGCATGGTGCGCTTGGCGAGGCCCAACTGGATGAAGTTGTAAGTAGAGTAGATGAAGCCGAGGAACGCAATGAGTGTCATGAAGCCAATGTACTTGAACGAGTCCTCGTAGAACTTGAACCCAGTCGGCTTCGGGAACAACATGGAGCGCACCAACGAGCCCTTGGTGGTGTTGAAGCCGGTGCGGATGGCCACCGCCAACACGGGCTCGTCGTTGGTGCTCTTCATCTTCAACAAGCGCGTGCCGCTGTACAAGAACGACCGCGCCAACACTGGGTGCGTGAAGCTGTCCGGGAGGTGCTGCACGGCCTCCTGCGAGGCCAGCGTCTTGGACACCGGCACACTCTCGCCCGTGAGCATGGACTCGTTCACGACGCACTCGCCGTTGATCAACAACGCGTCGCAGGGGAGCACGGACAACGACGGGTCGACCTCGAACACGTCGCCGGGCACCAAGTTGTTGGACTCTGTCTGGGTCCAGAAGCCGTTGCGCCACGCGCGGATGTCGCAGGTGAAGGCGCCGATCTCCTGGAGGCGCGCGATGGTGGCCTTGGTGTCCACGAGCGTGCTGGCGATGGAGGCCACGGAGATGACGAAGATGCACGACGCGTAGTAGTAGTAGTCGTCTGCGAGCCAGAGGAAGATGGAGAACACCTGGAAGATGTAGAACGGGTGCAAGACCTCGTCGGCCAACAACTGCACGGTGGACTTCTTCTCGATGTTGATGTTGTTCTCGCCAAACACGGCCGCGCGCTGCTCGTAGAGGCTCTGGGAGAGGCCGTCGCGGAGCGTCTTGTCGTTGAGCCAGTGCGCGTCGTACCAGGTGGTGTTTGTCTTGAACATGTCGTCCACAGGGCTGTAGAAGAACTTGATGTAGCGGTACTCGAAGGAGCGGAGCTGGGGCACCACCGGGTTGGCGTCCCTGGCGGCGGGCTCTGCGTCGGACTTGGGCGGCACCGTCAAGAAGGCCGAGAGGCGCTCGCCGAAGCGCGTGCGCGCCACGTCCACCGTGACCAACTCGCCGTACTGGTTCTCGACGATGCACCAGTCGGCGCGGCCCAACGCGCACGGCTGGCCCTTCAAGTTGATGCGGTAGCGCGGCACCCAGCGGAGCACGAGGTAGCCGGCGCCCAAGGTGCCCACGCACACGGCGTAGTAGAGCGCGGACTTCCACCAGCAGTTGGCGTAGCCCGCGATGCCCACCACAATGTCCTCCTCGGCCAAGTAGTAGCGCTGCTGCGTGGTGCGCGGCGCAAACTCGTGCAAGAACGCCTCGTGCTCGCCGTCGGAGCCGGCCTGCTGCAGCTCGCCGGACGAGCTCTTGTCGCTGGCCGCGGAGCTGCGCCGCCGGAAGCGCGCCTCAAAGTACAGCGAGGCGTCGAGATCGTCGCCTGGCGGCGCGGCCGCGGCGTCGCGCGTGCCGGGCGACCGCGGCGTGCGCTCCGACAGGCCCGTGCGGGCGCGCGGGCGGAACGGCGCCGCAAAGTCGACGCCCGCAGCGCTGCCGTCGTCCGGGTGGCTGTCCACCGAGTACTCCCAGTGGGTGTTGTAGTCCACGGGGCAGTCCGCGTTCTCGATGGTGGAGCCGCCGGGCGCGGCCTCGATCTCGTCCGCGGTGAAGAAGCGGAAGTGGCCGCTGGCGGTGTCGGACGCCGCCGTGGCGTTGGACTGCACGCGGTAGAGGTCCATTTCGGCGTACGGCGTGGCGTCGGCGGCCGCGAGCAACGGCGACAGCGCCTGCAGCGGCGCGTCGTCGCCGCGGCCAAAGTGGTGCGCGTAGTGGAACGACGAGATGGACGACGGGATCACCTCGGAGGCGGCGCCCGAGAACATCTCGCTGGTGTTGTCGTCGACCACGGCCAGCTCGAGCGACAGCACGGAGCCGTGGCGCGAGCGGCGGTCGAACGACGCGGAGCGGCGCGAGCCGCGAGGCGCGAGCGGCGGTCTGGTGCGGCCCATGGGGAAGAAGTGTGGATGGGGTGGGTGCAAAAAGCAAGTGAGGAGCGCGATCGCGAAAAACGGCGCCGCGGGCCCCGCCGCTGGACGGAGGCTCCGGTCGGGCGGGCTGGGATTGGGTTTTTTTGTTTTGTAAGTTTGGCGTGGTAGCTTGTTTTTGGCTCGGGGCTGTGGTTCTGGGGGGCAGTGTGGTTTTTTTGCGTCTCTTGTGTGCTTTTTGTTGGCGGACTCTGGCCTGTTTTCTGCTGGTTATCTCGACTCTGGTCTTCGCTTCTGTCTAGTCACTCCGTCGCCTCAACCGCCCATCGCAAGTTCGTATCTCTATGATAAAACTTTGTTTCTTCTGTTCTATTCCTGACTCTGCTTCCTTTGTCGTGACTGGTCAGTGGCTTTTTTCTTGGAGCTTAATTTCAGTCGCTTCGGCTGCCCGGGTTTCGCTCTCGGACTCCGGTGGTCTAGACTGCGTCTGCAGCACCACACCGACAGACGGCTTTTTTGAAAGAGGGTGATTGTTTTCGTCAATCTCGCTGGCGCTTCTGATTCCTCTGGCTTTGGGGGCTTTCCTGGTTTCCCCAGCGTCTCTGCATTTGCTGGCTTCGCTGGATTTGTTAGTTATGTCCATTGAGTATTACCGGTTTTGGGCCAACGGCGTTTGGGTCTTCGCCTGTTCTTTGAGTCGACGCCGATGCTGTTATCTATTTTAGTGCTATGGGACGAAACCACCAACACATTGTTGCTAAAGCGCCTCTGGTGTTTGAGTCACTTCTCGTTGGCGACCAAATGCTTTAATGACCATAAGCTCTACACCAAGAACTTTCCTCGCCAATCGCTTCAAAACTCGCTTTGACACAGGCCCAAGCTTTCCTAGTTGTCTGTATGGTAATGTAGCTCAAACTCTCTGCTCTTACCGCTGTACCTTCATTTCGCCAAAATAGACTCTTTTTCGTGAATGTCCTCCTGCTCTTTGAACAGGAGTCCCATTGAATTACAAATTTTTCGACTGTAGTACCCACGTTCTAGGAAAATGGCCACGCCTAGGATCAACTGAAGGAAGAAGCTAGCAGAAACTGCCAATATACGTTGCTTTGTGGTACCCTGTATCTTTCCGCTATCAAACGATATGAGAGGCTATACTGGAAAACAGCTGGTCTGTGACATATTCCCTCTTCAAACTCAAAATTCTTCTTCACCAACTTTTCGTATTTCTTGCTGATTTCCGAAGCTTCATTAAGAACCAATCCAAGAGTTTGTGGAGCGTAAGCATTTCTACAGGTCGAGAGCGAACATCTCACATCCACCTCCCTAAAATTCTTTGTCAGCTGCTTTTTTTACACCATAGATAAACGGTCATACGGTAGGAGCACCGGACCCCCTCACTTTCGCTTTGCTTGTTCACTCGAGACAAGACTTTGCAATCTTACAGGAGAAAGCCATCACCCAAAGAGTCTAGAATCAGGAAGCAGATAAGACAGAAATTTCAATTTCTCAAAGTGGAATGGCAAAAAATCTATGCAACTCCCTGGTCTTCTCTTCAGGCGGTAAAAACAAAATTTATGATTTCCAAGCCGCGTGATACTTTGACAATAAAGAACCTTATAAGCACTTTGACGTGATTCGCACTATAGTCATTTGAGGCTGCGGCACTGTAGCAGGAGCCCTTTCGCTATTCTTTTGCAGTTTCTTCGAGTTTCAAAAGAAGTTCTTCTGAAAACATAACTCCAGCTGAAACAAAAAAACAACTTTGCCGTTGTCCAGCTGTTTTGACCCCCGCTTCCAGCTTTGCACCTGCCTCAGTATGTGCGCGGTACATCGACCTCAACCACTCCACTACTACACCACTTCCCCACCTCCACCCGGTTGCCCCACCCCGCCCGCGCTAGCAAATGGCCTTGAAACTCAAACTCAAGGTGGCGCCCAAGTCGGAGGCCAGCTCGCCGCGGCCCGAAGCCGTGTCCAAGCCCAAGCCCGAGAAACTCAAAAAGCTCAAAATCAGCTTGGGCAAAGGCGCCGCCCCTGAGCCCCGGCGCGTGCCCAAGGTGCGCATCAAACCCACGCGGATCCCCGGCGAGGGCTACGACTCCGAGGCGCCCGACGTCGAGGACGACCCGCTCATTGAGCAGGCCATCGTGGTGCGCTTTGCCGCCGACGCCAACTTGGACTTTCTCCACCACGCCGCCGACACCGGCGACTTCACCAACGTCAACATCAAGTGGATCACGCGCGAGAAGGCCGTGGTCAACGTCAACCTGGCGCTCTACCTGGCGCGGCTCGTGGACTTGCCCACGCTCACAGAAATATACAAGACCGTGGACAAGAAAAACGTCTTCAAGGCGGTGGACGTGTCGCAGATCTTGCTCGTGTTGCGGCCCATCAACCCGAAGCAGCTCAATATGGAAGCGGACTTTGAGGTGCCCGACGATCTTACCTACACGCACCCGCTCTACACACTTTCCGTCAACAAGGAGATCCGCCCGACGCGCACCGCGTACCGCCACGGCCTCTCGGGCTCGTTTGAGGACGTGTACCGCCGGTTCCGCCCTAAAAAAACCAACCTCCGCCTCATGACCGACGTGGAGCTGCGCGTCGACGAGATTGTCCGCCGCGACTCCGAGGCCCAGGAGAGCCACTACGAGTACGTCAACCCGCGCACGCAGGTCAACAAGTACCGCGGCGAGACGCGGGCCGCGCCGGGGTCCGTTTCCCGCGACTCTACGTCGCTTGCGTCCACGCCGCTACCCCGCACAGACACAGAGGATGTTTTCGGTGACGAGGACGACCAGATGGCGCTCGACCTCGAGGCGGACCTCGACACGGCGCTCGAGCAGGAGTTGGCCGAGGTGCTCGACTCCACGTCTAACAACGCGGCCGCCACGGTGTTGATGAAGTCGGACTTTGCCGCCGACGACAACGACGACGCCGACGACAATGTGGACGACGACGATGACGACGACGAAGACGACGACGACGATGACGACGACGATGACGACAACGACAACGACGAGGACGAGTCCACGAAGCACGACAAGTCCATGGTGAAGAAGCTCGAGGAGGAGATCTCGGACTTGCAGCGCGCTGCGGACAAGCAGAAGGTGTTGCTTGCTACGGCCAGCTACAAGATGATGCGCATGAAGTTCCAGCTGGCGTACGGGTCGTTGAAGGCGCAGCTCGACCAGAAGAAGCGCGAGTTGGCAAAGGTTCGCGAGCAGCAGCTGAAGCAAACGGTGCCGCGGCAGCCCAACGCCGAGGAGATGGCGCCGGAGCAGCAGGAGCAGGACGCAGAGGACGCGGAGGAGGGCGAGGACCTCGACGATTTCCAGGGTCTTTTCTAGAGACACGGATCTCAATCTCGAAGTCTTTTACGGTGATCTGGTGTTCCTCAGTTAACATTCTTACTGCGGCGGGACTTTCGCCGGCCCTCTTCTGGCACTTGAGCTGGAAACTCAGGCGTTCCCAAACGGCCAGTGAGCCAAAGCAAATCGCAGCGACTCTTGAAAGTTGCCCTCAGAGGTTGTGTTTGTTACAGGCGATATAACGGTGGACTGCGCTCGCCGAGGACAGCTGTAAGCGTATTCTGGTCTCCCAGCTTGCACTGAACCCGTATTAGCCAGAGTCAGCTTTCATTTCAAACAGCAGTGTCCAAAAAGAGATTCAGCCTGTCTCGGGGAGAATCCAGGAAGAGCGAACGGCACACTGCCAGATTACCAACCCACGCTTACCTCTTTCGCTCACTAACAAATTCTAGGTTCCGAGTCGATTATCTGCTACACGCACATTGCACCACCTCTGCCCACAGCCAAGAATTCATACGCACATGAGCTAATTTCACAGAAACAAGCATCCCGAAAACTTAAGAATAACCAAAAGCGGCGGAAATTGTGACTCCAGGCTATCTGACTCTGCACGCGCCCACTTTCGGCATCTCCGCGGTCCACGCCGCAGTGCGCACCCATCGTGCGCATTAAAATGGGGAAAATTCTCAGCCCGTTGCTCCGATCAGTGTCGAAACCTTCGAATCCACACTGAAACTTTCGAACCAGTTGAGTCGAAAAACCCCGGCGAGCCGCAAGCACCCCGAAGCGCCCCGAACCCCGAGTCGCAGTCCCAAAACGCTCAACGCACAAACATGTCTTCCAACTCCATCAAGTTATTAGCCTCCGACGTCCACCGGGGCCTCGCCGAGTTGGTGGCCTCACGGCTCGGGCTCAAGCTCACGCCGTCCGAGTTGAAGCGCGACTCCACCGGCGAAGTCAACTTCAGCATTGGCGAGAGTGTCCGTGACGAGGACATCTTCATCATCTGCCAGATCGGGTCCGGCGTCGTCAACGACCGCGTGTTGGAGCTCTTGATCATGATCAACGCGTGCAAGACGGCGTCCGCACGCCGCATCACCGTGATCTTGCCCAACTTCCCGTACGCCCGCCAGGACAGAAAGGACAAGAGCCGTGCGCCCATCACCGCCAAGCTCATGGCCGACATGTTGACCACCGCCGGGTGCGACCACGTCATCACCATGGACTTGCACGCGTCGCAGATCCAGGGCTTCTTCGATGTGCCCGTGGACAACTTGTACGCGGAGCCCAGCGTGGTGCGCTACATTCGGGAAAAGGTGAGCTTCAAGGACGCCATCATCATCTCGCCCGACGCCGGCGGCGCCAAGCGCGCGGCCGGGTTGGCGGACCGGCTAGATTTGAACTTTGCCTTGATCCACAAGGAGCGTGCGCGCGCCAACGAGGTGTCCCGCATGGTGTTGGTGGGTGACGTCACGGACAAAATCTGTATCATTGTGGACGACATGGCCGACACATGCGGCACGTTGGCCAAGGCCGCGGAGGTGTTGTTGGACAACGGCGCCAAGGAGGTGATTGCCATTGTCACGCACGGCATCTTGTCGGGCAACGCCATCCAGAACATCAACAACTCCAAGTTGAAGGCCATTGTGTGCACCAACACCGTGCCGTTCGAGGAGAAGCTCGAGCTCTGCCCCAAGCTAGATACGATTGACGTGTCGCCTGTTTTGGCGGAGTCCATCCGCCGTCTTCACAACGGTGAGAGCATCTCGTACTTGTTCAAAAACGCTCCGTTGTAAGCGCGCGGCCAAACGACGCCCACGGACTGCCAGCGGGCATTTTGTAACAATCGATAACTGGATTTTGAGCCGGTTGCCTGTAGGGACCAAGCACTGGAGCAGCTGACCGCTCAGTGAGTTTTAAAGCGGTCGAAAATTCCAGTGATTGGCACACACTACAGTAAAGATGCCAGCCGGAGGGAACAAACTGCCGAAGCGAAGTGTGTGTATGGCTTGCCGTGCGTTGTTGAGTGTGGCAGCTAGTGTATGTCGGTCGAGGTATACTTTGAACGCTGCTCAATCCGTCAGCATCACTTCCAAAATACCAAGACTCTGAAGCCTCACCAACATTCATAAAAGCTTACCGAATTGATGGAATATCGCCAGGAAAAAGGTTTCACGAAGGTAAAATACAATTAAGGCGCTAGTTTTAGCCGATACCACCGAGAGTTGGATCACCAAGGTATGGGAATATCAAAGCACGCCTACTTCTAACTCGATTCCGAGATAACTTCTTTCAAGGCCCACCTCCGGTATCACCTGCAACGTTTTTCAGCAAGACCTGCGACATGTCTGACATTTTTCTTGTATATCATTACAATGCACATCACATTCTTGACCACGGTCTCCACCACAATGACATGAGTAACTTCATATTCCACTTCCAGTTACTCCATATACAACTTCTCAGTATTACCTCTGAGCACTCACCAATATCTTCAATGTCACAACAATGACTGCTCCGACCCTTTGCCCCGGAGCATTCTCAATACAGCCCAAGAAATCGGAATTGAATGTGCGGGATGACAATGGCACACCACCCATCAGTCACCACCCATCAGTCACCACCCGTCAGTTTCATTCACCATCAAATCAACTTTTACCATCCGCCACTAATAGACACAAACTCAACTATCTCCACCATCCGCCACTACTAAACACAAACTCAATTATCTCCACCATCCGCCACTACTCTCAAACCAAGTCTGCAATATCTCACCGCGTTCACACTCAGTTTTCTCTCGCCATCACCACAATTTCTCAAGTAGGAAGCAAGGCTTAGTGTGCGGCCGAGTCCTCACCTCCCAACCCCAACGTGGGTTTCAGTGCAATTGTGTGCCAAGGAATGCTTCGCCGGTCTGCTCAGCAACGTTTCCCGCTTTTTGCACTTTTTGCGGCAGTTGCGAAACTTTGCAGCTATCGCAGATCGGCCTCTCGCTTTATCATGGCCCCAAAGCAGTGCCCGAGCAGTGTCTCCAACCAGCGGCCGGTCTTTGCCCATTTTCTCTCCTTTACCACTTCATTTCACCTTGACCCTTTCTTCTCTCTCATTTACCATTTCCTTTCAGCCTTTCCGCTTTTTCCTCTTTTTTATTGGCCTCGCAGCCTTGCCTTTTTGGGCCCTTTCTGAGGCGCGGCTACTGCAATCTCAGTGCACCTCCACCTTTTCCTCCACCACCACAACACCATGTCTGCGCCCAAAATCAAGGCCTGTCTCTTCGGTACGTCGCCCTTCCGAGCCCAATTGGCCACGCCCTGCCCCTCCCAACCCCGCTACTAACCCCAGACATGGACGGGTTGCTCCTCAACACCGAGGACATCTACACCGAAGCGGCCACCGCGGTTCTCGCCACGTACGGCGCCGGCCCCATGACGTGGGACATCAAGCTCGACTTGCAGGGCCGACCCGGCGCCGAGGCCACGGCGCGGCTCTTGCGGCACTACAAGCTCGACGTGGACGCGGACGTGTTTCTCCAGCAGGCGTTCGACGTGCAGCAGGGGCTCTGGCCCAAGAGCGCCTTCTTGCCCGGCGCGCGCGAGTTGCTCCGCGATTTGCAGGCACAGAACGTGCCCGTGGCGTTGGGCACGGGCTCCAACACCGTCAACTTCCAGATGAAAACCGCCCACTTGGACGGCGCCTTCGACGTGTTCAAGCACCACATCGTCACGGGCGACGACCCGCGCATCGCGGGCCGCGGCAAGCCGCTCCCGGACGTGTGGTTGACGTGCTTGGCGTCGCTCAACGCGGAGCGCCAGGAGCAGGGCCAGGAGCCGATCCGCATCGACGAGTGCTTGGTGTTTGAGGACGGCGTGCCGGGCGTGGAGTCGGCGCGCGCCGCCGGCGCCACCGTCGTGTGGGTCCCCCACCCGGAGGCCTTGAAGGAGCTTGCTGGCCGCGAGGTGGGCGTTTTGGGCGACGGCGGCGAAATGATCTCCAGCTTGACTGCGTTTGACAAAGCAAAGTACGGCTTGTAAGGCGGCGGCGGTGCCACGCGGCTGGCTGGCCGCCCACTGGTCTTGTTGCTCACCAAGGCGTGAGGTCTGCTGGGGCGTCGCCACTTGCAAAACGCAATTTCATGAGTGCTGCATCGGTTTGCCTGACACTTTTAGAACAGATTGCGCCGGTGCAGCGCCGCGGTGGCTTCTATGTTGATCGGCCGAAACGACAGCTGCACTACATACTCAAAAACAATTGAACAGCGTACTCACCCAGAGTCAGGACGAAAGTTGTCAAGAACGATGACAAAATTGTCAAGAGCGATATTTGCACAAGTAAACCGTTTGGTGGGTATGTCTCAGGGCGAGTCACACCGATGCACAGGCTGTCCAGATGTGAGTCCTGTGACAACCACGCTCTGAGGCTCATACGCAATGACTGCAAAAACAGTGCACAATGAAAGGCGCCATCATGCAAGCGAAGTGGAGATTCTAGAATGGGATGTGGAAGCTGATGATGGAAAACGGCAAGAAAACACAACCACAGGCTGATCCGACGTGTTTCCGGCCTCCACAGACCGATCTCCATGCACCATTTTCATCTAGTCCGAGTCAAGCGTAGCAACAGGGGTATAACGTAGAATGTTTGCATGCAAGCAGTTTCAATACAATCCTCGCCTGGTATTTCAGATGGAGTCTAGCCTAGCACTGATTCCAGAAAGTGTCTAGTCTGCACTGATTCGATGAAAGCCGATCCTAGCATTGGCTCCGAGGAATGTCTAGCATGGCCCTGGTTTGGGAAAGTTCAGCCCAACAGCCAAAGATCTACCCTGCTTTCAAAACAAGGCTTGGCCCCCGAAAATCCGAGTCTGGCTCCGGTTCTCAAAACAAGTCTCGCTCGATGGCTCCAATGCGTGAAATGCCTGGCTTGAAATGTGACGTAGAGTGGAGACCAAATCCCAGGAATTACCAACCCATAAGTTTAACGAAGAAAATTGCAAGATACGCATATTTCAGCTGGATACTTAGGGGCCAGAAATGGAGGAAATATACCCAAATCTGAGGTTTTGTAGTCCATTCGAAAGAGTGTCTGATTCTCTGGCCCCAGGCCCCACCACCGCACCAGCCAGGCCCGCTCGACCTGCTCAATCGTCCTATACCCTCCCCATTCCCTCTCCCCTATCAACCTCTCTTTCAGAAATCGTTACTCAAAACATTTTATTCGACTCTCCTAAAGACTCTTAAAAGAGTTTATTCGCAGTTTTTTTCACATTGTCCTTTCAGACTCTTTTAGAACACCCTCTCTCATTTTACACTCTCTACCCTCATACCCTCTCTACCCTCTCTACCCTCTCTTTTTACCCTCTTTCTTACCCTCCCTTTTTACGCTCTCCCTCTTTACCCCCTTCTCAACACCCTCCCCTTCTCAACACCCTCCCCTTTTTTACCCTCTCCCCCACCCTCTTTCACCCCCTCCTCACCTCGCTCGTTCGCCGTTCGCGGCCGCACCATGCTGGACTCCGACTCGTATCACATCAGCGTCGACTTGACGCCAGCACCCGCCGACTACCGCGCCTCCGACATCACCGTCTCCGGGTACAACATGCCGCCGGCCGCCAGCGCCAGCGCCAGCCCCGCGCCGCTCCAGGCCACGCTGCTCGGCGACGGCGTGATCCGCCTCTTCCGTGACCTCGCCGACCCGCCGGCGCCCGCCGTCGTGCACGCCGCCGACGACACCATGGTGTCCATCATCGCCGTGCCCGCGTACTACACCGCCACGGACGTGCTCGGGTTCGTGGGCGACCACTACATGGAGCACATCACGCACCTCCGCATCTTGCGCAGCGACAAGCCCAACCGGTTCCTCCTCCTCCTCAAGTTCTCGGACGCGGTCAAGGCCGCGCAGTTCCAGCTCCACTACGACGGCAAGCCGTTCAACTCCATGGAGCCCGAGACCTGCCACGTGGTGTTTGTGCGCAGCGTGCTGGTGGAGGGCGCCGCCGCCGACACGCCGCCGCCGGACACGCTCCTCCCGTTCCGCGTGGCCGACCCGTTCACGTCCGCCACCGCGCCCACAGAGCTCCCCACGTGCCCCGTGTGCTTGGAGCGGCTCGACCACGAGGTCTCGGGCCTCTTGACCATCCCGTGCCAGCACACGTTCCACTGCCACTGCCTCTCCCGCTGGCGCGACGACACGTGCCCCGTGTGCCGCTACACCGCGGGCGCGTCCCGCCAGCAGGTGCGCCGCTCCGTGCGCCGCCTCCTGCTCATCAACTCGCGCATGCAGACCGGCCCGCCCGCTGACGCCGCGGAGCGCTGCGCGGGCTGCGCCACCGCCTCCAACCTCTGGGTGTGCCTCGTGTGCGGCCACCTCGGCTGCAGCCGCTACGCGCCCGAGCAGCACTCGCTCCGCCACTTTGTCGACACGGGACACTGCTTCGCCATGGAGCTCGACCTGTCCCGCGTGTGGGACTACGCGGGCGACAACTACGTGCACCGCCTCATCACCAACGGCGCGGACGGCAAGATCGTGGAGTTCCCCGAGAAGCCCGCCAAGAGCAAGGACGCCAGCGCCGGCGCAGAGTACCTGGAGCTCCTCCTCTCGCAGCTCGTCAGCCAGCGCGAGTACTACGAGAACCTCCTCCGCGAGACCCACGCGGGCTCCGGCATGCGCACGCGCCGCGGGTCTGCGGTGGAGCCCGCGGCGGCGCGGCGCATGGCGGAGATGGAGGCCACCGTGGGCGACTTGACCGACAAGCTTGGCCAGCTCACCACGTCCATGCAGCGCACCATCGACGGGAAGCAGACGGCGCTCGCGGCGGCGGCGGCCGAGGTGGCCGAGTTGCGGGCGCTCAACGACGGGCTCTCGGAGAAGGTGGAGTTTTTGGCCGCGGAGAACGGCCGCCTCCGCGCAGAAACAGAGGACCTCGGCGAGCAGGTCAAGGACCTCATGTTCTACTTGGAGTCGCAGGCGAAGTTCAAGGACCAGCCGGCGGACGTGCGCGAGGGCACGGTGGTGATGCGGCCCAAGAAGGGCAAGAGGTGATTGGAGAGATGAGAGTGGTGAGGCCGCGAACGGTAGAACCGGCAGAAACCGAAGAGAATGGCCGAGAGCTGGGCAGAGCGTGAGATGGTGGAGCGTTGGGACACGGTGGGTATGTATATCAGGAAAACACGCATTGATATTGTGCACTGAGTAGTGCCGGGACGCGGTTTGGGAGTGGGACTGGAATAGATTCTGTGCTTCACAATGGGGTCCTGACAAATTGGTGATTCTGGACTTTGAAAGCTTGATTCTTGACTTGAACCGCATGTGACCAAAAAGTAGGGCCGGATCAGCGGGTCTGTTCGAAGGTGTGGTTTGCAGTATACGTAGGCTGACTCATTTTTTGCAGTCAAAAGGTGAATTTGAGAAATACTGCGAATCAGATAGACCAACGGCTCTATAAATAGAGACTCTGGAAGGAAATCCCCTGTTTCTCCACCGTCCACATTTCTAGAAAATCGGCCCTTCACAAATCGGCTCTTCCCGTTGGTCGTTGTTCTGTACCTTTTTCCCCCGCTTTCGATCTCGACCTAGTCTCGACCTATTCTCGACCCCATTCTACCACCTCGACCCTGTTCTTTATACCCCATTCCTTCCTTCTGACTCTTAACAATGCTGCCCTTCTGACTCTTAACAGTGCTGCCCAGACCCAATCAAAAACACCACTACATGTAGCGCTGCCAAAAACGGCCTTTTCGCTGAGAAATTTGCACCCACCCCGGCCTCAACGTGACTTCCCGATTGGGCCAGTGATTTGCGGCTGCGGGCGATGAGCAGGCCATCGGCTCCTGCACACACGGCCAGGGCCGGCAACAAAATGGAGTCGGTGGGCCCCGGCGGGCCAAATGGCGCCCGGCAAACGAGGCGGCCGGTGTCTCCCGTCGCCGCCGCTTCAAAAAGTGCCCAGATTTGTGGCCAATTCCGTGTTTTGTAGTTTGCGCCCACCACCCGACCAAGTCACCCAATAAGCCAACCCACGACACCAATAAGCCACCGCACAAAAGCATCCACGCCAACGCGGGCCACCGAAAAAGCGCAGATTCCAAAGCCCGGCAAAACGAACAAAACCCCCGCTGCCAAAAAATCCCCGGCATCGCCCGGCGCCCCGCCCAGGCCCCACAGCACCAACGGGCGCCGGGCCCACCGCACCACAAAAGTTCGCGCTTTTCTGCTACTCATCTCATTTTTCCACCACTTTCTTCATGGACCCTGCCGCCAACACCATCCGCAGCAGCGACGTGGCGTTCCCCCGTGGAGGCGCGTCGGTGTTGAGTCCCATGGAGGCCAAGAAAATCGCCAACCAGGCCTCCGAAGACGTGTTGTTCGAGCAGGCGGCGGCTAAGCGCCCGCGCACAGAGGAGCCGCTGCGCAAGAGCAAAAAACGCCCCCGCGCGGACGCGGCGCCGAGCGAGCCGGCCGCGGCGCCCGTCGCCACCGCCGAGCACTTCTCCTTCACCACCATGGCGCCCGGCGCCGAGGCGCTCGGCCAGGTGCTCGCCGTGCACCCAACACACCTCACGGTGGCCATCGGCGACAACATGTACGGCACGGTGCCCATCACCGCGGTCAGCGACGAGCTCTCGGCGCAGCTAGACGCGTACGAGGGCGCCGGCGGCGCGGACGACGACGACGACGACGACGCCGACGACGACAGCGCGCCGCTGTTGGTGCCGCGGTTCGCCGTGGGCCAGTGGCTCCGCGCGGTGGTGACGCCCAGCGCCGCGGCCAAGAGCATCACGTTCTCCATCGAGCCCGCCGCGGTCAACGCGGCCATGGACGCCCTGGACCTCGTGCCGGGCAACCTCCTCCAGGTGTCGGTGCGCTCGCTCGAGGACCACGGTGTGATTTGCTCCACTGGCGTCGCCGGCGTGTCCGGCTTCATGCCGCACAAGGCGTTGCAGGCCGCCAACATGGCCGCGGCCGCGCTCGTGCCGGGCCTGGTGTTGCTCGCCGCGGTGGCCAGCGCCAACAAGCGCACCGTGACCTTGGCGCCCGCGCAGAACAACGCCGCGGTGGTGCCCGACGCGTCGTCCGTGGACGCCGTGCACCCGGGCGCCCTCGTGGACGCGCTCGTCATGGACCACGTGCCCACGGGCGTGCTTGCGCGCGTGTTTGGCTTGGCCGACGCCACGCTCACGTTCCCGCACATGGACTCCTACGCCGACGAGAAGCGCGCCGAGCGGTTCCCCATCGGCTCCACCGTCACCGCGCGCGTCATCGGCTCGCTCGCCGCCGAGGAGGGCCGCAAGTTCATGTTGTCGTGCGCCGCGCCCGTGTTGGCCATGGCGCCGCAGCCCAGCACCGCGGCCTTGGACGCGTTCCCCGCGGGCTACGTGTTTGACGAGCCCGTGACCGTCGCCGCCGTCGACCAGCGCTCCATCTACGTGTCCACGGGCACCGGCGTCTACGGCCAGGTGCACAAGTCGCAGTGTGACCCGGACAAGAACCCCGACACCGACTACCCGGTCGGCTCCGCGCACCGCGCGCGCGTGCTGGGCTACTCGCAGATCGACAACGTGTTGTTGATGACGTTCCGCCCCAGCGTGATTGACGCCAAGTTCGCGCTCGCGTCCGCCGTGCCCATTGGCGAGTACATCCCGGCCGCGGAGGTCTTGCGCGTGTTGCCCGACCAGCGCGGCCTCGTGATCAAGTGCTTCGGCTTCCACGAGGTGTTGGTGCCGTTCAAGCACATGTCCGACGTCGCGCTCGTGTACCCCGAGCGCAAGTTCGCCGTGGGCGCCAAGGTTAAGGGCCGCATCTTGAACAAGCGCGGCAACAAGCTCTTGGCCACGTTGCGCAAGTCCTTGGTCAACATGGACGAGGACACCGTGCTCAGCACGCTCGAGGGCGTGTCCGAAGGCTTCCGCACCACCGCGGTGGTGGAGAAGTTCGTGGCGGGCGGCGCCGTGGTGTCGTTTTTCGGCAACTTGCGCGCGTTCTTGCCCAAGAACGAGATCTCCGAGACCGTGGTGGAGGACCCGCGCCACTTCCTCAAGGAGAACCAGGCCGTGAGCGTGCGCGTGTTGCGTGTGGACCGCAAGACGGGCCGCATCGCCGTGACGTTGCGCCAGGCCGCGGAGCTCAGCAACGCGCAGATTGAGCACCTCCAGCGCATCGAGCTGGGCCGCTCCGTGGTGCAGGCCGTGGTCGCCGAGAAGACCAAGGAGGCGGTGTTGGTGGAGTTGGCCGACTCCAGCGTGCGGGGCGTCATCTACACGGGCCACCTCTCCGACGGCAACTACGAGGAGAACAGAATCATCTACAAGGGCCTCCAGGTGGGCGCCGCCATGGACGTGCTCGTGCTCGAGAAGGACCTCCGCGCGCGCACCGTGACGCTCTCGGCGAAGAAGTCGTTGATCTCCGCCGCGCGCTTGCAGACCTTCCCGTTGCACTACGCGGACATCCACGCGGGCGGCACCGTGCCGGGCTACATCAAGTCCGTGACGAACTTGGGGCTCTTTGTCAGCTTCGCAGGCAAGTTGACCGGCTTGGTGCTCCCCAAAGACGCCACGCGCGACCGCAACGAGGACCTCCAGAAGCGTTTCTACAAGCACCAGTCGGTGGTGTGCGACGTGGTGCGCACCGACGACGCCAACAAGCGCTTCTTGTTGTCGCTCATCAGCTCGGACTCCGGCGCCGCGTTCAAGTCCACGCGCCTCAAAAACCCAGTCGACGCCTCCAAGAAGGTGGCCACGGACTACGCGGTTGGCGAGGTCACCAGCGGCTCCGTCGAGGCCGTGGACGGCGCCTCCGCGCGCGTCCGCTTGGCCGACAACTTCCACGGGCGGCTCCATGCCAGCCAGTGCGCCGCGCTTGCCGCGTGCGTGCCCGGCCAGACGCTCCAGGTCAAGGTCATTGGCTACTACAACAGCAAGACGCACAAGTTCTCGCTGACGCCGTTCGCCGCCGAGCTCAACATGGCCGAGTTGTCGACGGTGGCGGTGCAGTCGGACGCGCCCTACCAGGCGCCTGTGTTTGACGACGCCAGCATCGGCCGCGAGTTCAGCGCCTTTGTTGACAGCGTGAGCAACGGCAACGCGCGCGTGACGGTGCTGCCCGGCGCGTCGTTCACCGTGCCGGCGTACAACCTCACCGAGGACGCCGACAAGTACGCGGACTTTGACGCCAACTTCGGCCCCGGCGCCGCGGTTGTGTTGCGCCACGTCAAGACCGACGCCAAGACGAACAAGCCCGTTTTGTCGGCCAAGGCCGCGGAGATCAAGTCCGCGAAGAACCTCCAGGTGGGCCACAGATACCCCGGTGTCGTGACCAAAGTCACCGAGTGCTACGTGATGGTGGACGTGGCCCGCAACGCCGTGGTGCGCGCTTTCATCACCGAGGCTTTGAGCGACTACGAGCAGAAGTTGGAGGAGGCGTTCGTGTTGGGCCAGCCGGTTGTGGCGACCGTCACCGAGGTGTCCAAGAAGGAGGGCAAGGCGTCCGCCAGCTTGCGTGACGAGGCCACCGCCAAAGACAAGCTCTTTACGCGCGTGGAGCAGCTCGAGCGCGGCATGCTCGTGCGCGGGTTCGTCAAGGCGATCTCCGACAGCGGGCTCTTTGTGGCGTTCTCGAAGGACCTCTACGCGTTGGTGAGAGTCAGCGACATCTCGGACGCGTTCTTGGCCGACTGGAAGAAGTTCTTCAAGTTGTACCAGTGCGTGACCGGCAAGATCACCGTGTGCAAGTCCGAGGGCCGCATCTTGATGACGTTGAAGGACAGCGATGTCAACGGCGACATGAAGAACTTCCGCCAGTTCGACGAGGTGGAGGAAGGCGAGATCTTTGACGGTACCGCTACCCGCGTCACCGACTACGGTGTGTTTGTCAAGTTGGACGGCACCGCCAACGTCAGCGGGCTTTGCCACCGCTCGCAAATCTCCGACAACCAGATCGAGACCATTTCCGACTTCTTCAGCGAGGGCGACCGCGTCAAGGTGAAGGTTCTCCAGATCAAAGCCGACAAGCGCCAATTGTCGTTGGGCATGAAGGCGTCCTACTTCACCGACTTGAGTGACGAAGAGCAGCAGGAGGACAACGACAAGATGGACTTGGACGACGAAGCCGCGGACTCGGACAGCGAGGACGAGGAGGTGGTGCCGGCCAAGCCCGAGGCCGCCGGCTTGAGCAGCGGCTTGTCCACCAACGGCTTCGACTGGACGGCGTCCATCTTGGACCAGGCCGACGACGCCGAGTCCAGCGATGACGACGAGGACTTTACGAAAACACGCAAGAAGAGAACGGGCAAGAAGCAGGTGCACGACCGCACCGGCGAGATCAACACCAGAGCGCCGCAGTCCGTGGGCGACTTTGAGCGGTTGATTGTCGGTAACCCCGACTCGTCCGTGTTGTGGATGAACTACATGTCGTTCCAGTTGCAGTTGGGCGAGATTGAGAAGTCGCGCGAGATTGCCGAGCGGGCGTTGAAGACCATCAACTTCCGCGAGGAGCAGGAGAAAATGAACATCTGGATCGCGCTTCTCAACTTGGAGAACAGCTTCGGCACCGACGAGTCCTTGGAGGCGGCCTTCAAGCGCTCCGTGCAGTACATGGACAGCTTGTTGATGCACCAGAAGTTGGTGGGCATCTACCAGTTGTCCGAGAAGTACGACCAGGCGCAGGAGCTCCTTCTGGGCATGTGCAAGAAGTTCAGCCAGAACCCGGCCGTGTGGGTGCAGTTTGGCTCGTTCCACATGGACCAGCAGCAGATGGACGACGCCCACCAGGTGTTGGCACGTGCTTTGCAGGCGTTGCCCAAGAGAGACCACATCGAGGTGGTGCGCAAGTTTGGCCAGCTCGAGTTCACCAAGGGCGACCCCGAGCAGGGCAGATCGTTGTTTGAGGGCTTGATCTCCGACGCGCCAAAGAGAATCGACTTGTGGAACGTGTACATTGACCAGGAAATCAAGGCCGGCGACCGCGAGAAGGTGGAGTCGTTGTTCGAGAGAGTGGTGACCAAGAAGTTGTCGAAGAAGCAGGCCAAGTTCTTCTTCTCGAAATGGCTCACCTTTGTGGAGGCTGCGGGCGACGAAAAGGCCGCGGCCCGCGTCAAGGCGCTTGCCATCGAGTTTGTGCAGAAGCAGTCGGACGCCCAATAGACAGTGCATCGTATGGAAAATACGCCAGTATATAGATTTTGAAATGGACCAGATATTTGTGCTTACACTGTAACGGCCGCTGAAATGGGTGGGGGGTATATTAGAAGTTTTAGCTCTGGAGCTCAGGAAACACAGCGTCAAGGAGCTCGTCCAAAACCTGGAAGAGAAGGTGCTTGTTCAAGTAGTCGTTCTGGAACATCTCGGCGATGTTGCTGCTGGCGCTGTTTGTGTTTTTCGACCCGAAGATTTTGGAGCACGTCTCGCTCATGAAGATGTTGAGCATCAAGGTGGCTTCTTGTCTCGTGGCTGCCCGCTGCGCCTTTGTTCGCAACTCGGGCGATTCCCGGAACTGCCCGTTGGGGAACAACAACTCGGTGACCATCGTGATGACGTCCAACAATTTCTCCTCGTTCCGGAAATTCCCGTCGACCGCCGACGTGATGGTCTTTTCGACGGTGGAGCCCAACACCTGCTGCAAAATCACCAAGAGTGCGCGGCCCCGCAACCAGCTGCTTTTGCCCAAATCGAAAACCATCAGCAAGAAATCGGAGATCGGCTTCACAAACGGGATATTTCCCGAGACGTTGATGTCGTCAAACTGCTTCAACTCCCGCTCCATGTCCTGGATGTTCTGCAACACCTCTGCGTTCTCGACCCTGGTGGAGGTGGGTGTTTTGGTGACGTCTTGGTAGAAACGGTTCAAGAGCACGTCGAGCGGCTTTTTCTGCGACTTTGTTTGGCCCACGCTGAAGTGTTCCGAGGAGAGAAACGACCGGAATGCGGGGTCGGAGCACACATTGGGGTTGTCCAACAACTGCTGCAAGTAGCTCTCGAGAATCGGCTTGCGGATCTCAATCTGCTGCGCTTTTTGAAACTTCAAGTACGGCACCGACTTTTTTGGGAACGCAATCTCGCTCACTTCAGGGCATTTTTTCCGCAAGTACTGGTTGAGTTTGTGGAACTGGCTGAATCGCCGGGCCACAACCCATCCGGCCACGATTTCCTGCGGGTCTTCGCTCGAAAACTTCTGCACCTCGATGATGTACAACACGTAGGGAAGGTTCTCGTCGGTGCCAAAAACGCACGACTGGATCCGAACCTTGGACTTGCCGAATAAGCTGTTTTCGTTTTCTTGCACAATGTACTGCTGCTTCTGGAGCTCCTTGCAGTAGATTTCCCGCTCGAGACTGGCGTTGGACCGGCGCAAAACTTTGAGTTCGCTGATGTTGTTTGTGAGTTCGGCCTTTTTGATGAGCGACGTCAAAATCTCATTTTGCTCTGTGAGATTGTCGATGTCGTGGTTGAGCACGCCGATCTTCTCTGCCAAGCTCAAGTCTCCGGGCGCAGCCAATAGGATTTCCAGGTTCGACAACTGGGAGTTTTGGAGCAGCAGCGTCACGGAGTCGGCATCGTTGTCTGCATCTGAATCAAAATCGGAGTCGTTCTGGAACAACGCCGAGAGCCGGTTCGAGCTTCCGGGCTCACTGTTGCTGTTTTGCGACACCACTCGGGTCAGCTCGCCGAAAAGAAAGGGCTTTTCCTTGAGCTTGTCGTCGCCCCACGACTCAATGTACTGCTGGCGCGGAGAGCTCTCCATGATGCGCTCAAATGCAGACTCCACGGCCTTGACAACCCCTGGACTGAGCGCTGAGAACTCAGCGTTGTCAGCAACTGTAGACAGCCTGGGCCTGGGGAACGCCATCAGGAGCACGCGGCCGTTGGCGGAGGCTTTGGGCTTGGCGGTGGCGAGATCGCCGAAGCGGCTGGACCGGCAAAAGCGGGGGAAAAACTCCTTTTCCATGTGGTGCAACACGTCTGTTTGCAACTCCAACAACGCGGCGCGTGCCAGGCGGTACAAGTCCGGGTCCGTGGCGGGCGCGTCGACGAAGGCCTGCACCAGGCGGTGGATCCTGGCCCGGAGCGGGATCGTGGGGTTGCAGAAGTAGTTTTTGTGGATGCGCAAGATGTCGTCTTTGTTGGAGAACTCGAGCTGGAGCGCCACGTGAGCGGCGTCGGTGTCCTCGAGCGGCGCCTTCATCAAGTCGATTTCCGCCCAGAGGTCGAGCTCGGCCTCGTGCTTGAAGCCGCGGAGAAACTCGCGGAATATGGCCGCGTAGTGGGGCTCGGCCAAGATGGACTCGAGCGACGCGAACTCGGGTTTCTGCGCGAGCTCGGACTTTGCCTGGAGCTCGGCGCCGGCCGCCTTTGCGTGGGGCGCCGTGGGCAGCGCCGCGGCCGGCAGCAGCGCCGCGGCGGCCGGGTTCTTTGTGTGTTCCAGGAGCGCCTCGCGGAGCCGACGGACCTGCGTGCGGCGCTGGAGGCTGGAGCCGATGAAGCGCACCACCATCTGGTTGAAGAAGTCGTCCTCGCTGAGCACGTCGAACACGTTGGTGAGCACGGTGCAGGCGAGGATCTCGCGCAAGAGGGCCACCACCACGGCGTTGGAGCGCTCGTGCGCGGACAAGAGGAGCGGGAGCACGCGCAGCATCTTCTCCCGGAGGTAGGCCTTCTCGCATGTCCCGGAGCCGGCGCCGGAGGCGAGCGACACGCCGCGGTGGAGCTTCCCGCCGCGGAACAGCCGCGCCAGCTTGAGCTTGCTCTCGGGCGCGTGCGGCGCGGCCGGCGCGGGCGGCGCCCGCACAAAGTGCGTGTA
Source organism: Metschnikowia caudata (assembly GCA_008065175.1). Classification (NCBI taxonomy): domain Eukaryota; kingdom Fungi; phylum Ascomycota; class Pichiomycetes; order Serinales; family Metschnikowiaceae; genus Metschnikowia; species Metschnikowia caudata. Next base: position 813,825 of record VATF01000002.1, read on the forward strand.
GTGGTCTGTGACGAGCGGGAGCACGCGGAACACCAAGAAGCGGGGCGCGTCCACGGCCGCGAGACGGCGGTGCAAAGTGGCGGCGACGTGGCGGAGCTCCACGCGGACGGAGTCCTGGAAGAGCGTGCTGGCAGACACGCTGCGGAACCACAGGTCGACAAAGTGCGCGATGGCCAAGTCGAAGAGGTGGCGCAAGGCGGCGGAGACGGCGGGCAGGTGGAGGATGGCGGGCGAGTGCGGCGCGTCCACGGCGTGCAACGAGCGGCGCGCCGCCGCGTACCTGTGGCGGGCCAAGAAGGCGAAGCGGCGGGCCGCGGCGCGGCGGGGCTTTTCGCACTCGCTGCGCAGGAGCGCCCGGAACAAGAGGTAGAGGGTGCCGAGGGCGAGGAGCGCCAGCCAGAGGAGCGGCGGCGCTAGCCAGCGGAGGGCGCGGGCGGGCGCGGCAAGCACGCCGCACGTGACGGCGGCGGCGGCCACGTGCCGCCGGCGGGGTCCGTGGGCAAAGGGCATGGCGGGTGGGCCGGGGTGGAGGTGTGTGGTGGTGGGTGCGAAAGTGTTGATGTCTATTAATGCTAAATCACCTTGTGCGCTTGGCGGGCGGCGCGTCCGCGGACGACTTCCGCTTGCGGGCCGCGGGGCCGGGCTGCGTTTCCTTGAGGCGGCGCTTTTCCTTTTTTTCTTTTTTTCGCTGCTCTTTTTCTTTCGTTGTGGCCGCCTTCTGTTGTGCGACCTCGCTCTTGATCGTTTCCAGCTTGAAGTCTTTCACCTTCAAATCTTTCACCTTCAAATCTTTCGCTTTCGTTTCCTTCTTCTCCTTCGTTTCCTTCTTCTCCTTCTTCTCCTTCTTCTCCTTCTTCTCCTTCTTCTCCTTCTTCTCTTTCTTCTCTTTCTTCTCCTTCGTTTCCTTCTTCTCCTTCTTCTCCTTCTTCTCCTTCTTCTCCTTCTTCTCCTTCTTTTCTTTCTTCTCTTTCTTCTCCTTCGTTTCCTTCTTCTCCTTCTTCTCCTTCTTCTCCTTCTTCTCCTTCTTCTCCTTCTTCTCCTTCGTCTCCGTCTCCTTCTTCACCAAACTCACCTTTCCCACCGTCCCGGCGAGCCCCTCGCCCCGCACAAACATCTTGTACAACGGCAGGTTGGCCTTGCGCACAAACGTCTCCACGTCGTCGCGGTTCTGGGCAAACGTCACGCCGTGGCGCCCGCTGGTGACGTCCAAGTTCTTGAGCTGCCCGTCGAAAAGCCGCTCCCACCAGAGATCGGCGTCGTTGCCGCCCGAGCCAAGCCCCTTGGTGTCCTTCTTGTGCTTGACAAGAATCGGCTTCTTGAGCCCGCCCTCCTTCAAGGCCTCGCCCTGCTTCCACCCGTAGGACTCGAGGTATGTGCTTGCATTCATCCGCGGTGCTTGCGGGGGGTCTGTTTCAGATGCGGCGTGCGTTGGGGGTTCTGTTTCAGATGCGGCGTGCGTTGGGGGTTCTGTTTCGGATGCGGCGTGCGCTGGGGTCTGCTGAAACACTCGTGAAACTGTGCCGGTGCGCGCGTGCCGTGCTGAATGGGTCGCCTGGCTGCTGTTGGCCGGTTTTGGGGTGCGTGGTGTTGCGCTCGCCCGATGCTTCTCATCGCGCACCTCCAACTCCACACCTGTGTACACTCTCCGCCTCCACTGCTCCCCGAGCCACTCCCACAAAAACCAATGTCTGGCGCGGAACTAACGCGCCTCGTGCACGCGGTGTACGCGGCGCTCCCCAGCGACCCTTTTTCCGCTCTCGAATACCGCAAATTGGCAGACTTTGCCGCAAAAAACAACCTCGCAGACACCCTCTCGGTGATCAAGGCCAGCAGCCACTTCGAGGCGCCCACCCCGCAGTTTGTCCAGCGGTGGACCCGTGCCATTGACGCCGAGGTCTCGGACCCCGCTGAAACCCAGGCCGAAAAGGCGCTGTTGTGGGCTCACGTCCTGGCAGCGTACCCCACCTCCGAGCATTTGGCCCACTACATTGACCACCACCAAAACCCGGTGTCCGTGCTCAGCCTGCTGTACGCCAAGGCGAAAGACGACTTTGCCCTGAGCCAGGTGATTTTCCACAAGATGGTGCGCTGTTACTCGGACCAAAACGACTGGTTCACGGTGAAGGCGTTGTACGACGCCCGGATGAAAACCCCCCACAAGCAGCTCCAGCAAACGTTCGAGGAGCTCTCGTCCATTGTTTCCGCGCACTTCCCCGACCAGTATACCGACTTGATGCGGATTGCAAGCAAGCAGCTCCGCCAAACCGAGAAAAACCAGCGGTACTTTGAACGCATCGAGCAGGATCTTGCGCAAGACCCGGACAGCCCGCAGCAGTGGGCGTCGTACATGGAACTGGTGTCCACGTACGCCGACAAGTCGGCGGCGTATCCGTCGTTCTTGCCTGTTTTCTTCCGGAGTTTCTACGGCGGAAATGGGTGCAAAATGCTCAGTGTGGAGTGGGTTCCCGTGTGGGCCACGGCGCTCAGGTTGTGCCACGCGTACCCAAAATACGGCGCACGGAAGGACCTCGCGCTTGCATTTTTGGCTGCGTTTCCCGAGCGGCCGGAGCCGTTCTCGGAACTCTTGTACTGCGTTTCTTCGCTCGAGGAACTCGAGAAGTTGCGCAGCCGAATCGACGACTCGGCGGTTTTGGCAACCAGCCCGCGCTTGGCGCAGGACATTGTCCTTGCCCACGCCCGCGCCAGCGGAAACACCTTCGCCGCTTGGTCGGTGGCTGACATCAGAAGTGTCAGCGAAATGCACCACGACACGCTCCTGGTGGCGCAAACGGCCGTGGCGGCGCTCTGCCTGAAGCAAAACTTCGACGCGGCCGTGGCGCTACTCCAGGGCTTGTGTGCCCTCAACAAGCACAGGGCCGAGTTTTTGGCGTACGCGTTGGGCCAGTTCTCGGCGCTCGGCTGCCAGAACCACATCGCCACCGTGTTGCACGGCTGGCACGCGGAAATCGAGCACTACGACCTGCCGCTGGCAGCCCTCGACGCGGTCTCTCCGTACGTCCTCCTCCTGCCAAACGCGGCGGAAAACCGAGCACGGCTCGCGGGTCTCCGGGCCCGTTTTGCGCAGCCGGCCGAGCAGCCCGCAGATGCAGACAAAGAGACGGACGAGGACGTGGACATGGCGACGCCGCCGCCCAAGAAAAGCAAGAGCGAAGCCGCGGCGGACGAGCCCGCGCGAAGCCGCGAGCAGTTCCGGGTGAAAATAGCACCGGTGCCCGACACCACCACCGAAAAAAGCGTGCGGGACTTTCTCGCGGGCTACGCGGAGCCCCGGTCGGTGGCGGTGCAGCCGCCGGTCGCGTTGGTGGAGTTGTCGTCCGAGCGAGAGGTGTTGGCGTGTTTGGCCCGGGACGTCAAGCTCTTGGACGGCCAGTCTGTGGGCGTGGCGCGGGTGTTTGGGACCACCGTGTGGCTCACCAACTACCCGGCCGCGTACGGCGAGGCCGAGATCGCGGCGATGATCCGCGAAAACACGCAGGCGGCGCCGGCGGCCATCCGGTTGCCTCTGCAGAGCGACGGCCGCGAGCGGCGGTTCTGCTACGTGGACTTTGCCGACGAGGCGACGGCGGGCCACGCGCGCAGCCGGCTCGACCGGTTGGCCGTGGGCGGCCACGAGCTCCGGGCGGAAATCTCCAACCCGTCGTTGAAGAAGGCGCGGCCCGACGCGGCGCACCAGATCCGGCTCCACAACATGGACTTCACCAAGACCACCGAGGGCACGTTGCGGCAGTTCTTCGCTGGCTTTGGCGCGGTGGAGAGCGTGCACGTGCCGTTGAGCGAGGCGAACCGGCAAAAGGGCTACGCCAACAACGGCTACGGGTTCGTGACGTTTGCCAGCGAGGGCGCCGTGCAGCAGGCGTTGGCGCTCCAGGCGGCGGAGATTGACGGGCGGCGCGTGGAGATTGCGCCCGTGGCGGCGAAGAGCACCCGCGGCTTCGACGCCGTGCGGGCGAAGCAGGCCGGGCAGTTCCGCGACCAGCACAGCATCACGGTGCGCAACGTGGCCGCGCACGCGACCCGCGAGCGGCTCCAGGAGTTTTTGGAGGCCAAGGTGGGCGCCGTGGCGCGGCTCCAGCTCAAACCCTCGCGCCGCTTGGCGTTGGTGGAGTTCGACTCTGTGGGCGTGTGCGGCCGCGCCGGGTTCGTGCTCCCGGGCTGCGAGTTCGAGGGCGGTGTGTTGGACGTGGGGCCCAAGCTGGAGTTTCTCCACGAGCCGGCGCAGGCGGTGCCCATGATGGTGTCGCCGATGCTCATGCGCAGACGGCGGAAGTAGGTGGGTGCAAAAAAGACCAAAAGCGAGAGGTGACACGAAATTGCGAGTGAGCCGAGACGGACTTGGAAATGGGTCGAGAGTGACTTGACAACGGGTCGAGAGTGACCTGATAATGGGTCAGCAGTGATGCAGAAGTTAGCCAGAGCGCTGATACTGAAGGGTGAACATTCAAGAGTTTCTTGAAAGAAGAGTGAATAACGTGATGATGTATTCACTGAAAATTGGAAGCATTTAATAACCAGCTAGAGGGAATTGCTAGCGATTCATTGAACAGTGAGATAAGAGAACACAGGGGAATGCACAAGTGCAAATATACCCTACGGTGAACTGGACAGTGCACTTCCGAAGAGTGAAGTAGCTGAGTTGTGAGTATTTTGCATTGTGATTTGCCAACGACAAAAGATATCCACAGTTGCACGAGTCATGAAGTTGAATAGTGAAGAGTGAAGAGGAAGGATTGTAGAGTGACAAGTGAATCAAGAGTATATAGTCAGCAGTGCACTCGATTGAGTAGGAACTTCTGCTCGCAGACGGCAATTCTTCAAAATCTGCAACTGTTTTCGAAGAGACGGCACGAAAATGCCGAATTTGACGTGCAAAAAAGCCAGCAAAAACGCCCCACTATGCGGCATTGGCCAATTACGACTATTTCATTGCCACCCATCTAATTCAAGTTACGAGGACGCACCCTGATCCAGACGTGCCAGAGTTGCAGTTTACACAACTGCCAGATTCGCAGCCTTTTCAAAGTGCCAGAATTTGCAGCATTTACAGAGGCGCCAGATTAGCAGCCGTTACAGACTTTACTGGGTTTCCAGACTGCCAGACCTTCGGATTTTGCAAAATTTCCGGGCTTCTGAGTCTCAGGACCTCTGGTTCTTCAGCAATCGAGACGGTGCGGTAGCTATAAAATATGTGATGAAATCATCTTGACCTGTAGAACATAAATAATGTTGCTCGCATTGTTAACATTTGATTTTAATTCTTTTCTTTTTTGATAAACAGAGCTATACACTTCCAGATTGTGCAGACTTTGAGAGCTTGCAGCTAACCGAAGACCGAATTTTCAGGCTTCCACTCACACTTACAGATTTCCATAACCCTAAATCCCCAGGCTTCCTGGTTTCCAGGTCGTCAGGTTGTCAGGCTTTCGAAATTTCCATATTTTCCTCGATTCAGGTTTCAAGACGCAGACTTTCCGAGATTCTGAACTTCCAGATATCCAAAAGTGTAACTTTTTCGGAAACTGCAGAGTGCCAGGCCCCAGGCCCAGGCTTTCCACGTTTTGTGGCATTGGACCACCAGGCCCAAAAAAATTTACAGAGGATCAGACTTTCAAATTTCAGAAACTTGGGTCCCCGGATTCTTGAGCAATTATAGACTTCCAGAATTTGCAGCTTTTCAGACTTAACAGGTCCTCAATGTTTGCAGACCTCTTAGTTTTGCAGACTTCGAAATTGAATCAAGCTGCATATTTGCAGACCACCATCCCGTGCAGCCACTAGAACACACAAGATGCAGATTACTGAAATTTGCAGCTTTCCATTCTTTTCATATTCTCCGCTTTTGCAGAGGACTCAGACTCCTAGCATTTGCAGCTTTGGGGACTTCCAGATTTCCTGAATCCCAGACTCCTGATTTGCAACTTTTCAAATCTTCGGAGTATCTGGTTTTGCAGACTACTTAGGCTCCTGGCATTTGCAGCTTCCCGGAATTTCATTCTCTTCGATGTTGCAGACGAAGTAGACTCTTAGAGATTGCAGCTTTCCATTTATTTCTCCGGGTATTCAAACTAGGGACTCTTGGATCTTGAAGCTTTCCTTTTTTTAAAATTCTGCAAGCATTCAGACTAGGTCGACTTACTAGCAGCTTTCATTTTTCTGGAAGCATTCCGACAAGGCCGAATCCTGAAACTTGCAGCTTTTCGGTTTTTCAATTTCCACGAGTTTGCGGAAACTTGCCGCTTCCTTTCTCTCACTTTGTCCGAATCTTCAGACTTTTCACACATTTGCAGCTTCCCCTTCTTCGTCATTTTCCCCGGGTTTGTAGACTGATAAGACTTCTAAAAATGGCAGCCTTCTATTTATTTCAATCTTCGATTTTGTAGACTACTCAGATTCCGAAATTTGCAGCTTTCCATTGTGTTCCTTCTCCGACTTTGCAGATGACCCAAACTCCCAGTTTTCGCAGCTATTCTTCTCGCGTGTTCTCCGGATATTCAAAGTACTCCGACTCCCAAACCTTGCCGCTTCCATTCTTTCCCATCCTCCAAACCTCCAGACTTTTCACACCCCGAGCATTTGCAGCTTCTTTTCTCATTTTCCCCGGTTTCGCAGACTACGATTTCAGCCCTCCAGACTCAACTCTCCAGACCCACACCCGACACTCCAGACCCAGGAATCCTGGAAAAATCTCGCATCTCGCCAGCTCCAGCCCCGGCCCACAAAAACCTCTCCACGTTCACCCCTTCGCCCCACAAAACCCGCCCCCCAAAGCCCAACTCCGCTCCTCCAGAACCTGGCCCAGCCGCGCACCGAAAACCCGCGCATATCACGGCGCGCGACAAATTTTTCTCACCACACCCACCATGAGCGCCACGATCAAATTGGACAAGACCGATCGGCGCGACGCGCTCGTCGCCATCGAGAAGCAGTACCAGCAGTTCTGGGCCGAGCGCCGCTTCTTCGAGGTGGACTCGCCGTCCGTCGCCGAGGACCCGGAAACCGACGCGGACCGCTTGCGCGAAAACCACCCCAAGTACTTCGCCACCATGGCGTACCCGTACATGAACGGCGTGTTGCACGCGGGCCACTCGTTCACGTTGTCCAAGGCCGAGTTCGCCACGGGCTTCGAGCGCATGCTCGGCCGCCGCGCGTTGTTCCCCTTGGGCTTCCACTGCACCGGCATGCCCATCAAGTCGTCTGCGGACAAGATCCAGCGCGAGATCGAGCAGTTTGGCGCGGACTTTGCCGGCGCGCCCGCGGACGACGACGACGCGCCGGAGGAGGCGCCCAAGGCGGCCGCGGCCAAGACCGACCCGACCAAGTTCTCCGCCAAGAAGTCCAAGGCCGCCGCCAAGCAGGGCCGCGGCAAGTACCAGTTCGAGATCATGATGCAGTTGGGCCTCCGCCGCGAGGAGGTGGCCGCGTTCGCAGACCCGCAGCACTGGCTCCAGCACTTCCCGCCGTTGGTGCGCCGCGACGTGTCCGCGTTCGGCGGCCGCGTGGACTGGAGACGCTCCATGGTCACCACGCCCGCCAACGCGTACTACGACGCGTTCGTGCGCTGGCAGATCAACCGCTTGAAGGACGTGGGCAAGATCAAGTTTGGCGAGCGCTACACCATCTACTCCGAGAAGGACGGCCAGGCGTGCTTGGACCACGACCGCCAGTCCGGCGAGGGCATCAACCCGCAGGAGTACGTGGGCATCAAGATCGAGGTCACCGAGTTCGCCGCCGCCGCGCAGCAGACGTTTGCCGCCAGCGGCTTCGACCTCGCCGCCAACAAGGTCTACTTGGTCGCTGCCACCTTGCGGCCCGAGACCATGTACGGCCAGACGTGCTGCTTCGTGTCGCCCAAGATCACCTACGGCGTGTTCCGCGCCGCCGAGGGCGTGTACTACATCACCACGCCGCGCGCCTTCAAGAACATGTGCTACCAGAAGTTGACGCCCGTGCGCGGCGACTACACCGCGGCGTTGCACGTGAGCGGCGCCGACATTGTCGGCTCCCGCATCTCCGCGCCCGAGGCCGTGTTGCGCGACTTGCGCGTGCTCCCAATGGACACCATCTTGCCCAACAAGGGCACCGGTGTGGTGACGTGCGTGCCCTCGGACTCGCCCGACGACTACGTCACGGTGCGCGACTTGGCCAACAAGCCCGACTACTACCACATCGAGAAGGACTGGGTGCACACCGAGCCCGTGGCCATCATCCACACCGACAAGTACGGCGACAAGTGCGCCGAGCGCTTGGTGCTGGACCTCAAGATCCAGTCGCCCAAGGACGCTGTGCAGTTGGCGCAGGCCAAGGAGCTCGCCTACAAGGAGGGCTTCTACAACGGTGTCATGGCCATCGGCAAGTACAAGGGCGAGAAGGTGGAGGTGGCCAAGCCCAAGGTCAAGGCGGACATGATCGCCGAGGGCAAGGCGTTTGTGTACAACGAGCCCGAGGGCGTGGTCATGTCGCGCTCCGGCGACGAGTGCATCGTGTCTTTGGAGGACCAGTGGTACATTGACTACGGTGAGGACCTGTGGAAGTCGCAGGCTTTGGAGTGCCTCGCCAGCATGGAGACCTTCACCAAGGAGACCCGCAACGGCTTCGAGGCCGTGTTGGACTGGTTGAAGAACTGGGCGCTCACGCGTACCTACGGCTTGGGCACCAAGTGTCCTTGGGACGACACCCAGTTGATCGAGTCCTTGTCCGACTCCACCGTGTACATGGCGTACTACACCATCGCGCGCTTCTTGCACTCGGACTACTACGGCAAGGTCGCGGGCAAGTTCGACATCCGGCCCGAGCAGATGACCGACGAGGTATTTGACTACATCTTCGCCAAGCGCGACGGCGTGGCCACGGACATCCCGCTCGCGCAGTTGCAGGAGATGCGCCGCGAGTTCGAGTACTTCTACCCGTTGGACTTGCGCGTGTCCGGCAAGGACTTGGTGCCCAACCACTTGACGTTCTTCATCTACACGCACGTGGCGCTCTTCCCCAAGAGCGCGTGGCCCAAGGGCGTGCGCGCCAACGGCCACTTGTTGTTGAACAACGCCAAGATGTCCAAGTCCACCGGCAACTTCTTGACGTTGCAGCAAATCGTGGAGAAGTTCGGCGCGGACGCGTCGCGTATCGCGTTGGCGGACGCCGGCGACACGGTCGAGGACGCCAACTTTGACGAGGCCAACGCCAACGCCGCCATTTTGCGCTTGACCACTTTGAAGGAGTGGTGCGAGGAGATGAAGGCCACGCGCGGCGACTTGCGCACGGGTCCGCTCACGGAGTTCTTCGACGTGGCGTTCGACAATGAGATGAACCACTTGGTGGAGCAGACTTACGAGCAGTACTCGCTCACCAACTACAAGAGTGCGCTCAAGTTCGGCTTGTTCGACTTCCAGTCGGCGCGCGACTACTACCGTGACTCGACCGGGTCCATGCACCACGACTTGGTGTTCAAGTACATCGAGTTGCAGGCGTTGTTGTTGGCGCCCGTGGCTCCGCACTTTGCCGAGTACTTGTACCGCGACATTTTGGAGAAGGACGGCTCGGTGCAGACCGCGTCGTTCCCACGTGCGGAGAAGCCTGTGTCGCAGGGCTTGTTGGACTCGTTGGAGTACGTCAAGGAGTTGTGCCGCTCGGTGCGCGAGGCCGAGAGCGTCGTGTTGAAGTCCAAGAAGGGCAAGGCCGAGGTGGACGCCTCCAAGCCCGCCAAGTTGACTGTGCTCGTGTCAACGTCGTTCCCCGAGTGGCAGGACGAGTACATTGAGCTTGTGCGCCAGTTGTTCGACGGCCACAGCTTGAACGACAACAAGGTGATCAAGGAGAAGGTCGGTAAGGACATGAAGCGCGCCATGCCGTTCATCAACTTCTTGAAGCAGCGCTTGGCCAAGGAAGACCCACAGACTGTTTTCAACCGGAAGTTGACCTTTGACGAGGCCAAGCTCTTGCCCCAGGTGTTTGAGAACGTCAAGCGCTCCACCACCTCCATCAAGGTCGAGGAGCTCCAGGTGATTTCGTTCCCACACGGCAGCAAGACCGGCACGGATCTTTCTTCTGGCGAGGAGGTGGAGATCACAGCCACAGGTAAGGTGGTGGAGGCCTCTGTGCCTGGCCAGCCCGGCATTGTCATCAAGAACATTTAGATGTGAATATATGATCGTAAAGTGTGAATGGTAGAGATGAAGTTGCCAGAAGGATAGACGTGGATAGCGAGTTAGCAAATGTCTTCAAAAGAGAGCGAGAACAAGAGCAGAAGAGCGTTTTCGAATATGGGGAGTGGAAGCTTCAGAGAGTTTGAGAATTGGATTCGATGACACCGCTTTTCGTGGCCTGCTCAGTGAAGAACAAAAATCTGAAATATGGGCATTCTGGAGCAGCTGATTTTGCAGGATTCTTACTGGAAGAAATAACGGGCAGTTAATCCCGGGAAAAATGGAAGTCAAGCGAAGTCGGTTGCTTGACGGAACCCCGAAACGCAGAACCCAAAGCAGTGCATGGCGAATTCCAGAATTTCAGCTCGAAAACTGACTATAAGAAATATCCAGGATTTCAGCTGGAACGAGGAATAAAAGGATATTTCAGCCGTGCCGCTGGATTATGATGCCCGAATTTTGGGCATCTGAAAAGTTGGTCGATGAGTGCACCATAGTTGAACACTCTAAATGGCCGAAAATCACAGAAACGGTCAACAAGAAGCTGAAAAAAGGGCTTCAAACACAGCCCTGGCTTCATTCTGCAAAGCCGTTCGAAGCTGTCTTACAAAATCGCAAGTATTCCATTCCGAGTCTTATCGCATGCGTAGCCGAGGCACACACCCCAAAAACACACCACAACCGTCCGCCTGCCACCCCTACTTTCGGGCAAAAACCAGGGAGCAAAGCTTCGCCAGTGCTCGCCAAGCCGCGCCGAAACCAAACCTCGGCGCCGCCGGCCCGACACCCCGCCAGCCACCGGAAACCCACCGATTCGCAGCCGCGGAACGTGCAATGGCAGCATACACAAAAGGCCAATCTGAAACACTCGGCGGCATATATAAGCCGCCCGGGCGCCGCCGTTGGCCGCAGGCTTTTTCGTGGGCTTTTCCCGGTTCCGCCCCCTCCCCTGATTCCGCTCTCCGCTCCTGGCACACCGCTCGCAACAACAAAACGTGATTCGCGATCTATTGATAAGTAGCCACGGAAAAAAACTCCTGCCAACCACTTGACGCCTAGCGACCCCGATCCATCTCCAAAGCCCCCGCCGCCATCCACCGCCAAACCCACCCAAAATCGAAACACACACCCCCACCCCCAAAACACGTCTTGTCAGCTGAGGACACGCTCCCACCACCGCCTGCCTTGCCTCGCCAAACACACACACACCCACATCCCAAGTGCACCCCAGCCAGCGAAACACAACAGCACAAGCGCCAGCCAAACACGCCACAGCAGCCCCGCGCCACCCCTGAAACCGCGCCCAAACACAACCACACCATGTCGAACCCCCCACAGTTCCCGCTTTTGGGCAAATCCGCCACGTTCGACACCCGCCTCGCGGACCCCGCAGGCACCATCTCGGACTGCTGGCTTTCCGAGTCGCTAACGCCGTTCCTGTTGTCCACCGTCGCCCGGCCGCTGCTGAAGGAGTCCCGCAAGCGATACCGCGCAGGCGTGGAGAAGGACAAGGACGCCGCCCTGGACGCGGCGCTCGCGCCGTTGGACTCCGCCGACGACATGGTCATCACCGACAACGAAGGCACGGGCGACGCCGCGACGCACGCCGTGAAGCGCCGCTTGACCGCGGCCAACGTGGCCGACGTGTTGGTGGCTGCGCAAACGCCCGCCTCCATGAGCGGCGCCAGCTTGGACGGCCGCCCCTTCTCGGCCACCGCGCCGGAGAGAGACGCGGTGCACCCTTGCACCCCCACAGTTGTCGAGTCTTCCGTGTCCAGCCCGGTGTCGGACGTGGACGAACGCAACACCCACCAGTTGGTGCTTCTACTGCCGCTGGCCTCGCCGATCCAGTCTGCGGTGGACAAGCCCGCGGGCCAGGGCGCGTTGGAGAAGCAGCTCCAGACGGTGCCGTGCAACCAGAAGGAGCTCGTGAGCATGATTTTGAACTTGAGCAACTTTGTGCTGCTCCCCAACAAGAACAACCTCATTTTCCTGCTCCTACAACAAGTGGGCCGCCAGCTGCTCCTGTCGTTCTGCGACCTCATCCAGACCAGTCTCAACCACGACCTTCTCACCTCGCTACCCTTGGAGATTGCGTTGGACATTCTTTCCTACTTGGACCCGAAGTCGATCTTGTCCATTTCCGTGGTGTGCCGCCTGTGGTTCCGTTTAGTAAGCAACACGGATCTCTGGTGCTACTTGTTGAGAAGAGACAACCTTTTGGTGAGCGAGGAAAATTTGCAGAGGGAGCTTGCCAACCCGGCCAAACTCATGGCCGAGTGGGCCCCCGCCAGCTTCTTCCTCCCAAAGATGAACCACGCCCAGATTCTTTACAAGAAGCGCTTCCTCATCTTGCAGAGATGGATGGACCCAAAGTACCAGCCAAAGAGAATCAGTGTGGCCGGTCATGGCTCGAACATTGTCACTTGTCTTCAACACGACGAGGAGAAGGTCATCACCGGTATCGAAGAGAAGGTCATTACTGGCATCGAGAGAAAGCAAATCAATGTGCACTTTACGAAAGACGGCGAGTTGTCCAGGCTACTCATGGGCCATGACGGCGGAGTGTGGGCATTGAAGTACTTCTCCAACACCCTTGTTTCCGGCTCAACGGATCGTGATGTTCGCGTGTGGAACATCCGCACTGGCCGCTGCACTCACGTCTTCCGCGGACACACATCAACCGTTCGGTGCTTGGATATTTTGCACCCTGTGCAAATTGGCGTCGACGATAATGGCGAGCCAGTCATCTTTCCAGAAGAGCCCCTTTTGGTCACGGGATCCAGAGATCACAATTTGCATGTGTGGAAGCTCCCATTGGACAACGAAACAGAAGCGGGAGACGACATTAGCGAGACCAAAACATTCGACTCAAAAGAGCCCAACAACCCTTACTTGGTGACCAAATTGGTCGGACACACCCAATCGGTGCGGTCTGTTGCCGGATACGGCAACATTGTTGTCTCTGGCTCCTACGACACTACAGTTCGCGTGTGGGATTTGCGCAACGGCGGCAAGTGCAAGCACGTTTTCGAAGGACACACCGATAAAATCTACCTGACAGCGTTGAACTTCAAGACACGTCGTTGCTTTTCCGGTTCAATGGATCTGTCAATCAAAATTTGGGATTTGGAAAAGGGGAAGCTCTTGCACTCGCTTGAGGGCCACAATCTCCTCGTGGGCCTCTTAGAACTTTCTGACAAATATCTAGTTTCAGGAGCTGTGGACACAACGTTGCGTGTGTGGAACCCCAACACTGGTGAGAACTTGTGGAAGTTGAAGGGACACAACAGTGCCATCACATGCTTCAAGCACGATGCCCTTCGAATTGTGAGTGGCAGTGAGCGGATGCTCAAGTTGTGGGATATCAAGAAAGGTAAATTTGTCCGCGACCTCTTGACGGATATCACGGGAAGCATCTGGCAGGTGAGTTTTGACTCGGACAGATGTGTGGCTGCTCTTCAAACCACCAAAAACGGAACGGAGGAGACATTTATTGAGATTCTCGACTTCAGCGAGCCACTTTATCAGGCGGACGAGACCGACACGCGGATTTCTCCAGCGTAAGCCACTTGATGTGGCTACTCTGCGAAATACAACTTTCTGAGCTTTGCAAACCGCTCGAGCCCCTCCTCCACGTCCATCTTGGTGTTTCCCGTGACCGCGCCTTCTGGATCTATATCATTTGAAGCGGAGAACTGTCCGTCAGGCCCGATGCTGGAGGCCAGAGAATGGAGCATATCGACGAAGTAGTCAACAAACGGCTTTTCATCCATGTTTTTGAGGTGCAAGCACCAGGGCTTGTGCGAGAGCAGAGGCAGTTCCTGGTCCTGCCAGAAGAGCGCCCGCTGGTTACACGACGAGCACGAGAGCAACACGGCGGGCGCGGCCGTCTGGACTTCCGTGTCCCAGCCGGTGGCGGCCAAGATGTATGCCCAATGGGGCAATTTTGCCTCGAGCACTGAGGCCATGTTCTCCTTCGTGTCCTTGAAATAGCGGGCCAAGAGCCATTGGTTGGACACCGCGGCGATGTCCCCGGGCAAGCCTGGGGCGGCCGCTGCGGCCAACGACTGCAAGCAGTCTGTGTATTTTTCGCATTTATCGATGTTTCTGAAGAGCTTGATGAGCAACGCCAAGTACTCTGCGACGAGAGTCTCGTTGGTGAGACTCAAGTGGGGCACCAAGTAGTACGCGGAGTCCGGCGTGGAGAAGTCGCGCCACGGGCACCGCTCGGCGTGGGCAGACGTGGCGAGCTGCTGCTTGTAGGCGGCGGCCAAGTTTGCGTTGATGTGCTGGATGTCCGATTCATCTAGCAACGCCTCGCATTGGTTGAACTTCAACGTCACCCGGCTGCTGCAGCTGGTGCACCGCAACTGGTTGAGCGCCGGGCTGTGGCGAGACACGGGCACGCCCTCCCAGCCGTGGGAGGCGCAGAATAGCTCCGACACATGGTGGGCCGGCCCCAAGTAAGGAAGGGCAAAGTTCAACGCGGTGTACGACTTCAAGCGGCCGAGGAGCTGCCGGCGCAGGAACGGGCGGACGTCGCGGGCGCTTGCGCGGTGCCGCGCCGGCGTCGCCGGGCCGAGGGCCCGCTTCAGCTTGTGGTATGCAAAGTGGTTTTTCGCCTTGACGGTGCTGAAAAACTGGATGTGGGGATTGGCCGCGTATTTGGCGGGCGTGGCCGGCGGAAGCGACGCCGGCGTGCTGGCGGCACGGCTCTGCTCGAATAGCGCCAAGCACCGGTTGAGCGCCTTGGGTGTGGCGACTGAGAGGTCCGATAAGTCCATGGTGGAGGTGCGTGTTGATGGTGAGAAGACGGACTGGAAATGGGAAAACCACACGGAATTGTGATTTGCGTTTACTCAACAAACAGCAGTTGTCCACGTCATAGCAGTCAGGAATTCAGAATGTCTTTCAAGGTATGTGTTTTTTTTTTTTGACTGGTACATTCACCATGTCCAGTAGACTGGTGGAGACATATTCACATATGGAAGTGTGGCATATACTCAGCGAAAACAACGTCGCTCACAAAGTATCGCTCTCGAACATTGGCCGTCCATTGAATCTGGGCAAAGCCCGCTTGTTAGTTTTTACACTGGCGGTTTAGTTGGGTGCTAATTGGGCCAATGGCCAACCTGCGGGGGCAGTGAAAGGTACGCCTTGGGATTTTGCCTATATTTGGCCAGTGGCCTGTTGCGGGCGTTCCGCGGAGTCAGCACGGCCCGTAATTGCAGGCAGACTTCCAGTCTCGCTGACCCCGAAGGCGCTGTGGTGGACCAAATGGGTACTACTCACAGACCACGACAGATTGTATGGCCTATCGATTGCAAAAGAGGCACCCCACAACGAACAACTAGAGTCGATCTACAGCACAATTGGGTGGGAATATCGAATTCAATTGTACACCATTGGATAGAACCGAAGATAAACGGAAGCGAGAGAATATCATATCAGATTGCCTTCTATCGCATTACTATCGCATACCATCTTACTATCATACCACCGCTCGACCATCGCACACAGTAATACAGCTATCAAATATTCACCAAAAACACCCAAAAACACTCACCAAAAACGCACAAAAACACTCACCAAAAGCGCTCAAACACCTTCACCAAAACGCCCATTGAGTTGAATTGTGTCAGCGACAATACCATAATCACATTGTGGGTTTCGCAGAGGTACCGGCCAATTCCATTCAAAATTTGCAAAGGCATACGCTCGGCTGGCCAGAATGGCCGTCCTGGAACCGCACCATCTATATGACCGGCCATCAAACCTGTGCTGCAAAACCAAAACTCAAAAGTAAACCTTGAAATGGGCCGCCACTTTTGCCGTCTCGCCGTTTCTGTCGGGAGCGGCAAAACACTACTCTGGGCTGATCATCCTATCTAGCTGCGAAAACACCACCGAGCAGCACTACAAGAATATTCAAAGGCCAACAAAAGCCAACAAAAGCCAACAAAAGCCAACAAAGAAACCAACAAAAATTCAGCAAAAAACCACCAAAACACTGACATGAAACCACCGACCCAAAGAAAACCGGCCACCCGGCGCCAAGGCACAAAACAGCGAGCCCCAAAAGTGTGCCACCCTAGAGCTGCGCGCCTGCACGCACTTCTCACGCCCAACACCAACTACTCTTCCCCAAAATGTCCACCAAGCCGTTCTTGGAGGAGGTCGACGACGACATCGACAACATGGACATGGACCTCGCGCAGTTCGACCCGTCGCTCAAAACGCCGGTGGCGCCCATCAACACACCGGTGGTGACGAGGTCGCAGGACCACGCCGTCGAGCCCCAGGCGCCGGCGCAGGACTTGGTCGACCCCGAGAAGTTCTCGGAGCAGGAGCGCAACGAGATCCGCAAGATGCAGGTGCTCTACCCGTGCTACTTCGACATCAACCGCTCGCACAAGCAGGGCCGGCGCGTGAGCAAGGAGTTGGCGGTGGCCAACCCGCTCGCCAAGACCATCGGCGACGCCTGCCGCGCGTTGAACTTGCCCGTGTTGTACGAGGTGGACAAGTGCCACCCGCAGGACTACGGCAACGCGGGCCGCGTGCGGGTCGTGATCAAGGAAAACGGCCAGATGACGTCGGCCATGTTCTCCACGAAACGCGTGCTTTTCCGCGCCGTGTCGCGGTACTTGCAGGCGCACCCGACGACGGTGGACAGCATCCGCAAGCAGAAGGGCATGCCGTACCCGGCCGAGTACGAGCGCGACTTTGAGCCCGAGGAGTTGCCGGTGGTGAAGGGCTTCAAGATGAACTCCATCGTGCCCGTGCACTCCAGCTTGACGTTGAAGCACCCGATGACCAAGAGCATCTACGACCCGGAGCCGGAGGAGGCGCCCAAGGTGGTGAAGGCGCCCAAGAAGAAGGTGATGAAGATCAGAGGTTAGGACCCGGAGCGTGTTGCCGGCACAGGCCGTGCGGGGACGCGGGATGCGAGACGGGCCCCACCAGCTGGGGCCCGAGCATGTTGGCGGGGCGCGGGCTTTGGTCTGCGCGTGCCACCACTTAATACGGAAGCGAAATCGAGGCGGCCGACAGCTTTGGACAGTGTAGAGCTTTGTGGGACGTGTTGGGTCGGTCGAATACTTGAGCTTGTTCGATGATGGATCACCCAGCTGAATCTTTCAGTTGCATCATCAGTTGCATTTTTCAGTTGCATCGTTAGGTGCATCATCAGTTGCATTGTCTAGTTGCAAAATGTAGTTGAAATATCGGATGCCACCGCTTTCGAGCCGATGCTGTCCCTTTCGATGCCGATGCTCGACCCAGTTGCTTCATATCACAGTCACTTAATACTAGCTGTCTCGAAACTTTGCCTGTTTGTAGAGTTCTCAGGTGCTGTCTCTTTTCTGGCCTAGGTTGGGCAATTGCAATCAAGTTATTTAAAACGAGGAAAGTCAAAGAACCCTTTGGAGAGGCAACAAAATTTCAGTCTGCCGGGCCAAACAGACTCGCTGTTGGCCACAGTCAAATTCTGCCTCATCCAGTCTTATCCCAGCGCTAATCCTACGTCTCTATAATCCTCCCTTCTCGATATCGGTCTACTTCCAACGTCTCTGTGATATCACTCTTTATTTCGAGTAGCCTCCGCGGCTACTGCGGCAGGTACTTCGCTCTGTACTCCTCGATGGCGGCCAAGTTGTCGGCCGACAAGCGGTCCTTCAAGTGCGACACAATGTCCGCCAACGACACAATGGAAAACACCGGGATGCCGTAGCGCGCGCTCACCATCTGCGTGGCGGACTGCGCCAGGTCCGCCGTCTTCTCCTGGCGGTCGAGCGCAATGATGCACCCCACCACGGTCCCCTGTTCGCCGGCGATGATGGTGAACGCCTCGTTGATGGCGGTGCCCGCGGTCATCACGTCGTCGATGATCAACACGCGCTGGCCCGCCAAGGCGCAGCCCACAATCAGGCCGCCCTCGCCGTGGTCCTTCTTCTCCTTGCGGTTGAACGAGTAGCCCAAGTCGGCGTACTTCTCCGGCGCAATCTCCGCCAACTTGGCCACCGTGAGCGCCGCCAACGGGATGCCCTTGTAAGCCGGGCCGAAGAGCACGTCGAACTCCACGCCCGAGTGGATGATGGCGTGCGCGTACGCGGCGGCGAGCGTGGACAAGCACCGCCCGGTGTTGAACAAGCCCAAGTTGAAGAAGTATGGCGACGTGCGGCCGGACTTGAGCACGAACGACCCGAACTTGAGGGCCTGCGAGTCGAGGGCGAGGTCGAGGAACGACGTTTGGAACGGCTGCATGGTGTGGAGGAGAATGGGGAAGAGAGGAGAAGAGAAGAGAGGAGAGGAGAGGAGCGGAGCGACCGTTGGCGCTGCGAGTTTGCCTGCCCACCGCCGGTGTACGGGTGCGGCGGGGGGCCCCGTCCAGACACCATTTGCCAGGAGAATTCGGGGGTGTTTAGTCGGACGGGGCAAGCCCCGCGGCCAGCCGGCAGCGCTCCGCTTCTTCCGCTCACTCTTTTCCTCGAAATAGCCAGAAATGATTTTGCAGCATTGGGTGACTCGCCCACATCGCACATCGCACTCTCACTACCGCAGCCTTCCCAAAAACACACATGGACGTCCCAAAACCACACACGGACTACTCCGGCGTGGTCCAGGGGCTCGAGGCCGAGCAGCGGCACGACCTCGCCGTGCACCTCTACTCCGCGTTTCTTCTGCACCGCGTGGACCCGCTTTTCCCCGCCGAAAAATGGGCAAACTGGCCCGACAGACGACAGCTCCCCTTGGACCCGCGCGTGAGGGAGGACTACGAGGACGCCCGCGACCACTACGGGCAGGCGCCCGGCCCCGACGCTCTGCAGGCCGCCGGCGACGCCCCGGACGGCACGGAATGCACGGATCCGGACTCCAAGCTCCGCTTTCTGCGGCCCACCACCGGCGTCACCGTCCACTTCAAGCACCGCACGACGACGCTGGCCCGCGCCGTGCTTGTCCACGAGCTCTCGGTGCTTCTCCTGCAAAAAATCCGCCGCAAAATGGCGCAACGCGGCCTCGGCCACGACCGTTCTGTAGACTTGGACTCGTCTCCGGTGGTGCACCACATGGCCACCCAAATGGCCACCCGGCTCGCCGCTGCCTTGGCGCGGGCCAACAAGCTCCGCCGCCGCCAACACCCGAAAAAGTCCAAGGACCCAAGCATCAAAACGTGGCAGGATATCCACATTGGGGCAATCACAGGCAACGAGCCCGATCTCGCCAGCATCCGCCGCAGCTACGAGAAGTGCCGGCGGCTCTTCCACAACGCCGGCTACAAGTACGAGTACGACGGCGCGTTTTACGAAGGGCGGGCGCCGGCTTTCGACGTGGGCCAGCATTTGAGCGCTTTGAATCGCAAGTCCGCCTTGGACCCAGAAGAGCTCCTCGACGCCCGTCAAAGGGACCTGGCGTTCAAGGAAAACGTCTTCTGCAGGCTCTGGGATGCGGCGGCGCAAGCGCGGCAGCTTTTGCCCGATTCCGAGAGCCAGTTCGAGCCGAAAGAGGGGCCTTTTATGGCCGAGCGCCGAAAAGTGTTTGGGAGTGGCATTTCAGAGAAGGACTACTTGCTTTAACAGTGGCATTTCAGAAAAGGACTACTTGCTTTAACAAAGGCCAAGAGTTGGGTGATGAAGAAGGACATACATCTCCCGAGGCTGGTCCCTCTCAGTCAAACTATACATGAAATCCTCGTCAAGCTACACATCGAGTTCTTCGTCACACCGTACATGGGTTTCCATCGTCTCCTACTTGCATCTTCCACATTTGTCTATTGCATATACCTGAGCCTAGGCTCTTTTCTGAAACGTCGAGGTGATCTCGGTGTTGAATATCACGTCCCAGAACCTGCTCGTGACTCCGAATCCCATCTCGTAATTTTTGTAGTGGTGCTCCAAGTGATACGTCTTCAACTCCTGGAAGTAGCGCGGCAACTTGGAGTGGTGAAGCACATAGTGTGTCACGTCGTACATGATGTAGCCCAAGGTGCCGCCCGCGTAGCCCGAACAGGCCATGTAAAACGGCAAGAGCCCAAACACCAAGCGGTAAAATGGGTAAGCCAACACAACGAAAAGCGTGGGCGGAAGCACCAACCGCTTGGTGTCCATGGGCAAGTAGTGGTGGATGCCGTGCAAGAGAAAGTGCAACGTGAGGAACACCTTGTGGTCGGGCAAGTAGTGGTCCAAGTGGAACAAAAACCGATGCAAGCAGTACTCAACAAGAGTCCACACAAACAAACCGAGCACCCAGAGTGACAACGCAATGACTGTGTTTTGATTGACCAAGCCAATGTAGAAGATGTAGAAGTTGCAAGGGAGCCAGATCAAAGGAACCAACCACCACGAAGTCAAGGACAACGGCTCGAGAAAGTTGCCGAAAAGCGGAGCAGACCCCTTGCCGTAGTGCCGCGGCCGGTGGACCTGGTCCAAGTAGAACTCCTTGGAGAAGTTGCGCGTCCACATCTGCGGAAGCAACGGCTTGCTCAAGTCCAAAAAGCGGTGCTTTTTGGCATCCTCGGAGAAATCCGTCTGCACCAGGAGCTTTTCGGGCGCCGGAAGCTCTTTGTGGAACTCGCTCATGTCGAAGTCAGATGCCTCGGGAGTGAGTTTCACCTCCACAGGCGTGTTGTTTTTGTTATTGAGAAGTTCCTCTTCTTCTTCGGCGGTGGCCAAATACCCAACCAACATGTCGTCATCGAGCATCTCGTAGGCGCTTTCCGAGTGTTCGTGGGAAACGGCGTCGGCCATGATTTGCGTGACGTCCTGTCCGGCGTAAGGCATGATTATGTCGCCTCCCGCTGGGTGCTCGTCAATAAAGCCGGAAATGTCGTAGACTTTTCTGTTATAAAGCGTGACCCAGCAGTCGGACTCGGTGTTGTGTTTTGCCACCGTAGCGGCAGAAAGGAGCGGAAATGTTTTGCCCATGCTGAAACTTAGGAGTATCTGTCAGGTATTTAGTGATGCGCTTTTTGGTGCGTGATTTGGTGCGCTTTTTGGTGCGCTTTTTGGTGCGCGATGCACCGTGTTCACATCGTGAATCAGGAGATTCGCGCGGACGGCATACTGCAAACCGGGCCACCGTTGGACCACTGCTGCGGATCCAGAAATACTCCCCAACTGCAAAATGCAAAATTCAAGAGACACAAAGCAGGCAAGGACTATTGGTTTTCATCCAAATCAAGCTTGATCGAGTCAAAGTCACTCTCCTCGTAAACGTCGTCCGGCTCAAATTCGGTGTCGATATCTTGGTCCCCAAGAAGATTGGGGTCGCCTTCCGGCTGTTCCATGCCGTATTCTTCCAGAGTCATTTGCTGCTCCAAGTGCAAAGTGTGATCCACCAAATTCAAGTACGCGTACATGAAATTCGAAAGGAGCACCTGCTCGCGAAGCAATCGCTTGGGATTAGCAAGCTTGAGATGTGACAAACGATAGATTGCTCTTTCCACGTGCACCGGGAATCTGTAGTCGATCATCACTAACGTAGATGGTGATGGTGGTGGCAAAGGAAATCCAAACGCACTGTCTGTGAATTCGATTGGCTGGTTGGGCTTGGAGCTTCTGCGGATGGTCTTCTTAAGTTTTTCTTGCACCTCGAGCGTCGACATTGGCTTCTGCTCCTCTGTAACCTCAGGTTGTGCAGCTTCCTGTGCCTCTTTTTCTGCCTCGGCTTTCTCGTCGTGAACTTTCTTCATGTTCTTGATCTTCTTTCTGATTCTGGAACTCACCTTCTTCTCCTCCACAACCACTTTTTCCATGTTCTGCGGCAATGTAGATTCCATGCCTTCGGTGCCTTCTTCGTGCTGGCTCTTTTCGCTGGCTCGGGAAGACCTCCTGGAACTCGTCTTCGATCTTCTGTCGATGTCGCTTTCCGCAGATTCCACGCTGATTTTCCGAACCTGTGAGTTTGTCACATGCGACGTTGAACCGCTTCTATTTCTTTTGAAGAGCTTTGATATGACATTTTCTTTCTCTTCCTTGCTGGAGTTCCGCTTTGCCACCAGGAGGCTTGGGGAAGATGATGATCTGGAAGGAGCAGGTTGCTTTTCTGGCTCCTCTTGTCCTTTGGGCTTGGCTGTTGACCACGGCCAGCTTTTCTTCAGCTTTCTTTTCGAAGAGTCGGGTTTGTTCGTAGCGATGGTCGCAACTTTTCTGAGTTCCCTCACATCTGCCTCCGGCTCCAGAGTTAAGCGGATCTTCTCTTCCATTACAGAGTCGAAATCATGTTCACTCTCTTCATTGGTAGACTCGCCAAAACCTTCTGGCCATTGTGATTCTCTCGAGTCAGCAAGAACTTCAGTCTGATGAATGGAGAGGTCACTTTCGGCATTCTCGAGGTTATGATCCTGGTCGTGTTCCTCGACAGCTGCTTCAATGTCCCGGCTTTCCACCTTCACGCTTCCAGTATCTTCGTTGAGGTCTTCGTCCGGGTTGATTTCGTCGCTTGCATCATAAAACGCCACAGGGTCATCGGCAAGGAAATTGTCGTCAATCGCGAACTCGTGCTGAGGGAGTTTGTGCGCAGTCAGTTCTGGAGTTTCAGAAACTGCGGTGTTGGGAACCTCGGCGCTTGCATCTGGTGGAGGAGACACATCTGCAAGCACGTCTTTCTCAATTCCAAGACTGTCATCGTAACTAACTTCGTGAGAAGTGAGGTCAAAGCTGAAATCGGCGCCAGGTGTCTCGCTTGGCGACTCTGGCTCGGTGACCTTGTAAGTCGTGGGGCTTTCCTTTTTAGGCTCGTTCTTCGCCAAGCTTTCCTTGAATTCATTGATTTCAGAACGCAAGAATTCAAGATTTTGGCTGAGTTCCCGAGTCTTATCACGTTTCATATATGACGAGTACTTTGACCCATTCTCCTCAAGTGCTTCGCTTCTCGAATTTTTCGGAGCTTGTTGTGGAGCGAGATTGACATTATCTTGAGACTGATTCTGTGGGGTGAGGGAATGGTTGTACAGACTGGAGCGTGGAACCACGGGTGCCCCAGACATTCTTCTCTGTCCTCTGTGGCTTGGGTGTGCACCGGCAGATGAAGATCTGGCTTTGGTTTGTGCATGCTCGGGGACGTACGGACTGTAACTTCTTTCCTCGGCTGTTCCGCCCCTGTGCTGATGGGAATGCTGATTTTGCTGATGCTGATGGCGGTGCTGAGCAAACTGTTGCTGCTGGTTTTGCGGGGAGAATTGCTGGTGATGGCTCTGGGGGGAGTATTGCTGCTGTTGAAAGTGCTGCTGGCTTTGCTGGGGGAACTGTGCCACAACTGGACTGGTGGGCAGCTCCGGGTAACCAGCCTTCTTGCTGCTCTTGCCGTACTTCGTAGGCTGGATGTTCATCACGGGCGAAGTTGCAGTCAGGTACCGAGAGTCCCGCAGAGACAAGTCGTCCATGCCGATCGTGTTGATTTTGTTGACAGGTTTCTTGCTGTATCTTGGCGCGGACTGAGGCGTGGAGCCCTTGTAGCTAAATAGGATCTGGGAGGATCTCGGGTTGATGCTCTGCATGCTCGAGCGCGAGGCGGTGTGCTTCACGCGCTGGTCGGTGGTACCGTCAAAAGAGCCTGGAAGCGGCGCCGACGTCAAGTTGTGTCTGAGCTCGGCCAACTTCTCCGCCTTGTTGCTCTGGAGCTGCGAACCCAAATGCAAAGTTGTGGGGCCCTTGATGTAGTCCACCCGGCGGGCACGTTTCAACATGAAGTCCTCGGGCCGGCCGCGGTGAGCACGCGTCGGCGAGGACTGCCCCGGGCTTCTTTGCTGCGGGCTCTGTGGCCCTACAGACTCGGGTGGATGCTGGTATGCCGGAGGCTGGTTTTTCAGGGCGTCCTCGATGCCGAAGTCGAGCACCTCGGCCTGGTTTGTGTTGAGCGAGCCGGAGTTCCCGTTCAACTCGTCAAATGCAAGTTTTTCCGTGTCGCTGTAGCCCAAGGACGACGTGGACAAGGAGCGCGCCAAGGCGATGGCGTCATTGGTGTCGATTCCGGCGAGGCGGGACATCTGCTGGAGCTCCAGGGTCAAATCTCGGAGCGACGGGTTGCTGTAGCGCTTGCGCGCGTCGACGTCGGGGTCCTTTTGCCGCGTGGGGCTGACGTCCGTCTCCTCGTAGAACAGGCCGTCGTCGGTGACGCTGAGCGAGAGCGACGAGCGTTTCGAGCGCGACGCCAGCTGCGAGCGCGACATCTTGCGCTCGAGCAACTCGTCGATGGTGCTCTTCACGTGGTGCTTGAACTGCTGCGGGTTGACCTCCGGGTGCATGTTTGCGGGGACCCAGAGCAAGTCGCCGGGGAGCTCTGCGCTGGCGGCCAGCGGCGTGGACGGCGACGACAGCGCGTGGCGGTCCGGCGAGTGAGCCAGGCCCGGGCGCAGCGCGGGCGGCGAGCGGGCCAGGCGGGGCGGCGGCAGGTTGGAGTTTTCGGACGTGTTGCCGGACAGCGACTTGGACAACGACAAGGTGTCGGCCAGGAGCGACGAGTCCTCCAACGCGTCTCTGTCCAAAAGGAGCGAGTAGGCCACGTCCAGCGCGTGGATGTCGGGGTCTGGGTTGACCAAGTGGCCAATGGAGAGCCGCTTGAGGGCCGCCACCATTTGCTTCTCCAGCTCAATGTCCTTGGCGGCCGACTCGTACGACGCGGGGGTGCTGCGTGCCTGGGGCGAATTCGGCGTGTGTTGGGACATGGGCGGCTGATTTACTGGCGGGAGGCGCTCATGTAAGCGGGGATCAGCGGGTGGGTTGCGTGAGGTACGGGCGGTGCAGCGAGCGGGAGGCGCGGTTTTTTTGCGGAAGGAGGGGCGTGTGCGGTACGGTGGGATGTGTACGCCTTGTTTGCGCTTTGCCGGGGGGATTTGGGCGTGTGGTGGCGGAAGGCGGCGGGAGGTGGAGAACTGTGGAGTGGTTTCGACAGCATCAACGAGACGAACGAGGAGCGCGAAAAGCGGTGGTCGCGCGCAGGTCCGCCCAGGGCCCGCCTCGAGAAGCGGCGGCGGCGCCGCTTTATATATTTGCGGATCTGAAACGGCCCGTGCAGCCGCGTGACCGCCTGCGTTTGACGGCCACCCCGCCGGGCCCGCCACGGTGTTGCTGGCGGCGGTGCAGCGCGTACTTGAACGGCTGCAACCCGCAGGGCCACGGCTGCCGCGACCACGATAAGGGGACGAGGCAAGAAACGGGAAATTTGCTTGGACTTTTTTTTTTCGAAAGGGTATTCGGTTATTGTGCTGGGAAGTGGTGAGCCGGGCTGCTGTGGTGTCTGTGTGTGTCTGTGTCTGGCCTTAGGTTGGTGTTGCGGCAATGGTCAGACGAGCTTAGTTCTCGAAGCGAGAGCAGCATTTTCCACGACCGCTACACAGGGTGGGCTGAGCTTTACACTGGCGAATTTCATTTTTGCTGCAGACCGAGAGTATGAGAAGTGCAGCTTACAGTTTGAATTGACAGTGTAGATGTATGCTACTGAGGCCGCTAGTCAAGCCGCTGGCTCGTCAAATGAAAGAGGCCCTTTGAATGGAGGAAAAGAGGCCCGTCAAATGAAAAAGGCTTGTCAAATGGAATAAGAGGCTTGCCAAATGGAAGGAGAGCGTGGTTTGCAGAAGCAGGGAGCATGGCAAGCGAGTCGGCCTCTCATTTCCTGAGAGTCTCAAGTAACGTGAAATAGCGGAGCAGGCGAAAGCTGAGTGCAGATGAGCAGCTCCATTCTTGTGGTCCAAGCAATTGAACTGCCATGGTGCTGTTGACGCTGCACCCGTAGCTTTGATCTAGAATCCACTGCACCAACATCACCTCCGCAGAGCGAAATGTGACGACGCTGCAAGCCACCGAGGCCCCAGCGAGCCGCGCCCAGCGAGAGGCCACCGCCCCAGTGCCCCGGGCCGCGGCGGCGCTCACTCATTGTCCACGCTCTTCACCACAAAGCTGTGGTTGACTCCGCCGTAGACCAACAAGTGGGGCCGTTCCGGGGCCGGGGCGTCGCTGATGCGCGAGTCGATGTAGTAGAGGCTGCGGTCGTGGTTGTCGTTCTTGAGCAGCGTCTGGTCCGAGGGCACGTTCGGCGCCGCGTTGAGCGCAAAGCGCAGGCTGTCGAGCTCGGCCGGGTCTGTCTTCTTCCGGGATGCAAAGGGGCGGAGCGACAAGCCGCTGAAGCCGTAGCTGGGCGCCTGGCTGGCGGTGGTCATGGAGTCCAAGTACGGCGAGAGCACGGGCGACAAGACGTCGTCGTTGATGATGGCGTCGTGCAACGTCTGCTCGATGACGTCCTCGATGAGCTCGTTCTCGGAGGTGAGGTTGATGTTGATCAACACCACCGACGTCAAGATGCAGGCCACGCCGAAGCCGTAGGTCAAGGCGATGGACGACGAGTCGTCGCCGTTGCCCGTCATGCGGAGAATGACAAAGTCGATCAAGATGGTGATGGGGATCGACGACGTGAGCGACAACGACGTCACCAACGGGCTGGTGAGCAACATGGCGAGGATGGTGGAGTAGTCGGACACCACGGAGAACACCGCGTTGACGCCAACCATGGCGGCCACGGTGGCGTTGGGCGGGAGCAGGAACGGCTCGAGACCCGACACGTGGGCCACGGCGAGCACCGCGGGGCCCGCGACGGCGGTGCACACGCCGACGCAGCCGAACAAGACGCGCTCGTTGGTGGACTTGGCGCCGGTGCCGCACTTGACCTTCATCTGCACCAAGTACAAGGCGTAGAAGAAGGCGCCGACCAAGGCGAAGGCGTTGCCCACGAGCGGGTTCTTGGGCTTGTAGATGTTCGACCCGTCGCCCGCGCTCTGCTTCTCGTCGTAGCTGATGAGCACCACGCCCACCAAGCTGGACAACACGCACACCACCTTCTTGTAGGACATGTGGTCGATCTTCAAGAACACGCCCAAGAAGAGCGTGAAGAACGTGGTGGTGGAGCCGAGGATGGTCTGGTTGGACGCGGACGTGTACTGGAGCGCGGTGAACACCATGGTGTTGTAGCAGAAGTAGATGGCCGCGATCTGCGCCGCCAACACCGCCACCTCGCGCGGCGACAACGGCACCACGTGCGGCGCGGCGTCGGCGGTGGGCGTGGGCTCGAGCCCCAACTCGGACGCGCTGAGCCGCGGCGACGCCGGGCCCTGGCCCTTCTCCCGGAAGAGCGCCGCGAGCGCCCGCGCCGCCTCCGGCACGAGGTTCAACAGGAAACACGACCCCGTGAGCGTGGCCAAGAACAACGGCTTGTGGAAGGTGCCGCCCTTCAACACGGTGTTGACGAGCTCGAGCCCGACGAGCCACGACGCGATGGCCACCGCCAAGAGCACCACGCCGAGGCGGAAGTTGCGTTTTTCCTGTTCGTTGATGGCGTCCACCACGCTCTGGACGTCGCTGCGCACGCGTCCGGCGAGCTGCTGCGCCTTGATGCGCGGCGACGACACGTTTGGCAGGTCCACGGAGATTGCGGACATGGCGTTGTGGGGGATGCTGGCGGAGGAGGGAGTGGTGGAGGTGGGGACGGGGCGTTATCGCGGGCGGCGTGGTCGCGCGGCCGATAGGCCTGCACCGAGGCGCAAACGGCCGCGCAGGACGCACGCCGGCGGCTGCGGCGTGAGATCTGGCATTGTTCGCGGGCTGGCCTTGTTCGCGGGCGCGGGGTGGCTCTAGCGGCGGGGCCCGGCGCCCGGGGGTTTTTTTGGTGCTGGCTGGCGGCTACGTATGCGGCAGGCCGGTTCAAATGTTCGACGGCCAGTTCAAATGTTCGACGGCCGGCTCAAATGTTCGACGGCCGGTTTGCGTGTGCCCGGCGCGCGCGCCAGATTGTGCCTGGCCGCCTGCACCCGCCGCGGAAGGGCCCGCGGCCTCTGCTGCAAAACGCTCACACCACCTTGACGAACAACACGGCGCCCGCAACCAACATGCCGCAGTACGGCCAGAAGTGGCGCACGGAGCCGCGGTCGAGCGTGGGGAAACCGTTCAAGTTGCACACCACGTGCACCACCACCGGGCACCAGAGGTTGTAGTGGGCCGCGGCGTAGAGGCGGTGCGCCACCACGCCAAAGAGATACGTGTACGCCAACTGGAACGCCACCGCGGCCAGCGCGGCCGCCGCCAGCGCGTGCTCGTGCACGTAGAGCTGGTAGCCGTGGTGCGCGTGGGCGAAGCCAAAGAGAAGCGGCGACCACCACACGACGGTGGCCGCAGGCGTGGTGGGCAAGAGCACCGCGGCCACGGCCGCGCGGTACACAAACTCCTCGGACACGGGCGCGAACACGTGGTCGCGGAACCCGAGGAGCGTGCCGAAGCACTCGCGGCAGTCGCGGCCGAGCGCGGGCCGCGAGAGGGCGTAGTTGCACAACGGGCCCATGTAGAGAAGGGCGATTTTGGCGAGGGCGGCGAGCACCGCGGCGGCGTCCTGGGCCACGGGGCGGCCCGACAAGCCCGGCAACACGCCGAACTGGCGGTACACGGCGCGGGTGTCGGGGTAGCGCCCGAGCCACACCAAGAGCGGCGGGAGCCCGGCAAAGAGAAGCGCGCAGAGCACGGACACGCGCCACATGCGGTGGCGGACGACCAGCGGGTGGTTTCGGGGGAGCCGCGCGAGCGGCGGCGGCTTCCACACGTGGATGGCGGCCACGTACGACGCCGCGACGGCTGAGGCTAGTAACATGGCGGTGTGGCGCTTTGGGGCTAGTTGAGGCTGGTCAAGGCTGGTTGGTGCTGGTTGGTGCTTGCTGGTGAGGGCCAATTGGCGGCGCGTGGTTGGTGCGGAGTTGTTGGTGCCACTGGCGCTGCTGCGTGGTGTTTTTTGTGGGTGGCGCCTGCTTGGATCGAGGTGGTGATGTCTGCTGCGGGGCCGCGATGCCTAATGCGGCGGGCAATGGCGGTGTGCGCGGCCGCTGAGACGTTTTGGCCGGATTGGTCGGCGCGTGGCGCAGGCGCCGCGGTGACGTTCGGGTGGTGGCTGCCTTGTCCTCCAAGCCTGCTGCAGCGGCATCCAGCGGCAGGGACCAGACCAACGGAAACAGAAACAGAAACAGAAACAGAAACAGAAACAGAAACAGAAACAGAAACAGAAACAGAAACAAATAAAATCCACAAACAGAAACAAATAAATCACACAAAAAAACAAATCACTCAGCGACAAAACAATGATAAATGATAGGTAAAATAAAGAGTGACAAACTTCACAGCTGTGACAAGTGCGCCCGTGCTTTTCCCCATTTCTGGTGTTGCTGCAAAAGAATGCGAACTGCCGGGCTGCAAGCACCAGAAGCAGGCGGCAAAAAAACGGAAGAACGGCGCCCAGCGGCCCCCGCAAAACTCTGCCGACAAAACGGCCGACAAACTCTGCCGGCAAAACGGCCAACAAACTCTGCCCGCAAACCGGCGCCGCAGCACCCCGGCCACCATCGCCAGATCTACCAATGGCGCGCATGCTGAGTCACCTCTACTTTCTGCAGGCCGGCGGAAATTTCCACCACCACCATGATGCTGTTTTCCACCCGGGCCGCCGCCCGCCGCACGTTTGCGTCGTCGGCACACGTCCTCCGGGGCCAGAACTTGACGGAAAAAATCGTGCAGAAGTACGCCGTGGACCTCCCCGAGGGCAAGAAGGTGTACTCGGGCGACTACGTCTCCATCCGCCCCGCCCACTGCATGTCGCACGACAACTCGTGGCCCGTGGCCACCAAGTTCATGGGGTTGGGCGCGTCGCGCGTCAAGGACAACCGCCAGATCGTGTGCACGTTGGACCACGACGTGCAGAACAAGACGGCCAAGAACTTGGAGAAGTACTCCAACATCGAGCGGTTCGCGCGCGAGCAGGGCATCGACTTCTACCCTGCGGGCCGGGGCATCGGCCACCAGATCATGATCGAGGAGGGCTACGCGTTCCCGTTGAACTTGAGCGTGGCGTCGGACTCGCACTCCAACACCTACGGCGGCGTGGGCGCGTTGGGCACGCCCATCGTGCGCACGGACGCCGCGTCCATCTGGGCCACGGGCCAGACGTGGTGGCAGATCCCGCCCGTGGCCAAGGTGGAGCTCGTGGGCCAGTTGCGCGCGGGCGTCACGGGCAAGGACGTCATCGTGGCGCTCTGCGGGCTCTTCAACAACGACGAGGTGTTGAACCACGCCATCGAGTTCACGGGCGCGGGCGTGGCCACGTTGCCCGTGGACTACCGCTTGACCATCGCCAACATGACCACCGAGTGGGGCGCGCTCTCGGGGCTCTTCCCCGTGGACGCCGTGTTGGTGGACTTCTACCGCCAGCGGCTCGCGCGCTTGCCGCAGCCGCACCCGCGCGTCAACGAGCAGACGGTGGCCGCGTTGGCGCACGGCGCGCAGGCGTCGGACGCGGACGCCGCCTACGCCAAGCACTTGACCGTGGACTTGGCCTCGCTCTCGCCGGCCGTTTCGGGCCCCAACTCCGTCAAGGTCGCCAGCCCGCTCTACGACTTGGTGCAGCAGCGCGTGCCCATCAACAAGGCCTACCTCGTGTCGTGCACCAACTCGCGCTTGAGCGACATCAAGGCTGCCGCCGACGTGGTGCGCGGCCACACCGTGGCGCCCGGCGTGGACTTCTACGTGGCCGCCGCGTCGTCCAACGTGCAGCACGACGCCGAGGCCGCGGGCTACTGGGCCGACATCTTGGCCGCCGGCGCCAAGCCGCTCCCGGCCGGCTGCGGGCCCTGCATCGGCTTGGGCTCCGGCTTGTTGGAGGACGGCGAGGTGGGCATCTCCGCCACCAACAGAAACTTCAAGGGCCGCATGGGCTCCAAGGACGCGTTGGCGTACTTGGCGTCGCCGGAGGTGGTGGCCGCGTCCGCGGTGTTGGGCCGCATCGGCGGGCCCGAGGAGTTGCACGGCCACGCGGTGCCGCGCCCGGCCGCCGTCGTCAAGTCGATGGACATCAGCGCCGCCGACGCCGCCGCCGCCGCCGACGCCGCGGCCGTGGACGTGTTGGACGGCTTCCCCAAGACCATCGAGGGCGAGTTGGTGTTGTGCGACGCCGACAACATCAACACCGACGGAATCTACCCGGGCAAGTACACGTACCAGGACGACATCTCCAAGGAGAAGATGGCCGAGGTGTGCATGGAGAACTACGACGCCGAGTTCCGCGCCAAGACCACGGCCAGCGACATCATCGTGTCCGGGTACAACTTCGGCACCGGGTCCTCGCGGGAGCAGGCGGCCACGGCCATCTTGGCCAAGGGCATGAAGATGGTGGTGGCCGGCTCGTTCGGCAACATCTTCTCGCGCAACTCCATCAACAACGCGTTGTTGACGTTGGAGATCCCGGCGTTGATCAACAAGTTGCGCGAGAAGTACGCGGGCTCCGACGAGTTGACCATCCGCACGGGCTGGTTCTTGAAGTACGACGTGACCAAGGCCTTGGTCACCGTGACGGACGCCGCCGGCGACGTGGTTTTGCAGCAGAAGGTGGGCGAGTTGGGCACCAACTTGCAGGACATCATTGTCAAGGGCGGCTTGGAGGGCTGGGTGAGAGCCGAGCTCGCTAAATAGAGGCCGGCGTGCGCCCGGGCCCAAATGCAGAAAGATCGGGACACGAGATGTAGACGAGAGGCAGTAGCGAGATGTGGAACCGAGACGAAACTTAGGACCGAGAAGAGATGTTGAAGCGAGACAAAAGGTAGAAACACAAGAAGTGAGACAATATGTAGCGAGACAACATGTAGCGAACTATGTAGCGAATTATGTAGCGAGGTGATGGGTCAGATGGGAGATCGGCAATGCCAACACGGCAAAAAAGTGACTATCCCTTAGACGATGTGAGAAACCAATGAAGAGGGGAAGCGGCGGTCAAGCACCCGAAGCAGACTACATCCAAATAACACTGGGACATGTACAAAAAAGCCTGCATGGGTGCAAAAAGAATGGGGCGAGCTGGGAATTGAACCCAGGGCCTCTCACAAGTTTGGTCAGCGCGGTCTCCCGCGCCGTCGCCCAAAGCGAGAATCATACCACTAGACCACACGCCCGATTGGTGATCACTAAATTTCGACAGCAAATATGACGGGTGAAATACCGGCACGCTCTGCTCAGCACCTAGAGTGTTGCTGAAACTGTCCGCTTTTTGCAATATTTGCACTTGGCAGAGCTTTCACGGTTTTCGCAGTCCTTGCGGCTACAAGCAGCACGCTCGTAAGTCGTCGTACTTTTGCTAAATAGGGTTCCCGGAATGTGCTGCCGTTGTGCACCTGGCCCGGCTGCAGCGAAATGCGGGGTGGCCTGCACACACTCAGTTGATGTGTTTGTACATCTGATATTTCCAGATCCTGCTGGCAATGCCAAAGTAGTGTCTGACGTTGGCCACGAAGTCCGCCGTGGTGCTCGTCGCGGACTGTACAAGCCCCCACCGTGCGTGCACTGCGGCCGCCGCCGAGTCGCTGGCGCGGTGGGCGGCCGCCATCACCACGCCCACCAAAAACGCCCACCACCGGAACACAAGCGCCAACGGGCTCCACAACAAGAACAATAGCGCGGCGGCAAGACGCCGTGCTGCGCCGCGCCGCGGCAGCGGGCGCGCCTCTGGCGGCCGGAAGTTGTTCGGAAAAGTCATCGCCCGAAGAAATGAGGAAAAGCAAAAGGTGGCGTGTGGCGGGAAAGGTGGGAAATGCGCCTCTCTTATGTCCGCGTGCCGCCGGCCGTTTTATAGTATGCAAATGGCGGAGTGCGCAGGGCATTCCCAGGCCGTCTTCCGCGGGTTTGCGGTTTGCAGTTTGCCAAGCTGGGAAGTCCGGTGTTCCAGACTTTTGCGAAAGTCGCTGTTCTCGGCAATTCTCTCTTGGCTGTCGTTGCCGGCCTTCTCTTGGTGGTGTGCTTTTCGGTCGTAGCGTGCGATGATGAGCAACGTAGTGACTTTTGGGAACTAGAACGGGTAAAACTCCCAAAAAAGTAGAGGTGCTTTGGACGCCGTTGGCCGCTGGTTTCAGTTGTCAACGAGCCAACAGCGTGACTGACGAGCGCAACACTTTCACCAGACATTTGGTTCTGGGAACAGTTGTGGTTCGATTTTCACGGCCAATGCAACATTCCCCCAGAAATGGGGGCCTACAGTCTGACGATAGGATGAAAATGAAAGTTAATGGTTGATGTGTGCTCCTTGTTGTAGAGGCACGGGCGGGGTCGCCAAGCTTCCGCACCCGGCGAGCCTTTGCAGACTCACTCTTGGTTGCTGCTGAATAGCAAGTGGTGCTTGTTCCGGAGCTCGTGGTAATACGTGCTCCACGAGTTGCTGATGGCGCTGTTGGCCACCAAAATGTCGTTGATAAGTTTGGAAAACTTGATCACCGTCCGGATCGTGTCCTCGTAGCTCTCCGTTTCTTGCGTGCTGGCTTTGCTGCGCAACTTCCGGTTGATCACTTTGGTGAGCGACGCCACGAGGTCCTGGTGGAACGAAATGCCCTCCAAAATGGCTGCGTCCGCGTTGATCAACTGCGTCAAGTTGAAAATCGCCAAGTTGATGATGTCGTTCTCCAGGTCGTTCAATCCCTTGGCCAGCAAGATCTCAAACATCTTGCCGCTGTCCAAGCGGTCCAACTGCTCCACATTGATGATGGCGCTGATCAACTCGTAGCTGAGTTTCCGCACCTCCAACCCTTCGTCCACAACGTACTTGTACGGGCCCATCGGAATCACCTTCTTGAATTCCGCTTTTGCAGAGAGCTCGTCGTAGATCTTGGGCAAAATCACCGCGTTGACAATTTCAGATAACAGGGCGTATTTGTTGTAAACACCGGTAAGCAAAGAGCTGACAATGGCCAGTTTCAACTCCAAGCTGGGCCGGGGAAGGAACTGCGTCATTTTCTCTACAATTCCCACCAGAATGTCGAGCCCAGAGAAGCCGAGGAGCTGTTTGACAATTGCCACAATGGTGTAGATGAGATGCTCGTTGCAAGTTTCAAGCGACTCGTTGGCCAAGTACTGCCCGAGACTTTGCTGGTAGTCGGTTTCCGAGTCAATCTCGGAAATTTTGCTTAAAATGTCGCCCGCGAGCTTCAACTCGGCCACGTCCTGGTGTATGAGTGGCCCAGATTTGGCCGCAATGGCGCCGAACACGGTGCTCCAGACAGTGCGGAGGAGCTCGATGTTTGATCTCGCCGTTTCACGCTTAAGCACTTGTTTGATGGCCACCAAAATCAACGGCTTCTGCTCGAAGTCGTTGGCTGACGATTCGTAGCAGCGCAACAAGGTTGGCAAGTGCCGCTCAAAGTCTTGCGATATGCACAAGCCCAAAGCGCGTGCTGCAGCCATTCTAACTTGATCGTTGGTGTGAGTGTTGAGAATGCCGAAGAAAGTGTCGAAGGAGACGTTTTGCAACTCTGTTTCTGCGGAAACACAGCCCAAGAAATGGATGTCGAAGGCGATGCGTTCTATGCTGAGGTCTCTTTTTTGTTGAAGTTCCAGGTTTAGCTCGTTTTCAATGCTGCAAATGGCGTCTTCTAGTTGACACTGGATTGCGACGGAGGCCAAGAATCGGGCGCTGGCAAAATGCTTCAAGCTAAGGTTCTTCGCGCCGATTCCGTAAAGCCGCTCGCCGCCCACGAGATTGTTTTGGGCGAGCTGCGTGGTCAAGTATTCCAACGGCTGGGTGTTGGCGTCATCCACATCCTGCAATTTCGCGTTCATTACCTGAGTCACGAACTTGATGCAAAACTCTTCGTTGGCTTTCGTTGTGGCCAATGTGTGGCCAAGCACAATGAAGATGTTGTTCAAAAGAGCCATCTCGGACTGTTTCAGGAGGGTGAAAAGCACAGCCTGCAACTCTTCGAGTGCCTGCGGCGTTCCTCGGTGGTCAGTACTCTCGAAAAGCGTCTTCAAGAGATTGAGCGAGCACATGTAGAGCGACGAGTCACTGGAACTCAAGTACGCCGTTAGCTTCAGCAAAATGCGGTGGAAGAGTTCGGGCGACAGGAACACTTCCGGTTTTTGGCGACACACTTCGATCATGCTGTCGATGGTGAAGGCCACCGTGAGCTCAAAGCCCAAGCTCGCGTACAAGATGTCCACGCACTTGTGGGAGTTTTCGTCACTGAGCGGGATTTGCACCACGAGCTCGCACAAGGAGCTGAGCAACGAGCGGCGGTCACCCGAGTACTGGCGGCTGGCCACCTTGGCGGCGAGCGCAGGGAAGAACACCGAGTTCATTGTGGCCACGTGCAGTGGCGAGTGGGCCACCTTACGATAGAGGACGGAGCAGACGCCGAGAATGTCGCCGCTGGCGCGGTTGTAAGGGGCCAACGCAAGCAAGGTGTCGCCCAAGTCGGAGACGATCCAGTCGAGAAGCGGGCGCGGGATCGCGTCGAGCTCGTAGGTCTCGAGGATGGCCTGGTAAAGCCTCACCACCAGCGAGTCGCTCTTCAAGGTCAATTTGAACCGCGCGAAGCACAGGTAAAGCTTGGGGAGGAACTCGTCGGAGAGGCCGTCG
Organism: Metschnikowia caudata; assembly: GCA_008065175.1. Classification (NCBI taxonomy): domain Eukaryota; kingdom Fungi; phylum Ascomycota; class Pichiomycetes; order Serinales; family Metschnikowiaceae; genus Metschnikowia; species Metschnikowia caudata. The sequence goes on from VATF01000002.1 coordinate 849,392, forward strand.
GAGAAGTGGGTGGTGAGGCAGCGCACAAGCTCCTCGGAGCGGGCGAAGCTGGCGATGCGCTTTGCCACCAAGCGGCTGGCGAACACGTGGTCCTCCAAGACGGGCACGTAGCGCAGCAAGGCCGTGAACGGGCTGCCCAGCTCTGTGGCCATGCTGGCGTCGGACGGCGGGCGCGCGGCGGCGGCGGCGGCGGCGGCGGCAGGGGACAAGCGCGCGGCCAAGGCCACGGTCACGGCCACGGCCTCCTCGGAGACCGCGTCGGCCGGGTCGGCGATGGCGTCGAAGAGGCGCGCGGCAAGGCCCTCCAGGAGCACGAGCGGCACCGCCAGGGGCTGGCCCGCGAGCACGGCGCGGAGCAAGTGCACCGCGTGCAAGCGCACCTTTGTCGCGGCCACGTCGAGGTCGTCGGCGTCGTCCAACTGCTCGATGTCGTCGAACTGCATGTCGTCGTCGGAGAAGGACAGGTCGTCGGCCAGGTCCTGCAGCGGGTTGTAGGCGACGAGCGCGGCCACGGCGGCGAACACGGGCGCGGCGTACGCGTGCAAGAACGCGCCGGGGTCGAGCGCCGGCACGAGCAGCGCCAACGCCAGGAGCGCGCCCGCGCGGACCGCGTTGTCGCGCACGGCGGCGTCGAGGTCGAAGTCGGGCGCGGCGCCGGCCGCCACGGCGTCCAAGCGCAACATGTGCACGAGCCGCGCAAAGAGCGGGGCGGGCGCCGCGAGCGGCGCGCCGCCGCGGAGCACCGCGTGGAGCACGGCGAAGAACACGGGCGTGCGCGCGGGGTCCGCGGCCAACACCGCGGCCACCACGGCGTCGGCCACGCGCGCGCCGTCGGGCGCCGCGGCCAAGCACGCGCCCACCACGCCCACGGACGCGGCGCCCACCACGCCGGACTCGGCGAACGCGGCGGCCACCAGCGCGCGCGCCAACGCCAACACCTCGGCCGCGGTGAGCGCAAAGCCCAACAGCGCCACCAAGCTGTGGGCAATCTGCGCGCGGTCGATGGACGGCGGCGCGGCCACGAGCCGCGGCACGAGCACGTCCGCGGCCGCGCGCGCCACGGGCGGCGAGAAGCGCGCGTGGGCGTCGTGGAACACGCCGCGCAACGCCAACGTGGGCAGCAGCTTCAGGAAGCGCGCCTCGCGCGCGGGCCCGCCGTCGACGGCGGCAAAGAGCTGCGCCACCATCTGCACCACGGCGGCGTCCGGGAGGTGCCGCGCGGCCGCGGGGAACGCGCGCACCGCGTGGTCCTGGACCGCGGGCGCCAGATCGTGCAAGAGCCGGAAGAGGTGCGGGAGGAAGAACGCCACGCTGGGCACGCCGGGGCTGTTGAGGTGCCGCCGGAAGTCGTCCACGGCCATGAACCGGAGGTCGGGGTCCACGTCGCGCGCGCGGTCCTCCAAGAGCCGGGCGTTGAAAGAGGACATGGTGCGGTGCGGGCGTTTGGGTGGGAGGGTGCGGGTGCGAAGTGGGCGGCCGCGCGCACTGGGCCCGAATCGCCTGGCGCGGCTGTTGCGCGGGGGCCAGTGCCACTGGGCCAGTGCGTTGGGCCAGTGCCGTTGGGTGCCATTGTGTCGATTAGTTGGGTCGATTAGTTGGGTGGGTAAGTTGGGTCAGCTAGAGATCATGATTGGGCTCAGTCATGGGAATTGGAATTTGCGGACTGGGATCGTGGACCCATTGTGTGGGCCCGGTGTGCTGTAGTGCGTGTGCCAATGTGCCAATGTGCTGGTGTGCTAATGTGCTGGTGTGCCAATGGGCCAATGTGCCAATGTGCTAATGTGCTGGTGTGCCAATGTGCTAATGTGCCAATGTGCTAATGTGCTAATGTGCTGGTGTGCTAATGTGCTAATGTGCTGGTGTGCTAATGTGCTAATGTGCTGGTGTGCTAATGTGCTAATGTGCTAATGTGCTAATGTGCTAATGTACCAATCCACCAGTGCACTCAATGTACTAACCCACCAGGTTACTAAATACCAGTTTAAGTGATAGTCCAGTGTACCAGTGTATCAATTTACCATTTAACCTAAGTGCCAGTTTACCAATTTACCAAGTTATGAACTTAGCAATTTACCCACTAACCATTTCACCATTTGAGCGTTTTACCATTTCACCGCTCTACCCTTTTACCGATGTACATTTTTGCCATTTCACCAATTTACAAATTTACCATTTCACCATTCGCCATTTCGCCATTTCGCCATTTCGCCATTTCGCCATTTCGCCATTTCGCCATTTCGCCATTTCGCCATTTCGCCATTTCGCCATTTCACCAGTTCACCATTTTACCATTATACCAATGTACAATTTTGCCATTTCGCCAATTCACCATTTCACAATTTCACCATTTCACCATTTTACCAATAGACAATTCTCGCGTTTTACAAATCTAAAGATTTACCATTTCACTATTGTTCCATTTTGTCTTAGTACTACTGTACCAATGAACCACTGTACCACTGTACTGCTGGAGTATTGTACTACTATTCTACTGTACTACTGTATTTCATGTCCTAGTACACCATTATACAGTGTACTTAATGTACCAGTGTACTTAATGTACCGCTGTTCCACTGTATCAGTGTAACAGTGTACTTGATGCACTCGCTGTACTATTGTACAACTGTACTACTAAGATAGTGTACCAGTGTACCAGTGTACTAGTATACCACTGTGCTACTTTACTAGTAAACCAATGTGCTCAATGTAGTAGTGTATCAGTGTACTACTAAACTACTGTACTACTGTACTACTGTACTACTGTACTACTGTACTGTACCAGTGTACTTAATGTTCTGGTGTATTGGTGAGCCAGTGAGCTTGGGGTTGTCAGTGTACTGTATTAGTGAACATTGTGCTAGTATACCACTGTACTACTTTACTAGTAAACCAGTGTGCTCAATTACCAGTATACTTAAAGTACTGGTGTATTAATAAACCAGTGTACCAGTGTACTGAATGTACTAGTGTACCACTACTGAATATACTAGTGTACTTTATGTATTAGTGAGCTCGTGTACTAGTATTAAGAGTGCTTAGTGTACTACTGTATCAGTATACCAATGCACCATTACTATTTAACCATTTTACCATTGTTCTATTTTGACTAATGTGCTAATGTACTAATGTACTCATGTACAAATGTACTGATGTACCATTGTACCATTCTGACTAATGTACTAATGTACTAATGTACTAATGTACTAATGTTCTCATGTACTCATGTACCAATGTACTTATGTACTAATGTACTAATGGACTAATGTACTTATGTACCAGTGCGCTTTATTGTAAATACACCGCTGGACTGTGCGCACCACTGGGTGCGAAAAGCTGGCGCCGCTCTGGGACCGCGCGTAACCCCAGATAGTTCGATAACATATCGGCTTGGAGTCAGATGAAAAAGTGAGGTTTTGTGCTCCAACAGTCACTGTAGAAAAATCAAAACTCTAGGCTCCGTGACAAGACAGAAAAGCGAGTTTTTTTTTTTGCAAAAAGATTACAGCACCACAATTTCACACATGGTCTCCCACTGCATTACTCAGTGTGGCCCTAGGCGGCTTGACTAACGTTGATCGGACGGGAAACAGTATTTTCCACCTGGTATGGCCGTAACCGAAAATTTTTCTTTTAGGCCGGACTAATCGAGTGGTCAAAACGGCAAATTTCTCAATTCATTGATATTTGAATAACGCTGACTGATATTTTACAATGCTGAAAACTTACGAATGCTTAAACAATCTTGCCACTGAGTGAGCAATGATGTGCGAGAGATTCGGTCCACTTTAAAAGTCTGCTATTGGAGGCGCCTTGATCACCCGGGTTTTCACACAAAGCCAGGTGAAGAATGTAGCACAGAGGTCTGGGACTAACCGAGAAATACATTTCTTATCACTCGCCTCAATTTTGCCATCTCCCGCTTCTTGTATCGATGAGCTTTCCGACAAACTGCAAAAATGTCTTTGATACAATGTGCCATTGTAATGGGGCGTCGCCAATCAGAAGCGGTAAATGCAAAGCAATACATGGGTCCGTTCCCATCTAATTCTGGCCTCTGGTTACCCAAAGCTGTCAAAAGCCAATGCGCCACTTTTGGATTGTGCTGCAATGGCCCGTCCGCTGACTTGGTGTTACAGTATTTGCACCCATTCCGTGCAAAGCAAAGTCACCACACTAGACCTCAAGACAGAAATGCTGGATTTCAGCATTGTTGTGAATAAGGTGTCTCGGTTCTTTCGAGCCGATGACGAATAATTTCAGATGGTTGGGGTATTACTGTTTTGCAATTTGTGAGAGATATGTTTGACTGCGGAAAAAGTAAAGGCTGACCAACATAGACTTTTCTGTTAAATCGCCATAATCAATTTTCACGGCAGTACTTTCGAATCTCCAGCCGTTCTACACCCCACAGTCCATCTGCTCCTATTTCTTACCATCATAGTAGTCGAGAGAAGAGGCCAAATCCAAACATTCAAAGTCCACCGATGGTCCGAAAAAATGCCGAGTGCCACAATTACTGCTGGCAAAGACTGACATAGTCAAACAAATCTTCTTTGCCTAACAAAATCCGATCTCTCACTGCATTCTGTCACAAAAGCCGTCTTGAGCTCCATCTTACGTCCATGAAGAGTTTGAAGCATGAAATTGCTTTAAACAGCTCAGCCTTCAGTACTTAAACACAACAACGAAGCTATATGGCTCTACACTGCGGCCAGTTTGACAAACTGACAAAAACTCACAAAGACGCACATTCACTTTTCAATTGCGCTGTCTCTAAACACACATAGCTAGTTGGGGGTCACGATTCTGACCTTCTTCAGAGCCTTGGCTTTTTTCAGCTTCTTTTTCGGCTTCTCGGCCTCCTCTTTCTCGGCCGACTCGTAGTCTTCGGCATGCACTTCCTCAATGATGAGATTGTCCTCGGCGTCGTTGCCATCGTCCTCTTTTTGCTCGTCGGCGTCCTCGGCTACCTCCTTTTCGTTCTCGTCGTTCTCCTCGGCCTTCTCCTCTTTCTCCTCTTCGTCGTGCTCTCCGAAAAACTCCACCACCTCCTCCTCCAAAGCACGGAGAATCTTCACACACCGAGCTGCATACTCCTTCAGTGGACCAGCCTTTTCCTCTCCCTCGGTTGTCGTCTCCTCGGTCTTCTCCGCGCCGTCTCCGTAGAGCTCGGCTTCGATCTTCTCCTCAAGCTTTCTTCCGTACTCGTTCCACTTCTCCACCACAGCACGCAACTCGGCGGCAATCCTGTCGCGAGCACCGCCCTGGATTCCCTCGATGTACTCGATGAGCTCCGCCTCGTACGACTCCGGAATGCCCTCGATGTTCTTTAGTAGCCAGTTTTGCTTCTGCTTGCTGAACTTCCAGTTGGCCTTGTCCTTCGAGAACTGCCGCAAGTACGCAAGCTGGTCCTTCTCCGGCGGCGGGCCCCGCTCGGGCTTCGGCAATTTCGCCCGCTTGGGTGGTTTTTTCCCCACCTCGCTCTTGGTTTCCTGGAGTTTCCGCTTCTTGTTCAACTTCTTCGCAAGCTTGTTGGTCAAGGTGTCGTTTTCCAAATGCACCGTCGTGGCAAGGGGGTCATCTTCCACCTCGCTTTTGACCTGAAGGCCTAGCCGCTTCCAGGCGGGCACTTTACTCATGGTGTGCATTCTCAGCGATGAGCCGGGATGAGCTTATGTCGGGTCGTGCGAGGACAAAAACCATCACTGGCTCCAAAAGCTCTCAAAACTGGATTTTCGACGGCTGGCACCATCTCCTCCACATTCACCTTGTAGAAAAGGGCCCTGCTGCCGGGGGTCCATATCCAAGCGTCCTGCACACAGCGGACTATAAAACCCGCTGCTCGCACCAAAACTTTTCTCACCAATACATACTTTCCCGAATTTCTGTAGACATTGCAGACGGCCCCAGCTGCATTTTGCACTTTGCCGCTGGGTGTGGCGCGTGCCTCCATCACGCGTTGTACCCCCGTCTAGCTAGATCAACACACATGGTTTGAGTCCGTGTCAAGAATCACACTTGGCATGGATATAGAAAATTGTGAACAGCTATAACTCCCCAATCACGTGCTCCACCAACCGCCGGTAGCCGCCCACCGCCGCGAGCAAATCGCCGCTCTCGACGTACTCGTGGTCTCCGTGCGCAACGTGGATCGTTCCGGGCCCGTACAAGTACCTCTTCTTCAACGGCTGGGTAAGGTTGGGCACGTCCGTAGTATACTTGAGCACGATGGACTCGAAGCCGGGGACCTCAAAGTCCAAGTACTGCGGCTCGGTGCTGAAGAACAGCGGCATGTCGACGTGTGGCACGTCCACGGCCTGCCGCACCAACTGCTCGACTTTGGCTGCATCGGCAGCGATCCGGATTGCAATGGTGGCCGACGCTGATGCAGGGACCACGTTTGCAGCAACCCCGCCCGAAATGCGGCCGATGTTGACGGTGGACTCGCCCAACAATGCCGAAACGGGAAACTCCACGCGCTTCAAGCTGTGCAACACGTCGACGAGGATCTCGGTCGCCGAAATCCCGAGCTCGGGGTACCCTGAGTGGGAGGCCTTCCCTTCGACGTTGATGTCAAACATGGCAATGCCCTTGTGGCCGACGCCCAACTTGAGCTCCGTGGGCTCGCCGAAAATGGCCACGTCCCACTGCACGCCCAAATCCTTGCTGGCCGCCCTCATGCCGGATCCGGACGTTTCCTCGCCCACAACGAACAACAACGACACCTGGCCCTCCTTGATGTCGCCGCTTTGAATCATTTCAAGGTACGCAATGACCATGGTGGCGACGGACGCTTTGGCGTCGCACGAGCCTCGGCCATGGATCTCGGTGCCGTTCACGTAGTAGGGCCAAAACGGCGGCACGGTGTCAATGTGCGACGTCAACACGACGGGGGTATTTCTCTCGGCACCTTTGTAGGCGTAGACGTTGTAGTTGATCGGGTCCGAGGCCACTTTTTGCAACTCCACGGTCAAACCAGCTGCCTTCAAATACTTGCCGAGCCACTCTCCGACGTCGAGCTCGTGGCCGCTGATGGAGGAGAATTTGACCAACAGACGGTGGAGTTGGAGGAGCGAGTGGCCGTCCACGACAATATCCTCCAAGCCACTCAATTCGTCGGATTCTGAGTTCGGCAATGCGGCAACTTCACCGACGCGGCCGGGGCCCAGCGGGTTTTCGGGATGAAATGGATTCTGGGGGCCGAGAAGCTCGGAGCCAGGACCTCCGTTCGGGCCGAGAATGCTGAAGGCAGCCGCCGAGGCGGCCAACGCTATGTATCTAAAAAGCATGGAGTTGATGGTGCGAAGTGCCGCGATAAGCAATAGATAAGTCAGCCAGTTGATGAAAAATTGGCTTGGTGGTTAAGTCTATTGTTTCTCAGCGGGCAATTGGCGATTTGACTGATCAATTATCAAACCCGTAAGTCTAATGGGATCTCCTGAGGTCTCACCGTACTCTTTTCTTTTTTTTGATTTCTTTAGAGATTCACTTTTCCTCAGTTACGTACGTCGTACCGCTACTTTCAGAAGTCTCGGTGGTATTAGAAGTCTCGGCCGTTTCAGCGGCTGTTTGAGTTTTTGTAGTGCCCGTTTCAGTAACTGCTTTTGTTCCAGAGGCCTCGCTGCCCGTCTTATTTGCCTTCAACTCTCTCTGCTTCTCCTTGGCCCAGCCGTCGAACTTTCGCTGGAGGTCCCCGGCAATCTCCGTGGCTGTGGCCTCCTTGTCCCCGGAATTCGCCATCTTCTCCAACATCCTCTGGATGTAATCGAACGTGCTGGTCACGTACCCCTCCAATTGCGGGTTTTTGCCCTCGGGGTTCAAAAGTTTCTTCACCGTTCCTTCGAGCTGCTCGCGTTGTTCCTTGGTGGGCAAATCTTCCGGATACGGGCCATGGGCAAACGGCTCTTCTGTTTCTTCCTTTGGGAGCCCACTCACGGGATCGATTGTCTTGTTGGCGGTCATAAGAAGTGGGTGGTTTGGAGATGTTTCCCGAATAGGCAATCCAGGGGGAAGTAGAGAGAGGGGCAGAGAAACACAAAGGTGCAATGTAAAAAAAGACACGAGGAGACAATGAGAGCGGTACGGTGTTGTGTAGATGCTGTAGACTTGTTTTGCATTGACTAATGAATGCAGCTGTGACAATGCGGCGCCCGGGCCCTCGGTGTACACTCAGTGGGCCACGTCCCCCTCGGTCTTACCCTCGAACTTGGCCTTGGAGGCCACGTCCCCCTCGGTCTTACCCTCGAACTTGGCCTTGTCGGACTCGGTCTTGCTCTCGAACTTGGCTCTGGACTTCAAGTCGCCTTCTGCCTTGCCCTCGAATTTGGCCTTGTCAGACTCGGTTTTACCCTCAAACTTGCCCTCGAATTTGGCCTTGTCAGACTCAGTCTTGCCCTCGAATTTGGCCTTCTGGGACTCGGTCTTGCCCTCGAATTTGGCCTGCGCGTGGCTCGGCTGCGTGCTCATCCCCTGTGGAATTGCAGTCTCACCCCGGGGGCTGACATCGCCCAATTCGCCATAGGCGTTTTTCTTCGTTTCGTCGGCCATTGTGAAGACCAGTTTCGGACGTCATTGCTCAAGTTAAGGCGCCGCCCATGCAGGCGTGCGGCGCACCGAACATGGCACCCCGCTGAAACCAAGCGACTGGTGCATGTCTAGGATAAGAAGCTGGCCACCTGCTTGGTTTTAGTTTTCTCCCACAAATTTCTCTCAGCAGATTCTTCTTTTACCGCCCTCAGCAACCCCAATGCGTGTGTTGGTTTGCGACTGGGATGAAACAATCACCACCAAGGACACCACTGCATTGATTGCAAGCGTGCCTAAAAATTGCAGCCCCCACCAGATCCCGCCATTCACCCATTACTCCCTGATATACGCTGACGCGTACCAGCGGGTGATGGAGGAGTGGAGTTCCGAGGGTGAGCAGCGGGATTCGGTGGAACGCGAGATTGAGTTTCAGCAGCGCATGAGGCCCGTGGAAATGTCGTCGGTGGAGGCGATGGAGCGTGACAGGTACTTCCGCGGGGTCCACATCGACAAGTTCCGAGGGCTCGCTGGCGAAATCCGGCTCCAGGAGCACGTGATGCCGTTTCTCCAACACCTCCACGAGCCCTTCTACATCTTGAGCGTCAACTGGTGTCGTACTTTGATCGAAGAGGTTTTGGCGCGCAATGGGATCGACACAGACAGAGTCACAGTCTTGGCCAACGACCTAGAAGTGGACGCTGCAGGGATAACCACCGGTCACTACGACCCGCGCGTTTCCATCCGCACGGGCTATGATAAGTTGCAGCAGCTCAATCGAATTAGAAAGGCGAATCCAGGGCGCGACGTTGTATATATAGGGGACAGTTCCGGCGATGTCTTGCCCATTGTCATGGCAGACACTGGCATTGTTGTCGCCGGAGGCACGGGCCTCGTGTATCTCGAGCAATTGGTCAACGTCAAGCCCTTGGCTGCGGCGCGAACGCTTGGACAGTCTGTTTTTGTGGGCACATGGCGGCAGTTGCACGATGCGTGGCAACGCCCTTGTGATGAGAGGGCCCCCGAATGAGAAGCCCTCGGTTGGAATGAAGGCCTCCGAGACACCTTTAAGAAATCTGAAGAACACTTCGAAAGAACCTCGGCGGAAAGCCTTTGGTAATGACTATGCGGGGCAGGCCTACCGCCGCCACGAGCCGCCGTACGGCTGCGCTTGCATGTTCCCGGGCATCGGAACATACTGCCCGTACATGTATCCCGGAGGTACCGGGTATCCCTCTTGGGGAATTGGCCCGGGGGACCGAAGCTGCCCCTTGGGCAGGCCTTGGCCCGGTGGTGACATCAGCCCGTTGGGCGGCACAAAGTGCGCCAGCATTGGCGGTGGGCGCATCATGTGTGGTGGCTGTTGCATCTGCTCGGGGCCTTGCCACATTTGCCGCTGCGGCGGCAACGGTACGCCCTTGTCGTCCGGCTTGTACCCGTACATGTAAACGGGCTGGGGTCCAGGCATCCCTGGGTGTGGCGGGCCTGCATGCATGTAGTGGGGCCCCATGGAAAGTTGTGGAGGAGGCCGCGGGCCTTGTTGCGGCGTCTTCTCGCGCGGCTCCTCGGGTCGTGGGTACGGCAGAGCAGCCTCGTACGCCTGCGGTGGCTTCTGCTCGGGGCCCGGCCGCGGCTCGGCGGATGGGTCGCCCTCAGGCTTCACCCGCGTCCGTGCAGCACCCTGGACATACGCGATACGCTCGCTGGGCAACAACGTCACGAGGTCGCGCAAGAAGTAGTTCGGCACGCCGTATGGCTCGCTGGGCACGGGCACGGGCACGGAGCCCAGCGCGGCCATCTGGAGGCTTTTCGCTTTGGCGTCGTACTTGTCGGCGCTGGCGGCATCGCCGTAGGCGCGGAAGCATGCCAGGGCCCGCGAGCACGCGTCAGCGGCGTCACCGAGTTGGTCGTCGCACCGCTCGTACACACAGCACAAGCCGTCCCATGCGGCAGCGGTGCCGGGCAGATTCTCGTTGAGCTGGAGGCGCAACGCCTGCGAGTACGCGGCCAATGCGTCGGGGAGCTGCTTCAACTCGAGGTAGAGCTTTCCGACAGCCAACCACGTGATTGGGAGGCTGCTGGCACGGCGCAAGGCAATCTGGTATGAGTCGTACGCGGCACGCGGTTGGCCCAACGCGGTGTACGCCTTGCCCAAAAGGAACCACGGCAAGAAGTCGCCGTTCTGGTCGTCCAGCGGCTCTTCGTCGCCACGCGGCTTGTCGTCCTGCGGCTCGGCGGCAACGACGCGGCTCAACATGGCCACGGCGCGTTCCGCGCGGCCCGCGCCGTCCTCGAGCAAGAGCAAGTACGCGTGCGTGATGAGAATGCGGGGCAGCGGCCCGACGGCGAGCTCGGCACGCTCACAGGCCGCCAAGGCCTCCGGCACGCGGTCGGCGCGTTCTTTGGCGGTGGCAAGCGCACACCAAAGCGCCACGTGCTCACTGACGCGCGCGAGTGGCGGTGGAGGCAACGCCAACGTTGCCGAGAGTTCCGAGATCAGCAACTCAATGTCGCCCTCCGCGGCGGCAATCGCCGCGAGCTCGGCGTGGGCGCTGCGCGCCGTCTCAACGTCGTCTGCGCTGAAGCTGGCCATGTTCGCGGGCAAGAGCAGGAGGCAGTGGCCCAACGTGGCGGCCGCCTGGTGCCGCAGGCCGATGCGGATGAGCGTCTGCGCCTGCAACAAAAGCAACGACGCGTCGCGCGGCAGGAGCTGGATTGCCTGGAGCACCGCCTGGTGCGCCTGCTCGTTCAAGTTCACGAGGAGGTAGCACTCTGTGAGCTCCTTGAAGAAGCCCGCGCTGTGCGTGAGCGCCGAGAACCGGTCTGCGGCGCGTGTGAGCCGCTCAAGCGACGCCTGGGCGCCGAGCGTGCCGCCGACCGCCAAGTCGTTCATGCGGACAGAGTGGCTCCAGCCGAGGAGCGACTCGAGCGACCCGGGCGCGTGCACAAGCGACGCCTCGTACGCCTTGATGGCCATCACGTAGATGCCCATGGCGGCGGCGCAGTTGCCGATGGTGTTCCACGTTAGCGTTGCTTTGGCGGAGTAGTCGTCCGCTTGGCCCAGGGATTTGCGGACTCGCCGCTTTGAGACCTGCGGGGACAGCGATTGCGACCGTTTGCTCATGGCCATGTGGCAGGAACAATGTGTGGAGGGTGGCGGTAAAAACGGAGGGTTTTACGTTGCGGGTAAGGAATTCAGGGGTGGCGGCTAACGGGCAATTCGTTGGCGGCTACTTCTGTTGCGGGTGGATTTCGGATGGATGCAGTGGTGGCGGGCAGGTGGCGCCAGCGAGCGGCGGTTAGGGCCAAAAGCTTGAGGCAGCAAGTAATGGCAGGCACAAAAACGCCGTTGGATTAGGCGGCACGGCTCTGTGCGGCGGGGCGTTAATTTGCGGTTTCCAGGGCCAGCTAGTGGATGTGGGGCCGGGGCGGACGGTGGGCGTGGGAAAAAAAGTGGTTGGTGTGTGATCACGACTTGCCGAGCAGCAGAAGAGACTTTTACTACGTGTAAAAACAACACAGCATGCGCGACGCACCACGCATCACGCACGACGTACTGCGCGACGTGCAGACGCATCAAGGGCGGTGTTGCACACACGTTGCTCTTCCATTAGTGACGCACCCCCCCCGCTGCAGGCTCCCAGCGTCCAAGAAGGTACCAGCATCCACGGGACTGCCGGCCGCCAATTGACTGTCCTGAAACCCCGGCGCCAACTCAGGTGCTGATCCGAAACGCACCACAGAAGCGTTTGCTGCAGCAGCCCGAAATAGCACCATTTATCTGCATTGGGGGAGGGCACGAACTGCCTGAGCGGAGTATTATATTTTTGGACAGCCGCACAGTACCTTTTCAACATTTGAGGTAAACATTCTTTCCTCGTATGTGCTCACAATTTGTATGCTGGAGCCGCTGCTCGCCGTCGGAATAACAAAGCGCGGGGGAACAATAGGAGTATAGGTTATGGTCGTTGAGACATCCTAGGCCGATGCAAGATACTGCGTTTTGTATGCACTGATGTACATGAACGTTGTGCATCAACGCAACATCATTCGGTGCTTTTCGTCGTGGCGAAGATCCTGCAAACCACCGTGCGCAAAATTGTCTCTCACACTAAAGGCCACATGCCCTGGCCTTTAGATGACAGTAAATTGCTAATTATTTTATCTCGTGGCTGGGGGAATGCAACTGTATGTGCGCAGAGGTGCATCGTAAAACCTATCGCGTGCGTGCTGAGGGTAAAGGGGCATTCCGTTGCTTTCGCATCGACAATAGATGCAGCACCCATGTGGCCCCCACCTGCCAGTCAGTGCATTCGGGTAAATCATGGAACCTTATTCAGTTCCTCACCCTGGCTATAGTTACTATTGCCGGACAGCTAAAGCGCGCAAAATGGTGTTAAGGGGGAGTTTACCAGCGCAGCATGCAAGTGCGCAGGGAATACAGCAGACTGCATGTCGGGTTTTAGGGCACAGCTGTGCAGGGGCGCGACGCTATACAAAGGTCAAAACACGTTTCAGGAGTCTGCACAATCGCCAGAACCCGGCAGTATCTGCTCCTCCAACGTGGCTCTCGCCACCTTGGTACTTAGTGTTGTGCTTGGCGACGATGCTGTTTTGGGGCTCAGCCACATACCAGCCACACACTAGCCCTTCCATGTACCCTTATTTCCCAAAGACGCCCGCTGGACATGCGCGCTGCAAAATAGTTCTGACATGCGTTGTGCCTTGAGTTGTGTAACTCTGACGACAAGTAGTGCGGGCTTCTGTGCAATGCCGCCACACCCACTTGATCTCGGATGTGCGATCCGGGCTGGGTGTTTCAATAGATGGTGGTGTTCGGATTTTCCCCTTCCTTCGGGTAGAGTGCACCCGCTGTGAGGCTTTTCCCACGCAGCATCATACGACTTTATCTGAGCCGCAACAAATCATTTTCGCGGGTCTGCGCGGGAGACCGTGAAGCTTGTGTGTTTACCGGCAACCTTGAGCTGCTTTGCGCCCCGGGCCGACGCTAGATAAAAATCTGAGACCTAATTATTTTCACCTTTATAGCAAGGACGAGGGGCTAAATGGTGTGGTCAATTGGAACCGCAACGGGCCCAGCTTGGTTCTTGCGGTGGCCAGGGGCTTCAAGAATGTCGAGGCTAGTGCACTGTGCCCGCAGGCCATAATTTTCAAGTTGCGCTGGTGCAATAGCAGACACCGATTTATGCCAGACCGGGAAATAACTGCTTGCAGCCGGAAACTGTTGGCCGCAGGTGGGGTGCAGGCGCATGGCGTGAAGCCTCGAGGCTTGCCGCGGCTGGAATGCGACGCACAAGTGACGTTTCAGATCGTGGTGCACGTGACGCATCACGTGCGCCTGCATCGCCGCGCGCCTCCATCATCGCCAACTCCACACCCTTTTCCCCGTCATGATCCGCTGCTTAGGCCGTTTGGCGTTCGCAACCCCAGCGCTACGAACTCTTAGACCCAACCTTTCCCTTATGTACAGATGCAGAATCTCTCAGAATGCATCAGTCCCGCATCTCTCGCATTACTTGGCTGACACCATGGTCCCAAAGTGTACCTCCTGCGGCATCACGCTCCAGAAAAACGATGCCCAGAAGCCTGGCTTCTTCATAGAGCCAAAACCGGAAACCGCGCCACGTCCCGTGAAACCCTCGGATGCGGCTTTTGATCTGCATGCGCTGAAGTTGAGTCTCGAGGATCAGCAGCTCCTCCTAAACGGTGCCAGCACCACATTGTTGGGCGAGCCAGCGCCACTAACGCAACCGCGCAATACCAACAGGGGAACACAGTGCCTCAGGTGCCGCCGTGCTCACTACCAATCCGAATACGACCCCTCTCAGCTTCAAATCGAGTCTGTTGAGCTGGTCATGGAGAAAATTCCATCCACAGCCCTGGTGGTTTATGTGGTGAGCGCCAGCGACTTCCCCATGTCGCTCGACGAAACGGTATTTCGGTTCCGCCCAGCGAGCAAGATGCAATTTGTCATTACAAAGACTGACCTCTTTTTCCCCACCAATAATTCCGCGTCGAAAAACGGCCACCAATTCTTCCAGGACTACCTTGGGCGGTTGCACCACGTGCCGCCTTCCAACGTTCACGTGGTCTCCGGTAAAGAGGACTGGAACACAGAGAAGTTTTTGGAGAGCGTGAAGGACCACACGTACTTCATCGGCGCCGTGAATTCGGGAAAGTCGACGCTTCTCCAGCTGTTGGTGCATGTGGCTGCAAAAGTGCGCCTGGCGTTTCCCAATGCCCGCCACGAACGTGACCTCCAAAAGACGCAGGATACCGTCATCAAAAAGTTTCAGCTGCGGGCTGCTGTGCGCGAGCAGTTGCGCCATGTGGCGCGGTACAAGAGCGACCACGGACCCGGCGTGCTGTATATGCCAGGGTTCACACGGGGCATCATGCCGATTGAGCTTGGCCGGAACTCGATTGTGTACGACGTTCCGGGGTTTGCGCGCGAGTCGCAGGCACAGCTCCCGGATTTGCTCACTGTGACAGCAATCCGCTCGCTTCTCAAAGGCGTGCCCTTTCACAAACGCGGCACGTATATGGCCAAATACGAGACGGCCAAGGAGGGCCAGGTGATTACCGTCGGCGGGCTTTTTTTCTTGAAAGTGCCCATGGGATGCATGTACCGCGTGCGTAACATGATCAACCACCCGGTCCATATCTTCAGAAATATGGACAAGGCGTTGCAGGTGTGGCGCGAGCCAAGCGACGCAGAGGCTGTCAAGGATGTCTTTTTGGTGAACCCAGCCGCGGTGTTGAAGAAACACATTGCGCCGCCGTTCAGCGGGCTGTTTGATCTCGTGCTCCGGTGCTTGGGCTTTGTCTCCATCACCGCCACGGGAAAGAGACCCGATGTGGAAGAGCCTATCGAGGTGTATTTGCCGGCCGGTATCGACGCCATTTCGCGCGAGCCGCTTGGCAAGTACATCACGCGGACATTGAGCGGCAGAGACAAGAACGGCAATGTGTTGAGGAAAGAAAAGTGGGTCAAGTTGAGCACAAAGGAAGTGAAGCGGTTTGTGGCCAAGGAGCCTTTCTGCCGACCCGTGGTGCCTGTAAATAGCCTGTAAATAGTGTGTGCGGATGGCTGCAAAAGCACCGGCCAATTGCAATTCCGACCGAGACAAGTAGTAAATTAAACGTCGTATATTTAAACTGGCTTTGTTCTCTCGTTATTCACAATACTTAGTTTGACGGGGACTTTTTTGCGAACCCACCACGCCGCGTGCTGCTCAGGACAATGCTGAAAAAAAGAGAGACGGGGCACGGCGCCAATTGGTATGTATTGGATCTTCGGATTTGCCCGCCCGAGATCCGTATGCGTGGAAGTCTCGAGCGTGTCGAAGGAGGCAGTCGCGTAAGTTGCAGGACATGCATCGAAGCAACCTGGAGTGCATCAATAACAACTTTTCCGATCCACTTCGCTACTTCTCGGGACCACTTCACAACGCCCGAAATAGCAAACATCTCTCTGTGCTACAATCCCGCACGTGCCGCTCCATCCACCAACGCCAGCCAGCATTTGCAGCAAAGTGGGGACCATCCGCTCCGAAACAGCCGCCCATACAATCTCAAACACGCGTGAATCACATTCCGCTGGAACGTAAAACCCGCCGCCCATCCTCATGAACAAGACCAACAACAGGAAGTCCAGTCTCTTCACGTCGCTCAAGTCCCGCAGATCCTTGAAAGACTTGAAGGCCCTCAAGAGCTCGCCGTCATTTTCGTCCAACCTCAAGTCGCAGCTCGTGGACCTGACGCCATTGGCGCCCGTCGAGATCAACACTATGTCCAAGAGGAAATCCTTCATCAGCATAAAGCCCCAGGTCAAGCCCCTCCACAAAACGGCCATGGCCCTCAGTCCGGTGGCACCGAGCCCGGTCAGCGAACTCACATTTACAACGCTGACCAACAGCGATATGGGCACCCCCGAGACTGTTTCCATGCACAGCACGTCCGTGACGTTGGCCACGCAATCCAAGCAGCCCGTTGCCGAGCTCGACGAGGACGCCCCGAGCGGGCTCCTCGACGACTTTTCCCACTACCTCTCCTTTGAGCAGTCATACGGCGCCACCAGGCTCCCGCGCACGCCCAACTTGGAAACCATCCGCCGCATGGTGGAAGACGAGACCATCATCCCCATGAACAACCGGCGGTCGCTCGATTTCGAGGCGCAACAGCTCGAGGAGTTGCACGAGAAGCTCGGGGCCGAGGACGTGGCCGTGCGCCTCGTGGAGAATGCGTTCTTCATGAGCTTCTATCTGCTAAAAGCCGACGAGCGGGCTCGGGCTTGGGACGCCATCGACACGGACGAGGTGTTGAAGGGCGACTCGGAGCTTGGGTTGGTGCAGTGAATAGTGTACGAATACAGCGAGCTGGGTGATATATATTGTGGGCATTGCGGCCTGAAACCAACGGCGAGCTGGTGCTGCGAGGCGATAAGGCGGCACATGAAACGTGTGAAGCGGCCCAGGCCTGAGATGTGAAACACATTTGCAGCGCGCGGGCCGGCCGCCCCACCTTGCAACCGCCCGCGCGCACCCGTGCACCGCGACATGTAAAAAATACTCACCGCCACAACCATCCAAGACCACCATGTCTGCCACCAACGCCTCAGACTTGCTCTCGTCGTTGTCCCTCAAGGAGGGCGCGCAACCACCCACACACAATGGCTCTGAGGAGGTCGCCGCGGAGCCGCAAGCCGCGCCGCCGGCTGCCGAAACGGAAGCCAAGGCCGAAACAAGCGCCCACACCAGCGCTGAAACCGGCGCTGAGGCTGAAACCAACGCCGACGCGCAGCCCGACACCAACTTGATCAAGTCCACGTACGAGGTCAAGGTCAAGTTGGCCGACTTGCAGGCGGACCCCAACTCGCCGCTCTTCTCGGTCAAGTCGTTTGAGGAGTTGGGCTTGAAGGACACCTTGCTCAAAGGGTTGTTCGCGATGAAGTTCAACAAGCCGTCCAAGATCCAGGAGAAGGCGTTGCCGCTCCTTTTGCAGAACCCGGCGCAGAACATGATTGGCCAGTCGCAGTCCGGAACCGGCAAGACCGCCGCCTTTTCGTTGACGATGCTCTCACGGGTCGACGAGCTGCAGCAGGAGACGCAGGCCATCTGCTTGGCGCCGACGCGCGAGCTCGCGCGCCAGACGCTCGACGTGATTGAGACCATGAGCCGCTTTACTGGCATCACCACCAAGTTGATTGTGCCCGGCAGCGTTTCTGCGCTGGAGGAGTTGAAGCAGCAGGTGATGGTGGGCACGCCCGGCACGGCGTACGAGCTTCTCCGGAAGCGCAAGATCGGCACCGCGCACATCAAGGTGTTTGTCTTGGACGAGGCGGACTCGATGTTGGAGGCGCAGGGCTTGGGCGACCAGTGCGTGCGCGTGAAGCGGTTCTTGCCCGCGAGCGCGCAGTTGGTGTTGTTTTCCGCCACGTTCCCGACCGAGGTGCGCACGTACGCGGAGAAGTTCGTGCCCAACGCCAACTCGTTGGAGTTGAAGCAGGAGGAGTTGAACGTGGACGGCATCAAGCAGCTCTACATGGACTGCGACAGCGAGCAGCACAAGTTCGAGGTGTTGTGCGAGTTGTACGGGTTGTTGACGATTGGGTCGTCGATCATTTTCGTGGAGCGCCGCGCGACCGCGGACAAGTTGGCGCAGAAGATGGCCGTGGAGGGCCACAAGGTGTCTGTGTTGCACGGGCAGTTGGAGCACGCGGACCGTGACCGGTTGATTGACGACTTCCGGGAGGGCCGGTCCAAGGTGTTGATCACCACCAACGTGTTGGCGCGCGGCATTGACATTGCCTCGGTGTCGATGGTGATCAACTACGACTTGCCGGTGGACAAGGACGGGCGGCCCGACCCATCCACATACTTGCATAGAATCGGCCGCACGGGGCGGTTCGGCCGTGTCGGGGTGTCGATCTCGTTTGTGCACGACCAGCGGTCGTACAAGATCTTGATGGCGATCCGGGACTACTTTGGGGGGATCGAGATGACGCGGGTGCCCACGGACGACTGGGACGAGGTGGAGACGATTGTGAAGAAGGTGATTAAGGGGTGAAGGCTTTGAGACTACCCTGAGACGATACACCTGCTGAAGGAGACGATTGAAAATAAATGTGAAATTGTTGCAAAGTGAAATTTGAGAGACACAACTCTAGCGACATGGGATTCTAGAGACATGAGATTTTAGAGAAATGAGACTCTTGACATGAAACCCTCAAAACTGAAACTCTTGACATGAAATACTCAAAACGGAAACTCTTGACATGAAACTCTAGACACTTGTGGATCCATGGCTCCACGTCTGCCGCTACACGCCGGCCAACGCCGCCCTCCATTGTCTATTCAATCGACGCCGCAGCCTATGTACACTAGTAGTCAAACACCACCGACGGCTTGAACCGCGCAGGCGCCCTGCGGGCCACCACGTCCCAGTCAATGCACTCCCACACATTCTCCAAGTACTGCGCCTTGCCAAACACGCCGTAGTCCTCCAAGTACGCGCGCATGGAGCCGTCCACCGCAAGCAACGGCAACAACTTCTTGTCCGAGTACGCCATCGCCTCCTCGGCGTCCTGCACAGTGCCCAAGACCAGCCCCACCTCCTCCACGGGCTCCTCCTCCACGGGCTCGCCCGCAATCTCGGCGCGCTCCCGGAGCCGCTGCGCGGCCGCCTGCTCGCGCGCCGCGCGCTGCTGCCGCATCCGCGTCACCTGCCCGGACCGCACCAGGTCGTCGACAATGCCCGCGTTGTACGTGTTCACCACCGCCAACTTGGAAAACGCCTGCTCGCCGTCGCCGCGCAACAGCGCGTCCGCGTACGCGGCCTGCGCCACGAGCCACGTCACGCCGTCGCCCTTGATGGCGCGCGCCAGGTTGAGGAGAAGCGTGCGGAACTCGGCCACCGACCCGAAGCTGTCCTCGAGCCACGCGCGCAAGGCCTCGTCCGCGGGCTCGTTGCCGAAGCGCGTGGCCGTGCTGGGCGTGCGCAAGAGCGCGGTCTCGTCGGGCCGCGCCACGGTGCCTGCGGCGTTGCCGCGCAACGACTCGAGGCAGAACTGGAGGTTGTGGAGCATCGTGGCGTGTGCGCAGACGCCGCCCATGTCCGGCTTGTGCACCGTGGAGGCAATGAGCTGGGTGAGGTCCAGCGGCGCGTTCTTGACGCTGTGCTGCTCGAGCTGGGCGTTCAACTTGTCTGTGAGCTGCTGGCCGCGCTGGAACCACAAGGCGTCCAACGCTTTGCGCGAGTAGAGCCCGGCCAAGGGCTCGCCCGCCGCCTTGAGCTTCTCCAACTGCGGGATCGAGGGGAGCGTGTACGATACCGACCGCCGGCCTAGCATGCCGGCGCACCGTGCTGGCGTGTGTGCGTGAAACATGGTGCTGGGGTAAAATTTTCCGCGCCTAGAGCCTTTTCGCGCGAGGTGGTGGTACTGCACGCTACACAGGGCCATGGCCTGCCCCGCCGCTCCGTTCCGTTCTTTCTTCCATTAACCGTGGTCCGGCATACTTACAAGCTGGGGAGGGAGTGGCGGCGGGCCGCCTCCGTGCCCTCGCGGCGAGCCGACCGCGCGGCGCCCCGTTTTCTTTCGTTACCTTTTCCCAACCTTCAAACTCTTGACTCGTCTCAACAACGAGTTGGTGTTGCTCTCATCCTCAAACTCGTTGCGATCGCTGCTGGGCGTGTCGTTCGACGCCCGGCGGTACGTGTCGTCGCTGTTCTTGCGCAACCGCTGCACCAACGACTTTTTGCGGCCCAAGCCTCCGGCCCCCGCGCTGGGCGCCAAGTAGTCGTCGGCCTTGGGCGCAGGCGCGCCGTTGAGAAACGTCGTCGACCCCAATCCGGCTGTCGACATGCCGTGCACGGGCGTGGTGTTCTCGTACGCATCAAAGGCCACAACGGACGGGTTTAGGCGTGGGACGTTGTTGCGGTCGTCGCTGGCAGCAGCCTGTGCCTGCGGCACCTCGCGGGCGGCGCGGCCCACAATCATATTTTGGTCCTCGTAGTTGCCAAACGCAGTGTTGATTCTGTCGTCGGTCGCGGTGGGCGCCGCCTTCATGGACGAGTTCGGCCCGTCAACCGGGAACGCCTCCACGGGCGCCGCCTTGACGTTTTTGTTTCTGTGCGGCGAGCAGGCGTCAAAGGGGCCGTCGTGGTGGAAGCGGCCGCCAAAGAACGCGCTCACGTCCAACTTGTCAATGGTGTCCAAGTTCTTCATTTGCACCGGGGGCACAGGTTTCTTCTTCGACGACTTCTTGGAGCTCTTGTGCCTGTGGGTGCGTTCCCTTCCTGCCGAGTCGCTTTGCGATCTGTGTGGGCGGCTGGACCGGGAGGACAGCTCCTTCTCCTGGGGGTATTTGGCGGAAGCCTTGGGGCCTGCCACTTCGGCGTACGAAGGAGGCGGGACCGGAGATGCTTTGCCGACGGCTTTGGCGGGAACCGTTGGGGGAGCAGGCGGGTCTCTGTGGTGTTTGTACCCGCCGGTCATGGCGGCGGCAAATGGGTTGTTTGTCATGTTTCTGGGGTTAGTACGGGAATGTTGTGGTGTGAGGGTGGGTGAGGCGCAATTGCGGGAATGGGCGGGGATTTAATGTGCGTGGGTGCTGGACGTTGGAGTTTCGGCGCTGGCGGGTGCTGGGCGGTTGAAAGCTATTGCGGTTTCCCTTTAGGGCTGGGCTATGAAGCAAAGACGTGACGAGCTGATGGAGGACGATAACCGCGTGTGTGCAGGCCCGCGAGGGGCTGAGGCGGTGCGGATCCAGCAAGGCGCGGCGCTTCGTCACGAGGCGGGCGCTCGAGGTGCCGGGCGTTTCGGTGCAGTTTGAGTGTGCTCCGCGGTGTGATGCGGGGCCACGCGGTGCTTCACGCCGCTTCACGCTGTTGCGGGCTGTTTCACAACTGCTCCTTGAAACAGCTGCCTCGGGCCTGTCTTGTTATTGTTTCGCTTGCCTGCGCGCTGTTTCAGTATGGTATAGGGCGTTGACAGCGGCGGTAAAGGAGCAGAATAAAAGCAACGGAAACTGCAACAGCGTGGATGGGCCGGCGCTGTTTGCGGATCGGCGGGAGCGGTTGCCTGGCGGCTCACCTGAAAACTGGAACGTGGCGTTTGGAAAGTGCCTCACCGGAACACGTGTATACATACCTGTTGTAGTTGACGTTTGTGTCGCTGCCCGAGCGGCCTGTGATGGGGAATGCGGGCCGTTGCAACGGCTGGACGCTCTCGTCGTCGGAGGAGTCGATGAAGTTTCTGTTCTTCTCCACCCACTCTTCAAACGCGGAATTGTTCAGGTGTAACGACAGCGTGGAGTCGTTGCGGAGGGCCGTGGGTTCTGGTCTGCGGAACGGGTTGTTGGACAGTCTACGGGAATCGGAGTCGAACGAGTGGTTGGTTTGCCGGTACATTGTGGAGAAGAGACGAGTTGGTACGGGTTCTGTTGGGCGGTGCACGTCGACGCGCAGACGAGTGGGAGAGGACGGGAAGAAAAAATAGAACAACTGTCGAAAAATTCCGGCAAAAAAAGGGAAGCCGGACGGAACGACGCGTTTGTAGCCGGAAACGTAACGTGAATTAATTGGACGGTGTGATTCCGTGTACTGTGAATGGGTTTTAGAGAAGGGCTAATTAGGAAAGACGTGGAACACTGGAAAGCGAGGCGGGAAAGAGAGCAAGAGGAATGTAGAATAAGGCACGAGAAAGACAGGAAAGAGAAAACACAGGAAAGAAAAAAGACAGAACAGAGTAAAAGAGAGACACAGAAACGCAAAAAAAAAGGTAGAAAGAAGAAAAGGAAAGATACACAGAGAGTAGAAACGACGACACGAGTGGCGGTTTGGTTTCCAGGGCAAAAATAACAATCACCCCAGTAACAAGCCCCGGACAGCTGATAAGAAATAGAGAAACTGCAGAAGAGAGTTCGAGCAAACAGCGGCCAGTGGACTCCAGAGGCAAAATACACTTTCGGGAGCATGCAAGCTTTCAGAAAAGGAAAGGAAAGCCACAGGTGTAAATATACAAGTGAGGCATAGCCGTGCTTTGACGTCTCCACAGCTGTTTCATCTAAACTCACACAGCCGGTTCATCTAAACTCACACATCCGTTTTATCTGAACTGACACAGCCGTTTCACCGAAATCCACATGAAACATGGTGGAGAAGGTGCAAATAGGAGGACTTCGGTTTGAGGCGGATCTTTTCTGAGGACCCTTTGTAGGTGTGGCACCTGTACACTTTTGCAGCTAGATTCATCACAAGAGCAACCGATAAATGTGTGAGGTAGAGCCCGATTTTTTCCACCTGAACAAATGACAGTTCTCGACGAAACGACGACAATGGAAAACATCCGAAAAGAATCAGATCAGAGTTTTGGCTTCCGACTACATTTGTCAGATTGGTGGAGGGTTTGAACAACTCATCTTTTTAGCACATTCAGTTCACGCAAAAGGGCAATTACCAACAATTTAGTGTGACCTGGAGTTAAATCACAGGCTGCCCCAGGCCAGCCACGTCAATTACAGAAAACAAGCAAATACCAAAAAACGTGTTTGACTAAAGAAGCATTGTAACAAGGTTGGATTCTCACAGTGGCTGAATTATGGACAAACCCACACATCACAACGAAAAGAGCGTGATCGAAACAAGAAAAGCGGAACTTGAGCTTGGGTAGTGATACAGCTTACCACCTGGGAATGATAGATGAAAGGGGCAAAAATCAGCCGCAAATTTTGGATTCTGGGCTCGACCTGGAGGTGCATCTGAAGTGGCCAATGCGCCCGCGACTCGACCCCATTAGCCACCTTAGCCACATTTTGCACCCATATTGCGACTCTGCTCTCTGGAAACGAATTTCTCCTCTGCAGTATTTTTTTGGCAGCGACCAGAATGTATTGTTAATTACTTCAGACCATGGCTCGCAGGCCAAGGCTTGGGTTGAGTCTGAGCCTGCCCCCGAGGTGTCGAACCCCAGACCGAGTCTTCAGTGTTGCGTGCTTTGAGCTAGAAAGAGCTCCATGTCCAGTCCGACGGCATGGCATTCCCCGACGACTGCCGCCGGTTCGGCCGCTCCTGTCGCGAAACCGCCTGGAGGTCGTACAACGGCTGCGACACCTCCACGCTGCGCAAGTACGGGTTTTCAATGAAAACATACGGCGTGGAGATGTCGTCGCCCCGGCTCTGATTGAGCAAGTGCAAGAGCCGCAGAAAGTTGTTCCCGCACGTCTTGCACACCTTGCACACGCGGAACTTGTCCTGGAGCAGCTGCGACAGTATGCCGAGCTGCGCCAAGTTGCGGAACATCGGCACCACGAGCCGGGCTTTTGCGTCGAGCATGATGCCGCTGTCGCCGTCGTCCAGCGCAAGCGACGCCGCGGAAACCACCGAGGAGGCCGACACGCCGCTGTTGGCGCGCGAGCCCTCGCTCTTGGCGCTGGACGGCGGCCGCAGGATCTCAAACAGGCACGTCTCGCGGTTCTTGTACATGCAGCTGTGGCAGTACAAAAGCCCGCAGAAGCGGCAGTGGTGCCGCCGCCGCCGCTGCGGGTAGAAAAACCCAAACGTCTCGAAGCAGTTCATGCAGTGGTCTGAGAACTTGTCCGGCTTCCAGTGCTCGTGCGTGGGCTCCACTTTCCCCTCGTCCGCCAGCGCCTCGGGAACGTCGTAGGGAAGCCCAGCCTGCGGCACTTCGCGCTCGTTCTCCGGCCGCTCGTCGTCCACCGTGGGCCGCAACACGGCAGGGAGCCCCATGGGTTTTTTGGCGCCGTACACCTGCTGGATGGACGGGCCGTCCACGCGGCGGGGAGTCCCGCTCCCGCTGCCGCCCTCGGTGGACACGTTGCCGCCCAAGTTCTCCACGGCCGCCCGGAGCGTGGGGTACTCGTCGTCGTTGTCGCCGTGTGCAAAGCTCGGGGCCGGGTTGAGCAACGGGTCCGGCCCGAGCAACAGGCCCGGGTTGAGGAGCAGCCCGGTGTCGATCCACCGCGGCCGCACCGGCTCCAGCGGCCGCCGGGTGCCCGTGTTGAGGTCGGCGACCGCCGGGTGGTACAGGCTGTACGACTCGTACGACTCCTGCTTGGGCAGGTGCTTCGACTCCGGGGTTCCGGGCACGTCCGCCGCGGTGCTGTGCGTGAACGGCCGCGGCGGCTCCGGCTTGTATGTGTAGTTGGCGACGGACATGCGAGGGGCTCTGATTTGCTCGTCGTAGTTGATGTTGTTCAGGCAGGTGCTAGCGGTGGGGCGGCAGTCCGAGCCCATGGACTTGAGGATGTTGGCGGAGATGGAGGACGCCGGCGGGCCGGAGCCGGCGGTGATGGGTTTTTTGCTGAAGGAAAACGGAGGCAACTCCTCGATGGCGTCTGGTTGCTCCATGGCATAATCACGGTCGGGGCCAGCGGGTGGGGATGTTGTTGGAGGGATTTTGGGAGGCGGGGCCTGCGGCGGCGTGGGGTTCCTTTTGTAGGCCTGGGTGGTGCTTGGACGCTTTCTTCCGTGGTGCACGAATAATTGAACATGCAATTTCGGCGGCTACTGATAAGATGATAGCCTGTCTGCATGCGCATTACGAGGCCGGATCAAAGCCCGTGGCGGCCAAAAACGGGGGGCAAAACGGCAGCGGAAGTCGCCGCTCGGGCCCGTTTTTTTCCGCAGGCCTTGCACGTTAGGGTTTGCAGCTACAAGGCGGTCCACTGGGTGTTGGCTGGTACACCGGGTGTTGGCTGGCGGGACGGTGGAATCGGAGGCCTGCAGGGCCGGGGCCGTGGGGTGTTCTGTGCCGGACGCCTGCATCAGCGCCGCAGCCTTTCCGAGCCAGGCGCGGGCAGAGCCCCCACCGTCTCCAGGCACCGGCGAGGCCGGGGTTGACTACGAGTCGAGGTGAAACAATGAGAAACTTTAAACTGCAGCGCAAAGCCAAAGAACGCTCGGCGGGAAGCCAAACACGGCGCTGGCCGCGCGGAGCCCGTGACTCGTGCATTGGTCTATATCCCTGTGCCCGCAACAGTACATCCCTCTCGGGAATCCTGGGTGCCGCTTAGTCGTCGTGGAGGACAACGTACAAGGCGTGGATGATGGCGGGGAACCAGAAGAAGATGCAACACACAATGTTGATCCACAAGGGCGTGGTGGCGCCCACCTTCATGAAAACGGCCAAGGGAGGCAAGAAGACGGCTGGCGGTTAGTGGCGTTCGGGGGAAACTAGCAGTGTGGGGCAAGGCCGTCTGCAGCCAGCCGGCGCGGCAACGGCAGCCAGTTGCCCATCCACGGGTACGTACCAATGATGAGGAGAACGATTTTGTCGGCGTTCATGGTGAGGGATTAGTTGTGGTTGTTTCGCGCTCGGGATTGGAGTTTGTTTTAAGTGAGATTCCGGGCCTGCACACATCGCCGGCCAGCTGCAGAAATGCCGTGGAGAACAATAGCTGCAAAACGGTCCACCTGAGTCACGTCAGAGTCACGGCTCGGCCATGTCACTGTCACGTCGCGCCATTGTTGACCCCGCAGGCCTGGTATCTTGTGTATTGACTATTTAGCAGGTGCCTGCGAGGCCCCCGCCGGCGGCTCAATGTGACAGACGCTCCGAGGTCAAAATGAGGTATACGGCGTGAAGGCCGTCGGGGAACCAGAACACGAGCGTGGCGGCGGCGGCGGTTGCCGTTTCGGGCGCCAGGGCCGTCTGGATGTACACGAGCAACGGGGCGAGGATAAGCGCTGGTGTTAGCGAGTCAATTGGACCCAGGGCCGGGCCAGAGTCAGGGCAAAGCTCAAGACAGAGTCAGAGCAGGGCTCAAAACAAAAGCAGCGCACGGCCAGAGCGGGCCAGAAAAGATGATAGTCAGGGCAGAGCCGGAGCCAGGCCGGGACTCACAACCGCGTCAGAAAGCACATACCACAGAAGACGGCGGCGTAGTCGCAGATTCTGGATGGCATGGCTTCAGAGGGGCGGTGCGACTTGGGTGCAAAAGATGGCCGCGGGCGCGGGCTGCTATATGTACCTGTTCTGCAGTCGGCTGCTCTGGCGTGTCGAAAATCCTTTTGACATGCTGCCATTTCTGACAGGTGCCTTTCCTGGTTTCTGCTGCTTGGCCTTCTATGCCTTATGATGTGGTTTGTGTGAGATTGTTTTGTCTGAGATTGTCTTGTCTGAGTACATTTTGTCTGAGCACATTTTGTCTCCGGGCACATTGTGTGAATTCTGTGTGAGTTGATTTGTGTGAGAACATTCTATGTCTGGGTGTGTTCTGTAGTGTGTTCTGTGTCTGGTGGTCTATTTTTGGTATTACTTGTGTCTGGTACTTTGTGTAACTTAGTTTAGTGAGTACGTTTTGTGGGAGTGTATTTTGTGTCTGAGTATGTTTTGTGGGTTATTCTGTGTGGGCATGTTTTGTGTCTGGGTATAAATTCTGTAAACAATTTCGTGAGTATATAGTGTTTCAGTAAGTCTTAGTCTAGGTATGTATGTCGTTAGTTACTTCGTGCCGAGGTATGTTTTCACAAAGATATTTGTGTAGGGGTATGTTTTTATGAGTTACCCTTCTTCCGGGTTCATTTTCTGTGAGTAGTTGTGTGTAGGGGTACGTTTTGTGTGAGTTTTTATGTGTGTGTGTTTCGTGTGAGTAAACTTGTGGGTGTGAGTATGACTTTCGGGGTTTTTATCATTTTTTTGCTTCTGGTTTGCGCTAGCTGGACAACTTCAGCCGGGCCGCGTCGTCGCGCTCAAAGCGCTCGCGCTCGCTCACCGATGGGCGGTTCAACATGGCCTCCAAGTCGCTCGAGTATGGCGCCTTGGTCTTGCTCGGGTCGTTGTGGGTCTTGACCACGCGGAAGTAGTCCTCGTACCAGTTGCCCGCGTAGTTGCCGATGGCCGAGTTCAACAACGTGTCCGGGATCTGGAACGCGTCCGTCAACGGAATCGCCTGGTCGCGCACGTCGAGACAGCACTCGCCCACGAGGTGCACGCTAATGTGGTTGCTGAGCGCGGGCTCCACCACGCCGTAGCCGACAAACTCCTTCGCAAAGTGCTCCAACAACTGCGTCAAGTAGTACAAGCGGAGCACCTTGGCCAACACGTACGCGAGCTCGGGCCGCCGCTGCTGCTGCTCCACGGCGTCGATGAACGTGGCCAACATGTAGTGGTGGCAGCGCAACTTGGCCAAGAGCACGCGGTCGTGGGACACAAAGTCGAGGCTGGCGGCGGCCGCGGCGCGGGCCTGCGCCGACACCGCCACGCGCACAATCAAGGCCTCGAGCGCCTGCAACACCGCGCGCGGCGCCAAGTCCGCGGCCGCACGCAACACGGGCGCCAGCCCCGCGTGCGCGCGCGCGGCCGCCGCAAACGGCAACAGCGCGTCGGCGGCCGCTCCCGAGGCCACGGCGTCGCCCACGGCCTTCATC
Source organism: Metschnikowia caudata (assembly GCA_008065175.1). Taxonomy (NCBI): domain Eukaryota; kingdom Fungi; phylum Ascomycota; class Pichiomycetes; order Serinales; family Metschnikowiaceae; genus Metschnikowia; species Metschnikowia caudata. Next base: position 877,325 of record VATF01000002.1, read on the forward strand.
ACCGCGCGGCCGGCGGACATGCCGAGCACGTTGTTGTCGCCCTCCCACGTGCACTGCACCACCCAGTCCGCGTAGGCCTTGCCGAAGCCCAGGTACGCGGAGTAGCCCAGGCCGCCGCACGCCTGGCGGCACTCGGTGATGCACAGCTCGGCCCACCACGTCAAGGTGGCCTTGAGCGCCGCGGAGTCCACGAAAAGCAGCTTGGTGTCGGCCAACGCGGCGCGCACCGCGGCGTCGTCGGCGCGCTGCACGGCCGCGTCCAAGTCGCGCACCACGCGCTCGTGCTGCCGCTCCAAGCGGTCGGTGGCCAACGCGGCCGCGTACGTCATGGCCAAGTGCGGCATCAAGCGCCGCTGGTGCAACGGGTAGTTGAGCAACTGGGTCTCGGCCGCGGCCGCGGGCGCAGCCGCGCGCGGGTGGTCGCCGCGGAACTGGCGCCGCCCGACCGCGTACCGCGTGGCCACCGTGACAAAGCGCGCGCCCACGCGGTACAGGTCCAGCGCCATGCCCACGCGGCCCTGCAAGAGCGAGATGTACAGCAACTGCTCCAACGGCGGCAAGTTGACCTCGCCCTCGCGCGACACCTGGCAGAACTTCTGCAACATGAAGAAGCGCGGGATGCGCACCAGCGAGAACTGGATCCAGCCGTTGTCCACGCCCTCGCGGCCCATCTTGGAGCCGATGTCGCCGATGGCCACGCCGGGCATCAACTCGTGGCGGCTGTCGCGCAACGGCACCACAAACGTCTTGACGCCGTAGTCTTTGCCCTTGACCACCAACCGCGCGTACACGGTGCAGTGCGTGGCCGAGTGCGCGGCGCCGCCGATCCACCACTTGGTGGCGCCAATGTGCGGCGTGTTCACCACAAACTCGTCCGCGGCCTCGTCGAACGTGGCCGTGGTCTCCACGCCCGCGGCGTTCAGCCCGTGCGCCAACTCCGTCATGCCGAAGCAGCCCCACAACTGCTTCATGTACTGCGCCTCCTTCTCCACGCACCAGTACTGGAACTGCGCCGCGGTGCCGTTGCCGCGGATGCAGTTGATGAAGAGCCCCAAGTTGACCAGGATGCGGATCCCCACCGACGGGTCGTACGCGGTCACGAGGTTCAACCGCCGCCAGAAGTCCGCGTACGGCTCGCTGTCCACGTACTGCGTCATGCGCGCGATGCGCGCCGTGGTCTGCTCGCGGTTCTCGCCGCGCGACATCTCGTAGTCGCGGAACCCCGGCGCCAACACGGGGTCGCGCTCGAGCGACTGGTAGAGCGCCATGATCTTGGCGGCCTTTTCGGGCGTGCCCTCCACCACGGGGTGCATGTCCACCGGGTCGAAGAGCGCGCGCGCGCGCTCCTGGGCCATCAGCGCGGCGGGGTCGGGCCCGGCCGCGGTGCTCACGAGCGTTTTTGCGGAGACGGCCATTTGCCCGCGCACTGGGCGGCGCGCGCCCGCCTTTATACGCGCGCGCGCAAAGTGTGGGGTTACCCCGGATTCCGGCCCGCGGCTCGCTTTTTCACGTGGCCGTCCCGGCGGAATGCACCAGGCGCCGGCCCTGGTGCATGTCGTTGTGGTGTAGCCACCCGCTTTGCGGACAGATGTGCTCAAGACGCCTGGACTTCTCCCCAGAAGGCTGTGCCTTCGAGAACTCCGACCCATGCGGCTCGCACTCTAGAGATTTCGCACTCTCTGCGTGTCTCCGCCAATCTCATTCGGTCAATCTGCCACTCTCACTCGGTCACTCTGCCACCCTCACTCGGTCACTCTGGTGGCGCCACTATGTCGTATAGTCAATCTCTCCTTGTCTGCTTCTGTCACTCTAGCGCCGCTCTACATCCCCGCAACTCTACACATTCGCGGCTTGGTGTTCATATTGTGCATAAAGTGTCTTCTACTTCGACAAAAGCGACCCTGCCACCGCAGACTTCTCGAACCGCTCCCTCACGTCGAGCGACGACCGGCCCAACGCAGTCTCAAACTCGGTGCTGTACGGCGCCTTGGTCAACACCGTGGGGTTCGACACGTTCACCGTGTTGAAGTAGTTCTCGTAGATGTTGCCGTCGTACTTGCCGATGGCCGCGTTGACGAGGAAGTCGCTGAGCTGGAACGAGTCCGTGAGCGCAATCACGTCCGGGCGGATGTCCGCGCACACCTTGGGAATGACGCGGTTGACAATCTCAGAGAGAAGCTCCGGCTTCATCACGTGGTACGCCTGGAACTCGGCGCCGTTGCGCTCCACAACGTGCGAGAGCGCGTACAACTGGCCCAATCTCACCAAGTGCCCGTTCACCTCCTTGTTGGGGTTCGCGGCCACCCGCTTGTTGTACTCGGTCAACATGTAGAGATGCGCCATCAACTTGGCAATCACCAAGCTGGCCGCGCCCACGGTGTCGTAGCTGCCGTTGTTCTCAGCCACAATCTTTGCTCCCTGCACCGCCAAACGCGTCACCAACACCTGCACCGCCTTCAAGATCTTGGCAGAGTCCAACACGTCCTCCACAGTCTCGAGAACAGGCTCCTTGTTGTCCACCTCCTTCACGTTGTTCACAAACGCCGTGGTGCCCTTCTGCTTCTTGCCCGTCTTCATCACCTCCTGCACGGCCTTGATCAACGGCTTGCCGACAGACATTGCCAACACAGAGTTGTCTCCTTCCCACGTACACTGCACGACCCAGTCGTTGTACGACTTGCCGAACCCGTTGTACGACAGGTACCCGTGGCCGCCGCACGACTGTCTGCAAGTGTCAATGCACTCTGCGGTCATCCACGTGCTGGTGGACTTGCAGGCAGCCGAGTCGATGAAGAGCGACTTCAAGGAGGTGATGGACTTCATAATGGCGCCCATGTCGTCCGCAGCCACCGCCTTGTCCAAGGCGTCCAACGTCTCGGTGATGTAGTGGTCGATTTTCCAGGCGCCGGCGCTGAAAACGTACGCCTGCGCCAAAAGCGGCAACAAGCGGCGCTGGTGCAACGGGTAGTTGATCAACTGGGTCTCGGTGCCGTCCGCCTGCAGGCCGGAGCGGAACTGGCGCCGGCCCACGGCGTATCTGAGCGCAATGGTCACGGCACGCGCGCTCCAGCGGTACGAGTCCATCACCATGGACACGCGGCCGCCCAACAACGCGGAGTACAGCAACTGCTCCAACGGCGGCAAGTTGACCTCGCCCTCGCGCGACACCTGGCAGAACTTCTGCAACATGAAGAAGCGCGGGATGCGTACCAGCGAGAACTGGATCCAGCCATTATCGATGCCGTCGCGGCCCATCTTGGCGCCAATGTCGCCCACGGTGACGCCGGGCATGAGCGTGTGGTTTGCGTCGCGCAACGGCACCACAAACGTCTTGACGCCGTAGTCGCGGTTGTCGACAATCAAGCGCGCGTACACGGCGCAGTGGGTCGACGAGTGGGCCGCGCCGCCGATCCACCACTTGGTGGCGCCAATGTGCGGCGTGTTGATGACGAACTCGTCCTTGGCCTTGTCGAAGGTGGCGGTGGTCTCCAAGCCCGGCACGTTCAGGCCGTGGCCCAACTCGGTCATGCCGAAGCAGCCGTAGATGTTCTTCAAGTGGGCGGTTTCCTTGGTGGTGGTCCAGTACTTGCGCTGCTCGGCGGTGCCGTTTCCGCGCACGCAGCCGAGAAACAAGCCCAAGTTGACGCCGATCCGCGTGCCCACCAGCGGGTCGTAGAGGTTCAAGAGCGACATGCGCGTGGCCTCCCAGAACGGCGACTCGCCGGACTCGAGGTACTGCCCCACGCGCGCGATCTTGCGCGCGGTGATCTCGCGCTGCTGCGCCTTGGTCTGGTCGTAGTAGTTGCTGCCGATGCCCAACACGGGGTCGCGCTCCAACTGCTGCGTGACCTCGCGGAACACGCGGGCGTTTTCCTCCGAGTACTCCAAGAACGTGTGCATGGCCGCGGGGTCGAACTTGCTGGCGGCGCGCTCGGCCTGGATGGAGCTGCGGGGGTCCGGCGCGGGCAGCGAGTTGACGGTGTTGGTGACAATGGTCATGGTGGCGGTTGAGTTTGATCCAGTCAAACGAAGATGGGGGGGGTTGTGTGTGGTGGTGTGATCGGTGTGATTTGGAAATCAGAGGCGATCGGGTGGTCGTGTAGAATCGTGAAAGCGTGGGGGGAAGATCCGGGGTGAATTGTCTTTTTTGGGCGGGAAAGAAAAGCGGCTGGGGGCCACATATATATGCGCGAAATGTGGAGAAACGCATGAGCCGAGGCAACGGACCGAGGCCGCGCGCCGCCGCAAAAAAACCGGCTGCTGCCGCCGGCCCAGCCGGCCGATTCGTGTTTTTTTTTTTGCCGTGCGGCGCAGGCGACCGTTGTCTGCGGTGAGCGGTGCCGGATCTCGAGAGCTTGGCCAGAGGATGCCCGGGCGGTGGGGGCCAGTGGCCGGAGTTAACTGGTGCGAGCACACCCAAAAGGCCACATGATTTCTTAACAAGCTATGTCCGGGGACGCCGACGGAATTGGAGAACATGAGAAAAACTTAAAAAGCTTGGTAGACAGTACGGGCTTGGGTGGCAGTACGAGAGGTGGTGCGATGGAATTGGGCGACGCTGGCGGTGCTGGACGGGCGCCCCTTTGGTACGGGCCTGGGAGGCAATGGTGCATTTGCCATTGCGGCAGTGGGCATGAGCGTGCTGCGGCGCAACGTGGATGTTTAGGAGGTAAATGTGGGCAGTTGGCCGGCGGCACCGATAGACGTTTAAGTCCGTCTCCGCGGCCAAGTTGGGCGAGCCATCTGCGTCGGGAGCGGGGATCGAGCTAGCGATGTGAGCGACACCAAAGCATGCATCACTGAATATTGACCGATCACAATGACAAACCAATCACGATGACAAATCACAATGACAGACCAATCACTATGACACAGACCAATATTCCACAAGCACACCAACACAAGCACACCAAGCCAGTAGCCAGTAGCCAGTCAGCGTCATTCACATTGACCACCATCAATCACAGTAGGTCACTTTCGTCAGTCAGTCAATCAATCACTCAATCACTCAGTCACTCACTCAGTCACTCGCTCAGTCACTCGCTCAGTCACTCGCTCAGTCACTCGCTCAGTCACTCGCTCAGTCACTCACCACTGGGCCCGCCGACGACGGGTCTACAAGGGTCAAACTTCGATATCTATTATGTACATGCTCACAACTGGGGAACCAAGAAGTCCATCAACGGCGACTGGATGAAGGCCACGCCGGCAGCGAAGATGCCGACCTGCACGGCCGCCGTGAAGGCGGGCGAGTTTCTGATTTGCTCGAACGTCGAGGGGGTCTGTTGCTTAGGGGCCATGGTGGAGAAGAATGGCGAGGTTGTTGAGAAAACTTTGACTGCGCGTGCAGGCCGCTCGGACCGCAGTTGCGGGTGGTTGGCAAGGGAAGCCTTTGCTGGTGTAATTGTCGGGTAGTCCGTGTTTGGGTGATGCTATCTAAAACGTAAGTTCTGTCAGTTCTGGGTCGGGAAGTTACTGGTGGCTAAGCATGGAGGGCGACCCAAAGGCGCCGAAGGCGAATCTAGGGTGAGTGGAACTCAGATATAGGTGAGGAGCGTCGTGTTGCCTATTTTTGGCGGTTTCATCAGCATTTTTTTCTCGTTTTCAAACCCCATTCTTGTCGGTTTCTTGAGTAATTTTTTGCGGTTACTTGAGTAAATTTATTTGGTTTGTTTAGCATTTTTCCATTTGGGCCATTTGCAATTTGCTGAGATGTGAGCACGGCAGTGCAAAAGGCTGCAGCGCCCGCACACAAATGCCGTGAACCAGTGGCCCCACCGAAACTAACCACCCACCAAAACCCCAGCCCAACACAAATTTTCAAAATGAAACGAGGAACAGCCAAACCGCCAAGCCCGCATCAGCTCGCCCATCCAACCAAAAAAGAAACAAAGTCGCCTCCGCAGCCCACCCTGGCCGGCTTTGACAGGCCCCGTCCGCCGCCCAGCTCCGCAGCGCACATTCTCACTTCGCGCCGCTCGCGCTCCTCTTCTTCCCACCACCCGCTCTTCCAATGCAAGTCACCTTCGACGTCGGCGCCACCGCCGAAACCACCTACTCGCTCGCCGGCAGGCAGATCAAGTTCAACAGCGCCGCGGACATGTCGCCGTACGCCGCCGAGTTGCGGGCGCGCTCCGGAATCACCAAGATCGACCTCAGCGGCAACACCGTGGGCGTCGAGGCGTCCGAGGCGTTGGCCGCGGCCATCGTGCACCACCGCGCGTCGCTCGTGGAGGTCAACCTCTCGGACATCTACACGGGGCGCTTGAACACGGAGATCCCGCAGTCGCTAGACCACCTTTTGCCGGCGCTCTTGCAGTGCCCGCGGTTGCTGGCGGTCAACTTGAGCGACAACGCGTTCGGCTTGCAGACCATCGACCCCATCGAGGCGTACCTCGCGCAGGCCGTGTCCGTGGAGCACTTGGTGTTGTCCAACAACGGCATGGGCCCGTTTGCCGGCGCCCGCATCGGCAAGTGCTTGTACCGGTTGGCCAAGGCCAAGGCCGCCGCCGGCCGCGGCTCCTTGAAAACCTTCATCTGCGGCCGCAACCGCTTGGAGAACGGCTGCGTCAACCACTTGGCCATCGGCTTGCGCAGCCACCGCCACTTGCACACCGTGCGCTTGTACCAGAACGGCATCCGCCCCGCGGGCGTCGCCAAGTTGCTCGCCGAGGGCTTGGCCCGCAACGCGGACTTGCGCGTGCTCGACTTGCAGGACAACACCGTGACCACGCGCGCGGCCGTGGTGTTGGCGGACGCGTTGCCGCTGTGGCCGCACTTGGAGGAGTTGAACTTGAACGACTGCTTGTTGAAGCCCAAGGGCTCCGCGGCCGTGGCCGACCGCCTCGCCACCGGCGGCGTGCGCCCGGCGTTCCGCGTCTTGAAGTTGCAGTACAACGAGTTGGAGGCCGACGCGTTGGAGACCTTGGTGCACGCCGTGGCCCGCAACTTGCCCAACTTGCAGCTGTTGGAGTTGAACGGCAACAGGTTCGAGGAGGACTCGGCCCACGTGGAGGCCCTCGCCGCGGTGTTTGAGGACAGAGGCTTTGGCGAGCTCGACGAGTTGGACGAGTTGGAGGAGCTCGACTCCGAGGACGACGAGGACGACGACGCCGAAGACGACGACGACACCTTTGACGACGAGGCCGCCGACTTGGACCAGTTGGAGGAGGAGTTGGCCGGCTCCGCCGAGGAGAAGGACGCGTCTGTGGACGCCATTGCCGACGACTTGGCGGGTACCCACATCAAGTAAACGGCTGACACTGGACGGGCGTTGCATCTGGGGGAGTGTGCCGTTCTTCGATTGTCACTGGCCTTGTGGCGCTCTACATTGCGCGGCACCTGCTTCCTGAATTACCATCTATGTTTTCTTAACTAGGGCGCTCCGGTTTCTTCACTTATGAATTATATCTATTTTATATTCGTTTTTCTTTTTTTCAGTTGGAAGTGAATTTGGCAATGGTGACCGGTACCTTGAGCTCGAGGGTGTCCTTGGTCGAGAAGGTGATCTTGAGCTTGAGGTAGTACATTCTCACCAAGTGGCATGTTTGGAAAGTCGGCACCAAGCAGAAGCTGTCTACGGCCAGGTAGTTCGCCGGCAACAGCTTTTGCGCGCCCTTCTTGTATGCCTTCGAAGCGTCGACCTTGACCGTCATGTTCGAAACGTACTCGCCGTTCTTCTTTTCAAGCGGTAAGCTCATGTTCTGCCCCGCCTCGTGAGTCCCGGAATGAGTCTCCAACATGACACCCATCAACGCCAAGTTGTTTTTCTTGACGTCCGCCATGACAATTGTGCGGGCATCTCTCCACAACGACCGCTCGATGTTGATGTTGTCCACGCCCAATGTGGTGATGACGTTCTTCAAGTTTTGCAACGTCTTCTTCAACGGAGCTTGCACGATATTCTCGAACGTATCCGTTGACAGGTCCCCGAGTTTGGTGGCCAGGTTGCGGAACAACATGTCGTGGGTAAACTCCACGGGGAAGCGAGTGCTTTCTGACTTCAGCGTGAACACCACCAACTCGGGCACAACAGACGTTATTTCAGGCGCTTTGATTCCCTTGAAGGTGGGAACCGGCTGGAAAGCGACTCGGATCGGGATGTCCATTTTCCACAAGTCGGCATTGGGCTTCTCCTGCGCCAGAAACCGCTTTGGCGACATGTACCCTAGCACATACTCTGTCTTGGGCGTGGAAACCATCAACGTGCCCAAGAGCTTCGGCAGGTTGAGCAAGCTGCGTTTTTCAGCTGGAATTGCGATGGTGTATTCCGCCGGCTTGGCATCGGGCTTGCGGTTTTTGATCGGCTCACTCAACTGCGTGTATAGCTGGGCGATCTTCTGCGCCGCCAATCCCGAGCCGATCGGTTCCGCCGAATGCACAATCTCCGAGTTTGGGCTCTCTTTGCGCGCCGCCACCTGCTTGGTTCCCCACTCAAGGTGGGTGGCAAGTTGCAGCCGGATGTTGTCGAGCAAGAGCGCCGAGGCCTTTTTGTTCACAGCAGCCTCTGGCTCGGAGAACATCGTGGATTCCTGGACAATGCGGATGAACAGCACGTCTTCCTTAAAAATGATAAACTCATCACCGGTGTTGTTGATCAACTTGGTCTTGAGCGCCCGGTCCTCAGCCAAACTAAAAGTGGAGGCTTTACCGATGAATCTGGCCAAAACGCCGTAACTAGTGGCAGTGTTGATGAACGAGAAGTCGCAGATTGGGGCCTTTTCTTTCTTCCAGTGGTCCTTCTCTAACTTGGAGAGCCCGAGCGTCGGAGGCAACCCGGAGTGGCTCGGAAGGCTGTGGTCGCTGCATTCCGAGTCGAGGAGTTTTTCCGGGATCTTGAAAGTGAAGTACCGCTTGTAAAGCACTCCGGGCTTCAACACCCGGTCACGCATACACGTGTGGGCGCCGTCGCGGGAGTCGATGCCGACGAGGCCCTCCGGGTACTGGCGGTCCGGCTCGCACAAGAGCCTGTTGACGGAAGCCTCGTTCCAGGAGGCGGCGAAGTCGTACATCTCCAAAAACTTCTTTGTTGTTTCCAGGGTCTCCGACTTGAAAGTGTAGTTGCCCTCAAAGAGCACGTAGAACACGTCGAAGGGAAGCGGCTTGGGGCCGTTGTTCTTGATGTAGACGTAGCCGTTGATGAAGTCGCCCTGCTTGTACTCGAAGTTCAGCGGGTCAATGTGCACGGGCTCGACGCCCAGGCGGCCCACGTCCTGCGTGAAATGCACGCTGATGTCCACGTTGGTGGTGTAGGGGTTGTCCGACAGCGAGATGTTTCTCAAGCGGTGGATGTTGTCCAAGATGGTTTCTCTCCAGGAAGTGGTCGACTCGTCCGCGACAATCAACCCGGTGGCCGGTGCCTGTGCCGTGGCCGTGGTCGGCGCCACGGAGACGCTGCTGGGCGCGGTGCTCGCCATGGTCAGGTCGTTGCTCGAGGGTAGCGTGGAGATCTGGGCGGAGCTGTGGGTGGAGTGAGTGTCGCCGTACTGCGGCGGCGTGTCCAAGGGGTCGTATAGGAACTGCTGGTACATCTGGTACAGCGGGAGAATAGACCACACGGGGTCGTCCTGCTGTTGTGGTTTGGCCATGGCACTGAGTTGTGGTCTGGCAGTAGCGTGGGTGCAGTCAATGGCAGTCCGGTGGCAGGTGGTTGGAATTGTTGTGAGGATGCAATCGCAAGCGGACAAGGGGGCTGCGAGCGAATGGCTGGGCAACTGCAATTTCTGGTTGGCGAGTCGAAACAGGGAGCGGCCGCTGCTTTATATCGCGTGCTTACTAAGGTTCAAATTGGCTGTGAGTCAGTTGCAGCCGGCGCTGCAGGTGAATCGCCCGCCGCGCAGACTGCGCCAACTTGCAGGCCGATAAACGGTCCTGAAACGAGAAGGAAGATGCGGCGCGGCGCCCCGGCGCTGGCAACTGGCCGTGCTGGAGCGGCGGGCCACAGTGCCCACGGCGGCAGCATGTGCCCCAGGCCCGGAGCTGAGTGGCCTTGCAGCGCGGGCTGCTGCCGCGGGTGCTGGCGGGGTATCGGCCTTTGCGCGGTCTGCCCTTTGTGCGGCTCGTAAACTGGGCCCCCCACGCTGCTCGTAATCGCCCTGAGTCACTAGATAAGTGGAAACTTCGAGAAAGTTCCGTGTGGACCAAGCTGTGTGTGGGTTCCGGAAGCAGCAGCGCGTAGCCTGACTCAGAGCAACGGGGCGCCGGGCGGGACTTGCACCAGCGCACCCGGCGCCGCGAGACCACATTCCGAGGCACCACCCCCGCAAGCAGATGCCACCACGAGAGCTCACCACAAACATTCTCACCACAAATATTCCCACCAAAATTACTCTCACCACAAATATCCTCACCACAAACATTCTCACCACAACACCGCCCCACAGCCAACACCAGAAACCGCGTGTTTGAACACTATATAAATAACGCCAGTCTACCGGCCATACGTCTTGAGCTCCCAGTAGCGGAGCGGCGGGTACACCACGCCGCTCAAGCCCATGCACAACCACATGGCAATGTCGCCGCCGTACTCGCCGCCAACCTTGTGCGCCAAAGGCCCGGTCCAGTAGGTCTGGGCCATGCCGACGACGGCGCCGGCCGCGCCGCAGAGGAACGCCGCGGTGGCCGCCAAGCCGTGGGTGAGCTTCTCGTGGTTGTTCCAGATGATGAAGTTGTAGTTGCAGCCGGCGGGCGCGCCCAACGACGCGGTGTCGGCGTCCATGTCGGCGAACTCGCGCGTGTACAAGTGGCGCATGCGGGCGGTGCGGAAGAGCAGGTTCTCCTCGAGCAACATGATGAAGTACATGGAGATCCAGTAGCCCACCATGGGCAAGAAGTTGCCCAAGATCTCGGCGAAGCGGTAGCGGCCGACGATGGCCAAGGCCAAGTACACCGCGGTCAAGGCCACGGCCCAGAGCCAGCGCGGCACCTTGGCCAAGCGGAGGCCGACGAGCTGGATGCCGAACGCCGCGGAGTACGTGTTGAGGATGTTGTTGGAGATCAATGACAAGAAGATGAGCACCAACAAGAACTTGCCGCCGGCGCCCCAGGGCTCGAACGCGGCCGCGAGCAAGCCGCCCATGCCCATGGACTCGTAGGCGTCGCGCCAGGGCGCGTAGTTCATGGCCACGTTGCCGATGAACACCGCAATGAGCCCGACAAAGGTCGTCGGGAGGAGGAGGCCGAAGAAGGTCAAGGCAAACACCTGCACGTCGGGCGTGTCCTGCGGGAACAAGATGTAGTAGTCGGACGCGATGGAGCCCCAGGTGGAGGTGATGGAGTAGCACAAGGCGAAGAACGAAAACGAGTTGCCCGTGATGGTGGCGGCGTCCTCGAGCGGCGAGTCGGCCGCGGACAAGTGGCCGTACTGGCGGCCCGACACCACAAAGAGCAACAGGAACGCCACCATCACCGGGATCGAGAGGAGCGCCTCCACCTTCATCAAGAAGCGGATGCCCACCACGGAGATGCAGAGCGACACCACCGCGATGACGATGATGGCCACGTGCAACGGCACGTGGCCGTCGCTGATCAGGCTGAGGATCTGCCCGCCCACGATGCAGTTGACCACCGACCACCCCATCACGCCCACGATGCTCACCAACGCCACCAACTTGACGAACCACCACCCAAACAAGAACCGCGCGCCAACCATCTGCCGGCACCCGGACCGCGGGCCCATGAGCGAGCAGTACGCGGCCACGAGGCAGCCCACAAACTGCGCGGCCATGCCAAGCGCCATGGTGCGGCGGAGGCCCAACCCAAAGAGCATCGGGCCCAAGTAGAACGACGACATCGACGAGAGGCCGCCGCTGGCCGAGATCCAGAGCCCGACCACGGTGACGAACTGCCGGAGCTTGTTCTGCGACCGCTTGTACGGCGACACGCGCTCGATGCCCGTGACCTCCACGCCGACGGAGTCCAAGAGGTCGGACGCCTTCTTGACCCACATGTACGGCGTGGTCACGTCGTCGTCGGCCACCGCGCGCGTGCGCACGGCGCTGTCTGCGGTTTTTTCCTTCTCCATGGTGCAGAAGAGGTAGAGGAGGTGTAGTTGGAGATGACTCGGATGGCGGGTGCGGAGGTGACTCTTGGCGCGGAAAAAAGAAAGCCCGATGCGGGGCTCGAACCCGCAACCTTTTGATTGACCTTATGAAGATTAAGAGTCAAATGCTCTACCGATTGAGCTAACCAGGCTTTTGTTGGAAGTTATCGTTGCTGCAGAGATTAGAGGGGCTGGACGGGGGTAAATACGGGAAACGCAAATCTTGAACGGCACAGCTACCTGCGCCGGCCCAAACAGCGCCGGGGTTTGCAGAGTGCCGTTTCAAGTGTCTTGGGTTGTGCAGATTGTGTGGCGCAGGTGACTTCCGAGAGATTGTCCAGACAGGCGATCTGCAGGCTGTAAGTTATGTGGTCTAGGCAAAAAGCAAAGCCAGGCACCTTTCCGGAAACAAAAAGCAAAGTGGAAACAAAGCAAAGTGGAAACAAAGCAAAGTGGAAACAAAAACAAAGCCGGGCGGGGCATCGCCGAGCAAAAAGATTGCAGCACCACAATTTCACACATGGTCTCCCACTGCATTACTCAGTGTGGCCCTAGGCGGCTTGACTAACGTTGATCGGACGGGAAACAGTATTTTCCACCTGGTATGGCCGCAACCGAAAGTAGATCTTGGAAGAAGAATATAACAAAGAGAGAAATTGATACTAAAGTACAAGACCTGTTTTCGATGTTGAAGGGATCTTTTAGAAAATCTTTTATGGGGCCGTTCTTCTGTGAGCATTTGGTGGCTCCGGCACTCTCCGCTGCACGCGTCGGCTTCACCCATCCATCGTACAATGCCGTGAGATAGATACCGTTGAGCCAGCCGGCAACACACACAGCAGTAGTGTCCACAAAAGCCACCGGCCATTCGCCCTCGGCTACAGTTCATGCCAGATCTTGTCTATTCTATTTACTCTTCAAAAACGCATCGAGGGTGTCGCTGTCAAACATGTTGCTGCCCAGCTGGAGCGTCTTGGCCAACAACACAATGGACTTGTCCGTGAAGTCGGGCTTTTTGCGGAGCTGGTCGAGGTCGTCGGCAAACGTGCCCGCCATGTACGCCAAGTACTCGCTCTCCAACTGCTGGCGGTCCTTTTTCACCGCCTCCCGGGCGTCCGCGTACTGCTGGCCCTCGGTGGTCGTGAACTTGATGCTTTTGAGTTTCTCCTGGGCCTCGCGGGGAATCTCGCCTTCGCCGGCGCCGTGGTCCTCCGGCTCGGAGTCGATGTCGATGTTGTCGATGTCGACCGATGTGGGCGTTTGCAGTGGGGCGTTCTGCGGCGCTTGCGGCGTGGGCTCGACGTCCGAGAGCCCGTCGGAGCTGGAGCTGGAGTCGGACGAGAAATCCTCCGTTCTTCTCTTTTTCCGTCTTCTGTTTTTCGTCTGTTTGGGTGGAGGAGCCATTGGTGGAATGCGATGCGATGATGCGACGATGAGATGTGGTGCGGCCTGTGGAGAGGGCCGAGTGGCTGGGTTATTGGGAATTTTGCTGGCACCACAAAAGGGACTTTCCGAGCCGGAAAACAGGTGCTTGGTATTTTCCGGACCGGGGACACCCTGACTTTGTATTCTTCGACCTGGAAAAATCATCTGCTTAGCATTTGCATGGAGTGATAGTGTTGCCCGGTCTACGCATCTGGCCACTACAACAAGCTGAGCATTTGTCTGTATTTCGTTTCCGTAAGTTCGTGCTTTTTACATCGGCACCGCCACGAAAGAGCTGGGCCACTGAAAATTTTGGTGGAGCTGGGCCACTGAAGATTTTGGTAGAGCTGGGCCATTCATTCCCACCATTTCTAGAAAGCCTCTATTCTTCAGGAAACTAGAAGCACTGGGTTCGCTCTTCTCTAAACCGCCAGCACCAAAACTGCTATCATTTCCAGAAAAAGCACATAGATGCGTGAACCAAGTTAAATATCGCACGGAAGCTTTATTATCTGTGTAGATCTGGCGCCGCAAGTCAGCCTCCGCAAGCCAAGCATAGTTTGCACGAGCAGGCTGCAGGCCCCCAAAACTACTTCTTGTTGGGCTTGCGCTTTTTCACCATCGACGACAAGTCGTTCACCGGAAGGTCGCGCTTGGCGCCGGCGGCGCCGGCCACGGCCTCGCCCAAGAGGCCCTTGATGATGTCCATCTGCTGCGACTGGAGGTCCATCTGCGGGTCCAGGCTCAACTCCTTGTAGCGCTCGTCCAAGTCCTTGATCAAGTCGCGCGCGTCGCGGGCCTTGAGCTCGTCGGTCTCCGCCGCCGCGCGGGTCTTGACCACGGCGATAGCGGCCTTCATCTGCTCGGCGGCCTTCTTGCGCAGGTCCGGGTCGTCCACGCAGAACTCCAACGCCAACGACAACTTGTAGTGCGACTCCGACACCAACGACGACGAATCGCCGTCGTAGAGCTTCTGGCGCAACTCGAGGCACGACTGCAAGTCGCTGGCGGCCTGGGCAAAGTTCTCCGCCTCCAACGACACCTCGCCCAAGAGATCGTACGCCTCGGACAACTTCTGGAGGTGCTCCACGTACTTGGACGTGGGCGCGGCCTCGTCGCTGACCAAGTACGGCGTGGTGAGCGCCTTGGCCTCGAACTCCAGCTCGCTGACCTTGTCCTCGAACAACGCCCGGGCGAGGTCCAAGATCTCCCACGCGGCCTCGAAGTCGGACTCGCTGGGCGCGTTCTCCAGCTCCAGCTCGTTACCGTGCTCCAGCTCGCTTTCGTTCTCCCTCTCGCTTTCCTGCCCCAGCTCGTTTTCCTGCGCCCTCTCGTTTTCCAGCTCGGGTTCGGCCCCGCTCGCCTCGCCGGCCTCGCCCTCGGCCATGCCCTCGGCAAACTGGAACTCGCCGTCGTCCTTGTCGTCGGCCTTCGGCTGCTCGGACACGCCGCCGAGAACACCGGACCGGGCCACGCCGTTCTGGAAGAGCGCTTTGCCGTAGAGCAATAGCAAGTCGGCGTCGTCGTGGCCGTGCTCGTCGCTGAAGGCGGCGCACGCGTCCGCGTAGTGCGTGGCCGCCTGCTCGTACTCGCGCAGCGCGTACTGCCGCGAGCCCTCGGAGATGTGGTGGCGGACCTGGTCGGAATACATGGTGGTACGCGTCACTTGGGTGCGCACTGTGGGCCCGGATATCACCAAGTACAACATCCACCGGCGTGCCCGTCTCCACACACTACACGCCGCCCGCCCCAGCGCCAGCGCCCCCTCGAAAACCGGCCCCGCACGAAAAACACCGCCGCCGCCCCCCGCGCCGCCCCACTCCGAGCCGCGCCCATGGACAACAGGAAACCGCTAAGGCGAAAGCCCCCGCCGCCTATGGACGAGCCGGTGCGCCCGCCAGGCCAGCAACCGCCCGCCGCGCCGCAGGGCCAGGCCCAGGCGCCGCCGCGCGCCGCCACGCGCCACTTTTCCCACGGCCAATTGGGCCACGGCGCCGCCGCACAGAGCCTCCCAAGCGCCCTCGGCCACACCCACGCCAAGCCGCCGGGCGCCGCCGCCGCCGCCGGCCACGCCGTCCTCAGCAACTTTGCCCACGCGTACAAGATTCCCTGCGACTCGCCCGTCACGCCCACCAACCCGTTCTCCGACGAGGCCGCCCGCCAGCTCCCCCGCCATACCCCGCAACTCCACATCAACGCGGACGGCGCCGGCGCGGAGGACTGCTCCGACGCCGACATCACCGACATGCTCCTCCTGTTCGACAGCCCGCGGCCCAAGGGCCCGCAGCAGTTGCTTTTCGACGACTTTGTCTCCAGCGAGGTGTACCCGGACAACGGGCCGTACCGCGTAGCGGCCGGCGCGCCGTACTCGCCGCCGCTCCCCCCGAAACTCCCGTCGGTGCCGCCGAGGCCGGGCGCGGACCTGTTCCGGAGCCCGCCGCGCGTGCCGGGCGCTGCCTCCCCGCAAAACACCCAGCAGCTCCACCAACAGCAGCAGCCTCATCAACTGCAACAACACCCACAACATCCACTGCACCCACAGCATCCGCACCCTCAAGCGGTCTCCCCGTTGGTGTCGCGGCTCAAGTCCGCCGAGCGCAAGCAGTTCCCGGGCTTCCCGAAGGCTCTAGATCTGGAGGACGACAGCCCGAACGTCCTGTTCTCAAACCCCCCATACCCGGTCGAGGAGCTCACGTTCTCCGAGGGCGAGGACCCCGCCACCTTGTTCCACACGCCGAAAAAAAGCACGCCGGTGCGGATCCCCACCTTGGTCAACAAGCAGTCGATGCGTAACATCGGCAGCTTGACACTCGGCGCAAGCGGCTCCCCCGGCACGTCTCCCCCGCCCTTCGAAAAGTCCTTCGAGAAAGCGTCGCCCGACCTGCTCCTGCCGCAGTTCCCCCACAGCCCGTTCAGCTCCCCGTCAAAAAGCTCTTTTTTGCGCCGCCTGCCCAACACCTACTACGACTACGTCTCCGAGAGTCGAACCAGCAGGTCTCCGTCGCCCAAAAAGGCACACGGCCTGCCCACGGCTCGCCCACCGTACCCCGAAGACGACTTCTACAACATTTACGACGAGTACTCAGGCGAGGAGCGGGCTCCTAGATGGAGTCTCATCGAGCGCTACGACACGGAATACTTCGACGACTCGTTTGGACTCCCGCAGCCTTCCAACGAGTTCGACTACTCCATCTTGCCCGAAATCCCAAAGGCTTTGGCGGAAACGGCGCCAGACACCACGCGGGTGTTGGCCGACTTGGAGCTGCCCACAATCCGCCCCACACTCACGATAAAGCGCAAAAACGAGGAGCTACCCCCGGTACCGTTGGACCTCCCGCTGCTCCCCTTTTCGCTGTCGGCGCTTCTGGGCCAGCATTTCTTGGAATGTCTGAACGTGTGGCAGTTGAGTGAGATCCACAGATGGTGCTTAAGGCTCAACAGCTGGGTGCACGATGCTCCGATCACGCAAAAGGACTTGCGCAAAGTGCTCATGAAACTCGTGACTTTCCACAAGAGCGACGCTCCACTCGATATCATCGGGCGGAATGTGACGCAGATCCTCAATTCCCTCACCTGCAGCGGTGCACTCACGAAAGAGAATGACGAGAAAAACACCATCGTTCGGATTGATCCAAAAGCTGCTGTGAGCGGTGTTTTGGTTGATCTCGTCGGCTGCTACTGCAAAGACAGTGATCACAAAATCCCGGAATCCGCAAAGAGAAAATGCTACTCTCCCCACTGTCAGATCAACAAAGCTTTAGACCAGGAGAGTCTCATGAAATCGACCAGTGTACACGATTTGGTCCTTGGCAGCGACTGGGCATCTCACTGGAAACTCTCGGCGCAGGACATGACTATTGATCTCTCCGAGTCAAAACGGCAATCGCTTCTATTTGATCTCATCAAGTTCGAGCAAACGTTCATTCAGAGAGGAGAGTGTTTTGCGAGAATTGCGTTTCCGGAATTTATCCGTCTGGCCAAATTGGTGGACTCTTCATTGGGAGTCTTGCAGATCAAAGACCTCGAGAACAAAATCTCTGCTTCCGCAAAAGAGCTTGTGTCGATCCACCGCAGCTCACTTCTTGAGCCGTTGCTCAAGATTCTACTTGAGGATGGAAAGTTCATCAAGAATCTTCGTGAAATCGCATCACTCTACTACAACTGGTCGAAATCTGCGCTCAATGCGCTACTAGCTTATATGGGGAGCATGCCCAATGTCGAGGATTTGCTCCGAAACCCTCTTCTTAAACTGTGGGACGAGACGCTTCGAAGCAATCAGCGAATGAAGGAATTACAGGTCAATGGCAACTTGCTTTTGATGAGTACCTTCAATTCCCGATATCAGCAACTACCGCTCCAGCTCATGGACATTCGAAAGTTTTTCGACGAAGACGACGACGAGTACGCCGCTCTTACAAAAGCAATCACCTCAATCCAGCGGCTAGGAAGCAAGGTCAACGAGATGAAGGTACATTCTGACAACAAGCATTCTTTGGAATTGGTGGAGAAGCAGTTGTCTTGGAAACTGCACATATTCCAACCGAACCTCGGGCTTCTCTCTGAGCGGAGAAAACTCCTTTTCCGTGGCGATTTGTTCAGAAAGGGTGAGTTAAAGATCAACTCCAGCACGGTGCACTTGATTTTGCTCGACAACTACCTTTTGATTACCGACAAACAGCGTTCGCAAAGAACTTCGATGTTCAAGGTCGTTGAAACGCCAATTCCAATAGACTATCTAATTGTGGAACACAGAGACAAGGAGACTCCATCTTTGGCTCCCAAAAGTGCCACGCAAACAAGTTTGATTGCTGCAGAAGCAGGCGACGACGCAACGTCATTTCCCTTCAAAGTGAGATTCGCCGGAAGAGGCAAGAACAACTCCCACACATTCATGGCATCGTCCGAAAGAGATCGCAAAAAGTGGATTCTGTCATTATTGCACGCCAAATCTAACGTCACGCGAAGAATGTCTTCTTCGCAGCCCTACAAGTTGCAGCTTGTGGACAACTCGTACTTCGGATACGAGCCCGGATTTAAGTCCAGAAAACTTCCACTTCTTCCGTCCAACGACCTGCTCATGAAAATGGCCGTGGCCAAGACAAACGCGCAAACGGCCATTCAGCAGCAAGTGCATTGTTCAGAGTCTTCTAAGGTCTCGGATACTGTATTTGACTTCGTGGGCACCTCCGCTGGTGTGTATTGCTCGGACCGCAAGAACATTTGGAAGAAGGTGATCAACATGGCAAACGTGACTAAACTCTCCGTCATTCCAGAACTCAACACCATCCTCGTTTTGGGAAGCAAAACTTTGAGGTACTATCCGTTGCAACTGGTGATTGACATTTACTACGACAAAAAAGAGAAGCTCTCGTCGTTCCAGCTTTCAAACGAGGCGATTCTTTTCTATGAATACGGCCGCCATCGTGGCGTTCCGACTGTGTTTGTGGCGAAAAAGAAGAACGCGGGAAGCACCACTTTCAAGGTTTTTGTCATGGAGCAGGACAACCACGGCATTTTGAGCACATTTTCGATGACCACGCGCTTCTATATTCAAGCCGAATGCTACGGACTTTCGATTTTCAACTCGTCCATTGCCGTGCACACCCAGCGTGGATTTGAGATTTTGGATCTTCAGAAACTCTCGCCGAGAACAGTGCCCGAGCTTCCTTCATCCGACGCTGCCAGCAAGAAATACGACAGCTACAGCAGGAAAAAGGGATCCCATCACGTGGATTTGATCAAGAAAGCCATCTCCCACACCGCCCCAATGGGCATGTTCAAACTTTCCAACAACAAAGAGTTTCTCTTGGTTTACAGCGAGTGTGCAATTTTCGTGAACAAAACGGGCAAGTTGTCTCGGACCACGCTCATGCGGTTCGATTTCTGCCCCAGAAGGGTTTCTTTTGTCGACGACAACTTGTTTTTGGTGTGTGAAGAAGTGATTGAAGTGTGGGCCATAAGCAGCACCAGCAGCAGTCACAACAAATTGGTGCAAGTGATTCCGAGCAAGGACCTCTACATGCTCAACGACGCATTTCTTGGCTTCAAGTCGGCAAACCCCACGAATCCCGATTTACAGCTTTTGTTTCAGTTGGTCAAAAGTTGAGGTTCGTGTTTAGACTTTGACATTTGATTTAAAGTCGCACTTCCTCGGCTGAAATGTGGGGAACGCGCATGTGCACTATTAACACCACGCTTTTCCTCAGCTTCAAAAACGCACCACATCCACAAAGAAAGCCAATTGAGCGAAACTGAGATGGTCGATTTTAACGTTAACGGAAAGACCGCTGTGGTCACCGGCGGCACACGAGGCATAGGCTTGTGGACAGCCGAGGCCTATGTTCTTGGGGGTGCCAGCTGTGTGGTGATCACCTCCAGAAAGGAAAAGGCGTGCCAGGAGGCAAAGTCGTATTTGGAGCAGGTTGCCAAAGAGAACGGCCACAGCACCGAGATCATTGCCATTCCTGCCGACTTGGTGCAGGAGGACCAATGCGAGCGATTTTTCAAGGAAACGGCATCCAAAGTCAAGAAGGTTGATTTCTTGGTTGCCAACGCCGGCGCTACGTGGGGAGCCCCCTTGGACGACCACCCGGTGAGCGCGGTGAAGAAGATTCTCAACTTGAACGTGGTCAGTGTGTTTCACGTGATCAAGCTTTTTGCCCCGATGCTAGAGGAAGCCGGCACGCCCGAGGACCCGCTGAGAGTCCTCATCATGTCGTCTGTCGCGTCGCTCGTGGCCAGCGACCCGGTCGGCGTTTACGGATACTTGGCGTCGAAGGCCGGGGTGTCGCACATGGGCAAGAACTTGGCGTTGCAATTGGGCCCACGAAACGTGACGGTGAACTCGTTGGCGCCCGGGTTCTTCCCCACGAGAATGAGCCAAGGGCTCTTGGAAGTCGCAGGCGACATGATGAGCGAGCTGAACCCGAGGGGCCGGCTTGGAAAGAAGGAAGACATTATCGCCACGGTGACGTTTTTGTGTGCCAAGCAGTCCAACTACATCAACGGCATAGTGTTCCCGATCGACGGCGGGGCGCACCTCAGCGGCTCCTTCACCCCGAAGTTGTAGGCGGGCCAGAGCGAGGCAAGGACAATAGGACAATACAGCGCCGTTGCGGGCGATGAAGAGAAAAAAAAAAAAAAAAGAAAAGAACAAAGATGCATAACCATGGTTTGCGCCTGGAAGCTAGCGGGCCGTGGCCAGTCGCTTGCCGTCCAAGCACATCCATTCCCTCTTGCAACTTGTGCCAGTGGGCATGTCAGCATAGCCCCTCCTGTGTAGAGCACGCCGCACATCAACCTGGCACCATAGTGGCCCAAGTAGCAGCATCCACCCCGGCAGGCAAAAGCAATTTTCGCCCCGACCATACCAAGCACCGGCACCGCGCGAAAACACACCAGCACACACCATGGGTCTCGCGTCGTCCAAGATCCTCGACTCGTTGATGGAGGGCACCAACTTCGACCGGGACGAAATCGACCGGTTGCGCAAGCGGTTCATGAAGCTCGACAGCGACCGCAGCGGCACGATCGACAAGAACGAGTTTTTGGCCATTCCCGGCATCTCGTCCAACCCGCTAGCGTCGCGGCTCATGGACGTGTTCGACTTGGACCGCGACGGCACCATCGACTTCCAGGAGTTCATCACCGGGCTCTCGGCGTTCAGCGGCAAGTCGTCGCGCGCAGAGAAGCTCCAGTTTGCGTTCAAGATCTACGACATCGACCGCGACGGGTACATTGGCAACGGCGAGTTGTTCATTGTGATGAAGGCGATGGTGGGGAAGAACCTCCAGGACCTGGAGCTCCAGCAGGTGGTGGACAAGACGATGATGGAGGCGGACAAGGACGGCGACGGCAAGTTGAGCTTCGAGGAGTTCCAGGCCGCGGTGGACCTGAAGCACTTGGAGACGGCCTTGACGTTGACCGACATATAGCTGTCGAGTGGCCGATTGTTGTGCGATACTGGCTGGCTGTTGGCTGGAGGCTGGGCGACAGCTGGCCGCGATTGGGGCTAATGTAGAAGACGCTGTGGCGGTACACCAGAAGAGGAAAAAAAAAAAAGAAGATAAAATACATTTTGTGCAAATTGTTGCGGGTTGCAGGCTGCTGTGCCAATCTGCATCAGTGTCGCGCGATTGCAGAACTGTGGGGAGATAGAAACTGATAAGAACCTCAGCTACAAGTACAACCACCACACAACCACAATCACAATCACCACACAATCACCACACAATCACCACACAATCACCACACAACCCCAACACAGAACCCCAACACAAACACAACACAACACAAACACTCACCATAACCCCAACCAGCACTCCAGCATCAGCCAAGCGCCACAACCCCAAGTCTCCGTCTCGCAACCGCCCATGCTAACCGCCACGTCCGCGTTCGAATCCATCAGCCTAGAGCAGTCCACGCGGCCGCCGCCGCCGCCCGACGAGCCGGACCCCGCAGACTTTCTCTCGCAGTCGCCCGACCTCCGCAGCCTGTACCACGACCAGTCGCCGGCGGTGTCGCTCAACGGGTCCACGCTCCACGAGTCGCTCGCAGGCTCCGTGTTCCGCGAGCCGCTCTTCCCGAAAGTGCCGGGTGGCGGCGGCGGCGCGGCGCAGTCGCCGTTGGAGCACCTCCTCGCCCGCCACGAGTCGCTCGGCGCCGAAATGGCCGCGGCGATCACGCGCCACCGCGCCGTGTTGGCGAGCGGCGACGACTGCTCGGCGTCACGCGCGGCCGTGGCGGCGCTTCTCGCGGCCTTGGGCGAAAACAGCCTCCTGCTCCACGAGGTGTACACCAAGGAACGCGCCCTCGCCGACTCGCTCCACTCCAGCTTTGTGGCGTGGGACAAGAAGCGCGCCAAGGTCCTTCGCCGCGTGGCGGCCATCCGCAGCGAGCGCAGCGCCTACGGCGCCAAGTTGGACGGCTTGTTGGGCGAGAGCGCCGCCGTCGACGACGAGATTGCAGCCTGCGAGGCCCGCTTGGCGGCGCTTCGGGCCAAGAAGGCCGCGCTCGGCCGCGAGGTCGGCGAGACCGTATCCGTGCTCGAGAGCAAGTCCGCCAAGTACGTGAGCTTGTTCCGCAGCCTCGAGGTGCGCGGCGCAGACGCCATCTCCGACTACCTACAGTCGAGCGGTGTCAGTGAGCTGGACACGGGCACGTTCCTCCGCTACGAGCCCGTCATGGGCGCGAAGATGCATTCTTCCCCGACCCGCCCGGCCCCCGATCCACCGAGCTTGGACCCGCTGGACATTGGCGTGCACGCGTTGGAGATTCCAGACCTGGAAATGCACTCGCACTTGAGTCCCTACGAAAAGGGCTACGCCAAAGGAGCGAAGCAGTTTCAAACCGTGAAGCTGGGGCTCGCGACGTTGGTGCACACCGTGTTCAGCTCCCCGCCGAAAAAGTCCCCACCCAGACTCGAGGACTCGCAGAACTCCATCTCGGAAAAAGTCGACGTGGAGCCGATTTTGGACCTCTTGTTCTCCAAGTCGGCGGGGCTCATGGACTTGATCATCGAGACATCCAAGATGGCCGAGAACTTCCACCAGCAAACAACAGTCTGGAAGGACGCGGCGAAGTTCCTCGAGGCCCAGGAAGATATATTGCTCACCCTGCTTTCCCAGTCGGGCGACCTCCAGGAAGCACAACGCATTCTCCTTTCCTGCCACGACCATTTGCAGAAAGTCATTGAAACGCATGCCTCGAGTCCCGAGCCGCCGAAAAACTTTCTAGGTTTCCTCTTGAGGCAGGAGCTATACACGGTGAGCAAGGCACTTGACCAGATCCTGGGATCTTCTTACACAAAAGAAACCTCGTCGCCGGATTTGTCGAAACTCGAGCCCGCCAACACCGTGTTGCACTCGCCCATGACCTTCATTTCGTCCGAGCAACTCTACAGCGCCCCGAAAGAGCCTCGTTCTCCGCGGAGACCCGTTTTCACTAGCTCCTTCGGCAAAAGTTTGAAGAAGGAGTGACTTTTTATTAATGCATGAACCAGCGGTTATCCCGGGCGCATGCCTCTGCGCTTTTGGATGAACACGCTGGAATTAGTTTTCTTTGGACCGGCCGGTCTGTAGACACCACTACTCGATGGCTTTGGCGGGAGTGACGGGTTCAGCGGGGCAGATGGCTCAGGCTGCGCGCTCTTTTCAATGGGCTCGCTTGGCTTCTCCCCGTTGTGAATGTACACTTTCGCCTTCTTGTGTTTCTTAGGCTTGACATTTTCAGACGGCCGCTTTTCAACTTGTTTGGGTTCAGGCTTGGCAGAGGCTGAAGGCAAATTCTCGCTGTTCCCATCGGCAGGCTCAGGCAAAGTGGGATTTGGAGGAGCCGGGGTGCTCTTGGGAGCAGCCGGAATACTTCTGGGCGCAGGAGCAGTTTGAGCCTGGGTGATTTGACGAGCTGGCGTGAAGTTGTATTTCCTCAAGAAGCCAGGTTCGGCAGTGGTCACGGCGGAACGAGACTCGGCGTCGGTGATGAGCTTGTTCCACACCTTGTCTCGCTTCAAGGACTGCTTGTTTCCCAAAATCCAGAGCGTGGTTCTGGCACGGGTCAAGGCAACGTTCATACGTCTGATATCGCTCAAAAAACCGACTCTGCCAGTGTCGCTGGCGCGGACACACGACATGATGATGATCTCCTTCTCTTGACCTTGGAATCCATCCACAGTGTTGAAGTCAATTTCGTTGAAGATAAGACTGCCGAACTTCCGCTGAAACACGTTCTTCAACGTCCGCACCTGCTCTTTATATGGCGAAATGATACCGATGCTTCCCTTCCACTTTCTGTCTGGGAACGTATTCCACAATTCCTGCACCATCTCAAGAGCAAGGCGTGCTTCTGCCTGGTTGAAAAACGACTTTGTCAATTGACTCTGCTCGTGTCTACTCGTGACATCGAAAAACCGGTAGGGCGAGAGGGGGCCCTGAGTATGCCATGGACGCGTGTTTTTGTCAAGCATGCCGGGGCCATCCGAAAGTTTGCCGCCATAGAATTGGGCGCTGGGGAACCTCGAGATGTCGGGGTGCATCCGGTACTGAATGTCCAAGAGATACGTTGACGCAGAGTTATTTCTCTGCATCCGCACAAACAAACTCTCCTCGTACTTGAAGGACGCCGCTCTTTGCGACAACACAGTTGGTGGCAACTGGTTAGGATCTCCAACCATCACACACTTTTTGCACCCATAACGGAGGGGAATAATAGCAGATAACTCCACACACTGACAGGCCTCATCGATGATCACCTGGTCGAATTTCATCGACATGCTGGCCAAGAAGTCGTGCGCAGAACCGGACAATGTGGAGCAGATGACCTGGGCCTCGCTCAAAATCTTGGCTTGCACCTGTCTTCTGTGGATTTCCCGTGTCCGCGTGGCGATGGAGACATTCTCTCTCTGCTCGTCCAACTTCTTGCCCAACTCATTTCTCTTCTTGTTGAGCTCGCGCAACTTCGTTTCCCGCTCCAAGATCTCCTCGTCGCGGAGGTCGCCGTTCTTTAGTTCCTGTCTGATCCGGTCTCTTTCTCCGAGACATTTGTTGAACTCCACGCGAATGTTCGGATCGATCGAGACGGAGCTGGCGGTGGCTTTCAAGCTTCCTTCAATGAGCTCTTCCAAACTGCAGTCGCGAACAGCCACGTTCATGGCGTCAGACCTTCCCAAACGCACCAACTTGGGCACAACATGGACACCAGAATCGTTGACAACACCATCTTTCAAACGAACAACCAATTCGTCGACCGCCGCATTACTCGGGGCACAAATTAATACCTTCTTTGTAGACTTGCTCTCTTCGACACTGGGCTTCCCGGGAACCAGAATGACATTGGGTTTTTGGGGCGTCGACAAGAAATGGCCCACAATGCCCAAAATCGTTTTCGTCTTACCGGTACCAGGGGGACCCTGGATCAAAGAGAAACCCTCCTGCTGACTGGAACCGATAATGGCCTTGGCCTGCGAAAGATTGAGGCCGAGTTTCTGGCATAAGTCAGACGCCTCCTGATCAGAGATCTCGGGCGGTGGCGCTGGGGAACCTTGAAGAATTTCGTCACAGAGGTCATAGTACTGCACACCCTTGAGCGAGGAGTACTCTCTCTCCACTGTGGTCATTTGCATGACTTTCATACCCACAATTACCGACTGTGGAGTCAACAATCCCATCATAGATCCCTGAGGGTACACCCGCACGGTGACGTCGCAAAAATCGGCGTTGGCATACTTGATATCTCTGACTTTGGCCAAGCAGGTCTGCGAGCCTGGCAGTTTGAGGTATTTGGAAATTTCTTGCATCGAACCGAGGTCCTTGTCGGCAACATATCCCAACACGAGCAAATCGTTGTCACTCAACTTGCGCTCGCTCAAGTCTGCTTTTTTCATCGAGACGTAAACGTCGAAAAAGCCGTCACAAGTGGTTCTGCTTCCGACCAAAAGCTCAAACGCCAACTCCTGACCCGTGACTCGCGAGGACTGAATTCCCTGCCAACACTCCAACATTAAAAGCGGCTCAATCAGAGAGACATAATCTCTTGCATTCGAGTAGGCACTTTTCACTTCGTGGTAGATATCGCGGTCTTCGGTGGGGAATTCGCTGTTTGTGGTGTAGTTCCACTTGAGCACCGTTGAGTACAACGGCTTCAAGTTGACGTTCAAACGCAAGCGCATGTTCTCTTCTTCCTTGCGCTGATTGTCCGCTTTCTTGGCAACAGCCAATTTGGTAACGGGGCGGCCATTGATGTCCAACTCGATGATCTTGGCCTTTTTCTTGTTGGCAATGAAAAGGTCCGACACGTCAACATCTTCCTCATCCTCGTCCGACGAGTCAGAGTCAGCCTTCTTCTTTAATGCATTAAGAGAGCGGCCCACTGCTGTGGCTTTCAGATTGAAGCCTGCTGGTCTTGGGGGTGCTGGATTAATCACGGGTTTCGCAGCTCCCAACCTGTTAGACTTGAGCTCGCTCCGGATCGCCTCCATGTTGTTTGCTTTAAAAGACTTCACAGGCGGTGGAGGTGCCACTGGCGCTTCTTTGGTGACCACGCCGAATCTGGAAAGGGTCAGTTGAATTGGGCCCTTCGGCTTCGTTTGGTATGCGTAAGTGGCGCCTCTCACCTCCGGTTGTGGTGTTGTTGAGGCAGACAGGGGCTTGGAATCCCGCGTGGCCTGCTCAATAACATACTCCACTAGCTTGGAGTCGAATTCACTGGCTTTGGCAAGAATGAGGTTCCGCTGCTGCTCGCTCAACTTGTTGTTGAACTTCTTGGCCCGGGCACCGTATTTGGCAAAAGTGATGATGAAGGTTTTGTCCACATTTGCGCCCAATTCCTTTGCAAGATCAAAGCCTTTGAAGACTAAGTTGACACATGAGTTCAACAAGGAAATGTCGCCTAAACGCAACCACACAATAGCATGAATGAATGTAGCCATGAAAGTTTCGAATAAGGGGGCCTGGAGCTCTGGGTCCGAGAAAAACTCGAGGAGTGGTCTGAAGGAGTCCAAGAGAAGGTGACTGATATCGAGCGTATCTCTGGTGAATTCCAACAAGTCAGCCAAATGGTAGAGTTTGGCCCACACAAAGGTTTCCTTGTAAATCATCACAAGTAAGCCCCAGCAGCGTTCCCAAAGTTGCCTCACTTGACGTTTCGCAGAAGCATGACTAGTTGTTTGCGTGTTGAGGATACCTTTCAATGGATCAGTCAATGCAGTGACGACGTCCATCAAAATTCTCAACGCTTTGGGACATGGCTCGTAAACTTTCAAGTTGGTCACGTTGGTGACTGCCTGGTTGATTCCGTGCAAGTTGACCTCGAGCGCCTTATTGAGACACCCCGAAATGGCTTCGAGCCGGCCTTGTGCGTCGCTGATTTGGTATAAGACGGAAAGTGCCGCCTGACTAGTTTGCGGGGAAAAAACGCAGTTCCACAAACCAGCCAGGCATTTTTCGTCCGCAAGAATTGTGAGGTCCTCCGGATCCAATAGCGCAACTTTCTCAAGGATGTTGCTGATGTTTTGCCCAAGCGCTTTAGCCTCTCGGTTGTGGATTTTCAACGCCGCTTCCATCTCGCGGGTCAACTTGGTGTTGCTGTCTTTGAAGATGATCACAAGCAGCGATTCGGCGAAGGATTCGAGAATCATCGCCACAAAAGCAGGATCCCGGACCGGTTTGGCGGTCAACGTCGTCCACACAGCAGGGCTTGAGTCATGGAGCACCGGGATTTCTTGCAGTTTGAGTGTGTCGGAATTCAGCGCATTGACCAAGATGTCGTACTTGAGACTTCTGCAAATCAAGCTCATGGCAGACTTGTGGCCCAACAACGTGAAAAAGTACGCGCAGTGCTTGGACACGGCCGCCCTGACATCACGGAGTTTCAAGAGCGAAACCGAGGTGGAGGATTCGGAAACATCGAAGCAACCGAGCAAGATATTAGCAGAGTCGATCTGAGTATTTGAGGGCTCCGAGGACTCGCGCTGCACCAAGAAGTCGGCCAATTTGACAGCAGCGATGGTCTTTGGAGGCCCCGCGAGACTGGCCAAGAATGAGTACATCCATTTGGTGAGTTGCGGCAACTCCCCAGAGTCGGGTTCAATGGTTGCCCGGTGCAAGTGTTGGTGGAAGAATGGGCTGGGCAACACTGTGTCCAACACATTTGAGAAGTGGCCGTCGGAGAGCTGCCAGAAGTCGGCCTTGTATAGTTGTAGCATGGTGTCCAAAGTACGCAAAAGCGCCGGCAACGGCAGGTCCAAGCGAGCCATGACGTTGTTCAAAAGCACGCGGAGCAACGGGTACAACACAATCTCCGTGTGGGAGCTCATGATCTCGAGCTCCGCCGGCTTGAGCAACTTGGCGATTTCCGGCTCCGGGTATTTCCGGGCGAGAAGATCGACCATGGCCCAGAACCGACTGCTGAGCTCGGGCGTGAAGAAACGCGCGTTTTGCAACCGGTAGAAGTGGTGGTTGAACTCGTCAATTGTTTGCGGGTCTAGAACGAGTTCCGAGTGCTGGAGCAGGACGATCTTCAGGGCGATAGCCTGCTCCTCCGCAGAGCCCTCCACCAAGTAGGTGAGAAGCCCCGGCGGAAGCACTTCTGCGGCCAAGTCGCGCGGTTCAATGGCCGAAAGCAAGCGGAGCACGTCGGCTCTGTACTGCGGCCTGGACCTCAAAAATGCCGGGAAGCAGAGGCACTCGTAGGCGAGACGCACGTTCTGCAGCGGCGTGTTGCGGTCCAGGTGCGCGAGCAGCCGCTCGAGCCGCGGGAGCGCCCATTCTGCGACGAGCGACATGTACTGCAAAACCTGGGAAACCTGCGTTTTGCGGACCAAGATGAAGCGGGAGCGCACGTTGGAGAGGCACGTGTGGAAGCCACGGACGTTTGCCACGGAGGCCTCCAAGCTGCGGGTGATTCGCTCCTCCACGAGCTTGAGCTGTGAGCTTTCGCGTTTGGGAAACGAGAACATCACCAACACGTACCCGGAGATCGGGAGGAGGTCGGGATCCGTGTAGAGCGCGTCTTGCGGCTGGAGGTCCGGCAGCAGCAACACGTCGACGGACTTCATGAACGCGGCGCTCTGGTCGGACACGTCGCCTTCGCCCGAGTCGAGTTTCTGGATCTGGCGAGTGAGCTCGCTCAAGGCGGAGCGGTGCGCGGGGGCCACCATGGTTATCGCGGGCTATTTACAGCAACACTGGGGCTTTCGAACGCAGCCAGAATCTCTCCGATATGACTGCCTAACGCCGGGTTATGGTGGGGCAGAGTTGGCGCCGGTGAAGAGATGGTTGTACGCGCGCGAGCCGATCCAGGTCTTGCGGCCATCTGAAAGGGCAGGAACTGGGCGACTTTGACTCCAACTTTTTGGCGCCATTTGGGGTTTTTTTCTTTGGCCTTGAGATTTCGGGGAAATGTCCTTCAGATTCTTTACTGTGAAATTTTAGCTGATGCTTGTATTTGGTGTTTTATGCTGGTTGTTATAATTGGTGTTGGCCTCTTGCTCTGTTCAAGTATGCGTCTCCGAAGCTTTGAGGGCTTTCGATGTGGTTTGCTAATTTTATGTCAATCGTTGTTTGTGGGCTATCTCTGCCACTCGTGGCTCTGAGTTGTTTGGCCATTCAGAAGTGGCTTTCTTGAGAACGCTGAGAAAAGGTTTCTACAGAGCTTTGGGCAGACGGCAAAAGTCGATATAAGCAGAACGAAGGTTTTGGCAGAGAATCGAGAGGAATGGCAATTGAAGCAATGGAACAATTCCGGAATCGCGTTTCCGGAGCGAAGAGACAGAGTCTGGAGGCGAGGCCTTTATGTATCGTTGGCGACAAACCGATAACTTTCTAATCTCCATTGCGTTTCGTTCGTCCAATTGTAGGGCGTCATTTTGTGGTTCGATGGGTTTCCGACCCAGAAACAGTAGATTTGCCGCTCGTTTGTGTGCAATAGATGGTGGCAGTGCAAGCTCGACTATTAATTTCGCCTGGACCGGTGCTCAAGATGACGGATTGAGCAATTTAGGCGGATGACTGCAGCCGAGCCGAGCCGAAAGCAAAAACCCCCCTCTTTCCTGGAAACAGCCAAAATGCACCATTATTCCGAGGGAAAAACCTCAGGGCAAGACCCCAAACCACGAGGCTAATGCCAAAAGCGTCATTTCAGTCAGTGCGGCATCGACCTCAGGTGGGCCCAGGGCCTCGCCGCGCATTTGCAGCAGGTGGAACCAAGACGGCCCACGCTAAACCCCAGGCGGAAAAAGAGAATTCCTGGGCCAATTTGCAGCAGCAGATGAGAAATCAATTATGTTTTGCGTCGGGATCGGGATACAAGTGGGCCGATGGCAACTTGCGAATGGCCCAATGGAAACTTGCGAATGGCCCCATGGCAACTCGCGGTGCATGGCCACTGGCTCGCTGCGTCGCGGCCGTCCGCAGCGCTCCGCCCCGGCCCGCCGGCGCTCTGCCGTCACAGCAGGAAAGCGCCGGACTACATCAACACCAAGTCGATGTCCAAGCGGTTGGCGGCCGTGATCCAGTCCTCGCCCGTGTCCCAGCAGCGGTTCATGATGACCAAGGACTTTGCCGCGTTGATGTTCCCCGCGGTGGCCAAGCGCGAGAAGCGGCGCACGAAAAAGTCGCGCTTGGCGCCGTCGAGGGTGTCGCACGCGGCACAGAAGTTGCAGAAGATTGTGCACAACTCGGCCGCGCTGCCGGCCTCCACGCACTGCTCCAACACCTCGGTCATCTCGGCCACCAAGTTCTGCACGAGCGGCAGCAGCCGCGGCAACAAGAGCGCGCGGCGGTAGAGGTTGAGGAGGCCCATGTCGAAGTAGAGCCTGTTGGTGCTGCGCAACACGTTGCCGTGGTGCATGACGGCGGAGAGGTGCTGGCGGCGCGCGTGGCTGGGCGCGGGCTGGCCGAGCATTTCGCCGAGGCGCACCTCGCGGCGCGCCTCCGCGGCCTCGTACGCTTTGCGGAAGTTGTCGCGGAGCTCGAGCGCCGCGGTCACGAGGTGCACGGGGAGCGACAGCGCGTCTGCCGCGGGGCCGGCGCACTTCTCCACCTCGCCCACGAGCAACAGGATGTTGACAAAGTGCGGCAAGAGCCGCGCGTCGAACCCCAAGAGCGAGTCGATGTCCTTGCTGTCGGCGGCGTCGAAGTTGTCGATGGACGTGACCGGGTGGTAGCCCTCACGCGTCTTGTACGCGCGGAGGTAGTTGTCGCGGTCGCGGGTCGAGGAGAGGGCCCCCACCACGTCCACGTAGGTGAACCACCGCACGAGGAAAAACGTGATGTCGCTCTCGCGGTTGAGCGCGAGCGCCGCCAACGGCTGCGACCGCGGGCTGCAGCTGCCGCCACGGGCGTCGCCGGCGGGCGACAAGTGCCGTGCGCGCGCAAGCAAGATCTGGCTGGCGCCGTGGGTGTGGGTGCGGTGCACCTGGAAGTCGTTGGAGTGGCACACCTCGTAGCAGGCCAAGAGCAAGCTGGTGGCCAAGGTGCCGTCGGAGGTGGCCTCGGCCTCGTCCTGCAAAAGCCGCATGAGCTCGTCGCACGAGCGGCTCAAGAGCTGGTTGACAATGTTCAGCTGGGTGTTGTCGCCGCAGCCCAACACCTGCCTCGCGCGCGCGGCGAACGCCAAGATGGTGGTCAACACGCCGGAGTAGTGCATGGCCATCTGCGGGAGGATGATCTTGAACGGGTTGTCCTTGTACAGCGACGGCGCACACACCAAGTTCTCCGCGGCCACGTCGACCCAGAAGTGGAGGAGCTCGCGGTAGTACGGCACCTTGAGCAAGAGCTCGGGGAGCGGCGTGAGCAGCGGCGGGATCCGCACCGTGGCGCCCGCGCGCTCGCCGCCGTACTCGTCGAAGCCGCCGAGCTCGGGCGTGCGCCCCGCGCTGTCCTCGGGCGTGCGCGGCAGGTACCCGAGGCTGGTGAAGTACGGCAGCCGCGGCTTGGGCGGGAACGAGTCGCCGATGGCGGCCAAGTCCACGTCGTAGTCCTCGATGTCGGCGTCGAAGATGCGGCGCTCCCACGCGGCGGCGGCCGCGGTGCTGGCCGGGCTGGTGCGCGTGCCGGCGCCGTGGAACGGCTCGTCCGCGCCGCCAAACGCGCCGTGCGGCTCCGGGTTCAAGAGCCCGTCGAGAAACCGCGGGCCGTCGCCCAACGAGAGCTGGTTGGCCTCGTAGAAGGCGAGCAGGTCGAGCGCGTCTCGGCTGGGCCGCTTCGGCGCCGGCGCCACGGCGTCGTCGGGCTCGCGCTTGACGCGCGGCCCGCCAAGGCTCTCGAGCTCGAGCTCCTCCTTGAGTTTTGTGGCGGGCGACTTGTACGGCGGGCGGGGCTTTGCGAGCGGCCGTGCGCGGCGCAGGTTGGGCGTGACGAAGTTGATGGACTGCGCCACAAACGGCGCGTGGGCGGCCACCGCCGCGCCGGCCTGCCGCTTTTCGGCGTTCTTGTACGGGCGCCCGCCCCAGGTGAGCTTGAGCGAGTAGTCACATTTTTCGCCGGCGCGGACGCAGTTGGAGCACGCGGGTTTTTCCTCGAGGCACTTGACCTTGAGCCGCTTGCACCGGTGGCAGCCGGATCGGGACCGGGTGATTTTTTTTTTCAGCGGTTGCAGCATGTGGGGAGATGCGAAGGCAGCATCGAGACCAGCCGGACCGTGGAGCTGCGTGGGGTGGTGGCGGAGAAAGTCCGGGGGCCGTAGACGGAGGCTGCGTTGCGGGACGTTTCGGCTTCGTTTTTAGCGAGAGAGCGGCGCAGAGTGAAACCGGGGCTGGGCTGATGGAGATTTACCGGTGATAACGCTATCGCGGAAATGGCATGCAGAACTAGCGGAACGGCCACGGAATATCGACGGGTGGTCAAATTTAGAATCGATGGGAAAAAAAAACTTCGTAACGGAGTGGGTGCCTTAAAAAGGGGAACCTGTCTGTGCAGTTTGAACCCGGAACTCTCCACGTCTACGTGCATTGTTCGGAAGCAACATAGCCCTGGCTTAGCGGGTTCGCACCGAATGTCTGCATTTCGCATCCGGACCCCCACAGTTCCCCACCTCCGGCGCCCAACGGCCTCTGTGTATTTACTCCTTGCGGTCCCGGGCGGCGAGAAGCCCGCCCTCCTTCTTCTCGGTGTTTTTGTCCACGTATTTTTTCCCAAACAACACCATCAACAACCTCTCGTACAACCGGAACAAGTAGCCCGCCGCAATGAGGAGCCCGGAGAGAATCGTGGCGAGCTTCGCCACGAACGAGAGGAACAGCAACCGCTTCTCCTGGATCGTGAGCTTGATCGGCTCGAACGAGTACGCCACGTAGATGCCGGGCGGCTGTCTGCTCTCCTGGGCGCTGTGGTGGATCTCCGTCACCGAGTACTGGTACGTGTCCACCACAATGCCGAGCTTCTCGTACACCGTGGGCACGAGCTTGGCAAAGTACTTGTACTGCTGCAAGTTGTCGTCGGTGGTTTTGGCGGTGTAGTCCAACGGGTTGTTGATGAACGGGTAGAACTCGCCAAACGAGAGCTCGTAGATGGTGTGGCTGAAGTTGAACTCAGCGGGCGGCACCGTCACGCGGTCGCGGAACCCGGCGCCGCGGGCAATCACAAAGAACTCGCCCTTGACGTGGTTGACCGGTATCGTGCCGAAAATGTGGCACGCGGGGGCGTCCTCGTTGGCCCGCCCGCCGGTCACCGCGTACTCTGCGCGGAGGTTTTCCGCCATAATCTCGTCGAGCTCCGGCGTGTCGTGCTCGTTGTTCTCCGAGTTCACCCGGAACACCTCCGGAACGTGGAACTCCACGCCCTGGAAGTTGAGCACCTCGCCCGCCATGTACGTGTCGCTGGTGATGTCCATCACGTTGGTGGTGAGCTTCAGGCACGGCATGGCCACCACCATGTCCACGTTGATGTCGAGCGACAGGCGGATCTCCTTGTCCACGGCAAACCGGTGGTCGACGTAGCCGCCGAGAAACCCGCCGATCTGCACCCACACGATCAAAAGCATGCAAAACGTGGTGAAGAGCGTGGAGAGCCCCCCGCGCTGCGAGCGCACCGAGTGCTCGGGCGTCACCTTCGGGAAGGCGTCAAACACCTTGACTTGCTTGGAAAAGGACTCCATGTACGCGTGTTGCTGGTGTGCCTGGCGGATGTACTGCGGTGCTGTACTGCGGTGCTAGGTAAGGTGCACTTGTCGTTTCCCCTGTACAGGACCGCGGATGGGTGCAAACGATAAGTCTAAATATGCACATCCAACACCCCGCCCGGCTGCCCTCTTTGTGTTCTTGTTTTGTTTGTCTCTGGTATTTATACGGTGACGGTCTTGAAGGGCCGCGAGTACCGGTAACACTCCCGGAACAAGCGTCTTCGGCGGAACTCGCGCGTGGTATCCTGGTCTACAGGTATCTTGTCGACTATCCAGCCCTCGGACGTCGCCTCGTCAACCTCCAAATACGTCTGATCGATCCCCCGCACAGCGAGGAACTCCTGTGGGCACATGTCGATTTTCCAGTTGTTGGCAAACCCAAAATCAAACTTCCACTCTTTCGGCGGACTCACCTTGGTGATGTGTTTCGCAACGTGTGGGAGTTTTCCGGCGACACGCACCGAGTCCTGGAAAGCGTAGAGCCGCTTGGTGTATCCGTAGAGCGACCACAGTTGGTTGAGCTCCCGCATTTGGATCTCAAACACCTCCACAGTTCTGGTCTCCGGATGGTCATCAACTATAATGTCTTGCCGGTCAAAGTTTTCCCAAAAAGGTACCGACTCTTTCTTTGCTTTTGACTCTCCTTTGTTTTTCTGGAGCTCCACTAGAAACTTTTTTGTGTTGGGGTGGCACAAGACGAGAATGGCCCACCCAGAAGTGATGAACACTAGTCGCCACGGAATAAACTGCCCCAAAAACAACACACTGATGGTGGTGGCAATGACAATGAAAAATAGAAACGTCGTGAGCCGTTCGTCCTTGAACCCGGTGAGATCGTTGACCAACTGCTCCGTGCGGTCCATGCTGCAGATGACGTCCGTAGTCAAGTTCTGGAGGTCGCGCATATTCACCAACAACGACACCTGCGACCGCACAAAGCTAGCCTTTTCCGTCTTGGTCCCCTTCTTTTCCTCTGTTTTCTCCTCGAGCTCCAGCGCCTCCGACACCGACGGCGAACTGGACGGCTCTTCCAACATGCTGTTCCGCTCATGCAACATGTCCGTGAACAAGCTGCTGTCGTCGGAGTAGTTCAAGAACTCCAAGAGCGTCTGGCCCCGGCGCTTGACTGGAATGATCTCCGGGCGGTCCATCGGGTGCCTGTGGAGGTACGCCGGGAAAATGAGCGCAAAGAGCACGAAAAGAAGCGGGAACGCTAACACGAGGTGCGGCCACATGCACACCGCGGTGTACACCACCAACACCGAGAGCGTCTTGGTCGGGCGGCGCCACGTCGCCACGTGGATCACGCCGTACTGGAAGCGGAAAAAGGGGCCCATTTTGCCGCTCAACCGCTTCATGTTCAGAGCAAAGATGCGCACCGACAACGCCGGCCGCTTGCTGTGCGCCGGGTCGCTGATGCGCTTGTGCAACTCCGCCGTCTCCTGCAGCCGCTGCGGCATGGCGTTGCGCACGAGCCGCTCCATGAACCGGTCCGAGAAGTGCGAGTGGTCGGATTTTTGGTGGTCGCTTGCCGACAGCGCCACGCTGTCGATGAGCTTGGCCTCGGCCTCGGAGTACTCGAGACTGGACCGCGCGTCGCGGCCCGCGTCGTCTCTGTTCTCTAGCCGCTCGAGGCCCAATTCAAGGAGCGTGGCGGCTGTGCCTGC
Organism: Metschnikowia caudata; assembly: GCA_008065175.1. Classification (NCBI taxonomy): domain Eukaryota; kingdom Fungi; phylum Ascomycota; class Pichiomycetes; order Serinales; family Metschnikowiaceae; genus Metschnikowia; species Metschnikowia caudata. Next base: position 913,070 of record VATF01000002.1, read on the forward strand.
TGCCATGCCGCGGCTGGAATTGCCGTTGTTGGCGGCAAAGTTGTTGGTGTAGTCGTAGAGCGACGATACGAGCCGCGCGCTGCGGGAGTGCGGCCGCTTAGTCAGCATCTGTGAGAGAGAAAGCGGTGGTGGTGGTGGTGGTGGCGATAAGAAGTGTAGTGGTGGAGGGCGTTGGTGGCTGCAGTGGAGTGCGACTCGTTAGTGCGCGGTACAAGTGTGGGGTGCGCACATGATATATGCATAGTGGTGCGACTTGCGATGAGCTACTGGGTGGGCTCCCTGAGAAAGGTGCTGCTGAGGAGGTCGGCGGCCAGGGCACGTGACCGGGCGTCCCACTGGAACACCGACGCCAAGAACTTCGAGAACTGGCTCTGCGCCTGCCGGTCCTCGCTCAGGCTGTGGAGCCGCAACGCCACGTCAAGTGATCTCGAACCAATCTTGACGCTGCGCTTGAACGGGCTCGCCGTCATGCTGTGCCCGTCTCGCGCGTCCATGTGTTGCAACTGGAGGTTGAGGAACGGGAGGTTGACCTTGCCTTCCAAGTTGAACAACGAGTAGAGCAAGGTCTTCTTCAACCTCTTCTCGTCCACCTTGATGTGGGGCTCGGAGGCGAACCCGGCATCGACTAGCGGGTCGTTCAAGTTGCGCGCCGAGCTGCTTTTCATTGCCCGCAACAACCGTCTGCGCTCCAGCACAACGTGGGCGCTCGCGGGCGCGCCGAACATCTCGAGGATCAAGGCGATCTGCTCGAGCTCGTTTTTGCCCGGGAGAAGCGGCGTTCCTGTGAAGAGCTCTGCGACAACGCACCCAAACGACCACAAGTCGATGCCGTAGCCGTAGCGGGCGCCCAAAATGACCTCGGGCGCGCGGTAGAACCTCGACTGGATGTACGAAAAGGACGTTTCCAGCTCGAAGCACGACGAGCCAAAGTCAATGAGCTTGACCTCGAAGTCCGACACGGACGCCGGGTCTTTCGGGTCAAACGTCAGCGGGAGCTTGAGCATGATGTTCTCGGGCTTGACGTCGCAGTGGATCACGTCCTTGCCGTGGACAAAGGCCAAGCCCTTCAAGATCTTGGATGCGAAGTTCCGCACAAGCGCCAACGAGAGGCCGCGGCACGAGTTGAGCTCCAACAACGTGTACAAGTTGACCGAGAGCACCTCGCTGACGATGCACATGTGGCCGCGGAAGTGGAAGTGGTCGCAGTAGTTCATGACGTAGTTGTTGACTTTCAGCGGGGACATGAGGTGCTTGAGCATCTTGATCTCGCTCACCGCCTGCAACGACCAGTCAAGCTCGTTTTTGATGATTTTCACGGCCACGTTCCTCACTTGGCCCGCCCGCGAGTACTTGTGGTCTTTGCAGAAGACAACGTTGCCGAAGGAGCCCGTCCCCAAGACCTTGACAATCTCGTAGCGGTGCTCGATGTGGTCCGCGGCGCGGATGATGTAGTTGCCGTCGGCGTCGTCGAAGCCGAAGTTGTCCTTGAAGCTGCTGATGTTGATGATGTTGCCGTCGGGCCCGTTCCAGGGAGGCGGCATGTAGTACAAGTTGGCGCTGCGCATGATCTCGCCGCGCTCGTAGACGCTCAAGGAGCCCTCGCCGAGGAGGTCCGCGGCGTTGCGCGGCTTGTTCGGCGTGAGCCCGTGGCCCAAGGAGTTGGACTCTGTGAAGAAGCCGCGGTCTGCTTTGTAGAGGAGGCGGTACATGTCCGCCGTGGAGGCGAGCTTCGCGGGCGCGTGGAACGCGTGGGGCGGCGCCAGGCCCGGCGCGTGGTGGGACGCGTGGGCAGCGGCGCCCTTGGCCCGTTCCGTGGCGCTCTTGTAGAGCCGCGTGTACACGTTTTCCCTGTCCGGGCCGTTTGCCGACACGCGGCGGGGGCCCAACGCGGGCTTGTCCCTGTCCTCTGCGGGCCGCGAGCGCGACAACTGGCGTTTTTTCGGGTGGTGGCGGGTGTACAAGTCGGAGTGGGACGCGGCCCTTGTCTGCGGGAACGTGCGGTCAAAGTCCAGCACGGCCAGCTTCTTGCGCGACGAGGACGTGGCGCGCATGAACGAGAACACCGGCTTGCGCCGGGCGTCGTCGTCGTCCTTGTGCAGCTTGCGCTTGTGCACGGGCGGCGCCACGAGCGGCGACTTCAGGCGCAGGTTCAGGCGCGACAGCGTGCGGGTTTCTGCGCGGGCGGCGGTGGAGAGCCGCGGCGCCTTGGACGGCGTGGCGGCCGCGGCGATGCTGGGGGTGCCGCCGGCCCTGGCGGCGGCGGATGCGGGGTGGGTGCCGGCGGCGGCGGATGCGGAATGGGTGGCTGTGGCGGAGGGTGTGGGCTGCGGGTGGTTGTGCGGGAAGAGGCTGGCGGGGTACTGTTTTCGGGCGCGCGGCGTGGGCGCCTGGTTCTCGAGGCCGATGCTGGCGAAGCGGGCGTTGAACCCGGGGGAGAGGTTGTGCATTGTGGCACCGGCTGGAGTGGATCAAGTACGCGGCAGATGGCACCGCGCACCGCAGGCAGATGCACCGAACCCAATAGGCAGCACGTTCCGCACCAAACACCTGCTCGGAGCGCCACACACAACAACCGCAGCCAACAACCACACGGCATATAAAGTGCCAAACAACAGAAACACGTGGAATCAGCACAGAACGACATTACGTCACGGCATTACATCACGACATTACATCACGACACCACGTCACGGCATCACATCACGGCATCCCATCGCGACACCACCATGGACCCCGCGGACTACACCTACCGCGACCTTCTCCTCTTGAGCCAGCTCTTGCACACGCAGGGCCTCGTGCAGCCCGAGCAGGTGCGCGCGGCAGACCTCCTGGCGGTGGCGCGCGAGTGGTTCCAGCACCCGGCGTCGGCGGTGTCGCGGCGCCAGGGCCTGTTCCCGCTCGCCGCCGCGCCCTCGGGCGACGCCGTGTTGGCGCTTTTCGAGAAGATGTTGGCCGAGGCGGGCTGCGGCAACACCACCGACCTCGCCAACCGCTACTACTTTGCCCGCGTGGAGGAGCTCGAGGCCAGCCTCGCGCAGAAGAAGGCGCGCTTCCAGGAGTTGTTGGCGTAGTCTTGGGAGCGAGCGCAAGCCGTGGATCGCGGCAGCAAGCTGACGGCCGCAAGCTGACGGCATGGGGACGCTGCCGCCTTGAAGGTGGGCGGAGAACTGCGCCACATACTGAAAGGATGTGCCACTAGCCGGGCTGAGAATGAGATCAATGACGGTGTGTTGGAGTAGCGGGGGCGGTTTCAGATCGATGCTGGAGGCGAGTGAGTATGGGCGCAAAACGGCAAGACGTTGGCTTCGAAGGCCGTGATCCACGAGTCCTGTTGAGCGGTTGGAACTTTTGGGAAACTAAAAGGACCGAAAATGTGGTGGGCGCAGGCTTGACAAGGGTCCCGACTCAGCATCACGAAATCCTGCTCGGGAACCGATGCATATTAGCTGCCTTTCCAGTGCTGCATCTGAACCCTGTCTGACCAGAACATAAAACAGACAGCGGAAAGATAGGCAAGAGAAGGCGAGACGACAGGGCAAAAGGAAAGCGGAGTCAGGTGGACAGGGCATAGCTGGAAGACGGCTGGCGAATTCTTAAGAAGTTTCGAAACTTCAAGACCACAAGCACGACTGCTCCGAAGAATCCACTGATCCCGAGTTCTTCCTCCACCAGTCGTTTGGCAACGAGACTGCGAAGCCCCACGCCCTGTGTCCCAAGTAACCGCTCAGCCCCACTTCTAACGGCCACTTCACAGACCCGAACGGAGCTCGACAGTGCCATCGCTTCCGTCCTCTTGTCTCTTGTCACTTCGCACAACCCGAACAACAGGTCTACACAACTAACCTCCGACTAAAAAATTGGCAAAAGACCGCCAACACTAATTTTCTAACGCTAGAATGACAATACAAAATTGCCAACCCGAGCGGCGCTCCGAGAGTTTTGCACCGCAGCATCTCACCGCATCTGGCTTGCTCCACGTTCCCCAGTGCGGCTTCCCCGGACTTCGCCAACTTCGCGCGCGCATCCTCGGTACTCCACACTTCCTCCCCATTTCCCCATGCCCAAGAAAATCTCCGTCACGTCGGCGGTGTTGAACGCGTACACGTCCAACCGGGCGCTCGTGCTCAACGCGTCGTACATCCTCCTCATCACCACCGCGTTTGCCGGCGCCGCGAGCGCAAAGTCCCACAAGAAACGCCCCAATTTGCACCCGCCCGCCCCCGCCGACGACGCCCAGGCAAGCCCGGCGCCCAAACACCGCATGTCCCGCGACGCGTTTCTCCGGCTCCTCCGCGCCGCCGTGCCCTCGTACACAAACCCGGCCGTGGGCTACCTCGCGGCGCACATTGTGCTCTTGGTGTTCCGCGCCATCCTCACCATCCGCGTGGCGTCCTTGGACGGGCGGCTCGTGAGCGCGCTCGTGCTGAAGCGCATCCGCCGCTTCTTCAAGCTTCTCGCGCTGTGGTTGCTCATCGGCCTCCCGGCGTCGCTCAACAACGCCTTGCTCAGCTGGACCAGGGACAAGTTGCGCCAGGCCGTGCGCATCAACCTCAACAACAGCATCATGGACGACTACGTGCCGGACAACTTGGACCCCAACTACTATGCGCTCATCCAGTTGTCCGACAGCAAAATCAAAGACCCGGACCAGCGCATTGCCACGGACGTCACGCGCCTCGCACAGGCGCTCGCCACGCTCCCGGGCCAGCTCTTGAAGCCCACGCTCGACTTGCTTCTCTGCGCCAAAGAGCTCTCCAAGAGCGGCGTCGGCAGCGGCGAAGGCACCTTGGCGTTGGGCATGTTGGCGCACTTTTCCACCACCGTTCTTCGGTTCTTCTCGCCGCCGTTCGCCAAGCTCGCGTCAGAAAAGGCGCTGTTGGAGGGCCAGCTCCGGTCGTCGCATTCGAAAATCGTCCAGAACAACGAGGAAATCGCGTTTCTCCGGGGCCACGAGCGCGAGTTGGACTACATCGACTACTGCTATTATCAGCTCGAGCGGTTCTTGAAAATCGAGTACTGGAAGCGCGCCATCCACGAAATCGCCCAGACGTTCATCGTCAAGTACCTCTGGGGCGCCGCGGGCTTGGTGCTCTGCTCTGCGCCGGTGTTCATCAACAAGTACCTCGGCAAGGAACAGGACGCAAATGCGGCGGGCGAGTTCATCACAAACCGAAGATTGTTGCTTAGCGCGTCCGCGTCCCTCGACCGCTTGATTTACTCGCGGAAGTTCTTGCTTCAGATCGTTGGCCACGCCAGCAGAGTGTCGTTTTTCCAAGACGCGTTGCTCGAAATCAAGAACCGCCGGCTCGCCAACCCTATGGAGTCGAGCGAGGGGAAGGGCAAAGTCACATATGGCGACGAAATCACCTTCGAGAACGTGCGCCTAGTCACCCCTGCTGATGTGACCTTGATAGAGTCCTTGACGTTCAGTATTAAGCCGGGCGAGCACTTGCTCATTGCCGGCCCAAACGGCTCGGGGAAGTCGTCGTTGTTCCGCATGTTGGGCGGCTTGTGGCCATGCAACTCGGGCCACATCACCATCCCAACCAGCGAGAACATGTTTTATTTGCCGCAGAGAGCATACCTTGTGAAGGGCACTTTGCGCGAGCAGGTGATCTACCCGCATTCCGTGGAGCAGTTTCAGAAGTCAAAGAAAACTGACGCCGACCTCGAGGATATTTTGCAAATGCTCGATCTTGACGAGTTGTTGGCGTCGCCGTCGCCCTGGGAAGAGGTCAAGAACTGGGGCGAAGAGTTGTCTATCGGCGCCCAGCAAAGACTAGCCATGGCCCGGTTGTACTACCACCAGCCGAAATTCGCCGTTTTGGACGAGTGCACGTCTGCCGTCTCGCCGGACATGGAGCAGTTCATGTACAAGCACGCGCAGGAGGCCGGAATCTCGCTCTTGTCCGTGGCGCACAGGCCGGCATTGTGGCACTTCCATAACCGGTTGTTGAAGTTGGACGGCAACGGCGGCTACTTCTTCGGCCCGCTCGACGCCAAGCGCCGGCTCCGCTTCGAAGAGGAAAGGCTCGGCTTGGAGAAGAACTTGAGAGATGTGCCTACCATGCGGGAACGGTTGGAAGAGTTGAAGAAGGTCTCGCAGTCGCAACACACGCGGCACCAGAACTCGCACCGCAACCTTGTGGAGCTCGGCGTTGCACTGGAGAAGAAGCCGTAAATAGGGCGGCTTTTGGTTTATATTTATGTATTGGAGTATCTGTGCGAGGCCATGGCAGTCGCAGCGCGAACATCAGCCATGCCAACATCTGTGCGAACAGACCTCCAGGATCCACGCTTTTCACCAAGATGCTCCGCATGCACGCCACGCATTTGATGCAGGCCGCTCTACGGCCCCGCCCGCGTTTCTTCTCCCTGGCCGCATCCGTCCCCGTTTTCTTTGTCGCCTTGGGAAACCCGCCAGCCAGATTCGAGGGAACCAGACATAGCGTGGGCCATTGGGCGGTCGAGAGCATGGTGAAACACGGCTGGACCGACTTTGGCGGCTTCTCCAGCACCGCGCCGTACCTGCCGCTCTCCACCAGCAAAAGCGCCGATCCCGGGAAAGCGCATCTTTTGGCGAAGTCCACCACATTGATGAACATCCTGGGTCCGCCTGTAGCCAAGGCGTGGAAAGCGTTCCAGCGAGCCCACGCAAACGGCGCCTTGGTGGTTTTGCACGACGAGCTCCAGGTTCCGTTGGGGAAGATCCAGATCCGGCGAAGAGGCACGAGTGCCCGCGGCCACAACGGGTTGCGGTCGGTCGACCTGGTGATGGGGAACGACTACACGAAGATTGGAATTGGCATTGGGAAGCCGGCGAGGCAGGGCGTGGCGGATTACGTGTTGTCGCGCTTCACGAAGCAGGAGACGGACGTGCTCCAGGAGGAAACGCTCCCGTTGTTGTACGAGGCAATGGAGGCCATGGTGCAGGGAAAACACATCCACGACCGGCTAAAGGGGAGTTGAAGAGACTTTGGAGGTTGAGACAAGCGGAGGTGTCTCCTCAGACCGGCAGCTGAAACCAGCAACTAACAAAAACTAAGTTTGTCGGACTTTTTACTTTCACACCGCTCGTAAGTGCCCACCGAGGTATTGTACAGATAATGCCAGATGTCTGCGGGCAAGATAGACTCTGGGCGTTGAGAAGGAAATAGCGCCGGCGAGCGAAATCCACTGTTCAGCAACCTGCTTCAGATTGACTTGCCAAAATCCGGAGTGTGGTTGCATTTGCAGCTGGCCTCGAGCTGTGTCGCATTGATGCAAAATACCCGATCTGTTGACATATCCGGGGGCATACACACTTCGAGACCCGCTTTTCCCAATACAGCCTCCGCAAACTCCTCGTGGGCCAGGTCCGAACAAACAATCAACAATCCTTGCTCCCTCCATGACAAGCCTGCTGCACTTCCAATCTACATCAAGTCAGTCCACGCACCATCTACGCACCTTAGATCTACGCACTCTCCACGCACATCTACGCACTATCTGCGCACTATCTACGCACCATCTACGCACCATCTACGCGCCGCTCACCCACACACAAACCACCCGCCACCCATGGAATTCACGCTCAGCTTGACGGCAGAACGGTCCGTGGCGCGCGAGTCGCTCAAGGGCCTCCTCTGGACCATCTTCTTCTCGCGCCTCTTCGGCCCCGTGGTGCCCGCCACAAACGAGTTCTTGGATGTGCCGTACCCAATGGCGGCAGACGTGCCCGACATCGACTCCATGATCGACCACAAAATCGACCAGCTCCTCCGGCTGGCGTTCCCGCCGCACGCGCACCCGCCGGGCCCCACCGTCGGCCTGATGGTGGTGGCGTTCTCGCAGAAGGACTCGTCCAAGGCGAAGAAGCGCTCGGGCTGGTTCGGCCAGGCAAAGGCCGGTGGCGCCAGCGCGGCGTGGGAGCTGTGGCTCATCCACGTCAAGTGCCTCCCCGCGCCGCTGGCCGGCAGCGCCGAGAAACTACTACAGCTCTCGGCCGAGAGCTTCGAGAAAAACGTCAGCGAGATCTTGTCTCTCGTCAACAAGCACAAGGACCACATCCCGCCCATCATGACCCTCGACGTGTTGCCGTTTCCCTGCGAGATTGTGGTGGGCGACAAGGCCAAGGCGCCGGCGGCGGACGACGACAGCTGGGGGCACTACATCAAAAAGTTCATGGACTAGGCAGCGACGGCCGGCTGCGCCGCGCCCGGCGGCTGCAGGCAGCGCTACGGCCGCTGCCCCTGCACCACTACACCTTGCCGCTAGACTGTCATATCATTGGCGCCCACCTTACAAATTGGCACTATACATGCCCTCTTCGCCCCTCACAAGTATACACTCGCCCTCGTGGATGGTGCGGTCGCCCAACCCGATCTGCTCGCTTTCCTCAAGAACGGACGTGTCATAGCTACCTGGCTGGAGCCAGATGGCCTTCACCAACACCTTGTAATTGGGCACTTTGGCGATTTCGGCCAACGTTGCTCTGGTGACTGCCGGCGGCGTCAAGAACGAGAGGCTGGCACCGTCCGCGGCCACGAGCCGGTGGTGGCCGATGTCCGCCTTGGCGGCTATTCCGTCCAAGATCTCCGTCACGGACCGCACCACCGTCTGACCTAGCAACTCGCTCTCTTTGGGGTTCACTGGAACCACCGGCAACCCGTGGCTCACGTACCAGGACAAGATCTTGAAGCCAAATTTGGAAGGGTTTGCGGAGGCACCAACCACGACGTACTGTCTGGAGGCGCCGAAAAACTGCTTGATTCTGGGTTTCATCGACATGAAGGGCGTAGATATCACAAGAATCTGGGGTACCGCGATGCACGGGTGTGGCCGCCGAGGCCGATCAGCCGAGGCGCTGAGTTTAGGTTTGAGTCACCGCCCCAAATACGCTACCTCGATAATAAAAACGCACCCGTTTAGTGGCGCCGGAATTGCCAGACCCTGATTTTTGTTGACCTTGTGTCTGGTATATGTGTTCTGCTAGAGAGCATTGGGCGCAGAAAGACACGAAGACGACAATGTACCACGAATACGACACTGTGCCCACTCCAAAAACCAGCTCGCTGCCATCGGCCCAGACACAAGCAGCACGTCGAATAAACTACACGGCCCACTGCAAAAGTGCCGGCGGCAGGTGTTGAAGAGGGCCAGCGTGGTGTACGGGTGTCCGCCTACATCGGCCATCGCCATCAGCCCTCCACCACCATGGCCCGGGAAAAAAGGACCAAGCCGTGCGGCAACTGCAAAAAGTCCAAGGTCAAGTGCGAGTACACCGACTCGCTCCCCTGCGTGCGATGCGTCAACGGCGGGCTCGCGGCCAGCTGCCTGTTTGTCGTCAAGCTACCGTCGTTGAGTCTTTCGCCGTTTGAGCACCACGTCGGCCCGCAGTACGCGCCCGGCAGCGGCAGCCACGCGCCGCTCGGCCCGATGTACGAGTCCGCGCGCCCGCAGGCGAAGCAGTTGCTTCCGCTCCCGACAAAGCCGCCGCTCCAGCCGGCGCCCGCAGAGGCCATTCCGGCCATGACCAGGCCGAGCCCGGACCCCGAGTGGAAGGCGTCGATGGAGTCCAAGCTCAGCTCGGTGGACTCCAAGTTCAACTACATCTTGAACGCGTTGACGGCCAACCAGCAGGCGTTGATGGAGGAGCGCGAGGCCCACCGCAAGGTGCTCACGCAGAACCAGGCCCTCCAGAAGGACATTGACAGCATCTCGCGGTCGATAGCGCTCCCGGGCACGGCGGGCGGCGACGCGGCGGAGAGCCCGCGCAAACGCGCCCGCGTGGGCCCTGCGCTGGACGACTTCCGCGACAGCGTGATCACGTTGGAGCAGGCCAAGGACATGTTCCGGTTCTTCGACGCGCACATTGCGCAGCAGCTCTTTGGGTTCGAGATCAAGCTGTTTCTGGTGGAGGCCATCTGGGCGTCGTCGCCGATCCTCATCTGCGCCATCTGCACCATTGCGCTGATGCACCACCCGGAGGCGGCCATCTCGGGCAAGCAGGGCGAGCTCCGGGCGCACCTCCACCGGCTCTGCAGCGGCGTGCTCTTCCAGCACCGGCCGCGTACGGAGGCCGAGGGCTTCAACACCATCGTGGCGTTGGTGCTCTGCAGCTTCTGGCTCGCGGACTCGGCCATGTTCACCGGGTTGGCGCTCCAGCTCGCCAAGGACTTTGGCCTCAACCAGCTGCGCCCGCGCAAAAAGAGCACGTTGCGCGACAAGGACCGCTTGAAGTTGTGGTACCTCTTGTTCATTCTCGACGGGCAGCAGAGCATGACGTCGAGCCGCGAGTCGTTCCTCGTGCCCAGCAACGACTACACGCTCCAGCACAGCCGGCAGTTGCTCTTGGAGGACGGCGAGGCGGCGGGCGGCGCGGGCGCGGGCGCGGGCGCGCCGCCGCGGCCCAGCTTCACCGACTTGCGCCTCGTGTCGCAGGTGGAGTACAACGTAGCGCTCACGGAGTCGCTCAAGGGCCACGCGTGGGACCTCTTGGCGCCCGCCGCGTTCGGCATCCCGTCCAAGTCCAACCTCGAGCTCGACAAGTGGATGGTGTCGTGGACGGTGCTCTTGGCGCCCATGAACAACGGTGCGGTGTGGCTGTCCAAGTCCACGCTCATTTACTACAACTTTGCCAAGATGCACATCAACAGCAGCCTCATCCGGCAGCTCCAGAGCAGCGACTCGCAGATCCTCCCCGACTGGCAGAACTACACCGCGGTGGAGGCGCGGCGCGAGCCTGCGCCCGCGGCCGAGCCCTACGACTCGGACGACTCGGACGACGACGCGGACGACCCTGCCGCCGCCGCGGCCCACTGCCAGGTGGCCAGCTACAACGTGGCCGTGGGCGCCGCGCACACGGTGCTCGGCCTCGTGCTCAGCGACCCGGACATCCTGGCCAACCTCCGCTACGTGCCCGTGCACATCCATCTCATGCTCTACTACGCGGCCATCCTCGTGGTGAGCGCGGGCCCGCCGGCGGAGTTTGCGTCGGCGCAGGACGCGGCGCAGCACTTTGCCGCGGTCGCGGGCCGCTTGCAGTTGGTCAAGCGGCTCCAGCGCACTATCGCGCACAACCTCCCGACGGACCGCGGCTTTGGCACGCGGCTCCTCGCGAACCTCGAGGCGTTGTTCGACGAGCGCATCGCGAGGCTCCGCCGCGAGTTGGACGCCTCGCCGTTGGACGCGGCCGCGCGCGCCGACTTGCTCTGCGACGTGGCGCGCGCGCCCGCGCCCGACGACCGGCGCGAGCGCATTTCGGCGTGGCCGGGCTCGCACCACGGCCACCCGTGATGGTGTTGCGCGCGCAAAACGGCGCCCGCCACTGGTGCTTGGCACTGGATGGCGTAGGACGCAAAAACGGCGGCGCCACAACTGCAGCACGTCACTAATGCAACAGACGTGCAGCACATGCCATTGCCAAAAATATTGCAGAAAAGCCATTGCGCCAAACCGTTGCGCCCAAATCATCGCCCCGAGAATAATGTGCCAAAAATATTGCGCCAATATTGCAGCAAAACTGTATTGATTGGTCTGCCGATAACCAAAATCGTAAGCGCCAAGGCGGCACAATTCACCTCGCAGCCGCGTGGCCGGGTGTTAAATGTTTCAAAGCCGCGCGCACTTTCGCACCGCTCCGTTTTGCACCCATTTGCACCCGTTTGCACCCAAAACAACATGAACCCCCCGCCCACACTCGTGCGGCGCCTCGCGTCGAAACTCCACCGCCGCCCCGCCAGCCCCGTCTCGTCCGTGCGCATGGCCCGCGCGTGGCGCAAACTGGGCCACTTGCCCACAAAAACCGTCGACGAGGACTTCGAGGACCTTGTCGCCGAGTTGGACGCCGTCAACGAAGCCTGCCTCGACGTGCTCGCCGTGCACAAGCGCTACGTCGCCGTGTGCAAGGAGCTCGTGCAGAGCTCGCAGCGGGCGGCAAACTCGGTGCACTTGTTGACCGTGCCGGCCCGCCCGGCGCTGGACGACCGCCGCTTGAAGCACGCCGGCGACAACTGCAAATCGTACATCGCCGTCATGCACGAGATCCACTTGTGCTTGAACGACTCGCTCCTGTCCATCTCCAACGTGTTGGACCGCCGCTTTGAGACCTTGGTGCTGTGCCTGAAGCGCATCTACGAGAACATCTGCACCCGCGACAAGGCGTTGCTGAACTACGACCGCGTCTACGACAAGTACGACAGCTTGACGATCCTCGGCGCCACCAACGACTTCACCGCCCGCCAGAAGAGCTTCTGCCTGGCCTTGGAGGCCAAGTTGGACCGCTTGAAGTGCGAGTACGACGGCCACAACTCCACCTTGAAGATGGAGCTCCCCTACTACTTCATGTTGGTGCGCAGCTTCATCGAGCCGGTGACCCAGTTCCTCTTTTACGTGCACTTGACCGTCGCGCACCAGTTCAACTCCAACTTGCTGACCTTGAACGAGGACTTTGACCGCCTCAACTCCGTGCACAACCCGACGTTTGCACTCGCCTTTGTGGCCCAGTTCGCCGCCCAGCACGGCTTGCCCGACCCGGAGTTGGAAATTCTCAAGAACCACAAGAAGCCGCTGTTTAGTGCTGTTTCCGAGGACTCGCTCCACGAGGTTACCCGTGTTCCGTCCGAAGTCACCTCCCAGAAATCGCCAAAGGACAACTGCCCACCGGGATTTGGAAATGCTTCGACTCAGGAAATGGCGGTCCACGCTGAAGGCGAGATGTTGTGGGGAGAAGCGCTCCGCGACTTCCACACTTCCGAAAAGGGCGACTTGTGTTTCTCCAAGGGCGACAAGATCCACATTATGGATTCCGACGGCGATTGGTGGATTGGCCGATTGGGCGAAAGCCAGGGGCTTTTCCCAAGAAACTACGTGAAGGTACATGCCGAGAAAACAGAGAGCTGAAGTGCCGAGCCTGTGTCGAGGCGCCTGTCCGTCTTGTGTTTCAGTCTAGATGAATTGGATGTCAGTGTTTTCCTTCATAATTGATTCAATGGTATGTAGATGTGCGCTGTGCACTGCAATTGGGTATTGTATGCCGATTGGCGATGCTAAAGTTATGCTTTGAATGCCTCCTCCGTGTGGCTGTGCCTTCTCTGGTAACGCCGGACGCACTGGCCCGAGCAAAAGATCCGCCTTATGGGGATATTGACGTTTTCCAAGATGTCCCACCACTCGACCACTTCCGCATACGGCTCGACAACGGTAAGATGGCAATCGTTGCACGTTTCCTTGAACTTGCCCTTCGTGATGGCAGATGCAATGATTGGGTGGAAGATCTTTGGCGTGGTCTTCTTCCAGGCTCTGGTTTCGCGGTACGTCACGTCGTAGTTGGCGATCTCATGCAAGCAGAGAGCCTTCAACGACGGCACAAAGCGCTTGCGCTGGAGATAGCGCACCGGCGACACGTACCGCAACTTCTTGCTCGCGTCCTCGTCGTCCACGTCAACTTTGAACGCGTCGTCTGGGATGGGGAGGTACGGATTGGGCCCTGCCCGGAAGGTGACGAGAGAGGGCAAGTCGAGGATTTGCGCGGGGAGGTACTCCAACTTGTTGATGCTGATGTTCAAGTCGGCGAGGTTGGTGAGCTCGCCAATGAGACTGGGGATGTGTTTGATGTGGTTCTGGCGCAAGCTCAACACGTTCAACTTGGTGAACTTGAACAACGCCGGGTTGATGGCCGTCAACTTGTTGTTGGTCAAGTAGAGCTGGCGGCGCACCTGCGTGGGGCGGTCGATGTCGAAGATCACCAAGTTGTCCAAGTCCTCGACCTCCTGGGGGATGTCGGTCAACTGCATGCCCTCCAACGAGATGGCCGGGTTCATGTTCTCGAAGCTGTCGAGGATGATGCTGCGCGCGCGGGCCGCCTGGCCCTCGTTGTGCGCCACGAAGCCGTCGGAGTCCGCCGCCGAGAAACTGAGCTGCGACGGCTTGTAGCGGTTGAACAGGTCGATGCCAAAGTCGGGCTCCGAGCTCTGGTGCACGAACGACGACGTGGGCCGCACCGGCGACGTCGGCACGAGCTTGAGCTGGCGCTTGACGGGCGAGTCGGGCACCGAGTAGTCGAGGGCGGAGATGTCGAATTCCGAGGGCTGGAACACCGGCGGGCTGCTCGGGAGCGCGCCCGGCTTGTCGGTGTACGCCGGGTCCATGTCGTGGTCGGTGGGGTCCGTGAGCTCCGTGGGCTCGGACGGGCCGAGCTGCGGCGACGAGCCGATGCTGGACTGGGTGCCCGCGAAGAAGTCCTGCTCCCTTCTCTTGATGTTGTCCTTTTCCGTGAAGCTCTCGCCCATTTTTCTCTTGATGGACGGCGGCACCGCGAGCGTCGGGCCCTTGGCCCTTCGGCGGGCGCCGGTGTTGCCCAGGCACTCGCCCAAGGGCGCGGTTGGGAGCTGGTTCTGGCCCCGCGTGTGGTACATGCTGCGGGCGTTTTCGTCGATGACGTGTTTTTCTCTCGGGTCGGTGTTGAGCGCGTTGCGCTCGTTGGTGGAGTTGATCGAGAAGGCGAACGGGAGGAGCCCGTTGTTGTTTTCCATCGTGGAGCCAAGGTAGTACGCGAGTCCGAACTCGCTTCGCGCGTTGATAAGAATGGTATCAGGTCGGATGACAAGTACGGTTTTTCAAAAAGAGAAATGGTGGGAGAAGGAGAAGGGTGGGGAGTTGGGACGGTCAAGGGAAGTATGTGAAGCTTTTTTTTTTCTGAAAACTGGGCAGTTTTCAGTATTAGTCATTCGGTGCAGATTCCGGGGAAAGCACAAATGTGGGGAAATGAGATTCGCGAACATGGCACTTCTTCTTCTACTTGGATTAGTCCACTTACGTAAACACACCTCTTTTCTAATGTAGATCCTTTTATTTCTCCTTGTTCTTCTACTTTTCCAATTTTTTTGAAATTTTTTCCGTTCTTCTACTTCTTCTCCATGTCCTTCTGCTGGTAGTAGTGCGGGGCAACCTCGCTGATCCACTTTTCATCAACAAGCATGCAGTTTCTCATGTACTCCTTGCTGGTCAAGACCAACTCGTGGTACATGACCATCAACGCCGGCGGTTTCTTGTGAAACAAACTGGACGACGGGTGGATGTGCACGGGCTGCTTCCTCTTCACCAGCACGTAATTTGCACCCATTTTGGACAAGCGGGCCAAGTTCGGGAAGAAGCCACAGAAAAGCGCCTTCTGCACCTTTTCCACGTCGCTGTCACGCCCGAGCTTCGCCACCGCCACGCCGATCCGCCCGGTCAACCGCTCGAGCTGCTCCCGGATGTCCCGGGCTTTTTTCAACGTGCGGTACTGCAAGAAGTTGTCTTCGCACCAAAGACTCGAGAACCCGGACTCGCTCCATTGCCGCCAGATGTTGAGGAGCGTGAGGTGGTCGCCGGCCTCATGCGCAAACGCCTCTTTGCGCTTGTCGGCCTGCTCTTTCTTGTCCTTGGGCCGGTAGAACAAGCTGGACGACTCAGAAAGCATGGCAATGATGGCCAACACCTCCGCGCTGACGCCGTAGTCCGCACTAGCCAAAAGCGCCTTGCAGAACATCGGGTCCATCGGGAACTCGGCCATCTTCTTCCCCGTTTTCGTGAGCTGGCCCTTGGCGTTCAACGCCCCCAACGCGTACAAGAGCTCGAGCGACCGCATCAACGTCTGCTTGCTTGGAGGGTCCATGAAGTCGAAATGGACAAGGTCCGAGATGCCCATCGAGAGCAAGAGAAGCACCACGGAGCTCAAGTTGACCCGCAAAATCTCCGGGGTGGCGTTGGGCGGGAGCTCGTTGTAGAACGACCATTTTGTGAAGAGCCGGTAGCATTTGCCCGGGCCCACTCTGCCGGCACGGCCCGCCCGCTGGTCGGCGGAGGCGCGGGAGCACGGCACCACGACCAAGCTCTCCATCCCGGTGGCCGGGTTGAACACGTTCTCCTTGACGTAGCCCGGGTCGATCACGTACTTGATTCCGTCGATGGTGATGGACGTCTCGGCAATGTTGGTGGCCAACACGACCTTGCGGGCGTTGGGCGGCGTGGGCTCGAAGATGCGGGCCTGGAGCTTTGGCGGCAAGCTGGCGTAGATCGGGGCCACGACCAAGGGCTTGATCAGGTCGCCGAGCTTGTCGCAGGCGTCGTTGAGCGCTTCCTCCACGGCTTCGATCTCGTCCTGGCCGGTCAAGAACACGAGGATGTCGCCGGGCGTTTCCTCCCTGGTGTGGATCTGGAAGACCGTGGTGATGGCGGCCTGGATGTAGTTGGCCTCCGGGTTCTTCGTGTAGCAGATGTCCACCGGGAAGCGGCGGCCCGGGATGGTGAACACCGGCGCGCCGTCGAAATAGGCGGCGAACTTGGCCGCGTTGATGGTGGCCGACGCGACAATTACGCGGAGATCCTTGCGCTCGCGGATGATGTCCTTCAACAACGCGAGCACAATCTCGGTGGACACGGTGCGCTCGTGGGCCTCGTCGATCATGAGCGCGCCGTAGCCGGACAACAACGGGTCGGTCAAGAACTCGCGGAGGAGCATGCCGTCGGTCATGTACTTGATGGCGGTGCGCGGCAGCAGCTCGTCCTCGAAGCGGATGCTGTAGCCCACCTCCTGCCCGAGCGCACAGCCCACCTCCTCTGCCACGCGCCGCGCCACGGACGTGGCGGCCACGCGCCGCGGCTGCGTGCACCCGATCTTCAACACGCGGCCGCCGGGGCCCTTGGCGTACCCTTCCTCGTACAAGTACTGCGGGAGCTGCGTTGTTTTGCCGGAGCCGGTCTCGCCCACCACAATCACCACCTGCGCGGACGCCACGGTGGCGAGGAACTGCTGCCGGTGGCGGTGCGCCGGGAGCGATTTGCGCACGGCCTGGATGTCGGCGTGGGTGGGGCGCACGGGCGCACCGGGGCCAGCGTCGGGGTCGGGGTCCGTGTCCGTGTCGGCGCCGGCCAACGCGTCTTCGGCGTCAAAGTCCACGGCCTGCGTGTCGTCAAACACAAACTCGTAGTGCTGCTGCGCCGGGAGCAGGATCTCGTCCGGGTTGGCCCACACAATCTCGCGCGCCTTGCGGAGCTGCTCGGCCTCCCACAGGCCGGCGTCGTGGTGCCGCGGCGGCGGCGGCGGCGCCTCGGCGGGCGCCCGGAGGAGCTCGCGCTTGCGCCGCTTGTCGACGGCCGCGTCCGGCGTCACGTACTGCGCCGGGGGCTCGTCGCGGGCGTCGCCCACGGAGGCCAAGAACGCCACCGTCTCGCGGTACTGCGCGGCCTCGCGCGGCGTGAGGTCGCTGCGGCGCGCCCACTGCGCGGCCTGCCGCTCCAACTCGCGGAGCCGGGCCTGGAAGTGCGGCGCGGGTGTGGCGGTTGGCGCGCTGGTGGTTGGGGCGGCGGTTTTTGGGGCGTTGGTGGTGGGCGCGGCGGGGTGCGGTGCGGGTTTTGCGCCTGGCGGCGCCGGCAGCGTTTCCATCGCCGGCGCCCGCAGC
Source organism: Metschnikowia caudata (assembly GCA_008065175.1). Taxonomy (NCBI): domain Eukaryota; kingdom Fungi; phylum Ascomycota; class Pichiomycetes; order Serinales; family Metschnikowiaceae; genus Metschnikowia; species Metschnikowia caudata. Next base: position 930,493 of record VATF01000002.1, read on the forward strand.
GGGTCGGGGGCGTCGCGTTTGCGCCGCGTGCCGTGGCCCGTTTGCGTGTGCATGTGTGGTTGCGAGGTTGTGCGCGATGGTGAGGACGCCGCGCGATGCCCATCTACACCATTCTTTGACGCCCAAAGAAACAGCGCCCCCCCTCGGCAGCAGCCCCAGCCCCCGCCCCACAAGTAACCGCACAGCAGCCATGGTGCGCCCGGGCAAAAACACGTCGCGCATCGTGCCCAGCGACGCCGCCAACCAGTCGTTCTTCAGCCCCGCCTTCAGCCCGTTCAGCGGCGGCAGCGGGCCGTCGCCCGAGCGCGGCGGCGACCTGTACGTGCCGCCGTGGACGGAGCCGTACGTGATCGGCGTGGCCGGCTTCTCCGGGTCCGGCAAGACGTCCATCTCGCAGCAGATCATCCGGCAGTTGAACCAGCCGTGGACGGTGCTCATGCTGTTTGACAACTTCTACAAGCCGCTCACGGCGCACGAGTCGCAGCAGGCGTACGCCAACGACTACGACTTCGACACGCCCGCGGCCATCGACATGGACCTCGTGGTGGAGAAGCTCACCGCGCTCAAGCGCGGCCACAAGACCGAGATCCCGGTGTACTCCTTCAGCACGCACAGCCGCACCGACAAGACGCTCACCATCTACGGCGCCAACGTCATCATCGTGGAGGGCATCTACGCGTTGTACGACCCGCGCCTCTTGGCGCTCATGGACATCAAGGTGTTTGTCGACACCGACCTCGACGTGTGCTTGGCGCGCCGCCTCACGCGGGACATTGTGTCTCGCGGCCGCGACTTGCCCGGCGCCCTCCGCCAGTGGGAGCGCTTCGTCAAGCCCAACGCCACCGCGTCCGTGTACCCGACGCTCCGCAACGCCGACCTCGTGCTCCCGCGCGGCCTCGACAACACCCGCGCCATCGACATCATGATCCAGCACATCCTGAAGCAGCTCGCGCTCAAGAGCGCCCGCCACCTCGAGCGCCTCCGCGCCTTGGGCCACGGCGTGGACGTCGACGTCGCCGCGCTCGCCAACGTGTCCATCTTGCCCTCCACCAGCCACACCGCGGGCATCCACCTGGTGTTGTTCGCCGCGGCCACCGGCCGCACGGACTTCATCTTCTACTTTGACCGCATCGCGCACCTCTTGGTGGAGCGCGCCTTGGACACCTTGACCAACTACGCGCCCGTGGCCGTGGCCTGCCACAACGGCCACACCTACCGCGGCCTCGTGCAGTCCTCCGCCGTGGTCGCCGTCAGCATCATCCGCTCGGGCGACTGCTTCATGAACTGCATCAAGAAAACCTTCCCCGCCATCTCCATCGGCAAGCTCTTGATCCAGAGCGACTCGCTCACGGGCGAGCCGCAGTTGCACATGGAGGCGCTCCCGCAGGTGGCCCACAACGCAAAGTACTTTCTCTTTGACGCGCAGGCCATCAGCGGCGCCGGCGCCATCATGGCCATCCAGGTCTTGTTGGACCACCTGGTCGCCCAGGAGAACATCGTCATGATCACCTACTTGCTGACCGAGATCGCCGTCAAGCGCATCTTGAACGTGTTCCCGCGCGTCACCGTCGTGGTGGGCAAGTTGAGCAACATGTCCCAGCCAAACCCGTCCTACAACCGCGAGGGCTTCATGGACACGGACTGGCCGTTCCGCGGCCGCTGGATCGACTCGTTGTACTTTGGCACCGAGTAGCGCGGCCACCGCCGCCCACAGCGATCACGTTGCTGCGCCGTTGGCGCTCCAGCGCCGCCCACTGCTGCAGGTTTCGCTCACCGCTCGGCCAGCCGACAGAACAGCCGTTGGCCGGGACTCACTTCATGTGAGAGCCGCACTGTTCACAATTGCAGTCGTAATTCATTTTCCCGTAGATGCTGGCGGTGCCCACTGCAGTTGGCCTTGTCATAGCTTTGTGCCTTACTGCAACTAACCAATCAGTGCACTGCAGATGAAAGAACTTGGCTCAAACGTACATGTTAATAAAATCAATCTAGGAGGTGAGGCAAACTCCAAGAGACCTTAAACACGCTTTCGGGTTTCTTCTACTATGACATCATGCGACCCCACCTACTAAACTCAATTCCCTTGTCCGGCATCTTCCCAACCACAGGGGCCAGAAGTGCCGCTCACGTCCCAAAAAGGCAGCTCTGTCTTTGGCCAAGATCGTCGGTGAAATGCCGCAAACGCTTAAACTCTCTGCACACTTGCAATCTTGTTCGGCGATTTCAGCTGATCCCCGGAGGTATACCCCCGAAACACGCGGCAAAGCGCCCACACAAGCGCCACGAGACACCGCTACCGAGTCGGCCCCCGCCAAGCAGAAAAAAGTCTCTTCTCTGAAAAAAAACGGACCAATTTTACGGGCTATTCTTATCTTCGGGCTTTATCGCACCCCACCGTTGTGACTCAGTGCAGGCGCGACGCAGCCCACCTCTCAGCATTTAAACCCACCGACCCCCACCGCCTTCTGCCGCGGCGTTCTCCCTCAAATCTCCAGAATGCACCCCTTGAAATCGCTCCTCCGTGCCTGCCGCACGCTGCCGGGCGCCCAATTGCACACCGCCGCCCGCCTCACGCTCCAGGACTTGAACGAGGCCACGCTAAACGCCAAGTACGCCGTGAGAGGAAAGATCCCGATTCGGGCGGAGGAAATCAAGCAGCAGCTTGAGGACGGCGCCGACTTTGCTTTTTCGGGCATCGTCGCCGCCAACATCGGCAACCCGCAGCAATTGGACCAGAAACCATTGACGTGGTACCGCCAGACATTGGCGCTTTTGCAGTATCCCCAGCTCATTGACCAGTTGAAGGACTCGTCCATTTTCCCCGCCGACGTGGTGCAGCGTGCCACCGAGTTGCTCCAGAGCGTGCACTCCGTCGGCGCATACTCCCACTCGCAGGGCGACGGCTACGTTCGCAAGTCCGTGGCCGAGTTCATCGAAAAGCGAGATGGCTTCGCCGCAAACCCCAGCGACATCTTCTTGACCGGAGGCGCCTCGGCGGCCGTGCAGTACCTCATCCAGCTCTTGTCGTCGGGCCCCGACGCAGGCTTCTTGATTCCCATTCCGCAGTACCCGTTGTACACCGCCACCATCGCATTGAACAACGCCACACCAATTCCATACTACCTTGACGAGGCGAACGACTGGTCGACAGACCCGCAGCAGATCCGCGAGGCAATCGAGGACGCCAAGGCCAACGGAGTGAAGCCAAAGGCGTTGGTGCTCATCAACCCAGGAAACCCCACCGGCGCCGTTTTGGCGGAGCTGGACATTGTGGAGCTCGTGAAAATCGCCGCGGAGCACGGCTTGGTGGTGATTGCAGACGAGGTTTACCAGCTGAATGTCTTCGAGGGCGAGTTCGTCTCCGTCAAAAAGGTGTTGGCGCAACTTCGTGAGAAGGACCCGCAAACATACGAAAACGTCCAGCTTGCGTCGTTGCACTCCACGTCCAAGGGCGTCAGCGGCGAGTGTGGCCAAAGAGGCGGTTACATGGAGTTGGCGGGTTTTTCGAAGGAGGTCCAGGAGATCATTTTCAAACTCGCCTCCATCAACCTCTGCTCCGTCGTTACCGGTCAGGCCTTGGTGGAGCTCATGATCAACCCCCCGCAGGAAGGATCTCCATCGTACGCGCTTTACAAGGAAGAGACCTCTGCTATTCACACCAGCATGAAAAAGAGAGCCAATCTTTTGTACGAGTCCTTTTTGGGCATGACTGACGTTGAGTGCAGAAAGCCTCAGGGCGCCATGTACCTATTCCCCAGCTTGATGTTCACCGAAGACTCTTACCCAGAGTTGTTCAAGCAGAGCAAGGAGACGAACACTCCAGTGGACACCCTTTATTGCACCGAATTATTGGAGAGTACTGGAATTTGCTGTGTTCCAGGTAATGGGTTCGGCCAGGTGGAGGGAACTGTCCATTTGCGGACGACATTCTTGCCAGGTGGTTCTGAGTGGATCGAAAGCTGGACCAAGTTTCACCAGGACTTTGTGCAAAAGTACAAAAAGTAGACACTATGAAATCATAGCGCCGCAAAAATCTCACGACAGAAGACTATCATGGCCACAAAAATAAACTCAAACTGAAAGATGGAAGCTGGGTAAAAGTATTTGCCAGGGAAAGTTAGATCCCAAGGTAATTGGTAAAGCCTAAACAAGGTGTAGTAAACGGGCCGATCCAGATGTGGAAACAATCACTTTGCACATCTAAAGAAGCAGAATTGAACAAAAAGTAAAACAGAGTGCAGAATAAAACTTTTATTATCATAGAAGACGGAAGCTTCGGAACGGAATTCTTTCTACTCGCGCTTGGGCTTTTCTAATGCAAAGTCGCCGCAGGCACAGGAAAACGCAACAGTTGCCCAGGCCGGAAACCAGCCCAAGGCAACTACAAACATGGTCCAGTTCTGCATCTCGTGCCACGATGTGAGCAACGCGTGCCAGAAAGAAACCACGCCCGACATATTTCCCTCGAGGTAGAATCCCAAAATACTCACCACTGTGACTGGGCAGGATGCAAAGAGGCAGAGGGCGATTCTGAGCTTTGCCTTTTCTGAGTTTTTCGCCGTGAGCTGGGTTTGGATCGCCGTCAACGGGAGGGCGCACACGCCAATGGCAAGCGCCAAGCTGAAGTGCACAATGAGTAAGCTGATGATAAGCAATGCAATGAAGAAAAGGGCAAAGGACAACATCAAGTAAGACATCGGGCGGGATAGCGTGAAGCGGTGCGCGGAGCGGAAAACTGAGAGCGATGCAGCGGCAGTTGCGGCCAACGAGCCCGCGATGAGCGCCGGCCAAAGCGCACTTTCAGCGCCAGCTTGCTGGGCAAACTTCTGGAAAAGGAACGAGCCAGCGAAGCACGCGGTCTCGATGGCGGTGAAGATCAGCAACATGTTGCCAATGTGCGCGAGGAAGTCCGCCACGGACACGCCCAAGGCAAACGAGTGCACGGAACTGACGGCGAAGGCCGCGGCCACGAGCGCCGCCGCCGGCAAGTAGGTGCCGATGGACACGAAGTCGGTGGGCGAGAGCAAGAGGTAGAAGAAGAAACTCTGGTGGAACTTTTCGAGCAAGTTGTTGACGGAGCGGAAGGTGGAGTCCACGATGCGGCCAAACAGCGTCACGTCCGGCCCGCCGGAGCCCACGGCGCGCAAGGTGATGGCCTGGATCTGCCAGCCGGAGAAGGCCTCACAGCCGTAGGTGGTGCGCTCGACGCCGGCGACGGCCAAGCGCAAGATGCCGCTGGCCAACACGCGCAAGCGCGAGCTGTAGGTGCGGGTGTCGAGGTCCGCCGCCGGGGTGCGCTGCACGGCCGCCTTCATGTGCTCGTGGCGCGCGTTGGTGGTGGCCACGTTGATCAAGTCCAAGTTGGGCAACTGCCCGTTGAGCCCCTCGTAGAAGATCTCCATGTGGCTGAAGGTGTCGCCCTGCGAGGCGTACTCCATCACGATGGCGGCCTCTATGGAGCCCGCGGTGACGTCCAAGGTGGTGTGGTAGGCGTCCACCCACGAGCGGAGCACGGAGCGGGAGTCGCGCGGGAACACAAAGATGATGTTCTTGGACCAGATGGACATGCGCGAGAAGTAGCGCGCCAACGCCGGCGCCAAGGCAAAGCCGCCGTAGTTGGCGGCGCCGTCCAGCGTGAAGTACGGCACCACCAACACCAACGCCTCGGTGTTGTCGCCGCGCGGCGCGTACATGACCGAGTACATGGTGGAGGCGTTGGCGGCGGTGTGGTGCGCCACGGTCCAGCCAAACGAGCGGAACCAGTCCTCGAGCGGCGCGTTGCCGTGCGCCTGGGCGGCAAAGTCCCACTTCGCCACCTCTGAGCGGAAGCCGCGCACGTGGTTCCACTCGGACTCGCGGAAGTACGAATTGACCTGGCCGGGCATCAACGCGTTTTCGGAGATGTACGTGTGGCGGAACTGGCCGTCCATGGGCAACACCACGAGCCAGGCGACGCTGAGCACGGCGAGGAGCACGGACACGAGCGGGAGCCGCCGCACGATTTTGGGCAAGAGCCCGAGCTTGTAGATTTTGCGGAGCACAGTTTCCGCCAAAGCCATAGTGTGCGCGTGTGGAGGGTGCGCCCACTTGCCGATGCATGCGCTCACCACCTCCCGCCCCAGCACACCACTACCTCCCACCGCAGGGCATCCACCACATCACACCACGCCACGCCAGAACCCGAACCCACACAAAACCGCAAACCTCGCGACACTGCACTCCTTCAATGCCCGCGCCTGTGCTATCCCATTACCGTGCTTTGTGCCGCCGCGTGGCCCGGCTACCGCTCGACTCCCACAGTCTAGCGGTGCTCCGAGCGAACATACGACACCAGTTCCTGTCCGCCGGCGCCGTCGACTCCCGCGCGTTCGTGGACCGTAGATTGTACGACCGGGCGTGCTCGGCCATGGACGACATCCTCGTGGACGAGAAGTACAAGCAGCTCCCGCGGCTCCTAGACCTAGTCCATAAGCACAGTACTGCGCCATGGGTGCAAGACTTCAACCACACAAAGTATAACGCGTTCAAGCGGCTGTGGCCGCAGGTCCACGTGATTGACGACTTTGCCGACGCCCAGGCCAAAACAGCGTACGACCTCGAGCTCGAACGCTCCGAGCCCATCCTGCATTTCTCGTTGCTGGCGGAATTCGCCCCAGACACCCTGTTCCCGCCGCTTGCCCCGCTCCCGCGTTCGCTGGCGGCAGGCCGCAACCCACGGTCGCTCCAGCTGAAAGCCCGCGAGTTTTACGACTTTCTTTCCGCCAACTGGAGCCGGCTTCTGGACCTCAAGCTCCATTCTTTCGAGGTGTTTTACCTCCCAAACAGGTACGGGCTACCGGAAAGCGTCCAGATCAGAGAGGGAAAGCTCCGCGCAAAAGTTAACTACATCAAAGACCTCTTCGCAACGTACAAGCCGTTGGACTATGCTCTGATGCACGCATTGGTGGATTTCGTGGCTCTGGATGCCGCCGTCAACCCCAACTTTTTCAGGCACATGCTCCGCAAACACGCCAAGGAGGATCCCGAGCAGACTTACCTCGTCCGCAAACACGTCCGCCACAAGCAGCTCGTTCCGGACGAGCGCAACATCAAATTCCACTACCGGCAGTATGTCGTGCGCCAGTTTGCCCTCCACGACGGCAAGTACGTGATGTCGCCGATGCGAAACATGTACGACTAGATTTCAAAGACAATGTAGTCCTTCTTCGCGCTGTCGAGAACCATTGCAAGCGTGCGTGTTTTGGACTCCAAGCTGTTGATAATCAACCGGATGGGTTTCTTGACCCTGCAGTTGCTGTCAAACACAAACGCCTTGAGAATCTTCACTTGAGTGTGCTGCAACGTCGATTTCGGTGCATACGCTTCGATCAACTCAAGTCGATATTCATCCTCGCCATATAGGATGAGAAACTTGTCTTTGGCAATCGCCTTGTGCGAAATGACGGGCCCTGGCAAAACAATCTCCATTACCGCAGGGGCTTCCTCGATGTAAACGACCAGAAGAACTGATTTGTTGGCAGCTGTGACGACCTTGGTGTCGCCAAAAAGAGTGACGCCACACGATATGTCGTCAGTGGAGCCTGGATTATGGACAAGGCCCAAGGAGACAGGGTCCCGGAAGGACACTTGGTCGCCGAGGTGCTGCTCAAAACCCAGAATTAAGAGCTTGAGCTCTTCAGCTAGCTTTCTGATGCACGTGTCAAACAGGAAGTCGTCGTTCTTCCGCATGGCCAACACCTCGTTTCCTGAAACCTGGTCTTCAAGAATTGACAAGAAGGCAGGCTCTAGAAGGTGCTTGTCAAGGTACTCCATGATGCTTGACGCCCGGAACTCCATTGTGGGGTGATCCTGGAAGAACGCCTGTGGATCTGAGTCTTCTTTGGCCAATTTCTCAATGACCTCGACCAGGCACCAGTTCAAAAACTGGTTGAAACCTTCGTGCTCTTCGTTGAGGCGCCATATAAAGTCGTAAAGGCTCGTCATCAACTTCTTTGTACAATCGATCGAATTGCTGATGGCCTCTTGCAGAATCCCACAGTAAGTCTCCTTCAAACAGCCCGCCTCCTTGGCAAACCCTTCCATACTACTGAGAATGATGATGATTTTCTCCGAGGCAAGAATGAGCTGTGTGACGATGTTTTTGCGGATGTTGTCGTAGGCCGTATTGCCCACCGTGGAAAGCCGCATGAGCCCTCTTTCGCCAAACTGGTTGAGCCAGTAGTCTTTCATGGACGCTGGTATAAGCCCCGTTAGAAGCATCGTTCCCAAGTCCTCGACCATGGTATCCTCAACTTCCTCGGGTTTGGGGAAGTTGGTGGTGAGGTCCACTCCCTCATATAGTGCGTCCTTGTAGTTAGACAAGTAGCGGTCGAATAGCAGAATGTATTCCTTTGCCTCGACTTGGATCGCCGTGAACTGGTCCTGGATATGGTTGGTGATGGATATGAGCTGGGCGGTGTACTTCACCGTGCTGAAAATACGGCTCCGGCGCTTGGATCCGTTTTCCTTGAGGCGCAACTCCTGCAACTGGAGCTGCCGTTGTTGGTTTTGCACAAGGAAGTACTGGCAAAAGAGGTCGGGCGCCATGGCGTGCTGGAGAATGACGGTGTCCTTTGGGAGAGGAATGTCGGTCACGGTGAGGAGATTGTTGAAGGTGAAGGACATCCATGCGTTGGCATTGACGACGAGGAGGAAGTCGATCGAGGCGTCGCTGTCGGTGGTGTTCGTCACGGAGATCGACGTGTACGGCGAATTGAGCTCGGGCGAGATCCGGTTGACATCCGACTCGGTCTCGTTGGCGAGTTTTGGCATGTGCTTGAGGATGTCCACCTCGAACACCCCGTGGAAGGGCGACGCCTGCTCCTCGCGCAGCACGGAGTACTTCACGTCGATCGACTCCCAGCTGACCAACGTGATGTCTAGCTCCGCGTTGGTAGCGAACTTGTTCACGACGGTTCCGTTGTTGGAGTCGTACACTTTGGCCGTGTTGTCGGCGCCTGACACGGCGAAGAACTTGCCGCTTCGGCTCCAGCAGAGATGGAGGACTTTCGCCCTGTTGTTGATCGAATAGACGCGCTCTCCGTCGAGGCGGAACACCCAGATCGACGTGTGGTTCATGGACACCGCCAAGAGATCCATTTGCGGGCACCAGCTGAGAATGTTTCCGTCAGGGAACCCGACAATTTTGTTTTCCGCTAGAACGGAAAATGTGCTGCACATGGGGGGTTGGGTGCTGTGGACTTTGGGTGTTAATGGTGTAGTGGGTGCAGCTGGCTGCGCGACTGATGCAACTTATGTAGGTGCTGAACTTTGGCAACAGACGTAAGCAAAATTCATTTTTTTGAGAATTTGAGAATTCGTAGTGTTCTGTTGTGAAATTAAATGCTTAAATCTGGCAAATCTCATGTTACTAATTGGTAGACCCGTGGAACACAGTGTTGTGAGACCACTACTACTCGATAGTCGGAAACCACTTCATCACAGTAGCTGTTTGCCCACATTTAAATGGAAAGAATCTTTCAATTCTGAGTGAGGCTCACTAAATTGCCTTGAACCTTACAGCGCTCGCTCAATTCGTCGGTACCATTTGGATTCGGCGTCAAGCGACATCACCAACTGATTCTCGGAGCTACGTTTGGGTGCGCCGAACCACTTCAGTGCTAGGATGTTTCACTAGCTTCTTTTACACAGTTTTGCATTGGCGTTTTGTGTCATTCTGTTATCGTACAGCCGCCGAGCCTTGTACCACTTTCCTTGCTTGGCTACTTGGCATAATCCAGTCCATTGTTTCTTATAATACACACTACCTTCCCAGACCCTATTTCTTTTTCAACCGCAATGAAAACCGTCTCTTGACCTTGGACGGCTGCGCGGGCTTTTTGAAGTCCTCGTCCCTGAACACAGGCTTGATTGGAGACGTTGGCTCGCTCGCGCTTCGGTCAAAAACAGAGCTTAGCACAGACTGGCTCAGGTTGTTTCTCATGACAAAGCTCCAGCGTTTGCTGGACCTCCGGCCCAGAACAGCGTTTTTCGACATGATGGACTCGCCCTCCGTCGGGCAGCTTTCACTGAACATGTTTGTGGGAGCGTTGTCGGTAGCCGAGAAATCCGCCGACTCGGCGTCAGACGCCTCGGGACAGTCTTGGGGGTATGCGCCGAGCTGCGGCGAGAGCGACTTCTTCACACAAAAGTAGTCCAGCTGCTCGCTGCTGGGCGACCGCGGGCTTCTGTCCAACGCAGGCTGTTTGTATGTGGTCCAGAGGAACGACAACGCGTTGGACCACGACTTTCTGCGGTCTTTCCACGACTTCGGGCTGAGCGGCTGTTCGTTTTCAGAGCACTCCGTGAGGGGAGAGACCGCGGGAGACCCGGTGAAGTCCGGCGACGAGCATCTGTACTCGTAGCTGTCTGCCATGGCCTTGTACTTTTCCGCCACCAGCTTGTAGTTCTCCACGAGGAACTCCACAAGCGACTGGAGGTTTTTGAGTTCGGAAATGTTCGTGGTCTCCAAGAGGTACGGCTGGAACGTGATGGACAAGTTGGACGCGGTCATTTGCGTCTCTTCGCTGCGCGCCGAAATGGCACTCAACCTCGACAAGTAGTAAAAGAGCAACGCGTTTCTTTTTAGCGGGCCCTTGGTGGCGAGAATGCGGGCCACCGCCAGCGCCAAAAGGTCGTTCTCCAGCTCGTGGCTGGGCTCGCCCGCGTCCGATTCGTCCTCCTCGTCCACCGACGTCAACGCCGAGGAAAACGACATGGACCTGTTTTGAAGCCCGTCGCTGACAACGCCGCCCAGAAGGTACGCCTGGTGGAGCAGCGCCACGGCCTGGGGCTTGAGGAGTCTTTGGATGGCGAAGAAATAGTCTCTGGTGAATTTCTTGACCAACGTCGCCACGTCGTGCGGCGTGGGTCTCGAGTCCTCGCTCGCAAGCCACAGCTGGTACTTCGAGTAGTCGCTTGTGATTTGCTTCGTTCTGCGGACGGAGCCGCTGACCCGGAAAATGCCCTTCACCATGCCGTGGTTCTGGATGTGGTCGAAGCAGTCGCTTAGCAACTGCGGCACCTCGGCCTGGAGGCCCTCGACGTCCACGGTTTTGGTCGGGAGGGCAAGGACAACAGCGCAGGTCTCCTGGGTCGGTTCTTGCTGGAATATACTCATGATGGCGGGAACTTTCACGTGTCGATGGCGTGTGGGTGGGACGCAGTGGCGGTGCCTGTAAGAATGTCTGTGTGGGTTTTTTTTTTGCAGCGAGAGGAAAGCGGCGTCGAGCAAGGGGCGTTTGCACGAGGAAAAAAGAAGTGTTTATAAGAAGACGGCGTCGAATTCCGGCCTCTTGGGGAATGAGAATGTGGGGAGAATTTTAGAGCGCAACGCGCTTGACGCACTGCAGCCGGGCGCGTGTGAGATGGTTTAACCTAATCAAGAAAGGCAAAACCGCCGGGGCTACATTTCGGGGGGAAAAGGTAAATAAACACGGCGGAGCCAAGAGACGTGGACGGGGCGTTCTACGTGGGGGTGGTTTTTTTGGCGGTCTTGTGGCACGGGCGGCGGGCCCACGGCCAGCCACGAGAAAAACGGTCACGCTAGTTCGGACCATTTCGGCCAGTCGCACAGCTGGCCAGCGTTAGAGTGCGTCTGGCGAGGCCCGGTCCGCTGGCCCCACCACGCTTGCTGCGGGCCCAGAACCGCGCGGACGTTGCTCCGGGCTCGACGCTCAGGCGGTGATGCCACGGGCGGGTTTCCCGAATTCTTTCCGAATGCGTGTGTCTGGCGATATGCGGCGGAAGCTCGAGCACGGCTGAGCCGGCATGGGCGCGCGAGGGCTAGTGCACGGCGCGTTCTAGACCACCGCTCCACACCCGCTCGCTTCCACCGCCCTGCTGCACCGGCCGCCGGCCGTGCTGTCTAAAAAAAGCACGGCCGTGGCTCGCCTCGGCCCAGCGTCACTCGGGGTGGCCCGCCGTTTTTTCCGCCCCCCACCCGGAGCCCCGGGCTGCGGTGCCCAGTGGCTTGAGCCCGGCGCCGGCGCCCCCCACGACGGCAACAACACAAACACTTAAAAAGCCAAAAGGCTAATACGCCACGAGAGACGCCGGGTGCCAAAGCCTAAATTAGGTTTGTGATGACGTTGGCCTCAACACCCAGGTACCCGTGGTCACGTGCGCGTCCCCGCGGCTCACATCGAAATTTTTTCCACCAGTAGCGGAAACACCGATGTTTGGTACAGCCTTCGCCACGAGGGCCTCCGCGGCGGCCCGCCTCTTCTCGCGCAGCACGCTCGCTGCCCAGAAATCCACCGTGCGCCCGTCGCCGAAAGAGCACGCCATCAAGAACCCCAAGATCTTGCTCAAAAGAGAGATGCAGAAGAAAACCAAGCAGAAGAAAGACCCGCAGCAGCACCCGCTCTACATGGACATCCCGACCGCCATGCGGTACATGCGCGCCGCCGAGGTGGGCAAGCCGGCCAAGAGCACCACGGTGGCGTTGCAGCTCGTGGTGTTGCCCGAGAAGAGCTCGCAGCCGTTGCGGGGCGTCATCAACTTTCCCAAGCCCGTCAAGCTCAACCAGCTGCTCATCTTCACCGCAGACGCCGTGCACGTGGCGCAGCTTCTGCAGCTGCAAGCGGTCAAGGTGGGCGGCGCCGAGCTCGTCAACGCCATCAAGGAGGGAACACAGTCGGTGTCGCAGTTCACGCAGTGCTTCGCCACGCCCGAGATGGTGCCGCTCCTCCGCCCCGTGGCGCGCACGTTGGGCGTGAAGGGCTTGATGCCGTCGGCCAAGAAGGGCACCGTGGCGGACGACGTGGTAGCGCTCTTGAACGCCAACGTGGCGTCGTGCTCGTTCAAGCAAAAGAACAATCTCTTGGTGTTCCCCGTGGGCCGCTGCGACTTCAGCGACGAGGAGATGATCCGGAACATCAAGGCTGCATCGGAGGTTGTGTACGGGCTCCAGCCGCCCGGAACGAAAAACCCCAACCTCATTGGCCAGTGCACCTTGAGCACCACCCAGGGCCCGTCGGTGATTATCGACTTCAGAGGCTGATTGTACATAGTAACAGATGCCGGGGCGCGACCACGCCGTTAGCAGGCCCGCGGCCCTCACAACGCACCAACTCTGCTCGCCGGCTCTACTACCAGCCCGCCACGCCGCACCGCCTCAACCACTGACCCACCACCAACACACCAACACACCAACACGCCAACACGCCACGTAAAAAAACACCCACCCATCTGTCCAGCCTCAACCCACCGACACAGCCCGTAGCTCCTCTCCGAACATTTGACAGATGCGCTCGGCGTCTAAGTTAAGCCCTCCCGCTCAGCCAATGCGCAGGGTCCTAAGCACGCCCCGCCAGGAACACACCACTTCCAAGAAAAACGGGCCACCGCCGCCGCCAGCCAATCACAGCCGCCAGCCCCGCGGTCGGCCCACCCTCCTGCCCGCCGCCGCCGCCGCCCCAGGCCCGGCTGCACTCGGCGGCCGCCGATGGCCGCAAATTGGCACCGCCCCATGCGTGGAATTATATTACGTGGCTGGGGAATGCAGCCTCGCATGCTGCGCACGCACAGAAGCAGCGCCAGCGACGGGCGCACCGGCCGCCCGCGGACCAGGGCGGGCGCCAGGCGCCGCGCCGCCGCCGCCGCCCGCGCTCCGCACTCCGCGCCCGAGCAACTTTTTCCCTGTGGGGTACGGGATTGCTCGGCTGGCCTATTATTAGCATCCCTGCAGCTGCGCGGGTTGCGGGCTCGGGCTAGTGCGAGCACTCCGCCAGGCGCCGGCGGCGGGCCACGCGGGCCGCTGGCCACGGCCACTGGAGCCTGGCCTGGCGGCGCGTGCTGGCCCGCGCCCGCCGCCGCTCGCCCCCTTTTTCTGCGGGCCGGGCGGCCCCTGTGCATGGCGTTATTGTTCGCATGTCAAGCTTCTTTGCCGCCCTGTATAGGCGGCGCGCGCAACACGAGCGGGCTATCTAGTCAGGCATGGATTTCCTCCACCACCACACATTCTCGGTTGCTGCTAGCGCCCCACCACCGTACAAGAAGGCCCCGACCCCGCCCCGCCGTCCCCCCGCCGCGCCTCCACCCCGACCCCAGCGCCCTTGCCGGCAACCCCGCAGGCCACCCCCCAACCCATGAAGCTGCCCAAAAAATACTTCCAGCCGTCCAGCCCGTCGCCGCTCGCGCTCCCGCGGGAACTGGGCCAGCTCCCGCTCAAGCGGCCGCCCGTGTCGTCGCTCGCGCTGCTCGCCGACAGCCCGGAGTCCGAGGCCGCCGGCTTGCCCGACCCGGACGACGACGACGACAAGAACATCCCGTTCACGCTCCGAAGAAAGCTCCTGAAGTTCCCGCTCTTCAAGGACGCGCCCAAGCTGTTCCACTCGCGCGTGGGCGCGCAGCTCAAGCTCGTGCAATACCACCCGCGGGAGTACGTCATCAAGGAGGGCGACCCCGCGCTCTCCATGTACTGGATTCTCAAGGGCTCCGTGAGCGTCACCTCCACCGACGGCGATTCGGTGTACGCGGAGTTGACGCCCGGCTCGTTCTTTGGCGAGATTGGCATCTTGTTCAACCGCCCGCGCACCGCCACCGTCATTGCCAGCCTGAAGGTGTTGGTGGGTGTGCTCACCGCAGACGCCTTGAACGTGGTGCTCCGCTCGTACCCGCTCATTGAGCGCCGCATCCGCGACGAGGCCCAGGAGCGCTTGGCCATGCAGGAGAAGAAGAACAAGGCGGACATCCCCATTGTCAAGTTGAGCAAGTCGCCCGCGCCCACCGGCGACGACCTACCGCCGCTCTCGCCCGCGGCCAAGGGCCCGCTCTCGCAGCTCGCCCACGCGGCCCGCGACGCAAACAAGCTGCACGCCACCCTGGCCGACAATGTCGACCAGACTGTGTCCATCCAGGAGTTCATCAAGGCCGTGCCCATCTTCCACAACCTCCCGTCGGAGATCATCCACGACTTGGCCTTGGGCGTGGAGCCCATCAGCTTCAAGCCCTACGAGTACATCTTCCGCAAGGGCCAGAGCGGCACAGAAATCTACTTCATCACCCACGGCGAAGTCGAGGTGGTGGACCACACCCAGAACATGGGCACCATCTTGGCCCGCCTCAAGCCGGGCTCGTACTTTGGCGAGATGTCGTTCCTCGCGTTCATCCAGGGCAACGCCTCCGTGCACCGCAGCGCCAGCATCCGCTCCGTCACCTCCGTCGAGCTCATTGTCATCAAGACAGACCAGCTTGAAAAGGTCTGCCAGGAGTACCCGGACGTGATTCTGGAAATGCGCTGTACCGCCAACGCCCGCAAGTCGTCCAACGGCGACTCGGGGAAATCAGTGGTGGCCCCGCCAGCACCTTTTTTGATGCGGTATGCTCTCAAAGAGACAGCGCCGGCCCCGCCCGCCCTCCAGCTAAGCAGCATGATCTCAGAGCCGTCGCCGACGGAGATTCCCGACCAGCTGCCGTTCTTCAACCCAAACTGGAACTTCCTGGGCACCGAGCTACCGGCGCGGGATGCCTCGCGGTCCGTATCGCCCGTGTCCCACATGGACATGGAGTCTATCACGTCCACGAAAACGTCCAAGTCGTCGAAGTCCGAGACGCCGCATCTCGACCGCAAACGCAAGCTGGTTACTGACGCAAAACTCCCCTCGGGTCCGTTCAACATGTCTGTCCCGCCGCTCAACCCGTCGCTTCCCCTCCGATCGTTTTTGTCGCCGCTGCTGCGCCGAAACTCGTTTCAGTACATGCCGCACAACAAGAGAATCAAGTTGCTGAGCCTTGCCGGCAGACGAAGATCGTCGGTTCTCGTTTCTGCAGGATCTATTCCAGACAAGGTTCTCCTCGGCGTTTTCGAGTTTCTCACACTTCCAGAGCTCATGAAACTCCGCATTGTCAGCCGCCGCTGGAGACAGCTTTTGTACGTGGCACCGAATCTCTTGAAAAAGTTGGACCTCACGCCGTGGAATACCCGCATTGACGACGAGGCGCTTATTTCAATCACCGACTTTGTGGGTTCAAGACCAACGCACATTGATATCTCCAACTGCTTTCACATCACCGACGAGGGCTTTAGTTACTTGGTGAACGAGATCGGCATGGCTGGCCAAATCACCGTTTTCAAAATGCGCTCGTTGTGGGAAGTCAGTGCCATGGCCATCATGGATCTTACGTCTCCCACAGTTGGGAGGCACCTTGAAGAAGTTGATTTCTCCAACTGCAGAAAAGTCCAGGACAATGTCGTCGAGAGGCTTCTAGGGTGGTCCAGCACCGTCTACGGTGAAGTGGTGTACCTCCCGAACTCGGAAGGTGTATTCAACAACGAAGCCGGCTCGGAAAACCTCAAGGTGTTGAACTTGGGCTACTGCAAGTACTTGACCGACAACATCATGTACCACATCTCGTTGCACGCCAACCAAAGACTCGAAAGCTTGGATCTTACGCGGTGCACCACCATCACCGATGCAGGCTTTCAGCACTGGGCCAACAGCTCGTTCCCCAACTTGAAGAAGCTCTCGCTCAAAGACTGCACGTTTTTGTCTGACAAGTCGATTATTTCGCTCGCCAACGCCGCGCCCAACCTTGAGATCTTGAACCTCAACTTTTGCTGCTCCCTTCTGGACATGGCCATTGAGGTGTTGAGCCTTGGGTGTCAGAAGCTCCGCGAGCTCGACCTTTCGTTTTGCGGATCCGCGGTAAGCGACTCGTCACTCGTGACCATCTCCATGCACTTGAACCGCTTGGAGAAGTTGATTTTGAAGGGCTGCGTGCGTGTCACCAGAGCAGGCATCGACGCTCTTTTGAGCGGATGCTCGCCGTTGACTTTCATCGACATCAGCCAGTGCCGCAATGCACACATGTACCCGGGAAGAATCCCGGCTCAGACATTGAGAATCAACCCCGACACCAGATCTGCCTTCATTGCTGCTGGGCCAGCACAAAAGGTTATTGAAATTGTGATTTAAACCGGGCATCAGACCCCCTCAACACCCACTGCTACGCAGTATCATCCCCCGACATCCCGTCTGCCCAGATCCTCACTGATACCACAGACAACGCTTACGACTTCACTTCACTCACCATCATAGAATATTTGGGATACACAATACACGCTCAGGACCTTTAACACAAAGTTGAAAAACAGCCTGTTTAATTTTCACTTGTAGAACCAAAGACCAATAACAGATTGAACAACTCGATTATGATTATTCTTGATGCACTGAGATTCATAATTAGGGCTAACATGGTAGCTCGGCTTCCAGTGCAATAATTTGGCGGGTTCGAAGTGCACCTTTCATGATTCGGTCAAGCCCTCAAGTCAAGCCCATCAATAAAAGCATAGCCGAAAGGCGCTGGTCTGCTCTCCGCTTACTCAAAGCGCATTCACTACGCTTCTTTGCTCAAGGCTGGCGGACATCTATTACTTGTGCTGAGTCGCTGCCTTTTGTGTATGTCTATGACCTTTTCTTCCTGCTCTTGCTCTTGTCCTCGAAATCAATGAACGCCACAGGAATGCCCTTGTCCTTCAAGTAGTTGATGATTGCCGGGCCGTGAGGGCCCTGTACCATGACTTCCGTGATGGCTGGGTTGTTCTTGCAGGCGCCGATCGAAGTGGAGCCGGAGCAAATGTTGCGCAAGTCCTCGGCGAGAGCCAGGGCCTTGATGTTGAACTGCTCGAAGTCCAGCACGTTGGTGGTGGTTTTTCTGCCAAGCACGGTTTGTGTCAACACCTTGATTTTCCGGGGCTCGCCCTTTTTGACCACCAGCGAGGCGTCGAACTGGGCTCCGGGCGCAAGCAAGGCATGGTGCGGCGAGAAGTTCTTGACGAGCGCCGGCAAAATCTTGTCCCGGCCCATCTGCAAGTCCTTGGAGCCGATAGCCGCGGCAAGGACCGCGTCGAGGTTGACCATCTTCGGGTTTTTCTTGTCGACGAGCTCGAACCTTTTGATGTAGCTGTTGACAATGTCCTTCAACTGCAGGGTCTGGTATATGCGGGGCGGAGGCATGTCGAGTTTGTCGAGGAGCTCCTTGGTTCTGTTGGTGGGCTTGTAGAGGTGCAACACGGTCATTCTGTGGGCGTCCTTTTTCTCGGTGGCGGAGCCGGACTTGGCCTCGATGGTCCGGTGGGTGACGAAGTTGGTGATGACGTCTTGCGGCACGGAGACGGCCACGATGCTGACGTCGTCGCCCTTGCCCTTCAACGACACGTACTTCATTTTCTCGAGCGCCTTGAGGAACTTGGCGCTTTTTTTCCACGACGTCTTTTTGACGTTGGCATACTTGCTATCCATGCGGGGGAGGTTCTTGAGAATGAAGTCGGACATGAACTTGGACGAGCTGAGCGGGAGCTCCAACTTGCACGTTTTGACGGACTGCAAAAACGAGCGCACAAAGAAGTTGTCGATGTCCTCGACGGCCACGGCGTCCACTGCGTCTGCGAGGCCTTCCACTGGGTCTTCCACGGGGCCGCTGGCCACCTCGGGCTCCTTGGGCTCCTCCGGCTCCTTCGGCTCCTCGGTATCGCGAGCGGTTTCCTCGGCCGGCTCACTTTCGTCGGCGGCGCTGGGCCCGGGGAACGTCTGGTCCACCTCCTTGGGGATCTCCGCGGCGTCCACCAAGTTGTAGAGCTCGTCCTCGAGCCGGTGGTGGATGGTCACCGCCACGCCCTGGCGCTGCTCGGCGTTGTCAAAGTGAGCCAAGTTGAACTCGCAGATGCCGGTGGCTAGCACCACCGTCGGGTTCTTGTAGCAGGCCACGCCGACCAAGGCGCCGCGCTTGGCGCGCGGGTCGATGGGCGGAATGCACCCGGGCAACATCAAGTTGGCGTTGCCCACGATGCGCTCAATGACATGTTCGTTGGTGAGAACCACCGGCAAGAGGTATCCGGCGCGCCAGAGCGTGTACACGGTCGGGTAGAGCTTGGACGCGCGGACCCGGTACCAGAGCGGCTGCTCGTCCGTGCTGAAGTAGATGGTGCCCTTGTGGTCCTGGATGCTATGGTAGGCCGCCTGCTTCACGGTGGCGGGCACCAACGCGTGCTCCTGCTCCTTGGTGAGGTGCTCCCGGGCAATGAGGAACTGCAGGCACACCTCTGCCAAAAGCGCGCGTCGCTCCGACGATTTTATGTTGGACGACGAGTTGACCTGGGGGCTTTTGCGGAACATGAGTAGTAGGCTCGAGGTTCGCACTGGGCACGGCTGTGGATGCTAATGCTGGAGCGTCGACATGGATTTGCGTGGATGGCCTGAAGAGTTGTCGGGCCACTGTGTTTTTTTTCTATTCTGTCTGGCAATTTGTGGTCTTGATTCTGTGGGTTTACTTGGTTGGATCAGTTACAGGTATTCGACATGGCTCTACAGTGGCCTCTTTGCAGTATTCTCAAAAGACGCAAGCTTTTGCAACATTCTGTCGAAAAGCAAATATCGGCCAGCAGTCTCTGTTTAGCACGGGACGAGCTTGACCACACTAAGACAGTCGCGTCTCAATTCAGCAAGCTAGTTACCTTTTTTTTTTTTTTGTAGTTGTCATATTCGTGAGTCTCAGACTGACATTCACCGCGACAACTACCATGAAGTCGCTGGAACCCCGCCAAATCAGAGCCACGCGGCAGAAAATCGTCCTCCTATTGGGCCTTTTCATCGTGTTTCTCGGCGTGCCGCTCTTCCAGTACACCACCCAGATCCACCGTGCCGAATTGCCCCGCTCGTCGGTGCAAGACAGAATAGCCGCGTTCCAGCAATCGGTCCGTTTCAACATCCCGGTCCACGTCCACGGGGGCTCCGCCGACTTTCTCAAAAGCACCCAGAGAGAGATCGATTTGTCCCTCCAGAAGGCGGGCCTCGCACAAACGTGGTCTCTAGAGCTCAAAAGCGTGGACGAACCGCTCAGCTCCACAGATGTCGACTCCGTCACCTTGATCCACAGCAGCCAAAGGGATACGTTGCGCCACGAGTTCTCGGCTTCCACCAGGGCCGTCTTCGTCTACTCCAGCGACAGCTTTTCGCCGGGCGCAGGTGCCGACACCTACACCGCCAACGTGCTTCTCAACGATGTTTATGGCCAAGAGTTGGCCGCGTTCTCGGCGCTTGCACAGGGCAAAACCGCCGACGCGGTGTTCCCGTTTGCTAGCAAGTACAACGTGATCTTGAACTTCCTCGTCGCAGACGGCAAGACCGTGGACTGGGGCTTCGAGCACGCGTCCGAACTCAGCTCTTTGGTCACGCTCCCGCTCCTGAGCTACTCGCTGCTCCACCACAGCACGCAGACGCACTACTACTCCAAGTTGAGCAACCAGCCGGTGTACGACGAAGACAGAAAAGCCTACATCATCTCCCGCCAGGACTTGTCGACTTTCGTCAATTACGGCGAGTGGAACTTGGACAGCCACGACATTTACCCAACCATCAACTTCATCCTCTACTACCCTGGCAGCAGCTTCAAGAACGTGCCGCTCCTCATTGAGAACTCCACCTCCAACTCGTTCTTGATCCCCCAGTGGGGTGGTGTGTACGTGTACAACCCGAAAATGCCTCCCGTGAAGGGCTCGAGCATCAAGATCAGCGACTCGGAGTTGCACCACGTGTTCGACATCTTCGCCTCGCAGATGTTCGAGTTGCTCGGCGTGCCCAAATCGCCCGCTTCTCCATGGGCTAGAATTGCGTCTTTCCACAGAATATCCTCCATGAAGAACTTGAAGCGGTCGCTCGACAACTTGGCCGCGTTGCACAAGCTCTCCGAGTCTTTGAACGGCATCTCCATTCCGGAAGCCACCAGAACCAACGTTCTCGATGCAATTGCGTACTACGATGAGGCGTTGGACCACCTCAAGAACTGCTCGTTCGAGGAAGCCATTCGCGCGTCTGTCTTGAGCGTTGAGAAGTCCGACAAGGCCTTTTTCGAGAAGGAGATGGTGCAGCAGGCGTACTTCCCCAGTGAACACAAACTCGCCGTGTTCCTGCCTCTTCTAGGACCTCTCTGCTCCATTGTGCTTTTTGGGGTGATTAAAACGGTGAAGAACTGGAAGAAGGAGGAGATCGACGAGACAGACGAGTCCGCCGAGAGCAAAAAAGAAATGTGAATAAATAGTATTGTGCACTAAACATACCGGAAGTCGGGCTCCCTCAAGATGGCGTCTTTCGCCTCCAAGGTCTCGATATACTCTGCCCACAACCCGCCAGAAGCCTTCAAGCAGTGCACATCTCCAACCAAAATCAAACCGTACTTTGCTCTTGTCAACGCCACATTCATTCTGCGGGAGTCACTCAAGAAGCCGATCTTGTTGGCTTTGTTGGATCTGACGCACGACATTACGAGGAAGTTCTTCTCCCGTCCTTGGAACGCGTCGATGGAGGCAATCATGATGCCAGACACCGTGTGGATGGTGACTGGTTTCGAGTCGTTGAAGAAATCTTCACGGTCGATTTCAACGTGCACCTCGAGCTTTTCGGGGTTGATGAGCTCGTTTTGCACCAATGTGGAGGAAAGCTTGTCCCGCTGCCCTCTGTAAGGCGTGACTACACCAATATCTGACTTGGCAATTCCCTTCTCGACAAGGAGATGCGTCAAGACTTTTTGCACGTAGTCGATCTCGCCCTCGTTGGCGTAGGTGAGGCCGCTATCCTCTCTGAACCTCGAAAAAACGGTCGACTCGGGGCAGTTCCCGCAGGTGTCCCAAAAGAGAACGGGGTCTGCAGGGATGCCGTCCATTTTGCGGTCATCGGCGGTGATTCCGTCCTTGAGCGCCCCGTCGTAGAACTTGTGCCGGGAGAACTCACTGATCGACGGATGCATGCGGTACTGGGTGTCGAGCATGTGCGGCGTTTTGTAGGAGCCGTTCAGGAGAATGCGCTCGAACAACGACAACGACAAGTTGGGCACCTGCGAGAAGCTGCTCAACTGCTTCTGGTCGCCCACAAACACAAACTTCTCCACACCCTGCATGGAGAGCGGAATCAAGGTCGTTGGCTCGGACGACTGGGTCGCCTCGTCCATAATCACCACGGGCATCTTGGGAACGGGCTTGAGCTGGTTGCCACCCGCAACAACGGTGGTGGTGAAGATCACGCGGCTCAGCGCAATGAGCTTGTCGGAGTAACCAATCTGCGCCGTCAAGAGCTTCTTGAACTGCGTGGGGCTCACGTTGGAATTGGGCCGGCGCAACTCGCGGAACGTGTCTTGCAAGTGCGGCGGCAAGCCGTCAAACACCTTGTGGTGCAAGCAGATGGATGCGAGCGGGTGATCCCGGTTGTACTCTGGCTCTTTCTCCGCCGACACAATCCGCAAAATGGAGTTGCCGTGCTTGGCCAACAACTTCTCGGCAATGTTGTCAATGGCGATATTGGACGCCGCCACCACCAAAATCGGGAACGTGTTGAGGTTCTCCAAAAGCTGCAAGACGATCTCGTAGATGGTCGACGTTTTGCCCGTGCCGGGCGGCCCCTGCAACACGGTGATGGAGTTGTTGAGCACGGACTGGACCGCCACCTTTTGCGAGTCGTTGAACGTGTCCCGCGTGAACTTCAAGTAGTTGCGGAACGAGATCTGCCGGATGGGCTCCTTGCCCAAAAGCATCTTGATGAACCGCGGGTTCAGAATCCGCGACATGGCCGTGAACACCCTGCTGACGGGGATCGAGACGGGAAGCACCTTGAAGTGGCGCACGTCGCACGAGATCGGCAACGGCATCTTGTTCCACTTGTACAACTCCACGATAACCTCCAATAGCTTGGGCGAGCTGTCGGGCGCAAACTTGCCCCTGGGCTTGCCTTTTTTGCCGCGTGCTTTGGAGCTGACCGGGTCCGCGAGCACAATGTTGCCGTACCACGGGATGGCGTCGCCAAGCATCAAGATGAGAGACTGCCCGGCGCTGAAGGGCGATTTCTTGAGTTTCTGCATTTTCTTCGCCACGAAGCGGTCCAAGAACTCCGGCGTCAAAAGCATCTTGAGCTTGTACTGCTTGTGCCGCTTGTCGTTGTCTGCAAACCACTCCAACTCGAAATCGGAAGCGTTCATGATGGCTTTGGGGCTTGTGTTGACACTCATCTTCTCTTCCAAGAACAAGTTGTAGCACATTTCGTTAAAGTACTGGTCCATGGTGTCGTACGTGAGCGGCGGCTCCTTGGCGGGCTCGTACTTGAAGATGCCCGGAGGCAATTTGATCTCAGGTGCTGCTGGCGCTGCTTTTGGAGCCTTCACATCTGCCTGGTCCTTTGATTTGCCGCCTTTGGCAGATGATGCGGGCTCCTGTGAGGCCGGCTTCGGTTTGGGAGCTTTGGTTTTTCCGGGCTGTGCTTTGGGTTTGGTCCTTTCGGCCGAATTTGGGCTTGAAGTGACACCATCAGCTTTGGCGCCGTTTTTGGGGTTGTTTGCCGATCCCGAGGCGTTCTTGCCGCACTTCGTGCCGTTGTGGTCACCGTTTTCGGCAGCGTTTTCGGCAGTAGCAACCTTGGGTTTCGGGACAGTCTTTGCCTCCAGAGACTTTGCCTTTTCTTTCCCTAAATGGGCCTTTTCCTTCGGAGAGTGCGGCTTTGCCTTGTCTCCGTTTGCATGTGGCTTTGGCTTCCCGCTTTTCACGTCGCCATGTTTTGACGGCTTCGTGCTCTTTGGCTTGGGCCCGCTTTTCGGCGTGGCAGATCTGGAAATGAGTGGACTCACGGTTGCAGAACCAACCGCCTTGAGCGTTTTCTCCGCCTTCAAGGCATTTTTCGTCTTTTTTTCTTTTTCGTAATGAGCCCTGCGCTCTTCGGCGTCCGGGTCTACCGGCTTGGGCTTTCTTGTTTTGGCGCCAGGATCCGTGGGTGCCATTGGAGCTTTGCCGATTTCTGTGGTGTAAGTCTGGAAGCCTGCCAGCAGCCCGGGTCACGTGCCGCACTCGGGCCGTTCAGCACTACGCCGGGGAAGCCCACCCTTTGCCACGGAATTTGGCCTGTTACTTGCCAGCCCCTGGCGCTTCAGGGACACTTGCTTGTATTTTTTTCTTGCCCGGTTTCGGCATGTGTCCTGCTCGAAGGAGTCTCAATGCTGACGCATGAACGTGAATCACCCATACGAGAACAATAGTCCCCAACGGCGAATTTCAACTCTAACGCTCTTGATAATCTGCCGCCGTTTGGCTTCACCTTGCGCCCGTTGCCCACCGTTCTAGACTGCAGCCTCTCATAACCACGGCTGGGAACCAGAAGGACATGGCTTTTGTAAACGGCAAGCGGTGGGCAATTTCGGCACAGGTGCAGTTCCTTCCCCTTTGCACCGCCTGGCCAAAAAAGCCCAGAGCCGCTATTTTTAGCCCATTTTTAGAGTGCTTTTGCCCATCTTCTCACCTGTCACCAATACTTCTGTACAGCTGCAGGTGCCGGCTGTTGGTCGCGTAGTCGCATACTTAGCGAAATTCATCTCAACAGTTGTTCTCGCCAGCAGCCAACTCTGCGCCCATCTCCGAGTTTCCAGCCGCAAAAACCGGCCCTTTTTTTCCCGCAGCGCCGCTCCCCCACCCGCCAGCTCGTGCCATGCTGAAAAACCACATCCCGAACCATCACGTCAGTATCTCCTCCAGCGTCTATTCCCCGGTGGAAGTCAGCCGGCGCTTCGCCAGCGACGACCACTTGGCGCCGCTCCAGGAGGAGGACCTCCACGCCGACGCCTTCAGCTTTGAGGAGGAGCCCGACGACTATGGCGTGGCGGTGCCCTCGGAATCGCAGCAAACGTTCAACTCGTACATCACCGCCAACGGCAGCACGCCCAGTTTCCTGTCCATCAACAGCTCGCTACTACGCCCCGAGGAGCCCGCCGCAGACACGTACGACGACTTGACGCCGCGCATCCCGCAGTTGGAGCTGTCTGGCGACTCGGACAAGACCCCGCTAATCGGAGCGTGGCCCATCAACGACGAGATCCAGCGGCAGCTGATCGAGTTGACCGGCTCGCCGGTATTTGAAACCGCCAGCTCCGTCTACCCGTCGGTGTTCCGCTCCGACAGCCACCCGTCCAAGACCTCAGTGGGCGACCGCTTCCTGCGGCTCTCGTTGACGCTCCAGCAAAACACCCAGAAGGTGTCCTACGACTCGCATCTCTTCCAGATGAACTTCACACTGAACGTGCAGAAGGCCAACAGCTCGTCCGAAAGCACAAGCAAGGGCCGCACCAGTGCCTACTACAGAAAGATCAACGCCAAAACGTCGCCCGAGAGAAGAGACGGCGGCGCCAGCCGATACTCGCACGCCAGCGCGGAGAGCTCCGGCACCGACCTGACGATCTCGGCGCAGTCGCTGGCCGGCACCCAGCGGGAAACGACCGCCAACGACATTCCGATCGGAGGCTTGAACATCAACTACAACGCAGAGGACCCGAACTTGACCTCGGAGATCAACGACTGCAGCCGCTACTCGGTGGCCTCTGAGACCGAGGCTTCAAGTACAGACATGTCTATTTTGTTCATCCGGGCCCAGCACTCGTACGACTCGGCCGACTCGAAACAAGAGTCCGAAAACTCCGTCTGCCTCTCTTTCGAGAAGGGTGACGTGGCGTTCGTGCACACCATTGACGACTCCGGCTGGGGCGAGGTCACCGTCCTCGAAACGCTAGATCGCGGCTGGGTGCCCATGAATTTCTTTTCTGTCGCCGTAAACAGTAACGCCGATTTGGATGAGGAAGACGGCGAGAGAGCTCTCCAGTACGCCCGGTACATGACGTTACTTCTCGACTCGTGCGGCCGCTTTCTTCTCAACCCCATTTCCCACACTACAAGGACCGGCATCAACACGTTTTCGATCAAAATTGTCAACAGCATTCGTGACGGAGTGAGGTTTCTTTTGCAGGAAACAGACTGCTTGTCGCGCTCCAACGAGCTCGTCATTAAGCGGCCTGTGCTCCGAAAATGCAGAAAGGCTTTGCTCTCAGACTGGTACAACCTCATGATTAAGGCCAACGAGTTCCGTTCCACCTCGGACTTCAACAAAATCGAGATCTTGACCTTGCTCGTGCTACAGGTTATTCGCCGTGCAACGGTGTTTTTCGACGTGTGGACAAAAGAAAGCAAAGAGGTAATCAAGAGAGACACGGAGAATGCATTGAGATCAGACATGGAAAAGTATCCGCTTCTCAGACACGCCCCGCATGCCAAACAGAGAGTCACCGAAATCAACTCCATTCTCTACTCCTACCTTTCAATGATGATTGGCCGTCTCGACCTTATCGAACATAACCCTGCCGGCTGTGACATGCTAGAAACCATAGTGCACCACGTGATTCTTTTACTCCGGGAGCTACTCTTCATCTCCAAGACGGGCTCCGACTACATCAGCGAAAAACCTGCGGAACTCGATGGCGCTTTGGACCATCTTTTGTCGCTTGTGAGCCAGATTGTCACTAGTGTGAAGGGCTTGGTCATTATGACACTCAATAGAGCCGAAGAGCCAATCGAGGTGGCTACCGAAAACCGCTCAGCAGAGTACCACTATACCGACGAGGGCAAGAAGCTTGCACTCATTGCGTCGAAAATGATCCGGTGGATTGGCGTCACCATTCACTGCATCCGGAAAATTTTTGACGCCGTTGGTGACTACAAGTTGAGCTCGGAGAGATCATACCCCGACTACTCGAAAATGCAAATCGAGGCCGAAGTGTTCATCAAAACGTGCTCTGTTGGGATCGTCAAGTCTCTCTCTTTGAAATTGAAGGACTTGCGAGACATGAAGAAGAGTGTGCCGCAAAAAGCCAACCGTTTCTCGATGTTTAGATCTGGCAAAGAAGGCGAGAGGGGAATCACCGCAAACGGCGTGAACATGTTCCATCAATTTTTCTTATTGGAGACGGATTCCACGCCATTCGGGAAGAACTTTGAGCAGTACTTGCCTTCGAGTGATATTGACGATGACACCAAGACATTCACTATTGAGGATGAATTGTTGAGTGACGAAAAAGGAAACTTGTTGGGGGCTTCGTTCAAGGGACTCATCTACAAGTTGACTAACGAGGCCGCGCCACCAGAGTATTTCTTTGTCTCGACCTTCTTCATCTGTTTCCGCAAGTTTTCCTCGCCCTTTGATCTTGTTGAACAGCTCATCGCCCGCTTTGATGAGCTTATGGGCACATCAATCAAGCTGGATGTTCTGCTTGAGGTCAAAAAGAAAAGCAGAAGACGCTTGGTTTGCAAGATGTTCCAGATTTGGCTAGAGTCTTACTGGAACCATGAACAAGATAGCCCTTGCTTGAACACTTTGATCAATTTTTTCAACGAGGGCGTTCGCCATGCGTTGCCACTTGAAGCAATCAAGCTCATCGAAATCACTGCTAGGTTGATGGACAGCGGCCCACACAGTGACCAATTTGTCAACCGGACCATCTCGCTTGCCAAGACCAACAGCAAGAAGGAGTTTACGTATGCTCTAGAGTCACCAGATACTCTTAATTCTCGTTACTCCATGGTGGATGGGTTTGAGCTCACGAAAATTAACACCAACAGCTCTGTGACTGGGTCTTTGAAATCGCTCACCTTGCCCATGCCTTTAGGAATCAGTGGGCAGTCCACCTCCACGAACTCGCTCTTAACAAAGAGTCAGCTCAGCACTATCGAGGCGTTAGTCACGACTTACAGAAAGATCTTCGGCGAACACTGGTGTTCGAGAAACTGCATTGACACGACTCCCTTCACTATATTGGACATTGGGGTGCTTTTGCCCCGGTGGTACGCACTCAGTGAGCAAGAGTGGATGTTGTCCAACTACAGGCCCAATCTCTTGGAGTTCAACGGTTTGGAAATCGCCAAGCAGTTGACACTCATTGAGTCCCGCATCTTTTGTGCAATCAAGCCCAATGAGTTGGTCAACGGAAACTACACTGAGAGAAAAGCGCACTTAGACCTCGCGAAGAACGTACGCCAGTCGTTGCTTTTCACGAACTGCTTATCGGAATACGTGCTCGAGTCGATTTTGCAGCCAAACATCAACTTCAAGGTCCGTGTCAACACGGTCAAGACTTGGTTGAAGATCGCCATTTCGTGCTTGTACTTGAGAAACTTCAACTCGTTGGCCGCTATCATCACATCGCTCCAATCTCACTTGATTTCACGAGTCCACAAAATTGGCGAAGATCTCTCGGAAAAGTACACCGAGCTCTACGAATACTTGTGCTCGATTATCCACCCGGAAAAGAACTACAGCGTGTACCGCAACAAGATTCGGAGCTTCTTGCTCTCTAACGAGTACGAAGTCCCCGTCGTGCCATACTTCTCGTTGTTTCTTCAGGACTTGACTTTTGTCACCGACGGAAACCCAAGCTACAGAAAGGCCAACACGTTCTTGAACCAGAAGCTCATCAACATCGACAAGTACATGAAACTCACACGGATCATTGCCGACTTTGAAAGCTTGCAGGTGTCCTACGACAAGGGCGACAGTGACAGCAAGAGCGGCACATTGTCGTTGAACGGCCACGGCAAAAAACGGGAAAGCACCAGCCTTGACGACTACGCCATAGCTAGTGTGCCAGCGCTCAAGGAGTTAATTTTGCTTGAGCTCTGGAAGGTGTCGCAGCTCAACCGCAAGGAGGAAGACCGCGCTTGGAAACTCAGCTGTGCGGTGCAGCCGCGGGATACGCCGCAGGCCAACGAGTACCAGTAGGCGATATCATTTGGACCTGCACACCGCGTATCTGGGGTACTTCTGCGCCGAAGATGAGTCACGAGTGCGCGCCGCTTTATCGCGAGCTATAAGCACAACTTTCCGGTGCGCGATTGGACAGACCCGGCTGAAAATTTCCTCCTCCACCACAACTCCTTAGCATGTTGGCCGCCAGAACCCGTTCCGGACTTTCCGCACGTGCACTCGCGCGCACTTTGGCCACTCTGAGCGAGTCAGCCTTTGCCGTTTCCGAAGAGTACCAGTCGAGATGTCCTCCGTACGCCAAGCTCGTGAATAACTTGGCCACCGTCAACAAAGTCACGGGCAACAAGCCACTCACATTGGCGGAGAAGATCTTGTACGCGCACTTGGTCGACCCCGAGCAAACGTTTGCTTCCGTCAACGGCGACTTGTCCCAGATCAGAGGCCAGCAGTACTTGAAGTTGCACCCGGACCGCGTGGCGATGCAAGACGCCTCGGCGCAAACTGCCATGTTGCAGTTCATGACTACCGGCATGTCGCGTACTGCCGTTCCAGCTTCCATTCACTGCGACCACTTGATTGTTGGCAAGGAGGGCGCCGACTTGGACTTGACTAGCTCCATCGCCACCAACAAGGAGGTGTTTGACTTCTTGCAGAGCTGCTGCGAGAAGTACGGCATCCAGTTCTGGGGCCCCGGTTCTGGAATCATCCACCAAATTGTGTTGGAGAACTTTTCTGTTCCCGGCTTGATGATGTTGGGAACTGACTCCCACACGCCCAACGCCGGCGGCTTGGGCGCCATTGCCATCGGTGTGGGCGGTGCCGATGCCGTCGACGGTTTGACCGGCACGCCGTGGGAGTTGAAGGCCCCCAAGACTTTGGGTGTCAAGTTGACCGGTAAATTGAGCGGCTGGTCCTCTCCCAAGGACGTCATCACTCACTTGGCAGGACTCTTGACTGTGCGCGGTGGTACCGGCTATATTGTGGAGTACTTTGGCGAAGGTGTGGAGACGTTGTCTTGCACCGGAATGGCCACTATTTGCAATATGGGTGCTGAAATCGGAGCCACCACCTCCACATTCCCATACCAGGACGCCCACCGCAGATACTTGCACCAGACCAACAGAGGCCCCATCGCAGATGCAGCAGATGTCGCTTTGGGCAAGTACAACTTGTTGCGGGCAGATGCTGGTGCCGAGTACGACCAGATTGTCGAGATCGACTTGAACACGTTGGAGCCACACGTCAACGGGCCTTTCACGCCGGACTTGTCCACGCCTATCTCTGCCTTTGGTGAAACTGCCAAGGCCGAGGGCTGGCCGTCCACCGTCAGCGCCGGTTTGATTGGCTCTTGCACGAACTCGTCGTACCAGGACATGTCGCGTGCTGCCTCCATCATCAGACAGGCCGAGGAGGCCGGCCTCAAGCCAAAGATTCCCTTCTTCGTGACCCCTGGCTCCGAGCAGATCAGAGCCACCATCGAAAGAGACGGCTTGATTGACGTTTTCCAAAGAAACGGCGCCATTGTGTTGGCCAATGCCTGTGGCCCCTGTATCGGGCAATGGGACAGAACCGATGTCTCTAAGACGTCGACGGACGCCAACGCCATCTTCACGTCGTTCAACAGAAACTTCAGAGCCAGAAATGACGGCAACAGAAACACCATGAACTTCTTGACGTCGCCCGACATCGTCACCGCCATGATCTACTCTTCGGACATGAACTACAACCCAGTTACGGACTCGATCCAAACTGAAAAGGGAGAGTTCAAGTTTCAGCCCCCACAAGGCGAGGAGTTGCCCAGCTCCGGGTTCATCAAGGGCCGTGAAATGTTCTACCCCGAAGCCAACCCACAGCCCAAGCCCGAGGTGCAAATCAGCGTGTCTCCCGACTCTGACAGATTGCAGATTTTGGAGCCGTTTGCACCTTGGTCCGGCGAGGAGTTGTCGACCACTGTTTTGATCAAGGTCGAAGGTAAATGTACCACGGACCACATTTCCGCTGCCGGTGCGTGGTTGAAGTACAAGGGCCACTTGGAGAACATCTCGTACAACACGTTGATTGGCGCTGTGAACAAGGAAACCGGCGAGGTCAACAAGGCTTACGATTTGAACGGCGACGCTTACAGTATCCCTGAATTGATGTTCAAGTGGAAAGACGACAAGCGCCCGTGGATTGTGGTTGCGGAACACAACTACGGTGAAGGTTCTGCAAGAGAGCACGCCGCCATGTCGCCCAGATTCACGGGCGGCTCGATCATCTTGGTCAAGTCGTTTGCCAGAATCCACGAAACCAACTTGAAGAAGCAAGGCATGTTGCCCTTGACGTTTGCTGACGAGGCCGACTACGACAAGATTGCCGCGGGCGACCAGATCACCACGGTGGACTTGCGCGACATGATCGCCAAGGACGGCGAGAACGGCGGGTTCTTGAAGGTGGTTGTTGACAAACGGGACGGCACCCAGTTCGAGATGTTGTGCAAGCACACGATGTCGAAGGACCAGATTGACTTTTTCAAGGCCGGCTCGGCCATCAACCACATTGGTAACTTGAAGAAGGCGCAGGAGGCCAAGTCTGCCTAGATGGTATATATCATAATTGCATTATAGAGTCACACCAATGTAGGGATTAGGGTGCACTTTTAAGGCCCCGCCCACAGCAGTGACAGGCGGCTATTTATAAAAGTGTCCGGTGCAAGAGCCGGGGCAAGAATTGGCGATGTCGTCTCCAAAAAGTGCTAAATATACCCATTGCAAGGCACTTCGCTGCACACAATAAGCGACGAGGGTGCGGTTTGGCGGCAGTCGCCAACGACTGCTTCCGGCTGGTTCTTTTTTTTTTTCCGCCAAGTCTGGCCCCAAAATACTCCGTAGTCAGTGCTGGTGGCTCTTACCTACCCAATTACTCCATAGAGCAATCTGTACCAGGCTTGATAAAAGCTTGGCCCCCAAAAGATACCCGCTGCTCTGGACAGTACCAATCTGCTCAACAATAAGCTTGTCGATTTGGCAAGCACAAATTGGCGTCAATGCACAATGGAAATCACGCATATGAGCCTAACCGGTTGACTCGAAGGTACCAAACCGGCCCGCGATTATGAGGCCGACAAAGCCACTTTGGACTTTCTTACAGGGTGCTTCTCCTCGCCGGAGACATCATGCAGTCAAAAACAGTCGACTTTCCACCAAACAACCGACGAGGACATGTCGCATTTGACGAGGTGGAGTGCTTTACGAGGCGGTGTCAAAAGATTAGACGGCATGGTGGTGGGTGCAGTTGGCCCTACCCCACACCTGTCAAACTTAACGACAATGTATATTTTGTAAAGAGCACTAACCCAGACAGACTCCAAGCCGTGGAGTAGCCTGTCCGGTCGCACTATATATTGGATGAGCGTCTGAGAAGTAAATGGTTGCATGGGCGCTGAACTAGGCGTCGATCAAGTCGTGGGACTTGTCTGGGTTCTCCTCCTCGTCGTCCTCGTCGACATCCGGAGATCTCTCGTAGAACTCGGCCAAGATCTTTGGACTGATTCTGTTCAACATCTCCTTGGGGAAGATTCTCAACAACGACCAGGCAAGGTCCAACGAGTCGAAAATGGATCTGTCCTCGTAGGCACCCTGGGCAATGAAGTTCTTCTCAAACTTCTCCAAGAACTCCAACGACAACTTGTCCTCAGTAGACAAGGCCTCCTCACCGACGACAGACTTCATGGCAGCAGCATCTCTACCAATGGCGTACTTGGCGTACAACTGGTTGGAAACGTCACCGTGGTCCTTTCTGGTCATGCCTTCACCAATGGCCGACTTCATCAAACGCGACAAGGAGGGCAACACGTTGATGGGTGGGTACACACCTCTGTTGTCCAATTGACGGTCGACGAAGATCTGGCCCTCGGTAATGTAACCGGTCAAATCGGGGATAGGGTGAGTAATGTCATCGTTAGGCATGGTCAAAATAGGGATTTGGGTGATGGATCCGTTTCTGCCCTCCACTCTGCCGGCTCTCTCGTAGATGGTCGACAAATCCGTGTACATGTAACCGGGGTAACCTCTTCTACCGGGAACCTCCTCTCTGGCGGCGGAGACCTCTCTCAAGGCGTCGGCGTACGAAGACATGTCTGTCAAAATGGTCAACACGTGTCTCTCGGTCTGGTAGGCCAAGTACTCGGCGGTGGTCAAGGCCAATCTTGGGGTGATGATTCTCTCGATGGTAGGGTCGTTGGCCAAGTTCAAGAACAACGACGTTCTGTCCAACGAGCCGTTCTCCTCGAAGTCCTGCTTGAAAAATCTGGACGTCTCCAAGTTGACACCCATGGCGGCAAACACAATGGAGAAGTTGTCCTCGTGGCCATCGTGCACGTCCTTGGTGGGTCTCACCAAGCCAGCCTGTCTACAGATCTGGGCGGCGATCTCGTTGTGCGGCAAACCGGACGCCGAGAAGATCGGGATCTTTTGGCCTCTGGCGATGGAGTTCATGGTGTCGATGGCGGAGATACCGGTGGAGATCATCTCCTCGGGGTAGATACGCGCGTAAGGGTTGATGGGCGAGCCGTTGATGTCCAAGTAGTCCTCGGCAAAGATCTTGGGACCCTTGTCAATTGGGCGGCCGGAACCGTCGAAGACGCGGCCCAACATGTCCTCGGAGACGGCGATCTTCAAGTTCTCGCCGGTGAACTCCACGCGGGTCTTCTTGATGTCGATGCCCGAGGTGCCCTCGAACACTTGGACAATGGCCTTGGAGCCTCTAACCTCCAACACCTGACCGGCTCTGACGGTGCCGTCGGGCAAGGTCAAGTTGACGATTTCGTTGAAGCGCGGGAATTTGACATTGTCCAAAATGACCAACGGACCGTTGACGCCTCCCACGGTGTTGTAGTTGATTCTGGGCTTGATTTTGAAGCTCTCGGTGACGGCCTTTTTGTTCAATTCGAACAATTCTTTGTCGGACAACATTTCGGCGTGCGGGGGTTGATGCGGTTCCAAGGAGAGACGGTTCCAATGCTGAGGAGCTGGGTTTTCCGAGTGTGGAAAGGCGTGGGGTGAGAATCTTATCAAGGATTCGACGTTTATTAGCATTCGCAGCGTGCGGGGAATTACGCCCGGGACCGTAATTACAGAGATAGCGGTGCACTACTCCCGGCCATCTGCTGCCTTGTTTGGCGACCATTCCGTCAATTCATAGGGGGGTATTCTTCAGTACATCCGGCTCACAACGTCCCACTCCTCCAACTGCACTTTGGATTGTTCCATCAAGGAAAGTGCAGCCCGCATATCTGGATTCGCACCTATGGAATCTCGGAGTCCGCCGCCTGCAG
This sequence comes from Metschnikowia caudata, assembly GCA_008065175.1. Taxonomy (NCBI): domain Eukaryota; kingdom Fungi; phylum Ascomycota; class Pichiomycetes; order Serinales; family Metschnikowiaceae; genus Metschnikowia; species Metschnikowia caudata. The sequence continues at coordinate 964,399 of VATF01000002.1, forward strand.
AGATCAATTCGTGGACTCGCTTAGTGACAGCTTTCAAATCCACGGATTTTGCAGCTCGGCCAGTTTCAGAACTCAGGCGGGTTTTATGGATGGATTGCGAATGCGGCCCGCGGGAGCTTCCACCCGGCAAAATATACAGCCCTTCTTTTTCTTTTCGGCCCGTTCCACTCGACTCTTCACTGTGCGCTTCGCTCACGAGACCATAGATATTCTGGTCATCAAGCGGGTCTTTTGTCCGAGTATGTAGAAATCTTTCGTAGAACGCTTGTAGCCGCGGCACTCTGTACGGAAGAGAGGCTCGAGAAACGGGCATGGACTCGACCCATGTACTACCAAGAGACTCGTTTTCCTCCGAGGTGCTGGAAAATTCGGACGTCTCGAGCTTACTGGCCAGCGAGAGCGAGTCGGGCTGCAGCGATACTGCTTTCTCCTTGCTTTTGAAGTAGTTGTCCATCAGAGCGAGTTGCTGCAAAATGACCGGGAAATCGTAGATGAATTGGTCGTGGCCCGATTCTTCTTTGGGGCTCCTCGCAGCACCAGATGACCCTTGCTCCGCCCTCAGCTTTGTATGGCCGACTGTCAACTGGAGGAAAACGTTGAAGTTGACCAATATCTTCACCACACACAGAAGAAATTTGAGATACTCCTGTGGCCGGAGCTTCGTGAACGGCTTGGTCAAGAACTTGTGCGGCACGATGATGATTCGTTTGCCGGCGTACGCCTTTGACCCCAGGCGTCTGGAGACACCGTGGGTGGTGTCGGATGTGCCTGGAGAAAGCGATTTCGCCCGTGCAAGCGCTTCTCCGGCCACGGGCTGTTCCAGGGTCGTTTCGAAAACAGCTTCGTTGAAGGTCTGGCCCGGCGCGGGCAAGTCGCCGTCTGGGGTGTCGCCCTTGAGCGAAGTTCTTCTTTGGAAATTTCTCGTCTGGAACGAGGCGGGGATGTGGATGGTGTTGTTCCGTATGACGATCTTGTCCGGGCCCTCGCCGGTGGGTTCCACGACGATGTCTGTGATTTCCTCCTTATCGGGCGACATCTGGGGTAGCAGCGTTTCGCTCAAGATGGAGTCTATTTTCTGCTGCACGGAGTCGTAAAACTGACTGGTGGGGAGGAGCCGCTGGAGCTCGTCGAGAAACGGCAACTCGAGCTCCTCGTTGCTGATTGTGAACAACTCCTGCAAGAGGCCCTGGAGCCGGATCAAGTCCTCGAGAAAAGTGTTGACCGCCACGATGTGGACATCGTTCGAGAGAAACGAGCCGAGCGCAAGCACGGGCTTGTCGAAAAGAGACGTCCCGGCCCGCGCGGGCTTGCCGCTTTTCGTGCTGCTGCAGAAAACGTGTTTGCGGACAACGTTGTAGTGGGCGTGCTGCAAACGCCTTCCTTGGGCGGTGATCTGGCGCATGGGCTCGCCGCGGAGGTCGACGATCTCGGCGTCCATGGCGTCGCTTCGCCGCCGGTACGCCGCCCACAAGAGCTCCTTCTTCTGCTGCACCTGCGCCTGCTGCTGCGTGAGTCGGGAGCCCGCCAGGGCGATCTTTTCTTGGAGGCTCTTCTGCTTCTTGTGCATGGATTCTGTTGCCCGCCAGACGCCTTTGGTCTTGACCGACGCGTTCAACTGCTTGAGCCTCTGGAAGCCGAGGGCAAGGCTCTGCACGCACCGGTAGTCCGGCTTCGGAAACCGGCCGTGGCTGTTGTCAAAGTCGTGGTACTGCTTCTGTGGCGAGAGCGCCGCGCCCGGGCCGCGGGCGCCGGAGCCGAGGCTCAGGCACGTGTCGAACACCTTGTTGATCTCCCGCGTCATCTCCATGTTCAACCGCTCGTTCTCCACCACGGAGTTGCGGATGACCTCCAAACGCTGGTTTATGCATTGGGGGCACTCGAGGCCCACGGGGATCCGGGCGTGTGCGTGTGCCGGGCAGACGTAGAAAGCGTCTTCTGCCACGGCGGCTTTTGCGGCCATCGGCGGAGGTTGAAGCTTTTTGGTGGTGGCCTGAATGGGGTTGCACTTTAGATAAGATAGTGCGACTGTGGGGTACGCCAGATACAACACCCACGAAGAAAAGACACTCGCAGAAACAGAAAAGTTCGGTAGTGAGCGTCCGTTTGGCTTTGCGGCGTTTGGCCGCCCTTCGTTTTCTTTTTCCTTCATCATTTCATCTTCCAGGAGGTCCCTTTTTCGATGGAGTACCCTGGTGTCTACAGCTAAATTCTCCCACTAGCCAAGTTCTATAAATAAGCCATTCGTGAAAGCCACACGCTCCGGCTGGAGCGGCGAGTCTTTTCCCGTGCAAGGGCCCACCACTTGCCCCTCCAATCCTGCGGAAGTGCCCCATCACTTCCGCTTCCGCTTCTGCAAGAGTTTCCGCTCGGTCACGTCGCGGACCATGAGCGCCAACAAGGGCTCCACGTCCTCCAGCACGTCCAACGCGTAGAAGCCGCAGTTCCACTCGCGCGCCAACGCCTTGCCCTCGTCCACCAACCGCGGCGACGCCAAGGGCAGGTTTTTGTGCGTGCACACGATCCAGATGGGCGGTAGTGACAGCGCGTCGGCTGGGTCCGAAGAGATCTCGAGGAGCGCCCGTGACGTGTCTCTCTGCCTCGGGCTCGGGCCCTCGAAGAGCGTCTTGAACGCGGACTTGATGGAGAACATGTCCGTTTCCTTGCCCTTGGCCCAGTGCGATTTGTACGTGTGGTACTCGCGCCACGCCTCGCTGAGGCCTTCCCGCATGATGGGGAGGAGGTCGAGCGAGGTATGCGCCGGCGGCTTTGGCCGGCTTTCCGAGGAGGAGCCGCTGGAAACGGGACTGACGTCCGAGCCAATGTCGTCGTATGAAGGCGGCAGCGGCGATGGCACGGCGCTGTAGAACGCAAAGTAGCCGTCGATTGTGCCGTTCATCTCGCTGGTGCCGCTGGCAACCAAAAGCGGCTCCGTGGTGACCGGTTGCCGCGGCTCGTCGGCCAACTTCTTCAACACGTTTTTCCCCAACTTGGCATACAACGACGCCTCGAGGAACGGGATGTACGTGTCCACGTTGAATGCCGGCGTGTCCACAAGCTCAACGAGAATCGGCGAGATGCACGGTTCGCCGTCGTCCTTCTCCACCTTGTAGTACTCGTTGTGGGCTGCCGGCAAGTCTTTGTTTGTGGCCAGGACAAGCGCCCGGTAGATCACGGGGCTGAGAACCAAATGCAGATGGGCGACCGTCTCCTGGAGCGTTTCCTTGGGCGAGGTGTCGTCGAGGAAGATCCGCAGGGCGGCTGCCTGGGGCCAGAAGGAGAAGAGCATGGGCACCGTTTTTCGCAGCGGGTAGTACGTCTCCCGGGCGGCGCCGGCGGTGATTTTCAGCACGAAGGAGGTTTTGCCGGTGCGGGCGCCTCCAAGGCACGCGATGCGGATGGGGTCCCTGTTGTTAAGGGGCGTGGACAACCCGGCGGACGGGGTCTTCATGACTACTGTAGGCGATGCGGGGTTTGCTTGCGGCGGGTGGTGCGCGTGGTGTGCGTTGCAGCCGTGTGTCGGCAGTGCTTCAGCCGTGTTTCGCGTGTGTTTCGGCGCGGTTTCAGTTCAGGCTCGTGCGTGGCGTTGCTCCGGGGCCTGTTGTCGGGTGTTGCTGGGGGTGGTTTAGCGGTAGTGTGCTCGCTTCTCGATGTCTAAAATGCGCGGCCGTTGCGCTAAAATAGACGGACGGGGAAAAAAGCACACAAGAGGAAAAAGTGAGGGGCCGGGCACAATAGAACCGGCGCTCAGCGAAACACACCAAAAAACTCCATGTGCTCGCGGCCGCTGGCCCTGCCCAGGTTCTTTTATCATGTCATATCTGGTTCGTAGCCCTGCAGCCGTGCGACGCAGGTCCACAGTTGCGGCCCTCTGCATCGCAGGTGGCCACGCCCAAAAACGAGTCGCCCTGGCCGTAGTACAAGAGCCACTGCCCGCGGAACTGCACCACGCCCTCGGTGAACACCACCCGCGCCACCTGCCCGCCGAGCTCCGCCGCCAGCTCGGGCTCCAACACCGGGCTGTCGAGCCGGGCCACCGGCCCCGCCTCTAGCCGGTCGTAGTCAATCAACATCTGCGAAATGCTGTACGTGCCTTTCTCCCGCCGCCCGCCGCCCACCGTCGAGGCGTTGTAAAAGAGAATGTACTGCTTCTTGCTGTTGCCCGTGTCGACTCTGATTGGCGGCGGCCCGGGCTCGATGAGGCGGCTCTCCCAGCTGTGCGTCCCGCGGGCAAACACCCGCGGCTGGATCTCCCAGTGCACCATGTCGTCGCTTGTTGCTAACTGCAACCCGGCCTCGCCCCATATCATGTAGTGCTTTCCGTCTGTGTGCCGGTCGACGAAAACCGCCCCCGACTTCGACCACCCACGGCGAATGAAGCGCTCGCCGTCGAGCCCCGTGCACACCTCCGCCCAGCTGTCGTCGGCCACCACCGGCGGGTGCTTTATCCACGTGACCAAGTCGTACGACTCGGCCACACAGAGCCGGGCGCGTGTCCGGTCGTACGCCGTGTACGTCATGATGAATTTCCTGGAGCAGGGGTCGCGCACCACACGCGGGTCCTCGCAGCCGCCGCCCTGCTCCCACGGCTCTGTGGCACGCAACACGGGCTCGTGGTGGCGGCTAAAGTTGTACCCGTCCAGCAGCCACGCCAACCCAATCGACAGCACCTTTGCCCGGTCCTGCGCCCTGTACAAGAGAAACACGCGGTCCTCCACAACAATGGCCGCGGCGTTGTAGATGTACGCCTCCTCGAACTTCCGAGCCGGGTCGGGCGCGAGCACCGGGTTGTGGCGGTACCTGGTGAACGGCCCGATGGGGAACGACGAGGGGGCGACGTAGTGCGGGTCGCCGTCGCGGGAGCCGGGGCCCACCGCCGGCACTTTTTCGCTGTGCTGGCGAAATAAAAACATCCGGCTTGTTTGTTTGGCGTTTGTCGGGGAAGTTAATCGTGGGTGCTAATTTGAGACTGTGCTGCGCATCGTGCGGCGTGAGCGGACTGTGGGGTACATCGAGGCTGGAGGCCGGACTGAAGGAGAGGCGGAAGAAAAAAAAAGGAAAAAAAGAAAAAAACGGGGGAAACGAGCTTGTTAAACAAAACGGCGTTTTCGCCGCCTGGCTGCAAAATTACACTCGGAGCCCTCGCCCCGCCGTGTTTCCGAAGTTAGTTGCTGGCTATCTCGCGTGAGCCTAAGTGCGTGTGGCCCTGGCCAGGCAAGTGGCGAAGCAACGGCGTCATGACGTGAGACGCCGGCGGGCCGGGCACGCCGAAATTGCAAAAATCTCGAAAACCCACAATCTCGCCCATTGCCCAGCTGTCCCTGTGGCAGGCCCGCGGCCGTGACTGTTTCTGGCCGTTCCGCTGTCGCCCGTGCCCCAAGCAACAACGATGACCTCGCACGGCCGATAAACGACCCGGCCTGCCTTTCAAAAGCCCGATCCGCCAAAACGGCGATCCGGTCTTCGCCCGCCACAGCCGCCCCGTTTTTTTTTCCCTCGTCTTTTTCTCACGTAGGGCCTGCACGGCCTTGCTATCTGGGTTGTTTTTCTCGCACATCGCAGTCTCCTTCAACCACATTTGTTTTCGCCGCCTCCCGCCCCAGCACCGTTTCCCGCTAGCCCAGCCTAGCCCCTTTAGCGTGTCCTGCTCAATTCCCCAGGGCAATCCAACCACAGCACAAACCGCCACACCCTCACACGTCTCCAGCGCCCGCACTATGGGTCAATTGTTGTCCCACCCGGTGGAGGAAAAGTCCATCGAGTTCCGGTCCCACGAGTCGGTCAGCTACTGCACGGGGTCCATGCAGGGCTACCGCATGTCGATGGAGGACGCCCACGACATCCGCATCTCGGAGAACGAGTCGCTCGCCGTGTTTGGCGTTTTTGATGGCCACGGCGGCAGAGAAGTGGCCGACATACTACAGGCGCAGTTGGTGGCCAAGATCTTCAAGGAGCTCAACCAGCTCCAGCAGCGGCAGCCCGGCCCGGTGCCGTTGGCTGAGTACATGACGAGGCTCAAGAACGCGTTCTTCAAGGTGGACTCGGAGTTGCCCGAGAAGGACGCCAACAACTGCGGGTCCACCGCGGTGGTGTCGACCATCGTGGCCAACCGGTTCATCATCGTGGCCAACACGGGCGACTCGCGGTCCATTCTCTCTTTGAGGGGCGGCTGCGCCAAGAACCTCTCGTTCGACCACAAGCCGGGCAACATGGGCGAGCGCGTGCGCATCGAGAACAGCGGCGGGTACGTGATCAACTCGCGCGTCAACGAGATCCTCGCCTTGTCGCGCGCGTTCGGCGACTACAAGTTCAAGTTGCCGTGGCTCCAGCTCGCCGCCCCGGGCCGCAACAACTCGTACTTGGAGAAGAACCGCAAGTACGCGCGCGACGAGTTGGTGGCGCTACCGCCCGAGCTCCTCCAGGTCAGCGTCGAGCCCGAGCTCCTCGTGTACGACCTCCACGCGCTCGACCTCCCGGAGTTCATGATCTTGGCCTGCGACGGCATCTGGGACTGCTTCACCAACGACCAGTTGCTCCAGGTGATCCGGGCCAAGCTCGGCGAAGGCTGGACCTTGCAGCACATCACCGAGTACGTGTTGAACGAGTGCATCAGCATGGCGTCCAGCATCACGGGCATAGGCTTTGACAACATGACGTTGATGATTATTGCATTGCATCCAAACAGCACGGTGGAGGAGTGGATGGCCACCATGCAACAGCGTGTGCTTGCGGAGAGCGACGAGTGACCTTGGTGAGAGACCTACGTTATCAATGCATACTTAACCAGACTGGGCGCAAGCGCCGGCAATGTCTTTCCCAGCGGTGGACGTATTCCAAAGCGTTGTATCAGCAACGGGATCACGTGAAGATTTAGGCCGGCCTACCCTGCGGCACTATTATGTAAGTATCAGTCGAGGAATGGCAAGCAAAAGAAACCAATGTAGTGGAAAAGGCAGCCCGACAGAGACAGAGTACAATCACCCGAGTCTGCAGAGTCTGTAACGAAAAGTCACAATTTTTTTTTTTTCAAATGGCAAGGCCGGGTTTCTTGCTCCTACTGACATCCAATCGGTTGCGCGTCCTGGATCATTCACCGCTACTCCATCTCGAGCCCCCCGCCCTGCAGCACCACTCGCCGAAAATCTTGGGATTTTCCGCCGCATCACCTCGAGACACCATTGCCAACCACCGCATCCGGACTGCACCACCGTGCTCGTGCGGGCCCCCCACAGACCTCGAGGTGACCTGATTTAGCCGACCAGCAACGCTCCACCAGCAAAGCCGGATCTCCTGCGAGAAGGAAAACGAACCGCCGCCGCCCCGTTTTCGAGCCGCCGCCGCCTCCTCGGGCCCATGCCCCCGACCCGCTAGCACCTGCATTCCCCCACCGCATCACACCATGTCATATGTCGAAACCGAGCTTTTCAAGGACGACATCCTCCAGCTCGCCAAGGACCCGGAGCTCAACCGAGAAAAGGGCAAGACACAGCGGCTCGTGCGCCTCATCCACAACTTCCCGCCCGCGGAACGCAAGGTGTCCCGGCTCTGCGAGCTCTCGTTGAACATCCTCAAGACGCTCGAGAAGATGGAGTTGACGTTGAAGAACTGGGCGTTCTTGTCGCTCGACATCAACTCGGCGCACCACTTCGACCGCTCCAACCCGGAAAACATCAAGTCGTTCAACAACAACGTCAGCGTGCGCGTGATCACGTCGTGCCAGGACCTCACCGTGAAGCTCAACAAGATCACCGCGGACATGGACTTCGTGACCAAGGCGCTGAGGCTGCTCTCGCCGCGCGAGTTCATCAGCGATAGCGGCACGCTCCTCACCTCGCTCACGCTCCGCAACATCCGCCTCAAGGACGAGCTCCGAGAAAAGGTCACCGTGGCGTACCTGAAGGCGAAGCTCATCACCATCGGCACCAACTTGGAGGCCATGTTGGAGGGCGGCACCGACGACCAGAAGTCCACCGTGTCGTCGTACCAGCACTTTGTGGTGAGCCTCCTCGGCCAGCTAAACCAGGCCATTGACGAGGGCGACGAGGAGGAGAAAAACGAGTGCTTGGCCATCATCGCCGACATGGAGCAGATGTTCGAGGTGTTCAAGTTGGAGTACGCGCAGGCGCCGCAGGAGAACTGGCTAGAACAGGACGACTCGGCTGTCGACGACGACTGCGACTCGTCCACCTCGGCCCTCTCGCTGTCACACTCGCAGCTCCACTCCATCACGAAACACGAGGAGGCGCCCAAAAGACGCGGCTCTTTTTCGTCCGTGACGACAAGCTCGTTGCAGAAACTGACCCTCGCCGAGGAGCTCCCTTACCTCATGTCTGCATTCAACCTGGCGAAAACGATCGAGGAGGACGTGCACCACTTCAAGGAGGAGGAGCCGGAGCAGGTCGTGCCAGAGCCCCGGTCGCCCAAAAAGAAGCTGTTTACGCGCAATCCGCACCTCCCGGAGTCGCCGTTGTACTCCGACAGCCAGATTCTCAAGGCGCCGCAGTCCCCGTCATATCTATACAACAACTCGTTGCTCTCCAAGCTTGGCATTAAGCCGCAAGTGATCACGGCGCCGCTCCCAAAAACGGCGAAATCCGAGGACAAGGAGAACGCGAAGGACTACGTGTCGCCGTTGACGAAGGCAAACTTGGCCTCGCACCTCACTGCATTGACGGCGCTGGACATCTCCATAGACGTGCCGGATTTTGTCGAGTAAAAGCATATAATATAAACGAAATACCCGAAACCAACACCGAGCTATACGCCTTCCATCTTGCTCAACTCCTTCACAAAGTTCTGGCCCCAGTAGGACGCGGTGTACTTGGAGATGTACAGGAACATTTTCTCAAAGTTGAGAGTCTTCTTTTCCTCGGGAATGGTCAAGCTCTCCTTGATGGCGTCCTTGAGCTCGTCGATGTTCCACGGGTTCACGATGAGGGCGCCGTTGAGCGATTGCGCCGCGCCCGCAAACTCCGAGAGAATCAACGAGCCCTTTTTGTCCTCCTGGCACGCAATGTACTCGTAGCTGACCAAGTTCATGCCGTCGCGAGTGGAGCTCACCAAGCACACGTCGGACATGTAGTACAAGCTGATCAACTCCTCGAAAGGAATGGAGCGATGCATGTAGTGAATGGGCACAAACTCCACGGTGCCAAACTTCCCGTTGATGCGCCCAACCAACTCGTTGACGTTGGCGCGCAAGCTCTGGTACTCCTCCACGTCGCCGCGCGACGGCACGGCCACCTGCACCAACACCACCTTGCCGATCCACTCCGGGTTGTCGGTCAAAAACACCTCGAACGCATGTAGCTTCTGCGGCACGCCCTTGATGTAGTCCAAGCGGTCGACGCCGACAATGATCTTTGTGTCCTTGAACTTGTTCTTCAACTGCTCGATGCGCGCCACCACGCCCGAGGTGCGCACGCCCTCGGTGAAGTGGTTGACGTCGATGCCGATCGGGAAGGCGCCCACGGAGATGGAGCGGCCGTCGTACTCGATGCCGTCGGGCACGGTGCGCACGCCCGGCACAATGCGCGACACGGACGACAAGAAGTGGCGCGCGTAGTCGTAGGTGTGGAAGCCAATCAAGTTGCAGCTGAGCACGCCCTCCAAGATCTCGCGCCGCACGGGCAAGATCCGGTAGATCTCGGACGACGGGAACGGCGTGTGGAGGAAGAAGCCGATGCGCACGTTCTTCTTGCGTGCGCCCAACTCCTCGCGCAACATCTGCGGCAACAACATCAAGTGGTAGTCGTGCACCCACACCATGTCGTTGTCCTCCACCAGGCGGGAGATCTCCACGGCAAAGCGCCGGTTGGCCTCGATGTACGCGGCCCACGCGGTCTCGTCGAAGTTCATCTCGCCCGGGTGGTAGTGGAACAACGGCCACAATATGCTGTTGGAGAAGCCGTTGTAGTGGAGGTCGGCGATGGTGTCGCTCAAGTACACCGCGGTGCAGTTGAACTTGTCCATGAGGTCCTTGTTGACGCGCGCCTGCTCCGAGGGGCGCACCTCCAACCCCGGCCAGCCGAGCCATTGGAACTCTGTAGTTTTCTTCAATCCCTGGAGGGCGGTCACCAACCCGCCCGACGACATGGAGTAGTCGTACGACCCGTCGGGTTTTCTGGTGATGGTCACGGGCAAGCGGTTGGACACCACGTGGACCTTGTTTTCGGGCATTTTGCTTTCGGGTTTCTGTGGTGGGTGGGGCTCAGGGGGGTGGTTTGTGGAAATGGCGAAGTGTGAGGTATTGTTAGTAGTTGCGGTGCGCGGCAATGTCTGGATGGAAAGTGGGGCTGCTGGCCGGCAAAAAAAGACCATTGACAGAAGTGAAAAATACAAAAAGAGAAAGAAAGAAAATGTGCGGTTTGTCGAACTTTATTCCCGAGCCAAAATGCTCTTTTACTTAAATGTGCCTGCTCACCCAGGTGTCGTGGCCTATGTTCCACCGTCTCCAATTTGCAATCCTTCACAATTGCGCATACCGAGAGCAGAAGTGAAAAAGACAGCAGCCCACCACCAAAAAAGTAGCAGCTTCATACTTTATTGTCAACTCGACAAACCCGTCAATGATACCCGCCTCTGCCGCCGGGCGCTGGCGCCGGCAAACGGCCGATCTGGGCCCCGCACGACCGCATACTTCACCACGCGACTAGTACACCTCAGCCACCACCATGTACAACCCGTACGTCCCCGCCGAAAACGGCAACCCCAAGGAATTGAAACACCCGCGGCCGCAACACACTGCCACAATGGACCAGTACCAAGCACAGTACAGCCAATCACAGTACGCGCAGTACGGGCAGCCGCAGTACGGCCAGGCCAAGGCCCAGTTTGCCGCCCAGCCACAGGCCCCCGCCCAGTCACAGTACGCGCCGCAGTACGCGCACAGCACGCAGGTGAACCAGGGCCAGGGCGCCCAGCAGAGGGCGCCGTTCCAGAACCAGTACCAGCAGAACGAGTACCCGCAGAACACGCCCAACCAGTACGCCCAACAACAGGGCAGTGGCGCGCCGTACGGCGAGTTCTTCTCGGACCCGGCCGCGTCCATGGCCGCGCAGTTTGCCAAGAGCAGCTTTGGCCAGTCCAACACCTACCTCCAGCAGAACTTCGGGTCGTACATGGCCAAGGCCGGCGAGTTGAAACACTACTTCAAGGTGACCAACTCGTACGTGCTCCGCAAGCTCGCGCTAATATTGTTCCCGTACCGCCACAAGGACTGGACGCGCGTGCGCTCCGACACCGGCGTGGGCTCGGCGCCGGCGTGCGAGGACGTCAACGCGCCCGACTTGTACATTCCGTTGATGTCGTTTGTGACGTACATCCTCTTGTCCGCGCTCTTCACCGGGTTGAAGGGCGACTTCCACCCCGAGGTGTTTGGCTACTTGGCATCGCTCACGTTGTCGTGCTCGTTCGTGGACATTTTGATCTTCAAAGTCGGGCTCTACTTGCTCAACTGCTCGGCGCAGATCTCGTTGTGGGACCTTGTCAGTTTCAGCGGCTACAAGTACGTGTCCATCATTGTGTTGTTGTGCTGCCGCCAGGTCGTGGGCCACCTGTGGTTCTTGTTCCACGGGCTCCTCTTGCTTGTGTTGGCCAACTTGTCGTTGTTCTTGATGCGCTCGTTGAAGGCCTTGGTGTTGCCCATCGGCATGGGCGAGACCATCTCCGACGGCCAGAGACGGCTACGCGTGCAGTTTTTGTTCATCTACTCGGTGGCCGTGCAGTTTGTGCTCTTGGTATTCATGTCTCGGTGAGCGTCAATACACCACTTAACCCAGCCCTTTATTTCCCGCCTTCTCCTCCCTTCACCACCCGCCTGTTTCCTTTGCCGCCCGCCTATTCTCTTCTGCACCCGTCCTTTTCGAGCAATTTTCTGTTCTCAGCTTCCCGCACGGTCTTTTTTGCGTCTTGTACATTCCTGGTGGGCTCACGTGAGGCTCGCGTCTGCGCGTCTCATGAGCATTTTCTCCATATACATCTAACCCAGATGTCCTCCAGCACCTTCAAAGGGTCCACGTCGGCCCGGTTCGTAAAAAATGGCCAGGGCAAAGTGACCACGCAATTCCGCTCGGCCAAAGAAGAGCCGGCGGCAGAAAACACCAACCCCATGCTCAACGACTCCATCACCAGAAAGGACCTAGTCACCAAGATCGACGAGCTAGACGCCCTCATGGGCTTCGAACGGTTCGAGCACGGCGACCTCGACGGCGCCAAGCCCCGCAAGGGCTGGTTGGTCAACATGCACGCCACCACGATTCCCTCCGACGAGTACTTGGCGGGCTACTCGGGCGTCGACTTCTACTTTCTAGACGAGGAGGGCGGCTCCTTCAAGGCCACGCTACAGTACGACCCGTACTTCTACCTCTTGGTGACGCCTGGCCGCGAGTCCGAGGTCGAGGAGGCGTTGAAGAAGGCGTTGGAGCCGTTCCACCTCAAAACCATCTCGCGCGAACTCAAGGACGACTTGGCGCTCCCGAACCACCTCGTGGGGTTGCAGCGCACGCTTGTCAAGCTCCAGTTCCACAACATCTCCGACCTCTTGGGCGCGCGCCGCACGCTCGCGCCCCTCATCAAGGAGAACCTGATGAAGAAGGACACGCGCGACGTGTTCCAGATCATCAACTTCACCAACTCCGACAACATCGACGGCGGCAAGCAGTACAAGGGCGACGCGACGCGACCCAGCGACACGCTCCTGGACCCGATGTCGTGCATCGAGGACCTCCGCGAGTACGACGTGCCCTTCCACGTGCGCGTGTCCATCGACAAGGACATCCGCGTGGGCAAGTGGTACGACGTGCACGCGGTGCACGGCACGGCCACGTTCACCGAGGACACAGAGAAAATTGCATTTGCCGACCCGGTCGTGTTGGCGTTCGACATTGAGACGACCAAGGCCCCGCTCAAGTTCCCTGACTCCAAGGTGGACCAGGTCATGATGATCTCGTACATGATCGACGGCGAGGGCTACCTCATCACCAACCGCGAGATCATCTCCGAGGACATCGAGGACTTCGAGTACACGCCGAAGCCGGAGTACCCGGGCCAGTTCACCATCTTCAACGAGCCCGACGAGAAACACGTCCTCCTCAGGTTTTTCGAGCACATCCGGGACGTGCGCCCGACCGTGATTGCCACCTTCAACGGCGACTTCTTCGACTGGCCGTTTGTGGAGAACAGATCGAACTTCCACGACTTGAACATGTTTGATGAGATCGGCTTCGCCAAGGACAACGATGACGAGTACAAGTCCAAGTACTGCGTGCACATGGACTGCTTCCGCTGGGTCAAGAGAGACTCGTACTTGCCGCAAGGCTCCCAGGGCTTGAAGGCCGTCACCACCGCCAAGTTGGGCTACAACCCCATCGAGCTCGACCCGGAGTTGATGACGCCGTACGCGTACGAGAAGCCGCAGGTGCTCTCTGAATACTCGGTTTCCGACGCCGTCGCCACATACTACTTGTACTTCAAGTACGTGCATCCTTTCATTTTCTCGCTTTGCACCATTATTCCGTTGAACCCCGACGAGGTGTTGCGCAAAGGTACGGGTACCTTGTGCGAGATGTTGTTGATGGTGCAGGCGTACCAAAAGGGCATTTTGTTGCCGAACAAATACACCGATCCCATCGAGAGATTCTACGAGGGCCACTTGCTCGAGTCTGAAACCTACGTTGGAGGACACGTGGAGTCGCTAGAGTCCGGTGTCTTCAGAAGCGACATTGCAAGCGACTTCAAGGTGCAGCCGGCCGCCATCAACGAGCTTTTGCGTGATTTGAAGAATTCCATCAAGTTCTGCATCGAGGTGGAGAACAACAAGAAGGTGGAGGACGTGGAGAACTTCGATGAGGTCTACAACGACATCAAGGCTAAACTCGAGGATCTTCGGGACAACCCGGTCAGAACGGAGAACCCGCTTATTTATCACGTGGATGTTGCATCCATGTACCCAAACATCATGACGTCGAACAGATTGCAACCCGACTCTATGAAAACCGAAGAAGACTGTGCTGCGTGTGACTTCAACCGACCGGGCAAGAACTGCGACCGAAGGTTGGAGTGGTCGTGGAGAGGTGAGTTTTCGCCGGCCAAAGCTGACGACTATAGCTTGGTGAAAAGAACGTTGCAAAACGAGATGTTCCCTCCCGCTAAACCATGGCTTCCGAAGCGTACATTCGATGAATTGCCGTACCCCGAACAGGCCCTGCTCATCAAGAAACGGCTCGGCGACTACGCCCGGAAAGTTCACAACAAGAAAAAAATCACCGAGACAATCACGAGAGAAGCCATCGTCTGCCAAAGAGAGAACCCCTTTTACGTCAACACGGTCAGGAATTTCAGAGACCGTCGATATGAGTTCAAGACACTTGCAAAGGTTTGGAAAGGGAAAACATCCAAGTGTACGGACAGCATTTCTAAGGACGAGGCCAACAAGATGGTGGTTTTGTATGACTCCTTGCAACTTGCTCACAAAGTCATTTTGAACTCGTTTTACGGCTACGTCATGAGAAAAGGCTCTCGCTGGTACTCCATGGAAATGGCCGGTATTACATGTTTGACTGGATCGAAGATCATTCAGATGGCGAGGTCTTTGGTCGAGAGAATCGGGCGTCCCTTGGAGTTGGACACCGACGGTATTTGGTGTATTCTCCCAGGCTCGTTCCCCGAGAACTACAACCTAAAGTGCAAGGATGGCAAAAAGATCTTTTTGGAATACCCCTGTTCCATGTTGAACTATCTTGTGCACCAGCAATTCACCAACCACCAGTATCAAGATTTGGTCGACCCAGACACGTTCAGGTTTAAAACCAAATCAGAGAATTCGATTTTTTTCGAGGTGGACGGTCCGTACAGGGCCATGGTCTTGCCAACTTCGAAAGAAGAAGGTAAAGGTTTGAAGAAAAGATACGCCGTGTTCAACATGGATGGGTCTTTGGCCGAACTCAAGGGCTTCGAGTTGAAGCGCAGAGGTGAGTTGAACCTCATCAAGAACTTTCAGTCCGATATTTTCAAGTTGTTCCTTGAGGGCGACACGCTTGAAAACTGTTACAAGACCGTGGCCACAGTGGCGAACAACTGGCTTGACGTGTTGGATACACGCGGTGGAATGCTCGAAGACGAGGACTTGATTGAGCTTATTTGCGAAAACAAGAGTATGAGCAAAGCCCTCACTGAATACGAGGGCCAGAAATCGACCTCTATCACAACGGCAAAAAGACTCGGAGAGTTTTTGGGAGAAGAAATGGTGAAAGACGCTGGTTTGGCCTGTAAGTACATCATCAGTGCCAAACCACTTGGAAGCCCTGTCACCGAGAGAGCCGTTCCTGTGGCCATCTTTTCGTCAGAAAAGAAAGAGTTCTTCTTGAAGAAATGGTTGAAAGACCCTTCTCTTACTGATTTTGACCCGCGGACTGTTCTCGACTGGAACTACTACTACGAGCGTCTTGCTTCCGTGGTCCAGAAGATTATCACTATTCCCGCTGCATATCAAAATGTCAAAAACCCCGTTCCTCGTGTGCCGCATCCCGAGTGGTTGCAAAAGAGAATCTCTGCACAGGAAGACAAATTCCAGCAAACTTCAATCAATAAGTTTTTCGGAGCCACAACAAAACAAGATCTCCGAGGAAAAGCCATCAAAGACATCGAGGAATTCGGTGACACTGGCGATGAATTTCTGCGTGCTAGAGTTGGCAAAGTCACTGTGAAGAAGAGAAAATTGAGAGAAGCGCAGAGACTCAGAGCAGAAGAGGAAGAGAAAAACACTGTCATTTTGGGAGGAGAGTGCCCACTGATGACCGAAGACTACGTTGGATTTTTGAACTATCAAAAAGCCAAGTGGGCGCTTCAGGCGAAAAACAGAAACCGGAGGAAAAAGTTGTTCGGAGAAAACACCGAATCGTCACACCGCTCGTCTGTCGGAAACATGATCCGGAGACAGGCCGAGTCGATTGCAGGCTCAGACTGGGAGATTCTCGAGTACAAGACCGACCCCACCAACGTCGGTGCAATCAAGGTTTACGTGCTTTCTGGCGGCAAAGTGTGTTCGTTCCTTTTCCACATTCCCAAACAAGTGTACGCCACTTTCAAGGCGGAGTTGTCTTCGAAACGAGCAATCACAAGCTGCGAGATTGAGAAGTCCAAAGCAATTCTTCCGAATGGCCACGATGCAACCCATCTTTACAAGCTCACCATGCCCGAAGCTGTGTACAACGAAGAGATCAGCAAGGTCGATAGTCTCTTGCACGATTCCAGAATTTTGGGATTGTACGAAACAGAGATTGGCTCGATCGATCGTGCAATCATCACCTTGGGAAACACGGTTCGTTTTGACGACACCCGTGTTGGTGCCTTGGGCAAATGTTTGAAGTCGGGTTTCACGACAAAGGATTTGGTCAAGGTTTCGCAACAGCTGTACTTGAAGAAGTTCAACATGGACATCTTCTACCTTCTTCACATTCTGACAAACAGCTACGAGTTCTACACCTTGTTCAACACATGGGATCACACCATTTCCCTCTTTGTTTTGAAGCCGTCCACCGGCGCCCAAGAGTTGCCAAACAACCTCGACAAGGTTTACAGAGAAGTGTTCGAGGCCAGAAAAGACAAATTCTTGAAACTTTACAATATCATCGATTACCTGCCCGACGCTGAGATTACCGTCAACTACTTCAGCAGTCCATCAACATTGTACAAGAAGTTAAACTCGCTGATCAGAAAGATCCAGGAAGGACGGAGCACCAAGGCCTTGCTTGCGATTCAGTCGCCATACTGTGACAAAGTGTTGAACTTGTTGGAATCCGCAACCGACTTTCCGACTATCAAAATGAGTGTGGGAGAAGTGCCGTTGCCAGCTGTTGGATGGCAGTCTTTGATCCTGAAAAGAATCATGAAGCACTACTTCCAATTGGCGTCTTGGATCAAGAATTTAATTGACCTTTCCAACTATTCGGACATCCCACTTTGCAACTTGCAAATCGAGAACATGAGTTATTTGATCGATGTTCAGTACGCCAGAAGATTGGTCGAAAACAACATTGTTTTGTGGTGGTCGAAAAACCCGTACCCTGACCATGGAGGCTACGAGGCTGACGTCTTGGATGAGCAGGACAGTCTTGATTTCATCACGATCAACAACCCTGAAATTTACGAGACCGCGTGCTTAGAAGTTGAAATCGGCACGTTGACAATCAACACGATTTTGACAAGTTCCTTGATTAACGATGCAGAGGGAACTGATTTGGCCGACGATCCTTTGGAGTACGAAGCAAGCTCCACCTTGGCCATTGATTCGTTTTCGCCCGCTGCGCTTTTGCAGTTGAGAACAATGGTCAAAGGATGGTGGGACGACGCAGTGAAAAACAACCTTCATGCTGATTCCATCATGAGTCACTTGGTAGCATGGATTCACAAGAAGAACTCGTTCTTGTACGACTTTGCGCTCAACAAGCACATCCATAATTTGACCTGCAAAGCGTTGTTGCAATTGGTGGGCGAGTTCAAAAGAATGAATGCCAATGTTGTTTTCGCCGACAGACTGAAGTTGATCATTCAAACATCGAAGATCTCCGTGGAAAACTCCTACGCCTTTGGTAACTACGTTGTGAACGCCACCAGATCAAAGCCGTTGTTCAACTTTTTGGACTTGAGGGTCACAAGATACTGGGACCTCTTGGTTTGGATGGACAAGTACAACTACGCTGGGCGGTGCTGTGTGCAAATCACCAACGATGATGTGCAAGATTTGGTTCCGGTAAGCAATTGGAACATCAAGAACTACCTCCCGCAAATGTTTCAGCCCGAGTTCGAGGACTGGTTGGTGATTTTCTTGAACGCGTTGGCCACCTACAAAAGTGAAAATTTGCTCGGAGGAACACAACATGGAACGCAGCGAATCACGCAATTGGCCCATATTTTGAAAGGCCAACAAAAACAGGACTCCAACGCGGACGAGGAAGCGGACTTTGACAGCCAGGTCGTGGAAAACTTCCGCAAGCCGCTCCTTCAGAGGATCAAGAAGCTTCACCGCCGCCAGAACGAGTCGATTCTCAACCCCGAAATGAAGAATGAGTACGAGTTTCCGACGCGGGCGGGATCCCATCTCAACATGAAGAACCCCGTTCTCGAGCTCGTCAAGTT
Source organism: Metschnikowia caudata (assembly GCA_008065175.1). NCBI lineage: Eukaryota > Fungi > Ascomycota > Pichiomycetes > Serinales > Metschnikowiaceae > Metschnikowia > Metschnikowia caudata. The sequence goes on from VATF01000002.1 coordinate 982,531, forward strand.
CCTTTGTGGCGTCTTTCTCTTGTCTAAGAAACGGACGATTGAGGTGCGCGTGTTGAGGAAAGAGTTGTTGGGCGAGTTGGAAATCAAGGAGTTCAGGCCGGACTCCGTTTTCCAGAACCCGAGCGCGTCGTTGACCGTGGGTTCTGTGATTTGCGACTATTGCAACCACATCCGCGATGTCGACTTTTGCCGCGACGACGAGAAAGACATCTGGAGCTGCAACAACTGCAGCAAGCCATACAACACTGCGGCGATGGAAGAGGAGCTCATTGCGCAATGCAACCGGTTGCTTTCCAAGTACGTGACGCAAGACTACAAGTGCGTGAAGTGTCATCTGATCAGAGGGGACAACATGAGCGAGTTCTGCAAATGCTCCGGCAGCTGGGCAGAAACCGTGCGTTTTGAGGAGATCGAGAAGCGCGTCCAGACTTTTAGGCACGTGGCCACCAGCTACGGGCTAAAAATGCTTCTCAGCCACATTGAGGATTATTTCTGAAGGCCGAGATGGTTTGGCCGCACACCGCATGCGCGTACATGAGTGCGCGCTAAGTAGATAGTTACATCTGCATTCAATCCAAGAGCACCCATTATGACCATAGACTGCCCGGTTCAGTACCGGGAAACCGAGTGGAGGCTTCTACGGTCGTTCATCACTCCCGACTCGCAGACGTCCGTGCCCAACGTCATAGTCCTGGGCTACAAATCCACCGGAAAAACGCACACGGTGCTCCAGTACTTGGACCACATTGGCATCCGCAAGTCCATCATCAATTGCGACGAGTTCGTCAACCAGAAGCTCCTTCTCCAGAAATGCCTCCATTCTGTCAGAGCAGACAGCGGCGTGGACTTGTCGAAGTACCACCAGAAGTTCATGTACAAAGGCTTGGAAGCGTCCCGAATGTCGCTTCTCTGCGAGACCTTCTCCCACTTTTTGATGGCCCTCGAGCAGTTTGTCGAGGAGACGGGATACACAGAGCCGCACGTGTTGGTTTTGGACCGCTTCGACCAGTGCATCGAGCCGACGAACGACGTCTTCCGCTCGTTTTTGAAGTTCAGAGAATACTCCAGCATACGCAACGTTTCCATCATCTACATCACGTCCCACGAGAGCCCGCCGCAGATCTCGACGTTGGTCGCGCCTCACGTCAAGTTCGGCGCGTACACACAAGAACAGGCGACGGACATCTTGGTGCAAAGCCCGTTGCCGGATGCACTGCAGCGCACAGTAGCGGCTCCGATGTGGCCCAACTTCGCCAAGCTCATGGTGGACTTGTACTTTGACTACACGGGCTCGGACTTGACACTCTTGAAGGACATTTGCAAGAAGATCTGGCCCAAGTTTGTCAACAGACTCCACGAGAACAACTACACTGCAAACGACTTTTTGAAAATCTACCGGTTGTTGCGCCAGGACTTGTTCCACGACGACGTCGTGTGCAATAGCACCATCACCGAGTACCGCACCGGCTTGGAGGAGCCGGAGGGATGTGGCTCTGTGCTCTCGGACCTACCGTACCACTCCAAGTTCATTCTCATAGCGTCATATCTTGCGTCCTACGGCGACCACAAGAGCGACATCCAGCTCTTTTCGCGGTTGAAGTCAATCAAAAAACGGCCCCGGAAAAATGGCGACACGGAAGACATCGACAGCCGTCTTCTCTCGGCCAACTTCTTCGACCTCGAGAGACTCAAAGCCATTCTCTCGGTCATCTACCGAAACGAGGCCCAGTCGCTTTCCAAAGACAACACGGAAAGCCTCAACTTGTACCACGACCACTCGGAGCGCGAGCTCGCCAGAAAAGACACCGAGTACAACACGTTCACCTTGAACAAGAGCGTGGATCTCAACACGCAGCTATCGACGTTGGTGTCGCTTGGCTTGGTGGCCAGAACGTACGGCCTGGACATGTTGAGCTCCAAGATGAAGTGGAAGTGCAACGTCACATGGAGCTCCTTGGAGGCGTTGTCGGCCGAGATCGGGTTCCCCATGGAAAACTACTCGCTTGAAAGATAGCGGGGTGGTGTGCTCAGTCGTCTATTGCGGCTCCGCGGCCTCGAATTCCACGGTGGAGACGTGGTGGAAGTCTGTCGTGCCGGCCAACCTGATCTCCACGTTGTTCTCAAAGTATGTATCTTTCCAGTGCGCCATCTCGTACGCAGAGTAGGGCCCGTTGACGGTGGAATCGCCGGCCCATCTGAACTCCCAGATGGCAGGGCCGTAGTCGTTCTCGGCTTCCAGCTCTTCTGCGCTGCGTTTCGTTCCACGAGAATGGAGCTCCTGCCCGGTTTCCGTTTTGTATAGTCGCAAGAACTCTTCTCTGCTCATGTCGTATGCGCCCGCCACACCCTTGGAGTTGATGAGTTGCTCGCAGCACTCTGTGATGTCGAACACGGCGCTTTTCCGCTGCCTTTCCGCGTCGTCGTTTGCCCTTTTCCCTTTCTTGGGGCGGAGCCGGCTGAGAGCCTCCATCAGCGTTTCGGCGGGCTCCAAAAACAGCACGAGCAGCGCCAAAAGCTGCTCTGTGGAACGCCTCTCCTGCCCTGCGTGTTTACTCTTCTGGGCCTCCTGCGCCGCTTTGGCCTTCTGGATGTCCTGCTCGTTCAACCCTTGCATCCACGCATCCTCGTCGTTCTCGTCGTCGCTGTTTTTGACCGGGACGTAGTTCAAGTCCTTGTCAAAGTTGCCGCTTTCGGCCTCTTCCCGTAGATTGAACGCCTCCAATTTGACCTCTGTGGCCGGGTTGGAGGCAGTCTCGGATGGTCTGCCCGAGTCCAATTCCAGAAACTTGTAGTCTTGCAAGTCCTGCTCCTTCTCGAATTGCGCCATGTCGAACCCGGCTTTTTCCTTCTTGTCGTTCTTTTCCGTGTCGGAGGCGAACATATCGTCATCGTCATTGTCGCCGTGCTCGGATTGTGCAGTGTCGGACTTGGAGGACAGGACCGAGTCCGCGTCGGAGAGCTCCACCTCGGAGTCCGAGTCGTATCCTACCTCGAGCTTGCCGCGTTTCTTGGGCCCTGGAGTTTTTTTTTCCAGATCCGCCATTGGGTGGGGTAGTAGCCACTGGCAAAAGTGCAACTTGGGGCATCATAGTGCGCAGTCGCGCATTGAGATGAGTATACCACAAATGGCACATTTAACTCTCGAAGGCGTGCTCGATCTCGAGGACGAGTTCTACAAAAACGGGTACGCGGAAGGGCAGGACCACGTGGCGAAGGAGCAGTTCTTGGAAGGCAAGATCTACGGGCTCCAAACGGGGTTCCAGCGGTTTTTGATTGTGGGGTACATGCACGGGCTCTTGCAGTTGTGGAAGACCACGCCGGACGGCATCGAGTCGCATTTGCTGCAGCTAGAGACCATTCTCTCGGAAATCACCTTCAGCAACGACGACGCTGCGGTCGCGCGGTACGAGAGCGCCGTCGCCCGCGCCAGAAACAAGGCTCGGGTGATTGCGTCGCTCACGAAAACCACCGACAGAACCAACGGGCTCGACAGCTTGATCAAGCAGGTGGGCGGCAGCCTACACGTGGCGGAAAACGTCAACGAGTGGTGATGCTCAAAAGGAAAAGTCAAACGGCACCGGCTTATCGGCCGCATCTAGCGTGTACGTGAAGATGCCGCCCAACGGGCAGTCGTTGACGCCAATGACGAGGTGCTCGTCGCGGCCGGTGCCCCAGCACATGTCGAGCCCCACGCACTTCCCGATGTAGTCGATGGACTGCGTGCGCGGCGCCGCGGAGTCGATGTCGGCGGTGGGAACTATGCCGACGTGGTCGAGGCTCTCGGCCCACACAATGTACTTCCCGGACGGACTGAACCTGCAGTTCCGCACCGGCCCGCCGAGCACGTCCGGGTCGATGGCGTGCGCCGCGGAGCCCGCCGCGCCGTTCCAGCACGCGAGGTTGCGCGCCGGGTTGCGCCGGTCCCACAAGCGCACGGTGCCGTCCTGCCCGCCCGAGAGCAAGAGCGTGCCCTCGGGCGACCAGCTGCAGCTGCCCACGTGGTCGCGGTTCCCCTGGAGCCGCATCACTGCGGGGCTCGGGCGCCGCGTGTCCATGACGAAGCACAGCGTGGAGTCGCCGGCCGCCACGAGCTCGTGGTGGTTGCACGGGTTGGGCAGGAAGTGGCTGATGCGGAAGCCCGCGTCTGTCGCGCAGAGCGAGGGCTTGCGCGCGTCGAGCGCCACGAGCTGCGTCGCCGCTGCCAAGCGCACGAGGTCGCCCGAGAGGCTGATGTGGTTCACGCGGGCCGCGGCGCCCGCCACCCGCACGCGCTGCAACATGCGCGGGGCCGGGCCGTGCACGTCGTGCACCACAACAACGCCGCCCGTGGTGCCGGAGACGAGGTGGTTGCCGGCGCAGGCCATGGCCGAGACCTTGCAGAAGAGCGCGCCCGGTACCAGCCGCAAGTCGCACACGCAGTCCAACTTCATGCCGGCCACGGCCGCGCCGTCCGGCAGGAGGCGGATGATCTTCCCCGAGGCCTCGGGGTCGGGCAAGTCGTCCACGAGCCCCGGCGCCGAGTGGTGGCCCGTGGACTGGACTGTGGGGTAGAAGATGCCGTTCTCGATGCGGTCGCCGCACACCACGAGCGTGCGGAGCAGGTAGTGCGCGAGGTGGTTTTTCAAGCGCGGGTAGAAGTTGCGGAACGTGAAGAAGTCGCTGGCGGGCGCCATGTGTAGCAGCACGTCCGTGGCCGCGGACGCGCGCGCGTGGGCCACGCCGGACGCCCACGCGCCGGGGCCCAAGCGGAGCCGCTCGCGGTAGAACTTGGCCGCGAGCGTGCGCGAGAGCCGGAGCCCCTGGACGGTGGCGCCGCGCGGCGGCTGGCGGTACGCGAAGGGAAGGTTGCCCTCGCGCTCGCGGAACACCGTGAGGAGGTCGAGCACGTCGAGGCCCGCGATGGTGGCGCCGGCGTCGTCCAAGAGGCTGGTGAGGAACGCCACCGAGTCCGACGCCTTGTCCTCGTAGACGTCGTGGGGGTGCGCGCGGAGGTGCGCGGGCGGGTTTTCGTGGGGTGTTGGTGGGGCGCTGGCGCGGTGCGTGGGCGGGCTGTCGAGGTCCGCGAGCGTGAACTCCGGCGTTTGCAGGCGCTCGTGCGCGTGGCCGCTGTCGCCGAGGTGGGCCATTTGTGTGCGCCGGCGCAGATCGGGTGTGGTGGGGTTGGTGCGCCTTGATGTCGCGCACCCACTACGCGGTGCCAGTAATGTCAATCGCTAAATGTAAAAAACACGTGCGCCCGGGCGGGCGCGGGCCGCGGGCCGCGGCCGTGGCCTCACCGGCCCTTGGCGGACTCGGGCTGCCCGACGGCGTAGCCCTTCTCCTGGAGCATCTCCACCGTGCGTGCCCAGGTCTTGTCGATGTTGGCGCAGCTGGCGGCCACCGCCGAGGGCGCGGCCTCGGCGCCGCCCACGGACAAGTAGGCGCCGCTCTGGGCCGGGCCCAAGGCGTCGTCCATGGCCGCGCGGAGCGCCGACAACGCGCCCTCTTCCTCGGACACGATCATGGACTTGCCCGTCAAGTTGAGGAGGTACGACTGCGGCGCGCCGATGATGGGCGTGTTGCGGAAGGACTCGAACAAGCCGGTCAGCGGGATCACGCCCGGGTGGATCGAGAACGCGAGCATGTCGGTGTGGTCGCGGGCGAACTTGCGCATGTACTCGATGGCGCCGGCCTTGGCGTGCGCGTAGCGCAACCACGTGAAGAGAAACTCGGGCCAGTAGTGGAACGTGCACGCCGGGTCGAAGTACTTGAACGCCACGCGGTGGCCGATCGACGAGAGGCACACCACGCGGGGGAGGGCGTCCGCGCCGGCGGCGGTCAACAGCGGGAGCAACTCCGACGTGAGCACCACGGGCGCCAAGTAGTTGACCTGGTACTGTATCTCGAAGCCGTCCGCGGTGAGCTCGAACGGCACGGCCATGATGCCGGCGTTGTTGATGAGCACGTGGATGCGGGGCTCCTGCTTCCTGAGCTGGGCGGCGCAGCGGCGCACGCTGCCCAAGTCCGCGCAGTCCAACGGCACCAGCTTGAGCACGCCGAAGAACCGCGTGCGCTTCTGCTGCTCCGTGTACAACTGCTCGCGGGCCTCGGCCTCTTTCTGGATCAGCAGGAGCGCCAGCGCCACCTTGTCGGGGTTGCGGCCCGCAATGTACACGGTGTAGCCGTGGAGGAAGAGGTGGAGCGACGTGTACCAGCCGAGGCCGCCGTTGCCGCCGGTGACGACGGCGACGCGCTTGTCGCTCTCGGGGTTGTAGTACGTGGCGGTTTCGGGGTTGTAGTATTCGGGCATGGTTGTGGTTGCAGCAATGTCGTTCGCGCTGCAGCAACGCGCAGACCCGCTCCGCGCACCGGTGCAGCCACAGTGGGCCCGACTGGCACCAGAACAGAAACAGATGCATTGCATATCTACGGCCGGGCGGTTGCTGCGCCGGCGTCACGCCGGCGGGGTTTTTCTCACGCCCAGAGTTTTTTCTTTTCTTTTCTCACGCGCCGAGGTTTTTCACGAGCTCGTCCAAAATGTCGGTGGTTTCCCGCGGACTGGCGATCCACACCGTGCACGCACTGAGGCGCGCCTTGAAGTCGTTTGCACCCACGGACCCAAACTGGTCGCCCACGTGGAGACTCGACGCGCGCAGAATGCGGTCGCCGCCGGTCTTGTGCAAGTACGCCTGGAGCGCAGACACGCCCAAGGACTTGTCGCCAATGTCCACCCACACGTCCGCGCCGCCGTTGAAGGCGCACACGCGGATGTCCTCAGCGCACGCGGCGGGCGCGCCCGCGGGCGCCGGCGCGCGGCTGGTCTCGACGTACTCGGCCAACTTCTGCAGCACGGACAACACCATCTCCTCGAGCGTCTCGCGCGGGATCTTGTAGCCCAGCACCGGCACGATGCCCAACAGGCGCTCCTTGCGGATGATGGTGGTTTTCGCCGGGTCTGCGAGCCGCATGCGCTCGCGGAGGTGGTGCAAGTGCGCGTGGGCAAGGTCCATGATCTCGCCGATGCGGCGCGCGCTCCACCGGCGCATGAGCGGCAAGTACCACTCGTCGCCGTCGATGAAGCGCAACGAGCCCGCGGCGCTGTCGTAGCGGAACAAGTAGTTGCTCTCGCCGCCCATGACCAAGAAGTTGCTCTTCTGCTGCGGCAGGAGCGCGTCGGTGCGGCGCAACGTCGCCACGAGCCCGTGCAACCGCTGGTGGTAGCACTCGGCGCCCTGCTGGCCCGGGTACCCGGCCGCGGTGACCACGGCCACGTACACGTCGCGGCGGAGCAACAGCACGAGGTGGCCCACGAGCGGCGAGTCCTCGGCCAAGCACTGCCCGTCGTCGTAGAGCGTGACGTCGCCGTCGAACGTCACCAACCGGAGCCGCGCGGGCCCGTAGCGCCGGTCGCTGAGCGCGAGCACCTGCGCGGTGTTCAAGATCATGCGGATGTCGTTGAACGACGGGCTCACGAGCGTGCGCCGCGAGATCAGCCGCTTGCCGTCCTCCACCACAAACGCGTCCGCCAACGGGAGCCGCGTGAAGAACCGCCCCACCGTGGGCACCAACTGCCGGAGCCGCGTGCGCGCCACCCGCGGGCCGTCCTGCTCGCCGTCGAGCTGGATCGTGTTGTCGATGAGCTTCTCCACGTCGTGGAACACCTCGAGGTACCGCGCCTGCAACGTCTTCTCCAACTGCGCCTCGCGGGCGCCGAGCTGCGCTTCGCTGGGCGTCTCGTGCCGCACGAGGTCCTCCTCGTACTGGTCCACGTCGCCGTGGAGCACGAACGGCACCGCCAAGAGCGCCTTGATCCACTCAATGAGCTCGTCGCGCTTGTGCGTCTTGAGCGCGTACTCGACTCTGTAGCGGGAAGTCATGGTGGGAGCGTGCGCACGGGTGGTGAGGGCAATAACTTTCTCATATATTTCTTGGTATTCCAACCGCACGGGCCGCATGCGAGCCCTGGGCGCCGCCGCCAAAACGCAAGAAAAAACGGCGAATGCTGCTGGCGCCGGGCCGTGCAGCCGTTTGAAAAGGGGTGTCGGCTCACGGCGCCGCTGGAATACTGGGATGCCGTGGGATTTCCAGACCGTTGCTCCCACCACGATCGGCACCTTATCGGGGTCCACGCCAAGCAAATTGCAACCACTACAATTGTTGTCGCCGTGCCGCCTCCATTTTGGAGATGCCCAACGAATGGCTGTGACGGTGGGCACGCAGGCTCAAACAAGCTGCTCAGTGATAGCCAGCCAAAGCTTATCGCGCCTTCCATGCGTATTAGTTTTCAGATCTCTGCACTTATTTCTACACTTATCTCTGCACTTATCTCTGCACTTCGCTCTGCACTTATCTCTGCACTTCGCTCTGCACTTTAGATCTCTGCACTATAGGTCTCTGCACTTCAAGTCCCTGCAAACTAGATCCCTGTAAACTAGATCCCACTGCAATTCCTGTCACTGCTTTCCGCCTCACTTCACTGTTGCACTCCCTCTCACCACTTTCCATCCAATTGCATATCTCGGCAGGCCTGATCAGCCCCGCTCATCTAAATCCCGACTTCGCCCAGCTCACTAGCACTGGTCTCACGTTTCTCACTCAAAAATTACCTCCATTTCTTTCATTTATGTTACATTACAAACCCTGGTCGGCTCTTCTTCTGTCACGCTCCTCGGTGATGGACAACTTGATACCCTTGCCCTTTGGCAACGAAATGTATGGCTTGCCAGCCTCGGTACCAACAACAAACACGTTGGATTGTCTGGTGACAAAGGTGTTGTCCAAAGCGTCCTTGATGTGCACCAAGTCGAAACCACCCTCGTGCTTCTCTCTGTGCACAATGACACCGATTCTACCCATGTTCTTACCACCGGTAACCATAACCAACTTGCCGGTGTCGAACTTGATGTACTCGTCAACCTTGCCGGTAGCCAAGTCAACCTTGACGGTGTCGTTGGCTCTGATCAATGGGTCAGGGTATCTGATGGTTCTACCGTCGTGGGTGACAATGTAGGGGATACCTCTCTTGCCCAAGGCAACCTTCTTGACCTTGGCCAACTTGTACGAAGCCTCCTCGGCGGTGATTCTGTGGACAGTGAATCTGCCCTTGACGTCGTACACCAATCTGAAGTTCTCGTTGGTGGCCTCCAAGGTGATGACGTCCATGAAACCAGCGGGGAAGGTGGCGTCGGTTCTGACCTTGCCGTCGACCTTGACGTGCTCTTGCATCAAGATGGCCTTGACCTCCCTGCCGTTCAAAGCGTACTTCAATCTGTTTCTCAAGAACACAACCAATGGCAAACACTCTCTCAACTTGTGTGGGCCAGCAGATGGTCTTGGGGCGTAGGTGCCGGACAACTTGTCCAACATCCAGTGGGATGGGGCTGCCAATCTCTTAAGGTGCTTCTTTCTGCATTGTTAGTAGTGTTTCTACGGCAGGCTCGGAGGAGGCCAGTGTGGTTCGACAGTGTGGGCCATGGTCAACAGACACTGGGCCGACGCAAGTCGCAACTCCACAATGCACCACGGACGGTGGGCAATGTGCGAGCACACGCAGACTGCGCAACGGGTTGCACACAAAGTGCGAGCTGGTCAAAGTGTGGCAAGCCGGGTGTAACAGATCAAACATCGAGGTGCGACACACAAAGGAAACAACATGAGCAACAGTCACAAGAGCAACAGTCACAAATGCAGCACAAATGCACGTCATCACGGCGTCCGTTCGACAAATGCCACACCCTCAGCGGCTCGCCGCACTTCGGGTCACGTTTCAACTTCACTGGTCCTCCATCCGATCATCATGACAAGGCTCCCATCCGCGCCATACCGAAGTACGACTGGAGACCGGCTGACGAACCCAAAGGGAACTGCGGTGAGTGCTTGCTGCCCAATCCTGAGCAGCGCACATATTGCCTTTGATAGTCTGCCTTCGAACGAAGAGAGATTAGACATACGGGCCTCTTGCCATTTTTGATAATCGATGTGTGGATGAAGAAAAATTTTCGCGCGCCGGGCACTATATACTTCGGGTGCACGGGTGTTTGCTTGCGCGGCACGTGCGCGCCGCTAGGGCTGCGCCAGCTCTACACGGGGCCTCCGTCAGATGTACCGATTGTGGAATAATGAGGTCTAGAAGACGGAGCTCTTGGGCTCCTCGTACTTGTGCGTGTTGAGCGCAGACCCGCCGTTGCCGGTGGGCATGTTGGTGTCCATGTCTCTGTTCTTGTCGCCGCCGTTGCTGGCCTCGAGCGCCAACCGCTCGGCGCGGGACTTGGTGGTGACCTTCTCGGCCTCGGCGCCGGTCATGACCTTTATCCAGTCGATCTTGAGCGAGAACGGGCCGTACTGCTTGTCCAACAAGCCGATGCCCACGGTCTTCACCTCCGACTTGTTGAGCTCGCTGCCGTCCTGGATGACGCCCCAGTTGGTCATGACAAAGTCGTTGAGCGGAATCACCACCGTCTCCCATTCGCCCGGGTGGTGCAAGAACAACCTGTGCTGGAAGAGGTCGGTGACCAACGGCGTGTTGGCCTGGAGATTGACCAAGTACTTGCGGCGGTCGCCCTTGACGCGCAACGCCAACAGGCTGTATGGGGACCAGTCCCAGTACGCGTTGCCGGACAACCACGACTCCTTCTGGTCCCGCGTGCGGAACATGGCGTAGCCCGAGCGCGTGATTTCCGGGTTGTCCTTGGGGAGATCGAGGTTCAAGTTGCCGTAGAAGTGGCCCGCCGACGTCTCGGGGTCCAACCCGAAGTGCGCCTCGGAGAAGCCGCCCATCTCCTTGTCGCTGCGGGTCATGATCTTGGCCAAGGAGTCCTCGGGGTACTGGCGGAAGTTGAGAATGGTCATCAACGCCTGCGACTGCTGGTCGGTTTTGGCAAAGAGCCGGCTGAAGGTGGAGTTGAGCCCGAGCGTGCGCAACGACATGGTGTGCTGTGGGAAATTTCGGCGTGTGTGTGGGCGGAGGGGCAAAAGACGGTGCAAGTGTGGATGGGTGGTGAGGTGAGGGTGTGCGATGCGGACTTGTAGGCTGCGGGTGCCGATCCAGTGGCGTGGGTCCAGTTTGTGCGAGCCGGGGAGAAAGAGAAGCTGCTCGGGCAAGCCTCAAAAACAAATAAATAAAACACGGGACCGGCGTCTGCGGCCTGCCGTATTTATAACTTTTCCCACTACGGATCATTTCAATGGCACCATGCATTGTGAGGGGACGGTGAGCAGATGTGCGGCCGCGCAAGATCCTTCGGAGTACACACCGGAGTATACCCCACACTCCAGAATCCGCCATATGACTCGAAAAAGTCGGGGAAACGACGCTTTGCGTTTTTTGTGCTGGGCGGCTTGCTTTTTCGGACGCAAGGCCGCCGCCAGCCCCACCTGGCGAAACGGCGTCTCCCGCCGTGTGTTTGGGCCCGCTGCTGGCGGCGCCGTGTGCTGTTCTGGGGCTCCTGCAACTTCCCTGGGCTCTCTGCAAAACTGCCCGGCGGTCCTGTAGAGGCCTAAAAAAAGCGCCTGCAAATCCCCTGCAAAACCGCTGCAACCTCGCCCTCTCAATTTGCTCATTTCCGGTGCATGCCCCACACCGGTGGTGGGGTCCTACACACTCTTATCAGTAGGCGAAAATGTGCAATTTGACTTTGGCCAGGCAAAGCCAAGCCCCGTGGTTTTTGCAAAAACGGCAGTTGGACAGAGACACGGCGGCCTAGTAGCTCTACTCTCTTTTCCTTGGTTTTCGGGCTTGGTCGAGTTTCGGGATCTGGTCCTGGCTTGCCAACGGTAGATTACTGTGCTGTGAATAGCCGACAGGCTAGAGAACTTGCAGCGCAGAATGCATATGCCCTGGGCTCTAGTCCCAGTTGACTGCATGGCTCGATTCTCCAGATGACTGCATGCTCTGGACTACATCTGAGCAGTGACGTATTGCCCGTTGTGTGGGAATATGGGGAAGGCATTAGCGCCCACAGGTAGGCCTGCGCCATTCTGCTGAATCTTTTCTCTTCACTTCACGCTGCCTTTGGCTCAGTTGTTTCGAGCTGCCAATTTTAAAACGCCTTGATTTGAATGCTAGCTGGAGTAGTAACGACCAACTGTTCGGGTCCTACCTGCTGCGAGTGCCGTGCTTCATGGGTCAACTTGAAGCTTCATTCAATCTCCCGTCGAATCCTTTCTGTTTCTAACGATCTCGGCATCACTGGGGTCTTATTCCCCAATTTCCTTCTCGACTTTCTGCTTACTGTGTTGTAAATTGCGCTGCATCTACTCTTTCAGTTTCTTTCCTCTCGTCGTGTAGTGCAGGTTCGAGTTGCCTCTCTTCAATTGTCAAGGCTGCCTCGAAATAATATACTAAGAAGCATGGGTGCCTCCGAAAATTGGCTCAGGCCGTACTCTCTATACTTCTCGCCACTAAATTTCCTTGATTGTAAGTCTGGTTGCTCGATGTACTCTGGTCTGACGGACTCAGGAATCTAAAGTGGCCAGTAGCCAGGGAACAAGTAGTGCATCTTCTCCAACAACTCCTTCTTGACGCCCGTGGGGCTGGTGCTGACGGCGTACTTCATGGAGCCGTCCAAGTCGGAGCCCAAGCCCAGAGTGCCGGCCGCGAGGTCGTCGGAAACCACATTCACAAGCTTTGCCGCAACCTTGCAGGCGTTGGCAGAGTTTGCCTTCAAGTTGCCGACCACGGTCTCCACGGTGACGGGCTCCTCGCTCTCGTTCCACGAGTCGTAGTCGGTGGACATGCAGATCATCTGGTAGGCGATCTCGGCCTCGCGCGCCAACTTGGCCTCGGGCAACACGGACATGTTGATCACCGAGCCGCCCCAGGTTCTGTAGAGCTTCGACTCGGCACGGGTGCTGAACTGCGGGCCCTCCATGCAGATCACGGTCAAGTCCTCGCCGCCGTTCGTGGTGTGCTTGGTGTGCATGGTGGGGTTCTCGCCGCCGTTGAAGGCGTCCAAGAAGCCCAGGCTCGGGATGGCGTCGGCAATGACCTTGTTGAGCTTGAGGTCAAAGGGCTCGCCGAACGTGGCGTGCGCCACGAAGCCCTTCTCGAAGAACGTGGACGGGCGGATGCCCTTGGTGCGGTCAATCACCTGCGTGGGCAACACAAAGTCCCGGGGCTTGATCTCGGGCTGCAAGGAGCCGACGGCGGAGAACGCGATGATGGCCTTGACGCCAATCTTCTTCAACGCGGCGATGTTGGCTCTCAGCGGCACGTCCGAGGGCAACAAGTCGTGGTGGAGGCCGTGGCGCGGCAAGAACGCGATGGCGTGGCCGGACTCGGTTTCTGACACCGTGATTGGGCCCGAGGGGAAGCCCCAGGGCGTGGACACGGTGAGCCGGGCCACGGGGCGGAGGTTGGGCAAGTCGTAGAGGCCCGTGCCGCCGATGACGGCCAACGGGATGGGCTTGTCGAACGTGTGGGGCAACGCGGCGACGTCGGTGGGCTCTCTGTGGGAAGACATGTGGTTGATGGGAAATTGCGATTCGCGCCCACGCAGGCGAGATAGGCAGGGCCCGGCGGAGAAATGGCGGAGGCGGCAGGTGGAGCGAAAATGGCGGGAAGGGTGCCGCGGGCGGGGGTGCCGAGTGGGTAGAGGCTGCGTTGTTGTCCGGCTCGCTACGAACGCCGTTTTGTGCTTTCCATTGGCTTTTTTGCAGTCGTGGCCCGTGCGGGCGGTCTGGGGTACTGGGCCACCCAAAGACCGGTCTCGCAGTGGCCGCACGCTCGCTGACACAAGCGGGAACAGCGCCGAAATGGGGCAAAAACTGCAAAAGCCGGCCTCCGTCAAAAAGCGGCCCTTCGAGCCCCGGAGCGGCAGAATAAGTCGCAAACGCTGCCCTCTGCCGCCCCCCAACCGCCGCCGGGTCGAGCCTTGGCCCGCCGTCACATGCGAAAAAACGCGCAAAACCAACCACTTTTCTCCTCGATCATGTCCCACATACTAAACCGCTCCGGCGCCGTCCTCCGCGGCGTGCTCCGGCCCCAGGCGGTCCGCACGGCGGTGCGCCACCTGTCGTCCAAGAAATCCGACAACGCCGTGTGCGCCCCGGCCGCGGCCCCCAAGAAACAGGTGAAGAAAGACAAAGAGGCAAAGCCGCTCGCCGCCAAGCACCTAAAAAAGTACGTCTCGTTCGACGACCTCCCCAAGCCGCCGGACGACTTCCGCAACATGTCCCCGGAGCAATTCCACGCGCTGCTCCATTTGACGTCCGTTCCAGACGCCCCCGTCCCTAAGTTCGAAAGCACACACCCTCAGGTCGGGTTCAAGTACGACTTCGGCCTCGCGCCCAAGCACATTCTCCCCCGCAGCCCCAAGGCCAACCAGATCAGGACTGCGGGCGACATCGAGCCCAACCTCACGTTGCTCGGCATCTTCAACGACACGGACACCGTCAGCAGCGGCATGGAGGAGCACCCGCTCCGAGAGTCCATCACCGGCTTGTGCGTGTTGAACCCGCTCCTCCTCGAGGTCCGCAACAAGAGCCTCTGGGACATGTTCCCCGAAAACAAGCGCTTCGGAGCCTCCCCGTTCGGGCCCAAGTTCTACTACAACGCATTCAAGGACTGGGAGCACCTGAAGAACGCCAAGCTCAAGGAGACCCAGTCCGCGCAGCTCGCCAAGGAAAGCGAAATCACGCAGTTCCGCAAGACGTTGCACGAGTCCAACTCGTTCCTAAGAAAACCGCTCGTGGCGCCCGCCGAATCCCAACCAAAGGCAAGCGCGCCAAAGGATGCCAAGGACAAGAAGGGCGTCGAGACCAGCGGCCGCCGCAAGCTCGACAGGGCGTTGTTGAGGCAGTACAGAAAGTATAGAAAGGAGCAGGCGCTCGGCAAGCTGAAGGACGAAAAGGACGACGAATGATCTACGCATGGGTACTTAGGAAACAATGAAGAAATGACTATTCAATGATGTTCAACTCGACGTCGCCGTAGCCATGCTTGTGCTTGTTTTGCTCGTAAACGTTTCTCAACTCCTCCACGTACAACCGGTGGTAGTGGTCGAGCATCTCGTGCGGCACTTTTCGCGACGCCGGTTTGGCCTTTTCCAGCTCCTTCTCCTCCAGGAGCAACCCCGCTGGAACGTAGATGGGCCGGCCCGTCACGATGTTGATGGGTGTGCGATACGGGAGGAACCCAAAGTCGTAGATGAACACGCCTCGGGCACTGAAGAAAGGAAGCGTAAAGTGGAAGTTGCGCTTCATCCACTGCTGGAATGAGTGGCCGAACGAGCCGGGCGTGGGCGTGGTGAGCTTGTAGATGTCCGCCTCGCCAAAGCCAAAAACAGGCACGAGCGAGACGTTGCCCAACTCGATTGCCAACTTCACAAAGCCTTTGCGCTTGTGCAACACCAAGCGGATTTCCCGCTTGCCTTTCTGTTTCTCGTCTTTTTCGTCGCCGTCATAGCCAATGCCCACGCGGAGGTCGCTGCCCACCATGTCGTTCAAGAGCGATTCCTGTGCGCCGCCAACGACAATGCACACGGAGTTGTCGCCGTTGTTGATCAAGGACTTGATGTTGCGCCCGCTGGCGCTCGTCAAGCCCAAGCTCAACAAGTAGTCGCGGAAGAAGGGAATGGTGAACTGCTCGGCGAGCGTCAACGGGAAGACGTGGCCAATGCCCGGGAACGTCCGTTCGCCCTTGGACGGGTCGTGGAAGAACGGTTTCAAGAAGCGCGCGGGCGGCTCGAACGGCTCGTTGCGGATCGCGTTCGTCGCGAACATGCCCATGACGCCCATGGAGATGACGCCGTGCGGGTGGTAGCCGAAGATGTAGCGGGGCCCCGAGGCCACCCTGCGCATCTTCTTGGACGGGAACGACGCGTCGCGGGGCTTGCTCAGGTCGGAGTCGTTGACGCGCTTGCGGAGGCCCAAGAGCAGGAAGAGGCGGTCCACCACCGTCTGCTTGTACTCGGAGACCAAGTCCTGCTCGTCGTCGGACGAGGACTCGTCCTCCACCCACTCCGACGTGAACGTGGGCTCCAAGTCGCACGTCTTGTGGAGCGTGATGGGGAAGTACTGGACGAACCAGTCCCACAAGATGAAGTTGCGCATCCAGTCGCGCACGCGGTACACGGACTTGCCGTTGGTGGGCGTGTGCAAGTCGAAGCCGTAGAACCAGATGAAGTACGGCACCACGACGAGCACCCACGCCACGGTGCCGAGGTAGAGCACAAAGAGAAACAAGCAGCAGAAGAACGGGATCGACACCGTGTGCCACATGACGCTCAACGTCTGCAACCGCCGCGCGAGCGGGGTGTTCAACGGCGCCACGTTGATGAAGCTTTTCTTGCGCTTGCCGCCGAGCCGCGGCGCGGGCTGGCCCGGCTCGTGGCTGGCCACAGGCGCGTCGGAGCCGGCGCTGCTGCCGGGCGCCGCGGCGCGGGGCTGCCCGCTGGCGGGGGTTCGGTGCTTCAAGCCGGCGGACCCCGCCCGGGCGGACTCCAGATCTGCCGCCATGCCAGTGGGGAATTGTGTGGGTGGGGCGGTTTTGCAAGGACGCGGGTATGTGAAGGGCCAGTCAGTAGCGGCTCCAGTTGCACTCGGCGCAATCTGGTGCAGCCGAAAAGTGTGGGAAAAGTGGTTGTCAGGAAGTGATCCGCGAAGGTTGCCCGATGCTAACGTGGGGAAGTGCGCACTTTGCGGAGCCGATGAGTGGCCCTGCTCGGGGCCCCGGGACGGGGTCTTTGGGGCGCCGATGTAGGCGCGTTTGCGGGCAGGCGCTGGCGCAGCCAATTTCTGCTCTCGCTGTTTTTTTTCCGGCGGGTTCCGGGCGCTGCTGTGGCGGGTGCTTCCTCGCTCTCGTGGGTGCATCTGCTCGGTCGCTTGCACCTGCGCACGCGCAACTATGAAGCAGCTTTCCTTGGACCCCAACTTCCAGAAAACACACTACTCGGTGGCGCCGCAGAAGCGCGGGCGCGCTGCCGAAACGCTCTTGGTGGGCGAGCAGCACGGGGCCAAAAAACGCCGCCCCGAACAGCGGCCGCTGCTCGGCACCACGCCGTTGCGGCTTCTTCTGGGCGAGACCGAGGCACACGCCGCCCACAGATACCGCCTCTACGAGCAGGTGTGGGGCCACCAGCGGCTCGCCATCGAGGCCATTCTCAACTCCGCCAACAACGCGTTGTTCGCCGACCTTCTACTGTACATCCAAGACGCGCAGTCGGCGAAACTCGACTTGGCGTTCCTCGGCATGAGCTCCAACACCGCCAACAACCTCCGCATTCTCGACGAGTTCTCGGCGTTTGTGCGCGAGGACCCGCAGCGGTGCACCCACGTGCGCTTGGTCCGCTTGAACTCCAAGGTGTGCATCAACATCAAGGCGGCCGTGCGGGAAACGGTGAAGCAGATTGTCGAGGGCCCCGCGTTTGCCTCCGCGGTGGCGCCGCGAGACGACCTGGTGCCCAAGCCTGAGCCGAAGGGAGACGGCGTCGACTCCGACAGTGACGCTGACTCCGCGGACGGGGAAAGCGACGCTGGGGAGTTTGAGCCCAGCGACGACGAGGCCAAAGTCGCCGACGACGGCGGCAGAATCTCCTACGACTTCGAGATTGTCGAGGACTGGGTGGACAACTACAGGCGCAAATACAAGAGCGACGAGGCGCTACGGCTAGTCATCATCTTGGACGACAGCGACGCCTTCTCCAACGAGATCCTTAACCAATTGGTGCAAGTGTTCTGCGTCCACGCCAAGCTGTGCCCCATCAAACTAGTCATGGGCTTGAGCACACACAGCGTTGGGGAGTGGATCAACATGAACATCACAAGCAACCTCAGAACGTTGATCCAGGGCGCCAAGCTCGAGGCAAAGGACAACAGGCAAATTGGGTACCAGGTCATCGACGAGATCTTGCTACAGAACGAAATCACCGCCGAAAACCCGCTTCTCCTCGACGCCCAGCTCTCGCTGATCATATTGAACCGCTTCGAGAACTCCAACAACTCCATCGACAGCTTGATCACAGAGCTCAAACTCACCTACATGATCCATTTCTACCAGCTGCCGCTCGCGCCGTTCATCGACGAGTCGTTCCAGCCCGCCGGCTTCCACTACAGCGCCTTACGGAAACTTCCATCTTTCAAGGCCCACATTGAATATCTTGTGCATAAAGCGGTGGAAGCGGGGTGCCAGGAATCAAAGAGGAAAGCCATCGACTTGCTCAGAGAGGACTCGCTGATCCAGCAGCTAGTGGGGGAGGCCAAAGTCCGCTTCCAGAAGTACCAGAATTCTGTGATGAACGCCGTGTCCATTATCCACTGGCTTGGCGAAGGGACAAAGCAAAAGTTCCAGATCTACAAGCTCGTCACCAACAACCAGGTGATCAACTCCGCGTTCTTGAGCGATCTTTTGAGAAAAGTCAAAGCCTATGGCGAGGACAAAGTGCAGCAATTCGTCGAGTTTGTGAACAGTGAAGCGATCAAGGAAGTCGTGTGCAACCACACCGACCAAGATGTATCTGCGTTACGGAAAACACTTCTGGCGGCCAAAGATGCCGATTTGGTCCAGAGCCTCACAGACTACCTCCATGGCAACAAAAACCTCAACATGAAAATCAGTGACAACATCTTCAACGAGGTGTTGACAATCAACGGAGGAATCAGCGAGTTGGACGACACCAAGCCAACGGTTTTCATCGAGGAAAATTACCAGAACCTCATGATCGATCTCATCCGCCCAAACACAAGAGAAGTGATTGAGTTTGGGCTTGACGAGCCGCAGAGATACATCCGGAACTCGCTTCTTTTGGAAACCGCACAAATGACAGACTCCAGCGCAAGGGTTTCGGGGCCGGTCTTGTCGAAGCTATACCAGGTCTACAAAGACGCGCCGGTCAACATCAATTTGTGGGACTTTTTCACCGCTTTCAGGCAATCACTACTGAAAGCAGAAATCCTAAGGGAGCTCACGAACGAGGTGCAAGGGTTGGACGAGACCCACCGAGCAGTGGCTCTGGGCCTCGTTCAGAATGCAAAAGAAAACGAGGATGCATGGGACAAGATGGTTTACGGGTGGTTCATCCAGAGCTGTTTTGAGTTGCAATCCATGGGGTTCCTCCGGGAAAAACCAAAGGGGGAGTACGTCGAGAAGATGATCTGGAAAAATCTATAGACAACTAATGGAGCTTTGAGGTGGACACACACCGTGTAAGATTCGTGTATGAATGTTGCATAACAATCTGCCAGCGAGTCTAGACTGAACATTCTCCAAAAGTCTGTCTGCACCAGTCTCTGTGGAGAATGCATTTTCGGGGTTTAACTTTGAACATTTTGAGTTGTAAATTAAGCTTTAGTCTCCGGACAGTTTTAGGTTATGGTTATTCGATGAGAAAACGTGAATTAGGGGTAAAGGGGAATGCAAAGGTGATGGTCAAACTCAATGTGAGTGGGTCAGCCAGATTGAGGCAAGCAGAATGCAAAGGTCAAGGCCAAACTCAATGCGAGTGGATTGAGTCAGATTGAATTCTATGAAATCGTAAAGCTGGTGTGAGCGTGCACATCAGTCTACTCGGCTGCCTCGACGTCGGCACTGGCGATCTCGGCGGGCACGCCGGTGCTTTCTGCCTTCTCTGATTGGACTTTGGCGCCAGTCTTCTCCTTGAGCTTCACCTCAATCTTGTCGGCGGCCTTTTCGGTGGCCTTCTCGGCGCCACCAGCCAAATCCTCTGTCTCGTAAACAGGCTCTTCCTCCTTCAAGGCCTCCTCGGGCTCCTCCGGCGCCTTTTCTGCCTTTTCAGCTTTTGCAGTCTGTGCACCTTCGAGGGTTGGAACGCCGGTTGCGAGCTCCTGGTCCACGTCGTAGACGACATCGGCCTCTGGCTGTGCTGGAGCCGCGGCCGCTTCCGCCTCGGCGTTTTCCTTGGCCTCGGGTTCCGTGGACGGCTCGACGTCGGCGCCGCCCCAAATCTCGTTGTAGGTTGCGCCCAACTTATTGGTCAAGGCCTCCGTTCTGACCCTGTCGTGGCCCGCGGAGGCGGTGATGATGAGGAGCAAAATGAAGCAGAAGGCAATGATGAGGCAGAGCAGCCTCTGCGACTTGGCCACTTTGGAGGCGATTCTCAGTGGGGTAGCCATAAAGAGCAGAAGGTGTGAGCGCGATAAGAATCCGGGGCACGTCCAGAGCAAGAAACAAAAAAAAAAAAACTAGAGAGTGAAAAAGGGGCGAAAGTGAGAGGTGGAAGACTTGCAAAAGGCGGGAAACAAGCCGGGTAGAAACCGCTGGGCCCTGGCAAAGCCTAAGCTCGTTTCGCCATAAACTACTCGGTTGGCCCTCCTCGGTTGGGTACCTGGTTATGAGCCATCCGCGATGACTAAATAGATGGAACCGGCCGCCCGGAAATTGGCCAACGGCAGTCAACAAGAGAGCGCCAGGCAGCAGCATAAAAGACCCAAACAAACCGCAACGTACACAAACACAAAGGCACGCCCCCGATTGCAAACGCCCACTATAAAGCGCCAGGCACCGCCACCAACCACGATAAGCGTTCTGGCCCGCACCTGTGCACTGAAAGCCCACCAAAACCACCCGAATCCACGCCAGTGCCCCCATCCGCCAGCGCAAGGTTGCTCTAGTGCCCAAGCGCCCCCCACCCGCCAGCCCGCTTCCCGCCGAAAACACAAAAGCCAATCAGTAGCCCGTTTCCCGTTTCCGCCCGTTTCCGCTGCCCCCGGACTCTTCGCACTGCACAGTTTGCACCCAGTGAGAATCAGACCACTTTCGAGCGTACCCGCTTACGTACATTGCACCACTTCTCTTCCCGGTGCTCTATCTGGCTCGCTTCCGCATTTCCGTTTTTCTTTCTACTACAACGTCCCCGCCCAACACTGCCGCCGCTGCAACATCGTGCTTCTCCACAGTTCTCAGTGATACTCCCCACCGCCTGCCCCCCACATGACTGCCATGGCTGAGACAGAAGCGTTCTTCGACTACGACGACACAAACAACTTCCTCTCGGTGCTCCTGGAGTCCATCCCTTCGTTGGACAAGTCCGCCGACTGGAACGCCGACCTCAGCAGCAGCATGTACCGCCAGCAGCCGTTCATCAAGCAGGAGCCTTTCCCCGTGATGCTCTCACCCAACGGCTCCCTCAACGACCCCGGCGCGGTGTCGCCGGGCTCCAACTCGCCCAACACCTTCCACGGCGTCGACCCGGCCGCCCCGTACGCCAGCCTGGCCAACTACTCCGACCTGGTGGACTCCAACTTCTTTGCCTCCTTGGAACACACGCCGACGTCGGGCAACCTGCCTCACAAACTGCCGCATGCAGACAAGCACCTGCTCCATACCCCGCCCCTCAGCACACACATGTCTCCGCACCTGGACGTCAGCAAAGCGCAGTCGGGCTCGCAAACCTCCATGGAGTTCAGCCAGTCGCCCGAAGACAGGAGGTACCGCTTGGACAGCACGGGCTCCGAGGACTGCCCGAAGCTGGAGCCGAGCGACAGGCCCCGCGCAGCAACGAAAAACAAGGTGACCAAGCCCGCGAAGAAGGGCAAGACCTCCCACAATGTCATTGAGAAGAAGTACCGGACCAACATCAACTCCAAGCTCATCGAGTTGCGCAACGCCGTGCCCACGCTCCGCATTGTCAGCGGCATCAAAGACGTGCTGGTGGCGGACTTGGGCGGCTTGGCGCCGGCTTCGAAGTTGAACAAGGCCTCGGTGCTCACGAAAGCCACCGAGTACATCAAGCACTTGGAGAAGAAGAACGACTCGTTGCTGAGCAAGATCGACAGCCTACAGGCTCTTCTCAACCAGGCCGTGTCGACCTCGCAGCCCCCCGCGGAAGCCCCCGGCCAGAACGAAAACGGCTACTTCTCGGCCCAGTTCGCCGCTCCGGAAATCGCAAACCCCAACTTCAGCAACTCCGCTCCGGCTAGCGTGACGTCGCAGTCGCCGCAGCTGCCCCCTACAACCAACGGGCTCAACCAAAACCAGTTCATGACCGGAATCGGGCTTATGTTGGGTTCCACGTTTATTACCGATGATACCTTTAGTGGCTTGGCCGCGTTGCCTATGTTCCCCACGGCGCTCGGCAGCACGGCAGCCCTGTCCCAGATTGCCGGCTCCGCTAGATGCGTGTGCTTTTTCTTGGGCTTCTTGACGATTGCTCTTTCCGTCAAAAATGTCTTTTTCCCTGCTTCGAAACCCAAAGCGCGTCGGCAGGCGTTGTCGCCGGCCGACATCATGACCATGCACCTCCGCTCTCACGAGGCCTTGAGCAGCGCGGACAAGGAGGAGGTTTTCAAGGTCATTTTGGGCCAGAGGAAATCGACGTTGTCTCAGTTGGCGAGACAGTACTTGCTCTTGTCCACGAAGCAAGCGACTTTCGAAACCACGTTGTTGAACGTGTTGATTGGAGTGTTGATTTTGCAGAGAGCGCCGCTCGCCTCGAAGATCATCGGGTTTAATTTGCGGCAAAAGTCGCGTCGTCTCATGAGCTTTGCGGAAACGGACGAAGCGAGCAGCAAGTTGCGCAAGCTTGTCGAGGTGGACGAGTTGGGCATGTTCAAATCGGACAGCTTTGCCAAGCGGTTGAACAACCTTTCGCAACAATTGCCCGTTTGTGCAGACATCACCAACGGCGAGAACCGCCTTGACTTTGTCGACGTGTATCTCAAGCACAAGACCAACCTCTACGAGTTGGTATTTTCGTGGAGGGTTTTGGAAATCATCCACGACTTGAACTTGTACTACCTCGAATTGTTGGCGGGACCAGCTGACAAGAGAGAAGACGGTGTCGAGAGCATCAAGGAGGAGATGAACAAGCTCAAGGGCATTGTGGAAGACAATGCGTTTTTGAGCGAGAAATTCACGTTGTTCGAGATGGTTGTGTTCACCGAGTGCTCGCCGAAAAACTTGGCCAGCATCAAGGCGGGCCTTTCCAAGAAGCTCCTGGCGGTGACGCTTTACTTCCACGAGGACGACGACCTCAGCGACGGCGAGAGCGGCGAGGACAGCGAGCGGGAGAGTGCTGCGGAGGAAGGAGCCGAGCTCGTGGCGTCGCACTCGTCGTTGGTGTACTCCTTGAATCTCATCAGTGAGGAGAAGTACATTGTCATGGCAACGTCGTTGATTTCGTACAATGTGGAGCACCGGGTCAACGACGAGCCGCTCTCGCTCTTGCACTGTTTGAAGTTCCAGGACAACAAGAAGAACTTGTCGTTGCTCTCGTTCACGTGCTTGGTGAAGCTCATGTCGCTCATTGTCAAGGACGAGGAAGATGCAGTCAGCGAGGACGACAGCGAGGACGAGACGGAGAGGCTCGCGGCCAAGGTGGACGCGCACAACTTCATTGTGTTGGAGTCGTTGATCAAGATGATGCGGGGGTGGTTGAGCCACGAGAGCGAGCGCAACATCATGAGCCGGGGCCTCCTCAGCGAGTTGTCGGAGCTTGTGATCCACCAGGGCTTGGTTTTGAACGATATATAGACTTGTGTTGATATATGCACTCACGAACCGACACGGGCCCGGCGAGCGTTTGTAGGTTGCATTTTGCAGAACCATAATGCCCCCGGTGCGGCCTGGGCCCCGATAAGGCACGGCGTTGCATGGCCCGGCGGCGCGCGCGGCTGCAACAATATGGTTGTCCAGACATCCGGAGCAACCGTGGCCAGGCGGGGTGCCACCCCCCGGCCGCGGGCGCACGCAGCGCCCGTGGAGCAGCCTGTGTTGGTGGCCTCAGCCCGCCGCGGCCGCCCGCCGTGGGCCCCGGCGCCGCGGCCGGCCCCAGCGCGCAAGCTGCGCTCCGCTGCGGCCGCATGCACGCGGGTGCGGCTTGTGGAACGGCTCCGCGGCTTATTGTCCCCGGTACCTCGGCGGCATTGTTGGCGCTAGCGCAGCCGCTATTGTGGGCAAATGATTTGGTGGCCCGAGATTTGGTGCTCTGGCGATCCGGCCGTGCTCCAGGCGGCCGGGGCGGCCGCTGGCGGCGCCCGTGCGTGGGGCCACCTGCGCGGGCCGCGCGGGCAGCAGCAGCAGCCTGGAGCACGGCCGCGGCCGCCCAGGCCGCCGCCCAGGCCCCGCGGGCGGGATCAGCCGGGGGCCGTTTTCGTGTGGCGGGTCCTGCACTGCTCTCGGGGATGTTGAGTCTGCAACCGGGGCCTGTGGGGATAGACTCTGCACGGCTCTATTCTTGGCAGCCGTGCCTCCGCGGGCGGCCAGGTATAACAGTGGTCGCTTATGCTCGTGTGGAGCCGGCCCCGCCGCCACAAACGCCCACCTTTCTCCCCATGAGCGACGACTTGCAGGAAAACTCAGACCCCGACGTGTTGGACGAGGACGGACCGTTGCGGCTCGCGCCGGCGTTGGCGTGCTACAAGGACCAGCCGTGCCTCGTGCGGGACTACCACGACTTGCACCTGGCGGTGTTGGAGGGCCTGTCCACGCACGGGCTGAACCTCCACACGCTCCTCCGCACGTTGGTGGACATCACGCTCACGCGCTCGGTGTGCCTCAAGGGCTTGCAGCGGCGCGAGCTCATCTTCCGCAACCTCTCGCTCCAGCCGCTCGCGGGCGCGCGCGCGCCGCCCCAGGACGTGGTGGTGGTGGAGTCCATCGTGCCCAAGTCCGCGCACGTGCGCTACTACGGCTTGTTGCGCCACAAGCTGGTGGAGATCTGCCCGCAGTTCCTCATCCTGCTCTACCTCTTCTCGCGCTTCCACATCCGCAACATCTTTGGCGAGTCCGACTTGACCGACCTGCACGTGGCCGACGAGAACTTCCTCCACTACAAGCTCATGAACGGCGGCCAGAAGATGCGCTCGCTCTCGTACTCGCAGCAGTACAAGGCCGCCACTAAGCTCCTCAAGCTCTGCGGCAACACCCAGATCGGCAACCTCGGCAAGCTCGTGTCCACGCACTACAACAACGACCCCGAGTTGGGCGCGGTGCAGGACATCAACCCGATGTTGCAGCCACTGGCGGTCTCCGTGCGCACCCTCAACCTCGACGTGCTCAGCCAGTACGCGGGCTTCGCCGACCACGCGTCCTACCGCGTGCGCCGCGCCGCGCTCGACCCGCCGCCCGCCGTCGTCAGCCAGATCTTCCCCTTCCTCAACGCCATGCAGCCCACCGACGGCTTCTTCCGCCTCTTGGACCGCCTCCGCCGCACCCTCGTGCAAGACGTGGCCGAGATGAAGTTGCGCCACCCGGACAGCTTCATCTTCGGCCACCCGATCTTCTTCAGCGACGACTTCAACAGGTACGTCGAGCTTTACCGCAAGCTCGTCGCCGAGGAGCCGCCGGGGCCCGGCCCGCTGCACACCCCGGCGCCCGCAGACCAAAACGCCTGCCCGCCGCACCTCAGGGGCGAGGCCTCCGCGCCCGTCATCCCCGCCCTCCCGCGGCCCACCTTCCCGCTGACCCCCAGCTCCGACGACTCCGTGAGCATCAACCCGATCCTCCTCCCGCTCGAGCGCGAAAAGCCCTTTGCCGCGGTGAAGCCGGGCCCGGACGACCGCGGCGTGGCCACCGTGGACGGCCTGGTCCCGCCGCTCACCCCGGACGCGGGCTCGCGCCCCGCGGCGCTCGAGTCGCGCCTCGAGAAGTTGGAGTCGGCCGTCGACGGCCTCCACCAGAAGCAAAACTCCCTCCACCTGGCCCTCGAGGCCCTAAATACACGGTGCGACGGCCTCCTCACGCAGCAGAGCCAGGCCATGTCCAACATCGCCTCGTCCCTCAGCTGCTTCGGCATCTTGGCGGCGGTGAAAAACGCAAACAGCTTGCACCACATCCAGCACCTCGCCAACAAAACCGCCAAGCAGGTGGGCAGCGTCCAAAACAACACATTCCCAGCCCAAGGCCTCCAGACCATTGCCGACTACAGGTTCCCCTCGCCGGAGAGACGCGAGCAAGCCCGCAAGCGCGGGCCCAACCCGTTCTACCCGATGCTCGGCGAGGCCAAAAGGCAGCGGCAGGCGTAGCCTGTGGCACCCAGCATTACTCTCGCATATACCCGTATAATCCCGACAACAAAGGAAGTTTATTTGTTCGTCTATAAGTCGATGTTCTCGAATGTAAATGGTTCGTATGCATAGCCCTCGCCCTCGAAAAACTTGGACATGGCCTCCACCCAGTGCAACCTCAACGAGTGCAACATCGCGGACGTGCCCTCCATCATCACCAAGATGCACACAGTCAATGTGAACCACATGGCAAAGAGGCAGACGGTCATGGCAATCCCGGTGGCTCCCGTGGTCCCAAACGCGTTCTGGATCGTCATGGTCCAGAGAACACTGGACAACTGCGCGTGGGCCAACGAAAGCGCCCACAACCGCAAGTACGACGCCGTGTGTGAAACGCAGTTGAGGCAGAACTCGATGGTGTGGATCACCTGGTGGATCACAATGTCCATCAAGTTGAACTCCTCCTCTCCGTGGTGTCCCGAAGTTAGAAGCATAGGCTCAATATCGTTGGGGAATGTGAAGGTTTCGCTGAGCACGTCGAGATCGTCCACCTCGTCTCTCTCGACACGGAAATCCTGCGATGTTTCCCGCTCCACGAGCATTTCCAACGCCTCCTCTTCCTCGTGGAGCTGAAGGTTGTGCACTTTTTGGGATGCAATATCTCTGTACCCGAGCTCGATGGCCTTGTTGTTCTCTCTGCGCAAAACCATCGGCTTGTACAAAAGGAGCCAAGGGACACAGGCCAAAGCAACCAAAACAAGGGCAATCTGAACAAATTTTTGGCCTGCGTAAAGCGGGTCCTCGATGCTTCCAGGCGACAAGAACATGTTGATCAACATGTTGAGAAGCCCAGGGGGTTGGCGGCCAGTGCCGAGCCAGTCGACGCACCATTTGTAAACAATAGTCAAGGCAAGGTATCCAAAGATACTCTGCATAAACAAGAAGCCGGGGATAAAGTTCCCGATGATGTCCACACTCGATTTAAAGAAACGGTGGTTCACCAAACTGAACATGAGCGAGTAGTTCATGTGGCAGTAGCCCATCAAAATGGACATCTTCATTTTGTACGAGTTGGTGAAAAGCAACCCGTTTTCCGAGCCGTGCCACACCCAATCGAGTCCGAACGGGTAAGTTTTCCCGCTGATTTTCTTCGCCGTCAAGGCAATCGCGCCATCTTTGCTGAAGTCGTAGCCCTCGGGCCATTCCCATGTCCACCCAGAGGAGAACAACAGCATGGACTTGGAGAAGATATCATTGTACATTAGGCCCGTGTACATCGAGAATAGGCCCATCAATAGCACAATGTATCTTCCGTTGAACGCCATTTCCAAGATCTCGTCTTTGTTCCGGATGGAGTTGAAGTGTCTCTCGTTTTTGATAAAGTACAATGCTACCAAAAGCACAATGAACCCGTGGCCAAGATCGCCAAACATAATCGCAAACATGAACGGAAACGTGATAATAGTGGCAAGGCCCGGGTTGACTTCTTGGTAGGTTGCAATTCCGTATGTGTCCACAATCGACTGGAAGCCTGCGGTGAACTTGTTTGTTTTGTGGAAAGTTGGGGGCACGCGGTTCGTGGAAAGCTCGTTGACTACCGCGACAAAGTTGAAGTCGGACTCGTCCTCGTCGTCGCTTCCCACATTGAACGGGTCAGATCCAGGGAAAAACGACCGGTCTATTTGGGACGACGGGATGTTGGGGGAGCCAATGTTGAGCGTGTCTGTGGACAAGCTGATGGATTCGTTTTCGCCGTTGAGCGACAGCGCCTGATTGTTCATTTTGAGTCTCACCAAGTTCTTCAACGAGCGACGAATCGTGTCAAATTCGGCTTTGGGGATCCAGCCTTCGCCAACAAGACACCGTCGGGTGCCGTCCTCGTCGAACTTGTTCAAGATCTCGAACATTTCCTTTTCTCTTTTGATGATGTAGTGCCAGTCAGGGTACTTTTCCTGGAAAAACATGAGCTCTGTGATGAGGTGGTTTTTCGTCGACTCCACCACGTTGTCCAAGTCCTGGATCTTCAAGCTAAGCTCGTTGATGGCCTGTGTTCTGGCGCTGTGCAGGCCGGCGGCGTTGTCGAAGATGACACCGTCGAGCGACTTGATGATGCGGCGAACGCGTTCCCGCAAGTACTCTCCGTGGATGTATATGATGAAGGCGTTTTTGTCGATGAGCTCGGACTTCTTGTCTGCGGAGGCCGCGAGTTTCTCGTCAATGGGAACGTCTTTGAAGTAGAGGTTGCCTCGCAAGGTTCTCCACAAGATTCTGCGCAACACCAACACCTTTTCTCTCGCGATGGTTCCTGCGATCGAGTTGTGGCCGGCGTCCTCGAGGCCCGCAGAGGCGTCGTGGCTCTGGTGGTCGCCGAGCAACGCCTCCTCGTCGTCGTCCTCGATCTCGAACTGGCGGAACTCGTCGTGCTCCACCGTGGGGGTGTGGAACCTGTGCACAATGTGGAGCACGTGGCGGTTTTCGATGTAGGACATCTTGCGGGCCTCCAACGCCGAGTAGGACTCGTCGAGGTGCTTGATGCGCTCGTGGAAGTCGTCCACGCGTTCCTTGATGGCGTGGATCTCAGACGCGGAGGGCAAGGCGTCCTGGTCTGCCAGCAACGTGGCGAACGGGTCGCCCTTGACGGTGGCGTACTTGAGCATCATGGAGAACAAAAACACGAACTTGGCCTCCAAGTCGTCGGTGTTGCGCAATTCGGCCACGAAGGTGCGCTGGAAGGGCGTCAAGAGCGAGTTGAGATCTCGGAAGTGGACGTGGCCCGACTTGCCGAGCACGTAGACCACGTCGCGCGCCAACTCGATCGTGACGTAGAACTGCACGAGCGTCATTGGCGCCGACCGGAAAATGGCCTCTTGCGGCGGCGGGCCGGAGGGGGGGGTGTTCCAAAATAGCATGGAGCAATGTTGGCGCGGGTGCGTGCGGCCGGTGATGTGCGGCAATGAGCGTGTGTGTGGCGGCGGCTGGGGTGGCGGGGAAGGGCGCTTAGGGTGACGTGTTCTCGGCGGCTGCGCAGGTGCAATGGCGAAACGAACCGGTTCAAAATTGCCAAGTAGTTGGAGCGACACCGGACTGATCCTACATGAAGGAGCCGCGCCCCGCGGACACTAGGCGGCGCAACATTTGGGTGAGGGCGGTTTTGTCGGCAGCACGGTTTTGATGGCGGGCCAGTTTTGCCGGCGGGGACGGGCCAGCTGCGTTTTTTGCTTTGACTTTTTGTTTGAGCTTTTGGCGTTTTTGTCTCGCTTCCATGGGCATCTATCCGTCGTATGTGCACCATTAGTGGATGTGCTGGCGCGGCGCTCGGTGCTGGTGTGGGGTCGGCGACTTATCTTTTGCATCAATGTAACCAAATGAAGTGAACCGGGCTGCAAGCGAGGGCCGGTTTTGTTTTGATTGCTCCTGGGCAGCGAAAGCTGCAAAATTTGTCTCGTTGTATTTTTTTGGTCCTCAATTCTGCCTCCCTCACATCGTTCACAGTTCTCGGTCCATACGCACCCACTCTGCAAAATCACCGAAGCCGTAAATACCCACACAAAAAATCAGAAAAAGACCTACTTCGAAGTCTGGAAGCATAGTTGCCACTCCTCAGACCGGCGTCCCTCGTCCATCTCACACAAGCGGCCAAACCCCAGTTTTCCAGATTCCATCCTGTACACGTCAGTGCACCTGTCAACTACTCCAGCCACATGAACATTCTACTATTTCTAGCGGCTTTCGTCACGGCCACCATTGCAAATGCGCTGGAAGCATCCAATTGGTACAGCCAGGCAATGCAGCTCGCTGCCTCCGCCGCCACCAACAACAACCGCCAGCGCCTATATGACCACCAGAACTTGGCCAAAGGAATCGCCATCCCGCCCCACACCCAGTGGAACCAGCTGATACAGCACGACGCCGGCGCGGATACCAGCCTACCGCAAATCAAGTCGCTTTTGGGCAAGGCGGCCGAGGCAGGCTCTGCAGACGCGGCGCTCGCCCTCGGTGACATGTACATGTACGGCAACTTCTCTCAGCAACCCGACTACAAGCGGGCGCTTGAGCACTACGAGCAAGCCATCGCTTTGGAGCTGCTGGGAAGGGCTTACTTCATGCTGGCGTTCATCCACTCCACGGGCGTGTTCGGCGCCTTGCCCATCGACAAACAGCGGGCGAATCTCTACTACGAACTCGCCGCCCGCAACAACGACACGAACGCGCTCTTGGTGTTGGCGTACCGCAAGGCCAGCGGCATCGGGTGCCCCGTCGACTGTGCCACCGCCCAGTTCTACTACTCGAGAATCGCTCGCTCCATCATGCAACAGCTCGCGGACCAGGGCGAGGACGCGGCCAAAGAGCCGGACTCCTTCGACATCAGCGTGGCAGACTTCAACGGCGGGCTCTACGGCAACAAAATCAGCGAGAGCCCCTCCTCGGTGATGTCGTTGGGGGACCGGTATGCCTCGTTGAAACAGTATGTGCAGGAAAAAGCCTTGGACTCGCTGGAGTCCTACATCTTCGACTACTACTTCGAGGCCGTCGAGAGCTACTACCACAGTTTCTTCTTCGAGAAGGACCACGAGAAGGCGTTTAACCGCGCCTTGCGCTGTGCCTACTTTGGCGGAGACAAGGCCACCACCAGACCCGAGTCCATGTCCGATTTGGACAAGCTGTTTTTGCCCAAATGCCAGTCGCTCGTGGGGAGTATGTACCTTAATGGCGAGGGGGTAGAGAGGAACTTCGAGAGAGCATACCGCTGGTTGAAGCTAGCCTTGGACGCTGGAGCCAAAGACGCTCTTTTGGGGTTGGGGCTTTTGCACCAGTTGGACCCCACCTCGGACGGCCAAGCAAGCGAGTTGTGCAAGTCGTATCTCAAGCAGGCAGCCACCAACGGCAGCGAGCAGGGGCTTTATTTCTACTCCAAGTTGCTTGTTGCCGGGTCCGCAGATCCACTCGACACAACATACTCCAAAGTCACCTACGAAATGGTGCGCAAATCTGCGGCCAACGGCAATTACGGCAGTCTCTTCTACTTTAGTGACGCCATAGAGGCGGGAATCTCCGGCAAGTTCGGCGAAACTATCGAGTGTCCAGACTTGGTGCTTTTTTACAAATCGTTTGTGGACCGCTCCAACCACCTCATTCTGCCCCACTTGACGTTCGCCTTCGAGGAGCTCTCCCACGGCAACTTCCAAAATGCCTTAATTGGCTACCTGATTGCTGCGGAACAGGGCTTTGTACATGCACAGATATCCACAGCTTACTTGCTCCACCAGCAACAACCGTTGTTTTCGTGGAACCCAAAACCATTTGACCAGAAGCGATTCGAGCAGTCTTTGGTCTATCTCGAGCAAGCATCGGCACAGGGCCACGTCGATGCCACTGTTCTTCTAGGCGATTTTTACGCCAAAACAATTCCGGGGTTCCAGAGTGACTACAAAAAGGCTTTCGCTTACTACAGCAAGGCTGCACTGGCCGCGTCGCCACATGCATGCTACAAACTAGCATATATGTATGAGCACGGAATGGGGTTTGACAACAACGCAGTGGACTATTATATGGCAAAGAGATATTACGATCTCAGCATGAAATCCTACCAGGATCACAGTCTCGCCAGCCATAGCAAACCCAAGGCCAACACATACGCAATCGGGCTTGCGCTCTTGCGGCTCAAGCTCAAGGCGCTTTTCGGCAGAGCAGAAAAGAACGAGGACGACGAGTCCTCTGGTTGGTTCAACACCCTCAAGAAAATCGCTGGCTCGGAAGAGACAGAGGCGGATGAGATGTTCGCCGACGACTCTGTCCAGTACGAGGCCACCGAAGAGTACCAGCTTATTGACTACGTTGTGCTTCTATTCACCTTATCATTCTTTATCTATGTGGGTGTGCAAAACATCCGGGGCCATTTGCGGGGCCGCCGAGAACAGGCTCCAGCGACAAATCTTCCCGACGGCGGACCTAACGAAAGACCTAACCGATTTCAGTTCGAGTTTTTCTTTGCTATATAGCCGATTCAAATGCTTAAATGTCAAAAGCTAGTTCATTGCCACGTCGGCTAGGATGTCTCTCACGATTGGATGTGCACCCACTGTCTTGGGCGTAATGACGGTTTTTCTGGCAAATCTTCCTTTCCGAGGCGAGCCCTGGTGTTTGGGAAAGTTGTAGGCCAGAAGAGCGTTTTGGGGAAGGTTGTAAGTCCAGCCCTCGGCATCGACCAAGTTCACAAAGTCTCTAATGGATTCTGCGTTGCTCAAAGTCTGCAGAGAACCGAAAACAATGAGTTTCGCTCGGGCTCTTGTCACTGCAACGTTGACTCTCCGCCAATCTCGCAAAAGCTCGCCGGCGCGTTTGTCTTTATTTGACCGAACCATTGATATGATGATACAGTCTTTGTCACGACCTTGGAAGCGGTCTGCGGTCAAGATCTCGAGATCGGGCAAGTGTCTGAAAGTCTCGCACAAGAGCTTCAATTGCGACCGGTAGAGCGTCATGACTCCGATTTTTGCGGCCGACACTCCACAGGCAACGAGCGATTCTACGGTCTGCCGCACGAGCTCAACTTCAGTCAAGTTGGTGATGTTTTCTCCGACAGATCTTTCATAGCCGGGAATTGGGTCGTGATTGAATAGAATCACCTGGTTTTGTTCCTCCATTGCCCACAGAAGCCACGAATCTTGTAGACTGTGGCATGGGTCCAAGAAGCTCTTGAGTCTCGACACATCAGGAATTGAAAGTGTTTGGTGGGCAACTTTTGGGGATCCACACGAAAGCCTGTTCTGATACACCAACTGGTTTGAGATGAACATGATATCCTCGCACATTCTGTACTGTTCTTTGAGCTCCACCACACTTTGTGGATGTGCAGTGGCTAATATCTGGAAAAGCGACTGTGACAAACCAGCCTTCACTTCGGCGTCTGGATGTGACACTAACGGCGGGAGTTGGAAGTGATCGCCGACAAGAACGAACTTATCGCAAAGGGCAAGCGGGCCCAAACTGAGCGGCATGGAAACTTGAGAAGCCTCGTCCACGATACAATAATCAAACTGGTCCCGAACACTGAAGGCCAAGTCAAACACGCTCAAGCATGTTGTGGCAACAACCAACGGCTGCATGTAAATTCTCTCGAAATCCTGGTACGACTCGATGTGGTTTCTTTCCGAAAACGGAGTGTACTCTCTGACATCCTGGTGGATTCTGGAGGTTTTTCCAACCCGAAGAAAATCCACATCAAGCTCTTTGAGCTTCAATAGAATGTTGTCAACCGCCGAGTTTGTGTAGGAGGTCAACAAAACCGTTTTTTTCGCCGCCACAAGCATTTTGATAAGGTACGCAATCACCGTCGTCTTTCCTGTTCCGGGCATGCCTAAAATCAAGGAGTAGTCCTCAGTAGTGGAGACTTTGTTGAAGGCCATGATCTGATGGTCGTTGAACCCGCCCGAGCCCGAGTCAACAACAAACTGGTGGTTGCGCAGAAAATTAGGTGGCCGGAGATTCACAATCAAGTCTCTCCGTTTGTGGTCTCCAGACGCAAGAAAGAGGTTCAAGATGTTGAACCTCGCAACGCCCAACCCGTAGAACATGTCGTCTTTGTCTATGCGGAAAACGACCGTTTCTGTGCCTGGTTGACTGGGCAGGCAGGCCCTCTTGCTCGTTTGCGTCGGCCGTAAAACGCCAGCTCGGTGGAAACGATCACTCTTCAGTTCCGTGGGCACAATGCGCCGCGCTGTTGTGATTGTAATGAAGTCTTTTTCAACATATCGGACGAACCCTTGTGCAAGTGCAAAATGGCCATTGTTATCACTGACCATCACCTTATCATACTTCATGATTTGCGATGCGTTCATGGGTTTGTAGGGTCCGGCCGAGTTTCTTTTGAAAGTGTAGACAAAGCCACTGTTGTTGGCGTCGGTCTCGGCGACATCGCTAATAACCAAATCTGCTAGCGCTTTTCCTTGCTCGGACTCACGTTCTTTGGAGGTGTAGATCCAGAGATCTTTGTTGAAGCGATTCACAAACTCCTCTTCTTTCGTGAGAAGGCCATCCCACGTTGCGAGGAATTCCTTGTATTTGTCGTTACCGATCAAATGCAGTGTCAATTCTTCATAAGTGCCTTCGTTGAGCCCGCTTTCTTCTGGCGTTCCGTCTTCGGCCAAAAAGTTGTAGGTCATGCAGTTTTCCTGGGCAAAGCATCGGTCACATTTCTGCTGTTTCATCAAACCGGGCCGTTCCTGGACTCCTTTCCTGAGGAAATACGAGATACGGTTGCGAAGGTTGACAAGCGATTTCAAGTCCGCCACAGAAATGTCATACTTTGTGGTGGAGCCACCATTCAGAGTGTTGACCAAGAGAAACGACGAGATGTCGACGTTGTAGCGGTCCTTGAAAAGAAGCGAGTACAAAGCTGCCTGTGCTTGATGCGAAAGATTGGCTTGTGCCGTCTTCAACTCCATGGGCAAAAGGAACTGTCCACCTGCCAGCTCGCCCTGCAAATTCGCTCTGAGCGTGAGGTCGGCGATTCCTTTGATGCCAAACATTGGCGACCACACGTATTCCTCGATGTCGAGGACCTCGGACACGGAGAAGCGGATCTTCTGCTGCGCCTTGTTGGTGGGGATTTCAACGGGAGGCTTCTTGTAAAATTTGCTGAACCATTCTTGCACATACGGGATATGCTGGTGGACTTTTGCTGTGAGATCTTCAATCACATCACCAACGGAGTAAATTTCCAAAAGACGGGACTGAATTTCGGATTCGAGGAGCTGCTCAATGAACTCTGTAGTGTATTTGCCAGTAAGCGAGCAAGCCTGGAAAATCTCATGAACGATCATACCCACCAAGCGAGGTAGTGACAGCAGATTCGGCAGGGTCAACCGCATTCCCAAGACGGTTTTCCGCGGGCAGAAGAGCTGGTCCGCGACCGTGGTCGAGGAGACGAGCACATCCGGATTCCAGATCAACAAATTGTTCGTGTCGCTGACCAATTTGTGGTTTTCGGGAGATGTGTAGATGACGTGGATGAGATCGCCCTCGGCCAAATCGAGCTCTGCGGCCTCACCCCGGACGATGATTTTGGTGGTGGTGCTTTCGGCATCAGCCACGGTGAGAACTAGCTGTTTTCTCTTGTGGTTCTGCATTGTGTAGGAAGTTTTGAATATGGATATGATTTGGTAGCGGGTGAATTCGGGCCGGGAAAAGGACAACTTTGCGCCCAAGTCTTTCTCCTCGTATTTGGAGGTGTAGTTGGGTATTGGGGGCGCAGACAAGGCTGGTGGTGCTGCAGGCTTTGCTGGAGCAGATGCTGGGGGCCGGCTCAACGAGCTGGTTGAAGAGCCGTTTGAGGAGCCTTTTGTAGATGCAGATGGGCCGCTCGACAAGCCAGAGGGCTGGGTGCCAAGGGACGCCAAAACGGCAATGTCGATGTCGTCGGAGAACGGGTCCGTGTCGTCGACAGACTCTTTGGCCAAGAGCTGCGACAGTGGTGGGCCGTGGGCGGCGTGGTGTGGTTCCGGGCCGCCCGCGGGCGGCAAGACTCGAGCCGAGGGCACGGCCAAGCTGGCCAAGAGCGAGTCGTCGTCGGAGGACATGCGGTCGTCGTCCGAGCTTTGCAGAACCGGCCTTTTGGGCGAGGACTCGGCCGCCGGGGACTCCGCGAGCGGGATTTTGTCGGCAAACTTGTCGATCCACGTGTTGAGCCTCGACGCGCCGGGCGCCGGGTGGGCGTCGTGGTGGGCGCGGAGGCTGCGGGGGTCAAACGACTTGGACCTGCTGAGGGTCGGCGAGGTTTCCAAGGCGAGCTTGGCGCCGTCCGAGTGCGTCCGCGTGTAGCGCGGCGTCTGCGAGAGCGGGTTGGCCATCGCGGTGCCGTACTTGGAGAGAATGGAGTCGGTGACCTCGTTCGCCACGGTCTCGGCGATCATGTCGTTCTGCATGGGCTCGACGTTCTTGAGCGGCGACGAGAGGATCGGGCGCGACGCGCCGCCGGGCACCTGCAACGGGCGCCAGCGCACGCCGTCAAAGCTGTCGTCCGAGCTCTGCTGCTCGGGCGCCTCGAGGTTCCGGAAGAGCGGAGCACACGCGTCTTGGTTGACGCTGGGCTGCGACGAGACCTGGATCACGGCGGCGGGCGGCGGCGGCGGCGGCACGGCCGGGCGGCGCGGCGCGGGGCCCACGCCACCGTCGTTTTCTCGAGGCGGCGCCGCTCGGCTGGCGCCGTCTGCTGTGGTGGTGGTGGTGGAGCTGGCAGTGGCGCGTGCGGCAGACGGCGTGAATGCAAGGGTGTTTTTCGGCTGGAAGAGGTATCGCGTCCGGGGCTTGGCCTGCTTCGGCCGCTTCCGCTCGGGCGATTTTGTGGCGTTTGGGTCGCTCATTTGGCCACTGGTGAGGTAGTGAGGGCCGATGTATGCACTGGCTGCGAAGTGCACGCGCAACCAAACACCAATAGAGGCGATGGGGGCCAAATACCAATTTACAATTTTTCTGCGGCGGCCAGAGATTTTTTCGGCAATTTGCTGTGCCGCCATTTTTTACTGTTTTGCGCCCAGGCGTGTGCACCTGGGTGTGCCCTCGGGCCTCGCTTTGCCCGCTCGGAAAAGGCAGAGCCAAGGCAAGCACAGCGGGCCGCCAGTGTGCAAACAGGCACCGGCGGCGGTGCCACATTCCGGGACCCCAATGGTTGCCCAGGCGCGCACCCGTGCACCTGGTGCGGTGCAGTCCGCACAAGTTTTTTTCAACCTCATCGGCCACAATTTTTTTCTCCCCAGACCAACCTCAACACTAAACAATGGCCTACGTGTTGACAGAAACTGCAGCGGGGTACGCCCTCTTGAAGGCTGCAGACAAGAAGATCCACAAGTCGTCGTCGCTCATCGAAGACTTGAACTCTGCAGAGAAAGTCGCCGAGCAGTTCAAAATCCACCGTTTTGAAAAGTTCCAGTCCGCCGCCAGCGCCTTGGAGGAGGCCAATGCCGTCATCGAGGGCCGCGTGTCGGACAGCTTGAAGCAGCTCTTGGAGGACGTCAAGCTCGAGAAGAAGGCCACCTTGATTGTGTCGGAGGCCAAGTTGGGTAACGCCATCAACAAGTTGGGCCTCAACTACTCGGTGGTGTCGGACGCCGCGTCGTTGGACTTGCACAGATCGATCCGCGAGTTCTTGCCCGAGCTCTTGCCCGGCTTGGACGACGCCGTGTTGAAGCAGATGTCGCTTGGTTTGGCGCACTCCATCGGCAGACACAAGTTGAAGTTCAGCGCCGACAAGGTGGACACCATGATTGTGCAGGCCATCGCTCTTTTGGACGACTTGGACAAGGAGCTCAACACATACGCCATGAGATGCAAGGAGTGGTACGGCTGGCACTTTCCCGAGTTGGCCAAGCTCATAACCGACTCTGTGGCGTACGCCAGAATCATCTTGACCATGGGCATCAGATCCAAGGCCGCCGAGACCGACATGTCCGAGATCTTGCCCGAGGAGATGGAGGAGCAGGTGAAGAGCGCCGCCGAGGTGTCGATGGGTACCGAGATCACCGACAACGACCTTGACAACATCAAGGCGTTGGCCGACCAGATTGTCGACTTTGCCGCCTACAGAGAGCAGTTGTCCAACTACTTGACCGCGCGCATGAAGGCCATTGCCCCCAACTTGACCTCGTTGGTGGGCGAGTTGGTGGGCGCCAGATTGATTGCGCACGCCGGCTCTTTGACCTCGTTGGCCAAGGCCCCCGCCTCCACCATCCAGATCTTGGGTGCCGAGAAGGCCTTGTTCAGAGCATTGAAGACCAAGCACGACACCCCCAAGTACGGCTTGTTGTACCACGCCTCGTTGGTGGGCCAGGCCTCGGGCAAGAACAAGGGTAAGATTGCCAGAGTTCTCGCTGCCAAGGCCGCCGTCGCCTTGAGATACGACTCCTTGGCCGAGGAGAGAGACGACTCGGGCGACTTTGGCATGGAGGTGAGAGCCAAGGTCGAGTCGCGCTTGAGTGCGTTGGAGGGCAGAGACATGAGAACCACTTCGAAGGTTGTCCGTGACGCCAAGAAGATTGACATTTCCGAGGCCAGAGCCTACAACGCCGACGCCGACGCCACTGCTCCTCTTGCCGACGCCCCTGCTGACTCTGACGACGAGTCCGACGAGGAGGAGGCGCCAAAGAAGAGAAAGAGAGACGACGACGACGACGAAGGTACCAAGAAGCTGAAGAAGGAGAAGAAGGAGAAGAAGGAGAAGAAGGAGAAGAAGGAGAAGAAGGAGAAGAAGGACAAGAAGGAAAAGAAGGAGAAGAAGGAGAAGAAGGACAAGAAGGAGAAGAAAGAGAAAAAGGAGAAGAAATAGCCTGGTCACCGTTTATATTGCATCATATAATATTGTTAGTTTGACAAAATGTACTTGTAGGTGTGGGACTTGGCTCTCGTCCCGGTTCCCCGGACACGCCTTGGCCCGGCCTGGTCTTTACAATTTTATTCGTCCGTTGGGTTCTATGATGTCTTGTAATCGATGCAATATTAAAAGATGAAGGCCAAAGCACGGCGCCACATCGGCTTGTTTCTCATTTCGGCAGCCTCCTCGGCCTCTGTTTGCCGGAGAAGGTCCATGTCCGGATACAATCTGCCGGTCTCCACGTCAATGTCCTCAGCCTTGATGTAGACCCTCCACGTTCTGGAGTAGATCTTGTAGCCGATCCACGAGACCAACACCGTGGGCAACCCCAAGTAGCCCTGGAAAAAGTCAGAGGCGTTGGGGGCGGCGCCAATCGGGAACAAAGAGAGCCAGAAGGTGGCGGCCAAGACCAAAAAGTTCAACACGAAGCCGTACCACGACCCGAGGACGCCCGTGGCCGAGCGGAACACCAAGTCGTCCAACGACTTGCCCTGTGCTTTCATGGCCAGCCTGAACCGGATGTGGGAGACGTTGATGGACATCCAGGTGAAGATGGACGAAAGGCCGGAAAGCGCAAGGAGCCAGTTGAAGGCTTCCTCCTGCTTGTCGGAGGCTGCAATGAACGCGAAGAGCCCGAACATGTTGGTGATAATGATGGCGAAC
Source organism: Metschnikowia caudata (assembly GCA_008065175.1). NCBI lineage: Eukaryota > Fungi > Ascomycota > Pichiomycetes > Serinales > Metschnikowiaceae > Metschnikowia > Metschnikowia caudata. The sequence goes on from VATF01000002.1 coordinate 1,021,436, forward strand.
AACGGTCTTCCCTTTCTGTCCACGTACCCGGTCCACTTTGGAGCCATGCCTTGCTCGGCCAACGAGTTGAGCGAGCGGGAGCACGCGTAGACGGAGGCGTTGCCCACTGACAACACGGCAATCAAGATGACGGCGTTGATGACACTGGGCAACCCTTTAATGCCACCGTTGACGATGGCAAGAACGAACGGAGAGGCCGCGGCGTCCACCGAGGACGACGCATTCAAAAGGTGCGGGTCGTTGTACGGCACAAGCGTGGCAATGACGGTGATGGTGCCAAAGTAGAACAAGGTGATGCGGATGAAGACCTGCTTGATGGCTTTCGGAAGCGCCTTGCCGGGGTTGTCGGACTCGGCCGCACCCAAACTGATCATCTCGGTGCCGCCAAAGGAGAAGGCGGCGGTCACGAAGACCGAGCACACGCCCTTGAAGCCGTTGGCGAACGCGCCCGGGTTGCGCCAGTAGCGGCCACCAACAAAGTCTCCGTTGGGCCCGCCGCCACAGATGAGCACAATGCCCAAGATGATGAAGCCAATCACGGTGATGACCTTGATGAGGCAGAAGGCAAACTCGGCCTCGCCGTACCACCGCACGCCCATCATGGTGATGAAGAACACTAGCACCCAGAAAATGGCCACGAAGATGTCCGAGTTGAGGTCCTTGTTCCAGTACTTGATGGTGATGGATGCCGCCACCAACTCCAACGGAAGAAGCACGAAGAACTGGAGGAAGTAGTTCCAGCCGACGGCAAAGCCCACGGCCGGCTCGATGAAGCGGGTGGCGTAGATGTTGAAGCCTCCACTGATGGGGAACGCCGTGGAGAGCTCGCCAAGCCCTTGCATGGTGGTGTAGACGAACGATGCTGTGAGGACCCAGGCAATGACAATACCGCCGGGGCCACCGGTGCCTAGAGCCGAGCCGGAGCCGACGAAAAGACCGGTGCCGATGGAGCCGCCGATGGCGATCATTTGCAAGTGGCGGTTTTTCAACTTCTTGGAGAGCGGCGAGTTGGCCGCCCGGAGATTGGCCCGCTCGACGGCGTCGAGGTCGTCCAAGTGCAACACCACCTGGTCGGCGGGCTTGAACGAGTCCTTGAAGTTTCTCCACACGGAGCCGTGCGGCTGGCTCGCGGGGCTGTCGTAGGATTCGGTTTCGGATAGCTTGCCCGACATGGTGAGCTTATGTGGAAATGCACGGGTAACCGAAAAAGAGTGGCTGAAGAAAAGGGTGCACGCAACCCCGGTTTTCTGGACGGTCCGAAGGTGGAGCGATGCACATTGTGCATGCAGTAAAAGACGTTGCACTGTCACATTGCCTCGCGCTGAGTCACGTAGTGGGCCAGGGGAACGGCAAAACCCCCGCGGCACGTGCCCCGCGGCACGCTTTTCGGCGTCTCCTGCCGCGCACGGCGACAGTTCTTCCGCGCCAGCATTGCTTTTCAAAGACGGGCTGTAAATGGATTAGACGAGGAAAGCGAGTGCGCCGCGGCGGCCCGCGCAGTCTTCACCACTGGCCGCAATGCCAGCATTGGGTGGGCCCAGTGACTTTCGGGCTGCATGCGGATTTTCTGTTTTTTTTTTTTTTTTTTTTTCTAGGGGCCGATCACGAAAAGCTGTTCCTCACGGCCCGCAGCGCCCGGTTTGGCCAAGGGGCGCCGTCGTTTGGCCACCGCTCAGATGAGTGGGCATTTGGGTGGCTCGCCCTCGGTGGAGCAGGGCCCACCCACCTCGCGGGCCGCGCACGTGACCGCGCACCTCTACCTCAGTGAAGTGCGTCTTCACACCAAACCCCATGTCTGCATTGAAAGAATACCTCGGAAGTATGTAATTGCAAGCGCCACCCCGGCCCTACTAACCGCCAGAAAAGGTGCGCGTGGTGACCACGGACGCCCGGTTGTTCGAAGGCACGCTCAGCAGCTTCGACCACTCCACCAACGTCATCTTATCGGAAACCGTGGAGAGAATAATATACCCGGACGAGGAGAACCAGATGCTCCTCTTGGGCGTGTACTTGCTTCGAGGAGGCTGCGTCGTTTGCATAGGGGAGGTGGACGAGGCCGAGCCGCTAGATTGGATGGCCGTCCACGGGCACGAGTTGCGGGACACAAAGAACCCACTTTGACAGCAGGGCACGGGGCTATAGAAATGGACACTTTTGCGTTTGCTATGTAGTTTTGACGAGCGGCACGCCCGCGTGGTGCATCTTGATGGCCAACTCCAACAAGTAGTCGATGGCCTCGTTGTACACCTTGGCCTTCCACACGGTCTCGCCCCACACGTAGATGCCGTGGCGGCGCACGAGCACGGCGGTGGCGCCCGGGTACTTGGCGATGGCCTGCTGCAACGTGTCGGTCAAGTCCTCCTCGTGCGGCGTGTTCTCGATGATGGGCAACACCATGGTGTCGTAGAACTCCATGCTGCCGACCTTGGTGACCTTGCCCGCGGCGTCCTTCTCGAGCCGCGGAAGCGCCTTGATCTGCTCAATGTGGCTCATGCTGAACTCCACCTTGTCCTCCCAGAGCAACGTCGCCATGACCGCGTTCTGCGAGTGGGTGTGGATGCACGCGCCGGCGTCCCGCATGTTGTAGCAGCTGAGGAACAACGGCGTGCACGCCAGCGGCTTGTACTTGAAGCCGCGCGCCACGTCGCTGGACAAGTGCTCCGCGGCGAGCCCGTTGGGCGTGTGGAGGATCGTGCCCGGCAACTCGGCGACAAACATCTCCTTGGGCCGGAGCCGCTCCTTCTGGATGCCCGACGGCGCAATGTAGACAATGTTGGGGTTGGGCCCGTCGACGTCGCGGATGGAGATGCCGCCGCCGGTGCCGGTGACCCAGTTGTTGTCGTAGAAGAGCCGGCACAACTCGCAGATGAGGTTGGCCGGGTGGTTTGGGTGGTCGGAGAAGAAGTTCATGGTGGGGGCTGCACGTGGCGGGGCCCGCGAGATGTTGCGGGGAGGCACGGGTGGCGGCCCAGGAACGGGGTTTGCAGATCCCGTGGCCGATAAGCGCCGCTCGAGATAAGCGGGGGGCAGCGGGGGGCCGCAGGCACCCTTGTGGGCCGTGGCGTGTAGCGTTAGACTTACAGTTTGTTACGTAAGTTGCCGGTGCTCAAGGGGGAATGTCGCCCCTGGGAACGGCGGGTGCCTTGCGGCAGCGTGCCGGGATCTCACGTTCCGGGATCTCGGGGTGTACTGGTGTGTGGCGGGCATCGCCTGGCACGTGGTCGAGGTCCGGAAATGCTTCCCGTGCTTGTATTAGCCTGCACGCGGCCCGTTCTGGAAACGGGCGTTTGCCCCCCACCAGACGGGGACCGTTGCGTTCCAAGCCTGGCCCCGCAACGGTTGCGCTGCCCGATCGACGCAAATAGATCTTGTTTCGGTACACTATGCACCGTGGTGCCAACAATGCGGCAAGCGCACAAGGTAGCCTATAAGACAGGCCCGGGCAACGTGCATGTAGGTTTTTCAGAATACGAGACGCGGCGGCCCCGAACGAATCGGGGCGGCTTGCGCACATTTCGAGGGTGCCCAAAACTCTCGTGGGCAGTTCCGGAAGCGGCACATTCCCGGTTTTGGGTTGCGCAGAGAAGCACCTCGGCGTGTGGGCCCGGGCCCGGCTGGCGGCGGCGTCGCCGCCGCCACCGCCCACGCGCCAACGTCGACGTCGGCCGACGTTGACATTACGAAGCTTGGCGGCCACCAGGCAAAGGCTAAATGCCGTGGGATCGAAACTCTACTCACCGTTCTGGCGCCTGATCTCAGAATTAGCTTTCAAATCTCAGCGCGACGCAGCCGGGAAAGGCAATTTCATCGCCAGCGGCTGGTGCGTAGGGACGGCGCCGGGCCCGCGGGCCGCCCACCCCACATATTGCGAAAAAACCCCTTTGCACCCGTTGCCAGGCTGCAAATAGAGCCATTGTCTCGGCCGTTTTAGTGCCGGCGGACAATGGCCGGCGGTTGCCTGGGCAAGGAAGGCGCACGGGTCTGCGCTAATAATGCCGGGCCTGCACACACGCGGCTGTTCCGCAGAGGTCGCTGCATGTTGGGCGAAAGTACAGCCTGAACAAAGCCGGCGTTATCTTCGCACACATCGCGGGCAGGGGCGTTTCTGTACTCTCCACTCCACCTCTTTTCCGGCCCCCACCACAGCTCTTTTGCGCGGCGTGCCTTCGTTTCGCTCCTTCCCACGCCACGACCTCCATCGCTTCGCCAGGCCGCATCTGCACCGCCGCTGGAACCACGATTCGCCTGCGGCCCACCACTCCTCTTGCTGTGTACCTTTGCACCAACGGCCCCGCCCACCCCAAGCGCCCACACACCGGCCCCGTGCGCCCACAGCCAGCATGAAGCTCTTCAACCTCGTGTACTCGTGGAAAATCGGCATTCTCGCCGCGGCGTTGTTCTTCACGATATGGAACATCTCCACGCTCCGCTCGTTCGCCCAAGACACGGTGTCGTCGCTGTTCAACACCGCGGGCTTGCGCGGCTACTTTGCCAAGCTCCACCACCGCAGCGAGCGGCTCGCCAAGATCGACACCAAGTCCGTCGTCTACGACGAGATCTTCCGCGAGACCACCATGTTCAACTTCTTGAAGAAAAACTCGTTTGACGACCGCTGCCGCATCTACTTCAACCACTTGTTCTTGAGCAACCCCGAGTGGAAGGTGGACCCCGAGGAAAACGTCAAGATTGACCGCGGCGGCTACCGCAGCTTCGACAGCTACCGCGATGAGTACCGCAAAAACGAGCAACGCGCCGCCGAGGAGGCGGAGAAGAAAAACGAGAAGCCCGAGCCCGCGCTCACCGACGAGCAGATCAAGGAGAAGTACACCGACTTGCGCACCAGCGTGCTTGCCGACGAGCAGACGTTGCACGACTTTGTGTCGCACGTGCGCGTGTTTGACAAGTGCTACATGCGCGCGCAGAACCCCTCCACCAAGGCCGCCGACGACCAGTTCGTGCGCGTGCAGCGCACGTTCTTGTCCAACGACGTCAAGTTCGTGGAGTCCGAGACGGACTCCCAGGGCGGGCGCATCTACGACAGCCGCATCCCTTGCAACGACGTGGAGCAGAAGATCTTCCCGTGGCTCACCAACGAGTTCCCCGTGTTCACGCGCCACGACGGCAAGACGTCGTACTTCCCCGGCCGCGAGGACCGCGGCCTCAGCTACGGCGACTGCTTCTTGAACGAGTACAAGCGCCGCTTGAACGGCAAGGGCATCGTCATGACCATTGGCGACTCGCACATTGACGAGGCCGTGCGCTTCCTCCGCATCCTCCGCTTCTTCCGCAACCCGTACCCGGTGCAAGTCGTGTACCACTCCAACCTCTCGGACGAGTCGAAGGAGAAGCTCATCAAGGCGGCCCGCAACGCCTTCAGAGAGTATCCGAAGCAGGAACTCTGGTTTGTCAATGCCCAGCGCTCCATCGACGGCAAGTACATTGGCAAGTTCGGCGGCTTCGCCAACAAGGTCATGGCCACGTTCTTCAACTCGTTCGAGGAGATGATCCTCTGCGACGCCGACGCCGTGCTTCTCAAAGACCCCAAGTACTTCTTCACCCTCAAGAAGTACATCCAAAAGGGCACCATGTTCTACAAGGACCGTGGCGCCCACGAGTACCGCGGCGGCGACGACATTACGTTCTTCAAGAAACTCATGCCGTCGTTGGAGGACTCCATCGTGTTCAACATCCCGCAAACCACAAACAACACTTTGGACAACGAGTTCTTCAACGGCGCCACGCACTACATGGAGAGCGGTGTCGTGGTGTTGAACAGAAAAAAACACTTTATGCAGCCGTTGATGATGTCGGTGATGAACTTCTACAGCCCGATCGTGCACCGCATCTACGGCGACAAGGAGCTCTTCTGGCTCGCGCTCGTGTTCACGGGCCACGACGACATTGCCTTTAACAACAACTTTGCCGCGTCCATCGGCGAGTTCACGCCCGAGTCCGAGCGCCAAAAGGACATTGGCGAGATCCGCAGTTTCAAGTCCAAGGAGATCTGCTCCAACCACCCGGCCCACATCAGTGACGAGGACGACCACACCTTGGTGTGGTTCAACTCGGGCTTCCGCCACTGCGGTAACGTGTTGAAGTCGCAGATGAACTTCGACGACGAGTTCCTGAGGGGCAAGCGGTACACCAAGTTGAAGTCCGTGGAGGAGTTCCGCACGTTCTTCGGGTCCAAGATGATCATCAAGAACGCCGTCATCCCGCCCTATGACTCGCAGCACCGCTCGTTGCGCAATGTCGAGCACGAGCCGGAAACGCCGTGGGTCATGACCAGCTATTGTCTCGGCTACTGCTGGTGTGCATACTCGCTGATTGGTGGCTACTACGAGGAAAACGGCGAGACAAAGAGCAACCAGATGAACGGCAAAACCGTCACCTTCACGGACGCGGAGGTGGCCCACTTCGACACCCTCGGCGAGATTTGGCTCGCCCCCACATAGACCCTTGCATAGTAATGCCTAATATGTAATATCAATGTAGCTACTCTTTGGCTCTGCGGCACGCTCAAAGCTTTCGGTAGAGGCGGAGGCTTTGGGCAGTGCGCTTGGGGAGACACAAGATTGGGTCCACTTCCTCCAAATCGTACTTCTCCGGGTACATCAATCCCAAGCCGGCAATGGCAAAACACGTGTGGTACACGTCGGTCTGGTTGTCCGGGCGGTCGGAAAAGCCTCCGTGCTCGTGGTCCTGGCACTCCAAGATGAACTTCTCCAACGCCGGGAAGTTGATCCAGTGGGCCTTTTCCAACGCGGCAAGACTCAGCAACACCCACCAGCTGTAACACACATCCGGCAACTTTTCCGGCCGGCCGTTGAAGCCGCCGGACCCCACCACCTGCCGCTCGCTGAGCCAGGCGGGCGTTCGCTGTTTGATCAACTGCAACTCGTCACACAAAGCCAATGCCCCAACGCAAGTGTACACCTGTGCTGCGTGCGACTCTGCGCCCGGAAGCATGCCAAAGCCACCATCGAAGTTCTCGCATTCCATGATGAACGCGCTGGCACCAGAAGCGATCTCTGGCGTCACGCGGCCCAAGATCGTGAGAATGTACAAGGCCACGAAGACAAACCGCGTGTCGACCTCGCCAAAACTGTCGCCCGTGAAGGAGCCGTCGGGCAAACGCAAACCTAGCACAAACTGCGCGATCTTCTCGCGTTGCTCCGCTGAAAGGGACTCCATCAGCTCGTATATGAGGAGGATCTGCAACCCCGACAACGTCGTTAAAAGATGGGCGTCGTGGCCCGGAAACGCGGCAAAGCCGCCTTTATCGGCGTCGTAGCAGCTCATGACAAACTCCACGACTTCCGCCTTGGGAAGTGTTTCAAGCGACTTCACCGTGGCAAGTGCCATGACTCCCCAATATAGACCATTTAACCGGAGATGCTCCAGGAGCCAGTATTCATATGTCTGCTTGGTGAGCTTAGAATCCAACTCCTTGATATATTTCGTGTGGAGTTCGCGATGGAAATGCATGTGTTGGGATGAACGTGGAGAGTTGAGGTTCAAATGCGCGCACGCGTGCGCGATAATGCTGGAGCACGATGCAACACACGATCGAGGCTAGGTTCGAACACGAAAAAAAAATTTCGCAACTGAGGATATGTTCCATCAGAAGTGCAATTCTTTGAAAGTGTACTTCTTTCCACTAGGCGAGTACTCGGCGTAGTTGATTTTGCGCGAGTTCTGGTTGCCGATGAAGGAGCCCAAGTTGACGAATTTGCACCCGTTGTAAGTGACCTCGAAACTCTCAAACTTAGAGTCGAATAGCGCCACGGTCGACGGAAGCGGCTCCACCCTCATCACATGCTGGTAGTTTGGATTGACGATTTTCAAATCCTTGAGGAACGGCTGGAGATGGCCCTGGTCAAGAATGGTCTTGACCAACTTTCTCGCCTGCTTGACCTTGGAGGTGAGATGCACTTCGTCGCCCACAAGGTTCTCCACAAGCATGTCCTGCCCCGTCTGCTCCATCTCCAAGTGGGCCTTTTCTAGCTCGAGGTCGTGCTCAAAGACAATGTCGTTTCTCTTGAGTTTGCTCATCAAGTCGTCCCGCAACAACACGATTTCCTGCGTCACGTAGTTTATGCGCATCGGGTTCCAGCCGAAACAGACATTTCCCTTGGGGAAGAGCCGCTCGAGCCGCGTGACAAACACCTTTGGAATCGGGGTTTGCGGCAACAACGTGCAGCTTGGGTTGCCCAACGAATACGTCGACTGCCACGGGTCGTTGGTGCCGGGCACGAGCAAGAGCTTGCAGTTGTTCACCACCAACGGGTACTTGGCAAGGCACTCGGCCAAGGCGTCGAAGTTGCTCTTGTATTCCTCGGAATTGGAGATGGTGGTCACCGAGCCCTTGACCGGGATCAACGGCTGCGACGTGAACGAGCCGGTCATGACTACCGTGTAGTTTCCCGCAGGCTCGCCCGACTCCTGCTCGTCGAGGATCTGGTCCTCGAGCCTGGCGAAAAACTTGTCCAACCCAGCACGCACTTTGGCGTCGTCGAGGTGGATGTTGCAGCCGAGGAAAAGCACGCGGTGGTTGGCCAAGCTGCGCTCGAGCGCCGAAAGCTTCTTGCGCAAGGCGCGGTCGATCTTCACCAACGCGTTGCTGGCCACGTCGAAGTCGTTGTGCATGCCCATGAAATCCAAGTGGCCGTATGCGTCGAGCGACACGTCGCGCTTCTCCGCCGGCGGCTGGCCGAGACTCGACACGTGGAAGCAGCCGCTGATGACGTTGGCGTCGTTGCTCATGGAGCCGCCCGAGGCCGAGTAGATGCCCTCCACAATGACAAACATGCCGGGGCAGTAGAACGAGCCCTCGGACTTGTTGGCCTTGGCCACGTTGAGCTCGATGTAGTCGGAGCAGTCCTCCAACACAAAGTTGCCGTTGATGTTCTTCGACAAAAGGCCAAAGAGCACGAAGCGGTTGCCGTCGCGGCCAAGCACGTTTTTGATGAGCGTGATCTCGTAGCCCAGGCTGCGGTTGTGCAACGTCTGGTTGATGGCGGCGATGCTGGAGAACGACAGCTTCTGGAAGTTCTGGTCGCGCGAGAGCCGGTCCATGATCAAGTGGTACCGCTGCGAGAAGTACTCGATGGAGCACTTGAGCGCGTGGGTGAGCTTCTTGCCGGCGACGGGCCGCGCCAGGAACTGCTTTCGGAGCCGGTCAAACACGAAGTTGGGCTGCTGGTCCGGCGCCACAAAGGACACGAAGTCGCGCCAGTTCAAGGCCTCCTCCGCGGCCGCCGCGTCCGCGTCGGTGATGGTGTCTGATCTGGAGGCCGCCACCGGGCCCGAGGCGGCGTCGCTTTTGGCCTCTTTCGAGAGCTCCTTGACGACCTGGCCGAGCCCGGCGCCGTCGACGAAAAGCCCGCGGTCCTGCTGCTTCCAGGCCTTGGCCACGTCCTCGAGAAACTGCTGTGCCTTGGGGCCTCGCCATTCGGCGCCAAAACGGGCGCTCACCACGTCCGCCAACACAACGAGCGCGTCGGATTGGATGTTGAGCCCGTGCTTTTTCGAAAGCACGCGGTACGCGACGGGGCGGATGTTGGACGGCTGTAGCTTGATGGGGAGAAGTGTGGGGCCGGGCATTGGAGTAGTACGCGTCTGCGCGACCGCACTTTACGGCTGCGAACCATGGCCAATTCTCCTATGGTGGATGAACGAAGGAATACCGGAGTTCTATTCTTTTCATTGGGACTTTTTTTTTCGAGAATACAGCTAAAGATTTTGGTTCTTTCACTTTTTTTTTTTTTTTGGCTTACCATCGCTGTGACTCTTAAAAAGCAGAGAGGCCTGGTGATGGCCCGAAAAGGCAAATCGGGCAGTTCCAAAATTATCAGAACAAGCATATGTGCTTGAAGTCATCGCTTTATTGAAATTTCCTCAGTTGTTATACAGCTGCTGCTGGGAGATTACAGCTACAAAAAATGTAGACACCGGGTGACCATGGCAGGTCTATACAATCAACTGGTATTCCATGAAAGAACAAATTCCGAGTTGCAATAATGCACAGTTGCAAAATGCCAGTGGCCAGAACGGGTCGCTTCAAGCGTCAATAATTCAGGCAACAAGGCAAACCTCCAATAGCACCTGACCGCAATGCATCGCTTAAATGTTTGTCCCACCAAAAGCACCTGACCGCAATGCATTACTGTTTGGCGTTGTCTATAACAATTCTCCTCCGTGGTCAGTACATTGCGCTTTGATCTCTTCGAGCCGTTTCGCCAACTCGTTGAGTCGCTCGAGCAACTCCACCGTCTGCTGCTGCCGTGAAAGCACCTTGGTCCGGCCAGTGAGCGCCTCCACCACTTTGGTCGCCTCCCCGCTGCTGGCAAAAGGCCGTTGCCCAATCACAGCGTCATACTGCTGTCTCTGGGCACCGATTCTCGCCAACTTCTCGTGCAAATGCTCCTTGACGGTCTGGAAGGACGTCTCGATGCCGCTCAATACTTCCGGGCTGTACATTTCTCGGTTTTCCTGCGAGAACTCCGAGAAGAACGAGTCGTACTCCCTGAATTTCTGGAAGTACAGGTGGTCCCTGGCCGAGGCGTCTGCGTCAAGCGACGCCAACAACTTCTGCACCTGTTTGAGAAGGCCGTCTTCGCTCAAGTAGCTTTCGCCGCTGGACGGCCTGCTCGAGGCCTGCAACGTCTCGTAAAAGTCAATAATGTCCGATTCGTGTTGCACGGTGCTTTTCTCGACGGCAGCTTTCGCCTCGTGGAGACGCTCTCTCTCGGCAAGATACATTTCGAACTTGGTGGTGTCGAGTCTGGGGCACGGGCTCTCGCGCCCTTGTAGCGACTGTTTCTCCGCCACGAGCTTGTCGATCATGGCCTTCAAGTGGCCCTCCCGCGCCACCAAGTCGCGCTCCTTCTCGGCGATTCTGCGGTTGAGAGCCTCGATCCGGCTCTCGGATTCTCTCTGGTGCACCAAAAACGTCTCGTTCTGCTGGAGCACCACCTGCTGGATGGTGTCCAAGTGCTCTCTCTCAAACTCCATCAGGCGGGCGTGCGAGCCTTGCGCCAACTGCTCGATCTTCTCGTCCAAGCTGTGCACTTGGGACTCGAAGTCGCCGCGCAACAAGTACAACTTGCGGTCGTACTCCTCTTTGAGGGCCTTTTTCTCGGCCTTTTCCGCGGCAAGCTGTGCCTCGAACGCCTCCTTCTCCCGCTGGATCTTCAAGCACTCCCGTTTGTGCTCTGCCTCTCGGATCGCAAAGTCGACCTCGTCCTGCTCGGGCGACAACTGGCGCTTTTTCGGCGGAAGGGGCCGCGGAGGCGTCTTTGGAATGGCCACGTTGGCCAGGCGCCGGAGCGTCTCGACCTCCAGCTGGCCGTCGCCGTACGACTGCATGGACGAGAGAAAACTCTTGAAGCGGCTCAAGAGTCCGCTGTTGTTCCGCGGACGCTCTTTTTTGAACACGCCGCTGTCCCGAATCACCCCGAGGTCACGTGGAAAGCGGGAGCCTTCACGCGGGACCTTATAGATTGTGGAGGCCTGCGCTCTTCGCGGCGAGATTGTGATTGTCTTGATGGGCGACCTAAAGCTCCCGGGAAGATGGCTTTTTCTACCCCACGCGCCGGTTTTCGACTGCTCGTACTTCGATCGTAGGCTGTCGTCTCGTTTCAAGAGCCCGAACCTTGCGGATGGCTCTGGCCGGGGTGGTTTTGCCAGAAAGTCACGCTTGGCATCTAGGCTGGCAGTGTATGTGTGGCTTTTTCGCAGCGCAAACTTCTCTGCAAGCGTCTGTTTCGATGCCATCGCTTTTGTCACAGCCTGCTGTCTTTGGCGGAAGTATATGGCGGTTGTGGCGGTAAAGAAGGTGTTGTGGCGCTTGTTATATGGTGTTTTGGTGCTTGTATTCAGTGCATGGACTTAGTGCGATATTTGGGCTTTGCGCGTCGCGCGCTCTACATACATACATCACCACCACCACCAGGCTGCTGCACTACACCCCGATGTCAATCTCGCCCACAAGCTCCACTTTGCGGCTGGAGCTCGACACATACACCTTGTAGGTGCCGGTCTGGATGATCCACTGCTGCGAGCCCGTGTCCCACACGCTGAGGTCGCGGTGCAAAAGCGTGAACTTGACCGCCGCGGACTGCTGCGGCTCCAAATACACCTTCTCGAAGCCCCGAAGCTGCTTCGGCGGCGACGGCGCCACCGTCGGTGGGAACTCGATGTAGAGCTGCGACACGTACGCGCCGCCCATCGGCCCGTCGTTGGCCACCTGCACAGACACCTCGTATATCTCCTCCCACAACACGGGGTTGCCGCCGACGCCGCCGCCGGCCACGGGCGGCACGGTGCGGTGGTCGGGCGTGTACCCGCGCGGGTACTCGTAGCTGTCGTCGTCGTCTAGGAGCCGCACGTGCTCGTCGAACAAGTACGGGTAGATGAAGCCGGGCGTGGTGTCGAGCTCGTCGTGCGGGAAGAGCGCGTCCTCCGGGTCGCACACGTCGTCGTGCACGGGGCGGTAGAGCGGGCGGTAGAGCGCGGGCGGGAGGAGGTACTCGGTGGGCGAGTTGAGTTCGCGGATCTTCAAGCCCGCCACCGAGAACTTGGTGTACGACAAGCCAAAGCCGAACGGGTACCGCGGCTTGATGGCGTGCTTGTCGAAGAAGCGGTAGTCGATGTAGATGCCGCGGTCGAACATGTCCTGCGGGTCGTCGCCGTCGTCGAGGCTGTCGAGGATGGGCACGTAGTGCTGGGGCTTCTTGGCAATGGTGAAGGGCAAGCGGCCCGACGGGTTGACCTCGCCAAACAACACCTCGGCGATGGCCTCGCCGACGTACTGGCCGAGCGGCGCCGCGTACAACACCGCCACCACGTTCTCGTGCTCCACCCACGGCTCCATGTCCACGGGCCCGACCGCGTTCACCACCACCACGGTCTTGCGGCAGCGCTCGGCCACGCGCGCAATGAGCTGGTCGCCGTTGTTCCAGAGGCTCAAGTTCTTGCGGTCGCCGTAGTTGCCGTCCACCTCGATGTAGCCTTCGCCCGAGTGGGCGCCCACCACCACAATGGCCATGTCCGCGTAGTCGGCCTGCTCCTCCGCGTGGTCGAGGCTCCAGTTGTCGGTGTTGGTGTCCAAGGTGATGCCGCGCAGCACGGCGCGCTGCTGGATCAGTTGGAGCGGCGTGGCCACCACGGGGTTGTTGATGGCGGCCAGGCCCCAGCCCAGCGTCAACACGCCGTCGGTGCAGCGCTGGTCCTTGCAGTTGAAGCCGCGGCTGTCGGCGGCCTGGGCGCTGCCGGCCACGAGGAGCCGCCGCACGCCCTTGGCCTTTTCGATGGGGAGGTGGCGGCCCGCGTTCTTGAGCAACACCACCGCCTCCTGCGCAATGGTGTGCGCCACCGAGGCGGAGAAGTCCAGGCGGGCGTCCACGTGCCAGTTCTGCTGCGCGATGGGGCCGTAGTGCTGGTACGGGTAGCTCTGGCCGTAGGTGTGCGCCGTCCACGAGCTGAAGTTGGGCACGTCGTCCTCCTGCGGCAAGTGGAGGTACCGCGACGAGAGAAACGTCACCAAGATGCGCGACACCATGTCGTTGAGCCGGTCCTGGGACACGGTCTCGTTGAAGATGGCGCGCGTCAACGACGGGCCCCAGAACGCCTTGCCGCTCAACCACTCGTCCGACACCTCGCCGGGCATCGCCATGTCGAGCCCCGCCAACGCCAGCGGCACGCCCGAGTGCTGCGCGCCCCAGTCGGACACCACGAAGCCCTGGAAGCCTAGCTCCTCCTTCAAGAGGTAGTTGAGGAGGTACGAGTTCTCGCACGCGTGGGTGTTGTTCACCTTGTTGTACGAGCAGAGCACGCCGCCCACGCCCGCGTGCACCGCGTCGGCAAACGGCCACATGTAGATCTCGTGCATGGCGCGGTCGTTGATGTTGGAGCTGACCGACGACCGCAACCGCTCCCACCCGTTGCCGTCCCACTCGCCCGCCTGCCGGAAGTGCTCCTGCTCGTTGCCCACAAAGTGCCGCGCCACCGCCACCACGCCCTCCTGCTGGATGCCCGTGATCTGGTTGGCGCCGCCCACACCCTGCAAGTACGGGTCCGCGCCGAAGCTCTCCCAGTTGCGCCCGCCCTGCGCCTTGGCGCCCACGGGGCCGATGGTGGGCGCGAGCGCCATGTGCACGTTCTTGTCGCGGAACTCCTTGCCGAGCGCGCGGCCCTTCAACTTCATGAGCTCGCGGTTGAACGTGCTGCCGGTGGCCAACCCGGACGGGAAGTGCGTCACGTAGTCCGTGAACCGCACGCCGTTGGGGCCGTCCTGGAGACAGAGGCTGGGGATGCCGAGCCGCGGCACAGACCCCGTGTTGCCCACGCACGGGCCCAGGCCCCACCCGGTGCCCGTCGTCAAGTTGACCTTCTCCGGAATCGTCATTCGGCCCACGAGCTTGCGGACCTTGGCGTACGCCTTCTGCCAACTGTCAGCGATGCGGCCGCCCTGTGCTGCACGTTAGTAGGGGGCCTCGCGGCTGCTAGAAGGGGGAGCTGGAACGTACGCGAGGGGTAGTACGGCTGCAGTGCGTAGTACTCTGGCGCGCTGACGTACGCGGGGGTGGTGTCGTCGTGGCGGCCTCTTTTTTCAACCTTCGGGAGGCCTCTTTTCTGCAACTCGAGGTTGCTTTCGTTCATGGCCACGCGCAACTGGCGGTGGATGTCGCCCCATTGCAAGCACTGCGCTGTTGCGAGGACAGAGAGCGCGAGAATCACCTTTGGGCGCATGTTGAACGGGGTGCAAAGTGGTGGGTGCAAAGTGCGAAGGGCGACGCGCGCATGGGTGCAAATCCTGTGTGTGGGCCACCAACCTCGGCTGACCCGTCCAACAAAGAAGAAAAAAAGAAAAAAAGAAAAAAAAGTAAATGTGTGTTTCGAATGACACCCATTCTGATATCGGCCCGAACACTGGCCGAAATGCGTCAGACAATTTCCATTGGATTGCCACTGCTGTAGGCTGAGCCACTCAGATGTCGCGGCAGGCTCACGCTACACAGATGCAAATGTAATGACTAATGATTTCGCAGTATTGTGAAAGTATTAATGCAGTGCCGCGGGTATATTAAGGTGTCTTCTCGGGTGGGTCGTGGGCTCCTACTGGAAACCCTCGACCTGCACCTGGACCGGCGTGATGACGCTGGGTGCAAGATTGGTGCCGGCGGGCGCGTCAAAGTCGAGCCGGGTCATGGTGCTGGAGCTCTTGATGGTGGACGACAGGCCGTTTTTCTGCAGGTAGATCATCGGCGACAGCATCTGCCGCGGCAACGGCGGCATCTTGGCGCTGCCGACGAGCTGGTTGGTCAAGTTCTGGTTCGGGAGCAACGGCTTGAGCGACTTGGACGCGGTTCGGCCCGTCGGGCTGGGCGACGCCGTGTCGGCCGTGCTGGCCGCCGCAGCCACGGCCGACGAGGGGCCCGTGGTGGACGCGGTGGTCATGATGCTGCCGCGCTTCTTGCGCGACATGGTGCCCAAGTCCTGGATCTTGAGCAGCGACAAGCACTCCAACAGCTCCAGCAACGACGTGCTTCGCGTGTGTGCCTTCGGGGTGGTTATGTGCGGGTCCGCGTCGGCGCTCTCGGCGTCCTCTGCGGGCGGCGTAATTTCGAGGTCCTTGTCTGCCTTTGCTGGTGTTTCTGTTGCCTCCGCCCGGGCAACGTCGCCCTCGCTGGCGTTGGCCTTCATGTATTTCGTGTAGTAGCGGTGGGCGGACTCCGGGTCGAGGAGCATGGCGCTCTCGAAATACCCGGGCCGCGAGTCGTCGATCTTGATGTTGTTTTTCGGGCGGATGCCGTTGAACAAGTTGAACATGTCGGCGCGGTATGTGCGGTGGAGCTTGTTGCTCGAGATGTAGATGTTGTTCAACTTGGAGGCCGGGTCGGAGATCTGCTCGATGAGCGGGTGGAGCTGGGCCAAGTCCGCGAGGTTGTTGCGGCGCAAGTCTATTTTTTCAATGTGCTTCAAGTTCTGCAAGCCGGTCAAGTCGGAGATCTTGTTGTTGTTGAAGTTAATGGTGACGAGCTGCGTGAGGTTTGCCGGGAGCTTGCGCAACGAGGTGATGTAGTTGTCGGCAAAGTTCACGTACTTGATGCTGTGGAGCTGGTGCAAGCCGTCGGGAAGGTCGTCCAAAAGGTTCTTGGACAAGTTGAGCTTGACGAGGTTGGACAACGGCTTGAAGACAAACGGCTGGATGTGGCTGATGGAGCTCTCGGTGACGGTGAGCTGCTTGAGGTTGTACCACTTGTTGTCCAGCAACGCGGCCTGGTTGCGGCGGTCCGGGTCTGACTGGAGGAAATGCGGGGTTTTGCCGTCGTTGAACGAGTGGTTGCGCTCGAGGTTTGCGCCGGCCATCGGGCCCGTGGAGGTCATGGCGCGGCGGCGGTGCTGGTTGAGGAAGAGCGCGTTGGGCGGGTGCTCGGGCGGGTCGTGGTCCAGCGCCTTCTTGTTCTGTCGGAGCATTTTGAACGACGAGCGGCCGTTCTCGTCGTCGACGACCAACGTGTAGACGATCTCGGCGAGGTCGGAGACCTTTGTGTTGCGGATGATGAGGATGCGCAAGCGCTCGCTCAAGGTGTGCCAGCCAAACACCTCGTTGGGCTCGTACTCGACCAACTCGAGCACCTGGAGGTTCTTGAACATCTTCAACGGCACCAGGGTGTCGCACGGGTACTCCTCGTAGCCGAGGATGCTGTTTGTCTTGGTGCGCGGCGACAAGATCAAGCACGGGATCTTGGTGAAGGACGAGTACAAGTACTTGACGTCCTTCTGGATGACGCGCGGGTCTCTGCTGAAGGAGAAGGACATCCAGTACACGGACGCGCTGGACACGATGGACTTGACTGAGTTGATGGAGGTGATGGAGCGGGCGTCGCTTTCGAACGTGCGCAGCGAGCGGGCGTTGTTGGCCATGAACGAGATGAAGGTCGGCTCGTGGTTGGGGTTGTCCAACTTGACGTGCAACGGGCCCACGTCCACGCCCAACGCGGAGTTGTCGATCCGCTCGGTGATGTAGTAGAGGTGGTGCGTGGTGAAGCTGGGCCGGAGCGGCTTGACCTTGGACGGGGTGCGGGCTTTGGAGAAGCTCAAGAGGCCGTTGGCGAGCGCCTCCTCGTTGCGGCGGATGTACGTGGCCAACCGCTGGACGTAGACGTCTCCCTCGATGGAGGCGTCGTTGTCGAATGCACCCATGGAGACGAAGAAGAGCGGCGGAGGTGTTGTTGTTTTGGCGTGGAGGTGTCTGCAGGTTGGATCGGGATATTATGAAATGCCCGATTTGGCAGGGGCGGTGCGCAGTGATAAGCAGAGTGTGGAGTCGGCGAGCCGCTGCCGGCCGGAATGTGTGCCGGCGGGCGCTGCCGCGATGCCTCGTTTCGGCCCAGCGTGCTGGCGGCGGCGGTGGGCTTTGTGGTCGGGCGGGCCGCTGCCGGGCCCGGACCCGGGCCACTGTCACTGCCACTGTCACTGCTCGTGCCACCGCCACTGCCACTGCCACTGCCACTGCCACTGCCACTGCCACTGCTACTGCTACTGACTACTAACGCCGGTGGCACGCCGCCTTAGCCTTCCTCTTATCTTAAAGTTCTTTGGGTTGGTTCCTTATTCCATATTGCGTCATTGCGATGGGCCCACCTCGCTTACACGCGCCGGAAGTCTAATCCGGGGGCCGCAGCGGGCCGACGTACCAAAGTCCATGGGCCAGGATTTTGCTCGTGTATTCCGAGTAACTCGCTGTCTTGTCCTTCGGCTTGTGGCGCTGATTCCCGGAACCTCATTTTCAATTTTCCCTTCACTTTTTGCGTATCTCTGGTGACTGCCCTCAATACCACAAACTGGCTGCGCGGCCACTGCCCAGTTGGCACCGCTCCACATGAACAAGTGCCAATAAACAACCCGGCCCAACCAGCGCTGAAACAGCGCCCAGTCAACAACACGGCACAGCGCAGCACAGCCACAACAAGACAAGAGCCAAAAGCACGAAAACCACTAACTTTGGCCCGGGCTATTAGCTTTGTCGTGGGCTGTTAGCCTTTGGGCGGCTCCTGCAGGACGCTCAACCTCACCACACGAAACTACTCCCATGAACCTCCGCCAGCAGTTGACGCAGTTTCTCAGCTTGGCGTACGTGTTCACGTCGGCGTTCATCGCGTGGAAGACGCTCGGCGTCATTGCCTACTCGCATTCCCCCATCGTGGTGGTGTTGTCCGGCTCCATGGAACCGGCGTTCCAGCGAGGCGACATCTTGTTCTTGTGGAACAGAGACGCCCGCGCCAAGGTCGGCGACATCGTCGTCTACGAGATCAAGGGCAAGTCCATTCCCATCGTGCACCGCGTGTTGCGCGAGCACCAGACGGACACGAGCCAGTACCTTCTCACCAAAGGCGACAACAACCCGCTGGACGACCTCCTGCTCTACGCGAGAAAGCAGGCCTACTTGAACCAGCAGACGGACTTGGTCGGCACCGTCAAGGCATACTTCCCGAAGCTCGGCTACGTGACCATCCTCCTCACCGAAAACATGTACTTCCGGTACGCGGTGTTGGGGCTCATGGGCATCTCCGCGCTCTTGAACGGCGAGTAGCACATATAGTAATAGATCACGTGTATCACTCCACGTAGCGCCGCCAGCCAGGGCAAATAAAAACAAAAAGAATGCCTTCAGCCAGATTCGAACTGACGATCTCCTCATTACTAGTGAGGTGCCTTACCAACTTGGCCATAAAGGCGGACAAACGACCCCGGTGAGGATCGAACTCACGATCTCAAGATTAACAGTCTTACGCCTTAACCAGCTTGGCCACGGAGTCATTTCTGACCCTTAAAACGGGTACTATTGCTCCAGAGGGTCCGAAAGAGCCTGTCTTCCCCCCTTTGCTCTTGCAGCGTTGCGACTCAGCCAGCTATATTGCCCAGCATCCAGCGTCTCAACCACAAACAAAACTGCTTCTGTGGTGCGTGGTTGCTTTGCCACCGAGTCGTAAATGATGCATATCGTGCTACGTACGAGCAATGATCATCAGTACTTAAGTCGCACTTCGCAACCCATTCTCTGGTGTTACGCTGGAACCCATTTTGCAGTCCCGCCCCAAAACAGCTCCTCCGAAAAAAAACACCAAAAATGCTCTCTGGTGCCAAAGCCGTTGTCACGGGCAGCTCGCGCGGAATCGGCCTCGCCTTGGCGCAAAGACTCTCTGAACTCGGCGCCACAGTCACGATGGTGGCCCGGGACGCCAAGCAGTTGGAGAGCAACGTGCCGCTGCTCGCGACGCCCGCGAACCAAAAGCACCTGTTCATCTCCTACGACTTGGTGAAGTTGGTGCACGGCGACCAGGACGGCGAGGCAAAGTTCACCGAGCTCTTCGCGGACTCCACCATTCTCGTCAATTGCGCCGGCGTGGCCAACAACAACTTGCTCCACAAGTTGACGCCCGAGAAGATCGCCGCCACCATCAACACCAACCTCCTCTCGCCGATTCTCTTGTCGAGGTTGGCGGTGCGGCCGATGCTCAAGCTGCTGCGCTCCAGCAAAACCAAGCCCAGCATCCTCAACATCTCGTCGCTCCTCTCGTCCACGGGCGTGTCCATCGCGGGCACGGCGCCGTACGCGGCCCTGAAAGCTGGACTTTTGGGTTTCACCGAGGCGCTCGCCTGCGAGTTGAACGGCAAGGTGCGGGTCAACGCGGTGTTGCCTGCCTTGGTACCGGAGACGGCCATGGGCAAGGGCGGCTCACCGACGCTTCCGGCGGTGGCGTTGGAGGACGTGATTGATATTTGCGAGCGCGTGCTCACGGACGAGGCCTTGAACGGCAAGTTTGCAGCCGCCGACGGCAGCGGGTTCCGGACCATCAACTGAGTGCGTTCATTTGGCGACGCGCCCGGTCGAGCTACAGAGGCTTTTGGCAGCCGCTGAGTAGCCGCCCGTGTATTTGCAAGAGAGTGCTATCGATGTTCCTCTATACGTCTAATTTTCAATCTCAAAAAATCTAGTGCCAGCTCCTCGCTGTAACCGCTGTGACGATGAGGGCTGTGAATGCATGCACCTGTAGAGCTGAAAGTCTTATGTTTGGCGACTTTTCACCGAGGCAGTTCCCCCACAACGTTGAGTGAATCATTGGCGCGGCGCCGAGCCTACTTCATGTTGGCCCAGAGATAGTCGCCAAATGGCTCGTGGTTCCTGAAAGTGCTTGCCTGCAACCACAGCATGAACGTGTGCACCATCGCTGGCTGGGCATTGTCCGCCACCAACTCACAGAAATGCTCGGCGCCGGCCGCCGGGTCGTCCAAGTCGAAGTCCGAGGGAACGGCGGTGTCGAGAAAGAAGCCCCGGAGAATGACGAGCGAGAGCGCCGTCTGCTTGACGTTGTAGCGGAGGTACTTGAAGCGCTGGTGCATTTCCTCGGCGCGGGACGCCGAGTGGCGCTTCAAGTAGTGCAACACGTCTCTGCACTTGTGGTCGAGAAACTGCAAGAGCACCGAGACACCGTCAAACAACTCCTCGTTGCCCTTGTCGAGCGAGTTGAACACACAGGCGTCGCTCAAGCAGAGCCAGGTGCGCACCAAGAGGCGGAGCTGGTGGTACACCGCGTGGAGCACGGCGTACGCGGTTGCCGACGTCTTCTGGCGGCGGTACTCGCGGCGGAGCTTCTCGATGCTCTGCGCCACCACGTTGATGAGGATGGCGGTGTTGCGCGGGTACTGCGCGTTCTTGGCCAAGAGCTCGTACACGTTCTCCGCCGGCACAAGGTCCAAGCGGAGCTTGTCCGTGCACGCCAACGCGTCGAGCATGAGCGAGTCGTAGGGCGGGTAGTTTGCCGGCGAGATCGCCGGCGACGCCACGCGGAGGAGGCGCACCAACAGGCGCCAGTAGCCGGCGTGCGCCCAGAGCCAGAAGGTCTCGAGCGTGGCCGCGCTTGTGCTGGCGTCACCCATGAGGCCCCGGATGTCTGCGCGGTCCGGGTCCAGCGGCAGGAAGAGCCAGAAGTCCACAAAGAGCGCCGCCAGCGACGGCAGCCGCTGCTCGTGGAGCCAGTGCACGAGCACGGGGAGGAGCGGGAACAAGAGCGTGTGCAGGTTGAACACCACCATGTGGAGCACGTAGCCCCAGAGCACGTCCGCCCGGTAGGCGGTGAGCACGTGCGCGGGCTCCATGGCGAGCCAGTCCTCCACGCCGTCGGCCAACTGGTCGCGGTACACCTGGAGGTGCGGCGGGATCGACGCCTGGTCGAACAAGAGCGTCTGGTTGAGCATGTAGTACGTGGACTTGGTGCCCAACACCACGGACTTGCCTAACGCGTGCGCCGCCAACAGCGTCAAGCGCGCCGCCCGCCGCGGCGCCGCAGCCTCGGGCGTGCTGCGCCCGCTGGGCTGGCGGCCCAACACGTTGCCGCCGGCGGCGTCCGTGTGGCCCACCGCGAGCGCCACGCCGCGGAAGATGTGGAACATCTCCACGTACGCGGCAAACACCTCGGCGCCGAGGTACGGCTTGAGCGCCCGGAGCCGGTCGTGGGCGGAGGCGGGCGAGGCAAACGCCAGCGTGCGCCCGTCCGCGGCCGCCTCGCGGAACAACGCGCCGTCAAAGGCGAACTTTGCCGGGTACTTGGCGTAGAGGTCGGTGAGCGCGTGGAGCTTGGACACGAGCGGGCGCAACACGCGGGTGCACTTGGCGATCGGGAGCGGTGCTCTGGGGCGGCCTGGGGTGCCCATGTGGCGCGCGGGTGCATGGAGAAGAGCACATGTGGAGGCGAGCAGGCGGCGCGAGCAGCCCGGCGGGTCGGTGGGCCGGCGCGGCCGTCGTATTTATAGTCGGGGGCGGCCGTCGTATTTATAGTCGGGGGCGGCCGTCGTGTTTATAGTGGGCGCTGCCCCTTCGGCGGGCGCCGCACGCCGGTTAAGGTTCCAAAGGGCAAATCGCCCGTGGCCCGCCCGCCTTCGCAGCCTCTCCACCTTTCGCACACCCACACCACGCTGTTATGCACCTCCTCCTCACGGCAGCACTCCTCGCAGCGACCGCCGCCGGCGCCGTCCGGGGCGTGGCGCCCGAAAACCAGCACTTGTACCGCGCCGACGGCGGCACGTGGCGCTGCCTCCTGGACCCGTCGGTGGTGCTCACCGTGGACCAGATCAACGACAACTACTGCGACTGCCCGGACGGCTCCGACGAGCCGGGCACCAACGCGTGCGCGTACACGCACGAGCAGCCGCGGATGTTCCACTGCGCCAACGCGGGCTTCCGCCCGGCGGCCGTGCCCAACTACAAGGTCAACGACGGCGTCTGCGACTACGACGTGTGCTGCGACGGCTCCGACGAGTACGCGTCCGGCCGCTGCGCCGACCGCTGCGCCGAGGTCCAGGCGCAGTACGACGCGCACGTGGCCACGCAGCGGGCGCGCTTGCGCGAGGCCTTGGCCAACAGGCGGCAGCTCGAGGCGACGGCCGCGCAGTTGAAGCGCCAGGTGCGCGAGCAGGTGGAGCGGTTGCGCGGCGAGGTGGCGGCCGCCGCGGCCAGCGTCGCGCGGCACGAGGCCGCGGCGCGCCGTCAGCGCCCCGCCGCCGCGGACCCGTTGGCGTTTGTGGCGGACGCGTTGGCGGAGCAGATGCTGAAGGTGGAGCGCACGCTCGGCGAGCTCGGCGCGGCCGCGGCCGCGGCCGCCGCGCGGGCCGCCCACCTCGAGGCCGTGCTCGCGGACTTGCTCGCCAACTACAACCCCAACTTCAACGACCAGGCCGTGAAGCAGGCGGTCGCGGCGTTCGCCAACTACGCCTCCAACAAGCAGGAGCACGCGCCGCCCGAGTACACGCTCGCGGACTTCCGCCTCGACGCGGTCCAGGAGCGGTTGCGGGGGTGGGCGCCCGCGCACGCTGCGCACACGCCCACGCTCGTGCCGTCGCTCGGCAACGTGGTGCGCTACTACTACCAGCGGTGGTGGGGCGGCGCGGCTGAGGCGCCGCGCGGTGCGGCCGCGGACGCCGCTGCGCCGCCCGCGTCGGCGGAGCTCAAGCAGCTGCAGCGCGAGCTCGCGGACAAGCAGGCGGACTTGGCATTCTACGAAAAGGACCTCGAGCAGTACCCGGCCGAGGGCGAGATTGTGCGCGCGTTGGCCGGGACGTGGGCCAACAAGAAGCTCGGCGCGTACACGTACAAAGTGGGGTTCTTGAATGCTATTTACCAGGACGGCACGCTCCTCGGGCGGTTCGCCGGCATGTCCGACACCACCATGCACTTTGCGGGCGGCGCGCGGTGCTGGAACGGGCCGCAGCGGTCGGGCCGCGTGGAGCTCGTGTGCGGCCCGCACAGCGAGTTGCTCTCCGTCAGCGAGCCCGAGAAGTGCCGCTACCGCTTCGTGGTGGCGACGCCGTACGCGTGCCGCGAGCTCTCGGACGCGCAGATTGGCGAGTCCTTTGTGGTGGACGTGGGGCGGCTAACGGCCGCGGCGCGCGCTTAGTCGAATGTGATTTTCTTGCCCTCGAACTTGACGTTCTTCATCTTCTCCTCGGCGTTCTTCTTGGCCTCCCACGACGGGTGCACCGCCTGCGCGGACACCGGCGGCACGTAGCCCGCCGGCTTGCCCTTGGTGGCGGCCTCGAGCGCCTGCTGCTGCTTGAGCTCTCTCTTCTTCTGCCGGTCCTCGAACTCCTTCTGCTTCTGCTCCCTCTCGCTGGCGATGCGCTGGTTCTCCTTCTGCACGTGGTTGGCCTTGTGGCCGTACTTCTGCTCCCAGATCTTCTGCCGCGCCCGCTGGCCTCTTCTGTTGTTGCGCAGCGTGGTGGCCTCCTTGACCACCTTGTCGTTGTCAATGTCCTCGTCGTCGGAGCCTCCGGAGAAGTACCCGGTGGCCAACAGCGGGAGCGCGGTCTTTTCCTTCTTGTCCTTCTTGTCCTTCTTGTCCTTCTTGTCCTTCTTGTCCTTCTTGTCCTTCTTGTCCTTCTCCGCCTTTTGCCTGCTGTCGTCCGCCAGGTCCGCCTCGGCGTCGCTGTCCGAGGCCTCGTTGTAGTTGGCGTTGGGGTCTGGCGAAAAGCCGGCCTCGTCGTCGGAGCCGCCCACCAAGCTGTCGAAGTGGGCAAACGTGTCGTCGTCGGCGCCCGGGCCGTCGTCCGAGTCCGAGCCCGAGTCCGAGGCCGAGTCGTCGTCCGAGCCGCTCGCCGCGGCGCTGGCGGCGGTCTTGCGGGCCTCCCGCGGCCGCGCCGCCTGCTCCTCCTTCAGGAGATTGCCCCTGATCTTGCGGAACGACCACTCAATCTCCTGACATAGCGTCTTGATGTCCGGCGCGTTCCAGAGCTTGGACACGTACCCGTTGACCGCCTTGTCGTCCTGGCAGTAGGCCTTGAAGAAGAACGTCGGGTTGCCGGGGTGCGTCTTGTCGCACACGCTGGCCCGCACGCCGTCGAGGTACGCGGGCGGGTTGGCGCGCGCCTCCCGCGTGTTCAACACGGCGGCCTGGATAATCTTGGCGAGCTTGGACTCCACGAGCTGGTCCACGAACCGGGCGTCCGAGAACAACGCCGTGAGCCGCTCGTCCGCGGCGCCCCACGCGCGCAGGTGCTGCTTGACGAGCCGCTGCACCTCGCGGCCGAGCTTCTTGGCCAGGCCGTGGTACTTGCGGTCGAAGAGGTCCGCCTTGAGGGCGGCGATCTGCGCAAAGGCCTCGCTCGGCGTGGCGGGGAGGCGCCGCAACACATGCGAGTTGTGCTTGGCGCCGAGGAGCTTTTTCGTGAAGCGGAACCGCGGCGCCACCTTCGTGAACTTGACCTCCAACAAGTCGAGTTTCCAGAGCTCGTTTTTGCGGTCCTTCATTGCAGCGGCGTGATGATCATCGAGCATATTTTTCGCGCAGCCACAAGGCCCCAGCCCAGGCGCCCGAACCCACCGAGCAGGTCTTTTATTTTTTCCCGGGCAAGGTCCCGCAG
This sequence comes from Metschnikowia caudata, assembly GCA_008065175.1. NCBI lineage: Eukaryota > Fungi > Ascomycota > Pichiomycetes > Serinales > Metschnikowiaceae > Metschnikowia > Metschnikowia caudata. The sequence continues at coordinate 1,046,360 of VATF01000002.1, forward strand.
CAGGCAAGGCTCTCCGCCGAAGCCGCCGCCGGCGGCGTGCTTTTCTCTGTTTTTTTTTTTTTCTTTTTTCCCCGGTGTTTTTCCGCCGCTGGCCCCGCCCTCACCGGGCGCCATCGCAGGCCTTCGTGCGCACACGCGAACCAACATGTCCCACGAAAACAGCCCCAAGCGGCACCGCGGCCCGCCCACCGCCGCCGCGGCGCCGCCCGCGCGCTGCTCGTTCTACATGCCGCAGAAGAAGCGCCACTGCGCCATGCAGCGCCAGAAGGACCGCCAGTTCTGCGTGGAGCACTTGGCCCACGAGAGCTCCGCGGCCGTCCAGGCGCTTGCCGCAGACCGCGTGCCGTGCCCCTACGACGGCAAGCACTCGGTGTGGGCCAAGGACTTGCCGCGGCACCTCCGCAAGTGCCCGTTGCGGCCGGCGCAGAGCCACCCGCCGTGGTACTGCGAGAACATGAACCGCACGTTGGCGGGCGACGCGGGCGAGGCCGCGGCCGCCGCGGTGCCGGCGCTGGACGTGGCGCCGCACACGCTTCTGTTGCTCGCGGCCCACACGGCGGAGCCGCTCGTGCGGCGCGTGCTCTCGCACCCGGGGCTCGACGCCTACAAAGAGGACAAGGAGAAGCGCAAGCACATTGTGCAGCAGGCGTCGCTCGTGGGCAACATGCGGCACGCGGGGCTCCTCCTGGGCGAGCACTACTACGTGGAGTTTGGCTGCGGCAAGGCCGAGCTCTCGCGCACGGTCAACGCGTGCGTGCTCCACGACGGGCGCGCGGCGGGCGCCACCTACGGGTTCGGGCTCGTGGACCGCGGGTCCAACCGCATGAAGATGGACGCCAAGATCGCCGCGGACGCGGCCCGCGCGGGCCGCGCGCCGCCGCAGCTCAAGCGCGCCCGCGTGGACATTGCCCACTTGCACCTCGACCGCTTCCTCGCCACAGAGTCCCACCGCGGCGTGGTGGCCATCTCCAAGCACTTGTGCGGCGCCGCCACGGACTTGACCTTGAAGCTGGTGTTGAACCTGCCGCACACGCTCGCGTGCTTCGCGGGCCTCGTGGTGGCCATGTGCTGCCGCCACGCGTGCGACTACGCGCAGCTCCTACCGCAGGCCAGGGCCTACTTGGCCGAGCGCGGGTTCGACCACCGCAACTTTGCGCAGTTGAAGAAGGCCGCGGCCTGGGCCACCTGCGGCCAGGACGGCCCCGCGGAGCCGCCCGCAGAACTACAAGCACCGCCCGCAGAACTGCAAGCCTCGCCCGCAGAACTGCAAGCATCGCCCACAGAACTGCAAGCATCGCCCACAGCATCGCGCCCCGCCCTGCCCGCGCCGGCGCCCGCGGACAAGGTGGCCTTGGGCTTGGCCGCCCGGCGCCTCATCGACGACAGCAGGGTGCACGCGCTCCGCCAGTTGCTCCCCAACCACTCCGTCGAGTTGATCCTCTACGCGGACAGAGCCACCACGCTCGAAAACCACTGCTTGGTGGTGAAAAGGCGCCCCACATAGTCTACATCGATACCCGCTACTGACCGGTCCGTAATATTAGTGCTTAGATCTTGGTCTCCTTGACACCGTGCTTCCAGATGGCAACGAATGGAGTGACACCATCCTCACGGTAGTTCAACAACACAACCATGGCATCGGGGTCCATGGACTCACCAGTGTAGAACTCCCAGTCCTTGAAGCTGCCCACAACCTTCTTGACGTAAGCGGCGGCACCCTTCTCGAACACGGGGATCTCGTCGGGGTTGGTCTCGGCCAACTTGGCCTTGACGGACTTCATGTAGCCCTTGATGTAGGTGAGGAAAGACTTCTTGTCAAACGCAGTGGGGGTCAATCTGAAAGAGTACACCACGTTGTTGACAGTCTCGACGTTGTCGTCCAAGTCCTCGGCGGCGTCCTCGGCGGAGGGGTTTCCACCAATGTCCACGTCACCGTTGCCAACCTGCACCATGGCGCAGTCAGCCTCGTAAACAGCGCCGTCAACCTCCTTGAGGTCGTATGCGTCGGACAACAATTCGTCGCCGGAGATGATGTCAGTGTAGATCTTCATGTTGGGGTGGGTAGTACTGAGGGTGCGGACGGTATATATACTCCGAAAATTTTTCTCACCACGATGTACACGTGACCCGCCCCATGCACTCCCAGAGATGGGGGTTATACCTTCGCCATTGTCTAGCGTGCTTTCGAGATTGGCTTTTAGGCTTTCCATTTCGGTGAGCCCCTCTTTCGCCCAATCTTCCTAGTTCTTTTTTTTCTTTTGTTTTATTGTCCATCACGGTCTGTAAGGTGTATAGTGCACGGCATTGTTCTCTGTTGTGGCTGCACATTTTGCACCTACGCCTTGCACTCACCGGCAAACTCGCCGGAAAACGCCCGCCGGAGCCAGCCCAAAATCCGGTCAAAGACAACAACATTGCCATTGTGGTACCGGATTGAGTGGTCCGAGTCGGGGAAAACCATAAAGTCAAAGTTCTCCACGTTGGCCATGTTGTAGTCGTCCACTAGCCGCAAACTGTTCTGGAAATGCACATTGTCGTCGCCGCTTCCGTGCAAAATGAAAAACCGCGTCTTGCTCTTGAAGTTGGCAACCTCATCGATGCTGGCGGTTTTGTAGCCCTCCGGGTTCTCTTGCGGCGTCCTCAAGTACCGCTCGGTGTAGATGGAGTCGTATAGTCTCCATTTGGTGACGGGCGCCACAGCGACACCGTACGAAAAAATGTTTTCCGAGTCTTTTTCCAATGTCTTGAGCGTCAAAAAACCGCCGTAGGACCAGCCCCATATGGCAATTCTGTCTTTGTCAATGTACAGCCGCTCGGACATCAATTTTGCAGCCTTGATTTGGTCCATGGGTTCGTAATGCCCGAGTTTGTCTCTGACGCAAAACTTGAATGTGGCGCCCATTTCCTGGTCCATGTTGTTGTAACCTGTTCCACGCCCGTCCACAGTAACCACAATCGCATTGAGCTCGGATGCCACCACTTCACTAAATCCAATTGCAAACTCCTTGGTGACCATTTGTGATCCAGGACCGCCGTAGACGTACATCAAAAGAGGGTATTTTTTCGTCTCGTCAAAGCCTGGGGGATAGATTTCCACCATGTTGGCGATGATCTTGGCGTTTGTCTTGTCGTGTTTTCCAAGATCAATGACTTTGAGCTCCAGATGAGGAATATCGTATCCCGCCAAAGTCTTGGCGAGCTTCCCATTGGATTCAATCACCTTCACCGTTTTTCCCTCGTGCAAATCAATGAGGCTCTGGTGAGGCACGTCCGGGCCCTGGTAGTTTAACAAAAGATATCTGGATCCAGAAGAAAAGGAGCCGCTATACCACGAATCTCCCGTGGTGATCTTCTTGACGTCCGGCGACCCGTGCTGGTGAAAGACCGAAAGCAAGTTGACCAGGTAAAAGTGTCTCTGAACGGACGAGTTGAGCGTGGCCGTGAAATACACCTCGTTTTTCTGCAAGTCAATGTGGTTTGTAAGCACCTCCCACTGGCCCAGCGTCAACATGAATGGCTTGGGGTTATTTGGCGGCGTGAAGTACGCCAAGTGGTTGTACCCGTTGTCGTTGACAATGTCGATGTATCCGTCACTGTATCTCCCCAAAGAGTCGTTTCTGGGAACATACATAGCGTTTGATGTGACTTCGAACCACGAGTCTGCAGCCGTGTCGGTGCGAATCAAGTGTGTCTTTGCTTCGGCTGCCGTTGACACCAAGAAAACCTCCATGATGTCACTGGCCCGGTTGGTTGTCTTGATCAAAATGAAATCGTCCGAAACCCAAAGCACTTCCGTGATGAGCTTGTCAGAGATCACCTGCGATTCGAAAGGAATCTTCCGCACGTTTGCCGAAACGCCAGGCGCCCGCGGGAGATCGGCAACCACAACCTCGACGGTAGGGTTGGGATATCCTGGCTTTGGGTACTTGATCGACCGCACTTCGGGATACTGCTCGTGGCCATTCTGAACGTAGTATGGGATCGAGAATTCCGGCACCGAGGTATCGTTGAACTTGAGAAACGTCAACTTATTGCCCCGTGGCGACCACCACAACACGATGTCCGAGGCGAAAACCTCCTCTTCGTAGACCCAGTCCGGCTTGCCGTTGAAGATATTGACGCTGCCGTCGGTCGTGAGCTGGAAGCGGCGGCCCAACACCAAGTCGTACACATAGACGTTGTTCTCGAAAATGAAGGCGATCGACTGGGAAGTGGGGGACCACGATGTCACGGAGATCTTGTCCTGCGGGCTCAAGAGCGGCGAAATGCGCCCGCTCTTCACGTCGAGCAACCAGTAAACGGCGGTCGACGAGTGTCTCCAGCCCTTGGTGGTGCCTGTTTTCAAGATGGCCCGGGACAAGTCGGGCGATGCCTTGAGTGCATCCACGACGTAGTCCACGCCGTTGTAGCGGAAAACAGAGTCGTTGAAAAGCGTGTAGTGGTACGTTTCGTTGATCAAGCTTTTGACGACGTACGTTGTCTTGTCGTTTTTCTTCTCCTGGAGCAAGAAAGTGCCCTGGTCGTTGAACGTGGACTCCGGGCTGTGGATCCACTGCACCTCTTTAAAAACGGGCCGGAAGCTGTCGCCGCGGATATCCTTCAACGTGACCAGCTTTTTGCCCGTTTTGGTTTTGTGCCAGGGGTAGACTTTGCCGTCATCGGGCGCCTGAGTACTAAAGAATGTGAGCGCCTGCTTCTGTTCGGCTAGTTGCTTTGAGAGCGTGGAAGAAATCTGGGACAAGAAGAAAACCGAGCCCCAGAGAATGACGGCAAGCACGCAAAGCCCACGGTACGAGGCCCGGGTATTTCTGTAGTTGTAATAAGGGGACGACTTGGGCGGGTCGCCTTTCTCGTGGTCGGAACCCATCGGACGCTGAAACGTAGCCAAAACCAGCTTGAAACGCCACGTGTCCTCTACGGATGTTGAAACGAGTGAATTAACCGGCGGTGGTCAAGCGGGAGCTGAGGTTGGTGGAAAAAGAAGCGGTATGTTATCCATGCTGGTGCGGCGCGAGGCTTATGACGTACTGTGCAAGCCTCGCACCCGCACCCATAACACCATGTTATTTACATATATAGGTCGTAATGCATTTTATCCCCTCTGGATAATTTCCAGGCCCTAGGCCTTCAGATGCGGGCTCCCGTCGAAGGCGCTGCTGAAATCGATGACCTTTTCTTCGGCGTGCGCGTTTGGTGTGACAACCTCGCTCAAAAGGTCTGGGCTGATCTCTGTCACAATCTTGCGCAAATTTGTTCTCTTGATGGGCTTCGACAAGAACCCGGACATGCCGCAGCTCAAGCACTCCTTGACGTTGCTCTCGTCGGCGAATGCGGTCAAGGCCACAATCGGCTTGCGGAACTTCAAGTTGTTTCTGATGATTTTGGTTGCAGTCAAGCCATCCATCTTTGGCATCTGCACGTCCATGAAAATGGCGTCAAACAACTGCATCGTTTCGAAGGACTCCTTGACAAACTCCACGGCTTCGGCGCCGTTGGCTGCCATCGTAATGTTGCTGAATCCCTCCAACTTCAACATGCGTTTAATGACCTCCTGATTGACCGAGTTGTCTTCGGCAACAAGAATTCTCAAGTGCGAAAAGCTGTCGAGGATGGAGGCGCCTTGTTGGTTGACGGTACCGGTGGATTGCGACTTGAAGCTCATGGGGTTGGGCACCTCAAGACTGCCTTCGCCCATACTGGGTGTCTTACGAGACTCGGCGGCAGGCGACGAAGGCTCCTCGATATCAAACAAGACTTTTCTGTTGATCTTAGAGTTCACGTTGAACTCGTCATCGCAAAATTCCTCCATCTGTGCCTGCGGGATGATAATCTCGCCGCTTTGAGTCAAAGGAAGGGTGAATCTGAAAGTCGAGCCTTTACCAATGGCCGATCTCAACGTCAACGTTCCGTGCATCATCTTGGCAAGCTGGCGACAAATCGACAAGCCCAAACCTGTACCTCCGTAACTTCTTGAGAGGGTCTGGTCGCCCTGGATAAATGGCTCGAAAACCTTATCCTGTAAAGCAGGCTCGATACCGGATCCAGTGTCTCTGACCTCGATCTGAACCACCCATGTTTGGGGAGAGTAGAGCTTTCTCATCTTGTAGACTTTGTTGTTTTTGACAAGCTCGCTGTTGGAGAAATCCGTGGTGAAGTTGGTGTTGGTGGAGTCCATGTGGGGCAAGGGTATTTTTTCTTGAACTTCAGAACTATCGTCTGAGGAGGGCTCCTTGTCTTTGATCGACAAATCACTTCTGTCTGTAGTGTCTGCCTGTTTTTCCGTCATTTCACCGTTGGATGTGTCGAGGGGGGAACCCTTCAAGCTGTCGCTGTCGTAACGAGGAAGGCCAGGAAGTGGCTTTGAACGGGAAAACTGCGAGTTGAAGAGATTCTCCTCGTACTCTGTCGTTGACAATGTCACCAAACTCTGTGCATCAAAATCGTCCTTGATGTTCTGCCTGGATGTAATCTTCTGGATTTTCTTTTCGTCCGTCTCATCCTTGGCGGCAGGGGCTTCCATTGGCAGATAGTATTCTTTTCTTTCTTCCATGTGCGCTGCATCTCCATTCCCGTAGCAGGAGCCAGGAGACTCGACATCGGTCTGAGTTCCCTTCTTGAGACAAACTTGCTCGTAGTTGACTGCAAGAGACGCTTCGTGGTCGTACTCGCCGAGCAACTTGAAAGTCACATCGACGTTGCCGTCGACGGGCGTGAACTTCAAACTGTTGGAGACAAGGTTCATCACCACCTGGATGATTCTGTTCGAGTCTCCAATGAGAATGAGTTTTCTCAATATATTAGGCTTCAAGAGGATCTTGAAGTTCACGCGCTGGTCCAACGCCAACTTGCTGAAAATAGACTTGACCTGGTACACCACCTCGAGGATCTGGAAGTTGGACTTTTCTAGTTTTGACCGGTTCAAGGTGTTTTTGGAGTACGTCAACAACTCTGTCAAGATGTGGAGCAACAACTCGCCCGATCTGTGGATCAACTTGAGTGCGTCCTGGATCTGGTTGGGGTCTGTCTCGGCCATGGCGATGGACGTCATGCCCAAGATGCCGTTGAGCGGGGTTCTCAACTCGTGGGAGATGTTGGCGATGAACACTGTCTTGGCCTCGTTGGCGGCCTCGGCCTCGATCTTGGAGGCCTCCAACTCCTTTGTGCGCAGCTTCACGCGGTCCTCCAAATGGATGTACTGTTTCTCGAGCTCCTCGGTCATGATGTTGAAGGCCTCGGACAACTCTGTGAGCTCGTCCTTGAAGAGCTTCTTGGACTGCGGGATGCGGTTCGGTAGGCGGATGCCTGTCGAGTACACAGTCGAATTGCCTGTACTGACTGTGTTGACGGAGTCGCGCTTGCGCATGCTGTTTTCGCCAGCCTCGTTCTTGTGCGGCGAGTGGGAGCGGATGGCGCCGTTGATGTCCTTCTCCTTTTTCGAGCGTGTGATGGACTCTGTGGCCTCCTTCAACTTTGTGATGGGCACGACGAACCAGAAGGCCAAGGGGAAGGTGATGAGGCACATGAAGACGCCAATGCCAATGACCACGCCGATCATGATGTCCGTCAACTTCTTGACCGGCCCGTAGAAGGAGCCGCGCGGCTGCTCGATGATGATGGACCACAGCGAGCTGGAGTCGACGTTTATTCGGTCGAAGCCGATGGCCACGAGTGCGCCCGTGGCGGCGCGCACGCGGGTGCTCGTTCCGTACTGGTGCGTGAGGGCCACCTGGGCCACCTCGGAGCGGGACAACGGGTAGAGCACGTTCGCCTGCGACGCTAGGCCGTCGACCATGAACACCAACTCGTAGCCAAAGGGGTCGTTGCTGTTTGTGTTGTCGTTGGCGTAGAACGGCTTCATGACCACGGACGTGTAGTCCTCGTTGGTGGACTTGAACGCGGAGCGGATGGCCTCGGCGTTGGCGATGACGGTGAGGTAGCCCGCCACCACCAGCAGGTTTCGGAGAATCATGGACTGGTTTGTGTAGATGGGCACGGTGATGCCGAGGTAGTAGGTTGTGTTGAGGTCGGACGAGTTGGGGATGGGCCCGGTCACGTAGCCCGTGGGGATGGCGTTGGAGGTGTTTGTCTTGAGCACGGCGCTGGGCACGGTGGTGTGGGTGCCCAAGGGTAGAAGCGCATCCTCCACGGGCGAGGACACGTTGGCCACGGTGCTCTGCGCCAGCGCCACCAACAGGAGGTCGAGGCTGTAGAGCTTGGCCGACACAAACGTCTCGGAGCTGGCCAAGAACGTGTTGAGCGTGGCCTGCGCCAGCGAGAACACCGACGCCAGGTTGTTGCCCGCGCGGTAGTACGTGAGCGGCGTGGTGATGGTGCTGCGCTGCGCCACCCACGCCACCAGGTAGTAGATGAACTGGAGCGACTGCTGGATCTGCACCGACTTGAGCTGCGCAATCACCTGGAGGCGGTCGGATCGTAGGTTGGAGATGTTGGTGGATGTGTACACGCCGGTGACGATGGCGAGGATCAAGAGCGACACCAACGACGAGAACCCGACCAAGATGATGAGCTGCGGCCGGATGCCGATCTTCATCCGCCGCTTCTTGCCTTGCTTGCGGGGGTACATGGCGTGGAGAGAAGGGTTGTTGTGGGATGCGCTTTTTACTGCAGAGTGCGAACGAGCCCGCCCGCTGCCAGGCGGCCGCTCGGTGCCACACTCCGACCGCACGGTTGGCGTTTGCTCCACAGCGCCGCCGCCGCCGCCGCCGCCGCCGCCCTCTGCTGGCCCCGGCCGCCGCCCCTACTCGCCGCCGCCTCTACTCGCCGCCGCTGGCCCCGCTGAGCACGCTGGCCGCGCCCGCGGGCGCTCGCCCTGGGGCCATTTTCTGCCGGCGCCCGGGGCCCGCGCCCGCGCCCGCTCTGCGCTCCCGCCCGCTGCCCGCCGCCCGCCGCCCGCCGCCTGGGCCGTCGGGGTCTTCGCTCGCGCAAGCGGGGCCGGCATGCAGCCGCGGCATCTGCGCTGGGCACGGCCGATGCTTTTATTGGCGGTCTGCGCAAACATGCAGTCAGTGCGTTAGAGGTGCGGAACGGCAATGTCAAGCTTTGCACCGTTCAGCCCTGCCATCGGCGGCGGCCGCCGTCGGCGGCCGCGAGGTGTTGCTGCTGGCACAAGTGGCCGCGGCGCTGCAGCGCCTGCCCGCGCCCGCCCGTGCGCCGAGCGGAGCGGGCGGGTTTTTCCGGCGCCGGCCACCGCCCGGCGGGGTTTTTGCAGATCCAGGGCCCCGTGCTCCGCCCGCCATTGTTGCGGTGCTCCACAACTCTAAAAATAGCGCCATCAACGGTTTTTCTTGCGTCACCTTTGCAAAGTCTAAATCACAAGCTGAAAGCCGCCGCCACGCCCGCCCGCCGCCCGCAAATTTGTAAGTGTTTCTCTGCCGCCAAGCACACCTCGTTGCCTCCTCATTACGTGCCCTGCAATCCGCACCTCACCTCTGCGAAGGCTGCATTCTCACTCCCATTCTCCTTTTCCCAGGCACCTCCTCCCGCCACCACGCTCCTTCCGCCCCGTGGCCCTCAACCCGCCGCCCCCGCTCTCTTTTTTTTCCCACAACATGCGCTCCTCCGTCTTCCCGCTGCCGCCTGTGCTCCTCGCCTGCGCCTTGTGGGCATGCGCCACCACCACCGCCGCCGACGCCACCACCACCTCCTCCTCCACGGCCGCCCTAACCACAACATCCCAGGCCTCGGCCTCCTCCACAACAGACGCCTACCTCCTGCTCGCCATGACGCCCAATACGTACTACCAGTACTACGTGCAGCTCACCGACGAGCAGAGCTCCACCATGGGCGTCAAGATCGACTACCTCAAGCCGGACGTGTTGTTCGTGGACGCCCGCAGCGTGATGCAGTGCGACGACTTCCTCTCCGTGGTGTCGGAGTACTTTGCCGCGTCGCTGTCGGAGTGGCCCGAGTACGTGACCCAAAGCTCCAGAACGTACCACCTCAGCCAGTGCTACCTCACCGGCGACTACATCCCCGTGGCCGTCACCACAGAGGTCAGCGGCTCTGTCACCAAAGTCGCCACCGTCACCGCCGTCTCCGACACCAGCGCCACGTTCGAGGCCACCTACGCAGACAACTCCACCGCGCTGGGCTACGTGCTCCAGGGCAACCTCACGTTCGGCCTCCAAAACAACCGCTCGCTCACCTTGCCCGACTTCACCTACCTCTTGGCCGAGGACTCCAACTTGTACGGCGGCGTGTTCGGCCTCTTGGACAATGGCCAGAGCACAAATTTCCTCCGCGAGTTGCAGGCCGAGGCCGTGACCCCGGGCCAGGGCTACTCCGCGTTCTACTACCACGACGCCAACATCACCTCCTCGTTGGCGGGCTACCTCTTGCTCGGCAGCGTGGACCTGCGGCTCTACACAGGCGACTTCTACTCGTACCCCAGAATCGAGTACTCCGGCACCTTCGTCGCCGGCCACCACCCGCCCATCGTGCCGTTGGACGACGTGACGCTCGTCAACCAGGAAAACGGCAACTCCGCGTCGCTCAACACCCAGGGCAGCTTCCCGGTCGTGTTTGACTCGTCGCTCTACTTCTCCTACTTGCCGCTCGACATCTTGGTCAACCTCGCATTGCAGTTGAACGCCTACTACAGCCTGGCGGACGGTGCCTGGATCGTCCAGTGCTCCGACCTCGAAAACAGCAACGCCACGCTCAACTTCCAGTTCGGCCCGCTCACCGTCAACGTCACCCTCTCGGACCTCCTCTTCGAGAGCCACGGCAGCGACGACGAGACGTTGAAGTTCAACGACGGCGAGAGCGTGTGCTTCCTCAACATCGTGTCCAACGAAAACGTTGGCTACTCCGTGCTCGGAAACAGCTTCTTCAAAAACGTGTACATGGCGCAGGACAACGAGTTGGGCCGCGTCGGCTTGGCAAACGCCAACAAAAACCTCAAGTGGGCCAGTTCGGGCGCCGACATTTCAAAAACAAAAACACACACTGGGGGCTACATCTCTGCGGGCTACATTCCGTTGGCCACCGTCGTCAACACCACGCAGACCTACACCCTCACGTTTTCCGACTACAACTACTCGCAGGCAGCGTCGGTTCCTGCAGGACTTGCCAACGTGCAGATCGAGTCCGGCTACGTGTACGTGACCAACAGCTTCTCGAGCCTGGCGCAGGATTCGGCCACGGCCGCCAACGCACACTCCTCCTCCGGGGCAAACACGCCGTGTATGTTTGTGCTGGTGGACAAGAGCGTGTTGTACGTCATCTTGGCCTTGGGCGGGTTGATGGGGGTTTTGTTCATGTAGCGGGCCCGCGTCCCGCCGAGCGCCGCGGCGTGTCTGTATATCCTAGTTGTATTATCATGCATTTATTATGAGCTCAAAGTTTCTTCAAATCTATAAAGGCCTCTGCCTGGCTCTCCGGATCTAGCTGCTTGTAGCCGCCCTGGGGCTCGTTTTTGCACTCGTTGATGCGATAGTAGTTGTACCACATGATGTCGGCGAACGTGATGACCAACCCCACAATGTTCAAGGGGCTGAGGACATCGCCAAACACAATGGTGCCGAGAATGATGATGAGCACCTCCTTGAAAATGCCCGCAATGGACAACGTGAGCACCTTGGTCACGGAGAGGAGGAGGTAGGAGAAGAGCGTCATCAAGAAAGCCAAGACGCCGGGCGTGATCAAGAGCAAGATGGTGCCGCCGACGCCCTTGAGCTCCCAGATCTCCAGCGCAGTGAAGGCGCCCCAGCCCTCAAAGTAAAGAGCGAATAGAAAGATGGAGAGCGTCATGCTGGGCGCGAGGTAGAAGATGGTCAGGATGGAGTTGTTGGTGTAGGTGTTCTTCTTCATGAGCAACTGCGTGAACGACCAGCGCAAGCCCAGGCCCACGGACGCGGCCATGAGGAGGATGATGCCGAACGACTGGTCGTCGAGCAGCTCGGGGCCCACGTGGTCGGGCGACTTGGTCATCATCATGACCAGGACGCACATGACCGCCACGATGACAATGAGGCGCCAGTTGAACTTCTCGAGCCGCAACATCAAGCCAAAGAGGAGCACGAAGATGAGGCTGGCGGTCTTGAGCATGGTGTAGAGCGACAACGAGATGTACTGCAACGAGATGTTGCTCAAGGCGATGGCCGCGGCGGACGCCATGGAGCAGGGCATGATCTGCACGAGGTAGTCGCTGGCGGAGATGGCCATGGCGCCGGAGAAGGACGCGCTGGTGTTGACGGTGGGGCGCAACTGCGGCCGGAGCCAGAGCACCGCCGTGCTCAACACCATGAGGCACACCTGGTGGAACGCGGTCACGAACAACGGGAAGCGGAAGTTGAGCCCGGGGCCGAACATCCACTTGTTGTACACGGAGATCGCCATGGAGAAGAAGTACCAGCCGGCGGTGTACGCCACGGCCAACGTGGTCCGGGACGGGAGAGGGGCCACCATGTAGGGATGTGGGGATGCGGCGGACGGTGGGGAGCGCAGCCAGAAAAGAGGGGAAAAAAAAAAAGACGGGGAAAGGCTGTGCAGAGCCTGTGTCGACGGCCGAGGAGACGTGGGTTTGGCTGATGTGTGTTCTATGCCGGCATTTAGACCCGCTAGCTTTCGGGGTTTGTTGCAGCTGCCTGGGGTTGGAATGCGGGGCGGGCGGGCTGGCGGGGCCGATTTTTTGTGTGTGGGGGATCCGCCTGGTGTGCGCCGGGGAGTTGGTGGAGAGTGCCGGGCTTTCTGTGTCAATTCGGCGGGGGTTCTGGCGTCGATGGCGGTCCTATTTTGTTATCGTTTCTATATGCCGAATGACGCTATATGCCCAGCGCACAGCTGGGAATGGACAACGTGAGTCCAGTGAAATTTCTGGGTTTGGTGCGTTGGGCGGTTTTGCGTGGGGCTTGGGGGAATGCCCGATCTGGGCCTTTTAGACGCTGGGCCATGAAAAGGTGATGCCGTGGGGGAATTCGTCATTCGGGGCACCGTTCAGACTTGTGCAGCTGCTGAGGCTATCCGTGTAAAATTGTAACCTTTTGCTGGTTTTTTATTTCTGTGAATTAAAATTCGGCGCCGGCGCTTTCCATGGCCGGATGCCGCTATGCAACGCCCCGATCTGGCCCGTGGCCTCTGCCCTAAATCACAGCCTTCAAACGGGTGCACTTTCAATCTTTGACGGCTGCGGTGCCGTGTCTGGGTGCAAGTGAGCGTTGAGTCTGTGCACCTTGCCAGTGGCCCTGAGCGATGCAACGAAGCGTGGCGTGTTCCAAATTTTTTTGGAGCGGGGCCGACTCAGTAAAGACGTAAAGCCCGTTGGGGTCTGGAGTAGGACGCTTGCCGTTGACCAGTGGGTCCAATGGCAGACTATGGCTGACCATGGCTGACTCAAGTGACGAACTCAAGTGATTAACTCAGGTAACGAACTCAAGTGACAAACTAAGTGACTGAAGGTAAAATCTGCAATGACACGTGAATGGCCGACGTGGTGTAATCGGAAAAAGGACACCCCGAGTCTTTCGGCAAAATCCCGTTTCATTCAGGCCTTCGTACTCGACCGGATCGGGCTCGTCGCATTTAGCTAGTCGGCGCGGTGCACTCGCCTGGGCCCAGTTCGCTTGGGGCACCACGGGATTTTTTGCAGAACGGCCGCGCCGCCAAACAATCCAAGGCGCCACTCAGGCGGCGGCGGCGCCCTCCGCCCAAAAAAAAAAGCGGCCCGCCAGGGCACCCGTGCTCGTACTTTCCGCAGCCGCAGCGTCGTAGTCGCGGCTCGCGAACCCACTTGCTTGCACTCCACATGCGCGTGCAGCAGACGGAAAAAGCGCCAACGTACTCCCCCGCCACCACGGCCCGCCGCCCCAAACCGCCCCTCGTGTGCCGCCCCCGCTCCCCCGCGCCCCACCCGCCGCTCCCCCGCCCCGTCTCCCTTTCCTTGGCGGCCTCCCCATGCCTCTCCACTCGCCGTCGTTGGTGCAACTCCAGCTGGAGTACCTCCTCCAGCAAATCAAGGCCGTGTGCGAGCCCGGTGCGCTCTACGCGTTGGTGCTCGACAAGCACACGCTGGCGGTGGTGTTCCTGGTGCTCCTGAAGGACGCCCTCTTGCGCGTCGTCACCACGGTCGAGATCCTCGACGACCGCCGCCGCATGCTGAGCTACTTGCTGGCCATCTACTTGGTGGAGCCGCTGGTGTACCACATGAACTGCATCGCCGCCGACGTGCACACCAAGCGCTACAAGCTGGGCATCGGCTTGTTCTTGCCGTTTCTGCAGTGGGACGAGCGCGAGCTCCGCATGTTCGACTCGAGCAAGTTCTTGCAGAGCCCGCCCGTGGCGCAGTACTTCGGCGACAACGTGCACTTTGTGCACGCGTCGCTCGTGCCCGTCGAGGCCCGCGTGTTCCTCGCGGACAGGACCACGCCCAACTCCATGCCCATCTACTATAACGAGAACTGCGCCGACTTGGTGTTGCCGCGCATCCGCAGGTCCGCCCGCGCCATCGTCAACGCCATCATCGTCGCCGGCGAGTATCCCATTATCCGCTTCTACTCGCTGCCGGAGGCCTGCCACCAGGCCGCGCGCTTGCCCGAGTTGTTGGCCGACGAGGTCCAGCGCCAGATTGACGACTACGCGCGCGCCCACCAGGACTACCCGCCGCCGTCCGTCAACGAGAAGCCGCGCGCCATCGTGCTCATCTGCGACCGCACCGTCGACTTGTACGCGCCGTTGCTCCACGAGTTCTCCTACCAGGCCATGGCCATGGACATTGTCGAGGGCCTAGAACGCGACGGCGTCTACAAGTACACCAGCGAGAACGAGAAGGGCGAGGCCCAGCAGATGGGCACGCGCCTCGACGACGAGAACGACGACACATGGGTGTTGTTGCGCCACCACCACATCATCGAGGCCTCGGAGTTGATTGTCGCCCGCATCGGCGACTTGATCAAAAACAATCCCATGATGGTGGACCGCACAAAGGCCAAGACCTCCTCCGACTTGATGTACGTCGTGGCCCACCTCCTGGGCTTCGACGACGAGCGCCGCCAGGTGACGTTGCACAAGACGCTCATTGACGAGTGCCTCGACATCAACGCCAAGCGCAAGCTCGCCGAGTTCGCCGCCGACTTCGAGCAGACGTGCGCCGCCGGCGGCACGCTGTTCGAGGGCGTCCACAACAAGCACTTGCACGACGACTTGATTGTGTTGCTTGCGCGCGACGACTTGCACATCAACGACAAGGTGCGCTTGGTGTTGATCTACAGTCTCTACCGCGGCGGCTTGGCCGCGAGCGACTTCAAGAAGTTGGCGCTCTTCATCGGCGTGGGCGACAACCAGGTGGAGTCGCTCGTGCTGCGCTGCTTCAACAACATGAGCAAGTTGAACTTCCCGTGCGTGAAGGCCTCCGCAAAGGACAAGAAGGTGCTGCGCCTGACGTTCCACCTGATCAACAACGAGGGCACCTACAACACGTCGCGCTTCTCGCCCGCCTTGAAGCGCTTGTTGCACAATGCCGCCAAGTACGAGTTGGACACCGAGTGGTTCCCGTACTTCCGCGACAAGCCCATCGAGGAAGACATGCCGGCGAGGCCGCATCCAGGGCTCGAGCACACGGGCTCGTTGCGCAACCAGCGAATCAAGGCGTCGTGGGCTCCCTCGAGCTCGCGCATTGCGACGCTGACGTCGCACAAGATCCGCCAGCGGGTGTTTTGCTTTGTCGCCGGCGGCATCACCCACTCGGAGATGCGCCTGGTGTACGAGCTCTCGGCAGCACTCAACAAGGACTTCTACCTCGGGTCCGAGCTGATTCTCAAGCCGCGGGACTTCCTCATTGGGCTCCAGAGCATCGACGCGGCCAAGAACCCCGTCAACCTCGAGCTTCCGTTCTACAAAGAAATCAACTCGTCGGGCGACCTGGCCCCAGAGTATCTCTACGAGTTGCCGCAGGCGCCGGTGCCGGACCCTCGGCGGGTGCCGCAGCCGAAGGACGCAAACTCGATGTTTAATCCACAGTTGCCGAAAGGCGAAGCCAGCAGCGGCACCCCCCAGCATTACCAAAAGCGCGTCAACCAGTTTGCGACGGACTTGACGCCTGAGAAGCAGAAGGAGAAGAAGGAGAAGAAGCCGTCGCGGTTGAAAAAGCTCTTCAAGTGAGTTTGGCCATGCGAACGCCAACATTCCTAGATGTATAGTCCATATGTTACCTGACAATTGTCGGTTTTAGTTCCGGGCGTTTGTGGCCACATCCCGAGATGAGTCTACATTCCCGAGGTGAGTCTATTATGCAAATCCAGAGTAAGACGAAGGTTGAAACGAAGGTTGAAAAGTAGGATGAATGTTGCAACGAGTCGTCAAAGTTGCCGGGGAAGTACCGTTGACACCTAAGCTCGAACAATCGTTAAAATCTGAAGACATGAGTCCGTTCTGTTTGGCTTGAGTTGTCTGGCCCTTTTGTTCGTCTCATTGGGTAAACCCTTTGGTCATCTTAGCCTTGGGGCATCTCCACCCACTACATTAGTCTGCTGCAATTCCAGGCATGTACTTGCGATTCCGCTGCTCCAGGATCCTCCAACCCATGGCGTATTTGCAAAAAGAAAAGAAGAAAAAAAACCGCCGTTTGGTAACGAGATGAATTGGCCTGGTGGCTGGACACTGCATAGCTGTAGCCGCGGCCAACGGACGGCTTCGCATTTTGGCCAACGGACGGCTTCGCACTTTGGCCAACGGACGGCTTCGCACTTTGGCTTTAGTCTCTGGTTTACGAGGCTCCCGCCCAATTGGGCCTAATGGCCCCGAGCCGAAGCAAGCGCAAGAGCCGCCCCTCGGGCCGTCTCGGTGTCTTGGCCTGGGCCGGCCGGAATCGGCGCTCGGGCAACGCCCAGATCTGCCCCAGAGGGCCGCGGCGGTTTGGCTGCGGCGCGGACTCCAGGCCGCGCAGGTGGCTGCCCCGCCACTGTGGCCATTTGTAAGCATCGCGGGCGAAGCGCAGCACCGGCCCGGCACATTTTATCAATAAAAGCGCCACTGACCCCTTTTTTGCAATTGTCCGTGCGGGCTCTTTTTCCGATTGCCTCCATTGTCGCCGTCCCCGATTGCGTCCGCCCTATTGTGCGGCCCGATTCTCTATCTGCCCGCGGAATAATCCATACCGTTCTTGTCCCGACAACAGTGCAGGAGCCAAGCCCACACCCGCCACACCGGCCCGCCAACCATCCACCCGCGTGAATCTCCCGCGTGACTCTCCCGCCGCCGCCTTGTACTCCCGGCGCTTCCCGCTTCCACACCCCTTAGACCGCCGACCAGCCCACTTCTCCGGCCGCCTTTGATGGAACACCTCGACGCCTTCCAACCGCCGATCAACTGGGACTTGCTCCTCGTGGCCGGCCACACCAACGGGTCCGCGCCGCTCCCGGCGCTCGGCGAAAACTCCTGGTTGTCGTGCTCGTGCGCCGACGGCTGGGGCCCCATCTCGCCCACCTACAGCGACTTGACGCCGTGCTTCGTGCAGGGCCTCCTCTACGCCGCCGCCGGCGTGCTCATGCTCGGCGCCGGCGCCTTCCAGGTGCTGCGCTTGCGCGCCCACAAGCTCGCCGCGGGCAACAAGGTCCACTGGGCGTTCTACGTCAAGTTGCTTCTCACCGGCGTGCACTTTGCCTTTGCCGTGGTGATGGCCCGCGCGTACGGCGGCGCCGACATTGTCGAGACCGCGCTCGTGCTCAACGCCGCCAACGTGTTGGTGGCCTACGCCATCGTGTACTTGGAGCAGTTCAAGTCCGTCATCTCCAACGGCGTGTTGCTCTTCTACTGGCTCTTCCAGGTCTTGTTCGGCCTCAACCGCGTGCTCGCCTTGCACTTGCGCTCCGAGTGGAACACCTTTTTCGCCAGGTTCGCCATGTTGTCCACCGCCAGCGCCGTGCTCGTGCTCGCCCTCGAGACTGCCGTGCCGCCCCAGCGCCACCTGCTGGCCAAGGACAACTTGTCGCCCTACGACCAGGCCAACGTGTTCTCCCGCATCTCCTTCAACTGGATGGCGCCCTTGATGAAGAAGGGCTTCTACCAGTACTTGACCGAGGTCGACTTGCCGTTCCTCCCCAAGGAGCTCAAGTCCGCCAACACCTCGGCAAAGTTCTACGCCTACTGGGCCCGCCAGGACCCCTCGTTGTTCGCCGCGCTCTCCAAGGCCTTCGGCGCGCCGTTCCTCCTCGGCGGCCTCTTCAAGGGCCTCCAGGATCTGTTGGCCTTTGTGCAGCCCCAGTTGCTCAGGCTCTTGATCCGCTTCGTCAACGACTACTCGGACTCCGTCAAGAAGGGCGAGCCCTTGCCGCTCACCCGGGGCTTGATGATTGCCGCCGCCATGTTCATCGTTTCCGTGACCCAGACCGCGTGTTTGCACCAGTACTTCCAGCGCGCCTTTGACCTTGGCATGAACATCAAGTCGTCCTTGACGTCCGTCATCTACGACAAGTCCTTGGTGTTGTCGAACGAAACGAGACAGACCTCCAACACCGGCGACATTGTCAACTTGATGTCCGTGGATGTGCAAAGACTCCAGGACTTGGTGCAGAACCTCCAGATCATCTGGTCCGGCCCGTTCCAGATCTTCTTGTGCTTGTACTCGCTCCACGGCTTGTTGGGCAACTCCATGTGGGCCGGTGTTCTCATCATGATCATCATGATCCCGTTGAACGCCGTCATCGCAAAGTACCAGAAGAAGTTGCAAAAGACCCAGATGAAGTACAAGGACGAGAGATCGCGCTTGATCAGCGAGATCTTGAACAACATCAAGTCCTTGAAGCTCTACGGCTGGGAAAAGCCGTACTTGGCCAAACTCAACCACGTGAGAAACGACAAGGAGTTGTCCAACCTCAAGAGAATGGGTGTCTTCAGCGCCGTTTCCATGTTTTCCTGGAATTTGGCGCCGTTTTTGGTATCGTGCTGCACGTTTGGTCTCTTTGTCTTGATGAACAAGAGCGGCTCCTTGTCCACCGACATTGTATTCCCTGCCTTGTCGTTGTTTAACTTGCTTTCTTTCCCGTTGGCCGTGGTCCCCATGGTGATCACCAACATTGTCGAGGCCCAAGTTGCTGTTTCCAGATTAACCAAGTTCTTGACCGGTACTGAGCTCCAGGCCAATGCTGTCGTCAAGTCTCCAAAAGCACTCAAAGCTGGCGAAGTGGCTGCCTCCATCAAAAACGGTACATTTTTGTGGTCGAAGAAGAAAGGCGAAGAGTCATACCGCGTGGCGCTTTCCAACATCAACTTGGAGGCCAAGAAGGGCGAGCTCAGTTGCATTGTTGGCAGAGTCGGCTCCGGAAAATCCTCCATTCTTCAGTGTTTTTTGGGCGACTTGTACAAGTTGGACGGCGAGGTGAAAGTGCACGGAAAAGTGGCCTACGCTGCGCAGGTGCCGTGGATCATCAACGGCACTGTGAGGGAAAACATCTTGTTTGGCCACCAGTACGACCCACAATTCTACAAGCAGGTGATGGACGCGTGTGCCTTGACCGACGACTTGAAAATTTTGCCCAAGGGCGACAAAACCGAGGTGGGCGAAAAAGGCATCAGTCTTTCCGGTGGCCAGAAAGCTCGTCTTTCTTTGGCCAGAGCCGTGTACGCCCGCGCAGACGTCTACCTTTTGGACGACGTCTTGAGTGCCGTTGACGAGCACGTTGGCAGACATCTCATCAACAACGTGTTGGGCCAAAACGGCTTGTTGAAGACAAAGTGTAAGATCTTGGCCACCAACGCCATCCACGTTTTGAGCATCGCCGACAACTTGCACATGGTTAAGGACGGCAAGTTGGTGGAGCAGGGCTCGTACATCGAGATCATGTCCAGGGAAAGCAGCCAGTTGCGCCAGTTGGTTATTGACTTCGGCAAATCGAACTCGGGCTCCAACGTCACGTCGTCTGCAAACTCGACTAAGGGCGAGAAGCTTTCTGAGGAAGTGGTGAGTTTCACGAATGTGGAAGACGAAACTGGCAGCTTGAGAAGAGCCTCGGAAGCCCCCCTTCTTACAGATGAAGAACGAATTCTTTTGCAGCAGGAGGAGGATGAAGAGGACGATGACACAAAGGCAAGAAAAGAGCACCTCGAGCAAGGAAAGGTCAAGTGGGACGTGTACATGGAATACGCAAAAGCGTGCAACCCATGGAACGTCGTTGTATTCTTGTCCACCACCGTTTTGTCTGTTGCCTTCAATGTTCTCTCCAACGTGTGGTTGAAGCACTGGTCCGAGGTCAACACCAAGTACGGCTACAACCCAAGCGCTGGCAAGTACTTGGGTATCTACTTTGCCCTTGGAGTCGGTTTTTCCGCGTGTGTTTTGACGCAAACATGCATCATGTGGATTTTCTGCACAATTCACGGATCCAAGAAGCTCCACAACGACATGGCCCACAGCGTGTTGAGATCGCCCATGTCTTTCTTCGAAACAACGCCTATTGGCCGTGTTCTTAACAGGTTCTCCAATGACATCTACAAGGTGGACGAGGTGCTCGGTCGTGTGTTTGGCATGTTCTTCAACAATACCATCAAGGTGCTCTTCACCATTGTCGTGATCAGTTTCTCCACGTGGCAGTTCATCTTCGTGATTGTTCCCTTGGGCGTTTTGTACGTCTACTACCAGCAGTACTACATGAAAACATCCAGAGAGTTGCGCCGTCTCGACTCGGTGTCGAGATCGCCGATCTTCGCCAACTTCCAGGAAACCTTGACCGGTGTGTCCACGATCCGCGGATACTCGCAGGAGCACAGATTCAAGCACATGAACAAATCCATGATCGACCGCAACTTGCGTGCATACCACCCCTCCGTGAACGCCAACAGATGGCTTGCTGTCAGATTGGAGCTTTTGGGTTCGGTGATCATTTTGGCCTCTTCCGGATTGGCCATTTTGACTTTGAGAAACGGCACCATCAGTGCCGGCTTGGTTGGTTTGTCCGTTTCCTACGCCTTGCAAATCACCCAGTCCTTGAACTGGATTGTGCGCATGACGGTGGAAGTTGAGACCAACATCGTGTCGGTGGAGAGAATCTTGGAGTACTCCAGACTCCAGCCCGAGGCGCCGGAGGTGATTGAGAACAGCAGACCTCGTGAGCTGTGGCCCGAAAACGGCGAGGTGATTTTCAAGAACTACTCCACGAGATACAGACCCGAGTTGGACTACGTTTTGAAGGGCATCAACTTGAGCATCAAGCCGCACGAGAAAATCGGCATTGTGGGCCGCACCGGTGCCGGCAAGTCGTCATTGACACTCGCGTTGTTCCGCATCATCGAGGCCTGCGAGGGCCACATCGAGATTGACGAGACCAACACCAGCAACATGGGCTTGGCCGACCTCAGACACAAGTTGTCGATCATCCCGCAGGACGCGCAGGTGTTTGAGGGATCCATCAGAAGCAACTTGGACCCCACCGGGTGCTTTTCCGACGAGAAATTGTGGAAGGCGTTGGAGTTGTCGCACTTGAAGGACCACATCCTCAAGATGTACAGCGAGCGCGATGACGAGGACGAGGCCATGGGTTCGGCGTTGGACGTGCGCATGAGCGAAGGTGGCTCGAACTTGTCGGTGGGCCAGCGGCAGTTGATGTGTCTCGCCAGGGCGTTGTTGATTCCGTCGCACATTTTGGTTTTGGATGAGGCCACCGCCGCGGTAGACGTCGAGACTGACCAGCTTTTGCAGGAGACGATCCGCACCGAGTTCAAGGACAGAACCATCTTGACGATTGCGCACCGCTTGAACACCATCATGGATTCAGACAGAATCGTGGTGTTGGACAAGGGCGAGGTGGCGGAGTTCGACACCCCAGAGCGTCTCTTGAAGCGCAAGGACTCGTTGTTCTACTCCTTGGGCAAGGAGGGTGGCGTTGTTGACGAAGACAATGACGAAGAAAAATAGAGATGGATCGATTATGCAGATATGGAACATTTATTATGGATCGATTATGCATATATGGATCAAATATTTATTATGTTTTGATGGAGCTGTAGTGACCACTTACTGCTGTGTGAGGAGCATTCTACATTCTGCCTGACGCGGCTTCGTTGTGTCGTAACGCACTCTTTATATTTGGCAGTGCTTCCACAAGCCAATTGGCTAGTATTGTCATTATGAGCATGATGTGAACCTAGTGCTCGCTTCGCTTCCGCAATGTGTGGATGTAGTACAACGGAAAGAAGTCGCTGCGGGCCGGCACCTCACACTTGTTTCCGGCGGTAATCTTCTTGACGACGTCCGTTTCCTTCTTTTCCAAGACGCAGTCGTTGAACTCGTACGCCTCGACAAGATCGCCGCCGTCAACGTCCAAAGTGAAAAACACGCTGGAGCCGCAAACGGCAAAACCCACGAATGGGTGCTCGCCCACGAGCTTCTGCTTGAGCGTGACTTCGAAGTCCGCCGTGACGGTGAACGTCAAGAGACAGTTGGTATTCTCGCACAACACAAACATCAAGTTGACGCCGTTTCGGGTCAAAGTGGTCACCTGCGTGATGGAGATTTCTTTCTGGGAATTGTCCTGCAAAAACCGCTCCGGCGGGAAGTGTGCGTCGGTCAAGTGGGGGAGCACCAAGTCGCGGAGCTCGACCTGGGCAAGCTGCTTGTTTTCGTACCAGTTCCAGAAAAGCAAGTAGTCGTCGCCTCCGCCGCTGATGAGGACGCTCGGGTCGAACGAGCAGATATGCATGGTGGACACAAACTCGCGGTGGCCAAACAACCAATGCTTGACCACGTACGACATGGGGAAATGTGTGATTTTGATGTGCTCGTCCCGGTCGCCGGTCAACACAAACTGGTGGGAGTCGTGCTCGGCCACCAACACGTCGCTCAACATGGACACATGGCCCAAGATCGGCACCAACGCCTTCTCGTCGACAGGCGCGGAGTCGTCGAGGGGAATGCTGTACACGTCGCCGAACTTGTCGGCCACAACAATCTGCTTGTCGTCGATCGACATCAGGACTGCGCACGGCCGTTTGGGGAACATCTGCCGCTTGACGACATCGAGGCAGTTGTCGTTTGTGAAGTTGAGCTTGAAAATCACCGCGGCCTTGTCGCTGTCGGTGGTGGCCACGAGAAAGCGGCCGTTTCTGGTCAAAGTCAATGACCGGATGTAGTTGTGCGGCGCAATGAAGGTGTCCAGCATCACGATCTTGGGCTTCTTCTCCATCTTGGCCCGCTTGGGCGCCTGCCCGTCGGCCTCGTCCTCCTTGCTCTTGATTTTCTGGCCCCGCTTGCTTTCGGAGTCCACTGGGTCCAACCACGACCCCACGATTTCTCCGTCCAGAACCCGGAAAACATAGAGGTGGTTCTTCGCCGAGAGGAAAAGGTGCTCGCCGCTTTTGTCCGCTATGAGGACCTGGTATGGATGCTGCATTGTGGAGCGGGATGATCTTCAATGTGAGATTTTCGGGACCCAGTGCTCATCGTCCTGCACAGAGCTCTACTTCAAGCCCCACGTCCAGCCCGACTTGGCTGGTGCCTTTTTCTCGGGCTCGGCGTTGGCCTGCGCCGGTGAGGTGCTGTCGTCGGATATGAACTTCCGTGGCTTCTGCCCATGCGAGAAGAACTGGTTGGCCTTGTCGCCCAAGGCGAGATTCGGCTGCGGCTTGCGTAACGACGAAAAGAACCCCCCGCTGTTCGACCCCGGCGCGCTTTCCATGTCCACGGCAATATGCGCCGGCGGGTGGAAGTTGAAGATGAACTCGTCGCACGTGGTGTTCCAGATTTGGAAGTTTTTCGTCTTGAACCACTCGCTGCAAAATGTCTCATTGAAGGCCTTGAGGTTTCCCAACGACTTGTCGGCAGCATCGAAGCCTGGCGGCGGGGCGCCGAACCGCTCGGTGTATTGGTGTAAGCGGGTCACGCACAAAAGGCTGCGGACGTAGTCTTCGAACTGGTAGCGGATGTGATCGTCGCTGCCAACATAGGCCTCTTTCGTGGTGGAGGTAGAAAGTAGCACGGTGATGAACTTCCGGTCGAGCGTAGAAAGCCGGAGCTCCTCCTTCTTTCCGGACGGGTACGACACCAGCCAGTTGTCCAAGTCGACCATGAGGTCCACCCCAAAGTGCGCCAGTTGGTTTGCAATGAGCAAGTTGGAGCAGCCCACCATGAACGATGTTGTTCGGAGCTCCTCGAGCTGCGGCAATGGCAAGTAGGGGTTCCAGAACGCGCCCTTCGTGTTGAATAGCTGGAGGGGCAATCCGAAAAACCTCAACATCGACATGCGGTCGTTCGTCTTCAACGATGTGGGTTTGTCCAACGGCGAGTGTTTCTCGGTGTAGTCGCAGAGCGGGCATCCCGAGAGCTCCAAGTTGTTGATGAGGTTTGGCATGAGCGCTATGAGGTTGTTCTGGAACTGGGTGAGCAACTCCAAGTTGTTGTTGGAGTAGATCAAGATCTTCTTTTCGAGGATCATGGCCTTCAAAATCACCAAGAAGTCGTTCTTGAAGTGCGAGAGGATGACGCGCAAGTTCAGGTTGACGAAGAACTCCTCCTGCTCCTCGTAGTTCTGGCTCTGGAGCTGCTCCTCTGCAGAGAGCGGTTTGGCCGGAGCAGAGTCCACGCCCGGGTGCAACTTGAAGGACTCGTTGAGGTTCTCGAACAAGCTGTCCAACAACTCGAACTGGCCGAAGTTCTTCTGCTCGAAGAAGCTGTGCGTGATGATCGAGAGCTTCTCCTTGATCTTGGTGAACACGGGCTGTTTGCGCGAGATCACCACCACCGCCTTCTGCACGATCGAGCGCGTGATGTCCTTGTTGCGCTCCAACTCCTCCTTGGAGAGGTCCGTCGTCTTGACCTGCCGCACGCAGGAGCACCCGAAGAGGGTCTCCAAGTGGTTGGGGTTCCCCTTGAAGGCCTCGATGTCGTTCAGGTCATCGAGCGACAGGCCGGTGTCGAAGTCGTACACGAGGTTGAAGTTGGAGAAGGTCTCCTCGAAAAGATGCGACCCGTCGGGCAACGCCTGGAACGGGAGGTTCTTGAAGAGCTTCTGGGTGGGGTCGTGCTCCGGGTGGTAGTTGGACTTCCACCACTGCACCTCGGGGCCTCTCACGTGGTGGAAGTCCACGAGGCAGATGGCGAACACCATGTCGTTCAAGCCCAGGAGGTTGTACAGAGACGCCAGGCGGGGCGTCTTGGCGATGGGGAGGTTCTTGATCTGGATCGACGAGTTTCTCGTGTGCGGGGCCAGGTGTTCGGGCGACGCCGAGGAGCGGAACGACGCGCCTGGCGAGGACACCAGCAACGCCCGCGCCGGCGCGTCGGGCCGCTCCACGGCCACGACGGGGTTCAGCGCCAAGCGGATCGGGCGACAGACAAAGTCGCTGGCTGCGGCTTTCTGGGGCAGCTCCGGGTCCGTGCGCTTTTGGATGCGGAGCGGTCTCAACGCAAACTCGGACACGTCGCTGGACGGGGGCTTTTCCGCGGGGTTGCCGTCGCCTGCCATCTGGAGAGTTGGGTAGAGGTGGGTGGTTGATGTTGGTGCGCACTGGGTGCAAATGTGGAGAAGACGCCCGAAAACGGGGCGGGGTCGTGCGGGCGGCATCTGCTACGGCCGGGCACTTGGAGCAGCGCCGGGCTCTACGGCTGCGCCGCTTGCGTTGGGGGCCGGGCACCGGCCCTGCCAAGGGACCAGTGCCTGCTGGCTACATCCGTGCCTCCCTGGAACCCCAAGGTTGGCCGGTTAATGAGCTGCTAGTTCACGTCTGTTGGTCTTTCTTTGGGGGTTCCTGTTTTGTGCTTTTTTGTGCTGTCTCGGCTGTTTTATTCTGTTGTTTGTGCTGTTGTGTGCTACGATGTGTGCTGCTTTGACGGGCGTGGTAGTAAGGCTGGCAGATCGGGCCAGTGCTCGCAGTACTGGAGAATGATGTAGCATGATGTAGCCAACAGCAACGAGAACGCCCGAGCTTGTACGTCCGGCTGAAGTCGGCAAATTGCACGAAAGTGCCCGTTTGCAGCCGCAGGGATGTGACAATATTCCCCCTGCCCACCTCCACACTATCGACTGGCAACTGTCATTTGTCAACTGTGGCGTGCTGTCGGGCACTCCGGCGCCGATTGCCTGGCGAACCATGCCATAGCATTTCGTCTCTGCCACACACGCCGCCGATACGCTCTTGTATACAATTGCAATGGAAAGTTGTCGAAGGTGTTCTCTTGCTGTGGATGGCAAGCCTCCGCTGCGCACGTGACCCCGCTAATCCCCGGACTACTTAAACCCAACCCCCACCACCTGCCACCACCACGAAAAATGGCGATTTCCAAAGGTTCCTCGTTCCCCTCCGGCGTTGAGTTCGCCTACATTGCAATTGACTTGGCCACCGTCGGCCAAGACGACGCCTTGGCCTGTGCCCAGCCACTTCCCCTCAAGTTGGACAGCTTGTTCGAGAAGCACAAGGGCTCCAGCGTCTTGTTCGTGTCCGTGCCCGGCGCCTTCACGCCAACCTGCACGGAGAACCACATCCCTCCGTTCTTGGACAACTTGGCCAAGTTGAAGGCCGAGAAGAACATCGGAGCCGTGGTTGTGTTGAGCGCCAACGACCCATTTGTCATCAACGCCTGGGGTAAGTTGTTGTTGAAGAACGCCTCGTTGGACGCCGCCGCCGACTTGCCGCAGGTGATTTTCGCCTCCGACCCCAACGCCAAGTTCTCCTCCACCAACAACATCTCGTTGGACTTGACCGAGAAGGGTCTTGGTGTGAGAACCGGAAGATATGCTTTCGTGGTGAACGCCGACAGCAAGGAGGTTTCCTACTACGGTGTCGAGGCCGGCTCTGGCGTTGACGTCAGCGGCTACGACGCCGTACTTGCCGCCAAGTTGTAAATAGCAACTGATAGCACTCGATGAATTTCAATTGACTTTTTGAGTAGATTTGAACCGTAGATGAGGTGCGTCAAGCACAGTGATCTGCCTTGTATGGCAGAATGACTGTTGCAGTCAGTGGCCGGGCTTCTATTTTACAGTTTTTAGTTCATTTGTGCATTGACTTACAATTGGCCAGAGGCGTCAATGGTGATTTTCTTGGTGGTGGCACCAGATTGAGAGCCGAAGGTCTCGATCTTCTTGACAATGTCGAAGCCCTCGGTCACCTCACCGAAGACAACGTGCTTGCCGTCCAACCACGAGCATGGCACGGTGGTGACGAAGAATTGAGAGCCGTTGGTGTTTGGGCCGGCGTTGGCCATGGACAACAAACCGGGTCTGTCGTGCTTCTTGGCAAAGTTCTCGTCGGCAAACTTCTCGCCGTAGATGGATCTACCGCCAGTTCCGTTACCTCTGGTGAAGTCACCACCCTGCAACATGAATTGAGGGATGACTCTGTGGAAGGCACTTCCTTGGTAGCCGTAGCCTTGCTCACCGGTACACAAAGCTCTGAAGTTCTCAGCGGTCTTTGGGACAATGTCGTTGTACAACTTGAAGGTGATTCTTCCGAGGCTGCTGCCGTCGGCGGAAACGTCAAAGTAAACTTGGGTCATGGTAATTGAGTGGTTTTGGACGTGCTGCGGCCGAGGGGATCCACGCGCTTTTTATACGGATTGCTGGTTTTTTGCCGTGGCCCGCTCTGGAAGTCAATCGAAGCTCCAAATGACGAAATGGCCGCGCGCATGCAGGACCCACAACCTCTGGGCCTCAGCAGGGGCGCGCACGTGCCCACGGGGTGGGTGGGTACCGGAGTGGGCGTGCGGGCGCCAAAATGCGGCGACGGCCGGCGCGGTCGTGCGGCGCCCGGGGGCTTGAGCGGGACGTGTGCTTGCCAACAATGTCGAGCCGCCCATTGTCAAAAGTCGTGTGTGCCCGGTCGTGTGGCGGTCAAGTTCGCGCTCGAGTCGTGTGACTGGGGCGGCCCGAGTGCGCAGATGTGGAATTGGCCATGTTTGCAGTGAGGCGGGGTAGGGCGCCGCCATAACTTTAGTCATGTTGTCGGCATGGGGTGCTCGCCCGTTTTCCATCACGTACATTCCCGCCCCCCTTTAAGCACACATCGTGGTTCCAGCGTGGAGGTTATGGTCGGCACCGACTCGTATCTGCAGCCATGTTGCACCAAGGGCGCCGGTGGCCAATCACAGGAGAATGCCGGCCCGGCTCTCCTTAGCGAGTGACAGCTGCAAAGGGAGCTTCTTTCCTTCGAAATCTTGAAACTTGGCACGCTGAGCGCACGCTCATGTACCCTGCTGCAGGGAGTCGCCGGAAAGCAGCCACAGGCAGGTCTAAGCCATCCGTGTCTGGGGCGTCTCGCATTCCCACCATAACAAAAGCCCTTTCAGTAGAGTAGCAATTTCTCAACACAACAAAGCAAAGCTCCAGAAAAAGTTCGGCAGCTAACGACCGCGTTGCCGCCCATTTGTGGCACTTTTCCCAATCTTAATCTCGCGTGCGCACGTTTAAAAATTGCTCGGCCTGCAAGGCGTGAGGCTTAAAGCTCGTGAGTCAACTAAGACACAAACAATGCAACACGGGTCACCAAGCCACAGCCAAAAGGGAGCGGTGTTCGCCACATGGCCGGCAGCTGTGATTAAATACCCCGCCAGCATGGAAGACCCTGTCCAGGCACACTTCGTAGCTCGCCTCTCGCGCCTTTACTTCTCGTGGCTCCCGGACATCACACCACGTTTACAGCGCACCCACGGCTGTGCATAGTGCACGGGACAGTGCCACACCTATTTTTGGCCTTCTCCTATCCCGATTCTGCCTTCCCCTCCTCCCTTTTCCCGGGAGATCTTTTAGGCGGCCCGTAATTCTACGCGTTTATCGGTTCCAACGTCGCTTCGCACCGCACGATCTGGCCCATGTGGATAATAACCCAAAATTATTCTTGGCGAGGGCTCTAAACACCGCTCAACAGTCTCGCGGCGGCAGACTCACATCAGCGTTGTGCAAGCAAATTCCAGGCGTGGGGGCTCCGCCTATCTCCCACACGCAAGGAAATGAAATGCCTCACATGGGAACTAAAAATAGCCGTGTCTGTGTCTTCGCCGGCACGTCGCCAATAGAATAACCGTAGTATGTGCGACTCAATGTATTTCTCGCTTGGTGATGCAGATAAGCAAAGTGACACCCACGATCGCACGTTTATGCGCGGCGCATATGCCTAAAGAGCGCCTTCGCTCTTCTCCACGTGGGTGGAACTGTCATTACGACGTATATAACCGGGACGTTGCACATCTTTTTTTCTCGACTTGCGACTTTTTATTCTCCGCTGGGTTTATCTCGCCAGCTCGGGCCTGTATATTTGATGTCCTCCATTACCACCCCTGTGCCCCGGGCCGTTGCCCAAGGCACATACTTTGTTGATGTGGTCTTGTGCCAGTGGGTTCACAATCCTTTTGTCACAACGTTGGCCGTGCTTTCAACCACCGCCTTTTTGCTTGCCAAGTTCGCCTACCGCGCCGCCTTCATGGGCTCCGTCGACCCCGTCTACGTCCCAGACTTCATGTTGGACCTCGTGCAGAACGCCATCAGCTTGGTCTTCATCTACCGCTTCACCGGCAGCGGCCTGAAAACGCTAAACATCGTTTCCAACAAGGTCGTGGAGTGCATTTTGTTTGTTGCATTGAACTGCTGCGCTCTCAGCATCCTCTTCTGGCCCACCTTGGCGTCGGTGTACGCTGACATGAACCCCTTTTTCCGGGTGTTCTTGTGGGGCCTGATTCTCTGCCCTTACCTTGTGATTGCCTTGAACGCGTTCGACTGCGTCATGCATTTCCGCGGAAGCAAATCCCCAGAAGCGGGCCTTCTGGAGAAAACACACACTTCCCTGGAGATGGTGCTCTCGCTCCTCGTGGACGCCAACAACAGCTTCTTGGCCATTTTCATGGCCCAGTCCTTCACTTTCATTAACATGCATTTGCCCCTCATTGAGCACCTGTGGGTCACCCAGCTCTACAAGTTCGCGTGCTACTCGTTGAAATTCCACTTGATTTACTGCTTCGTCTTGTACGAGGTGGTTGTGGTGATTTGCGAGGCCACGGACATCAAAAAGTACTCCTCCATTTATACCCCGGTTCAGCTTGGAGAGAAGAAGCCGCTTTGCAGGGGCTTCTTCAGCAAGAGCCAGCCCTTCTTGCTTGTTGCTGTCGCAGCATTGATGCTGTACGACATTGTTGTGCTAGCACTTACGAGATTGTGATGCATTGGGATATAGGTTTGGGTAAGAAATAGAATATTATAAATAGATACAGGTTGCACACGCATGGAGAATGTGGTTGCAGTTGCTCTGGTGCAAGCCTCGTATTGTCGCATGCATGTCTATAATTATTATGCGAAGGTTTTTTCCCATAAAGCCACCAAATCGTCGTATTTGCCGCAACTGTAATTCGGTGGCTTGCCTAATGGAATGTTCCGCAAAAGCCGAGAGATCTCGTACTGTGCTCTTTGGTCCAGAAGATTGTCCTCGGTGTTAAGAATTTGCGTTTCGACACTGATCAACCAGTCCTCAAACTCCATTTCCTCGAGTGTTCTTTTTCGGTGGAAAGGCGAGTCGATCTCGAGGTTCTCAAAGTCCACCGGGCTCGGTTGTGACGTTTTCGAGCTTGTGAGCGGTGGGGATTTTGGCCGGTGTTGCTCAGCATCCACGTCTTCTGCTGTTTCGGTGGTGCTAGCATCATTATCAGTGTCTTCTCTCTCGGTATCACTGACTTCCTCGATGCTGTTGGCGTTTCTCTCAATGAGTGAGTCGCTATATGTGGAGTACTCGGGCTCCTCTGTGATGGGCCGTAGAAATGTATCTGTCACGAGAGAATCGCTTTTTTTGAGTCGCTTCAACAGGTGAAACCGAGTTGGTGGTTCCTCTGGTGCCAAGTAATGCGGTGTGTCTTGGAGATGCTGCCAAAACGACCAGAGCGGCAGTTTGCCGTCAGCGCCCCACGTCTTGTAGTCGAGAAACTGAAGGTCCTTTGCAGCATGCCAGACGTCTTTTTCGGAAACGTTGCGGAAGTCTTTTTCCGTGGGAACACAGAGGCCTTCACTCCCGGAACTGTCCACCCCATCGATTCCCTTCAGAAGCACAAGAAAGCCCATGATCTGGCGTGTCCTGAGCCTCGCTAGCTCCTCAAGAAACACGGTGCTGTCGAATTCGAGTCGGCACTCTTGCCGGCTGCCACCCGATGCACCAGCTCCCATGGTCTGGTAGAGCGAGGCGATATCGTTGGCCACAACCACATCCACCAAGCACTGGGGCTCCGCGGTTTCTGCGCCGTAACTTTCGAGGACCCGGCACTGCTTCAGCACTTCCTTCGTGACGCCCATGTGCGTGTTCAGGGCAAGCATCTTGCTCTGTTCTTCCTCGTATTGGAGCCATTCGTCGTCCACTTCGTGCGCTATGGGGATGTTGCCGTACGAAATGCCCTTTCCAAAGACCCGCATGGGGAACATGACGGGCTTGGGGGAGATCTGCACCTCCTTGCAGGTCTTGAGCTGCCGGAGCTCGTCCTTGAGAAGTGTGTAGTATGCTAGGATCTCTGCCTCGGACTTGTCCGGGAGATGGCGGCCGAACTCTTCCACGCGGTGAATCGTGTATCGTGCCAAGCAGTTGAAAAAGCCCTCCTTCTCTGCTGCTGTCCAGAGCGTGCCCGGCACTTGCTCGAACGCTAGATTTTCCAGATGGCCCGCATTGCCCGGATGGCTTTGGCCCTCGTCGCTGGCGGCATTATCCCCGTCTGGGATCTCGGCCGCTGGTCCACGTGGCTGGTAGAAGCTGCGTGTGAGCGTCACTTTGCTGGGACGTAGTGCTGCTTTTCGAGGTTGTGCATCGTTCCGGAGTTGTGCATCCTGCTCGTATGTGAGGTCAAAGAACGAACGGACATGTGCGTTGTATATGTCTGAATAGCCCCATTCCGGCCCGTGATGCGGATGCTCTTGCTCCTCGGAAAACGAGGCGTGGTCCGAGAGCGCTGAGTCCGACATGAAGACCCAAAGTGGTTTGATCTGTATCGCACTGCGCGATGACGATGGAGTAGGAAGTTGCACAAATTCGAGGACGATTTCATGCCTACCCAGAATAATTCTGGGAATTAAAGGCAACGTGGTGTGATTAAAACGTGGTGGAAGGATTGCAAATGGCGCCGGTTTGTGGATCCATGCCGCCCTGCCCACCATGTATACCATGTAGACTGTGTTTACTATTCAGTACTAGCTGCAATGAGCTACTACTTTGGGCGTCTTTGTTCCCATGTATTTATGCATTGTAGGAGACTTTCTATGCTGCTTGAGGCAGCCTTCACAGAGGCGGCCAAGAGAAAGTAACACGAATATTCTCTCAACAATAAGCCAGGACTTGCCGAGATGATACCAACAACGAGCAATAATGCTGTCGCGACAAAGTATGGATCGCCCTGACTGTTCCCGCGACCAGAGGTGTACAATCGCCGATCCGGGCCACCAACAGTGTTGGCGCCTCCGATACTGGACTCACTGTCCAGAGAGTGGCAGTCTATAACCTCATCACGGGCATCGAGGACTTGCATCACCGTAGCCTCGTGTGGCCAAAGGGAGCCGGCCACGGCCACGAACCAACTGAACCGTCTACAGCGGATGACTCGTGAATTCATTGCTTAATTTGATGGTGGCTCGTGTCGTGCCATCGGGTTGTATGTAGTGAGCCAATGAGCCTGGCAGACTCAATGCAGTGGTTGCTGGGTGCAATGGTCGTGATGTCGTGGCCGGGAAAGGTGTCGTCCCGCCGGGCGTGAGCGAGTGTGCCGGGGAGCGGCGATGTCTCAGCTGAAATCCAAACTGCTGAACTTCTCCTCGAGTGTGGCAGCCGGCAGCATGGCCGGCTCCTCTTCTTCCGTGTCCACCCACTCGTCGCTTTCGCGTCTGTCAAAGTTCTGGAGCACTTCTGGGATGTACTGCTTGGGCACTTCGTCCGAGTCGTCGTGGAGGTAGATCTCAACGTACTCCTCGGGCACGAGCCCGTTTTCTCCCGTGTTCGGGTCCTCGGCGACCAACCAGCCCTGGCCGTGCCGGTACGAGATCCAGATCATCTGTCCTTTCGTGAGCGCCACCTCGTTGTCGTTCTCAGGGCTGAAGTCAAACAACGCGACGGCCCGCAGGTTGATCTCGTCGGAGGGGAACATCACCAGGTGGCCATCATCGTAGTAGTCCGCGTCGGCGTCACTAGCTAGCGACGAGCGGGAGCTGTACGGGTAGTTACCTCGCCTTAAAGGGTGGTCCTCGGTGTATGCAAAGTCGACAATCGACGTGGTAGGAGCGCAAAGGCCGTGGTGGAGCATTGATTGGGGCCAGTGTGCGGTGATGCGTCTATGGGTGCTGCGCTTGTTGTTTTCTTGCGGGGAAGGTGGTTGTGATGCCAGGTGATTCGAGGTTGATGGTGCGATGCAGAGAAGCCGGACGTGACTTTTTACGGAGTATAGGGTGGCTGCGCTGTGCAGGACACGCCTTTCAGACCGGGTTACAAAATTATCCAGCGACGTGTTTTTCACCGTGAAAATAGAGTTTCTGGCGACGTTGGGGCTTGGCGTTCCAGCGGCCTTTTTTTTAAAATAGAAAAGAGGCTTGCTCGTTCCTGGTGTCTGGGTCGGCATGGAAGTTTGCAGCTGCCGAGACAGCGGCATCGAGACAAACCGGCCTACATATATTCATCTTCATTCTACCGTCGAACGATGGGCGTCTTCCTCATTCGGATTCGCCTTCTCCAAAACTGTCTCTGAAAAAGCTCTCTCTTGAATTTACACACAAACTTACTTTTTTCGCTTCCACAAATACACCACTTTCTCCTCTCTCTTCTTCTTTTTGCCATGCGTTGTCCTGAGAACCCAAGACTGCAAACACGAAGTCACCCCAAAAATCAAAAAGACACGAAATTCCTTGGTCGAACGGAGCGTGGCCCTAGAACTCCAGAAGAACTATAAATAAACACCCCCTGCTGGTGCAAACCCCACTCTCCAGCACGTATAGGCGATATGTGCACGACCCATGAGATGAACGCATCTTAACTACTTTGCACCACCATGGATCCCCAAGCAGAGCAAGAACAGGAGATCGAGGTGCTCCGGTCCATCTACCCGGACGAGCTCACGCTCCTCTCCGACACACACTTCACCCTCCACATTGCATTAGACACAGCCACAGACCGAAAGCACGCCTTGCTTCTCGATGTGAAATATCCAGAGTCGTACCCCGAAGCGGCACCGGTGCTCAACATCAAGAACGTGGAGTTCGAGGTGGAGGACGTCGAGGACTCCGACCTGGGCGACGACGAGAAGTTCGTCAGCTTGGCCGAGACGATTGACTTTGAGCGGGACGATTTGGCGGTCTTGCTCGACAAAATCAACGAGGAGGCTGAAATGAACATCGGCATGCCGTCCGTCTTTGCCGTGGCGGCGTTGCTCAAGGACGAGCTGGAACTGCACTTCCAGCAGAAAATCGACCTCGCCCAGAAGAGATACGACGAGCAGCTTCTAGCCAAAGAGGCCGAGGAACAGAAGAAGTTCCACGGCACAAAGGTGGACAAGGAGTCCTTCCAGCAGTGGCGAGACAAGTTCCGCGACGAAATGGGCGTTGAGGCTCGTTCCCAGGAACGGTTCAAGGCCATGCACAACGGAAAGATGTCTGGAAGAGAGCTCTTCGAAAAGGGCTTGGCTGGTGCCAACGAGGACGACGGCGACCTCGCAGACTCCGTCGCCAAGGTGGAGGTATAATACATGGTGAGCAATATATAAAATAGACTGTACCTTATATAGCATCTCACTCGCGTCAGAGCGACTCGTCTTCGAGACTCGAGATCCACCTCCACACCTTCATCACCTCTCCGTGGACCTCGAGAAGCTCGTGCTTCACGTTGGTATTTCTGTCCACCTTGCGGCTGACGGCCTCCCAGAACCGCATTTTGCGGCTGAGGTTGCTCTCGCTGCTGAGAATCAAGTCTCGAAGCTGGATGGACCCTACATACTCCGGCAACTCGGTCGAGCCTCGCGCCAACTTGGCCTGTCTCTGAAGTTTCCTGAGAACCTCAGTGTATAGCGTGTCCACCTGTTGTGTGTAGAGCTTTTGCTCCTGGTACTTGTAGTAGGCGAAGCACGACACCGCAACAAAGAGGGCTAAAATGATCAACGCCCGTTTGAACCGCACAGCAACGGCAAGCAACGTGTTGGACATCATGCACTTGGCGCTGATGTGCGATAGGGACGTTGATCGAAAAACCTTGTCCTTGAGCGCCGTCTCGCCAACAGTGTTGTTAGCGTCAACTCCTGCAACGTGATGATTTGCATATCCGACCTGGGTGTTAGTATGGGGTTCAGGAAACTCGCGTTCAAAAAGGGTAACTTGCCTTACAATTATCTCGGGTTCTTTCTGCAACTCCTCCACCGAGCGCTCCCACAACTCCTCAAACTCCTCCACAGTGATGTATGGCGCTTTGAGCTGCAACAAGAGGTCGTGCAACTCTTCGAAGCCAATTCCAGCACTCAAGTCTTCCGTGGACGACTGGCCGCAGTTGCGGTTGGCATTGCGGGCCCGCAAAAGCTCAAGGGCAACGCCCATGATGATTTCGATCTTCTCAGCTTTTTTGGTGTCTGGGACGCATCTTTGCGCCCGGGGGTTAAAAAAGGGAAGATATGGGAAGTACCACGGCGAACGCACGACAAAGTCGTCGTAACATGCCAATTCCAATTTTGAGAAGCATCTGGCGTGTTGAGGGCACTCCACGCACGAAGGCTTGAAGTTCTCGTCCAAATACGCTCCAAACTGAATCAACGCTTCCGAGGTGTCTGGAGTGGCAGGAACCGTTCGTTGATGAACTTCCTGGCCGCAGTAGCCCACAAGAATCGTCTGCTCACGGTACCAGTAGCCAAAGAGAAGACCTCCGACAACAATTGTCCAAAGAAAGAAGTAGAAAAAAGCCCGAAGAATTAGCGGAAGGCGCGAGGTGTTCTTTGTGATGGAGGTGTCAAAATCGGACTCGTTCTCAGACTCTGCTTCACTCGAGATCTCAGACGCATCGGAGCCAAAAATCGCAAGATCTACCTCCTCTTCGTCCGAGGAAGCATCTGAGGAAAGGCCAGACGAAGAGAGGTCGGATTTCTGATTAAGGCGAGATTCAGGGATCACAATTTGGCGGCGTGGCGTGATTTTGCGTTTACCTTTAGGTTTT
Source organism: Metschnikowia caudata (assembly GCA_008065175.1). Classification (NCBI taxonomy): domain Eukaryota; kingdom Fungi; phylum Ascomycota; class Pichiomycetes; order Serinales; family Metschnikowiaceae; genus Metschnikowia; species Metschnikowia caudata. The sequence continues at coordinate 1,082,429 of VATF01000002.1, forward strand.
GGTTTCACGCCGCTGATGTCAACGCCCAAAAGTTTAGCGAGTTCTGCGTCTCTCGGGCTTGCAGATTTGACAGGGGTATTGTCTTTTTTCAATTTGGCGAGAGCGTTGTCGAAGCTGTGGCTGTCCTTCGACAAGTCGTTTTGCAAGTTCAGCAAGCTTTCGGACAAAGTCTCTTTTTTGCTCTCTTTTTTGGAGGTTCCGACGGATTCAGAGTCTGTGCTGTAGCCCAGGTCCTCGATTCGGTGGAGCGTAGGAGTTTCGATCTTCAGAGTGTTGGCTGAAGCGGCGAGTCTATTTCTCTGAACAAAGGTGTTGTTGATTTCGCTGGTTTCCGTGGCATCTTCAGAGCCGGAAAAATGAGTCTTTCTGGGCGTCTGGACATCAGAAACCGGCAGCTGTGTTGACGCGTGCTCAGAAGCCTCAACCCGAGAATTGTCAGCAGAGGCCTTAGGGCTGTTGGATTCCACTGCACTGACTGTTTTGGACTCTGGAGTGGCAGTCTTCTCCGAAGCCGAGAGGCGCGGAAGCGTAGGCGATACATCGATTTCTTCATTGAATATGGCCTTCCGCTTCTTTTGCATTGGCGAAGAGACGTCAATGTCGGAATCCGTGTCCACCATGAAAATGTTGCCCTTCGAAGGAGTCTCGCTCGTTTCCGTGAATTTTCTTTTCGAGATTTTCAGAGCCTTGGGTGTTTCTGTCTGCGACGTTGTTTTGCTTGCCTCTTGAAGTGAGCTGTGGGTGCTTTCTGGCTTGAGGGTAGACTCATCTTGCTCAGTCTTGGTCTTCTTTTTCTTCTTCAGCTTCTTCTCTTTCTTTTCAAGCTTCTCCCTCTTCTCAGGCTTTTCTGTGGATTTGGCAGTCTTCTTCTTCAGCTTGCTCTTCTTCGGCTTTCTGTCTTCCTCAACAATTGTCTTGATTGCCTGGGCGTTCAGCTCTGTTTCAGTCTCGATTTCCGTCTCGTCTTCGGAACCCAAGCTGTTGTCAGGGGCGGAAGTGCCGGCGACATTTTCTTCGAAAAGACGTAGCAATTCCTTCTTTTTGGCGTTGGAGGGATAGCTGACGCCATTGTCTAGCAAGATCCCACGCAATGCGGCCACTTTTAAAGACGAAGGGTCAAACTCTAGAGTTAGTAACTTTCCTACTATGCTTTTAACGGCAGGGTGTTCTCTGTTGCTTACATACCAGGATTTAAATAAGATTTGTCCATTGAGCGTTGTGTTGAGTTAACGGCTTTTGTTTTGTTGTGGTCGCAGTCTCTGCACAGGAACCCTCACTCGCACGATGCTCAAAGAGTCCAGATCGCCTCTGAACCTGAACAGCCCAAGGACTATGCCCAAGCGTGGCCGACAAAGCCGCTTAGTGGGATAATCACACACACACGTCTCCGTACAATAGCAACGGCGACTATTGTGCGAACAGAATCGTACCTCCAGTCACATCTGCAAGCGCACCACTGCAGTCTGCATCTTTGACAATAACTCCACTCTAATATAAATAGCTGAAATCTAGAATCGCTTAGTGATCTCGATTTGCTTGGCGATGACAACTCGCTTATTAATGAAAATAGCTCACAATAGCAGTCTAGAAACAACCTTCCAAATATGGGTAGACTTTGGAGAGGACCTTCAACTTTGTTGACTCGCACGGATAGTCGTCCTCGCAACCAACCGAGCCGGCGACGCTCACATTGATGGGGAGGCCCTGCAAGATTTGCATTCTGACGTCGTCACAGACGAAATTTATCTGCAAGTTAACGTCGACCTTTCTGCACTGATCCCAATTTAACAGACGCAAAATCTTCATAATAATCATGTAGCGTGCGCCATTGTGGTCGTCGCTTTTATTGTTGCACTTGTAGGTAATGGATAAGGCTTGCAAGTCGTGGTGGTCCAATCTGCAGCGGCTGGCTGATTCGTAAAACCTTGCGAGGTCTGCGGCACTTTCGGGGCTGGATTCGTCGATGATCAAGTGTAGCTCGGAAAGATACATGAAGGTCATTCTGCTACAAACATTATTGAAGTCGCGGTAGCTGGTGACAGTTGGGGTCCAGCTGGTGACTTGAGACAACTCCATAGCTTCTTTGACGGCCACCACTGCCACGTGAGAGACTTCCATGGAGTTGGGCAGAGGCTATTGAAATTGATAGGCGGACACTCCTTATCACGCAGCGAGTGCACGGGGGTGACGGGGAAAATGGGCGAAATGGGGACTATAGCCTGATGGGCTCTCACTATGTCAGTAGTTCAAGAAGCTGATGGAGATCTTGTTGGCAAAGATGACAAACGAGATCATAGACGGCGGATACAGTTTAGGTTCTGGAAGAAAAGAAGTTAGGGAGTCAGCAAGGGTGCGCACTATTCTACCCGATAAGGCAGAAGGCGAAACCGAGCACGTGATACACGCTGTGTGGCTTCGCGACATAAACACCCAGCCAGGCGAAAACCAAAAGTGTAATTTCCACGAAACGAGACAGCCTCGGTCGCGAACGCCCGGATTAAAGTATGTGTTGTTTAACTTCAAGAGAAAGCGTAAATGAAAACAAACGAAAAAAACAACATGAAACAGGATGGGGCGGGGGTACCGAATGGGGGCGGGGCCAGCAGTAGCCAATGATTTATCCGAGGCCGCCGAAGTGCGGCAGAGGGACAAAAACCAATTGTGGAGGTGCGGGGGCTCAAACTGCTTTAGATGAAGAAAGCGGAAACCCACTTGGGTCCAAGCCTAGGGTCCGGAATATAGTACCGCTTTGCATTAGTCCGCCCTAACTACTGCAAAATACGAATTTAGCGACGGTCCATGCACGTTGGGCTATTTGTCAAGTATGCAGGGGAGCAAGCGTTTTGAGTTAGTCTATCGACCATGACACGAGAACTTGAATTGCTTAAAATATGAATATGCAATGGAAGCGGGTCATACCAGCGCAAAACGCCCAAACTTTGGCGCGACTCGCCGTCACCTTGGCGCAAAAGTTACTTCTCGAAGTTTGCAATTAGTTCGACCTCGGCAGTTCCGCACCGGCCTGTGTACCGCGAAGTGCGTGCGCGGAAATTAGCTAAACCTCAGACCACTTCTGCCCCTCGAACCCGGAGGAAACCCGTGGTTTCCGAGCAGAGAAAATTGGAAGCTTCGTGGGTTGCAGCGAACATAGAAGGAAAAGAAGATTCGTAGCGGGGACATTGCAAAAAACGCTGCACCGGCGGTTTTTTATGTTGCACCAAAGTGAGCTGCAGGAGACTTGATCCAGATACAACGGCTGGGTGTCAGCGGTCGTGGGGCGGGTCAGGGTGACTAAACCCCCAACAGTTGATTCGACTATTATTGCCATGTTCATGCATGCGAAAGAAGCACTAGCGCGCTCCGCCCCCCCCAGCGCCTACCGTTTTGGGTCTAAATGATTTCTGGGTGCGCGGAGATACGTTACGTCGGGGATAGTGGGCGGCTTTAACTTCCACGTTTCTAACATTGTTTCGGTTTCTGGCATGGGGTGTCTTTTGGTGCCCGGTTAGGGCAGATGCCGAAGCTGCGTTGCCTAGCAAGCCGCCGTCTAGATTGTACTGATCAATGCTAGGCCCCAGCATTTTGCGCGATCCATTCAGGCTGCTCGGCTAAGTGCGCGTCCGGGTCGTAAATCGATACACAACAAGAAACACATGCATGAGCATGCTTCACAATTTACACTCTGGGAAAAAGACGCGTCCCCTATAAACCGCTGTTGTTATCTAAGGCTTATCTCATCCTCCACTCGCAAGCAGCAACAATCCCGAGCGGTGTTTGGCTTTACAAGTGCATGCGATCGGACCACCTCATGCACTGGTGGGAATACGCGTGGTTGTAAATACAGAGTCTTGTAAAGGCCGCGTAAATAGGCCAGGGCATACAACAGCCGCATGGAGCCACAGCGGCGGGTGGGGAGCGGGGCTTGCATTGGCCAAAGTATTGCATCGCAGTGCTTGGCCCAAACGGGATGGCCAAGTCGGCCACGGGCCGCTTCCAAGCCGCGGCCTTCGCCGACAATGCAGTTTGTGCAGCGAACTCGCCAGCACACGCGTCGTGGCGAGTCCGTGCCATTCTCAATGGACGTCATTGCGATGAAACATACAAAGCCGCGGAGCATTCTCAGATTTGCCACATGTGTACCCCCGGCGAACGCGCCATCGTAAGCGGTACACACCTGCAGTGCCACGCCTTAGTAACCGTTCAATGTTTCACCTACGTAACGAGCTTGCAACCCGTCCCCGGTTATGCGGATTGCGCATCACAACGACTGGGAGCCGAAAATCGTGCCTAAGGACACATGTCCTCGCCATGAAGTCAAGATTCGCCTCCCTCGCAAAACACGTCCTCACTCCAAACACAAAAAGTGGTCAGTTCGAAGTTTATTTTTGGGAATAGTCTCGTGGAAGAAAAGTTGCCCACGGCCGACGGGTTTTGACTTTAGTAACCGCAGATGCGTACTGCAGTAGAGCCGCTCTAAATGGCAGACTTGCGAATTTACTCTATTCGGCGATTAAGCAAACCTTAAGCTCCGCTACTGAGCACCCGGCATCTGACAGATTCCTGAAACAAACGTGAAGACGGGCTCTGACCGTTCACATTGTGGGAGGCGACCGCGTCCCGAAATTTGCTTGGCAAAAATCGGAAAAACAGCTCTACGATGAACGGGATTTGGCCAACGAAGCGCCTTCTCCATATTTGCGCATTGCAGCACAATGGGAGATGCAAGTGAATCGCCGAAGTAGATGCTGCGCTTTTGCAAACAGCAATCTGGGCTATCTGGCATGCAGGCCTCGGGTTATGCATGTAGCTGCAGCACCCTCTGCGTTACCCAACAGATAGGCTAACGTTTGCATGTCCGGTGTGAACGGCTGTGTATCATAAGGCTCAGGCTCAGTTTCTTATATAAGCCCACAGTCGCCAACTTGCAAGAGCGACTCTCGCTTATTTGTATCACCCTCACATCCGACACTTGTTTCTCGCACCTATATATTCAACCACGCCCAAGGCTAATTGTTATCAAGCACCGTTCCGCCCACTGCCGAAACTCTTGATTATCACACCTTCACATCACCGGCATTGTTCCGATTTGCTTCACATTAGTTTCACACCTGACCACTGCCATGTCGAAACTTCCTTCTGTCTCCGAGCTCATTGTCGGGGCCCAGCTTCACTCGCTACATAACAGCCACAGCCCAAGATCACTGAGCCGGTCCAACTCCGATGCCAGTCCCCGGCAGGCACCTCGAGAACCGTTCTTGAACCTGCCCCCGCTCGAGCTCAAGACATTTGCGAAGCCGTCCTACAAGCCTGCGGGCACTCTCCCTCGCGGTGTCGCTTATACACCGCATTACAGCATACTTCACACACATGCCGACCATCTGCATCCAGCCCCTTCATACCACGGAAGGGACTACCACACCGCAGTATCGCCAGGAGCAGCTGCGTACTATGAGAACGTCACTCCTGTCTCCAGCGGCTCGGAATTCCACCCGCATTACACCAGCAGCTACGGTTTCTCGACGGCCCCGGTGATGAACCCAGAATGGGCAGCACACAGAGACGGGTATTTCCCTCGCCACTATCTGCAGCTGCTGCAGCTGCTGCAGCTGCTGCTCCTGCTGTATCGCGGAGACCACTCGCAGCACGGGGCCGATGCGCTTAGCAGGGTGCCATTGTACTCCCATTTTGCACCCTCGGAACCAATTCTCAAGTTGGAGTCGCGGTCGCCGGGCGTGGGGCTGCCCGTGCTTCATACGAGGTCGAAGCCACGCTCGTTCTCCCACGGCGTGCCGTACCTGTCGTTCCACCCCGCGCCGGGTGTTCCGTCGGCCGAGGGGCAAGGCCCGTTCGCACCGGGCCACCAGGTTGCGTTTACCGTGCACTATGGTGGGGTTGCAGGCAATCCTGGCCCTGTCGCAGCGTATCCGCACATTCCGCCCCAGGGTCTGCGCACAGCCAGAAATAGCATTCTGGACCAGCACGGCCACGGCAAGAACTTTGGGCCCCTGGCCATGTCGTACCCTGCTCCGCACATTGTGCCGCAGAGCCACAACAATGCGGTGCAAAGCGTGTCCCCGCCGCTGACTGCGCAGCCTTCGCCAAATGCGGGCTGCGTGCATTCTGAGCCCAACCACGCCTTGGTAAACAAGCGCTCCAGCGTTAAGCGGAGAACAAGGACCGGCTGTCTTACTTGCCGGAAGAGACGGATCAAGTGCGACGAGCGCAAACCGTTTTGCACCAACTGCGAGCGGTCCAAGAAGGTGTGCTTGGGCTACGAGGCGCTCCCTACAAAGAAGGGCCACGACCAGAAGAAAGCGGCCGCCCGCTCTTCGGTCCATGACTTGATCAAATAAATGCATTCCTTCTTCTTCTAGAATACTTCACTCTCATGGGATTCCCCTCTTTGCGTTCCCCTTTTTTGCGTTCCCCTTCTTTGCATTCCTCTCTTTTGCATTCCCAGTGCTTGCATCGCCTTTTGCCGTTCATGCATGACCTGGCTGTCCGATGATGTCCCGTGGGCGCGGGCCGCCAGAGAAAAAATCACGAGAGAATGGCGGCGGGCCGGCCGGCTTCCAGCGCTGGCTCGTAATTCCGGGGCCCGTTTTGGTGCAAACGCCAATCCGGCTTGCCGGAATGGCCGCTTGGCGCAACGCCGCTTCTAAATTCGGCAACAACCTGGCTATGCGGGCAGTTGAGATGCTACACTCCATTTTGGAAAAATGCGCTCGTTCCGGAATTTCCGCGCGCAGACAATGACCTGCGGATCGCTTAAGGTGCAAAAGAAATAAATATCAGCGCCGAATAGGGTAATTTGCCCTCCGTACGTAACGAAAAGTCTATTATCGCCACTGCCTTAATTCCGCTCAGGCCACCGCCAGGCCGCCGGCCGGCGCCGGTGTCTGACGTCGCCGATACTTTCCCGGTAGAGCGGCACACAAACAGCGGCCGGATGCATGGCCAAGTCTCGCCCCGGAAACCACCCGGCGTGAGCGCTCGGGTCGGCCGCCGCGGCCACACGGGCCCATTCTTGCCCGCCGGCCATTTTTAGAGATGCGTCTCGCACACTTTTTGGGCTCACGGCCATCACAATCAAAACGCACCCGTGCGCCGCCTGCAGGCGCTACCCCAGCCTAGCGACAAATCCCAGGCTGCACGGGCATGGCCAGGCCCCAGGCTGGGCAGTGCGCCGGGCCCAAGCACGGCACGGCGTGGGCGCTGACAAAAGCAGGCATGCTGTAGGCTTTGTCAGCCACCGTGGTGTCTTGTGCATGAAGGATCTCCTATTGCGTGGCGCTCATGCAGCTCAAAACGGTATTGCATTATGGGTCGGAAAAACAGGGTCCTGTGGCGGAAAGGCCATGGCGGCTTCCGGGGAAGACGCGCTGTATACCAGAGCAGCGGCCCCATGGGGTCGGCCCGGGCAGGCGACCACCGACGGCGCGTTTTGCGGCTGCATTGCAGAGTGGACACAGCCGGTGCATCGCACCATGCTGGGAGGCTGGGCATTGCAGCTACGGCGGCGGGCCCGGGAATGTGTCTCAGCAAACCCGAGGTTGCTGGCGCGTTTGCAGTACGAGTCGTAATGGTGCCGTTGGTCTTGGGAACGTAACTATATGCGCCGGGGGAGCGTGACTATATGCGCCGTGGGCGTGGCAACGGAACTATATGCGTGGCGGTGCATGGCTACACCGCGCCCATCTCTTGCACCACGTAGTCGAGCACGTACGTCTGCTCGAGCATGTCGTCCAACCGCTGGTGGTGTCTCTCGTTGTAGGGCACAATCAGGTCAACGATCTTGCGGGTGGCGCCGTCGGCCACGTCCACCTGATCTAGCACCACGGCGAGCACCTTCTGGGCAATCTCAAACTGCTTGAAGTTGATGTTCCAGTCGCGGACGCGCTTCAACAACGCCGCCAACTGCGCGGCGTTGAGCAGCCGCATGGTGGCCTCCAACTGCACGGAGCCCACCGGCAGCGCCGCGTCGTGGTTGGCGGCAATCAGCGCCTTCACCACGTTGTACACGCGCATCAGGTGCTCCAACGTCAACGCGAGGAGGAACGCGTTGCTCCAGTCGTTGCGGCTGATGTAGTTGGCCAACAGCTGCTCCTGCTCCACCTTCTCCTTCTCGCGCGCCTCGCGCTCCTTGGTCAACTGCTCGGTGTTGTCGCTCCAGAAGCTCATGTAGCCGTCGGCGTCCGCCAGCACCAAGCTGAGCCCGTCGTCCTTGGAGTCCAACGCCCACACGCGATTGTTGTGGTTGTCGAGCGTGGCCACGCACTCGCTCTCGCCGAGGTCCCACACCTTGACCAAGCCGTCCGCGCCGCAGCTCACCACCTGCGTGTTGCGGTTGCCGAAGCGCACGCGCTGCACGGCGTTGGTGTGGCCCTCCAACGTCTTGGTGCACGTGTAGTCGTTCAACAGCCACACCTTGACCGTCTTGTCGCCCGCGCCCGTGGCCACGAGCTTGTCGTACTGGCAGAACGCCACGTCCCACAAGCCGCGCTTGTGGCCCTTCAAGATGCCCACCGTCTCGCCCGTCTCCACGCTCCATACCTTGGCCGTCTTGTCAAACGACGCCGTGGCAAAGTACTCGTCGTTGGGCGCCACCGCCACCGCGTTGATCTCCTTGTCGTGCGCCCGGCGCGTGTACTCGCTGGACCGCACCGCGCCGGGCGCCTTGGGCACCTTCCACTTCTTCACCGTCAAGTCCGCCGACGCCGTTACCACAAACTTGGGCCGCTCGCCCGCGGTCTTGGGCAACCCGCAGCCGGTCACCGCGCCCGCGTGGCCCACGAACGTGGCGTACGCCGCAAACGCGCCCGCGGCGTCGTCCCAGCACCACAATCGCGCCTCGTTGTCCTTGGACCCCGTCAAGATCCAGCGCCCGTTCTCGGACACGTCGAGGCAATTTAGCAAGTCCGTGTGGCCCTCGTGGAGCCGCACGTCGAGCGGCGTGCGCGGGTCCACCACCCGCAACGCCGGCGCGTTGGTCGCCATCGCCACCAAGTCCAAGTTGGGCCCCGCGTAGCGGATGTCCGCGATGATGCCGTGGTTGCCGGCCACGGTGCGCGCGGTGGGCACGCACACCGCGCCGCCGGCGACGGTGGCGCCGGCAACGTCGAGCTGCACCATCGTCTGGTCGCTGACCACGGCCCACAACGACGCGCCGCCGCCGCACGCCGCCACGTCAATGAGCATCAACTCCTCCAGCGTCTGCTGCGGCTTGGCGGAGCCGCCCGCGGGCGCGCCGCTGCCAATGTCCCAGAGCTTCAAGTGGCACTCCAGCCCCGCGGTGTAGAAGTACGCCTGGCCCAACACCGCCACGAAGCCGCACTTCTCCACCTGGTGCCGCACGGAGAACATGTTCACCGGCTTGCGCAAGTTGCCGCGGCGGTAGAGCACCACCACCTCGTCGCGGCCGCCGGTGAGGAAGTACTCGCCGTCCGGCGAGAACGCCACGCCGCGCACCGCGCCGCCGTGCTCCGCCATCGTGGCCACGCACCGTCTCGTCACGAGGTTCCACACCTTGCACGTGCCCATGGTGTCGCCCAGCGCGAGCATCCAGTCCGCCGAGTGGAGCTCGCCGTAGAAGCTCAACGAGCAGATGGTGGTGCCGTGGCCCTTGAGCGTGTGCGTCACGTAGCCGCCCTCCACGTCCCACACGTACACCACGCCGTCTGTGGCGCCAAACGCAAACAACGTCGACGTCTCGTCCGCGCTGGCAATGTACACGGGCGCGGAGAACTTGTATTGCTTCACCACCTGGCCCGACGCCACGTCAAACACCCGGAGCTGCTGGCTCTGGGACACCACGCCAAGGCGCGTGCCGTCCGGCGTCATGGCGAGCGCCGTCACCGTCTCGCCGTCGCCCTCCAACTTGTGCACGATCGTGTTGCTGGCCAAGTCCGTGATGTTAATGTCCTCGTTCAACGGCGTGGCCACGAGGCCTCCGTCCAGCGTGAACACGGCCGACGTGGCCCCGAGGTAGAAGGGCTCCACTTCCTGCGAGTTGTACGCACAGCGAATTTGTTCTGCCATGTTGTGTGTCTCGGCTTTTCTGGAGTCTGTGGGTCAAAAGGCGTCTTTTCAGCCCGCGCTACTCTGCAGGGCGATGAGATGGGGGCCACCTTTGGACACAACGGCAAGACGGGAAATGGCCAAACGGCAAAAAACGGAAAGGGGAGACAGCACAGAATGGCGGGGATAAAAAAATTGCCGCCTCTTCAATTTAGGGGGAGACGGTGTTTTTGGTTTTCCGAGGGACGGAAAAAAGTAAGCCCGATGCGGGGCTCGAACCCGCAACCTTTTGATTGACCTTATGAAGATTAAGAGTCAAATGCTCTACCGATTGAGCTAACCAGGCACTTCGAAAGAACAATGGCCACGCTGTAGACATGTGCGGCAAGTCCCACCAAAACACCCGGCGACATTTGCCAGTACCGCAGCGCTTACAACGCCCCACCGTAAATGAACTTTCTGTGGATGAATTAAATAGGTCTAGCGCGTCGGCGCGCGCCGAGCCCCGGCTCAAGACTCCGCCATGGTTATGCCAAAAGCCTTGGCATTCTCTCGCATGTACCGCTCGATGTAGTCCTCGAGCCCCTCGCCCTTGTCGCCGTAGCAGTCGCCCTTGAGCAACTGCCTCGCCCGCAACAAGAGAAACACAATGTCGCTGAACAAGAGCGCAGCGCGGACACGCAAGTGCCGCACCCAGTCCCTGAGCGTCGACAAATTTTGCTTGTCCGCGTCGAGGGCGGCCCGCGTGAGAAGGTTGACGCGGTTGACCGGGCTGCCCAACGACTGGTTCATGTTCTGCATCATTCGCATGGTGCGGGCCAAGAAGATCAAGTCGAGCGGGAAATGGTCGGTGTCGCCGAAAAACAGCCGGAGAAGCTCGACCGAGCTCGGCGCGTCCTCGGGCCGTGTTCTCGCCGGCGGGCGCAACTGCACAATCGACTGCAAAAGCTCCGGGGAGCGGATCCCCCACTCCTCGGCTAGCGCACAGATCTTGGCCGAGTCGAAGCTGAAGAGAATTTTCCACAAGTCGCGGTACTCTGTCTTGAACTTGTCCAGGAGCTCGATGTAGAGCCCGTGGTCGAGAATCACGAGCTGCTGCACGCCGCCCACCGTGCGGGCCAACATGTTGCCCGGGTGCGGGTCCGAATGAACAAACCCGTAGTCGAAGATCTGCCTCGCGAATATCATCATGTACTGGTTCATGAGGCGCGGGAGCGAGAACCGGTGGTCGATCAACCGCTGCTTGTCGGTGAGCGGGATGCCCGCCACCCACTCGGTCACCAACACGCGTTTGGACGAGTACTGGCTGTAGTTGACGGGCACGTGGATGTCCAACGAGCGCGCCGACGGGTCGTTGGCAATGAGCTGCACCAACCGCGAGGAGTTGGCCAACTCGTGGCCGAAGTCCGCCTCCTTGACGAGCTGCTCGGAGATGTAGCTGGTGAAGAACGAGAGCGGGAGGTCGAAGATCCGCGAGTACAACAGCGACACCAACCTGTACACGGCCAAGTCAAAGTGGATCTGCCTCGCAATGTACGGGTGCTGCACCTTCACGGCGACGTCCTGGCCGCTCTTGAGTCTTGCGTGGTGCACCTGCGCAATCAGCGCCGAGGCCACCGGCACGTGGCTGAAGGTGGCGAACACCTCGTGCTCGTAGCCGGCGCCTAGCGCCTCTTTCAACATGGCGTCCACAGACGCCCACAGGTCGTTGGGCGCGTCGTCGTAGAGCGTGGTGAACCGTTTCTGGAACGCCACCGGGAACACTGACCCTTGGTTTGCCACCGCCTGGCCCAACTTGATGTAGAGGCCCTTGTTCTTGCTGATCATGGAGAAGATCATCTCGGCGGTCTCCTCGTTCAACTCGTCCACCGAGGCGTACGACAGGCCGTTGATGTATTTGTAAGCAACCATGGAAAACACGTACACTGCCCGGGCGGATCTTTGGAGCGACGACGCGAGGAAGTACTCGTCGACCGCGTAGACAGACACGGCCACGGCCGCCGCCACCACGAGGCCCCGGGCCCGTGTTTTCTGGGGCCTGGGGCCGCCACTGCTGGAGATGTGCCGTGTCGAGAGTGCTTGTGAGCCATTGTGGCCATTTTTGGCGGGAATCCGGCCCGGAAAAAGCCCAGGTGGCTTGCGGCAGGGCCCGGAGGTCATTAGCGTCCTTGCCGGAACGTGTCGGCGCAATTGGGGCGGTAGGCGCCCACTGGCAAAGAACCTCTTCATGTCAGCTGGAGTGCGAATGCGGGGTGCACCATTGCTTTGGAGGGAAGGCGGAAAAGGCAAAAGAAAGACCCAAACTGAAAACAACGGGGACGCTTGCTAGGCCAGAAACGAAGCAAACAAACGAAAACGGTCCTTGGGAGCCGGGCGCAAAATTCCACAATTCCACAATTCCATATTTCCACAATTCCATAAAATTCCACCACCGCAATCTGCCGACTGAGTGGCAGCGAGCCAGCCCCGGGCCAACGCCCGACGAGCGACAGCACAATCGCCGAAAACAAGTCTACACGGCACACACCAGCAAAAAAAACCCCCCCTCCCCCCGGCCGTCGCCAGCCCAAAACCCGCCGGCGCCAGCGGGCAAATGTGGCTCGAGGTAATTGCAGTGCGTTTCTCACAACCTCGAAAAAATCATTTCCCACCACCAATGTTCCAATCCGCCCTCCGCTCGGCCGCCCGCCACTACTCCACCGGCGCCATCGCGCAGACGCCCAGAAAAGTCGGCGCCCTCCGCGGCGGCTTCACCGGCTTCTTGCTCGGCGTCACGGCCACCGGCGCCGCGTCGTACTACTACTTGTTGGACGAGTTCACCAAGTCCAACAACGTCGTGCTCGTGGACTTGTTGACGTTGAGCGAGACCGTGCACAACTTGGAGAAGCACGTCAAGTCCTTGGAGGAGAAGAAGTAAAGGCCCGGTAGCGGCGCATGCCCATTCTATATACACGGACCACGGTCCCCAATACACAGCACATCTACAAGTCGCGGACAAACGCGCCACAGTAGTCGACCAAGCGGTCGAAGGCGGCCCTGGAGAGGTCGCCGGCAAGGTCGCCGACAAACCTCGCCTCCACGCGGCGGCCGCCCAACACGCCGCCGTCGATGACGGAGAGCTGCACGGCGCGGCCGGCCTCCAACTCCACCATCAACTCGCGCCGGTAGTTGAGGCTCACGAACGCGTACGTCACCGTGTGCCCGCCCACGCGGAGGTCCACGGTGGGCGCCACCGACGTCTGCGCCTTGCGGTTCAACTCCAACCGCAGCTGCTCCAAAAACGCCTGCAACCCGGGCTGGCTGCCGAGCTGCGGGTACTTGCTCGACGTGGACGCGAGGAGGCTGGCGAGCTCCGCGGCGCCGGTGCTGGCGGCCGTGGCCGCGGCCTCGAGAAGCTGCCCGGTCATCTGGCAGGTGATCTTCATGTCCGTTTGCTGCTGCGGCAAGCACACGTACGCGTTGTTCTCGGCCTCCACGGACACGAGCTGCACCGTCTCGAGGTCGGGCACCGAGCTGGCGTTGAGCAGGAGCCACATCTCCACGGGCGGGTGCTTCATCTGCTCGCTGCCGTTCTCGCCGTACGGCGACGGGAGAAACTTGAACTGGAGGTTGTAGCTGTGCGGGTCTTCGCTGGCCTCCTCCACGCCGCCAGTGGCCCGCACGAGCGTCTGGTCGTAGACCAACGGCACGTTGGAGTGGAAGGCGACGTTCTGCGGGAGGCGGTCCTTCGAGGGCGGGCATGCAAACGGGCTGTTTTTCTGTTTTTCCTGCGGGAACAAGACGTGGCCCAACGTCACGGTGAACATGGGCGCGTCGAGCTGCAGCTCTGCGGCGCCGGCCGCCGTCTCTCGGTAGTGGAAGTCGGTGAGCTGTCGGTAGAGTGTGTCCTTCTGGCGCTCGGACAAGAGGCCCTCCTCAGTGACGGCAACGGGCTCGACCTCTTTGGGCTGTGCAACATTTTCGAGCTCTTCAACATCACCGAGCTCTTCGCCAATTTTGAGCTCTCCAGCCTCGAGCTCCTCAGCCTCGAGCTCTTTTTCCTCGAGCTCTTCCTCGAGCTTTTCGTCTCTTTGCTCTTCAGCATCGAGCCCCTCAGCGAGGTCCTCTTTCAGAAGCCCCAAGCTGCTCAACAAGTCGTAGGCATCGTCCGCCAACGCCGACGGCTGCGCCGGTTTCCTGAGGTCCCGCAAATCTAGGTCCACGTCCAAATCCTTCAAGTTTTCGTCGCTGAAAAGCTCCAAGTCCCGCGTGAGCGAGATCGACGACGGAAGAGCGCCCGTGTCGTCCACGAGCCTGAAGTGCGCCTTGGACCGGTTCTTCCACGTCATGCCGTAGTCGTCGGTGAACGACACGAGCGAGCACGCGTCCAAGTTTTCGGGGAGATGCAAATGGTCGGCCCGGTGCTCGTTGTAGTCCAAAAACCACACCAAGAGCCGCTTGACGCGCTTGATCTGGTCCGGGTTCAACGCGCAGAGCTCGTACCTATTCCCGTCCAAGTGGTGGAAGTACACCTCGATCATCTTGCCAATGTCCTCGAACGTGAACGAGCCAAACTTCTTGCGGTACAACTCCTGGATCGTGGTGAGGTCAAACACCTCCCTGTGCACGGACTCGAAGCGGTGCGCCAAGTTGATCTTGGCGTTCTGCAACTGGCGCTCGGTGCCGACAAGCACCAACTCCTTCTTCTTCGTGTCAAAGTCTAGCGACGACACCGTGGACTTCAACGCGCGCAAGAAGGAGCCCCGGTGGCAGAGGAGCAAGAAGATCTCCTGGTGGCGCAACGGGATGCGCTCCTTCTGGAACACCGGGGCGAGCGCCGCCGCCGGCGCCTGGTTCCAGAGGTGCTCCACAATGTACTGGCTCAACTCCTTCTTGGTGGCGCTCTTCTTGTACGGCTTGGGCGCGTGCGCCTGGACGTAGTGCGCGAGCTGGCTCCGGGTGAAGGACTTCTTCAAGGCCTCGGCGGCCAGAGCCCCGCTGCCGCCCACGCCGTGCGTGTGCCTGAAGTTTTCAAAAGACGCTGTGATGTCGCTCGTGCTGGCTTCCGCGAGAAGGCTCTCGTCGATGCCCACAGGCCGGGGCGCGCGCTTGGCGCGCGGCGCCTTGCGGGCGCTGTTGACGAAGTTGGAGAGCGTCTTGTCCTTGGTTTCCTCCGGACTCAAGATCAAGATGCGTTTCTTGCGTGCGGCCTCGGCCGCCTGTGCTTCCGCCGGGCTTTTCTGCTGTAGAATCTCCAAGATGGTGGGCGACACGTCGGCGCGGGCCGCCGACAGCGAGAGCAGGCGGAGGTTTGTTCGGAGCCGGCAGAGAAACATCGGTGGAGGTGATGGCCTACAGTGAAGAGTGCGCACGTGAGCACCGGGGGCCCGGTGGGAGCGAAGAGCGCACGTGAGCCGCAGCGGTGAGGCCCCGCGCACGTGTGCCGGTGGGGCGTGGCAGGCGGCCGCTCCCATAACAAAGGCGGATTTGTTTGCGGCCTGGAGCTCGCAATGGGTGTTGGAACGAGAGCGGAGCGAGCGGGCGGGCCCAGAAAATTACGAAAAACCCGACAAAGTAAAAAAAAAAAATTGATAGCGGCGTGGGGCGGTTGCGGTCACTCCACTGATAAAGGTGTGCGTGCGACTGCCGAAGTGATTTACGGCGGTGTCTGCAGAGGTGAGGGTGCCAAAGCCAATTTACTTGAAGTGACCAGGGCGTGGCGCTCCCGTGGTTAAGCGTCCCTGGGCCGCATGCACGGCGCCCGAAAAACAAAACACCGGCAACTTGCGGGGTACAATCTAAACGGGCCCGTGGAGCCCGGTCACGTGGCCCAGTGGGGTGCGCTCCGCACACGGAAAGAGTCCACGAGCGCCGCCCAAGGTTAGACTTCTGCACCAAAAGGCAAAACCCGCCGAAACAACACGTCAAAAAAGCTAACGCCGGGACCACCTCCCACAATTGGTCTGGGTGCCCGCCAGCAAAAAACATAACCGGGCTGTTTTGTTTCACCCACCTTTCTGTCTATTTTTCCCCCTCGCACTGGGTTCCCGTCAATGGCTCGCGGCTCTCGCTCCTGCCGTTAGAGGCCGTCGCCCACGCTTTCCCTCGCTTACGCCGGCTGCGCAGCGTTATCGCTAGCCATGCACATCACACCCTCGCGCACCGTTTCCCTACGGCTGCAGCCCACTCATATAAATACTGTTGCCGCCCATGTCCCGTTTTTTTTCTTCCTGCCATCTCACTTCTACCACTTTACATTTCCCACAGTACACCAGTACTCTTCTAGCCTAGCCTTTAATAGACTAGCAGTCCACATCCAGCCAGAGCCAGCCTCTATCCGCCCACCTCATTTCTCCCCATAGCAAATCCATGCTTAGACTTGTGACCAGACCGGTCCGCTACACGCCAGGGATTTTCGCCAGAAACATCCCTGTCGCAAGACAGTTCCGCAAGTCCCAGAGACAGCCGAACTCGGCGCTCGCAGCCACCACCCCTGCTGCAAAGATTGTCCCCGAATGCGCCCCGCCGGCATTTGACCCCTCGTACATGAAGGACTTCTCCACCGGCGAGCTCTTCTCCTTCATGCTCATTGGCGTCGCCACCCTCAACAAGCCATTGTTGAACCTCTGCATCAAAGCGTTCCCTTATGTCCCACTCCCCATCATCAAGTCTCTCGTCTACAAGATCTACTGTGGGGGCGAAACCATCGACGAAGTCAAGAAGACCGGCCAGGTCTTGACCAAAAGAGGCATCAACAACATGATGATTTCCTTGACCATCGAGGCTTGCAACGGTAATGACAACGTCGACCCACAGTACATTGTCGAGGAGACGCAAAAGTCCGTCACCGACATTTTGATTCCCCACACCGTGTCCGTCATCGAGAACTCCGGCAAGGACATCAACTCGATCCCTGCCGGCTACGTTGCTTTGAAGCCCACGGGGTTCATCAAGGGTGCCGCCGAGGTCTTGAAGAACTACAACACCGAGGAGCACAAGCCTGCGTTTGACGGTTTGGTGGCCAACGCTGCCGCTGTCTGCAAGACGATCTTCGAGGCCAACAAAGAGTTGGCCAAGAAATACCCGTCCAGAACCGCCCCGTTTGTTGTGGGCGTCATTGACGCTGAGAAGCACGACCTCCAGCCCGGTGTCTACGAATTGCAGAGGAGATTATACCAGCAGTTCAACAAGATCGACGCTCCTGTCTCCGTGGTGGGCACCTTGCAGATGTACTTGTCTGGCTCTGCCGACTTGTTGCTGATGGAGGAGAAGCTCGCCAAAGAGAACAACTACAGATTGGGCTTGAAACTCGTGAGAGGCGCCTACATCCACTCCGAGAAGGAGAGAATGTCTGTCATCCACAAGACGAAGGAAGACACCGACATCAACTACAACAGGGGAATCACCTACTGCATCGAGTCCATTTTGGCGTCCAAGGGCAACGACTCCACCATCGGCCACTTGGTTGTTGCGTCTCACAACGGCGACTCTTTGAGATTGGCCACCGAGAAGACATACAAGGGCGAGTTCTCCGAGGGCAACCAGAACAAGGCGAACATCTGCTTGGGCCAGTTGATGGGCATGGCAGACTCCACCACCCACGAGTTGATCAAGACCGAAAAGGTTGACAACGTAATCAAGTACGTGCCTTGGGGCCCTCCATTGGAAACCAAGGAGTACTTATTGAGAAGATTGGAGGAAAACGGCGACGCCGTCAAGAACGACAACGGCTTGCCTTTGGTCAAGGCCGCAGCCTCCACCATCTTCAAGAGGCTTTTTGCTTGAGCACTACTAATTGCATAATAAATGATACATGAACTTAACTAAATGTCGATGTAGATGTCACAGTCCCATATGAAGTTGCTAATAACACACTGCACCAACCACTCCCACTGGATAACCGCAACTCTACTTTTGCCCCTTTTCCGGGACGTTTTGTGGCTCGTTTGGTAGTCGTTGGTCGCATTGTCCAAAACGCAGGCTTGCTGTAATCCGGCGTCACGGATCAAAACGTCGATCTCGGCCACATTGTCGATGATGTCCATTCGCTGGGCCCCGTAAGCGTGAAAGATAAACTTGCACATCCCTAGAACCATGCTATCCTGTCCCTTTCCGAGAATGATCATGTTTCGGTTTTTCAACAATTCACAATTGTTGTCGAGCTGGAGGTTTAGCTCGAAGTCATGCGTGAGTTTGCTTCGAAAGTGGTAGACGTCTCTGCTTGCAATTGTGTTGGTGTAGATCGATTTCCCAGAGGGAAGGAGAAACACCTGCCACTGAGAGAGAAAGATGCTGTTTTCGAGGCATTTTTCGATGAAAGTGTCCGACAAAATGGGCCAGCCCAATGCCAATGCCTGGAGATACTTAGCGCTTCGGGAGTAGCCGTCCGATAGCAAAGCACCGAATTTGAACTGCGCTAGTTCGTTCGACGAGAGGCGCAACAGTCCGTTGGCGGTGGTTTCCGACAAGTATTGTTTGATGTCGTCTTCGATGAAAACGCCTCCATTCGCCGTGATGCGGTTGACGAGTTTGTCCTTGCGATCGCCTTCGATGGAGGTGGCGAAGAAGAGCATGCCGCTGAAAATGCCCGAGACGGCTTCGCCGGTTCCGTTTTGGGTCAGTTTTTTCGGGCTCACCAAGACCTTTTCCAGCTTTGATCTTGTGGCTGGAGGCGAAAGTTCCTTGTGCAAATCGAGCAACCTGACGACCTTTGCGTAGGATTGCTGGAGCAAGTTGGTGCCGTCGAACAATATCCTGTAGGTCTGCTGGTGCTTTGCCCACTGACCCATTTCCATGCAGACGTCTCGCAACGGCACCATCGACTCCTGCCGCTTGACCCCGTGGCGGCCTTTCTTGGAGAGAATGGCCGTATCGTAGCCTCGGATGCATTGGAACAGAGACCGCGACGAGAAGCTTGCCAAACCAGTGACGAGGTACTCGTCGAGCTTTGCAGTGAGTTGGATGGTGTCGCCGATGCGGATGTCCAACAACAAGAGATCTGAGTTTTTGACATCCAACAGAACGCCGTTGGAGAACTCGACGAGCGACGAGACGTCGCCGAAGCGAAGGACGCGGGCCGGGAAGAAGCGGAACTGGGAGAACGCCCACACCGCGTTGGGCACTTTGATGGCACTTTGCGAAAGATGCACTGCCGGCTCGTTGCGGAGAGTGGTGTGTTCGATGGCCTGGCCGGAGGGCGGCTCCTGGCCCAAGTCGCCGTCGTTGCCGAGGAAGTCAAGCCCGCTGACGTCGTGCTTCATTTCCTCCAACTCCGACGACGACAGCACAATGTCTCCGTTGAAGGGCGTTTTCCTCAATCTCCGCCGCACGTGGCGGAGCCCGTCGGAGGACGCGGTCGCGTCTCGCTCGTGCGGCCTTTGGCTGGACCGCGGGTCGTCGAATGTCGAGACGGAGGGGCTGTTGTGGAAGCGATCGCCAGAGGCGTCGCCGTGGTCGGGCGGCGAGGCGGCGGGCGTTGTTGGGCGGCCGCTGAGCTTCCTCTTCTTCGCCAAGGTGTCCTCGTACATGCGGTGGGAGGTTTCAGCGTCGGTCTCGAAGCCGGTGTCGTTGCTCACGATGCTGTACTCGGAGAAGTTGCGTTTTGCGTCGTCGCCCTGCGAGCTGGAGAAGACCGGCCGGCAGCCGAGGTCCACCGCGGCGGAGACGCCGCCGGCGGTGTACTCCTGCGTGTTCAACACCTGGGTCGTGGGCTCTCGCGCGAAGCTGATGTCGAACGACTTGTGCTCCACGAAGGGACTGTACTCGCGCGCCACCGGCGAGCCGGGCGCCGGCGTGGCGGGGGCCCTGTCGCGCGCGCCGGAGCCGCCCAGGTCCATTGTCTGGTTGGGCGAGCAGAACACGAGACTGTCGCCCTTGGACACGTCGGGCTGCTCGTGCGTGCGCGCCCGCGGGGCGCCGGCGCCAGGCAGCGACGTGGGGTCGCCGTCGGCCTGCGTGTCGTGCCACGCCGCGGGCGGCGCTCTGCCGGGCGTCGACTGCGTGAGCGGCCCGCAGTCCGCCATCGTGTCGTTGGCGTCAATCACCTGCGTGTCGCCCGGGGCGCTCTGGAGAAGCACCTGCGTGTCGTGCGCATCAAAGCGGCCGTCGTGGGCCGCAGCGCCGGGCGCCTGGGCCACTATCACCTGGGTGTCCAGGCCCTGTGCGTGGATGTGGAGATGCTCGATGTGGGGATGGCTGTGGGGCGCCTGGCCCGGCGGCGTGTAGCAGATGCGCTGCGTGCTGCCAGGGGGCGTGCTGCCCCGCGTGCCGTCAAGGGGCGTGCCGTCGAGGGGCGTGTGGCCAATGGGCTGTGTGTCGTGGACGGGTTCCGGAGACCGGGCCGCCAAATGCAGAGGGCGCGGCTGTGGCCCGCTGTGCGCCGCGGCGGGCGCCAAGTCGCCCGGGAGCTTTGCGGGGGCCGGCGCCAGGCCCGGGCCGTCGGTGTGCAAGCGCCCGCCGTGCACGCCTTCGTCGGCCTGGGTCGGCTCCAAGGCGCCGGCGCCGGCGGGCCTGCAGGCGCGGGGCTCGTGGAAAACGAGGCTGTCGTCGTGGGCCGGGGACTCCATGGCAAGCGCGGTGCGGCGTGTTTCGCTCGGCTGTGCCTGCGGGTGGCAGGGTGGATCGGAGTGAAGGCTGATGTGGGCCGGGCGCTGAGTCGCGCTGGGCCGCGCGCCATTGTTCTACAAGCGGCGCCGCACAGACATTGTTCTCTATATAAAGCCACCGTGCGCGGCCCCAGCGGACCTCGCCTGAAGACTCTTTCGGCCTTTCCCAGGGCTCTGGTTTATCCTATTTGATTTTTTGGAGAATCTAGGTTCTTCGAAAGAATTCGGATTCCATTGGATCCAGAGAATTCCTTTGAATGCATTTGGGTTACCATGCTTTCAGGCCTTTCCAAAGGTCTTTCGTAGGTCTCTCATAGGTCTCTCAGAGATCTCTCCAAAGTTCTTTCATAGGTCTCTCCAGATGTCTTTGCAAAAGTCTCTTCATAGATTTTTCCTGAATTTGCCAAAGAGTATTCCGTGGAACTTTCCCTTTATTTTCCAACGGTCTTCCAAAGGTCTTTCCAAAAGTCTTCCAAAGGTCTTTCCATAGGTCTTTCCATAGGTCTTTTCCTATGGTCATTGTAGGTCAATTCCTTGGGTCAATCCCTTGTCATTTTGGGCATTTCAAGGCCTTAAGGTCATTCCTTTGGTTCCTGTAGGTCATCGTCTCTTTGGAAATATCAAGCCTCTTTTTTGTCTCAGGCCTCTCGCATCCTCAGGCCTTCGCATCTTATCTGTACATTCCCTGGAGCAAGTCCAACAACGCCTGGGGGTTGTTCTGCACCTGCGGGTTCTGCTGCACCACGCCCGAGAGATACGACACCTGGTCCTGGTTGAGCCCGTTGGGGAGACTCTGCGGCATGCCGCCGTGGTACTGCGTGTAGCCCTGCGGAAGCTGGGGCTTCTGCGGGAGGCCCGGGTTGGGCGGCGGCGTCTGCGCAATGGAGGTCTCGAGCTTCAGGAGAATGGAGTCCAAGCTCTTGGTGGCCACGGGCGGCGGCGGCGCACTCTTCTTCAAGATGCTCCGCCCCACGGGCACGTAGTCCTTCTTCACCACGAAAAGCACGTAGAGGCCGCGCTCGACGGGTGCAAATTGCAAGTACAGCGGGGCCTGGTGGTCGAACGCAAACACGTAGGCGTCCTTGACAAACGCCGCGCGGTTGTTCAAGACGCCCACCTTGCTATTGCTCAACAAGTAACTAAATACCTTATCGTGGTTGTCGCCCGACTGGCCCTTGCGGAGCTTCACCACGTAGAAGTCGCGCGACGACGCCACCTTCTCCAAGTAAGGGTCTGCGCGGGCCAAGTCCAAGCGGCCTTCGATCTGGTACGACTTCTGCTCGAGCAACTCCTTGCACACGCGCATGGCCCGGTTGTGGAAGCTGGCCGTGGCGTTGTCCCGTGGCTTTTGGTAGTTGGTGCACGACACAAACTCCGCCAGGCAGTCGAACCACGCAAGGTCGGGGAAGTTGATGTCGCCGGTCCAGAACTTGGTGGGCATCGTCGGCGGCACGTTGGCCGGCCGCGCCGCGGCGGGCGGCTGCTGGGGCTCGCGCCGCGGCGGCGGCGGCGCGGCATCGGCCGTCTTGGGCTTCAAGATGAAGTCGAGGTCGTCGTCGCTGTCGTCGGAGGCCTCCTTCGGCGCGGCCTCCTTGTGGTCGTCGTCGTCGTCGTCGTACATCTGGTACACCGCGACGGGGTTCGGCAAGCTGGCCGGGGCGGGCTCTGCGGGCGGCGTGGACTCGAACTTGCGGTGGTCCACGTTGCGGGCCACCAAGGCCTCGTCAAAGTCGGAGTTGCCGCCCACGGCCTCCACAATCTCCTCGCCTTTGTGCGTGCGGCGGATGCGCTGGCTCAGGCTGTCCTCCACGGTCAACACCGAGCGGCGGATCAGCTCCTGGCGGACTTTTTCCGCGTAGTCCTTGAGGTCCGGGTCGATTTCCTCCACCGGCAACGTCGTCAAGTCCGAGGGACGCAATTCACAGGACACGAGTCGCTGGAGCACGGCGGGCTTCTTCAACAACGCCATTACTCCTCTACTTTTGTCTATGTATTTTTTGTCAGTGGTGTGCGACCACGCGTATATTGCCTCCTCGACGCTCTCGGCCCAGCGCGGGGCGTCGGCGAGCAGGGCGTCGGCCTTGATCACGACGTTCAACAAGGCCTTGACGACGCTGGCGCGTGTTTTGTCTCGGAGGCTGTTTTTGCCCGGCTTGGGGGCCTTGCGTGTGGTGGCGGTGGCGGCGGTGGAGGCGCCGGTGCGGCGCGCGGCCGCAACGGGCTCGGACTCGGACTCGGGCGTTTCGGACAAGTTGGTTTCGGACAAGTTGGTTTCGGACATGTTGGTTTCGGAGTCGGGCGTGGCGCCGGGGCCGCTGTGGTCGCACCGGTTGCAGAGGTACTCGGCGGGGATGCTCTTCTCGGACGCGTACCCCATGCAGCGCGCGTGCTGCCACGTGCTGCACCCGTCGCACGCGATCATCACGCCGCCCTCGTCGGTTTCCTCGTCGTAGGTGGCGGGCGTGGTGTTGCAGGGGTCGCACCGCACCTGGCCTTCGTCGGGGTCGGCCGCTAGCCGCTGCTTCTTGGCCGCGGGCGCGGCGTCCTCCTTGTAGTAGACGTCGAAGTCGGCTCTTTTCGTGTGGGTGCCTTTGTTGGTCCGCGACGACCGGCGAACGTGGGACATGGCGGGTGTGGTGAATGTGCGAAAAGTGCTCGGGAGGTGGATGAGTAGTTGCCTGGCCGCGCGGCCGCGGGAGGCACGGGTGTCGCGCCGCGCGCACGACCGACTGCAAAGTGCGCTCCGCAAGTGTTCCTGCGTCTTGCCTCCTAGCACTATCCAGTAACTGTCGATTTACTGATTTCATCGTTTCTTTTCTGTGCTTTTCCTCTCATGTTCTTTTTTGATTTCTATTTTGATTCTCATATTTAGCATATTCATTAGTGTCTTCATTAAATCCTTCATCAGTTCCTTCATTAGTCGTCTTCTTTGCATTTCTTCTTCACTGGTCTTCCTTACTGTTGTCTGGCTATCTTCCCTGGTTTCTCATACCTCTGCTTCTCATACGACCTCTCAACTTTCGATTCTCCCTCAAACCACTTCTTCTCCTTCTTCCATTTATTTTCTTTCATTTTCGTTTTTTTCTCTTCAATTCTGTTTTTGGATTATCTCCTCCACTTTCTCTTAACTTCTTCTTCGCTTCCTCTATTCTTCTTTACGTCTTCTCCGTTGATACTTTACATCTTCTTCTCAATTCTTCCTCCTAATTTTCTCTCGTTCTTCTTTCCTTGAAATTTGTCTGATTTTCTTGTAGCTTCCTCTAATTCTATTCCTTTTGATTTCCGCCCTATACTCCTCAAATCTTTACTTCTTCCTATGGTCTGTATTCCTTTACTTCTTCTTGCTTTGAAATTCTTCATTCTACTTTCTCTTCCTTTTTTTCTTCTTGCTATGAATTCCCATTATTTACATTCTCTTACTTCACATTTCACCCCACTTCCTTCTTTCTTCATGTTCTTCTCCCTTCTTCAGTCACATCTTCTTCATGTTTCGTTCACCTCTACTTCACATTTCTTCCCTTCCTTTTTCTCCATCCTTCCTCCTCTGAGGCTTCTTCCTCTACGTTCTTCCTTCACTCTCACCCCCCTCCGTCCGCTACAAGTCTGTCGTGATCTGTGGTATCTGTTTATAAACCCTTGATCAATGCCATGAAGTCCCTGTCTTCACCCAAAACCTCCTCCACGTCCGCCAACACGTTCTCGCTGAACAAGCCGCTTTTCGTGGGCCGGTAGCCTCCCGACACCGCGTCTGCTATCGAAGCACGGCGCATCTTCTGCTTGGACGGGAGGTTGAGGTCTTTCGCCAAGCTGCCCTTGTCGGCCGGCGGGCTGCCCACGCGCGCGGCCTTGCTCTTGACCACGCTGGAGTGGCGGCGCCGGCCCGCGGCCTTGGCCACGCCGTAGCCGGCCATGGGCTCGGCGGCCGCCATCGGCTGCATGTGCGTCTTGTTGCGGAACGCGCCCAACGGCACGTGCTTCTTGTTGTTGTTGAAGTCGCGCCAGATGCGCACGTCGTTCTCGTCGTCGTTGTCGAGCTCGCTCACGTTGAGGAGCTCCTCCAACTCGATGGGCAGGTCGTCCGAGTTGCTCTTCAAGCCGAGCGCGCGCCACGTCTTGGTGCGCGGGTTCTTGCCGTGCGGCTGGCTGGTCAACGTGCGCGTGGAGAGCCCGTCGATGATGCCAAACGGCTTGCTGTCGTACGCGACCCACGTGCCGAGCACCGGCGGCCGGTAGTCCGCGGTCTTGGACGACAACACCTCCTTGGCCGACTTGGAGCCCATGCTGTTGCCGTTGGCCGCCAGCGGGAGCGACATGTCCACGTCGGTGGACTCGCCGCTGTCGTAGCCCGCGTCGTGGTCCGACTCCGCGGGGTCCACGCCGGCCTCGCGCGCCATCTCCCGCTGGCGGTCCTCGAGGTTCTGCCGGAAGAGCTCCTCGAGCACGAGCTGCTCGTCGGCGTCGTAGTACTCGGGCTCGGACTCGCTCGACGACTGCGCGTCCGAGCTGAAGAAGTAGTTCCACAAGTACGAGTTGTCCTCCTCGTCGCTATCGAGCGTCTTGCGCCGCCCGCCCTTCTTCTTGGGGAACTGCACCTTGGGCGTCTGCCGGCTGGGCGCGACGCGCTCGTTGGTGTCGCTGAGCTTGTCCTCGGGCGCGTCGTCAAAGAGCGGCGTGTCGAACTCGATAAAGTCGATGAAGTCGTCCACATCGTCGTCGTCGTCGTCGTCGTCCTCGTCGTCGCGGGTGTACGCGTCCGCGTTGACCAGGTCCTCCGCCTCGCTCGCGGCGCTGTTCTCGCTCGAGCTGGCGTACTGGAACACCTGCTGCTGGCGGCGGTGGCCCGTGTCCTCGAGCTCGTTGAACGAGTCCACCACCCGCGCGGTCTCCGCGCGCGCCGGGTTGTCGTCGTCGTCGAAGCCGTTGGTCTCGAACTCGTGCACGAGGTACTTCTCCTCCTCGCGCAAGAACGGGTCCTCGAGCTCGTCGTCGTTCATCGAGCTCAACGAGCCCTGCCGCGTGCGCGGCGCCGCGGCCTCCGCCGTGCCCGTGATGAACTCCTCCATGTCGTTGTCCGCCTGGAGCGTGGCGAGCAACGCATTGTCGTCAAAGTCGTACTCGTCGTCGGACACGAGCTCCTCGTCCTTGATCTTGGGCACCTCCATGAGCGGCTTGTCAAAGTGGAACTCCATCGTGCTACCGCCGCCGCCGTGGAGCACCTCCTCGCCGAGGTCCTCCTCCTCGAGGTACGGTGCCGCGCCGTCCAGGCTGTCGGGGTCTGCGGCAAACTCCGCGCCCTCAAACTCAAACTTGAAGTTGACGTCCTCGGGAATGGCCACTTCCGACCGCCGCCGGTATAGCAGGCCCTTGCGGCGGCCGTCCGCGGCGGCGGCCGCGGGCTGCGGCAAGCCCTTGATGGCCTTCAAGTTCTTCATTCTCCTCTCGGCCTGCAAGCGGACAAAGTCCACCTCGGAGTCGTCCGACGACGAGCTGTGCGCCTCGTTCGCCGAGTCATCGTTGGACTCCGACGACGCGTCGGTGGCAATGCCCTCGAACACGCTGTAGGGCCCGAGGTGGTCGAGCGTGTGGCTCGCCTCGTCGCCGGACTCGTCGCTGTCGCCGTCGTCCGACGACGTGGCCGCGTGGTAGTAGAGCGCCTTGCCGGACACCGCCTTGCGCGCGGTCTTCTTGCCCGCCTGCGGCTTGCCCGGCCGCGCCGCGGAGGCGCCGCGGGTGTTGCCCTGGGGCACGGTCTTGCTACTGGTGTACTTGCTGCCGGTCTTGGCCGCGGCGTGCGGCACGCCGGACCCGTGGAAGAACACCGAGCCCTTCCTGCTGGCGGCGGTTTCATCCTGCTCGGACATGGCCGTCAACGACGACTCCGAGCCGGAGTCGGACTCGTGCGGCTTGTGCGCGTCGTCGGACGACAGCGACGACAGCGACGGCGCCAAGCTCAAGCGGCGGTTGCGGGCGAAGTTGTAGCCCAGGAGGTTTTTCCCTCCCAAGCGGGGCCGTTTGTGGGTGGGGTGCAGCTTGTGGGCCACCCCGGCGCTCCGACCAGCCGAAGCGCCCTTTCTCGGGCTTTTCGCCATGGTGTGTTTGCGAAAAGATGCGGTGTGGTGTTTTGGACGCGCTTCTCAGCTGCGGAGCATGCTTTGCTGCTGGCGTGCTACTGGTGGTGCAGTGGCGGGTAGCGGGTATGCCAGAGGTGTGTGGGTTGGGTGGAACGGCTGCTTGAGATTGTTGAAATCCAGACGTTGCACAGGAAGTGGGTGCGCGGGTCGGTCGTGGGGTCAGTCGCGTTCACTCGGGGCGGTTTTCCGTGGCGGGTGGGGCGCTGGAATCGGGACTGAGGTTGCACTGTGGAGCGATGAGGTGAAAACGATTTAGGAGATGCGACTGCGTACAGGCCCGGCAGGTGCCCAGATAACGCCCCGACCGCCGGCGCACGGGCAGTTGCCAGGGGCGCCCAAAATGGTCGCCATACGGGCGATTACGGCTGCCCGCTCCGCGGCGGGCGTATAAGTATGGCGGGCATTTTGGTGTGGTGGGCGGTTTTTGCGTGGCGGGGTGCCCGGTGTTCCGCATTGTCCCACGGTAACCTCGTGTGGCCTGCGGTTATGGTCTGCGGCACTTGCGCATTGGGGGCGTGGCGGCGACAAAAGGCCACTTTCCCTGCGGGCCGCCGCGGTCGCAGCCGTGTTTCGGTGGCGGCGCCAAAACGCACCCCGGCGCCTGAAACACGCAGCCTAACTTCCCGGCGCCGCCTGTCCAGTCGCATCTCCGTGGCCGCGGGAAAATCCTGTGCCAAAAGAAATGTGCGCGGGACGCGAATCCAACGCAATCTACCACTCCGTTTTCATGTTGAACACGAGAAACCTCCGTGTGGCCATCGCCGCCTTTCTCCTCTTCTCCGTGGTGGGCTACTTCGCCTTCTCGGCCGGCTCGTTCTCCGCGCCCGCCGACAGGGTCAGAACGCCCGTCACCAGCGAAAACGCCATAAAACAGGGCTCGGTGCTCAAGTCCTCCGGCGACAACAAAGCCCCTTACGACCCCTCCGCGGGCAAGCCGCCCGTGCCGGAGGCCGACGACTCCGAGGAAATCGTCAACCCGCTGCCCGTCAAGGCGCCCAGACCCAGCGGCTACGCGACCGGCAAGTTCACCGACTCCAAAAACGGCGACACCAAGGACGCCGCCAAGCCCGCCGCCAAGGAGCCCGTGAAGGATGCCGCCAAAGCGGCCGCCACCAAGGCGCCCGTGAAGGCCGGCGCGCTCAAGGACGCCGCCCTCGGCGCCTGCGACAAGACCGACTACGTGGTGATGATCGACGCCGGCTCCACGGGCTCGCGCGTGCACGTCTACGAGTTCAACACGTGCGTGTCGCCGCCCGCGTTGTTGTCGGAGAAGTTTGAGATGTTGAAGCCCGGCTTGTCGTCGTTCGACACAGACACCGCCGGCGCCGCGGCGTCGTTGGACCCATTGTTGGAGGTGGCGCTCTCTGCAGTCCCCAAGAACAAGCAGGCGTGCACGCCGGTGGCGGTCAAGGCCACGGCTGGCTTGAGACTCTTGGGCAAGGAGAAGTCCGACGCCATCCTCGCCGAAGTGCGCAAGCACTTGGAGACCGACTACCCCTTTGCTGTCGTTGACGGAAACGGCATTTCCATCATGGACGGGAAAGACGAGGGCGTGTACGCGTGGATCACCACCAACTACCTCTTGGGCAACATCGGCACCAAGGACAAGCTCCCGACCGCGGCCGTGTTTGACTTGGGCGGCGGTTCCACGCAGATTGTGTTTGAGCCCGAGTTGGGCGATTCGGAGAAAATGGTGGAGGGCGAGCACCAGTACGAGTTCACGTTCGGCGACCGCACCTTCACGTTGTACCAGTTCAGTCACTTGGGCTACGGCTTGATGGAGGGCAGAAACAAGGTCAACTCGTTGGTGTTGCTGAGCGCCTTGAAGGAAGGCACCGTCTTGACCAAATACGAGACCAAGGCGGCTGTCAAGGACAAGAAGGCCGACGTCACGGTCAAGAACCCATGCTTGCCGCCCGGCGTCGTTGCCGAGGACGTGGCGGTGCAGGTTGCCGAGGGCGAGTTCTACGTCGTGAACTTCAAGGGCCCATCCGAGGCCTCTGGTGCCCAGTGCCGCTTCCTCGCTGAGAAGTCGTTGAACATGGACGCGGACTGTGCGCAGAAACCGTGCTCCTTCAACGGTGTGTACCAGCCCTCGTTGCTCAAGGCGTTCCACAAGAACTCGGACATGTGGGTGTTCTCGTACTTCTACGACAGAACCAACCCGTTGAGCATCCCCAGCTCGTTCACCGTGGAGGAGTTGAGAGACTTGACCAAGGCGGTGTGTGCCGGCGAGACGTTGTGGAAGGACGTGTTTATGGGCGAGTCCATCAAGGAGTTGCAAAGTGAGCCTCAGTGGTGTCTCGACTTGTCGTTCATCACTGCCATGCTCCACACCGGCTACAACATCCCGTTGTACCGCGAGTTGAAGACGGCCAAGACGATTGCCAACAACGAGTTGGGCTGGTGTCTTGGTGCGTCGTTGCCGTTGTTGAACCCGAAGGACGGCAAGTGGAAGTGCAGAGTGAAGGAAACTAGTGTCTAGTTGAATACACAATCAGAGAGTTAAAGGAGATGAGAGATTCAGAGATTAGAGGAAGATGAAAGTTGACAATGTCAGAGCGTTGAGTGAGCTGATGAAAATTCCAGAGCGAAACAAAAAATAAAAATGCAGCGGATAGAGGGTACTTTGGTAGGAGAAGAATAGAGTTCGATTGTGGAAACCATAATCGCTTGGCTGGCGGGCGCACGTGACTTGTCCGCGCTCGAACATTGCCTCGCATCAGTGGCGGCAACCCGTGCTTTTCTTTTCCCCACGGGCAAACGCCATTACAAAACGCCAACAAGGCAATTCCACAACATGTCCCAGCCGCCGCCGCATCGAGCGTCGGGAAACCCCGTGCGCAGACCGTCGCTGTCGAAGACACGGGACCTGAACTGCAAAACGCTGTTCAACAAAAAACTCAAGCAGGAGCTCAAACAAGTGCGGTCCCACACGGAGTTGGCGCAGACGGCCAACGGCGTCCGCATGCTCACGCGCAACCTCGCCAAGGCCACCATCCAGTTGCACATCCGCGCCATCATGATTGTCACCAAGGCGCGGGACAACTCGCTCATTTACTTGACGCGCGAGTTGGTGGAGTGGCTCCTCAGCCGGCAGGACGACATCACCATCTACGTGGACGCGCAGTTGCGCAAGCTGACGCGGCTCGACGTGGCGGGCATTGCGCAGACACACGCCAAGGCGGCGACCAACCTCAAGTTTTGGAACAAGCGCATGATCGAGCACAGCCCGGAGACGTTCGACCTCTGCATCACGCTCGGCGGCGACGGCACGGTGCTCCACGTGCTGAGCCTCTTCCAGGGCATCGTGCCGCCCGTGATGTCGTTCTCGCTCGGCCTGTTGGGCTTCTTGACCAACTTCCAGTTCGAGGACTTCCGCCCGCGGTTGACCGCCATTCTCAAGGCGGGCGTGCGCGCGTACTTGCGCATGCGCTTTCTCTGCCGCATCTATAACGCCGAGGGCCGCCTCATCCGCGAGCAGCACGTGCTCAACGAGTTGGTGGTGGACCGCGGGCCGAGTCCGTACGTGACCAACCTCGAGTTGTACGGCGACGACTCGCTCCTCACCGTGGCGCAGGCCGACGGCTTGATTATCGCCACGCCCACGGGCTCCACCGCATACTCGCTTTCAGCAGGGGGCTCGCTTGTGCACCCGGGGGTGAGCGCCATCAGTGTCACGCCCATCTGCCCACACACGCTCTCGTTCCGGCCGATCTTGCTTCCGGACGGCATGACGCTCAAGGTCAAGGTGCCGAAGCAAAGCCGGTCCACCGCGTGGGCGTCGTTCGATGGCAAGAGCCGGTGCGAGCTCAAACGCGGCTACTACGTGACAGTGCAGGCCAGCTCGTATCTGTTCCCCACGGTGCGCTCGTCCAAGACAGAGTACTTTGATGCCGTGAGCCGCAGTTTGAACTGGAACGCGCGCGAGCAGCAGAAGCCGTTCATGCATTACTTGACGGGGAACACCAAGCTGGCGTTTGAAAAAAAGCACAACATCTCCGACGTGCTCGACCACATGGACGACATGACGCTTGAGGACGATGACTGGGACATTGACTACAGCGACGCGGAGGAGAACGGCACCAGCAGGGATCAGAGCAGGGATCAGAGCAGAGACCAGAGCAGAGACCAGAGCAGAGACCAGAGCAGAGACCAGAGCAGAGACCAAAGCCGAGACCACAGCAGGGTGCAGAGTCCTGTGGACGACCAGTACCAGGGCCTCGACGACCGGCTGTTTCTGCAATTGCTGCTGTTCTATACGGCGAGCCAAGACGAGACGCCACCAAGCAGCTATGTGGACCGCACCTGCTACCATCCAAAAGCCACCATTCAAATGGAAGAGTCGCCGCAGGATCTGGAGTACGAGTTCGAGGTGTAGACCTCGGAGCAAAGAGAGCAGGTGTGTGAAAATGGTAATGGTCATTAATAGAGTCATGATGTTCTGATAGTAATGAAAAACAGTGATGTATACGACTAGTTGATTGTGATCATCTTCGAGTGCCACTTCACTAAAATGTAGATGTGGTAAGCTCGTAAACCTCAGGCTGCCACCTAGCTTAACCCAGCTACATCAATCAAAAAGCATTAATTAAATGAAGTTCAAGTGGGTCAACCATGAACATAATTTTATTTCGCTTGGTTGTAGACCGAAACCCAGGCTGACACCAGTACCTCTCTGGACACCGGTACCTCCGAAAAAATTGGTCTGGCTCGGTGAGGCGCCCGTGGCCGGGTTTCGTACGAGAACGCCCATGACCTCATGCGTCGTCTGCAGCACAAAAAGTGCTTCACGTCTCCCGCCCTGAAACAACAGCGCCAAGATGCAAATTTGGGCCAATTTCAACAAAACAGCCAGCTCACCGTCCCACAATGTCGTTTACGGCCAGCGATATTTATAGCCGGGGATGGCGCCATGGCTGCCAGGTGCAACCGCACGATGGAGGTCACGTGCGGCAACTTGAGGCGCGGGCGCGTGTCGTCCCACTGACAACAGCGGCAGCCAGCCGAGCCGTTTCGGCCGTAGGCGGGCGGGCCTCCGTGTCCAGCAAAACCTGAACCCGGCCGGGCCAAAGCCAGTTTCCACGCTTTTCTTCTTTTTTTTATCCAATGAGGCAGTGTGGCAATGTAATGGGGCCTGCATACACCGCGGCGGGAGAAAAAAGAAGAAAAAAGAGAAAAAGTTTCTCACCACCTCTTCCTTTTGGAACTCTCTTACCCACCAACCTATTCGAGAGCATGACTGATTTAACGCAGCAAATGAACAACCTCTCTGTGAACGGCGGCGCCCCAGGCGCCTCCCAGAAATCTCAGAAGTCCCAGTACGTTCCACCTCACCTCAGAAACAGAGGCGGCAACCAACCTAGGGGCGACTTTGGCGGCTCGCGCCGCGAGTACTCCGACTCCGGATTCGGCGACTCCGGATTCGGCGGCGGCAGAAGCGGCGGCTTCGGCGGCAACCGTCGTGGCGGCCCCGGTGGCACCAGAGGCGGTGCCTCGAGCGGTCCACGCGCCGGTGTCGGCTCGTGGGTCGACGGCAAGCACCAGCCTGCTCCAAACAACCAGAAGATGGAGTTGGACTTGTTTGGCGTTGTCGAGGACCCATCCTTCCAGTCGTCTGGTATCAACTTTGACAACTACGACGACATCCCAGTGGAGGCCACTGGTGACAATGTGCCGGAGCCAATCGGCAGCTTCACCTCGCCACCTTTGGACGAGTTGTTGGTGGAGAACATTGTGCTCTCGCGCTTCACCAAGCCCACCCCTGTCCAGAAGTACTCTGTGCCAATTGTGGCCAACAAGCGTGACTTGATGGCCTGTGCCCAGACCGGTTCCGGTAAGACTGGTGGTTTCTTGTTCCCCGTCTTGTCCGAGTGCTACATGACTGGCCCATCTCCTACCCCTGAGCAGACTGGTTTCTCGTACAACACTGTCTACCCTACCATTTTGATCATGGCCCCCACCAGAGAGTTGGTTTCCCAGATCTTTGACGAGGCCAAGAAGTTCTGTTACAGATCCTGGGTGCGCCCCGCAGTTGCCTACGGTGGTGTCGACATCAACCAGCAAATCAGAACCATGCAGAGAGGCTGTGACTTGTTGGTTGCCGCCCCTGGCCGTTTGAGTGACTTGTTGGAGAGAGGCCGTGTTTCCTTGCGCAACATCAAGTTCTTGGTGTTGGACGAGGCCGACAGAATGTTGGACATGGGTTTCGAGCCCCAAATCAGACACATTGTCCAGGGCTGTGACATGCCCGACGTGCAGGACAGACAGACGTTGATGTTCTCGGCCACGTTCCCCAAGAACATCCAGATGTTGGCCAGAGACTTCTTGAAGGACTACATCTTCTTGTCCGTCGGCAGAGTCGGCTCCACTTCCGCCAACATCACCCAAAAGGTGTTGTTGGTTGAGGAAGACGAGAAGAAGTCCGTGATCTTGGACTTGTTGAGCGCCGCCGACAGCAGCTTGACCATTGTCTTCACTGAGACCAAGAGAATGGCCGACTACTTGGCCGACTTCTTGTACGACCAGGGCTTCCCTGCTACCGCTATTCACGGTAACAGAACCCAGTACGAGAGAGAGAAGGCTCTTGCCGCCTTCAAGAACGGTAGCGCACCTATCTTGGTTGCCACCGCCGTTGCCGCCAGAGGTTTGGACATTCCAAACGTCGCACATGTTATCAACTACGACTTGCCCGGTGACATTGATGACTATGTCCACAGAATTGGTCGTACTGGTCGTGCTGGTAATGTCGGTATTGCTACTTCTTTCTTCAACAGAAACAACAAGAACATTGTCAAGGACATGCTTTCGTTGTTGTCTGAGGCTAACCAGGAGGTTCCCGACTTTTTGGTTAAAATTAGCAGAGAGTCCTCCTTCGGTGGCGGCCGTGGCGGCGGCCGTGGCGGCCGTGGCTCCATGGGCGGCTCCCGCATGGGTGGCGGCAACAGAGACGTGAGAAGAAGCGGCTTCGGCGGCTCCTCCGGCTCTGGTGGCAACTGGGGCGGCAACAGCTCTGTGAGCAACTGGGGCAGCTCCGGCGGCAACGACGGAGGCTCCAGAAGCGGTGGCTACTCGTCCAACTACGGTAACCAATCCCAAAGCACCTCTTGGTGGTAATTTACCGCCACGTGCTGTTTGCTTTTAATGTTTGCCTTTTGTTACAATAATTCTTTTCACGAAGAGAAGCTGAGGAAATTATTTGTTTTTGGGAGTCCTTGGCCTGCACTTCAGGTCATTAATGTCTGGATCATTTGAGAACGGGCGATACGTCGCAGCCGTTGAATTTTTTGCATTGCTTCATTTTCCACGGGTTTCCACATTTGTCTTTTTTTTTCATCAGGAGATGAACTTTGGGTTCATTCGTTTATTTGTTTATCTTACCATCTTTTGCATCGGCGTGCCACAAGGCATGCATTCAAGTTCATTTATTTAAGACGGTTGGGTGAAATTTTATTTATCAGGAAAGAAAAGAGACTAGGGAACAGGAATTGGAAGGTTAGGGGAAAAGGGGAATGAGAGACGAAAGAAACGGGTCTGTCATCTTCTTTCTTCAGGGTCAAAAGATCATGGCTTTTATTTTTGATTTAGACATTGGGAACTATATAGAGATGTATTATTTTAATGGAACGCAACCTGCTGTTTTACAAATTCGCGGCCAGTGCATTAGAAGTTGCCCCAGCACCGCACTTGACACATTTGTGCTCCGGTGCCCACCACCCGATACAAGGTTCTCGGCTATCGGGAGGCCGCCATTTACGACAAATGTTCTTTAAGCGCAGAGCCAAAGAGCGCATAGGCTTCGAACAACACCAAACGAGCAGGTTGCCGATTGCAATTGCCGAGGGGCTGCGAGGGTAATCAAGCCAGGACCACCGCCGCTTCGATAGTCTGCAAGAGGACATTGAAGCGCTATTTATAGAAGAAAAGACGTCGCCTGGACCAAAGGGGGAAAAAGTGCCTGCGTTGGGCCGCTGCCACAGCGCTGCCACCTGACAGTACAGGCGCCCCAAGCGGCGGCGCCGCAGTCGCATTGATGCATCTTGCGGGGCCGCTCGTGTCCCCATTCCACCGCCCCCGGCGTCCGGGTTTGTTTGTTTTGTTCCGCCGCGGCTGCCGAGATTGCAACTTGCTAAAGCCTATTCCGGATGCGGGTTTTTTCGGCGCATGCAATGTTCTTACGACACCATGGTCTGATGTGAGACGCGTGCAAAGTAGCTTTCGTCGGTAGTCTAAATGGGCGCTGTTGCGGGCATGCAGTTGCGAAACTCGCAAATACGCCGCGTGCAGGCGGCGGGGCCGCGCAGCGATGCACACCCGTGCACCGGAGGCTGCGACTCTTATATAGCGCGATGTGTCAACCGGGCCGCCCCAACCATGGATCCGCTCCGCAAAAAAACCCGTGTTCTCGCGGTGGTTCTAATAATCCTATTGTTCGTGTTCTACCGCAGCTCGCACGTGCCGCAGGCCGCGGCGCCCGCCGAGAACGTCAGCAAGAAGGAGCTCCTAAAGCGGGAGTTGGGGCGCAACACCGACTACAAGACGCTCGGGCTCAACTTCCAGAGCCACCAGATCCCGCGCTTGCCGCTCTTGTCGACGCTCCGCGAGCAGCTCAGCTTCCGCTTTCCTTACGAGCCGGACAAAGGCTTCCAGAAAAACATCTGGCAGACGTGGAAAGTGGGGCTCGAGGAGGCCGAGTTCCCGTCGCACTACCGCCGCTACCAGGAGTCGTGGGCCAACGAGCCCGGATACAAGCACCACGTGGTCACCGACGAGCAGTGCGACGTGATGGTTAACCAGCTCTACCTGGGCGTGCCGCAGGTGGCCGAGGCGTGGAACTGCATGCCCAAGAGCATCTTGAAGGCCGACTTCTTCCGCTACCTCATTCTCTTTGCCCGCGGCGGCGTGTACTCAGACATCGACACCATGGGGCTCAAGCCCATCGCCACGTGGCTCTCGGCCAACGAAACCGTCTACGGCAAGCCCAACACCGCGGGGTTGGTGGTGGGCATCGAGGCGGACCCGGACCGGCCCGACTGGAACGAGTGGTATGCGCGGCGCATCCAGTTCTGCCAGTGGACAATCCAGGCGAAGAAGGGCCACCCGATGCTCCGCGAGTTGGTGGCCAAGATCACCGAGATCACGTTGGCGCGCAAGCGCAAGGGCCAGTTGCAGAAGATCCTCGGCAAGGACGAGGGCGGCGACATCATGGACTGGACGGGCCCGGGCATCTTCACCGACATGGTGTTTGAGTACATGAACAACGTGATGCAGAGCCCGGAAAACATCTACAACCGCACTCCGGAGGAGATTGTCACGTGGGAGTTGTTCACCCGCCTCCGCGTGCCCATGGTGCTCGAGGACGTGATGGTGTTGCCCATCACGTCGTTTTCGCCCAACGTGGGGCAGATGGGCGCGGGCACGTCGTCGCACCCGTTGGCGTACGCGCAGCACATGTTTCTGGGCTCCTGGAAACACGACGAGAAGGAGTAGCGTCGGCCTGGCCGACCCAATGCAACGCATCATTAGACTTCCATGTATTTGCTCTTCTTGCTGTCATCTGCTGGCTTTAGTTGCTGGCCTTGACCCTGGCTTTGACCCCGACTTTAACCTCTAGCTGACCTCTGACCTTGGCCTTGACTTTAACCGACTTTAACCACAGACCTTGATCCATCTAAAATCCATCCCTAATATTTTATATTTGTGGTTTTGCTGTTGTATCATTGCCGTAGGCCTCCTGCTTTCTTTTCCTTTATTCCATTTCTTTTTCCTCTTTTGTCTTTTTATTTTTTGTGCTTTTTGCTTTTTCCCATTTTGCTCACTCCAATGTCAAATCTACTTCCCCATTCTTGAAGATCCCCGCATGCCTAAAACTGCACTCATCGTGGTCGATGTCCAGAACGACTTCCTCCCCGGCGGGTCATTGGCCGTGGCCGGCGGTTTCGAAATCGTGCCGAAAATCGCCGCCTTGCTCCACAATGCCCCCTGGGACGCCGTCGTCGTCACCCAGGACTGGCACCCTCCGCACCACTCACTGTTTGCCTCCCAGCACAACGCCGCCCCGTACACGCAAAAAAAATTCACCCGCCCACTCGGCAACACCAGCACAAACGCTAGCGTCCCGGAGTTGACCCAGACGCTTTGGCCGGACCATTGCGTGCAAAACACCCCAGGCGCAGAGCTCCACCCGGAGATCAGCGCAGCGTATCGCGCAGCGGCCGTCCCAAAAACGTCCGTGCAGAAGGGCCAGTTGCCGGACCGCGAGTTCTACCTGTGTTTCCAGGACTGCTGGGGCTTGCACAAAACAGACATGGGCGGTTTTTTGCGCCGGCACCAGATCGAGCAGGCGGTCTTTGTGGGGCTCGCGTACGACTACTGCGTGCTCAACTCGGCGAGAGACTGCGCTGCCGCCGGCTGCACGACGTTTGTGTTGAAGGATTGCACGAGGTCGGTTTACGCCGAGAAGGACGCCGAAACGGACACCTTGTACGCGGGCGCGGGGGTCCGGGTCATCTGCTCCGACCAGCTACCTTTGGTGATGACGTCTGAGTGAAATCGTTTGGCATTTTTTGGATATATGGCTTGGGAAAGTACGTGATTTGGTTTGTCTATGATGAAATTACTTCATAGCTGAGCGGCGAGTCTGGCCTGATTTGGTGGCTCGAACATTTGCACTACTTTAGGTGTCTTCCCACCGTGGTTCGTTATGTAGGGTGTAGCCTGTGCTCAACCTGGTTCATTGCGGCTTGACCTCACATACGACGATTTGAAAAAGGAATTTTTTTTTGCACTATCGACTTAGTTCTACATAGCGACTGTTGCAGGACAACGCTTTGGCCCATCAGTCTATATGTCTCAGATGTTTTATTCGATATACAGCTCGGTAACTGGCGCATCAACACACTATGGATGGTGGCTGATAAAAATCCACATGAAACCTTACATACCTCTGAACTGGTTCCTCGACGCGCTTCTCCGGCCGGCAAATCTCTGCTTGGTTCTTCCCTTCTTCTGCTCCTTGTCCTCGTCGTCGGAGTCGTCCTGGTCGGCCTTGAAGTTGACCTTCGACTTGGACTTCTTGGGGTTGAACGTAAGCTCCATCTCGCCCTTGCCGTGGTGCCGCGTTCTGGAGTTCTGGCGCGCTTCGTTCTGTTGCTTGATGACCTTGTTGAGGCGCTTGGCTTGCTTGCCCAAACTCTCAGAGTTCTTGGCCTCGGTGGCGTCTTCCGTGACTGCCTTGAACTCATTCATGAACCGGTCTGCCTCCTCCTGCTTGCGCTTTCTTTCCTTGAGCTTCTCCAACTCCTTCTGCACCTTCTGCTTCTGCTTCTCGCTCATCTCCTCCTCCTCTTCCTCCTCATCCTCCTCGGATTCGGAGTCAGATTTGTGCTCAGTACCGTTGAGTCTCTCGTCCTCAGACTCCTCGGCTGCGGTCAAGCCACGAGACCTCTCCGTGATAGTAATATCCTTTTGAACAGCACGACTAGGGTTGAGCTGCTTGTACTCGTGCGACTCTTCGTCAATGGCAAACTCGGGGTTCTCGAAGATCTCGGCGAAACGGTCGTCTTGCATGGCAGCTTCGCTGCCCTTCTTGCCCTCCAACTTGTCGGCCAATGCCTTGTTAACCATCTTCTTGGCCTTGGTAACGGCGCCAGTGCTTCTGATTCTGGACTCTCTCTCCTGCTCAATCTTCTTTCTGATCTC
Organism: Metschnikowia caudata; assembly: GCA_008065175.1. Classification (NCBI taxonomy): domain Eukaryota; kingdom Fungi; phylum Ascomycota; class Pichiomycetes; order Serinales; family Metschnikowiaceae; genus Metschnikowia; species Metschnikowia caudata. Next base: position 1,120,860 of record VATF01000002.1, read on the forward strand.
TCTCTCTCTTTGGTCTTGGTAGGAGTTGGGGTTGGCAATCAAATTCACCTTGTCGTAAAGCTCAGTGTTGATGAAGAAACCGTGCATGTAAGAACGCAACACATTGGAGCCAATCAAGTGCGACAAGTTCAACTTGACCACATCGTCGCGGGTGATGAATCTGAAGTTGGAGTAAACGGTGTCCGAAGGTTTCTCCTCCATCTCCTCGGTAATGTTGTCCAAGAAAGAACACCATTTGGGTGCTGGGCCCAAATTAGGGATGTAGTATGCATGCATTGGCATTCCTTCGTTGGCAAGGAAGAACATACCGCTCTCTTTGACGTAAGCAACGTCGTTGATGTCAACGCTGGGTTCCATCGACGTGAAAGCTTTGCCATCCAACCGATTCCAGATCTTGGCGATTCTCTTGTCAGAAGTCATAATCTTGTTGGAGTCACTGCTGTTTTCATCAATCCAGATGATCTTTTTAATCTCGAAGCCGTAACCTTGGTCCTTCACAAGAGAAGGAGTAGACGTTCTCAAGTCATATATGAGAGACTTACCGTTCGAGGTACCGCATGCAAAGTTCAAGCCGTCGTTTCTGAAAACGGTAGCCGTAACCTGTGTCGATTCGCCGAGCGAGTCTGAGACCAGGAGCTTGGCGGCTCTTTGACGACTTCTGGGGTCCCAGAACTCAACAGTGCCATCTTCCAAGCCAATGCTAGTGAGCCCATGAACAGAGTTTATGTCCAAAGAGTTGACACCTTGTTCCGTGTCCAAGACATATGGGTTGAGGAACCGCCCCTGATCCAAGTTTAATCTGTAAAGCTCGTTTCCGGATGCACCAACTAGCAAGTCACAGTTGGTGGGGTTGTATGCTAGACTTCTGCCGAACTTCGGTATTCTGGTCTTGTAGTGAATACCTCCCTTCGTGTGGAACTCGATGGTACGGTCATTCTGTAGATGGATGGACTTTGTCCAGTCGTTGGACAAGATTTGAAAGTCGACATTTTCACTGTCTGTGTGTCTGTCAAACTTGAGTGACAAGTTGGAGAAATCATAGACGTGAATTTGCGGTTTGTAGGTACCAGTGGCCATTGCAAACTGGCCGTCTGGCGACACCTTGATTTTGTTGGAAGCTTCGCTGAATTCGAAATCTTGAATCAACTCAACTCTGTTCATGTAATCCGAATCATTTTTCAACTCCTTCCGTCTTTTTCTGGCGATCCAGTCTGGCAATGACCGAGAGGTGTTCGATCCGGCCACTTGGTACACCGAGACGTCACCAGCGGAAGTAGATTTCAACACCATTTTTGATTATGGGTAAAACGAGATGATGATCATCTCACAAAGGTTTCAGAAAAAAACCATTTGGTCACGTGCGCATCGCGGGCCACTAGTCTCTCCCAAAACGGTCAATGTGTACGCTCTGCTGTCTCAGCGATTGATTGGTTTTCTGAGTTTCGTCTGGCTCCTTTCTTGTTTTTGTTGAGGCTGTGTATAGAAACATATACTCGTGTTTCGAGAGCACTTTCCAGTTGGAGGTATCATCCTCGTAGTTTGCAGCCGGTGCGAGAGTGTCAGACTCTTCAAAAGTCTCGACGAAATCTTTGACACCACTCATAATGAGCGTTTTCTGCTCTTCAGTTTGGAAAGCTGTTGTGATCTTTTCGAGGAATTCCAGCATGGTGTTTTTAAGCGAGATTTCGACATAGCATACGTCGTTGGCAAAATTGAAGAGTGTCACCCAAACAAGCGAGGTTTGTACAGGATTCGCTCTTTCAAATAACTTCCCTGCAATGTCGAAAATGGCTAATTCTGTGTAGTAACAAATCATGCTGTTTCTGTCAACTTTTTGGTTGCATATCATAGCAGCGAGAATGAAAGACAAGATGTGCTGCACATTGGTGACTAGGATTTTTTGAGCAATATCATCTGTCTGTCCAGCAACAATAGCCTTCTGTAATTCCTCTTGCATGGTCATCTGAAGTGACTTCAAAAGATAGTAAATGCTAAAGTGCAATCCGGAGATATCCTCTAAGCCCAGAGAAGCGGTCAAAGTGTCGTTCAGCCCAGGGTACTTCCTGTCAAGAATGAAGTAGTTCGGCTTGGGCAACGGCGGCAACGACCTTCCGTTGAACTTCTTGACCGCCGGCAAGAAGCTCGCGAAGTTCAAGCTGCTTCCGCTATTCATGAGGAAGCATTGTGCCGTGTCACAGCCGAACTGGGAGCAAATGGTCAAGAGGGAGTGCACGTTGGATCTTTTGTTGAACTCCTCGTACAACTTTGTGGTTGGTGCCAAAGTGCACAAGTGGGCCAACTTGTACGACGAGACGTGAATGAAGGTCACAGTGGTAGGGGTGTTGACATACGTTCCCCCGGCAGTCTGGTTCAAGTAGTCGACGATGAAGCGAAAACAGTCGTTTGCAGCCAAATCGGATGCCGAATGTTGTGGTGACGGGTAAAGCGCAAGCAACCTTTTAGCACCCTGAAGGCCGTCAACGGAAGCCAACAGACAAACAATAGCGCGTCGGGAGAGAATTTGCTCGATCACGAGTTTGGCAATCTTCTGAGCGGTCTGGCACGATGTTTGCACAGACAAGCGGTGCAAGTTTGCAATCACATCCACGTCGTGAAGAACCAACAAGCACAACAAGTCCACATGTGCTCTGCTCTGGCCCATAGTGAGCGCTAAGTCGCGCAAGGCCTTCCAAGAAACTTCTGTTTCCGAGACCAAATTATCAAAAATGGCTCTCGCATGTAAAACCACATGGATTATCGAGGTGATTTGGTCGCCACTGGTTTCTGCGAAAGACGGTAACTCAAATTTGTATTCGAAAGGGCTCACGAGCGCTGGCTGGGCAGGGAACGAAGGCCACCAGTCGGGCACCCGGTAGCAGGTCAGCTGAGCGTTTGGGATCTCGTGACGACATAAAGATTTGATCAAGAGTGGGTGCAAGACCGGGTGGAAGAGATGTAAGAGGGCAGCGTGGACAAATGAAGAGCGAAGAAGAAGCAGAGAGGGGCGCTTCGAAAGCGTGGCGGCGAATATTGGAAGCAACGCCGTGTCAAAGTGAGCTGGGAGGCCCGGCAGAGACGCAAGTTTCAAGAGGTGGGCGGTGTGCTCAGCGGCGGTGCTCTCCCACGCTGGGTTTGCGGGATCGGTGCTGGTCAAGACCTCGAGATGTCTTGTGAAGTGGTTGGAATTCATTGCAGAGGAAGTGGGGGAAAGAGGCTGCTTTTATACTTTAGGTGTGGTAGCTGCAAAATGGGGTGTGTCGCGGCAGTGTCTCGCGTCACATGATGCTGTGCTGTTTGAGCTACTGCTTCTGGTTCGAAGACCGGACGTCAGCCATGAAAGTCTGCTGGAATGAACAAAAAGCCATCACTCGATATCGATGGTGGAGCTGCAATTGTTGCGAGTGACAACGGTACATGTGACATCCTTCAAGAAGTACAGCTACCGAGACAATTGACTCGAGATCCGAATCGAGATTCGTTCATCAATAGACCAGCATTCTGAAGCCTGCCGGTAGTTTGCTGTTCGAAAACGAAATGCTTGATGCAGCTAGTTTGTGCGACTGTCTTGTCATCACAGGCCTTCATAGTGGGTGCGTATAATATGCGAGGAACAATTATGCGAAATTTCAAGCTTTTGCCAGCCTTCGATTCACATGACAATTCTCTCTGTTAATTGGCCGTATAACACAAACTCTTTCGCCATCTTTTTAACTCGCTGCACTTCCCAGCTAGGTAGTGACATCAGAGGGTGGTTTCTCATAGTGAGCTCAGATGGTGAAGCAGAAGGTGAACTCAGATAGTGGATCAGACAGTGGATCAGATAGTGGATTAGATCGTGAATTGAATTATGCACCCAAAAAAAGTCGCCCAGACCCGTTCTACATCGCGCCAGCCACGATCTGCAATCTCATTGAGGATACTCATCTATTATTCACATCACGTAGTTGTGCCGAGCCCAGTCCGAGCCAGACCTAGTTGAGTTGGTCGACCAAACTCTTCAACTGCTTGAGCACGGCGCTCTTGGCGGTTCCGCCCGTGGCCGTGCGTCTCTCGACACTGGCCTCGAAGTCAAACACGTCTTTGACGTCCTCGGAGAACCTGGCGTCGATGCTCTGGAACTGCTCGAACGTCAACTGGTCAATACCCGACAACTTCTCGTCCTCGGCCATTCTCACACACTCGCCGGAGATGTGGTGGGTTTCCCTGAAGGGCACACCCTTTCTCACCAAGTAGTCGGCCAAGTCGGTGGCCAACATGTCCATGGTCAAGGCGCCCTCCATCTTCTCCTTTCTGATGGACAAGGTGGAGATGACACCCGTGGCAATCAAGATGGAGTGCTCCACGGTGGTCATGGCGTCGAAGAGCGGCTCCTTGTCCTCCTGCATGTCCTTGTTGTACGTGGAGGGGATGGACTTCAAGGAGACCATGAAGCCCGCCATGGAGCCAAACACACGGCCGGCCTTGCCCCGCAACAACTCGAGGGAGTCCGGGTTCTTCTTCTGCGGCATCAACGACGAGCCGGTGGAGTAGGCGTCGGCCAACTGCACGAAGCCGAACTCCGCGGTGGAGTAGATGATCAAGTCCTCGGAGAAGCGCGAGATGTGGGTCATGAACAACGACGCCCAGAACAACGTCTCCACGACAAAGTCCCTGTCGCTGACCGCGGTCAAGGAGTTGCCGATGACGCCGCCAAAGCCCAAGCCCTCGGCCAAGAACTCGCGGTCCATGCCGTACGGGTGGCCCGCCAACGCGCCGGCGCCGAGCGGCGACTGGTTGACTCTCTCCAAGATCTGCTTCAACCGCTTGTAGTCCTCGGTGAAGTACGTGGCGTACGAGCTCAACCAGTGCGCCCAGCGGATCGGCTGCGCACGCTGCAAGTGCGTGTAGCCCGGCATCAACACGTCGATCTCGGACTCGGCCCGCTTCACGATGCTGGTGATGAAGTCGGCCAAGAACTGCAACAACTTGGTCAACGTCTCGCGCGTGAAGATGCGCATGTCCGTGGCCACCTGGTCGTTTCTCGACCGGCCCGTGTGGACCTTGCCCGCAATGTGCTTGCCGATGATCTCGCCCAACCGGCGCTCGTTGGCGGTGTGGATGTCCTCGTCGCCGGCCTTCTCCACAAAGGCGCCGCTCGCCCACTCCTCGCGGATGATCTCCAACCCGCGGTGGATCTCCGCCAACTCGTCCTCGGTGATCAACCCCAACCTGGTCAAGCCCTGCGTGTACACCTTGGTGCCGGTCAAGTCGGCGTCGTACATGATCTTGTCGTAAGGAAGCGACGCGTTGTAGAGGTCCATGAGCGGGTCCGAGGCGCCCGTGAAGCGGCCGCCCCACAATCTGGCTTCGGCGGGTTTCGACATTTTGTGGTTTGCGTTTTTGTCCGAGCGCAGATTGCCAACTATGACTCGTTCTAGCGTGCGTGGAACATTACTTCTGGCACACAGCGATACGTTATCGCGGAACGGGAGATCCAGCAAATCGCCCCGCTGCAGGGCTAAAAGTGCAAGAATCAGTAGGGAAAAATGCGTGGGTTGGCCGATCGTTTGGGGGCGTGTGGGTTGGGGCTGTCACGCAACTGGCGCCATGCTTACTGTAATGCTGCTCCCAGTGATGGATGATGGATTCAGGCTGCAACCGAAGTACGAATGATGGAAGTGAGGAGAGTGCAAATGAAAAAAGATTGAGGATGAATGATTTGAAGCGTTTTGGTCATTGGAATGGCATATGGTATTCCACTGCGTAGGATCGCCAAATATCGGTACTAGTAAGGCCGCAGTGTATGTGGCACGACAAAGTTTGAGTGCACTTACAAGCTGGTGCCCACACCAGCGGACATACACGGCACCTCTAGGCAAAAAAGCTAGCCAACACTTCACGTAACACCGTCTCTTTGTTCTATATTGAGCATGTTTATGGCTTGCATCTGCCGGCAAATCTCGGGTACAACGAGCACTCTCTCACGGTGAATCTGTCACACAACCAGGCCAAGATTCTCTCCGTGCCCAAGCCGTAGCCTCCGTGGGGGCAGGTGCCGTACTTTCTCAAGTCGACGAACCAGTAGTAGTCCTCGAGGCTCAAGTTCTCTCTCTTGAGCGCCGCCACCAACTCGTCGTGGTCAAAGATTCTCATGGAGCCACCCGTCACCTCACCCACGTTGGGCATCAAGACGTCCACGGACTCGGTGACTCTGGGGTCGTCCGCGCACTTCTGCATGTAGAAGGACTTGATCTCGACGGGGAAGCGCGTTAACAAGATGGGCTCGTTCAACTCGTCGGTCATCTTTCTCTCGGCGGCCTCGGCAATGTCGTCGCCAAACTTGAACTTCTCGCCGTCCTCGTTGGGGATGCCGTGCTCGTTCAACCACTCCAAGGCGTCCACGTAGGCCATTCTTCTGAACGGCGCCTTGGGCGGCTGGAAGCCGGGGTTCAACTTCTTGATCAAGGGCCCGGCGACCGGGTCCTCCACCACGTACTTGGTGACGGTGATGAAGAGCTTTTCGATGTGGTCCAACAACTCATCAAACGTCAAGAACGCCAACTCGGCCTCCACGTGGGTGTACTCGGACAAGTGTCTTCTGGTGTGGGACTTCTCGGCCCGGAACGACTCCTGGATGCAGTAGACGTCGCCCAACGCGGGGAGACACGTCTCCAAGTAGAGCTGCGACGACTGCGTCAAGTACGCCTCCTCGCCGTAGTAGTCGAGCTTGAACAACGTGCTGCCGCCCTCGACCTGGGTCTGCACCATGCACGGCGGCGTGACCTCGGCGATGCCCTCCTCGACGTAGAAGCGTCTCAAGGCGCCCAAGTACGCGGCCCGCACCTTCAAGATGGACGACAACGTCTCGCCACGGATGGCCAAGTGGCGCTGGTCCAACAACAAGGACGGGTCGGCGTTCTCCTGCACCCTGTTGGTGAAGGCGTCCTCGCCCGAGGGCGCCAACCCCAACACCTCGTAGTAGTCGGCCTTCAACTCCACGCCGCCGGGCGCGCTCTTGCCCGCGGGCAACTTCTCAATGACACCCTTGATGAGCACGGTGGACTCCAACGTCAACTCGTGGGTGATGCGCGCGCGCGCCAAGTCGCCGGTCAAGACCGCCTGGACGTAGCCCGTGCCGTCTCTCAACGTGATGAAGGCCACGTCCTTCTGCGCGCGGAAGCGGTGCACCCACCCCTGCACGGCCACACGCGTGTCCACGTGCGCGGTGGTGGCGCGCAACTTGATCTTGGCCGCGGCGGGCAACGAGGCGTCCTCGGTGATCTTGATCAAGTCCAACTGCGCCAACTTCTTGGCGTTCTCCTCCTGCTTTCTCTTCTGCTCCTCGTCCTGCTTGGCCTGCTTCTCCTGCTTCTTCTTCAAGCCCTCGGCGCCCTTCTTGGCCTTCTTCATGGCCGACGCAGACATCTCGGCGTACTCAAACTCCTCGCTGCCCTCCTTCTGCTTGTACACGAGGACCTTGGCGTCGGGGCGCTGGAACAACGCGTAGGCGGCGGTCTGGAACGGCTGCTGCTCGGACCCCGCGGCGGCGGAGTCGGCGCCGCTGGTTTCGTGGACGTAGACTTGGGACATGGTGGGGAGAATTTTTCTGGTGCTCACTTGACTTAACCGTTGGTCCTGCAGGCGCGCCGCCCGCCGGGCCACGCCAAAAGTAGTATCTGCTGTATCGGGAACCTGGTGCTTGCTGGTTGGTTCTTGGGTTGGCATTGGGCGGGATTTGGTTTTGAGTGGGGGTTTCCGGGTGGTTTTGTGGTGGGTGTGTCGGTGGGCCTTGGTGGTGTGACTCAGATGACTCAGAGGTAAGCGTGGAGAGAGAGGATTTGTGGAGCAGAGAGAATTTTAGTGGCACTTTGGATCTATGGCGTTTGCGACAGCTCGAAGCTTTTGGTAAAGCCTGCGTTGGCCGCTTTAACCCAGTCACAGTTTGACAGCTACGTGCAGCACGAGGGTCGGTTTCAGCCGTTCCTTGCGTCCACTCCACCTACTGAATAATTGTCTCGCTGAACTTGGTGAGAGATGATTTGAGGTCTGCTCATTAGGCAGTCCAGCTCAAGGGTCGGCCGGGTTTCCAAAAGCTCCACGAAGTATGTCAGCGTGTGTCTACGGTATACTACATATGAACAGACAGTCGATAGGCGATGATGAGTCACGTTCGACTTATCAGTATGTGCTTCGGCCAGTACCAATGACATATACTGGAACCGGCTAACCAAGAGGGTCCGGCCGGCTCATACCGCTTCGTAACGTTTGAACTTTTGACTCCGTCAGATTGTCAGATTGTCAGATTGTCAGACCGTCAGACCATGAGACCATGAGACCATGAGACCGTGAGACCGTCAGGCCGTCAGACCATCCACACTGAACGAGTATATACTCAGTCAGTGGGAATGCGCCATGACGTTACAGGCCGTGTTTCAGTGCTTGTTTCGGCTGAAACACCGGCACCACCGCTTGGCTCTCTGCTTTGACGCATCACTTTGGCCGTCTGACACCGTGCCACCCAGTGTCACGCCCTCCAGCAGACACTACAAACCCAATGAGTCACTCAAACCCAGCCAAACCAAAAAAAATCCGTAGGAAACAAAAGAGAAGAAAACGCACGTAATAAAGCCAAATTCGTCCTCGCTCGCACCCTATCTTTTCAACGGTCTGAGCGCACCGCACAAATTTTTCTCCCTACCACTATGGCACTCGAACAAACCTTGGCCGCCCTCTCGTTGGCCACCGTGTCGTCCGCCGACGCGCTCGCCACCAAGACGTTGGTGTTCAAGCCCAAAACCGCCAAGTCTGCCGCCCCCGTCCCCGTTGTCGTTTTCGCCTTGGCCGAAACCGCCACGCCAGCAGGCGCTATCGCCAAAGCCGCCGGCGTCAAGGAGCCCAGATTGGCCCGCGACGACTTGGTGCAGGAGTTCTTCGCCACGTCCGCCAAGGAGGTGTCCGTCGCCAACTTGCACAAGGACTTGGCCGGCAAAATCAAGGTCGTTGTCGACGCCAACATCACCAACGCCAGCGACAGCGCCGTGTTGGAGTTGCTGACGGAGCTGGCCAAGGCGTGCCTCCCCGCGCAAGCGCTCAACGCCTACTTGGCGTCCACCGGAATCGAGGTTGTGTCGGTGGACTTCCTGGCCGAGCCCGCTGCCGCTCCTCCTGCCGCCGCCAAAAAGCCTGCGGCCAAGAAGGACAAGGACGCCGCCAAGTTGGAGGACGCCAAGTTGATCGGCATCACCGTCGACAAGGCCAAGGACTTTTCCTCGTGGTACTCGCAGGTGGTGGTCAAGGGCGAGATGTTGGACTACTACGACGTGTCCGGGTGCTACATCTTGAGACCAAACTCGTACTTTGTGTGGGAGGAAATCCAGGGCTTCTTCAACGGGCACATCAAGAAGATGGGCGTCAAGAACTCGTACTTCCCCATGTTCGTGTCCGCCAAGGTGCTCGAGAAGGAGAAGGACCACGTCGAGGGCTTCGCTCCCGAAGTCGCCTGGGTCACGCGTGCCGGCTCGTCCGAGTTGGAGGAGCACATCGCCATCCGCCCAACCTCCGAAACCGTCATGTACCCTTACTACGCCAAGTGGATCCGCTCCCACCGTGACTTGCCCTTGAAGTTGAACCAGTGGAACTCGGTGGTCAGATGGGAGTTCAAGCACCCTCAGCCATTCTTGAGAACCAGAGAGTTCTTGTGGCAGGAGGGCCACACCGCCCACTTGACCCAGCAAGGCGCCGCCGACGAGGTGGACCAGATCTTGGAGCTCTACAAGAGAATCTACGAGGAGTTGTTGGCCGTGCCTGTGATCAAGGGCAAGAAGACCGAGAACGAGAAGTTCGCCGGCGCCAACTACACCACCACATGCGAGGGCTTCATTGCCGCCACCGGCAGAGGCATCCAGGGCGCCACGTCGCACAACTTGGGCACCAACTTCTCCAAGATGTTCAACATCTCGGTGGAGAACCCCGAGGGCAGCGACAAGCCCCGCGTGTTTGCCCACCAAAACTCCTGGGGCTTGTCCACCCGTGTCATTGGTGTCATGATCATGACCCACTCGGACAACAAGGGTTTGGTGATGCCTCCACGTGTGGCCCAGACCCAGGTTGTGGTCATCCCCGTCGGCTTGACCGCCAAGAGCTCCGACGAGCAAAGAGCCGCCATCAACGACGGCGCCAAGAAGATCGAGGACACGTTGGCGCAGGCCGACCTCAGAGTGCTCGGCGACTACAGAGACAACTACTCGGCCGGATGGAAGTTTGCCGACTGCGAGTTGAAGGGTGTGCCCTTGCGCGTGGAGTTTGGCCCCAAGGACTTGGCCGCGGGCCAGGTGACTGCTGTCAGACGTGACAACAACGAGAAGTACTCGGTCAAGATGGACGAGTTGGCGACCAAGATCCCTGAGATCTTGGAGACCATGCAGCGCGAGTTGTTGGAGAAGGCCCGCGCGCTGTTTGACGCGCACCGCGTTGTCGTCGAGGACTGGAAGGACTTTGTCCCCACGTTGAACGCCAAGAACGTCATTTTGTCGCCATGGTGCGGCATTCCGGAGTGCGAGGACGAGATCAAGGAGGCGTCGGCGAAGAAGGACGACGGCGAGGACGAGGAGCAGGACGAGAGAGCGCCCTCCATGGGCGCCAAGTCCTTGTGCATTCCTTACGACCAGCCACAGTTGAAGCCCGGCCAGTGCTGTGTCAGATGCGCCAAGCCTGCCGTCAACTACACCATGTTCGGTAGATCGTACTAAGTAAATAGGTGTTTGTATATAATCTACTCGGGGCATGATGATACCTTCCAGAACGGCGACTCGGCCAACTCGGCGACCGAGTCGCCCACCACCACGGTGCCGTTGTCGGTGCTTTCGAGGTGGTAGATGCGGTCCAACCGCAACACGTCCACGACGTAGCGCCACATCTTCGCGTAGTTGAGCCCCACCTGCTCAAACGTGTGGGCGTCGTCCGACAAGCAGAACCTGCCGCCGCATCTGACAATCAACCTGGCAACGTCCTCTTGTGGGTACGGCGAGGCCCAGCCTTTGCGGATGGCCGCCGACGAGAGCTCGAAAAGCCCGCCGTAGCCGGCCACGTGGCGGACGTTTCTCTCCATGGCCGCCCACACCTCGGGCCACTCCGTCTCGATGTCCACCTCGCACGGCTTCTTGCCGGTGGTGGGGTCGGTCTCTGCATCTTGGAAGAGCCGGATGAGGTCGAAGTGGCCGACCACCTCCGGCGCCGTCTCCGTGAGCACCCGGTACTGGAGATCGAAGTAGTCCTTGAAGAGCGCCCTGGCGCTGCCGCTGGCCGCCTTGGCCTCCCCCCAGAGCTCGGCGTTGAAGTCAATGGGGATCCCATGCACGTAGTGGACGGAGCCCACGCACATGTCGAAGTGGGGCCTGTGGGCCTTGGCCGCCTGGATGTGCTCGTCGTCGATGCCCTCGACCTCGAACCCCACCAAAAGCTGCATGCCGCCTCGTTCCCGGTGCCGCTGCTTCAATTGGTGGGCGTGCACGGCATAGCGCCGGAAGTCGTCGTCCAAGTTGGCGGTGCCGTACTGTTTCTCCACCTCCTCGGGGTACAAGAACCGGCTGCTGAGCCGGGGCATGTGCTCGGTGAGGCAGTAGTGGGTGAAGCCTCTGGTTTCGGCCGTTTGGATCATGCCTTCGAGCGTTCCAGAGGCGTGGGACACGTAGTCGCCGCTGTGGGAGTGGTGGGAATGCATCACGGTGTTTTTTGGGCGGACGTGGGCTCTGGTCAACGGGCCGAGGAGCGGGTGTGGTTTCGGCGGTTGCAGGTGTTTCGATGGCTGGTTATCGGTGGTTACTGGCCGGAGGTGTTCACGTGATCATGAGTCATGGCCACGGCCAAAGAAGCAAAAGCTCCCTAGTGGGCCAAACCCCCCGTTTGCAGTTTCCTTCTCATGTCGGCGTTTTCTCGTGTTCCAGGGCGTAGGCGCTGGTGCCCCAGATCGCAAGTGGCGCCTTGAGCCATCCGCACACATACGCACTGCAACGCTACATGCACAGACTACTCCGACGCAGCCCCGCAGCCGCCCACAGCAGGGCGCCGCTCCGGGCGGCGTGTGGAAAAGCGGCGCTTCCAAAACCGCTACCCCGGCGGTTTCTCCAGCTCAGCATGTTGCACCCGACAATCAGCGAGCTTCTCCAGAACCCGCCGCCGGCCAACGCCCAGGTGGTGGCCAAGGGCCACATCAAGGCCATCCGCTCGTTCAAGAACATCGGCTTCGTCGACATCAGCGACGGCTCCATCGCGCAGACGTTGAACGTGGTGTTCAGCGACCCCGACGCCGTGTTGGCCGCCCACCACTTCTGCGTGGGCCAGAGCGTGCAAATCTCCGGCAGGTGGGTGCCGTCGCAGGGCAAGCAGGCGTTCGAGCTCCAGTACGAGCAGGCCAACCCCGCGCACTCGCTCGTGGTGACCGGCGCCGTGCCGGAGTCGTACCCGATCCAGAAAAAGTCCCACACGTTGCAGTACCTCAGAACGTTGCCCACGTTGCGCCACAGAACGGCCACCCTCGCGGCGGTGATGCGGTTCCGGTCCCACGTGGAGACCGTCCTCGCGGGCTTTTTCGAGAGCCACAGCTTCGTGAAAGTGTCGCCGCCGCTCATCACGTCCTCGGACTGCGAGGGCGCGGGCGAGCAGTTCAAGGTCGAGCCGTTGCACAAGAAGGACCCGAAGGAGGACTTTTTCGGCGCCGAGGCGTATCTCACGGTGTCGGCGCAGCTCCACCTCGAGGTGCTCGCGCTCTCGCTTAACAGAACATGGGCGTTGTCGCCGTGTTTCCGCGCCGAAGACTCCAACACAAACCGCCACTTGAGCGAGTTCTGGATGCTCGAGGCCGAGATCTGCCACGTGGCGCTGGTGCAGCAGTTGACGGCGTTTGTGGAGACGTTGGTCCGCGCCGTGGTCCACACGCTCAAGAACGAAAACAGCGGGCCCGGCACCTACTCGGACTTGGTGGACTCGCGGTTTCTGAAGAGCGACGTCGCCACCATCGACGACCGCTGGAACAGCATAGTGGCCGAGAAGCCCTGGCCGGCCATCTCCTACAACGAGGCTCTCGACATCCTCAATAGGGTGAAGAACAAGGGCAAGCTGAAGGGCCGCTTGGCGTGGGGAGACTCGATCCTGACCGAGCACGAGAAGTGGTTGGCAGGCTCCCACTTCCAGAGCCCCGTCTTCATCACCGATTACCCGCAGCAACAGAAGCCGTTCTACATGCCCAGGAGCGCAAACTTCGACCCCGAAAAACCAACGGTTGCCTGTTTCGATCTCATTGTACCAGAGATTGGGGAATTGGTTGGAGGCTCGCTCAGAGAGCACGACTACGACACGTTGGTGGCGGAAATGACCAAGCGCGGAATGAACCTCGACGCCATGCAGTGGTACTTGTCGACGAGAGAAAACGGATCCGTGCCCCACGGGGGGTTTGGCATGGGGTTCGAGAGACTAGTGGCGTACTTGGCCGGCGTGGAGAATATCCGGGACATCAGTGCCTTTCCCCGGGCGCCCAACGTGTGCAACTGCTAATGTAAATAGAACACGACCCAGGTTTTCTTTTTTTTTTCTTTTACCAGAGGCTTCCAAGCCCATTGTCCAATGCCATTCTGGTGCTATATTTGTTGCAGTCGTTGCAGCTTATCTGGCGCGCGGTCGTGCTGTCCCCATGAAAACTTTTAACCGTAAGAGAGCAATCGCTAGACCCTCACTACAACGGCAAAATGGATCAATTAAACATCAAAGAACAACAAGAGTTCCAGCAGGTGGTGGAGCAGAAGCAAATGAAGGACTTCATGAGATTGTACTCCAACTTGGTTTCCAGATGTTTCGATGACTGTGTCAACGACTTCACCTCCGCCAACTTGACCACCAAGGAGAGCACCTGTATCTTCAAGTGCTCCGAGAAGTTCTTGAAGCACAGCGAGAGAGTCGGCCAAAGATTCCAGGAGCAAAAGTATGTCCGATTTTGCGGTTCCAGCAAGAGAATTACTAACAAGCAGTGCCATGTTGATGCAGAACATGCAGAGAAAGTAGGGAGAGCTGGAGCGGCCAGTGTTTGTACATATCACGAAATGCAACATTCTATGAGCGACAACGAGTCGGTGAACGCAGCCGTAGAGCAGGCAGCCTGAGGGACCCCGCCCAAGTGACCGAGAGCGCATTCGACGTCCACCGAGGCAAACCATGGTAAACACCAGAGCACGCCTGATGGTGTAGAGTCTTGAATCCGCCAAGCAGGCCCAAAGCCCGCCTGTCTCGCTTTCAGCCATTCATTTTTCTTTGTGTTTTCTGGGGCTCCTGTTTGTGGTGCATCGGAATATCAACGCGAGTCGCATACACATACAACACACCATGACCGCCCCCAACGCCAGCCTACATCTGATCTTGGTGGCGCACGTGCTCAGCGAGTTTCTCGTGTCGCAGACCGCCAAGTCCGACACCGTGGAGATCCCGCTCTCTACGTTCATGACCAAGCTCAATGCGGTGGTCATTTCGTACAACAAAATCTTCCACAACCCCGCCAACTACGCCATCAACGTGGAACTGCTCAAGCACGTTCTAGAAACAACGAGCCTCTCGAAGGTCGTGTCGCCTGCCTCGCTCGACGACGGCGTTCTCCAGATCCAGGCATCGCCGTTCCAGGAAGTAGTCACAGAGGTCGTGGTGGAGTCGACGATAAAACACGGCAACGAGTTGATAAGCGAGCTAAATCGCTTGAAAGAACGGTACCACTCCGACGAGCCGGACCCGGTGCCCGAGCCCGTGCCGGAGCCTGAGGATGCTGCCGGGGAAGCGACCACAAGCCTTCCGGCGGAATCCCAGCTTGCTGCCGTCGAGTCTGCGGAGCCAGAACCACGCCCGCTGCCGCCGCCCGACGCCGAAGAAAGCGCCTACGCGTCGCCGACATCGCCTGAGGCCACGCATGCGGAACCGGATCCTGCAGAAGGCGATTCTCCCATGGAGATTGACCAGCAAACGTTGGAGGAGGCCGCCGAACAAGCGGCAGAGGAGGAGCGCCAAAACGCGTTTGTGAATGATGCGCTCGTAGATGCTGAGGACTTGCAGGAAGACGCAGACGTCCAGGACGAAGCCGACGGAGAAGCGGGAGCTGAGGAGCCGGAGCCCCAGCAACCGGAAACCGAGGCTACGCCCGATGCGGGCGACGAGCCGGCCGAGAACGAAAGCGAGGAGGAATCGGACGACGAATCGCTCCCGCGCAGGCTGACGCGCCTGGCGACGCCGAGCGCCGAAACGAAGCCCAAGGAGATTGCCAAGCCGGTTCTCCACGAGCCGCCGACGCCTTCGAAGCGCTCGGCCTCGCCCTTGAGCGCCACGCACAAACAGAAGCGCTTCCAGACCATCGCCGTGAACCTCATCAAAAGCATAGAGGGGCACCGCTACTCGTCGCCGTTCCTCACTGCAGTCACGGCCGACGACTACAAAGACGTGGTGTACGATCCCAAAGACTTGAAGTCGATCATGAAGGCGGTGAAGCAGAAGGAGAACTCGCCGTACCAGTCGGTGAAGGACCTCGAGAGAGACGTGATGTTGATGTTTGCAAACTGCGTGATGTTCAATAAACTGTCCACGCCTTTGGTGGAGATGGCCCGGGAAATGAAGGAGGGGGTGCAGAACACGTTCAGGATGTTTGAGGATGCCGAGGCCGACATGAAGTAATGGGCTGATGGCACTGTCCTTCGAGAGCTGGCCAATTCGGCCGGGTCAATGTCACGTTCGGCACTTGGGGCTGTATATTCAATGTTGCATGACGGGATTCACCAAATCGAAAGGCAGCCCAGAAGTTGCGTCTGGCACTTGAGAAGTACTAACGTTTTAGCCATTTCTAATAAGAAGGCTCATTACTCTGGTCAACTCAAAACCGTGCCGTTGGCTCCCACAAAGTCATCTGCGAATCAGCATTTTCTCACAATTCATCAATACTCATGGCTTCTTAACGGACTACGGCTGTGTCAATTAATTATTAGTATTGAGCATTATACATCGAACAATCGTTCCTTCGTGAGTTAGGCGTTGGCAGTTGGCTGCGATCTCTTGAAAATGCCTCTGAAGTAGTTGGAAATTGGGTCGTTGTCGTAGTTGTTCACCACCACCACACCGCCAATGGCCTCCTTTTCGCCCTGGAGGCCCTCCTCGTGTCTGTGGGCCTCGTCCAACGACTGCACCGATGGCAAGTAGTGGTCTCTCAAGCAGAAGACGCAGGCGAGCAACAACACGCACAAGCAGAGGCCAATGATGCACATCTTGCGCTGGATCACGGCGTACGACATGGCCACGGCTTGTCTGGCTGGGGTGCCCCAGGCCTCGCTCAAGATGAACGTGAACGGCGCCTTGTACGCAAGTGCGTCCAAGGTGAAGCCGTCGGTGACGGTGGTCACGTCCACGCCCAACTTGATCATGTTCTTGCGGATGGTGTCTGGCATGAGCTGGGTCCACACGGCACCGGAGACGGCGAAGCCCAACGCAGAGCCAATGTTGTAGGAGGCCAAGTAGAGCGAGATGACGACGGCCATGTACTCGTGGTTGGTGCATGTCTGGATGGACACCTGGGTGGTGTAGGTGAAGAAGCCGGCACCGAAACCCAAGACACACAAGCCGCCAATGACGCCGTTGATGTACTTGTCGGTGGCGAGGCCATCGTTGGAGCCTCTGTAGTGGAGAAGAAGGCCCATGGCGACGAACCAGACGCAGCAGCCGAAGATGATGAAGCCCTTGGTTCTTCTGACCTTGACAATGACGAGTCCCAAGAGTGGGCCGGTGATGACCGACACAAACGAGTACAACGTGGTGATGCGCTGGGCGGCGGTCACGGACGCGTCCATGCCCACCACCAACACCGTGTACATGTAGTCGTTGGGCATGTACCAGATGAAGTTGATGAAGCAGGCAATCAAGAGCGCAGACCACACACCACGGTCTCTCAAAAGCGAGAACGGCACGATGGGGTATCTGGAGAACTTCCACTCCCAGAAGACGAGGGCGGGGATCAAGCAGATGCCCACCACCAAAGGCGCAATGACGTACGCTTCGTCCCAGGCGTTGCTGGACTCCACCATGATGGCGGTCTTGTTGCCGGCAAGAGTGAAGGGCACCAAGATGAAGCCAAAGACACAGATGATGAGGAGGATGCCCACAACGTCAAGCTCCCAGAACAAGTCCACCAACACCTTTCTGTTGCGGTAGTGCTGCTTCTCCTGGCTGCGAATCAACTTCCACTCCTCGGTCTTGCCAGCCTTCCATCTCATGAAGATCATGAAGCCAAGCAATGGGAGAGACGCCAAGGGGAAGATGAACGCCCACATTCCGATGGGGAACGACCAGCCGTACTTGGTGTACAACTGCTCAACCATGTTACCGGTGGCCCAGGTGTTGATGATGAACGGAAGCGCAGGCACGAACGAGGCAAACAAACGCCAGTTCAACGTGGACACGTCCGACAAGACAACCTCCAACACCAACTGCACGCCCGAGTACCCGATCTGGTACAACACCGCGCCGCCGGCGAAGCGCTGCACGTCGTACGCCTGCGACTCGATGATGGTTCCCACAACGTAGAGCACAATTGCCACAATGAAGATCTCCAACCGGCCAAAGGCGTCGGACAATCTGGCGTAGGTGGGCTGCGACGCAGCGGCAACGACGGAACGGATAACATTGACGGTCACGTAAAGCGAGTGCTGGCTGTACGAGTTAGTAGCGTAGACCTGGAAGGTGTATCTAAGAGTACCGTCCAAGGCGTAGGCGTAGGCACACAAGAAGGCGGCAAAGTAGTAGAGGCCTTTTTGCCACTGCTTGGAGTAGACGGCAGTCATCAACTCCACCCTGCGCACACCAAACGACTTGGCCGTGGAGGAGAAGGCGGCGTCTGGGCCAGCACCCAAAACCTGCTTGTGGTCAGAGGCATCTTCCGGATGCATGTCCTTGTTCGAGTCGACCGAAGAGGTGTTCTCGGTGGCGTATCTAAGCTCGTCTGACATTGGTGCTTCTGAGCTTTGAACCTGGCTGCCAAAGATGTGCGAGATCCACTGATTAAATAGATGAGATTGATCCGATAACGGGCATCGCCGTCAGATGAGATTTTTTGCAGGGGCGTGCCTAGAACCGACATCATGCGCGGTGCAATGCAGTACTGCGCAAACGTGGGCGTGCATTCTTGGGAGGCACAGTTGTCCAGACAACCCCGTCAACTTCACTGCCGTGGCTTTGTGCATCGAGGCGACTCGTCGTAGGGCCTACTCGTAGTCTTGGACCGTCGTGCGCAAAAACCCGCCTCACGCCAGGCCAGACTCCCTGCGAGCAACATGAAACATTCTGGTACCCCATTTTTTGTTTCTTCTTCGGGACAGAATACTCTATTCGTTGCTGTGCAGTTCCTCCGGCGGCCCGCAGTCTTGACGCAGCCAATGTCCGTTTCGGAAGAGAAGCCAATTAGACGGGCGCGCAGGAAGTGGGGGCGGCTTTACATGCGCCGCCGCCGCCAAGATGGTTAAGCATTGTGTCCGGATACAGCCAATGGCAGCACTTCGGCGTGGTTACTTTGATCACCGCCAATTGAAAGCACTTCTGAAGCACGCCTGGTTTTCCGGTGGCGCAGGGCCCAAAGTGGTTTTTTCAACGGAGAGAAATTTTTCATGTGTCCTGTCGTGTATGACGCACGCAAATGGCGGGGCACCATGGGTTTTGAGCGTACACTAAAAACGATTGAGACAAGGAATCTTCTAGATAAAGTGCACTGGCAATAAACCCAATCTTCCGTAAAGACAGCCGCCCCGATTTTTCCGGCTAATTAGGTGTCAATTGTTCTTTCCCGCTCGCTTTTTGTCGTAACGGTATATGTAGTTATATGCGCGTGGCTGCGAGTGGGTGTAAATGACACCTCCTGCTGCTCTGTGTGCACTTCGTTCGTGTTGCCGTTACTTGGCCTGCCTATGACTGGATAGTACGGAACCAATGCAATTGTTGCTTCTTGGCGGGCGTCTCTCTACCAGCTTCAGCTCCCACAGCTGCTTGTGTTTCAGGCTGAGCTGCAGTGCTGGTTCGTAAACGTAGAACAATAGAACTGTCAACTGGAAAAATGAGCCGATTGATGGACGGATGACAGAACCTGTGCCTTTGTCCATTTATAATTGTGGTTCAACAAAGGCGGCCATTTCCATGTTATGCGCATGTCACTACAGCTTCTAAGCGCCAACCTCACCACTTCTCCGGATTTTCAGCCTTGGCTGCCAAGTCTTCCGAACGTTTCATCATTTCTTGCTTTGTAAGTAGCCCGATCAGTTTCGGTCAAACTCGGTCTTATGTGTAGTGAGGTGCCATCACGTAATAGCCTTGGCGAGCTATCAGTGCAAAAAACGCTTTGCTCATGTCACATTAGTCTTCGACAGTCTTTCTTGGCAACTGCGCATGAACGTCAACTAAAGGCGCAGTATGTAGTGGGTGAGACGATTACAATGGTACACCTGAGGTAGCGATGAATAAATAATCTCTCGGCCTGACGCCTCGATCTACAATGTAGCTGGCTTTGGCTGGAGGCAATAAAGAATCCAGTCTCGCATGATTCAGCCATGAGTAGTCGTGACTCCCCTGATACCTTGTGTAACTATTAGGGCCTAGTCTTATCACTTACGAATCATGTCTATGGAGTTGAACAATCAGGGGATCGCCTTGGAAATCGGTTAGTTTGCCAAAGATGAAGAGCACGAAGCTTTATCGTGTAGTGAATCGGGTTATCTCATGAACGTGGTTCAAGATACGAGTGGAATCGAGATAGTGCATCGTTTCTCACGCGTATTTTCAAGGCCTTGTTGGGAATGAAACGCAGAGTTGTCGTTTTCGACCGGACGTGAAATTTCCTTCGCGAACGAACTTTTGCAGTCAAGCGACAAATAATTGAAAATACAACATCCTCAGCCGATAAATCAGTATACCACGCTGCTATAGGAAAAGTGTCAATTAGCATCACAATTGAGACACTAGGAGTCGTGGTCCCCGTTGGTGTTTTCCCGAGTCTCCCTGACAAATTTAACCACTTCAAATTACTTACGTGAGCATCAAGGCCAGATTTAAGGTTAGCGACGGAATTCGCATGAGCCGCACCTCAATTGTGAGATCCCCATACGGTCGCACCAATAGATAAGACTTCCGCTTTCGCAGTGTGCAAACCGCGCTTTATCGTAAATACATATTAGGCACTCAGCGCCTATACCAAGCTCCATCCACAGCACTCGACCCGCTTATTTCCCAGTTCAGCGCCCGCCATGTTCCACACCTTAAACGGGTCGACCTTGCAAACTGTGGAGCTGCAGCAGAAGCCCATTTGGGTGCTGCTTCCGACCTCGAAGCGCAATCGCTTCCACGGCTCCACGGCACGCTCGTCCGTCGGGTGCCTCTGTTGCCGCAAACGAAAGTATGTCAGACAATTCCGTTCCGAAACCACGACTAACAGCCAGGAAGAAGTGCGACGAGGCTTACCCAAAGTGCGCCAGTTGTAGGATCCGTGGGGAAGAATGTGTGTGGCCCGCCAAAATGCTTCGGCAGCAGGAAACACACAAGAAGACCAAGCGGCGCCCGTCACAGGAGGTTGCGGTGGTGGCGGCGTCGCCCACGTCATCGTGGCTCGAATCGCAGCCTTCGGAGCCGGCCAACAGTCCGGATAAGATGAAATTGCACTACATTGCAGACTCCAGTCTGGACCCTGGGCTCCAGTTCGTGGTGCACGGGATCGAGGGGTTCAAGGACGACTTGACCAGTTTTCAGATGGAGCTCGAGGAGGTGAAAACGGGGGATCTCGGCCACGCGGACCCGGCAAACGACATCTACATCCCCACCGAGTTCCTCGCAGACTTTGGGTTTCCCCACATCTCGAAGCTCGACAAGCAGGGTGTCATGTACCTCGAGTGCTACCGAGAAAAGTACTGCAACTTCATTTCCATCGGTACAGAGTCGCTGAACTATCTCCGAGACACGTTCATGAACTTGGCCTCGACAAGTGAAGGCATCACCTACGCCTTGACAGCATGGGGCGGTTTCTACATCGAGCTTCAGAAACCCAAGAGTGAGTTTGCGGTTCCTTGGTCGTACATGCAGAAAGCGGCCAAGCTCATTTGCGAGGAGGTGGGCACGGATATGGTGCCGAAAACAAAAGACCACTTGTTTCTCTTGCTCTCATTTTACTTGATTTTCATTGGCATGGAGGTGTGCGCGGGCGACATCCGCAACTGGCGGGGCTTCATGAACCAGTGTGCCCACATGATTAAGTTGTTTGGCGGCATCCAGCAGGTGGCGCAGCTGTTCAACAACAGCAACGACATCCGGTGGCTACTTTCCGACTTTCAGTTCCACGACTACCTCTCTTCCGAGGCCTTCCGCTCCGGGCCCCAGTTCCCGGTTCTGGAGTACAGAGCGGTCAGCATGGCCGACTACTCCTACGGAATCGACCCTCTCACGGGCATTGTCGGCGAGCTCTACCACCTCATGGGCGAAATCAGCGCCGTCAGCCACACTCTCCGGAACGAGCAGGCGAACATTGCCCGCAACCTCGCTGCAAACATTCCCGGTGCGCAGAAGTTGCAAACGGCGCACTTGGACAAGGTGGACCGCACCATCAGCGACTTTCTCCGGCGCATCTCCGAATGCAGGCCGTCCCCGACGCATTTGCAGATTCTAGCCAAGGACCCGGACGACCGCAAGATCCACGTCGCCTTGTTCGAGTTGTACGCATACATCTGCAAGATCCAGGTCGGCACTTCGCTCATGAAGCTCCCGCCCAACACGCCGTTCCAGCAGCGGAACCTAATGAAGTCGTTGCATTACGTGGAGCTCCTCCAGCCCACGCGGGTGAAAGTGTCGCTCTCGCTACTGCTCTTGGTGTGTGGGGTGACAAGTTGCACCAGCTACGACCGTGAAGCCATCACCAAACGGTTTCGCTTGCATGCCAAGCAGTACGAAATCGGCAACGTGCAGCGGATCGAGGAAATCGTTCAGGAGTCGTGGAGACGCAATCCAACGGGCGACGTTTGCCTCGACTGGGCCGATCTTGCACATGAGAAGAACTGGCAGTTGTACGTGGGGTAAAGATCGGAACGGAAATGGCATGTGTGCCGTCGTATAACGTTTCCGGTGAGCACGGTTTTTTTTTTTGGTTATTAAACTTTAGCCGCATCACGCCTTATCTGTCGAGATATGGGGTACTCGGCCACAGCATATTGGGGCGCGCTTGGCAAGCTCTATGACGCCACCCACAACACATTGAGACGACGATGGCCGGTGCGCCCGGGCAAGCCAAAAATCCCGCTGACACGTGATTGCCCCATACATCGTGGGTGGGTGCCCGCACTCATCTGCTACGCCGGAGCGAGTCGCCACACCACTAGGCACTGCTCGCGCGGCTACTAAACGAGCGCTGACCATGACGACGCCGCGCGTACGCCGTGCAGGAGCAGTGGTGTATATGGCCAGGCACCACCGGGACTATAAAAACAGTGGGATCCGCCACTCCGCCAAAACATAAATTATTTAGCCCGATATCGCACAATGGCAGAGCTCGAGGAACAACCCATCGTGAAGGAAACAGGCGCGTACACCAAGCCCGAGATGGTGCTCAAGGACTTCGCCAGAACGTACCCGACGCCACCGCGCGACTCATACCAGCACTTCATCCTGGGCTTGGGCAAGGTCTTTGGTTGCTGCGGAGTTGTCTGCTTCTGCTGCCAGAACCCGTACCAGACCGTGGACCAGGGCGAGGTTGGCTTGGTGCAGACCTTTGGTGCACTCTCGCGCACTGTCGAGCCCGGCACGTCGTACGTCAACACCTGGTCCGAGAAGTTGAACCGTGTGAACATCAAGATCAACACCCGAGAACTCCCCTCGCAGCGGTGCTTCACGCGGGACAACTTGTCTGTGGCGGTCACGTCAGTGGTGTACTACAACATCGTGGACCCGAAGAAGGCCATTTTCTCCATCTCCGACATCCACACCGCCATCTTGGAGCGGACGCAGAACACCATGCGTGACGTGGTGGGCGGCCGCGTCTTGCAGGACGTGTTGGACAAGCGCGAGGAGATTGCCGAGGCAATTGCGGAGGTGATCAGCAGAACCGCGGCCGACTGGGGTGTGAACATCGAGTCTATCTTGATCAAGGACATTGCCTTGCCTCCGAACGTGCAGGACTCGTTCGCCAAGGCTGCCGAGGCCAGACGAATCGGAGAGGCCAAGATCATCAACGCCAAGGCCGAGGTGGAGAGCGCGCGGCAAATGAGAAAGGCGTCGGACATCTTGTCCTCGCCCGCCGCTTTGCAGATCAGGTACTTGGACGCGTTGCAGAACATGAGTAAGAACCCCGGAACGCGGGTCATTTTCATGCCGAGCGCGGACTCGATCGAGAAGATTGTCCACTCGCAGGGCCGCCTGGCACCGCCTATCTCCGAGGAGTACACCGGCAACGACAGGGAGAGGCTGATGGTGGAGAACATCGCGATGCAGGAAGCCTTCCGGGATGTCTAGCGGCGCATTCGCCGACCGGCGCGACAGCGTTGTGCAGCAGCTTTGGGAATACAGCGTTTGCCAAAGCAGCGGAGATTTGGCCGGCCATGGCACAAAACGCAATGATGCGGCCAGGCCCACTTTGCAGCCTGCAACTGTGGCTGCGTGCATTCTCGACGGGCCCGCCCACACCGACAAGCAGTGCTGGATCGCCAACTGTCATTAGTAATACATGGTATAATTTTGTTGCTCTCCTACCTAGAACCGGACCTTTGAGCGACACCAGAATCTCCAGTGCCGCCACAATGCCAGGGCTCGAACTTCTGAATCTAGCCAAAACCATCGTATATTTAACTTTTGCCATTGATGCACATGATGGTGCTCTATAGTCAAACCGAATCTGGCTCAGTTGCAGCTAATGCGGAAAGGGGCCTCTCAACCGGCAGTTCAACCCAAGGTAGCAGCACAGAGGGTCGGCGCCCAGCACAGCCACACAGAACCCCCAACCCCGGCGAAAACAAGGCAGCTTGCAAAGCGTGTTTCCGGCGAAAAAAATCCGGGGCGGCCGCCCGCCCCGGCCCGTTGTTTGGTGCCGGCTGCACGCTCCTGCAGAGACCCACGATCCATCCTACACCGCCAGACTCTCCGCCAGATCACCACCCACCACACCCCAAGCGCACGCCGGCTAGCCCCGCAAACACCGCCACCCCCGCCCCGCAGCCAGACCCCCCGCGCCACCCCTGCATCGCCCTCCCCGGCCCAGCCCGCTGTTTCCCATGGACACCACATTTAACTGGCTCGGCTCCGTGGCCCTGCCCCCACCGCCGGGCGCCGCCGCCGGCCTAGCGCCGCCGCCCGTGTCGTTCGGCGCCCCCACGGGCGCCGGCGCCCGCCGCGACAGCGTCAGAGACGCGCGGGACCCGCCGCCGGACCACAAGTTCACGTACCGGAACCCGTCCACCGACAGCATTGCGCGGCCGGACAGCCACCCGCTCTCGCTCCAGGCGCACGAGCTCAGCCTCGAGGAACTGAAGACGTACATGCGGTGGTACCTGGACATCTTGGCGCGCACGAACCTGCGAACGGTGGCCATTGCCGACGTGTACCACTTCTTGAGCAACTTCAAGATCCCGGCGCACACCAAGGAGAAGCTCAACGGCATCTTCTCCAAGATCCTCCACTCCATCAACATCGGCGAGTTCTTCGCGTTGCTCCGCGTGGTGTCCCACGCGTTGCAAGGAAAGGAGCCCTCGCGCAGCCTCATTGCCGAGAAGACGTGCGTGCCCGTGCCGCCGTCCATTCTCTCCAAAAAACGCCACAACGGCGACTCCGAGGACGACCTGGACGGCGCCGACTGCACCGCCGCGCCCGCGCCCGCGCCGGCCGTGCCGCTCGACTTGGACCTGTTCACGCAGTTCATGCTCACCGGCGAGCGCCCGGGCGAAAAGGCGCCGAAAAAGAAGCTGCGGAAGCTCAAGAGCGTCACCTTCTCCGACCAGGTCGTCACCGACGTGCAGGAAACGTACACGGCCGAATCCGCGGCGTCCGGCAGCCTCGACTACCTGCTCCCCATGGACCAGCTCTTGTCGCGCATGAACTCGGCCCGCCCGCCGCAGGACGCCCGCTTGACGTCGCCGGACCCGGAGGAAAAGGAGATCCTCAGGGACATGGAGCCGCAGATCAACCACTTCCGCAACCTCCACTCGGTGGACACCATCCTGGTCGATGGTGTTCCGGCCAACATCCACGTGCAGCAGAACCCCGACTTTGGCACGCCCCGGCTGCTCCTGCCCCAGCCGCCGTTGCTACAGCCGAACCAGACAGGGCCGGCGCAGATGGCGCAAATGGGCTTTTCCTACGACAAGCCGGACATCGCCCTGCCCCTACGGCCAAACGTCACCGGGCCCCAGGACATGGCCCGCTACTTTGCGCCCGCAGACAGCGACGCCGCCGGCATCTCCCTCCAAGCATTCACCTCGCAAATGACCGCGGACACGCAGGACAACACCGAGCAGAACTCGGCGATCGGAACCATCGCAGAGCAGAGACAGCCTCCGCCCACGCCCGCCAGACGCATCCGCTCGGTTTCGCAGCCGAACCCCGTGCCCATTTCGTGGGAGTCGGAGCAGCACGGCCCCGCACACACGGGGCTACATGCCGGTTCGCCGGCGCCTCCCATCCCGCCAAGATCGCCCATGGAGAGGCTTGCGCCCCCACCGCCTCCCCCACGCTCCAGAAGAGGAGGCGCCTCGCCTTCGCCGGTGAGACAGTTTCTGTCACCGCCGCCGCTCCCGGCAAAAATCCCCACTTCTGGCTCGTCGCAGGTGTACCTGAACTCGAGCGAGAACTCGAGCACTGCAAATATCCTAGATGATTTGAAGGCGCTTCAGGAAGAGGTGGACAAAATCCGAGACATGGCCGGAGGTTTCTAATGAGCGTTGCACAGTCCAGAGCCAGCAATCTCGGACGAGGCCCTACTAACCTACATATTCATGCCGATATACCTGCTTTCATGATTCCGCCTTACCTGTATCCGGCGAGTACGGTGCCGGAGATTAGCCATCAACTGACTGCACTCATGCCTATTGATTCAGACGTAACGTAGTTTACTCAAACGCTGATGCTCCGAATTTAGGTACAGCTACTTTCCTCCCAGGACAAATGAAACTGACACCGATCGGTGTCGATGTGTTATCAACCCCTTGATTTCCGACTCTCAACGCACTATATCTTGGGCTCACAGTGACACTTGTATCACGAGCCACATCAACTTGAACTGTACAACAACCCCCTGATTGTGCTTAAACGTGTACTTTTATTTGCTCTCGTGACTGACATTCGTGTGTAGCCATTTTTGTATTGCATAGCTGTGTGAGTCAATAGTTGTATATATCATCCTCAACGGTCGTATATGAGACCATGACATAACTCACCGATACCACTTCTCAGGTCGTAATCATCAAAAGAGCCACAGGATGCCTTAGTTCTCCAAGTCCTCCTTCGCCTTCTTCATCATGGCAATTTGCACCAATGGAGCCAACGACGAAACATCGTCACTCTCCAAAATGAACTTGTCCTTGAGAAGCTGCTCGGCAGTGGCTCTCTTGGTGAAGTCAACCTGCAAACACCAGGCCAAAAACTTCTTGATTTCGTAACTGAGCGTTTCCGGCTCTTTGAGTCTGGGAGTTCCGTTGGTGGCAATCAAGTAAAGTGCACGCAACGGCGTCTCGTTCAAGTAAGGAGGCTCACCCTCGATCATCTCAATGACCATGATTCCAAGCGACCAGATGTCCACCTTGGGGCCATATTCCTTGCGAGAAACCACCTCGGGCGCCATCCAGTACGGTGTTCCGACCATTGTTGTTCTCTTCAAGTTAAGTTCGTTGATCTGCGCACAGAAACCGAAATCGGTCATCTTGATCTGTCCCTCTGTGTTGAGCAAGATATTGTCGGACTTGATATCTCTGTGGATGACTCCTTTGCTGTGCAAGAACTTCAAGCCCTTCAAAGTTTCACGGCAAACGGCACCGATCTGGCCCTCGGTCATGACACTGTGCGTGACGATCTCAGTCAAAGATCCTCCTTCCATATACTCCATGACAACCCAAAGCTCGCCTCTCAAGAGGTACGAGTCGATGAAGTTAACAATGTTAGAGTGGTGGCTATCTTTCATCACCAAAATCTCGTTAATGATCAACTCCTTCTTTGGCTGCTGCTCGAGGTTCATTTGTTTGATTGCCACAACCCCATGGCTGCCCACTGTTCTAGCAATGTAAACACCTCCCGAAGCACCTTGGCCAATCTTTTTGAGATCTTTGTAATATTCCTTAGGATTGCCTTGCGTGCAAATCTCTTGAAGCTTGGCGATGATCTGGAGGTTTTTTCTCTTCTTTTCATCGCGCTTCTTTTGCGCCAACAACGCAGCCATCTTGGCATCTCTGACTGGCTGCTTCAGCGGGTCAGAAGGCGTTTTTACCTTGTCGTCCTTTGGCGACAAAGCTTCCTCAGTGGCATGTGTCTTGGGAGTTTGCGGAACCGGCGGTCTTGCATTCTCTGTCGTTGGCGGCGGAGGTGGCGGCGGCGGCGGGCGGTGAGACTTGAATTCGTAGCTGCCGAACTTAGCTGACTGTTGCAAGGGCGCTGTGGTGGCGCCTCTTTGCTCTTGTTTCAACGTGGCCGCCAAAGCAGCATTATGAGACTTGGACTTTGGAATTTTTTGTTGCGACCAAGGCACACTGGGCTTGGGGGAAGTGTGGAGTGGTAAAGGCGGCGCATTTTCCGTTTTGCCGTGACTCTTGGCAGACTTCAAAGACTTGAATGAGTAAGACCTTCTTCCTCCAATGCTTCCCTTTCTGCTGTGTGAAAGCGAGTTCGATTGAGGGTCCTCGCTGACCTGAGGAGAAGCAGCCGCAGTTGGTGGCTTTGGTGCAGGGCGACTCGGTATGAACAGAACATCGTGGCTCGCCATCGTCGTAGAAGACTTGACCTTCTGCAAAGCCACTTGCTGCGTAGGCGTGTTAGCAGAGACCTGACGAGGCTGGGAGATCTTAGGGGTCGAATAATCAAGCGAGTCCGAGCTGTCCCAGATTGTTGGCGTCGTCGGCGGCGTAGACTTTGACGTCGACTCGGATGAATGTGCCGTCTTGTGAACCGAGGAGCTCGACGTATCAAGCGTATGGTCAAATTGCTTGAATTTTTTTAGGGCGACGTCGTCTGGGTTCTCATTCGAGTCTTGGTAGAATGCAACAATGTCCATCACAGCTTGTGGGTGTTGCTGCTGTTCCTTCTTAGAGATACCGCTTGCACTCAAAAGGCGCTCCCATTCAATGGGCAAGCCGGTGTAGGATCCATCGTCGTCAATTCCAACATGAGCGACATGTTTGGCGTTGAACGGTGTACTGATCTTCATACTGAGATCAGGCGAAGCTGACGGAAGCTGATTGCTTGATGAAGAGGATTTTGACTTGCCAAACATGGAGCTGAAAACGCCTTTCACCCTGCTTCCATTCTTCTTCTTTTTCATGGACCCATTCAGCGGGAAAGCCTCAGGCGTAGAGTCCAACGCGCTCAGCTGGAATGATGCTTGTTGAATGACAGGCGTGATGTTGGAGGTTTTGTTGTAGGATACCGGTGTCCTGTTATAGCTTGAGTCTTGGGAGTCCGGCTGACTGGGCTTCGGGTTCCTCACCACCGTCTGCGTGGAGACGTTGCGTGGGCTTTCATTGGGTTCGCCAATCCTGATTTGTAGGCCCTGGGCCTCTCCCTCAATGTTCGAGGATTCACCCAAGAAGTCGAATTTGTAGTCCTCGTCAACCGAGTCTTGCATCGTGGGGATCTTGCCCAAAGCGTCGCCATTGTTGATGTTGGGTTTCAGTTCCTCAGAGGCCAGTGACATATTCAGAATCACTGACGATCCGTTGATCAGAGACCTAGACTCTATAATCTCATTGATGTCGATGTCTGGCGCCAAGTCGAATCTTGGCTTTCCGGGATCAAGGGTGGATTGGAACTGCGAGAGCTCGGGCGAGTCCATGCCGACTCTCGGGGTGTTTCCACCCGAGACGAGAAGATCACCACGGGTTGGAAGATCTAGCACTTCGCTGTCATCGGAGACCTCCGCGAGCGAGGAGGCGACGGACGGCTTGTGCAGGTGGCCGCTAGAAACAGGCTCGTTTTGGTGGATACTCGAGCGGCTGGCGGACTCGTGGGAGACGTCCTCGATGCCATCAAGAGCGTGGTTTTCAGGCACAACTTCTGAGTGGGTGGCGCCTGCCATCGAGGGATTGCTGGAGAGGCTCAAGGGCCGGGAGAAGGAGATTTCGTCGTCGAGTTTCAGCGTGTCGAGCGTTGTCTCTGTCAACGGCGTCTTTGCGTTTTGCGGTGACAGGAGGTCCTGCCCGTTCAACTTGTCGACCAAGTGGTCGTACAGCAGCGACTTCGAGTCGGACTTGAATCCTGTGAAGTCGTATGTACCAGGCATTCTGGGTAGAGCGTTCGAGATCGGGCCATCCAAAGCCGGCGTCGAGGGCGAGTCAGCGAGTGGCAGGTTTTCCACCTGAGGCGATGTCGGCAAGGCCAGCGACGGAGGCATTTTTGGTGTGGCTGGGGTTGAGGAGCTCGTAAACGTCGGTAAAGGAGTGTGAGGGGCGTGGCTTTCAGTCTCGAACATGGAGGCCGCCGGGGACTTGTGGGCGGAAGCGGGCGACATGATTAGGACCCGGTTGCTGGTATTGGGGCGTCGACGGGAGACGAGCGAAATTGAGCGGTACTGGAGCGTGGCGCGGAGGAAAATCCGTCTAGGGCAGATTCTGCGGGCGGCACGGGCAGCGCAAAAAAATCAAGGGGGCGGGAGCAGAACTGCTGCACTGGATGAGAAACCGTACGGCGGGCGGGGGAGGTTTTCGTGGAAGACAGGAGGAGAAGCAGTTGTTTGGCGAGAAACTCAACACCAATCCCGGTTTTCTGCAGGTTTAGAGTGCGACCATGATAGTCTGGTGCAGAATAATTGGGAGATATGCGAGATCTGCGTTTGCGGACGGGCGGCTCCGAAGCACCCGGAACCCGCTTTTTCTGCTCAGCCTGTTTTCCCCCGCCGCTGCCGTTCCAACCACGCCTCCTTCTTCCATCCTCTTTCGCCGTTCCGCCCGCCATCTGTCTCGCATACCAAACTTTGCTTTGTATGGCCGCGAACAATAGGCCGCTCAGCCGTTTCGCCCAAATACGGCGCCGAGCAGGAAATTTGCGGCGAGCTTGTATTTCGTTAATTCTGCCGTGATTGCCGAGAGAGCATGGAAACACCTTGTAGTGGCCCCTTTGGCCACGTAATCCGACTGGCCGGTCCGAACGTGGCCAAAAGTCGACAGCTTCGGCCAGCCAAATAGGCCGCCTCCACAGTTCCCGATGAGGAACAGCCACGGCTTTCCTACTCGGCACCCATCCACTAAATGACAACTCTCTGTTATCTTTTTCGCCTGATGAAAAACTGATTTTTTTTTTTCTTTGCGGCAGACTCTATTATAACCCGTCGTGAGGCCTTGCCGTCACCTATCCCATGAACAATAGGCCACGCAAAAAAAAAAAAAAACGGAATACCTAGCCAAGCTAGCTCACTTACTCTTTGCAACGCATGCTCCCCTAATTGCCCTCCCCCGGTTCTGGTCTCGCCGCAATGTGAACAGTGTCGGTCTTCGGACGGCATATACCCCATCCAACCAAATGCGACCTCAACTTCCACTGAAGTTGTTTAGCTCGAAATCTCCACAACGCATCGATAGTATGTACCATTGCCGTGCCCCGACAACCCCCGCGTGAACATGGTCTGTGCGCTTGCTGCTCGCAGATTACTGTGGCATCCACAGATTGCTCAAGCGCAGGTCCATGGTGTTGCTCGTTTTTCGTCGAACAAACTAACCAATAGAATACCATAATGGCTGACCAAAAGCAAGTTCTCACCTCCACATCCCAAAACTTGTTGAACGACAAGGTATGTCTTTTCGCCTGAACGGCAGCCCCATTCCGTGGCGCCCGCTGGAGCCAAAAGGCTTCACACGCCCAATATGCCATATGCTGAATATGCCTCGCTTTGCTCAAGTACTAACAAACAGTGGGATCTCGTCTTGTCCAACACATTGATCAAGTCCGCCTTGGGCTTCGGCGGCGGTGTCTTGGCGTCCGTCCTTTTCTTCAAGAGAAGAGCTTTCCCAGTGTGGGTCGGTCTCGGATTCGGTTTGGGCAGAGGCTACGCTGAGGGCGACGCCATTTTCAGATCCAACGTCGGCGTCAGATCTTACAAGGCTTGAACATTCAATAAAATGCATGAACCGTAACACCACCTGCGTAGCTCCGAACATATACCTCACCGCAACTCAAGTGCTTTGATGGAGGCATAGGTAGCCCCAGCCACCTTTTCAAGAAGATGGAGTTTGATGGCCTCTGTTTGAAGCACCGTGTAACTTTCGCCGCCCGGGCCTTCTGCGGCAAATATCAGCCCTTCACTCTTTTCCATCTCGCGTCTCAACTTAGTGTACCTCGCAGCACTGACACTTTCAATCAAGGCCAGAACCTCCTTCATCAACTCTGTTGGAAATTCTCGGTTCAGGCTGCAATTGATTTTGTGAAGCTGGAGAACAGCATTGCAAATGTTATGGCCTACCTGAGGAGGCTTGGTAAGGAGACACTTGAGTTGGCAAAGTAAGAACCTGGTAAGAGCATTCTGAGCAGACAACCTAGTCACGAATTGTGCTTTTCGAGCAAGCTTCAAGTATTCCGGAAACTTTTCAGTAAAGGAACGGGTGAATGACTCGCTGTCTCTCATTTTGCCAAAGCAGAGTTCTCTATACCGGTGCAAAACTTTTGCAACCTCATCCGGTTCCGTTGCGTCTTTGATGTAGAACAACTCCTGCAACAAATGAACTTTGTTGAGCACGCAGACTTTCCCAACAAACCCCAAGAGGAAGTCAATTTCACCATCTGTCAACCCTTGTGTCTCCAGTTCTTCCGCCTTGAGCAAAACGCATTCTAGGCGATTTTGAATGGCCTCTCCAATAATGCTCTCTGCTTTTGAATTGTAAGAAATCTCCGTGACAACGAGTAGGGAGACCTCCAAGAATGTGCTCCATGGCTCCACTGATTTCAAGAAATGCTGCAAAAGATTGTTCTGCTCGGCATTTCTGCTTACCTCAATAATAAGTTGAAGCTTCCACAGTGAGCCTGGGCTCTGCAAAGTGTGCGCCATACTCCACGATAAATGGGACATCAACCGCAGAAATTCCCTGTCCAAGCACTTGGATAGAAGCGGGAACTTGTGGGATTGATTGATACATTCCGAGATTTGGAGATAATGGGTTGCACAGTGAGTGATGAAAAACCTGTAGGGCGGGAAATCAGGGTACTCTTCTAAAAAGCTGTTTGTCAAGCTTTCAGAAGCCATGAGGCCTGAGATGATTTTCTCTGAGATGAGCGTGTTTGCTATATGGGCGAGTTGTGGGTTTGGTACTGCCAATGCGGCATTGTAGAGCTCATTGAAAAAGTTGCTGAGTGGTTTTGTGCTTTCACACCTGAGTTCGAGTTCCTTTTCGTACTGGAAAACTGCCACCGTGATCGAATAGATAAACAGCAGAACCTCATCACAGAAATCGGGGCTCAACTCCACGCCGTCCCAAATGTTGCAAACGAGTCTCGGGAGATCCGACAGTAATATGATCGAGACCACCTGCTGCTGGTCCAGTGCCTGTAACTGCGGAAACTCAGCATTGTGCTGTTGTAAAAGATAAAGCCTCTGATCTTTGAAGAAATGAGTGGTGTCGGGCCTAAACGAATCTATAAGAAGTTCCAACTTCTTGTGGATTTGCAGCTCCATCGGACCTCACCTTGAGTGGGTGTTTGTACTTTTCGCACCCGTTTGCTGAACCTCTGATAAAAGAAATACGAGGGAATAATGTCAAGGTAACAAAAATGAGCATCGAGATAGGAGGAGCTAGAGAAAAGAGACTCCAGATCTTTCAGGGAGAGTTTTCCATCTCGAAACTGTACTCATTGACCCAGTCTGATTATCAGGATGTTGTAACCAAAAAGTTCGATAGAGCTCCGCCTGCGGATACATGTTTGACCTGGGCTTCGTGCCCAGACTTATCGCTTGGCCTGTAACAGTTCAGTGGTAACTCTGTTTCAGGCCACTTCCCCAAGTGTGGATGCTTGTTTCCCACCCGTTTCAGAACCTGTCACCATGCATGGGACATCACACATGCGCGGCCGCATTTTGCAACTATAAAACTGGGCCCGCTGCAAATGTACATGGCCACGAAATTAAGCTCCACAGAACTTACGCCAATGTACTCGTATCAGAAATACGGGCAAAGAAGCTCATCTTCCACGACAAGCTCCTCGGCCGCTAACACAAACAGATCCAAGGACAGGAAGAAGAACTCGGCGCTGAGCACCACCACGGCCTCCACTTCAGCGCCTTCTACGTCAGAGCGGGACTCTGCCAAAAGACTGCGCCCGATGGAGAACGACTACTCGCTCCATTATCTTCACACACGCAAGTTGGCGACGCAGTACATCAGGAATGTGGCGTGCCCGACTGAAGGATACCCCAAGTTGGAGAAGTTGAAAGAGCTCAAGGCGGCCCAGGTGGCCCAGCACGCCACACAGCCATTTGGGTGCCAAGTTGAAAGCAGCCAGATTTTGCCTACCCTCGACATGTGGGTGAACAACTACGGGCTCCAGTTCGACGTCATAATGATTGGAGCATTGGTTGAGAATCAGTTTTTGCTTCCGCTCTTGAACCTGTTGCCGTTGTACAAGTTGTGTGCCAAGCCCGGGTTTCTCTTCATCTGGACGACCACGGCCAATATCAAGCAGTTGACTCTGCTCCTCAATGGCGACAAATGGAACAAGAAGTTCCGGCGGTCTGAGGAATTGGTGTTCGTTCCCGTTGACGAGGAAAGCCCGTACTTCCCCAAAGGCGTCAATGACGGCTACTACCACGACCGCAAAAACGGCAACAGCCAGTCCCTTTTGCGGCGCAACCAGTGGCATTGCTGGATGTGTATCACCGGCACGGTGCGGCGGTCCAACGACAACGATTTGATTCACTGCAACATCGACACCGACTTGCAGATGGGCCCTACGTCGCCCACTGACCGAGGGTGCAACAATGCCGTACCCGAGGCAATCTACAAGGTTGCCGAGAACTTTTCCAACTTCAACCGCCGGTTGCACATCATTCCGTGTAAAACAGGCTACCGGCTCCCGGTGAAGGTGAGAAGAGGTTGGGTGATTATGCTGCCCGACGTGCTCGTGGACAACTTCGACCCGGTGAAGTTCGAGATGCAGCTACACGCCAAGTCTTTCCTCAAGTACAAGTCCGTCAACACCAACGGACACAACAAGCAGGTGCTGCAATACCTTGTGCCACAAACATCGGAGATCGAGTCGTTAAGGCCAAAGAGCCCGACATGAGACATGTCCAGGTTACTGGTGAGAGAGAAGAAAGAGAGAGAGTATGGTTTGCTAAGGCGGGTTAGTTTAGGGTGGTTTGTTTAGCTGGTTCTAATTGTTAGTATATGATTGCGTAATGTGAATCAGATAAAGGTTGGATAGGTAAGTTCTCAGCATCGCAATTGCTCTGAGTGAGCTGAGTTAAGTTATCATCATATACACAAGGGCGACATACCATTTGAGCATGCTGGAAGCTAGCTGATTGCTGAAAAGCAAAGTGGTTGATATCTTCTAGTGAAGAGCTGAGGTATCTATAGCAGAGCGCGCGAAAATTTGAGCGTGGTGCTGGTGCGGGTAACTGTTGCTCCGGAGCTGAGGGCTCGGAGGCGCTCCGGCCGGATCCGGCGTCGCGCACAAGACCAGTGCGGGGAGCACCCGTTAAAGACCGCGAAGGTGCATCTTGAAGTCCGAGGTGAGTCACGTAAAAGATAACGTGGAAAAAAAAAGTCCCGTGGTTGCAGACCAAAAGGCAACGCGGAGGCCGCTGCGGTCCGCACGGCCGTCTCAGAGCCGAGACCGCGGGAAAAATCCGGGCCAAAGCCGGCAATGGGCCTCGAATCGGCCGGCCCAACTTCGGAATCTGCTCGGAGTGGAGAAATTCGTGGGGTCGGCGAGTGTGTGCAGTCCACATGTATGGGGTCCGCTTACGCGATTACCCGCACAGGCGACATATAAATACGCTTGATTCCCGGCCTGTAATCCCGGCAGCGGAAACCACAAGTAACAACCAACCATGTCCCAGAAAATCACCGTGAAGAACCCAATCGTCGAGATGGACGGCGACGAGATGACCAGAATCATCTGGCAGTTCATCAAGGACAAGCTTATCACGCCATACTTGGACGTGGACTTGAAGTACTACGACTTGGGCATTGAGTACAGAGACCAGACCGACGACAAGGTGACCACGGACGCCGCCGAGGCCATTCTCAAGTACGGTGTGGGTGTCAAGTGTGCCACCATCACTCCCGACGAAGCCAGAGTGGAGGAGTTCAAGTTGAAGAAGATGTGGTTGTCTCCCAACGGCACGTTGAGAAACATCTTGGGCGGTACCGTGTTCCGCGAGCCAATTGTGATTGAGAACATCCCGCGCATTGTGCCGCAGTGGGAGCAGCCAATCATCATTGGCAGACACGCGTTTGGCGACCAGTACAAGGCCACGGACCTCGTGGTGCCCAAGGCCGGCCAGTTGTCGCTTGTGTTCAAGCCCGCAGACGGCTCCCCGGAGGAGGTGTACCCTGTGTTTGACTTCAAGGGCCCTGGCGTGGGCTTGGCCATGTACAACACCGACGAGTCGATCCACGCGTTCGCCGAGTCGTCGTTCAAGTTGGCCTTGGACAGAAAGATGAACTTGTTCTCGTCGACCAAGAACACCATCTTGAAGAAGTACGACGGCCGGTTCAAGGACATCTTCGAGGACCTCTACGAGAAGACCTACAAGGCGCAGTTTGACGCGGCCGGCATCTGGTACGAGCACCGTTTGATCGACGACATGGTTGCGCAGATGTTGAAGTCCAAGGGTGGCTACATCATCGCCATGAAGAACTACGACGGTGACGTGCAGTCCGACATTGTGGCTCAGGGCTTTGGTTCTTTGGGTCTCATGACCTCGGTGCTCATGACTCCTGACGGAAAGGCCTTTGAGGCCGAGGCCGCCCACGGCACTGTCACCAGACACTACAGACAACACCAGCAAGGAAAGGAGACGTCGACCAACTCTATTGCCTCCATTTTCGCCTGGACCAGAGGTATCATCCAAAGAGGTAAGTTGGATGACACCCCCGAGGTTGTCAAGTTCGGCGAGGTTTTGGAGCAGGCTGTGATCGACACTGTTGCCGTTGACGGCAAGATGACCAAGGACTTGGCCTTGGCCCAGGGCAAGACCGAGCGTTCCTCGTACGTCACCACCGAGGAGTTCATCGATGCCGTGAAGACCAGATTGGACAAGAACCTTGCTTGATTCTAGACGAATCAGTCTGCACATCGCAAATGAATGGTAGACTTACATTTTGTAGACTGTGCACTTGGACTTTGCGTCGAGTAGTTTTGCTTCATTGAGAAACCTCTGCCGATCCATCTTTTGAGTGCTTTTTTTGCGTTCCGATACAGAATTTTAGAAGCAATTGTATTTCCTTGAAGTTTACTTTAGATAAGTGAGCTTACTCGAGTGCATGGTTTCGGCAGTGTCTCCACACCGTTCCAATATTTATCGCTGATGCTGTCATTTGGTAGGACTTCCAATGACTTTCATGAGCCGTGCTAATAATAAATGTCGCCTACCAGAGTCTACTAACATGCATGTCTATATTTGGTTGACATTCTGCCATTCATTCAAATGACCCATTGAGCGAGTCTCTATAGGGACTGTGTTTGGCGGACCCCAGCCTACGGCTCAATTCAGTAACTCATACACTTTTGCAAAAAGCCATTCACAGCACAATAAAGTTGGTGAATTTTCCACGGGGTCTCGAGTTTCAAACCTGCCATGCACTTATTCCGGAACGCCTCTAGCACACCACTGCAGCCTCTGAGTTTGACGACTCCAGTAACGCTCGAATGGGAAAACTGCAAATGGGGTTTTTTGGGGTAGCCCAACAGAAACTGCATTTCTCCACACTTCCCCTGAAATATTTATAGAATCCCACACCCGTCTTGGCCTTTCTCTTTTGACTTAACTATGGCATTTTGGCGCGCGAAGATATCGGCACAACCACCAAATGAACGTGGGATCCATCTTGAACGGCGACTCGCCCGAAGACCCTAACGTGTCGCAAGACGGCACGGACAGATCCGACTCGGCGTCCCGCCCGTCGCTCCCCGAGTCGCTGCAGAGGCACTCAATAATCAACTTGTTGAACGACGCACCCTCCACAGAATACCTGTCGCCCACAGAGGAAAAGGGACCAATCGTGGGCGCAGAAGAGCACCAAGCGGCGGCAAAGGGCGAGCGGGCGGAGCCCTCCAAGAAGGCGCCGCCCAAGAAGGCCGCCAGCGCCAAGCCAGCCAAGGCCGCCGCCAAGGCCAAGGCCGCGAAGGAAAACACCGACGCCCCCACGGACCCGGCCAAGCTCGTGGGCTCCGAGCTACAAAAAATCAACAACCTCAAGAAGAAAAACAGCAAGCCGCGCCGGTACACGGAGCCGCCGGTGTGGGCGCGGCCGTGGACCGCTCCGTCGCAACAGTACCGCGAGAGCGAGCCCCAGCGCACGATCCAGGAAACCGCCACCGCCAACGAAGCGGCGTTTGTGCCGCTGAAGCCCGTGTTCGACCGCGAGAACATGCACTCGGCTGACTTGGAGTGCCTGATCACGGGCGTTCTCCCGGCGCAGGCCACCGTGCGCACCATTGCCGAGTGGATCTACGCCAACTTCGTGGAGATCTCGCTTGAAAACAGGCAGTACGTCGAGCTCGAGCTCAAGTTCGGCACGCTTGTCAACAAAGACACCGGCGCCCGGCTTGCGATTGGCGTGTCGACCGAATGCATCTACACCAAAACCTCCGACGTGCGGTTCGAGATGGAGGTGCACGAGGTGGGCTGGGCCGACATGCGGGCGTTCCTCGAGGAGCTCGAGAAGAACTACCAGGAGGAGGCGCGCAAGAACCCGACCAAGCCGCGGCGCAAGTTCGCCACCACCGAGTCCGACAACACGGACTCGTTCTACCAGTTGCGGGAGCGCAACGAGGTGCCGCAGAAGATCCGCATTTCCAAGGACAACCAGCTCAACCCGCCGCGGTACGTGGCCATCCAGAAGAAGCGCGTGTCCGACATCTTCATCCACAACCCGTCCAGCATGTACGACATGCGGCTCTCGCTCTCGATCGAGTTCCCGGTCAACGAGTCCAACATCGAGCCCATGATGAAGAAAAACAAGCCGTTCATGGTGCGCAGCAAGAAGCGCGTGTCGTACGCGCACGCGCCGACGGTGACGCGCTTCGACTTCACGGAAGTGCTTCTGCCCAAGACAACGAAAAACAAGGCCGGCAAGACCATCACCGAGAACGAGCGGTCGTACGAGCTCGAGCTCGAGATGGACACGTTCCAGATCTTCCGCGGCTTCGACCGGATCCGCGACGGCTCGGACTCCATCCGGTTCGAGGAGTTGGTGGAGATCTTCTTGAACAACGCCCGCTGCCTCAATGGCCGGGTGACCAAACTAGCCTCCAAGTGAGGAAGGAAGGGGGAAACAACAGATTTACTGACATGGTAGTGCAACCTTTTTTTTTTTTGTGAGCACGCTAAGGGTGAGTCTGCGTGATGTATGAACACCTTGTTCAGCTGTTGTGCGCTGTTGAGCGAAGCCGCCGGCAAGTAGACGGTCCAGAAATTCAAGACTCGGGATCCGCTTGTGACCCGTCAGGGACTATTCGAAACAAACGGGACGGTCCATCGCACAAAGATTCCTGATTGTACTCGGTTTCTTTGAGTGTCACAATTGATGAAGCACGCCAAGTGATTAGCAAGTAGTGAAAAAAAACAGGACAAAGCGAAACAGCGCTCCTGGCACCGATGACTGTGTTTTTCTGGAACACATCTCTACATTTTCTCTCTGTCTGATTTTTACTAGAAGTTGGCGGCCGTGGCGGACCAGCATATGTAGGAAGCGTGTTAACCAGGCTCTCAGTGAGGCCTCGTGTAACCCGGAATCCACCGTCTGGACCGCCAACAATATGTAGAAGTGAATAGAGAGCCGCATAGAGTGACTTACAGCCGGAAGCCCAACCGAACCCGTAGCAATTTTTTCCCCCCAAAGACAGCCTTCACCGGCGCCGCCCAGTGGCCACTTTTCGCACCTCGCGACATACCACCATCTACAACACGCTCACCCACACCATGTCGTTGCGCGCAATTCTCGTGGCGGGGTTGGCCTCGGCGCTAGCGTTGGTCTACGCCACGTTGCTCTTCTTCACGCACTACCCACGCAAGGAGACGGCCGCGGAGCTGCGGTACTCCACCAACGACAACATGGGCCCAGTCCACGAGCTCCCGCCGCGGCTCCGGCCCGCGCCGGAGGGCGCCAAGGCGGACTTGGAGCTCAGCGTGGTCGTGCCCAGCTTCAACGAGACGCAGCGGTTGCCCAAGATGTTGGAGGAGGCCGTGGAGTACTTGGAGGCGCACCACCACGGGCAGTACGAGATCTTGATTGTGGACGACGCCTCGACGGACAAGACCGCGGAGTTTGCGGTCGCGGAGGCGGCGCGGTTGGCGCTCGCGCCGCACGTGTTGAAGGTGTTGCAGCTCGACGCCAACAGGGGCAAGGGCGGCGCCGTGACCCACGGCATCTTGCACGGCCGGGGCAAGTACCTCTTGTTCGCGGACGCGGACGGCGCCACGCGGTTTGGCGACGTGCGGCGGTTGGTGGAGGCCATGGACCGCCACCGCGGCTCCGCGGCCATTGCCATCGGCTCGCGGGCGCACATGGTGAACACGGACGCGGTGGTGAAGCGGTCGTTTGTGCGCAACCTCTTGATGTATGGGCTCCACGCGTTGGTGTATGTGTTTGGCATCCGGGACATCCAGGACACGCAGTGCGGGTTCAAGATGTTCAACCGGGAC
The DNA here is from genome assembly GCA_008065175.1 of Metschnikowia caudata. Taxonomy (NCBI): domain Eukaryota; kingdom Fungi; phylum Ascomycota; class Pichiomycetes; order Serinales; family Metschnikowiaceae; genus Metschnikowia; species Metschnikowia caudata. Next base: position 1,160,911 of record VATF01000002.1, read on the forward strand.
TCGGTGAGGCGCATCTTTCCGCACATGCACACGGAGCGGTGGATCTTTGACGTGGAGATTTTGCTTTTGGCGGAGCTCCAGCGGATCCCCATCGAGGAGGTGCCCGTGAACTGGACCGAGGTGGGCGGCTCGAAGGTGGACTTGGCCCGGGACTCGATCCAGATGGCCATTGACTTGGTGGTGACCCGCACGGCGTACGTGCTCGGCTTGTACAAGCTCAACGAGTGCGGCCACAGCTAGCCAGATAGACAATACAGAGCAGAGAGCAAGTGGGCAGATGAGCAGGTGAGAGAGGAGGATCGCCTTGTAATAAAGAAGGGAAATAAAGAACACCACAAAAAACAAAAAACAAAAAAAGATAAAAAAAAATCAGAGGTGTGTGTCCCGAAATCGGCAGACATGTTCGGGTGCCCCGGTGCGGATGCAAACCTGGGGCAGAGTATCGCGTTCTGGGCAGTGCGCAGCCGCAGTCGGCCTCACCACTTTTCCCCCCGACCGGCATTTCCAGGCCCGCCAGATCCGGCATGTTCTCTAAACAGGTCAGGTGGTTGCTCGCGGCCCTCGTGGCCGTGTCCACCCTCTCGCTCGTCTTCACCGTCTACGGCACGCGCCCCGCCATGGCGCTCTCGCCCGTGTGGGCGTTTGGCAACAAGGACAAGTACTACGTGTTCAGCGCCGAGTGGCTCGCGCAGGACGGCGCGCGGGCGCGGCTCATGGAGCAGGCCGGCGAGTTGCCGTTGCTGGAGGCCGAGGTGCGGCAGGCCGTGGCCCAGGAAATGGTGCGCTCCGAGCACCCGGTGGTGCAGGCCATCGAGAGCGACATCCGCCACGCGTACGGCGCGCAGTTCAAGGAGACGTACCGCCAGCAGGTGGAGGCCGAGTCGCGCGAGATGCTCACGCAGCTGCGGTACTACCACATGTTGATGTCGTACCAGGTGTTGGAGCAGGCGCGGGCCGACTTCCTCGAGCACAACCGCGCCGGCGTGGCGAGCGGGCTCTTGAAGAAGCTCGCGGGCGACGCCGCGGACGCGGACGTGTTGCAGCAGATCGACGCCGGCCGCCCGTTGCTCGTGGACCGCGGCAAGTACTTTGCCCACGTTCTCCGCCACATCCAGATGGAGTACGACCCCGTGGGCGTGGGCGTGCTGGCCAAGGGCAAGCACATGCTCTGCCAGCTGGTGTCCGAGGTGCCCAACCCGTTGCACTCGCTCGCCCTGCTCCTGGCCGGGCGCGTCCGGCTTGCCGACGCCGACCGCAGCGACTTGAAGCTCAAGCACGCGCAGCTCGCAAACTACCTCCGCGGCTTGGCCGTGCCGCCGCCCGAGATCTACCACGGCACCGGCGTGGTCATCTCCGCCAGCAAGGCCCACTTCCTCGGCGCCGTGAACGTGTTGGTGCGCTTGCGCGAGCTGGGCTCGGAGTTGCCGGTGGAGATCGTGGTGGACACCGCCGCCGACGCCGACCGCCGCGTGTGCGACGACTTCCTCCCGAAGCACAACGCGAAGTGCGTGGTGTTGGAGACAGAGCTCGGCAAGGACGTCTACGGCTCGCTCAACCTCAAGGGCTTCCCGCTCAAGTCCTTGGGCCTCCTCGTCTCCTCGTTCGACCACACCTTGCACTTGGACGCAGACACGTTCCCCGCCAAAAACGTCGACTTCTTGTTCGAGACCGAGCCGTACTTGCAGACCAAGTTCGTGCTCTGGCCCGACAGCTGGCACAAGACGACCTCTCCGTTGTACTACGACATTGCGGGATACCGCCTCGGCGAGGTTTCCGGAAGGAGCGGCATTCCAAACGACCACTCGTTTGCGGAGTACGCCGCGCGGGACAAGGAAACGGTGCAGCTCCACGACTTGGCCGGAGCGCCGCCGTACCGGTCCGTGGAGTCGGGCCAGTTGTTGGTCTCCAAAAGAGAGCACTTCCGCAGCTTGTTCTTGGCCTTCTACTACAACCTCCACGGCCCGCTGTACTACTACCCGCTCCTCTACCAGGGCTCCTTCGGGTCGGGCGATCGGGAAACGTTTGTCGCTGCGTTGCACGCCATGAACGAGCCGTACTACTTGACCGACTGGCACTTGATGTTCAGTGGCGTGGACCGGCCGAAACCGCAGAAGCCGGAGCAGACGTTTTTCGACGAAAGCACCATGGTCCAGCACGACCCGCAACAGGCCTGGGCGTTCATTGCCCGGTGGAAACTGTGGCTCGAAGCGAAAAAGTTGGACACCCGTCTTTACCCGTTCCAGGACAACGACTACACCACCAACTTGCGCAAGGAGTTTTTCGAGGCCAACGAGGACGTACAGCAGCCGGAGCCGTTGTTTCTCCATGTCCACGACCCGAAAATCAACTCCTTGTACAACGAGCAGTCGAAGAAGTCTCGGTACGACTACAAGTCCCGGTACATCCAGGACCCCGAGAAGCCCAAGCTTGGCGGCACGGACTGGGATTTGCATCTCCAGGCCATCAACACGTGGGTGACGTGTGAGGTGTTCACCACACAAGCGTACTGGGCCGGGTTCAAGCTTGAGCAGGCCGAGGTCTGCAAAAAGAGCAAGGAGTACTTGGCCGTCTTGGAAAGTAACACCAAAGACAAAGCTGCGAGCGAGCTCAAGGTAAAGAAAGAGATGGAGAAAGCAGGGCTGGCGGCGAACGCGGAGTGATGTGGTGACCAGGGGAACAGAGTATTCTGAGAACAATAACTCGCAACCAATTGAGAACCTATTACAGTGCGCAGTCGCAGCTCAATCGAGTGGCGCCGGAAGTACACTTTCGGCCCGCACCAATGTGGGAGTCGCCGCCCGTTCTGCGGCGAGCCGGCCCTGAAAATGGCCCGATTCGCCCCCTCGAGCGCCCCTGGTGCAAGCGGCAATTTTGCCGTGCCGGTGTGCGCCACCCACGCCCCGGGCACTCGGAGCAGGCAAGCCCGTACCGCCCGGGTGCTCACAAATCATATATAGGAAAAAATGCGAGCAAAAACACCCTCTCTTCCCAACACCATGTTGAGATCTAACATCAGACAATTCGCCAGATTCAACTCGTCCAAGGCCGGTCACTACGACGCCGTCGTCATTGGCGGCGGGCCCGGCGGGTACATCCACGCCATCAAGTTGGCTCAGCTCAACTACAAAACCGCCTGTATCGAGTCCCGTGGCTCCCTCGGCGGCACCTGTCTCAACGTCGGCTGTATCCCCTCCAAGGCGTTGTTGAACAACTCGCACTTGTACCACCAGATCAAGCACGACTCTGCCAACCGCGGTATCGAGATTGCCGGCGACGTGTCCATCAACGTGGCCAAGTTGCAGGCCGCCAAGGAGAAGGCCGTCACCGGATTGACGTCCGGTATCGAGATGCTTTTCAAGAAGAACGGCGTCACGTACTTGAAGGGCCACGGCTCGTTTGTCGACGAGAACACGCTCAACGTCAAGGGCTTGGACGGCGAGGAGTACAAGGTGACTGCAGACAACATCACCATCGCCACCGGCTCCGAGCCCACGCCCTTCCCCGGCATCGAGATTGACGAGGAGAGAATCGTGTCCTCGACCGGTGCCTTGGCCTTGAAGGAGGTCCCCAAGAAGTTGGCCATCATCGGTGGTGGTATCATTGGCTTGGAAATGGCCTCCGTGTGGTCCAGATTGGGCTCCGAGGTCACCGTGATTGAGTTCCAGGACTCCATCGGTGCCGGCATGGACGCCGAGGTGGCCAAGACCACCCAGAAGTTGTTGGCCAAGCAGGGCTTGAAGTTCAAGTTGAACACCAAGGTCACCAAGGGTACCAGAGAGGGCGACATTGTCAAGGTTGGCGTCGAGGACGTCAAGAGCGGCAAGGCCGAGGACCTCGAGGCCGACGTCTTGTTGGTTGCCATTGGCAGAAGACCATTCACCAAGGGCTTGAACCACGAGGCCATTGGCTTGGAGCAGGACGACAAGGGCAGATTGGTCATTGACTCGCAGTTCCGCACCGCCAAGCCTCACATCAGAGTCATTGGTGACGTGACCTTTGGCGCCATGTTGGCCCACAAGGCCGAGGAGGAGGGTGTCGCCGCCGCCGAGTACATGAAGCACGGCCACGGCCACGTCAACTACGGCAACATCCCTTCGGTGATGTACACCCACCCCGAGGTTGCCTGGGTCGGTGCCAACGAGCAGCAGTTGAAGGCCGACGGCATCAAGTACAAGGTTGGTAAGTTCCCCTTCATTGCCAACTCCAGAGCCAAGACCAACCTCGATACCGACGGTTTCGTCAAGTTCCTCGCTGACGCCGAGACCCAGAGAGTGTTGGGTGCCCACATCATTGGCCCTAACGCCGGTGAGATGATCGCCGAGGCCGGTTTGGCCTTGGAGTACGGTGCATCCACCGAGGACATTGCCAGAACCTGCCACGCCCACCCAACCTTGTCTGAGGCTTTCAAGGAGGCTGCCTTGGCTACGTTCGACAAGCCACTCAACTTCTAGGTACCCGGTGCCACAATAAAAGGATTTAAATGATAAAGTGTAGTCACGGCAGCACCACACGCGCTGTTGCAGCTCAATTGCTACGGCAGCGTACGCGTGAGGTTGGTCCGGTGACCGTAGTCTACATGAAAGTGTTTATGCTTGTTCATTCATTATGACATGGCTGTGCACAGTGTCCAATTATCGGGATAAGATAATGTAAAGAGCGTGGATGATACCAGGGATGTATCCAAGAATGGTCAAGATGATGTTCAAGAAGAAAGCACCGGAGCATCCAACCTGGAGGAACACACCCACAGGTGGAAGGATGATAGCAATGATGATTCTGATGATGTCTCCGCAAACCATGATGAGTGTAGTATTAGCTGCAAATAAATGTGACTGGCGAGTCCGAAAAACCGGGGCGGGCGCCGGGCTATTTATATTGCTTGTGAATGCAAATGTGAGGCACCAGGTCACCATCACACTGCAGCGCACTATGCAGCATGGAACTATCCGAGCAAAGCCCGGATGGTGAAACACACCGCAAGAATCTCGGGAAACCGCAGGCGAGGACCGGGTGGTCTGTGTGGAGGAGGAGGGCCCCTGGCCTGGGTTTTCTTTTTTCGCCGGGTGGTTGGCCTGTGAAAGAGCACTCCCAAAAGGGCAGTGTCCAGCCCAGGTCGCATGAATGTTGCTAAAGCCAAAACGGGAAGCCAAATTGGAAGCGGAGCCGAAGCAACTTCCACGGGTCATTCTTGGTGGCACAATTATTCCGTGAAGCAGCCGACTCCACCTTCCGGAGACGCAACTTTGAGGCGTGGAAGCAGCATGTCCTGTGCGGACCGGTACCGAACGTGTTGCTACATGACGGTTGCTAAATCGCAAGCGAGAGGCTTAGAGGGGTCAGCTATCTGGGAACAGCAGAAAGAGAGTGCACGCACCGAAACGGAAAAAAAGTCGGAAGTCCGCCAGGCGGATCTAACTTTTATTTACTACGCCTTGCTGGCCCCTGCGCTGCTGCGGCTGAGCCCGGGGAAGTTGCGGAGGTGGCCGAAGGTACTGATGTTGGGAGGTACGGGTGTTGCGGCGTTTGGTGTTGCGACGTTTGGTGTTGCGAGCTTGGGTGGTGGGCGGTGTGGTGGGCGGTGCGGGTCTGGAGAGGCACGGGTGCGGGACCAGTCAGACGGCAGTGGCCCCAGTTCTACGCCGTGCGCGCGCCCCGTGGATCCACAAGGCGGCGGCCGCGCGTAACTCTCAGACCCATGAAAAAGTCTTCGTAGTACTCAATCTGCATCCAACCAACACCCATATCAACATGTCGGAGTTGTCAGTACAAATCTTGCAGGCCGTGGACAAGCACGGCAGCATCCCCAGCACATTGGACTCCGACGAGTTCAAGAGCATCGATGCAGGCGCCTTGCAGGGCTCGTTGAAGTCGTTGGCGTCCAAGGACATGGTCGAGTTTGAGAAGATCGAGACGGACTTCTGGTCGTTGACAAGCGAGGCGGAGGAGTTCTTGGTTGCCGGCTCGCACGAGATCCGCGTGTTGGACGAGGTGTTGAAGTCGCTCGGCGGGCTCAAGATTGCCGACGTGAACTCCAAGTTGGGCCAGGTGGGCAAGTTGGGCCAGGGCAAGGCGTTCAAAAACGGGTGGATCGCCAAGGACGGCGACAAGTTGGTGGCGTCTGTGCAGGCGTTGCCCACGGACACCGTTGTCGAGCAGTTGAAGCAGATCAAGGCCAGCGGCACGTTGGGCGACAAGAAGGAGTTGGCCGAGTTGAAGAAGAGAAAGTTGGTCACGTTGGCCAAGATCGTGGGCTACCGCGTCACCAAGGGCGAGAAGTTTGCCTTGACCATCACCAACTACGAGACGGACATCACCTCGGACATGATTGCATCCGGAAGCTGGAAGAACGCCTCCTTCAAACCCTACAACTTCAACTCTGAGGGCATGTACCCGCAGTCGGGCGCGTTGCACCCGTTGATGAAGGTGCGCGAGGAGTTCAGACAGATCTTCTTCTCCATGGGCTTCACCGAAATGCCCTCCAACCAGTACGTGGACTCTGGGTTCTGGAACTTTGACACGTTGTTCGTGCCGCAGCAGCACCCGGCCAGAGACTTGCAGGACACCTTCTACTTGAAGGACCCGGTCGCGGCCAAGAGACCCGAGGACGAGGAGTACTTGCAGAACGTCAAGGCCGTGCACGAGGAAGGCGCCTTTGGCTCCATCGGCTACAGATACCCGTGGAAGGAGGAGGAGTCGCTCCGCATGGTGTTGAGAACGCACACGACGGCGATTTCCGCGGCCATGTTGAAGAAGTTGGCGGAGAACCCCACCGCCACGCGGTTGTTCTCCATCGACCGTGTGTTCAGAAACGAGGCCGTTGACGCCACGCATTTGGCCGAGTTCCACCAAGTCGAGGGTGTGCTTGCAGGCTACGACATCACCTTGGGCGACTTGATTGGCTTCATGGAGGACTTTTTCTCCAAGATGGGCGTCGACGGGTTGCGGTTCAAGGCGGCATACAACCCGTACACCGAGCCCTCGATGGAGATCTTTGCCTACCACAAGGGCTTGGGCAAGTGGGTCGAGATTGGTAACTCGGGCATGTTCAGACCGGAGATGTTGGAGCCCATGGGCTTGCCGCCAAACATGAGAGTGTTGGGCTGGGGTCTTTCCTTGGAGAGACCCACCATGATCAAGTACGGCGTGTCCAACATCAGAGAGTTGTTGGGCCACAAGGTGTCGTTGGACTTCATAGAGACGAACCCCGCAGCCCGCTTGGACGAGGACTTGGTCGGTTAGGATAATGCAGAAAAGAGATATGCACCGTGTAGGTTTTGGCGGTTTGCGTTTCGGCTGAGATCGCGCTACGTTCTAGTGAGAAACATTTGTGAGACTGGATTGGGACGCAGGTTCTTATTACAGCTCGCGATTGAGAGCCGAAAAAGTGGTGCCGGTCGATGTGCCAATTGCAATCGAGTTTGGGCTATTGTTGAGTGAGGTGTTGGCCAAAAAGAAATAGCGTTTCAAAGTAAACTCTTGCGCCGATAGCTCTACTGCAACAAAACTTGAACTATATCTTTGATTTTCGGTATATTTGGCTAGAGTGAGATCTTTGTTGCCAACATCAGTCAAGCCATACTGTGGGCTCATTCAGGACTGACACGAAAAGCCATTTGGGCAAAAATGGAGCTAAACTCACAATTTGTAGAGATGATGTCACCGCTACCAACAAAGTTCAATCACTACAACCGGCGGTCGGCCTGTGCCATTTGAAGCACAATTGGAGAATTCGCTCTAGAGAAGCTCTGCATCACCGTCCTTTAACCCACCAGCCCTGAATTTAGCAATAAAAACCCCGCCACCGATCACGCAATCGCCAAACTACCAGCCAAACAATCTTTTGCGTGGCTCACTAGATTCTTCGGAAGTATGCACCAACCAGTTTGCCTTTCCTCTCATACGTATCCGGTCGCTCACCATGGTTGAGCAGAAACCCCGAACACCATTCACCTTCGAAACAAAAAAATATTGGCGAGTCAAATCAAAGCTACGGAACGGCACAGAAAAGTCAACTCCCAAATTTTCCACAGAGGCACTTGTCCGTCAACACCACTCTCCACCTACACCTCGAGGCGCGGCCAATTCGCACAGTCACCAACATGTCGCAGGAACCAGCAACGGCGGCAGCCGGGCTGAAAAAAACGCCCAAGAAACCCGCGGAGGAGCACGTGTGCCGCTGGGTCGGCTGCGACGCCAGCCTCTTCCCCACGTTGTCGACGTTGGTGTCGCACGTGAGCCAGAAGCACTTGACGCAGGCCAACATCATCACCCCACATGCGCCCGTCAAGTACTCGTGCCAGTGGGAGGGCTGCTCGCGGTTCGACGTGGAGCAGCCGTCGCGGTTCGCCCTCATCTCGCACTGCAGAACGCACACGGGCGAGAAGCCGTACTTCTGCCCGATTCCCGAGTGTGAAAAGCACTTCACCAGGTCGGACGCCTTGGCCAAGCACGTCAAGGGCGTGCACGACTTGCACCAGCACCGCGACGCCATCACGCTCTTGAAGTACCGCGTCGAAAAGGGCAAGGCGGAGAACCCGATCGACGGCGACTTGTACCGGTTGACGGACGACAAGTACACCGAGTTGATCAACAAGGACTACAAGCTCCGCACGCCGTGGTGGTTCTCCAAGAAGTTTGTCGACGTGTTGCAGAACGAGAGCCACACGTTGCAGGACCTCTACGCACAGCCGCTCGATGACCGCCTGCTCGAGCTCGCGGCGGCCAGATACGCCAAGTTTCTAGAAACGGAGGACGACGAGCTCATCACGGGCTACGACGTCGACAAGCAGCCGTCGTTGGAGCCGCTCCAGGAGGAGACCATGCTCGCGCACGCCGCCCACTTGAGGCTGGCCAAGGAGTACAAGGTGACCAAGCCGCCGCGCTCCACCTACGACGAGTTGCGCTCGGTGTACGGCACCGCCATGCGCTTGAACAAGCTTCTTTCCAGCGAGTTGGCCGACGCGCTGCGCGAGCAGCGCCGCTTGTGGGCGATGACGCAGGTGTTGCTCGACGCCAACGTCGAGCTCGGGCTTCCCGGCGCAAAGGACGACATCGACGACTGTCTCCTTGGCGAGGGCATCGACACCAAGCCGCAAAGCTCGTGAGCGAGGACGTAAAATAAGGCGGCAGAGAGAACGAAAAGAGAATAGATAAAATTTTGCGGGCGGCGTAATTTGTCGGCGGCGTGTTTTGGGTGGCCAGGTGTGGGTGCACGCTGAGGTGCACTCTTCGCATCGCACCTACTCATCTCTTCAACCATGGTCACCACCAGACTGAAAGCCGCCATCGCGCCCGTGGCGGAGGAAAACTCCGACGTGGAAATCGTGGAGTCCACAAACAGCACACCCGCCCTTGACGCCTCGGAACTTTCCCTAGATCAGCTTCTCCAGGAGCTCGCCAAAGAAACCAAGGCTGCGACCAAGACTTCCACCGGCGGCAACACGTTCGACCAAATCCAGCAGGAGCTCGAGGCGCTCCCGAAACTCCAGACGGGCTTGGAAACGTCCGCCGCCGCCACTAGCGAGTCCAAGCTGTCCGTGGTGGTCAACGTGAACGACCCGGTGCACATTGTGCGCAAACCGTCCAAGAAGGTCGAGCCCACGGACGCCGGGGCCAAGTGGTTCAACATGTCCAAGCCCGAGATGACGGCGGAGTTGAAGCGGGACTTGTTGATTCTCAAGAACAGAAGTGCGTTGGACCCGAAGAGACACTACAAGAAGGAGAAGTGGGTGATTCCCAAGTACTTCCAGACGGGCACCATCGTGCAGGGCAACACCGAGTTCTACTCCTCGCGCATGAACAAGAAGAGCAGAGGCAAGACGTTGGCGGAGGAGATCTTGAACGACGACCAGGCCAACCAGTACTTCAAGAGAAAGTACGACGATCTCACCAAGGACTTCACCAGCGGAGGAAAGAAGCACTACAAGAAGCTCCAGACCAAGAAGAGGGGTTTCTGAACGGCCTGCGGCGTGCGCAGCGGCCGGGGCCATCGCTTCTTTCCATTCCCATATTCTCATTTCACGGTTCTATGTACTTTTATCGATCTTGCTGATGATTCCAGCACTGACATGGGTGGCAATTTCTGCCTTTGTGCCCGCTTCTTTGTCTGCTGCTGAAAATAGCTACATGTATGGTGATGTCACCTGAGCTTCTCTTTGGCGATGAATGTGAGAATGCTTCTCCACACCCTGCATTGGTGGACTCCATTGTTGCGTCATTCAAGCTTCCTAATTGAATCCATTCCGCCGCCATGTGCTTTCTTCAAACATCAAATCGGCTCCGTTAGTTCATACAATATATTTTACTCTATTTAAATCTATATAAGTCTATATCCTCTAAGGCCCATTTCGCATAATCACTGTTCTAGGCCGGCCCTTCTAAATACATCGGACCGCACACTGTCCCATAAGTTCTTCTTCTCGTCTTTCGTAAGCTTCCTTCTTTCGCCTCCCGCCAGCTGCATCTTGAGCTCCTTCTTGATACTGTCGCTCTTGAGCTTGTACTCGTACGCTGTGGTGGCAGCCGCGGCCAAGTTCACGAGGTAGTTGCGGATCGCAATCTCCTTGTATTTGAACGCCATGAACGTCTGGTCTGTCGGCGTGATGGGCGGGGAGGGCATCTGCTTCTTCTGCTGGTTGATTTGGAGCAAGCGAGACTGCTTCACGGAGATGTCGGCCACGGACTTTTTGAAGTTGGCGTCGAGGTTGTGCTCCGCGTAGATGTCCGACGTGTAGAGCGTGTACATGAGCTCCTTGTCGGTGATGTGGGGCTGGAGAAGAACGAGGTGGCATACCTGGGCCAAGTCGCCCACCAACTGCGGGAGCGGCAGCAGCGAGTACTGGAGGTCGGGCGACGACGACACCATGGGCATGTTGGTGAGCAAGAGCTTGCAGCGGGTGACGTTCAAGTTCCAGTCCACCAAGGACTCCGGGGCGTTCTGGTAGTTGAGCTCGCTCCCGAGCGATATTTTGTACTCCTCGAAGTCGTCGTCGTCGGTCTCGACGGCCTCCACGGGCACGTTCACCACGCTGTTCTGCTGTAGCGCGAGCCGCTTTCTCTCCACAAACTGTTCTCGGGCACAGCTCTCGTGGAGCGCAATGTCGTTGATGAGCTGCTCCACGGTGGTGGTGGTCTGCTCGGTGTCCTCCGGGAGCGTGGCCGTGGACGACGAGTAGATGGAGGGCGCCGATCTGACGGACCGCTTGCTCCACGAAAACACGCTCAGGGCCAGCGACCGGTGCAGTTTTTGGGACTGGTGCAAGGGCCTGAACTGCGACGGCGCCGAGCGCACCGACGACGACGACGGCTGGGCGGCGGCGGGCAACTGCTGGTAGATGGCGTTTCTGGCGGAGTCCCTGAACTGCGTCGGGGCCAGCAACAAGTTCTGGGAGTTGCTCCGGGAGCCGGGGAATCCGTACATTGTGAGCTACTGTGGTCCGATCGGGGTTCCGGTTGTCTGTTGGCGTGCTTGGGCGTCTTTGCGAGAGGGTCTGGGCTGGCGAAAGCCAAGTGGTGTCACGAACTAAAAAAAGAAAATGCCCCAGAAAAGCGACTGGGGTAGAGAAGAATGCGGAGGTGCGCTCGCGGACTGTAGCTAGTGCGAGAACATGGGGAGATAGTGGGGAAGCCCCGTAGCGACGTTGGAGACATGCGGCTTTAAATTCGCCTAATCGGGGCAGCGGGCGGAGAGCGGCGAGAACAAAGAAAGCACGATGGACGAACGCCGGCCGCCGCTCGCGCCGCCGCTGCGCTCGGGGGCGAGGCAGCTCCGGTGGCCTGTGGGGCCGCAGGCCCCACGCTGGAAAGCCACCCACCGCCCACGCCGAAAACGGGCGATCCGGCCTTGCGCCGCCGCAAAAACGGCCAGCGCCAGCGGCGGAAGCCGCCCTGAAAACCCCCGCCCCGAAATCCTCGAGGGTCCATTGTCTGATCTGGCCAGGGCCCGCGGGCTGATCTGGGGCCGCACCCATTAGGCCCGCGCTTTTTCCGCATCATCAACAAGTCTTCACGCAATGAGCAGACCAGAAGTGGACGAGTTCACGTCGGAAGACTGGGGCTTTCGCTTGCAGACCGACAAGAGCGGCGTTGCGCTTTTCGACGCGCCGGTCGACTTTGCGGGCGCCGTCGCCTCGCGCCCGCTCCAATTGCTCGATGTCGGCGTGCCCAAGAAAGTGTACGCCGCCTCCAACGGCCACGCGGTCGGCGTCGGCCGCTTGGCCGATTTGGACAGCCGCGACGCCGCGAAAAGCGGCTTCTGCGCCGTGGCCTTCCCCGGCACCGTCGCCGTGAGCTTCGACGCATCCAACGACCATTTGTATGTGTTGGCCCAAACCGGCATCCACCGGGCGGCAGTGGAGGACGTGCTTTCCGGCCAGCCTGAACCCTTCACAAGCGTCAAGCCAGGCCACATGACGCTGTTTGCCATGTCGCCCGCGGCAAACAACGCCTATGCATACCTTGAGAACGCCAAGCTTCACATTGTTTGCGGTGACAATAGCTCCCAACTCGACGGCGTCAAAGCGTTCACATGGATCGCCGACGCCACGAAAATCGCCGCTGTTCTGGAACTGGCGTTGACAATCTACACCACGGACGGGAACGAGGTGAAAAGTCTCGAGGTCGAGGACGGTGGCTCCTTGATTTCCGTCTCTGCAGTCGACGACAACACATACTACGTGGTGGGCGCCGCTGAAGACTCGCCCGATGTGACCCACCTCCTCATCAATCTTCCCGCCGGCACCGTCGAGGAGATTTTTCTCGCTCCGCCATTTGGCTCTGTGGACCGCTGCCCTACCGTGTACGCATCCAGCATCCGCAACTGGCGCCAAAACACAGCGTTCTCATTTCTCTCCTTCTCGCTCACAACAGAAATCGCCACGTTGGAGTGTGGCGCCAACACCAGAATCGTTTCCCCCAGTAACGACACCGACCGTGCGGAACTCCCGATGAACGACGATGGCGACGACACCTTACCCGTCGGTTTGGCGCTCGACTTCACCGGCACAGACCGCAAAGTCGTGTCGCCATGCCCGGCCATCGAGGAGGCTGTAGGCGTTCTTCCTAGACTACTTTGTTTGAACTCCATGGGATGCCTTTTAGTCTGGGATGTCTTTGACATTCGCGGCGTGAGGGAGGGTGCTCTCAGTCTTCAAAGAGCTGTGGAAAGCGTGGCCAGCTTAAAGCAGAGCACTCTGAATGTCGTGGTCCCAGAAGCAGTCGCAATCGAGAGCTCAGAACGCGTCACGGAAACTGCAAAGAACAACACAATGGCGACTGAAGCGCCTCCCGCCAGTGATCCTGGCTCCAGCCAAACGGACGATATTACTTCCTCGTTTGGACTGCTGGGATTTGGCATTTCTAAAACCTCCGCGGACTCTCCTTTCGGCGCTTCACAGCCAAAGCAGTCTACAGGGTTTGGACAATCTGGGTTTGGCGTTTCCAAGACAGAAGCTCCGGCATCCTCTGGATTTGGAGCCTCTGGTTTCGGAAGCTCGGGCTTTGGTAACACTGCTGCTCCAAAACCTGCATTTGGAAGCACGGGCTTTGGTGCCAGCTCAGACAAACCTGCCAGCAGCTCTGGTTTTGGTAAAGCTTCGTCTGCAAGCCCTGCATTTGGTAGCACGGGCTTTGGCAGCAACTCAGACGCCAAACTTTCATTTGGTGGCACAGGGTTTGGTGATTCTGCAAAGACAGCCAGTACAGCTTTGAGTGGCAACTCTGAAAGCAAGCCAGCTTTCGGAAGCACGGGCTTTGGCGCCAGCTCTGAAAGCAAGCCAGCTTTCGGAAGCACGGGCTTTGGCGCCAGCTCTGAAAGTAAGCCAGCTTTCGGAAGCACGAGCTTTGGCGCCAGCTCTGAAAGTAAGCCAGCATTCGGAAGCACGGGCTTTGGCAGTGCTTCGAAGCCAGCTTTTGGCAGTTCTTCATTTGGCGAGAATTCTGCAAAGCCAGCCTTTGGAGGCTCAGGATTCGGCAGCGCCCCGTCAACAAAGCCAGCATTTGGTGGCTCCGGATTCGGCGACAGCTCTGCAAAACCAGCGTTTGGATCCACCGGCTTTGGAACGGATAAGAGCACCAGATCATTCGGAGCGAAGCCCTTCGGTGGTTCACAAAAAGAGGGCAACTCGCCATTCGGCAATTTGAGCACACCTACTCAATCGAGTCCCTTCGCCAAGTTTGGCGAGGGCTCTCAAACCAAAGACTCCCCTTTTGGCGGCCTTCAATCCAACAAAACAGCCTCTATTTTCGATACTGCTACGTCGTCGCCTTTCGGCTCATCTGCCAAATCTGAGTCCAGCGGCTTCCCATCTTCGAAAAAAGAGGACTCTAATGCTTCTCCATTTGCATCTTTAAAGAAGGAAGACTCTGGCGCTTCTCCATTTGCATCTTTGATGAAAAGCGAAGCAAAGGAGTCCGTTTTTCTGTCGTCGGCGACGCCCGCCGAGGATTCACCTTCTGGAGATGTGTCGGAAACAAGCTCAGACGCAGAGAGCATCACAGAAGATGTTCAGGTGCAGATTCCAGATTCTTTATCAGAGGGCGCAGAGCAAGATCTGCAATCTGACCAAGAAAGTGAAAGTGATGGCGAGGAGGAACAGAGTGAGAATGAGATTCCCAGACTGGGAAAAACGACTGTCGACGAAGATTCGCTGACCACGACTTTCGCAGCAAACGCTGAATCCACAGAACTCTTGAATGAACCTGTGGACAAAGTTGAGCACAAAATTGAGGAGACCAAGTCGGAGGAAACCAAAAATGAGCTCAATGCCGAGCGCGAAGTTGAGGAACCCAAGCCTGAGAAGCCCGCTTTTGATTTCTCTTTCGGGAAGAAGGACGAGGAGCCTGTCTCTGGATTGTTTTCCCCTGCATTGGCCAAAGTTGACACTTCTCCTAAAGAACCAACAAAGCCTGGTCTTTTCTCTCAGAAGGCTGATGTGAACGTCCAGCCAAAGGCCGCATCTTCGTCGCTCTTTGAGAAACCGAAAACCCCCGCCTTCAGCCTCGGCTCCCTGGAGACAAACAAAAGCACCGACATCTCGAGCAAACCGTTTGGCACACCAGCGAAAGACACGATATCTTCTGAGGCAGCGCCTGCCGTGCCAAGGGAAGAAACCGGAGTCCCAGAAGTTCCTCGCATCTCGCAACTTCTTGAAAAGATGGAGCTTGGCAAGTTTGACGGGTTCACGGAAGCACCCACCCAGCCCAAGGAGGAAGTCGCCAGAAGAGTGCACGAGCTCGTTAACAACACACATGGCGTGCTAGAAGTCCTTTCCCAAAATGCCGAGAAAGTGCTGGGATTGGTGGACTCTGCAGAAGTGCACCGCAAGACTCTTACCAGAGATGATCTACAAAACGCGGCTGACTGGTCCCTTGGCGATCTTGACAATTTGAGCAAATTGACGGAGGACCCTAGAAACCAGCTCTTGCCCGTGGCCAAGCATAGAAAAGAACTCAACACCAAGCTTGAAGGCATCGTCTCGGAACTTGATGTCTTGAATGCGAGAAAGCTCAAGCTCGAGACCTTGTTGGCCCAGCTCGCTAGTTTCAGCAGCCATTTGGAGTCTGGCGAACTCGCAAAACGGCCGTTGGACATCCAAGGCGAGAGCTTGCGGCAAAAATTGAGACAAAAAACGGCATACGTGCAAAGCCTACTGGAAGAGATTGCCAAAAAGTTGATTCCTCTCCGCATTCGCGTTGACAGCAAGACCGGTGGCATGTCGCAAATCGAGAAACTCGAGAGAGTGGTTTTCGAGGTCAACATGAAGGCGCGGACGTACGCACGGCAAACGGCCGCGTTCGAGGAGGAGGCGGCCCGCTTGGCGCAAGACTTGCACAGCATGAAGCTCATTGAACCTGCCAATGCACCTGGAGGGTCTGCCGCGGCCAAAGTGCAGGCGGCGCGCCGCTTTGTGGGCCCCAGGCGCCACATCAGTGCCACGCTCATCTGATGTTCCGCACTGCACACAGCACTCCACGTAAACACCCAAGCTCCATCTACTTATAGTTTATAGACCCCACTCCATGGCGGAACTAATAGGATTGCAAGTTACCGTTCCTGGCCCCGCAAAGGCCACGGGCATTCTCCGCTACGTGGGCCCCATCCAAGGGAAACCGGGCCAGTTTGGCGGAATCGAGCTACAAGGCCCGTCGGCGGCAGCCCGAGGCAAGAACAACGGCGACGTGGCGGGCATCCAGTATTTCCGCGTGGCGCAGCCGATGACGGGGCTCTTCTTGCTGTGGGACCGTCTTCGCTCCGCAAACAGCTCGCTTTTCGACCGGCCCCGGAGCAGAACTTCGAGCAGACGGGACGTCCACACGCCCACCATGTCCCGCATCAGTTCCATTTCGAGCGTCAGCCGCAGCCTGAGCCGCAACACGAGCGGCAGCAGCGTGAAAACGGCGCACGGGTACAGCCGGAGCGGAGAGTTCGAGCCAGTGCTGAAAATGAACGAACGAAGCATTTCGGTGTTGCACCATCCCGTGGACCACGGTGAAGCCGACGAGTTGCGCAAGCAGTTGATGCAGAAGTCGCGGGAGGTGGTGGAGAAGCAGAGTGTTTTGGACGAGCTCCACCGAACCGTGGCGGAACTACAGCCGTTGTTGGACGACTACGAGCGCAGTTTGGAGGCGAAGGACAAGAAAATCGCAAAGCAGAAGCAGGAGTTTGACCGCGCCCGCGAGGAGTGGCGCCAGTGCCTCGACTTGATGCTGAGCTCCCAGCAGGAGGCGGAGGGTTTGTACGAGATGCAGATTTCCGACTTGAAGGAGGAGATTCACAAGCTACGAGGCCAGGCCTCCCCTACCGACCTGGTCTCCTTTCAGCTTGAGCTCAAGGCCCTACGGGAGGAGAACGAGTCGTTGAAGATGTCGTTGGCGCAGCATGCGGAAATGCCGGACTTTGGCAAACTCACAGATGACTACAACTCGGTGAAGCTGAGGTTGCGGGATGTCGAGGCGCAGTCGAAGGATAAGGACGTTCGCATCTTCAAGCTCGAAAACGAGTTGGAGGCTGCCTCCAACAAAGACCTTGCGGAGTTGCTGAACAAGGTCACTGCGATGTCTGTGTCTGACCTGGCGGAGCTGGAGCGCCAGATCGCGGCCTTGGAGACGCAGTTGGCTGACATGAGGAAGCGCTACGAGCAGCAGGAAAGCCTGTCTCTGCAGAAGATCGCGGCGCAGGAGAGACAGATCGCGGCGCTCACCGGACAGGTTGACAAGTTGACGAGCCAGGCCGCCTCAAGCAAGCAGGCGGGGTCCGGCGCGAGCGTCGACACGGAAGAGAGCGAGGTGCTTGCGCGTGCCAAAGACCTAGTGAACACCGTTGAGGACCTCAAGCATGAGTTGGGGATGAGGCCATCTTTTGAGGAGTTGACCGAGTTGCAGGATTCCCTTGAAGAGGTGGAGAAGTTGCATGAGCTGGAGCTCCAGCTGAAGGACCGGGAAATTACCGACCTCACCAACGAGCGGACCAGGGTCGCGCAGGAAATGCAGAAGCTACGAGACGAGATTGAAAAGATGAAGAGGACTTCTGTGGAGCCCGGGCGCCAGGACCCGGCTCCGTCCAACGGCTCGTTGCCTATATACAGCCCAGGAGCGAGCCACGATCCAAGCAGTGGACGCAGCGACTGGTGTGGCTTGTGTGAACGAGACGGCCACGACAGTCTCAACTGTCCGTATGAGAACGACATCTTCTGAGGTCGAAAACAAAAAGAAATAAAAAGAAAAGCCTTGCAAGGTGTTCAAACAGTAGGATTGGTAAACTGAATTACCAGAGACTGGATCGTCAGAGTAAAGCTAGTTTTGCTTAAGGAGCCAGCGGCACAATGAGGACAGCGGCAGTGTATCCAGTGGTGCAGTGAAAGGGCATGTTTTAGCGCAGCGGTTCACGGCTTCGGGAGCGGCTGCACCATCTTCTTGATGAGCTCCTGGCGGACGAGTTCCGGGTGGGTGTTGGTGGCGACTGAGTTGTATGCTAGCAAGTTCTCGTGCATGGCGAAAGATGCCAAGGTGTCCCTGTGGATGTTGGTGAAGAACTCCTCTCTGGTGGTGTCGGCGCTCCCGACGCCGATGTACTTCTCCTTTTGAAAGAGATACTGCTGGTTGGCACGGACCTTGTCAGCCATTGGGGTAGTTGCGATGATGTGAGTGAGAGTGAGCAGCGGTGCTATGCAGAACCATAGGCAGCCAAGAGAAAACAACTGGATCGGGGCGATGCCGGGACGCCAATTGTTGCGTTTCCCAACCCGAAACTAAAACCACGTCTAAACATAGGTTCGGTTTGGGATGCTCCTTTGTCCCGATGGGGAACGGTTGTTACACTAATTCGGAAACAGAGATAGGCGCGGTGAGGCGATAAGAAGCAGGCCAATCAGTGGGCGGGCGATGGGATGGCGGCTTAAACGGCCCACGACTAAAAGCAAAGCGTCCGATACCCGTCCGGCGTATGACTCAGGCGGCCCCAAAAACCGCAAAGTCAAAGTCTAAAGCGGGGGTCGTTTTTGGGGCCCGCAACGGGCCGCTCGCGAGCGGGCACTCGCAGAGACGGTTGGGACCCCCGCCGTTTCGGCCCCTGCGGCCGTTTCGGCCCGGCAAAACGCCCCTTGCAACAACGTAAACGGCCGTTTTCCGCCCCTGTAAATCAGCCCGTCTGTGCAGACCCCGCCGGGTGGAGAAGCCGCCACTTGTCCGAGGAGCGGCCCTGGAAGGTCTGGGCGAGCCCCAGTTGCACCGACCCCCCGCCGGGCATGCCCACAAAATCGGCCAGGCTGAGCGGGCAGCGGGCGTAGAGTAGACGGGCCGGGTCAGCACGGCGGATTTCCCCTGACGACGACGCCCAGGGGAGCAGCACGATTGGGTTTTTGTGGGCCTCGGTCCTCGCTCAAAACCAAGCCTCCGCGGTGAGAAAGTGCCCCACCCACTACTTATTCTTTTGACTTCACGGGCTCCGCAGCACACCCCCACATCTGCACTCCGCTTTTGCACCTCCCGTGCCAGGCCCGTTTCCCCGCGTGCCCCTATTTCCCGCGTGCCCGACCCCAGGTTATTAGTCTGTGTCCCCCATGGCGCCCAAACAAAAACCAGACGCCAGTCCGGCCGACCTCATCAAGGACCTCGACGACGCCTCGTTGCGCATCTTCTCCATGTACCAGAACAAGACGTACTTGCCGAACCGCGAGCGGGTGTCCAACATCGCCTGGCGCATCCAGGCGCAGAAGATGTTGAAGCGGCCCAGCGGCGTCTCGAAGCCTCCCCGCAAACAGCCCGTGCTCCAGACACAGTACATGGCGGCTGCGCCGCCGCCGGCGCAGCCGCCGTCGCGGCAGCTGGCCGACTCCCACAACACGTCCACGGACGACTTCGACTACGTGGCGCACATCCGCCGCATCTCCCAGGAAGAGTACGGCGCCGAGCCGCCCAGCCGGCGCGAGCCGCCGCGGCGAGACCCGTCGCGGCTCGACTCGTCGCCAAACCTCCCTACGCCCAACAGCGACTTCACCGCGCCGCCGACGGGCTACAGCAGCAGCGCGATGGGGGTGTCCTCGCTGGTGCCCAACGTCAACCCTAGCATGCTTCTCTCGCAAGCAACCTCCAGAAACACATATATGCATCCGTCGCAGCTGGAGAGCGGCCCCGCCGACAACTCGTTCCTCAACTCGTACATCAACCTGCTTGAGACCACGCTCAAGAACGACTACAAGTTGCTGACGCTGCCGGCGCCGCAGTTCTCGCCGTCCACGTCGTTCTCCAACTACAGCAGCGACAAGATGCTGACCGGCACCTCCAAGGCGGCCTTGGAGTGCTCCAACTGCCACACGCGCAAGACCCCGCTCTGGCGGAAAACGTCCCAGGGGCTCACGCTCTGCAACGCGTGCGGGCTTTTCTACAAGCTACACGGGTCCTTGCGGCCGTCGTCTAACAACCTCTTCAAGCCATACAACCAGGGCCAGCTGACGTCACCGGGCGCGACGCTGAAGCCGCCGCGGAAGTCCCTTGACAACGCCATCTCTTCGAGCAACACGGGCTTGTTCGCGCAGATCAACGGCGCGCCACCGCCGCAGGACGCGACCTTCACGGAGAAGTCGGGCGGGTTCTCGTTTGTGGACTTTGACCGGCAAAACCAGGACGCGCAGGAGATGCAGAACTCGGCCGCCAACGGCGCAGACGAAATCGACAAGTTGCTCAACATGAACTTGTTCCAGCTGGACTCGTTCGTGATTGGGGCCGACAAGCACACGGACCCCAACGTCAACGCGTACGACTTGAACCGCATGGAGGCGACCGACGAGATTTTGATTGAGGAGCCCAAGACGGCGAGCAACTGGAACTGGCTCGATTTCGAGCCCACAACCACCGGCGGGCGGTAGCGCGAGCTCCCCGTCTGGGCAATTTTAACGGCATAATAGAGCACACTAGTTGGGTAGCTAAGCGAACCTGCAGCAATGGGATATACGAGAACCTGCATCTCGAGTCACGAAATAAACTACAACCCAACAGAGTTTGATTCCACCCTGTCCGCCTCGTATCTGTGTTTCATGCCCCGTCTCTCCATTCCTCTAGTCTCTTCGTGCACGGTTTCCCCAGCTGGCCAAACAGCCACCTGCCCGCTTCTCCCGAATTTCCGCCCCGGCTGGAAGCACCGCTGTAGCTTCCGCTGCTCCGAACCGCTGTCGTCCCCTCGCTCGTGGAGTGCCGTTGCCGGATGTTGCGCAGCTAAATTAAGGCCCAGCTATATTTAGCGTCTCGCTGCGCATTTGCATGGGCCACCTCGCTACAGCCGATCCCACGAAAGGCCGCGGTAACTCCCGCCAGAGCGCACATTTTGCGGGTCTGAAAGCGTGGGCGGGCCCCCGCGGGCGCGGGCACCACGGCGGCCGCCAAACCGGGCTGAAACCGCTCGGCGCCGCCGCCGCTGCCCGGCCTGTCAACGGCCCGGTGCGTTCCTGCGTCCAGCAGGGAAGCCGCTCTGTTGACAAGGTTCCCCGGTTGGGAAGCGCACTCGCAGTGTTCTAAAAAAACACCCCAGGTCCAGATGCACCGCGCTAGCCGCGGCTGAAGACTTACTCTTTCTCCCACGTACTCCCACGTCGTGCCAACCGTTTTCCCCAGCACGCACCCCCGCCAGTAGCGCACCCCCCTCCGCCCACTGACCCCGGCATAACATGGCGCTCATGAGAAAGCTCCGGCCGCCCGAGTGGCTCGGCCACAACGGCGAGCCGCCCCAGCGCCACAGCAGGACGTCCACCTCCGAGCTGTCGTTCGGCAGCGAGTTCCTGGCCGCGTCCTACTCTTCCGCGTCGTCGCACGAGGCCGCGCCGCGCCGCCACGACCCGAAGGCGGCGCATCTCGCCGCCTCCATCAACACGCCGGGCTCGCGCAGCAGCATGCCGATCTTGCCGACGCAGTTCCAGCAGTACCGCCACTTCTCGCAGCTGCAGCAGCTGCCCGCGGCGGCGCCCGCGCTCGCGCCCCCGCCCGCGTGCTGGAACGGCCTGTGGCTGGGCGTGCCCCCGGGCCCGGCGGGCCGCAAGGCCAGCGACTCCACCGAGGCCTCGGGCAGCGTGTCGGACGACGACAGCGACTTTGGCGGCCTGTCGTGCTCCGAGGGCGCAGGCACGCGCGCCAAGAGCCACCCGTACTACCACCAGTGGAAGCAGTACTACGAGACGCTAGCCGCCGCCAAGGCCGCCGACGCGCCGCAGCCCATGCCGAAGACCCGCACGGCGGCGGGCGCGCCGCTCCAGCAGCAGGCGCCGCGCACGGCGTCGCCAAACAGCTTGGTGGCGAGCTCCAGGCGGTCCACCATGTTCTCGGCGCGGTCGGCGTCGGTGCCGCTGCTCTCGCAGGAGCCGCGGGCCGCGGGCCTGCGCTCCGTGTCCATCACCGCCACCGTGCCCGAGCCACGCCGCGACGGCAGCTTGCAGCCCCGGCCCTCGGGCTTGGTCAGGTCCAAGCGCTTCTCGTTGGACACGAGCCAAGTGCGCCTGGTGGCGCACGGCTTGAACAGGTTGGCCATTCTGCGAGAGGACAGCGGGCAAATCTCCGACTACGCGGCGTTCCTCATGGAGGACTCCTCGGCCTCGGAGCCCAACGACAGCATGTCCACCACGGACACCAACATCATCGACACATACATCCAGGACGACTCCGTGGAGGAGGAGCCGGAGCAGCCGCCGCGCCGTGTGCTCACTAATACTCTCCTCGAGTCCATTCCCCACGACGAGCCCTCGGGCGACACCCACACAATCGACACTCACACAGTCGACACTCACACAGTCGACACTCACACAGTCGACACTCGCACAATCGACGCCCACGCAAGCGACGCCCACACGATCGATACGCAAACGGTGGACTCGCACACAATCGGCGACTCGCACCCCTCGCCGCAGCAGACCATCTTGCAGCCGGACACGCCCGGCGACTTGGACAGGCAAAACTCGTCCTGCTCCACCACCTCGTACAACTCGTTGCAAAGCGAGGGAAACCTTCATGTGGGCAGACACCCCAACCGCGTCGCCAAGCCAGCACCGGCACCGCGGCCGGAGAGCCAGTTCTTTCCGGAGTTCTTGCCCCCGATGTCGGGCCCTCCGCCGCCCATGATCTCGCCCAACGGCTTCTACAACCCCGCATCCCCGAAATTCTCGGCAGAACATAGACGGTCCACCAGCGCCCTCTCGGGCAACGCGCTCCCTATCAATAACGCCTACATGCAGCAGATCCAGCAGCAGATCCAGCAAATCCAGCAGTTTCAGCAGATGCAGCAGATGCAGCAGATGCAGATGACGAACTCGCCCTACCGGTCGGCGTCGCCACAGGCCCCGCAGGCTGTGGCGTACTCTCTGGACCCCACCATCAACAAGCGCATCGACGAGTTTCTCAAATTGCGACAGGTGATTGCCTCAGGAAACAAGACCTTTGAGTACCGCGTGAAATGGCTCCAGATGTTGGTCACCGCCACAAACTACAAGCTCTATGCATACATCAACATCAAGGGCGAGCCGATTTCCAGCGAGCACGCCGCCGCAAACAGGCAGTTTTTCGTGCGCTCCTGCGAGAACCATCTCCAGAAGTTGCTCCGCGAGCTTGACTCGGACAGACTCAAGGGACAGGATAAGCACCTTGCCGAGGTCTGCTTTGTGCAAGGATGCCTCTACCGGCAATCCTATCTCGAGAAGTATGGCCAGGACTTTGGCTTTGAGTTCAACGAGGAAGAGGCCGAGCGCTTCTTCAATCTCTGCTTACTGTATAACCCAGCCTACTTCAGAGCGTGCTACGAATTGGGTGAGCTCTACGAGGCACAAGCCGACGAGGACAAGTTCGACGTTGCCTTGGAAAACTACAAGGAGTCTGCACAGATGGGCTACAACCGGGCCATCTACAAAGTGGCGTTGATACACATGTTGGTGCCGAAAGTGCGGCTGACCAAGTTCTTGAAATACCTCAAAAAGCTCGCGGCCATCGACATGGAATCGGCAGACGTCGAGTTGAGCGGTCCCGACAGAGACGAGTTGGAGGAGATTGTGGGTTTGGCGCAGTTCCAGCTCGGCAAGATCTAC
The DNA here is from genome assembly GCA_008065175.1 of Metschnikowia caudata. Classification (NCBI taxonomy): domain Eukaryota; kingdom Fungi; phylum Ascomycota; class Pichiomycetes; order Serinales; family Metschnikowiaceae; genus Metschnikowia; species Metschnikowia caudata. The sequence continues at coordinate 1,184,463 of VATF01000002.1, forward strand.
GAGGGCATATACCCTGGCGACTTGACCATTGACGATGCGCTTGTACGGGAGAGCTTGGAGTTGGCACCCGTCAACTACTCGAAGAGCTTGTCGTACTACAACCGCGCCGCCAAGCTCAACTGTCTCCTTGCACAGGTGCGGCTCGGCCACGTTTACGAAGAGGGCGACCTCAACCGCAACCAAAACACCAACAAATCCATCCAGTGGTTCATCAAGGCGTCGACGTCGCCGTTGAAGTTCAAGCGGCACCCAGAAGCCATGTTGGGGCTCAGCCGGTGGTTTCTCCGCGGCCTGGACGGCATGAACAAACACATTCCATACCCCAGTGTCGACAGTGCCGTGCAGTGGTGCGAGCGCGCGTGCAAGGAGTTTGGGCTTCCCGAAGCATTCTACCAGATGGGGCTTTTGTGCGAGCAGGGGTACGTTGCTGACGACGCGGGCCGATGGTACGAAGAGGCGTACCGAGGCGGCCATCTCGAAGCAGCGCAGAGGCTTGGGATTGTTCCGGAAGCAGCAGAAGCTGAAGCAGCAGAAGCTGAAGCCGCAGAACCCGCGGCCGAAGACGAAGGGGCAGAGCCACCAGCGGCCGGCGCCTGATAATTAGCCCAACACATCATGGCCGTCCATCGGCATCATATACCACACACCTTACCTACTCGCTGCTCCAGTAATCTCTGCTGTAATTCATGCTTGCACCACTACGGGACCGGTGTCTTGCCGACTTGTTCCTCTGTTACTGAATACACCGTTGACACCCGGAGTCGCTGAAGAACCTGCCATTTTTAGTCCACCCATTTTCTCCTTCTCTCTGCCGTCTCTTCTCCGCCTTCTTCCCTACCTGCTGCGTTCCGTTCTCCACCCATTCATCCACCTCCTTTCCTCACCTCTTTGTCCTCTTTGTTCACCTCTTTACCACCTCTTAACCACCTCTTTCTCCACCTTCTTCTCCTTCATCTTTTCCATCCCTCTGTCGCCTATCGCCTCGATCGACTGCAATTCCCCTGCGTCGACTTTTTTACTTCATTCTCTCTCCAAAAAATCAGGCCCTGTCCGTATTGCATCAAGGCCCATCTCGTGGGCGACCCGATAAGCAAGACCTAATATCCCACTGCAGTTGGCAACACGGCGCATCCAAAGCGCCCCTGCCGTCATGAAACAACGCCAAACCCGCTGAACTCGAAAGAAAAATGAAGAAAAAATCCACTCCAGTTTTCACCGATTATTGCCGTCTTTCGTTCTCATTCCTCTCCAGCTGGTGCTCCTGCGGCCTCTATGGCCGCGCCCAAAAATTTTCGACGTGTACGGCCAGGTTACTACCAACTATTCCGAGATGTCGAAAAACACTCAGTTTTTTTGTACGTACAGCTCCCCGCACTGGGCGCCGGCCGCCGCCGGGGCCCGACACCCGCCAGGCCCGGCCCCCGCCGTGCCGGCGCCGCCACTGCAGCACTAACCACAGGCCGCCAACCAAAGTCGATAGACTTGTTACAGGACTTCGATGAGGTCACCACGTTCCCCAAACCCACGCTCGAGGTGCGGTCCGCGTCGTACAGCGCCAACGGCGCGTACTTTGCCTACACGCAGCCCACACACGTCACGGTGGTGGAGACCAAGGACGGCGCCAGCAACGACCAGGTAGCCGCCCAGATCGACATCAAGGAGACGTTCGACTTGCATTTCTCGCCCAACGGGCGCTTCTTGGCGCTCTGGACCAAGCCCGTGTTGCTCGACAAGGAGAGCGGCGTGTGGCTGGACAATGTCGTCATCTACGACGTGCCCAACAACGAGGTCATTGCGCAGTGGTCCAACAAGCAGCAGGCCGGGTGGCAGCCGCAGTTCACGCAGGACGGGCAGTACATGGCCAAGAACTTCAACAACAAGGAGATCCACTTCTACGAGACGTCGGGGAAGTTGGACATCAAGAAGCCCGCATACAAGTTCCGCGTCAAGAGCTCCGGCGCCACGTTCCAGGCGTTCCGCTTGAGCCCCGGCTTGAACCCGTCGGTGGCCATCTTCGTGCCCGAGAAGAACGGCCAGCCGGCCGAGGTGCTCATCTACAACATCCCCAACTTCAACCAGCCCGTCTGCTCGCGCTCTTTCTTCAAGGCCGAGAAGTGCCAGTTGCAGTGGAACGCGTTGGGCACGGCGTTGCTCGCGTTGGCGTCCACGGACCACGACTCCAGCAACAAGTCCTACTACGGCGAGACCAACCTCTACTTGTTGGGCATCGCCGGCTCCTACGAGCGCATCGACTTGAAGAGAGAGGGCCCGATCCACGACATCACCTGGTCGCCCTCCGCGCGCGAGTTCGCCGTTTCCTACGGCTACATGCCCTCGGAAACAACCTTCTTCGACGCCAGAGGCAACCTGATCCACTCCTTGCCCACCGCGCCCAGAAACACCATCCTCTACTCGCCCCACGGCAGGTATGTGTTGGTGGCCGGCTTCGGCAACTTGCAGGGCACCGTCGACGTGTACGACCGCCAGAACAAGTTCGCCAAGTTGTGCACCTTCGAGGCCGCCAACACCTCCGTGTGCGAGTGGTCGCCGTGCGGCCGCTTCATCTTGACCGCCACCACCGCGCCCAGATTGCGCGTCGACAACGGCTTGAAGGTGTGGCACGCCAGCGGCAAGTTGATCTTCTTGAAGGAGTACAGTGAGTTGTACTCCATCACGTGGAAGCCGCAGTCCATCGAGAAATACCCCGCCTTGAGACAGTTGGAGGACAGCCCCGAGCCACACCCTTCGGCGCAGGAGTACCTCGCCAAGAAGGCGGCGCAGACCGGCGGAGGAGCGGTCAAGAAGGCCGGCGCGTACCGCCCGCCCCACGCCAGAAACAGCGGCGCCCCCACGGTCTCCACGTCTTTGTACCAAAAGGAGATGCAGGGCTCCGGCGCGTACGTGCCCAACGTCAAGAAGACCATCCCCGGCTTCGCGCCGGTGGAGGTGCACGAGTCCAAGTCTGCGGCAAAGAACAGAAAGAAGAGAGAGGCCAAGAAGGCCGAGGAGGCCACGCCCGAGCCGGCCCCTGCCCCGCCCGCAGGCGAGACCGGCTCGGTTGTCGGCGGCGTCGTTTCTTTGGAGGAGAAGAAGATCCGCTCGTTGTTGAAGAAGCTTCGTGCCATTGAGACCTTGAAGATGAAGCAGGCCTCCGGCGAGCCCTTGGAGGACACGCAGGTCAGCAAGATCAACAAGGAGGACGAGATCAGACGCGGCTTGGAGGAGTTGGGCTGGGCTGACGAGTAGTCAGCTCGCCGCTCCCCACGTCACCACAATCAAATACGGACCGTAGAGAAGTATGTAACATGTGTACAAAGATATTTGCTGACACCGGCTGCCCCAGCTGCAACATTGACTCTGTAGCCGCCCCCGGTGCTGCGCAAGTCAGCCGTTCTCGCTTCCACCCATCACCTGACCATCGAAGCTTTATCGCACATTTGCATCCACGCTTACGTAAAATTTACCGGCCCGCGCAGGCCTCCTTCACGCAATGTTTCCCCTGGGTCGTGCGCGCCTCGTGTTCGCCTGCCACGCATAAGGCGCATCTGCTCCACCGCGCACCTACTCTTCTTCTTCTTCGTCGCTGTTAGTTATCGCAAGGTATGTTGCCACTTTCCCGCTCCCCGAATCGCCGAACCACACGCCGGCAATCGCCGCCACCCGCCCGTCTCGCCGGACGCGCTCCCGCTTCCCCGTGTCGCCCCCACGCCCGTGCCGGGATCAACCATGATCTAGCCCGGGCAGTGTCCGGCACCTGCGGCTAGCGGCCCACGAGACGGCCGGTCGGCACAATTGTCCACACGCGTCTGCTGCAGTTTTTCTCTCCAGTGCCACCTCCCTGGCGTTTCTTTATTTTTATTTTTTGGTGTCCCGTGGCCGACTTGACGTGTTTTGCAATTTGGCCTGCCGTGATTTGTGATGCCAGGAGCCGGGCCGCCTCACGTGTCGGAGCGCTGCACAGCTTTTCTGCCGATCGCGCACCAATCCAGCTCCGCGCTTCTCCTGCGCGCTCGTTCGCCATTGCTGTTCCATTGCCGTCACGTGCGCGAGCCGAGACGCCTTCTCTGGGAACGCCGGCAGCGGCGACAAAAAACAGCGCTCTTCGACGAAACGTCGGTGGATTTGTTTGGATATCGCGTCAGGCGGCGTATTTCTCGGGAACAGCGCTGTTCGGGCAGGCCAGATCATTACCGAATGTTTGTGGCTTGCTTCACCCGCAGAGCCTGCACTCTGCACAGCCATGTTACCTGGAGCTCCTGTATGCATCCAAATCACCCACCACGAGACTTTGAATCGCTATTTTTGGTCCGTCACGAAATTCTCCATCGCCCCGTCAACAACCACCGTTCACGAACACTGGAAAATTCCGAGCCGCGAGCGACACCGCAGAAACCCGATACACACGCCGAAGCAACCCAAACCGTTTGATCTGCTTACAGAACATTTTTACCGGGTATTCGCGTACTCGAGTTTCTTTTTCCCTCGCTCTTTTTTCTGTTACATTCAGCCACTGCCTTTTCTTTCGTGTGATTCCACAGGGGGCCGATTCCGCTCGCTTTTACTAACTGTCTCGTGAAGATGTCTTACGATAACAATCACAACTACTACGATCCTAACCAACAGCCGATGGCTGAAGGTGAAGGGTACTACCAGCAGGGGCCCTATGACGAAATGGGCCAACCTGTCCAATATCAACAGGGGGGTGAGTACTACGATCAAAACCAGCAGTACGCCCAGCAACCCTACGATGAGGGCTACCAAGCCTACGGTCAGCAAAACGCGGGTTACAACGACCCAGAGGCCTTTTCTGACTTCAGCTACGGTGGTCAAAACCCCGGCACTCCCGGCTACGACCAATACGGAACACAATACACCCCATCTCAAATGAGTTATGGTGGCGCCAGATCTTCCGGCACCTCCACTCCCATTTATGGTGGAAACCCGAACTATGACCCTACGCAGTTCCAGTTGTCTTCCAACTTGCCGTACCCAGCCTGGTCCGCTGACCCTCAAGCTCCCATTAAAATCGAACACATTGAAGACATCTTTATCGACTTGACTAACAAGTTCGGTTTCCAAAGAGATTCCATGAGAAACATGTTCGACTACTTGATGACCTTGTTGGACTCCAGATCCTCCCGTATGTCCCCAGCTCAGGCTTTGTTGTCTTTGCACGCTGACTACATTGGTGGCGAGAACTCTAACTACAAGAAGTGGTTCTTTGCCTCCCAGCAGGACTTGGATGACTCCATTGGTTTTGCCAACATGAACTTGGGCAAGATCGGTAAAAAGGCTAGAAAGGCTTCTAAGAAGTCCAAGAAGGCCAGAAAGGCTGCCGAAGAGCACGGACAAGACTTGGATGCCTTGGCCATCGAGTTGGAAGGTGACTACTCGCTAGATGCCGCTGAGCTCAAGTGGAAGGCCAAGATGAACGTTTTGACTCCCGAGGAGAGAGTTAGAGACATCGCCCTTTACTTGTTGTTGTGGGGTGAGGCTAACCAAGTTCGTTTCACCTCCGAGTGTCTTTGTTACATTTACAAGACCGCTATGGACTATTTGATGTCCCCGCAATGTCAACAAAGACAAGAGCCTGTGCCAGAGGGTGACTACTTGAACAGAGTCATCACTCCTCTTTACAGATTCTTGAGATCTCAGGTCTACGAAATCTACGAAGGTAGATTTGTCAAGCGTGAGAAGGACCACAACAATGTCATTGGTTACGATGATGTTAACCAGTTGTTCTGGTACCCTGAGGGCATTTCCAGAATCATCTTTGGTGACGGCACCAGATTGGTGGATATCCCACAAGAAGAGAGATTTTTGAGATTGGGTGAGGTTGAGTGGCAAAACGTCTTTTTCAAGACTTACAAGGAAATCAGAACCTGGTTGCATTTCATCACCAACTTCAACAGAATCTGGGTTATTCACATCTGTGTCTACTGGATGTACACTGCGTACAACGCACCCACGTTGTACACCAGAGACTACATTCAGACTGTCAACAACCAGCCTACCGCCTCGTCTAAGTGGGCAGCACCTGCTATTGGTGGTGTGATTGCTTGTGTCATTCAAATCTTTGCTACCATCTTCGAGTGGATGTTCGTTCCTAGAGAATGGGCAGGAGCACAGCACCTTACTCGTCGTTTGATGTTCTTGCTTTTGATCTTCCTCATCAATCTTGCTCCAATTGTTTTCACCTTCTACTGGGCTGGTTTGACCTCCATCTCGAAAACCGCACACATTCTTTCCATTGTCGGCTTCTTCATCGCTGTGGCAACTTTGCTTTTCTTTGCTGTGATGCCTTTGGGAGGTTTGTTCACGCCCTACCTCGACAAGAAATCTAGAAGATACTTGGCGCAACAAATCTTTACTGCAAACTTCTACAAGTTGAAGGGTTTGGACATGTGGATGTCTTATCTTTTGTGGACTGTTGTTTTCGCTGCTAAGCTTTCCGAGTCTTACTTCTTCTTGACCTTGTCCTTGAGAGATCCGATCAGAAACTTGTCGTCCATGACCATGAGATGTAACGGTGAGTACTGGTTTGGAGATGTTTTGTGTAAACAACAAGGTAAGGTTGTTTTGGGCTTGATGATTCTTGTTGACATGTTGTTGTTCTTCTTGGATACCTACATGTGGTACATTGTCTGCAACTGTGTCTTCTCCATTGGCCGTTCTTTCTACTTGGGTATTTCTATCTTGACCCCATGGAGAAACATCTTCACCAGATTGCCAAAGAGAATCTACTCCAAAATCTTGGCTACCACCGAGATGGAGATCAAGTACAAGCCAAAGGTTTTGATCTCCCAAGTTTGGAACGCTATTGTGATCTCCATGTACAGAGAGCACTTGTTGGCCATTGACCATGTCCAGAAGTTGTTGTACCACCAAGTTCCATCTGAGATTGAAGGTAAGAGAACCTTGAGAGCTCCAACTTTCTTCGTCTCCCAGGATGACAACAACTTCGAGACTGAGTTCTTCCCAAGAAACTCTGAAGCTGAGAGACGTATCTCTTTCTTCGCTCAGTCTTTGGCGACCCCAATCTTGGAGCCATTGCCAGTTGACAACATGCCTACCTTCACCGTTTTCACTCCTCACTACTCCGAAAAGATTTTGCTTTCTTTGAGAGAAATTATCAGAGAAGATGATCAATTCTCCAGAGTTACTTTGCTTGAGTACTTGAAGCAATTGCACCCAGTTGAATGGGACTGTTTCGTCAAGGACACTAAGATTTTGGCGGAGGAGACTGCTGCCTTTGAGAATGCTGAGGAAGAAGACAGAGAGACTGAGGACGGCTTGAAGTCCAAGATCAACGACTTGCCTTTCTACTGTATCGGTTTCAAGTCGGCCGCTCCTGAGTACACCTTGAGAACCAGAATTTGGGCCTCGTTGAGATCCCAGACTTTGTACCGTACCGTTTCCGGTTTTATGAACTATGCAAGAGCCATCAAGCTTTTGTACCGTGTTGAAAACCCTGAGCTCGTGCAATACTTCGGCGGAGACCCCGAGGGCTTGGAAATCGCATTGGAGAAGATGGCTAGAAGAAAGTTCAAGTTTGTCGTTTCTATGCAAAGATTGGCCAAGTTCAAGGAAGACGAAATGGAGAATGCCGAGTTCTTGTTGAGAGCTTACCCTGATTTGCAAATTGCTTTCTTGGATGAAGAACCACCTTTGAATGAGGATGAGGAGCCACGTGTTTACTCTGCTTTGATTGATGGTCACTGTGAAGTTCTTGAGAACGGCACTCGTCGTCCCAAGTTCAGAGTGCAATTGTCCGGTAACCCAATTTTGGGTGACGGTAAATCCGATAACCAAAACCACTCCATCATCTTCCACAGAGGTGAGTACATCCAATTGATCGATGCTAACCAAGACAACTATCTTGAAGAGTGTTTGAAGATCAGATCTGTCTTGGCTGAGTTTGAGGAATTGAACATCGAGCATGTCAACCCATACGCCCCTGACTTGAGAAAGTCTGAAAACGAACAAACGGCTCCTGTTGCCATTTTGGGTGCCAGAGAATACATTTTCTCTGAGAACTCTGGTGTTTTGGGTGATGTTGCTGCTGGTAAGGAACAGACTTTCGGTACCTTGTTCGCCAGAACTTTGGCTCAAATCGGTGGTAAATTGCATTATGGTCACCCCGATTTCTTGAATGCCACTTTTATGTTGACCAGAGGTGGTGTCTCCAAGGCCCAAAAGGGTTTGCACTTGAACGAGGATATCTACGCTGGTATGACTGCCATGTTGAGAGGTGGTAGAATCAAGCATTGCGAATACTACCAGTGTGGTAAGGGAAGAGACATGGGTTTCGGATCCATTTGTAACTTCACAACCAAGATTGGTGCTGGTATGGGAGAACAAATGTTGTCCAGAGAATACTACTATTTGTCGACTCAATTGCCTTTGGACAGATTCTTGTCGTTCTACTACGGTCACCCTGGTTTCCACATCAACAACTTGTTCATTCAATTGTCTTTGCAAACTTTCATGTTGGTCTTGGCTAACTTGAACTCCTTGGCCCACGAGTCCATTATGTGTGACTACAACAAGAATGTCCCAATCCGTGATGTCTTGAAGCCTTACGGTTGTTACAACTTGGCCCCAGCTGTGGATTGGATCAGACGTTACACTTTGTCCATTTTCATTGTGTTTTTCATCTCGTTCATTCCTTTGGCAGTCCAAGAATTGATTGAAAGAGGTCTTTGGAAGGCTACCCAGAGATTCTGCAGACATTTTGTTTCTTTGTCTCCATTCTTCGAGGTTTTCCTTGCTCAGATCTACTCTACTTCCTTGGTTACTGACTTGACAGTGGGTGGTGCTAGATACATCTCGACTGGTAGAGGTTTCGCGACTTCTCGTATTCCGTTCTCCATCTTGTTCTCGAGATTTGCTGACTCGTCCATTTACATGGGTGCCAGATCCATGTTGATCATTTTGTTTGGTTCCGTGGCACATTGGCAAGCCCCATTGTTGTGGTTCTGGGCATCTTTGTCTGCTTTGATGTTCTCGCCATTCCTTTTCAACCCACATCAGTTTGCTTGGGAGGACTTCTTCCTTGACTACCGTGACTTCATCAGATGGCTTTCGCGTGGTAACACCAAGTGGCACAGAAACTCTTGGATTGGTTACGTGAAGCTTTCTAGATCGAGAATCACTGGTTTCAAGAGAAAGTTGACTGGCGACATGTCTGAGAAGGCCGCTGGTGACGCAAGCAGAGCACACAGAGTGAACGTTCTTTTTGCTGACTTCCTCCCATGTCTCTTCTACACTGCGGGCTTGTTTGTTGCATACACCTTTATCAACGCTCAAACCGGTGTCACCAAGTGGACCGTGTCCGGAAGAGACTCGACTGACCCTATCACCGTCAACTCTACTGCCAGAGTTGTCATTTGTGCTTTGGCGCCTGTGCTCATTGACATGGGATGCTTGGGTGTCTGTCTCGCCATGGCGTGCTGCGCGGGTCCTATGTTGGGCTTGTGCTGCAAGAAGACTGGTGCTGTGATTGCCGGTGTTGCACACGGTATTGCCGTTGTTGTTCACTTGATTTTCTTCATTGTCATGTGGGTCTTGGAAGGCTTCAACTTCGCTAGAATGTTGTTGGGTGTCGTCACCATGATCTACATCCAAAGAGTCTTGTTCAAGTTGATGACCTTGCTCTTCTTGACGAGAGAGTTCAAGAACGACAAGTCTAACACCGCCTTCTGGACTGGTAAATGGTATGGTACCGGTATGGGCTGGATGGCGCTTACCCAACCTGCCAGAGAGTTCTGTGCCAAGACCATTGAAATGTCCGAGTTTGCTGGTGACTTCATCTTGGCTCACATCATCTTGTTCATTCAATTCCCGGTTTTGTTCATTCCTTTGATTGACAGATGGCACTCCACCATGTTGTTCTGGTTGAAGCCTTCCAGACTCATCAGACCACCAATCTTCTCTTTGAAGCAATCGAAGTTGAGAAAGAGAATGGTGAGAAAGTATTGCACCTTGTACGTTGCAATTTTGATTCTCTTTGTTGTGATTGTGGCTGCACCAGCCGTTGCTGCATCCAAGGTTCCTTCGGACATTGGTACTTCCTTGAGCGGCACGTTCCAAGGCATTTTCCAACCTAGAGGAACCAGCAACAACGACACTGGTAAAGTGTCTTCCTGGTGGAGCTCGGATGACATCAAGATCACCTTCTGGTCGTTCACTCCGTCGAACACTAGAGTGTACACCACGAAGGCGTTCTGATCACGTTTTATTTTCCATTGTTACGTATAGTTTTAATCTACTATCATATAAAGGCGTTGTAGAGCCTGAATGAGTGGCTGTATTGTGAATGAAGGGGCTATATCCTAATCAACGGGATACAGCTGGAGAATGGCGTCGCATTCATCGTTGTCGACGCATTTGGACCACTGCACCACAAAATCGCCATTGAAGTAATGGGTATGATCGGATGTCTCGGCATCTTTGCCGATAAGTGGGTCGTGCTCCGAGTTGATTGTGCGGGCAGATATTATGGCGGCCTTGCTGAGAATGTATGGGTGCCATTGCAAAATGTGGCTGATGGCAGAGTCGGGCCCGAGCGGGAAGTTGTTGTAGTCAAGGTTCAACTTATTGTGCCAGTTCTCCACAATGGCGCGTCCAGTGACGTCGTTTTTGACAATGAACGAGTTGGTTTGCACCATGTTGTCGATCTGGGTCAAGAGAATCTTGACGTTCTCGGCCTTTTGGTTTTTGTAAGTCTTGATTGGGCCGTTTGGCGGAATGATGGACTGCTCCCGCAAGATGGCGTGTTCCAAAACGTTGGGCTCCAAAAGGTACGGCTCGAGCTTGACTTTTTTGTTCATGATCAACGAATCCTGGTCAAGGTACCAGAACCACTCCGCCTCTGGGAACGCAAACATGGCGGCCCGCAAGCAAAAGATCCGCGCCCACTTTGCTCTCTGGGCGTCGTTCAAGAACGTGATGGAGTTCATCAACGGCGCAAACTCCTGGTACCATCTGACGTAGACACCGTAGTTGTGGTGGTGCACATAGTTGACTCTGTTCTGGACGATTTTTGTCAACGACGCAAGGTTGTACTTGTCGAAATCGACCGCCGTGACCACAATCACGTTCGGGTAGTTGCTCTTGGACTTGGGCCGGAACACCACCTTTTCCTGGTTCTTGAACCCGTTGATGGCTCTCTTCTGCTCCGAGGTGAGGTTCTCGTTGTCCTCCTTCTGCTTCTGCTTGACCGGGTCCGGGTCGTCAAGCACGTTCAAAGACTCCACCTCCTGGCGCTCATCGGGCGACAGCTGGCTATCGTGGGCCGGTTTCTGGTGGACGAGGTTCTCGATCCCGAGGCTTTTCAATAGCGACGAGTGCTCAATCGGCGGGTAGATGTAGCGCGAGGTGGTCTCCACGAGGTGGGTGGAGCCGAGCGGGTGCGCCTGCGGGTACTTGGGGCCCGAGCCGTGCCACTTGCGGACGAAGCTGAGCGGATCGACGACCCACACCAAAAAAATCAAGACGAGTGCCACTAGCGCCCTGTTGGTGGAGGCCGCACGGCCTTTTCGGGACGATGCAGGCGCGGGCAAGCCGCTGGGGGCGGCGGCCTGGCCCTGGTTGCTTTTTGGCCGGAGTTTCAAGCCCAGAAGCATGCTTTTGACGGAGAATGTGGTGGTGGTTGGTTTTTGAGACTGTGTGCGGTGCGCGAACGATGGAACAGAGTGTCAGAATGAACCTGATCTATGGCCGTCCAGGCTTTCAACTAAGGACGGAGTTATTTTGCAGATGAAAAGATAATTGCTTCCTGATGAGCTAGCAATTCGAAATCTACAAATTTCGGCGGTGAACTGAATTTTGGTGGGTAAGCCTGGGTGGGTGGGGGCCACACTGCGAGAGTGTTGAATGCACGGGCCTAACAATACCATGGGCTTGGAAACCGTTGTTTCCTGTAGTCTAATCTCTGGTTTTGTTCGGCTTTGGCTTCTGTTGAGACGCCCGGTTTCACTATGGCATCTGTCGCTGCGATTACCTTTGACTACCTTGACATTTCACAGAATACCGCCTTGCTGCAAACCATGTGCGAAACTGTAACTCAATTGTTGAAACATACATTTTCGAATACATGGAAATAAAAATAGACAGCATCTCAGAAAATAAGCCGAAGGCAAGGGCCAGCAGGGCCCGCAATGCACGCACTCGCTGAGCCATCTGTAATTCATCTACGGTTTGCAGCCAAGTGCTTCTTGAATGTCTTTGGTCTTAGCAGTCGGTCACTGACTATTATACATAAGCGACAGGCCCGGCGCACCTACGACTGGCCGGCCCTGTCCTCGATGACCTGCAAGGCCACCTGGCGTCTTCTCTCGGCAACCAGGTTGGCAATCAGCCGGTTCGCCTGGTTCACCTGCTCCGTGAGCTTCTGCACCCTCATGTTACTCTGCTCGATGGCATCGTCGTTGAACGGCGTCACAATGGCAAGGAGCACGCTCACCTCGTAGACGCCGTTGATCACGGGGCTCAAGTAGGGCTTGGCCACGCTCGGGAAGAACTCCACCAACTGGAAGGCGTCGGACGCGTCGCCGCACATGACGGTGGAGCTGCTGTTCTCGCCGCTGGCCGAGGTGATGGGCAACACGGACTCGGCGAAGAACGACTGGTAGAAGCGCAAGTAGTTGTAGGAAATGAAGAACGAGAACACCGCCGGGCACACGGGGTACAACGAGCGGAAGAACATGGACCACGCGGCGGCGGTGACGAGCGAGATGAAGGGCAAGTGCTTGATCCGGAAGTTGACGAGGCCCTGGAACAACACCACGTTGTGCTCGGGAATGAGCTGTTTGAGCACCACCAAGAAGCCAAAGTAGTATGTGATGCCGCCGCCCAACGGCTTGTCCATGCCGAGCACGTCGCCGCGGAAGATGTTGCTGACGATGGTGACAATCACGGTGGAGAAGTTGGTGAGACTGCCCACTAGGAGGATGAACTTGACCACCTCTTTGCTGCCCCAGAACTTCTCCACGTACCGGGTGGACACGTACAACACCGACGCGGACACGAAGAAGGTGAAGAGCGACACCTCGGCAAAAATCGCCGTGGCAAACACCCACGGGTAGATGATGGCGTACCGGGGCACGAGCTGGAGGTAGGGTATTATCATGTCTTTTAGCTGCCGCTGCTCCGCAGGGTCCCGGAGGGCGGCGACCTTTATCATTAGCACCATTGTGCTGACCCACACTAGGGCAATGCACATGGCCTTGGTGGATTTGGGCGTGGATCTCCACAGAATGCTGGGCATGGTGAAAGGCTGTGTAGTGTTGTGAGGTGCCAAAAAAGTCTCGCGAATGGACCGTGTTAGCAATACACCAAGCGAAAGTATAATTCGGCCCGTGTTATTTTCAGACCGGCGGCCGCCGGTGGGGCCTGCTGCTTATCTAAGATTTTTCGCCGTGCTTTCGCTATTTGTTGCAAGTGGTCAGACGCATACATGGTAGGAGGACATAGTCATGCAACATTTGCTCGAGGATTCTTGGATTCTGCGGACATTGGCCGTGAACAATTCCAGGATCCACCTTTCTGTACTTTTCATTCTTCCAAAGCGTTTGGTGCTGTGGCAGAGTATTCCGTTCACGGTCGAGGATGTGTTTTGTGATTAAGCTGACCAACGACACCAGGAGGCAGCCAGACCGATTGCAGATCATCTGATGGGGCTCTTTTAGTCCTATTGTTCGCTGTACGTTGGGCCGCTACCGCAGGTTCTCTTGTCAACAATGTACTCCGCATCACACTCTACAAGCGAGTACAAGCCATGACTGGGGAGTCTTCATCATGGGATATATTCGTAAATCATCGTATGCCCGGGAAATTCGTCAAAAGTCATCCACGGACAACTGGCGCCCTGCGCCAGGCTCGTCGGTGATGTTGCGCCGGAGGGCCTGCCACCAGCTGATGATTTTCTCCATCTTGCGGGCGCTCCAGGGGTTTCCGGTGTTCACGGTTGGAATCACCTTTCCGATGTTGAAGAACACCACAAAGTAGGAAAGCTCGCGGAACGACAGGTGCTCACTATAAGGAAGCGAAAACACCCGATAGATGGACTGGTCGAGTTTCTTGGTCGATTTCGGGGCGTTCTCCTCCAAAATGTTTTCGTACGAATACGCAGGGCTTTGCTTCAAGATCGCCTCTGTGGCGGCGAGCACGGCCAGGCGCGTCTCCGGTGCAGTGTCTGGTGTAGTTTCGAAGTCGCCCAGCTCTCCGGCCTCGCCCTTCACTTCCACCTTTTCTTCTGCATCGTCTTTGCCGCCAAGCGCGGCCAAAAGACACTCGGTGTTTGAGTCGCTGCCGCCCTTGAAGGACCAGCCCGTCGGACGCAAACCCACACACCGCTGGAAGTGGTTGTAGTACTCGTTGTAGTTGTAATACTTGCTCAACTCCTCCACCGTGCCGGCGATTTTCATGGGCACCAAATGGATCATCACGCTGTGATTTTCCAAGGAAGTGGGGTCCTCAGTCAAGACCGAGTCCAAGTACTCGTCGTGGTAGCTCTTGACGATGTGTCCCTTGTCCCCTCTGCTGCTGATGTTGGAAACGTAGATCGGGGCATTGCCCATTCTTTTCGAAATAGATACGGCAATCTTCTCCTTCCCGATAAGGTAGGTGCCCACCACGATGAGGTACTTTTTCGGCTGGGGCGCCTTCCCCCAGGATGCAATATCGGTGATTCTCGCCTGCAACGAGCTTCCAAAACAGAGTTTTGTGAAGCTGCAGTTGTTGACCATCTGGTCCACCATCTCCGCGATCGAATCACACACCTGCTCCTGCTTCGGGAAATTGTACTGGGGCAGCATGTAGGTGGTGTCCAAATACACTCTTTCGAGTTGCAAATCGCCGGAGATCATGAACCGGCGGAGAAGCGGGTGGAGCATCATCTCTTTGCTGACGCGGAAGTCGCCACAGTGCAAGTAGAAGGTGGACTCTTTTTTGTCCGAGATGGCTTCGTAGAGAAATATGACTGCGCCGGGACAATGGTTGGCATCGATGAGCGTTACATAGATCCCGGGACTGCACCCGTCCGACTCTCTGCCGCCCAGAAAGGTTTCCTCGAGCGAATGGACGAGGTAACGCGTGTCTGTCTTCATGGAAAAGACGAACATTGGCTCGACATCGAAGCGAATCGCTAGTAGCCGTGCGGTGATCTCGGAGCAGTAGATGATTTTGGAATCGAGCGTCCGCTCCCTGCACCATTTCTTGGTGAGCCCGCCGTAGTGGTCCGAGTGGAAGTGGGATAGAAAGTACTTGTCGACGAGTTCGTGTGGTTTGTAGCAGAACGCATCCACGGAGATGGTGTGGGTGTGACTCTGCGAAAGGCGGAAAGGAAGAAGCTTCAACGAGGGAATGTCGTTTTTTCTGGTGGACACAAGGAGCTGCGGATCGTCCGCTTTCTGCGGCTCGGCCGTTGGCTCGGCCATATCGGCCGGTTCTCCGTGGTCCTCGTCCTTGATCTCAACTACATCTGGAGTGATCTGCGGTGTTCCGGGGTTAGTACCGCCGTCTTCGTTTTCTTGGAGGCCGGCCGAGATTATCTCGAGCCTCCGCTTGGCTCGCAACTGCTTGTTGACGTACCTAATTTTCTCGATCTGGGCGGGCCCCAACTTGAGTTTCTTGGGCCTTGCCTCGGTTCTTGCACCCACTCTTTTGCGAGCTTCGGAGGCACGAGCCCCCACGGCTTTTTCTTCCGGCTCCTCTTTCGCCGGGAACACGGCAACCAGCCCTTGTCGTATTGCGTGCGTGGAAAGACAGTTCTCGACATGCTGAGTCCGCTGCCGTAGTAGCAACGATGCAAGCGACGCACAGCAGAGCGGACAAGACACCGAGTCTCCGGTGGAGGGGTCTGGGCCAAATTCCGGGCTGGCCAGGGTGGGCCGGTCTGGATTCTTGGGCGAAAAATCGAAAATGGACGCTTGTCGTTTGCCACCACCAGTCATGTTGATAGTAGGCGGGTGCAGGCTGCGCTGTGATGGCGAGCGCACATACATAGCGCACACCACCGGTAGGGACCCTCGCCACTCGCCACACCGCGCCGCGTTCTCAGCACCCATGGGCCTCCTCTCGATCATCCGCAAACAGAAGCTCAAGGACTTGGAGATCCGCGTGCTCGTGTTGGGGCTCGACAACTCGGGGAAAACCACCATCGTGAGGCGCATCATGGGCGAGGACACCACCCAGGTCGCACCCACCATGGGCTTCCACATCCACACGTTTGAGTACGGCGGCTACAGCATCAACGCGTGGGACATCGGCGGGCAGACCACGCTCCGCAATTTCTGGGGGAACTACTTTGACAAGCTGGACGTGGTCATGTGGGTGGTGGACGGCACCAGCTTGGAGCGGCTCCAGGAGCTGTACCGCGAGTTGCGGGACAAGGTTGTGGCGCAGGACCAGATGGCGGGCACGTTTTTCTGCGTGTTGATCAACAAGATGGACGCGGTGCCGGCGACCGAGCGGGCGCACGTCAAGGCCCGGGTCGTCGCCACGCTACGGCTAGAGGAGGAAATCCCACCCGACCGGTACATGGTGGAAAATGTGTCGGGCCGCGAAGGGCACGGGCTTGGCGGGGCGATGGACTGGGTGGTGAAGAAATGGAACGGCGACTAGGCCCCGGCGCGAGGCCTGGGGCGCCACGGCGGCGTAGAACACGTGAGTAAATTAATCCGAAGAACGGCACAGAGCAATTGGTGGATGGGCGGGGTTGTGCCTGGGCGGGCAGGGCGAAAATCTTGGCCGCGCCGCGGCAGAGGCGGGCGCATTACGGTCTGCACGTCGTAATGGTTCCCAAACAAGAGGTCTAATGAGAGGATCGGGCATCGGCGCCGCACGGACCTCCTGCCGCCTATCCAGATCCCACCACACGCACAGCAGCCGCGAGCGGAGCGAAAACGGGAAAACGGCGCGGCGGCACGGCAGCGGTCTGTGGGCCAGCAAAACGAAAAAAATAGAAAAAAAACTCGCCCTTTGCCCGTGTCTGGTCCCACTTTCTTCCCCATCTTTGCTACGCTTAGACGCGGCGCATCGCATCGCACCGCGCGTCGCGAACAAGTCGCGTCCATACATTTTGCATGCACCCTATATAACCATCCATGTCCCTGCAATTCCGCCCGCCTCTGAACACCATCCATCGACTCCGCTTTCTTTGTCTTGGTACCGTTTCAGCCCTGTTCCATCCCCGCTGACCGCCTGCACCGCTGTCCACCCTGGCCCCTCCCCTACCGCCCTCTGGTCTGTCCCATATCCCCATCGCCCTATTGTTCGGACGTGTTCCTCAATCTCCGCCTCCACAAGCCCACAAAGCCCACCACACATCATGTCGGCAGCATCCATAGTAGACACCCTCCGGCTCGCGGAGTTGCAGCACCAGCAAAACTTGCTCACCCTTTTGGGAACGGTCAAAGGCCTGCGGTCGCCCGAAACGAACGGCCGCTTGCCCTCCCTCATCCGCGGCTTGTGCACCCAAAACCAAAAGCTCTTGGCCACGTGCACCAGATGCCTAGAAGACTTCGAGGACCCGGAGGACATCGGCCCATTCAAGACTTTCGTCACCGAAGTCATCGTGTGGCACGAAAACAGTTTTGTGGTGTTTGAAAAGTACCTCAGCACTGTTTCATTGGCCGACGAGGCCACACACGCGCCCGTTCTCCACTGCAACAACTACGTCAAGTTCGCAGCCTCGGCCCTGTCCTTGATCCGCAACCCCTTTGTCGCCGATAAGCTCGCCGAGCTCAGCGCCAAAGCGCTCCTGATTCTCGACCACTACAATGCCCGCATCACGGACGCCAGGCTCAACAACATCACCTTCGACCATGTGCAAGCATTTGGCGGTCAGAACGTGTCGTGCTTCTTTGACGTCGAGCAGATTGTCAACAGAACAAAAGACGCCCAAATCTACATGGGCGACAAAAGCGTCGAGTTGGTCACGCTTTGCCACGACCACAGCGGAGACAAATCCAAGGCTAACTCCATGGCCATCCTCGAGATTCTTCCGCGGACCTTGTCTCGTTCAGTCTTGTATCCTCCGTTCAGAGTCAACGAGTTGAAGATGTCGTTCTGCCGTGACACAATTACCTTTTCTGCCGTTGACTTGGAGCTCTTCTCTGGCGGCAAAGCAAAGAGAAACGGATCCTTCTCTGTTACTGGTAGCAAGAAGACCCTTCAACAATGGTACAACGATCTAAAACTGATCTTCCCCACCGACGAGAAGCTCGTTGACACAAAAAACGTTCAGCTTCTGGGCTTGGGCATCAACACATTCCTGGACTCCAGTAGTGAGGACCTTCCGAACGGCTCGGCCTCCAGGAACACTAGTGTCTTTGAGTCTCCCCTTTCACCCAAGGGCCGCAGATCGTCTCGTGAATCTTGCCTGTCGTTCCAAATAATGAAGAAGACGCTTTCCAACAGTGGCATTGAGCCCGAGGAAATCGTCATCCAGACCATGGTCAACGAGAGCCCAGACCACAAGTCGATGACGGGAGAGATCGAGGAAAATGACGAGGTTTCGGATATTGACAGCATAGACTGTTTCGATATGATCCCCCTGAGATCAGCCAACAACTTTGTCTCGGCTTCTCTTCCAGACTTGCTGATAGTCCCACAAGTTGTTCCGTCTGTCTACAACAACACTGCTGGGTCGACCATTGACCTCAGTAACTTTGGCAAAAGCTATAACCCCTCATTCACAAGTCTTGAGGCGAAGGCTTCCAATGCCAAAAAATCATCATTCTTCAACAAGCTCAAGTTCAAGCGTAAAGCTGGCAACGAGCAACCCAAGTCCGCTAAAACGCAAACATTGATTTCCAAAGAAAGCGATGAAAAGGTCTGCCAAGAATCAGTGTCCAAGAAGGAAGAGCCATTGCAAAAGGAAGAGAAGATCACTGCTCCCGCAGCAAGAAGAAAGCAACCAAATCTCAAGATTGATATACCCCCTACAATCACCCACGATGCCAGCCTACCCTCGAGCGCTGGCTCCTCCAGCAGGCCATTGCCCCTGCCATTTGCAATGCCATCTTCCTCATCGTCATACTTTTTCAAACCCTACATTCAAGGAAATGGCAGTAGCAGTGGCGTCAACAACTCCACCACCAGCTTGGTGTCTCCCGAAGAACCCGAGAATTTGTGCATTCCTCAGCACTTGAAGGATATCATCAATTCTGACGACACAATCGACTACTACATGTCGCCCACCAGCGCCAACGCACTTAAGGTGTCGAAATGGAAGCCCAAAAACGGCAAGTGGGAGTTGTTGAGCGTCGCCGAGACCATCTTCGTCAAGATCGCCGTGAACTACGATGTCTTCAAGGCTTGGCTCTTGGTCTTCAAGGAGGAATACGACTCTGAATGCGACGATATTGTTGATGTTCCTCTTGTGATCCTTGATCTCGACATCAATTCTACCGTGAGACAGTCTTCGGCTTTGGATGTGGAGATCATCTCTACCAACGCCATCAGCAAGCAGAAGTCACAGAATATCGTGAGATGCTTCGATACTTCGTTGGTGCAAGAAATCTTGACCAACTTGACCAACATCTTCGAAATGATGCAGAGCAAGTCAGGCAAGAACAGCACTTTCGGGTCCAACATGACCATTGCATCATCCGTCATGAGCAAACCCAGCACTTCGTCTACGCTCGCAAGCGTGTACTCGCAACTCGAGCAAAAGAACGTGCATGCTTCACCTGTTGAGAAGTGCTTGAGCAAGCAAGGAAGCTCGTCTTCTCTTGCTGGGGAGCAGATTCTTCTCGACAGAATGAAGGTGAAGCTTTACAAGCAAATGGAATCCTACGAGAAGGTGCACCAGCTTTCATCTTGGAAGGCACTCAACATGTACACGCTTTTCATTCTGCACTCTGCAAGCGGCGAGAGCGATGGCTCTTACCACTTCAAAATGACCAGCAGCGACCCCGGAATGGAGGACAACAGCGAGATCGAGTGGGTTTTCCCAGACAACGGGATCCAAGACAACTTGGAGCGCATCGGCAAGGCTGGCGTTTTGGCCAAGGTGTCGGAAGACGAGATTTTCATGATTGAGTGCAAGGGCAAGAAAGAGCTCAAGCGCTTTGTGAGTCTTTTTTAGTGGTCTGGATGTTTCCAGTGTATTATATAATTAATCCAGACGCTCGCCTTGCTGAGTTTGTGGCTGCGCTCGCGGGTCGCACAACGCACTGCAGCAGTTTTTTTGCACCCAAACACACCCTCTCATTATGAAGATACAACACATTGCCAGCGCAGCTCTCTTTGCGAGCCAAATCAGCGCCGCGTTCCAGTTGCAGCCGGCCGCGCCGATCGAGATCAAGGGCACGAAGTTTTACAACTCGTCCAGTGGCACCCAGTTCTATGTGCGAGGCGTGGCTTACCAGAGGAGCCGCAGAAACGGCGACAACTTCGACGTTCAGCGAGACACGGCGTACATCGATTCGTTGGCCCACCCGCACAAATGCTTGCGGGACTTGGACTACTTGGTGGAGTTGGGCGTCAACACGGTGCGGGCGTACCAGATCAACCCGAGGTTGAGCCACGACGTTTGCATGGCGGCATTCGCCGACCGCGGCATCTACGTGTTGGCGGACTTGTCGGAGCCGCAGGCGTCCATCAACCGCGAGTTCCCGGCGTGGGACACGGACTTGAGCGCCCGGTACCGGGCGGTGATTGACAGCATGCACAACTACACCAACGTGCTCGGGTTCATTGCCGGCAACGAGGTGTTGAACACGGTCAACAACTCGAACACGGCCGCGTTTGTGAAGGCGTCGGTGCGCGACGCCAAGGCGCACATCCGGCGGCTGGGCTACCGCAAGATCCCCGTGGGCTACGCCAGCGTGGACGAGAGTGCGACGCGGGTGGAGTCGGCCCACTACTTCACGTGCGAGGACGGCGGCGACGACACGCGCGTGGATTTCTACGGGCTCAACAACTTTGGCTGGTGCGGGTACGCCACCTACGACACGTCGGGCTACCGCGAGCGCACGGCGGAGTTTGCCGCGTTGCCGGTGCCGGTGATGTTCACCGAGTTTGGGTGCAACCGCATGAAGCCGCGCGCCTTCACCGAGGTGGACGCGCTCTTTGGGCCGCCCATGGCCGGCGTGTGGTCGGGCGGCGTCGCGTACGAGTTCTTCCAGAACGAGAACGACTACGGCTTGGTGCGGGAGACCGCCGCCGGGCGCCTCGTCAAGATGGACGACTTCAACATCTTCAAGTTGCGCTTGGTGGAGAGCGTGCCCCGCGGCACGCCCGCGGCCGCGCAGGCGGCGCGCCCGGGCCCCGCGTGCCCGGCGCTCTCCCCGACGTGGAACCTGCTGGCGGCGCTCCCGCCGCCGCCGGACGTGGGCGTGTGCCAGTGCGTGCAGGCGTCGTTGTCGTGCGTGCTCTCGCCCAACGTGCCGGTGGACCCGTACCGCCTCCTCCGGGAGTTGTGTGCCACCACCGACTGCCTGGTGTGTGCCGCGGACGCGTCGCGGGGCGTCTACGGGCCGCTTTCCGGGTGTGGCGTGCGGCAGAAGGTGTCGTACCTCTTGAACAAGGTGTGGCTCGAGTCCGGCAAGGACCCCCGGGCGTGCAGCCACAACGGCCGGGCCATGCTCGTTCCACGCGAGGAGACGCGCGAGATGGCCGCCGTGCGGGCCGCGGACGGGCGGACGTGTGCCGACGTGCTCAAGCGCAGCGTGCCCGAGTTGAAGGTTGCCAGCGCCAGCGGCGGCCGCCACGGCGACGCCGAGCGCGGCTTCCGCATGAACAACGCGGCGCCCGTGGCGACCCACTGGGGCTACGTGTTGCTCCCCGTGTTCGTGGTGTCCTTCATGTATTTCACTACATGAGCGTGGTAGTATGCTGAATCGTAAGTCGTGGATTCTAGTCCTTCTTGGGGCCCCACTTGAGCCCCAAGAAGCCCGACCCGGGCGCGCCCGTGCGCGGCACGTAGTTCTTGGCGGCGAACTTGGGCTCGATGATGTAGATGCGCTTCTTGGAGGGCAAGTCCAACGCAATGTACGCGAACTCGGACGACCAGAACGACGTGTCAATCTGCTCCAAGTTGACGCTGCCGTGGCCGCCGCTGGGCGACTCCACGTGGAACCGCATGGCCAAGTGGTCCCGGCCGTCCTTGCCCTTGGTGCGGACGCTCTGCACGGGTCTGTTTCTGACCCACTTGTCGCCGGGCACCTCGCCGTACGCCTTCAACCGGTGGCCCGGCACCAACCCCAACGCCCGCTGCGCCTCCTCGTTCTGCTCCACCAACTTCACCGCCTTGTTGAACGTCTTGGTGTCGCCCGACGGCAAGAAGAGCTCCAGGAGAATCAAGTAGATGATCAAGCCCGAGAACCCCACCGCTCCGAGCACCATGAGCGACGCGGCGGAGAAGGTGAACGTTCTCGTGATGGTGGAGAGGATCTGCTTCCCCTTGGCGTTTTTGTCCGCGGGCGGCGGTGGCGGTGGCGGTGGCGGCGCACTTTGCGTGGAGTACTGGTGCAACTGGACCGCCAATGGTGTCTTGAGGCGGAGGCCGGCGCTGGCCATGGGCCTCGCAGATAGCTGGGCATGGCATCTGAGCCCAATTGGGAACACGGCCCTTTGTGACAACAAGAGTCTGCTTCCGCCGGCGCAGAGGCGTGCTGTTTTGATCCCAAGCATGGCGATAGTGGTAGTTCAAAATTTTCGAATCGCACTCGCACCCACACTCGGCCTGATAGACTTGACCAGATGGACGATCGGAGCGGCGGTTGCTCGCAGTACCTCGTTTTTCGTGGGAGGCCTGGCCACACGTTTGCGGGAAGATCGGCGCAAAACCTCGGCGTCAATTTCCAGCCAGCGCCACGTTCACTTTGTGCAAGGGTTCTTTGGCTCAAGGGCATTTGCTTTGCTGAAGGGACTTGTACATGTCTTACACAATTTGTCTTAACGAAGCCCGCGTGGCCTAATTGGTTAAGGTACCGTCCTCCGGAGACGGCGATTGCGGGTTCGAGTCCCGCCGTGGGTTTCTATTATTTTTTGGATTATTTTCCTCTCGGGGCCATATCATTTTTTTTTATCATACCTACTCCAGTCTTATTCACTTGCTACATCATAAGTCTTCAATTCACGAAACAAGACACGCTTTACAACCACCGGGTATGCCTCTTTTGGCGGGGGATGGATTCCGTGGGTGCGATTGTTAGGGCTGCTGCCCTGAGGAAAGGTCGCACTCTGGGTCCTGCACACCCGGCCAGGAAAATTTTCGGTTACCCTCATTTCACCAGACCTTTTCATTTTGTCTGCTCTACTTCACCAACTTGAAAACAAAATGGCCAAGATCAGTAAAGGTATGTGCCAATCCCCCATGACCTCAGCCGCCGTTCCAGAAACAACGACTCCAGATCCACCGTCGTCCCCGTCTTCCGAAAACCACATTTAAAAAAGCTCCAAACCTTCATCCCATCCCAGCTGGAACCGACGAGCCCACACCAAGCGCCCCACGGCGCAACCACCAGGCGAAACCCCGAACCAGTACTAACATGCAGACGTTTCCTCTTCTCGTTCTAAGTCTAGAAAGGCTCACTTCACCTCTAACTCTAACGAGAGAAGAGTCTTGATGTCCGCTCCCCTCTCCAAGGAGTTGAGAGCCCAATACAAGGTCAAGTCCCTCCCAATCAGAAAGGAGGACGAGGTCACCGTCGTCAGAGGCTCCAAGAGGGGCTCTGAGGGTAAGATCACCTCTGTGTACAGATTGAAGTTCTCTGTCCAAATCGAGAAGTTGGAGAAGGAGAAGTCTTCCGGTGCTTCCATCCCAATCAACATCCACCCATCCAAGGTTGTCATCAACAAGTTGTACTTGGACAGCCACAGAAAGGCTTTGATCCAAAGAAAGGGTGGTAAGTTGGAGTAAGTGCTTCTTGTAATTTAATCATCAATACACATCTGTCACGAGACCAGTCACCAGTATTCTCCCACGGGGCCAGTAGCAAGCGATGGCGCTCGCCCTTGCGGGCGATGCATCCCCTTTACTCTTTTTGGTACATTCTTTGTTCTGCGTGTGAAAGTGAGGGTGCTGACATGGTCCTGCACCGCCGCCTCTGGGGTACAACAACTCCTCCCACAATGTCTGCCATCGGCTCGGACAACGACTCCGACCACGAGGTGTACTCTGTCGCGGACCGCTTGCTGCGCACGTTGTCGCTGGGCAGAAGAACGAAAAAGAGATGGTCGTTCCACAGCAACTCCAAGCCCAACTTGGTCGGGCTCCCCGTGTCTCCCGCCATGGGGCGCCGCCGGCGGCTAAGCGACGTGACGGGCATCGACGGCGTGCACAAGGAGATCGACTCGGCGCACATCTCCCCCGCACAGCTCTACTCGACGGAGTCCGGGCGGCTCTTCCACGCGGGCAAAATCTGTATCTGCTTGGCCGGGTTGCCAGGCCGCGGCAAGACCCACCTCTCGGTGTCGCTCACGCGGTACTTGCGGTGGTTGGGCGTCAAGACACACAGCTACCACTTGGGCGACTACCGCCGCGCCACGGCGCCCGGCGAGGACTTGGACTGGCAGTTGTTTGCCAGCTCCGAGACCAAGAGCAAGTTTGTCAACAAGACCGTGGACGAGTGCTTGAACGACATCTTGAACTTCTTCGACAAGGACAAGGGCCAGGTGGCCATCTTCGACGCGGTCAACGGGTTGCCCGAGTACCGGCAGCACTTGCACGACAAGTTCACCAGCGCCAACATCCAGTGCATCTTCATTGAGCTGACGGTCACGGACGAGAGCATCGTGATGAAGAACATCGAGTCGGCGGCGCGCTCGTCGCCGGACTACGAGAACTGGGACTACGCCAAGGCGCACCACGACTACCTGGAGAAGATCAAGATGTTGACGCCGTACTACCAGGAGATGAGCGCCACGGGCGCGGACGCCGCCTTGTCCTTCATCAAGATCATCAACTTTGGCCAGCGCATCGAGTTGAACAACTCCAACTACGGCTACTTGATCAACAAGGTGGTGTTTTTCTTGATGAACCTGCGCATCAAGCTGGGCCTGGTGTACTTTGCCCGCTGCTACAAGAACGACTGGGACTACTCCATGGACCCGCCCTTGGACGACCGCGGCCGCCAGTACGCCCGCGACCTCACGGGCACGGTCTTGAAGCAGCTCGAGTCCAAGGGCCGCGACTTTGGCGAGCGCGAGCGCGTGGCCAGCTCCGCCAGCTTGAAGAAGACGCTCTCCATCGACGACAAGCACCCGCCCACCGGCGCCGACGGCGTGGAGGAGGACTCCTTCGTCGTGTGGACGTCCGTCAAGCGCCGCACCATCGAGACGACCAAGCACTTTCGCGACGCGGGCGTGCCCATCCGCCACCGCATCCAGTTGTCGCAGAAGAACCCCGGGTTGGTGGCGGGCATGCGCGACGAGGACATCCAGAAGTTGTACCCGAAGGAGTACGAGCTGTACCTCCAGGACCCGTACCACCACCGGTTCTCGCGCGCGGAGCTGTACCACGACTTGGCGATCAAGATTGAGCCGTTGATTCTAGAAATGGAGCGCATGAGCGGCGACATTTTGATCATTGCCGACGAAACGGTGTTGCGGGTGTTGCACGGCTACCTCATGGCGTTTTCGTGCTACGACATTCCGTTGTTGGGCTTTTCCACCGACGAGATCATCGAGGTCAAGTTCAATGCGTACTCGAACATGGCCCGCCGCATTCCGCTCGAGCACTTTGACCTTGGCCCAGACACCTAGTGCGCACCTCTATACATCTCTAGCTTAGACACTCCAACCACCAAACACACCCCGACACAGACATCCGGAAATATGCTGCTAGTCCCCACAGCCACCTACTCTTCTCCCAGCGATCCCGAGCCCGTCCACTTTGCCCCGGGGAGCGGGCCGCACTCCACCGACGGCAAGACCACGCGAATCTCAGACATCGTCATCAATGCCGGGGGGCAGGACCGAGACAAGCCCAGCGAGGCCAGCGAGTCGGCGCTCGGGGCCTTGCGGGCGCAGCTCACGACCGTGCAAGACCAGCTCAACGAGTTCTTGACCGCCCGGATGCTGAACAAGCGGAAGCTAGAGGAAGACGACATTGAGAAACGGCTCTTGGACGATGGGGTTGACGAGGACAGCGACTGAGCGTATGGCTGGCGGCGGCAAGAAGATTACGATAGAGATTTTCGATCAAGGGAGGCACTCTCTGCGTCGAAGACATCCTTTGGCTGAGCTAGCCTGAGTTTTTCAGTCAAGGCAAGGTGTGACGCTTGGGGGGCACGAATGTTATCTCAGAAAGTGTACGATGGTTCTCCTTTAAGTGTTCGGGTATTGTTTTTAAAGTGTATTTAGTGAAGTAAGCTTTCGGATTGTTCGTGAACGGTAAGTGTGTCGATGTTGTTCAGTGGGCCACCTGCGCTTTGCAGCCGGACCACGGCCTCCCAGTGGCGAAGGCCTCCCAGTGGCGCCATGGCGTCTACTTCTTGCCCACGATGTCTGTCATGCCCTTGATGGTGTTCTCCAACGTCGTCTCCAAGTAGTGCTTCTTGGTGTTCAACAGCTTCTGCGTGTCCAAAAAGCCGGCCTTGTCCTTGCTGATGTCGGCCAAGTAGCTGGACACGTCCTTCTTGACAAACGCACGGCCGACGCCCTTCCACACGGTGTCGCCGCTGGTGGTCAACTTGCCCAACCTGGCCGCGGTGGAGTCCACAATCTTCAAGTTGGTTTCCACGCGGTCCAACTGCACGTTGCACATGTTCAACTCGGCCTGGGACTTGTTGAGCTGGTTGTCCATCTCAATGAGCAATTTCTGCAACGCCTGGGGATTTAGCGACATGGCGTGTGTTCTGGCGGAGTCGGTGGGAGGTGGAGCGATAGTCGGCGGGCGCGAGAAGCCGCGCCTTTTCCACCCACACCATCGCACGTCCCCCATGCTTTGCACCCTCCTTCGGCCGAGCATTCGGAGCCCGCTCCCTGCAGTCCGGTTCGCCACCACTGCCGCCGCCGCCTCCGCCGCCGCCAGCACCTACAAGGGCGCCCGGGTCGGCGGCGACATCAACAACGTGCGCTCGGAAACCAACCGCTTGGAAAAGACGTTGAGCAAGTTCTGGACCAAGGTCAACACCCGCTTGAACGCCGCCACCAACGAGTACGAGATCTGCCTCGACGAGCGCCCGCTCAAGACCCCGCTCGGCCACAAGCTCTCGATCCCGGCGGCAAAGAAGCAGTTGGCGTACTTGGTGAGCCACGAGTGGGACACCTTGGTGGACCTCAAGATCAAGCCCCACTCGTTGCCCTTGACGTCGATGGCGTCGCGCGCCGTGGACTTGATCCGCGTGCACGAGGCCGAGACCGTCGACGCCAACTTGGTCGCCAAGATCGGCGACTTGCAGGACATCAAGTTGAACATGTTGAGGTACTTGGACACCGACACGTGCTTGATCTTCACGACGCTCGACGACAACGAGGGCCGCTTGCGCGCGCGCCAGGAGGAGCTCTACAGGCCGTTGATCGAGGAGTACGAGTCGTTCTTCACCGCGTTCGGCCGTGCCCACGGCCTCTTGCCGTCGGACGACCACGTGATCTCCCTCGAGTACTTGGACTGTGAGAGAGACGGGCTCAAGGGCAACAGCCAGTCCATCACCACGCAGAACGTCGTGTTGCTGTGGTTGGACAAGTTGCCCATCTACGACCTCGTGGCGCTTGAGAAGGCCATTCTCTCGTCCAAGTCCTTCTTGTGCGGCGCGTCCATCTTGCGCTCCAACGTCTCCGACCCGGACGCCCACAGAAACTTGTACCAAATCAACAAGGCCTCGCCCGAGGAGCACTTCCGCGTGTCGGTGGAGGAGGTCATTGAGATGGGCAACTTGGAGACCATTTTCCAAACGGCGGAGTGGGGCGAGGTGGAGGACACCCATGATGTCGACAAGGCCGACTGGTTGAGAAACCTCTCCTCCGCCGCCCTTGTGTGCTACTGAGATGAATAGCTTAAATGTATCTTGTATATATTTTTTTTTTTTTTGTGTATTTATGATATCTCCCAGTCACAACCAAAATAAGACTGTAAACTGTGAGAGCGCACAACGCCACCACTTGCAAACCTTAATGAGGCCCAGAAAATACAAGAACAGCAGCAAAAATTCTTGGACAAAGACACTTAAGCTTTTGCACACAAAAAAACCATATTCCCGAAATCCCAAACAAAATAGCAGTGGCGGGAGGGAGCAACGGCGTGAATGGACGCTGGGCCAGCACACCCGTGCATCCCAGATCTCGGTTTGGCGTTTTGGCGCACCGCGGCCAGCTGCAACTGCAGCTATCGGCAACTGACCGACTCTTGGAGCGAACCCCAGTCGCCCTGTGAAATTCTCCGTGTCACCACGACAGCGCATACTGTGGCCCAGGCCCCGTCCTTTCTTTCACACAACACCCCGCACCGACGCACTGGCGCGAACCGGCCAGACACCTACTTGAAACCGAGCAACACCATGGACGCGGCCGAGAAGAAGTCCGAAGCGACGCGTTCTGAGGACGACCGCTCGCCCGAGCCGGCCGGCGGCCGCAACGGCATCACCATCAAAAGCAGCATGCCACGACGCGTCAAGGTGTACCTTCTCCAAGGCGACGACTGGCTAGATAACGGCACCGGCTACTGCATGGGCGAGTACGACAAGGAGTGCCACAAGCCGTACTTCATTGTTCGCAACGAGCTCGACGCCGAGGACGTCATTCTACGATCATACCTCGAAGGCAGCATCCAGTACCAACGACAGCAGGAAACGTTGATTGTGTGGTCCGACGCCTCCGGCAAAGACTTGGCGCTCTCGTTCCAGGAAAACGAGGGCTGCGCCGATTTGTGCGAGTTCATCATCCGCGTGCAGCAGGAGAAGATCAGCCCCATGATCTCGTTGTACTACGTGCTCACTGCGCTTCTGGACTCGTCGGGCGACGGCCCACAGGAGATCACCGAGTTGGTGACGGGCCCAATCAACTACCCGCCGAAAGAGCCAAACAGAGACGCGCTCGTGGACTTGTTGGAGGTGATTAGCCAAGGCTCCAACTCACGGTACACGCGAGGCATGATCCTGACCTTTGTTCTCGAGACGGAATACTTTGACAAGATCTTCGCGTTGTTCGAGGAGCTCGAAGACGACCACGACCTCGACGGTCTCCACTTGCTCTGCGAAACCATCAAAGTGTTGCTCTCCTACGGCGAAACACCCCTCCTCGAACACCTTGTGTCGACAGAAACACGCATAATGGGTTTGGTCGGCGTCCTCGAGTACGACAAAGACTTCCCCGACTTCAAGGCGTGCTACAGGGAGTTTCTTCAGGACGAATCCAACTTCAAGATGGTCATCGACATTCCTTTGCCGCTTGATGCTAGTGGCATGAACATTTTCAAAAAAGGGTTTGTCTTCAACTACTTGAGAGACGTGGTGTTGCCACGCGTCCTGGACGACCAGTTCCTTATCATTCTTTCCAGCATCAGATTCAACAACCAGGTGGAAACGATCCGGTACTTGCAGGATTCGCAGGCGAATGACAACTTTTTGGGCCGGCTTTTCGAAATATATGACCTGGAAGACGTGTCGACATCCACGAAAAGAGACGGAGTGCGCATGCTCCACCAATACGTGCTCATTGCCAACGGCCAGCTGGTGCACCTGAAACCGGACTTCTTCGGTGCTTTGCTCAAGGCAGATTTCCTGAAAATGGTGAAGTTTGCTTTGGCTGACTCGGAGAGCTCCATTCGCGTCTTGGGCACCGAGATTTTGGTCGCCGTTATCGACCAGGACGTCAACACTTTCAGCTCCCTTTCGAACGAGGACCAGTTCGTGGACGAGGTGGACAAGGTCAACGAGTCAAGTGAGCTCAACCCGCCACCGCAAGAGGATCCATGTGAAGCAGCCGAAAAAGTGAATGTCATGAAACAGAAAATCTTGAATGACATGTCGCTCACAAACTCACTCGCCAAACTTTTGCTCGAAGACGAGGACCCCGGGTTGAAGATACAGGCCTTCGAGGCGCTCAAGACTCTACTCTGTTTTGCGGTGTTTGACTCTACAAACTTGTACGACGAAGAGGCTGGGCCGCATTCCGCGAAGCAAGCCGTTCC
This sequence comes from Metschnikowia caudata, assembly GCA_008065175.1. NCBI lineage: Eukaryota > Fungi > Ascomycota > Pichiomycetes > Serinales > Metschnikowiaceae > Metschnikowia > Metschnikowia caudata. Next base: position 1,214,548 of record VATF01000002.1, read on the forward strand.
AAAAGAGGAGGAGAAGCTTGTGCAAAGATATATCCTGTCATTCTACGAGACTGTGGCTCCAAACCTATTTGCAACCTTCATTGCTTTGGGCGGGGACGACATTCCCGCAAGAGAGCATGCCGTGCAAGCTTTGAAAAAAGATACTGCTCTTCACCAGCATCTCTGCGAGCTTCTCTCGTTTTGCTCGCGGGAGCACGAAGAGTCCAAGAGTGTCTTGTTCGTTGCGAAGAACAATATCATACGAGGCTTGACGTCGATCTTGCAAATGCCGGTCAGCACCACGCTCAAATTGAGCGTGATTCGCTGCGTCAAGGGGATGATTGTGCTCGACGACATGTCGCTTTGCCGGCACATCATCAACGACGACCTCCTCCGGCCGTTCTTTGAGTTTTTCGATACTGTGGCTGAGGACAACTCGTTGACCAACTCGCTGTGCTTGGACCTCCTCGAGATGATCATAAGAAAAGGCCCCAGCCGAAACTTGGACGCCTTGGCCGTCTACATCTACAAAACGCAAAAAACGTTTTTAGAAACGAAAATCACATATGTCTCCACGGGGAGGGACATCAGCCAGATCGCGCAGGCCTGCATGGAGTCCAACAAGGATGCAACCGCAACCAGTGTGGACATTGACACCGACAACAATTGTCTCGGGTCGTCGCCGGAGTACCACGTGGATGACGCTGAGAACAATTACTCGACGGGCGCCAGCAAGCGGAATTTGTTCGAGGCGCTCGAGTTGGGCCAGAGCCGGATGAAGCGGCCGCGCGATGAGCCGATCAAGACGTTGGCGGAGTAGCGTGTGCGAGTCGCGGTGCCTCGGCTCAACCCCGCAAAAAGCCGCGCCCTACTTAAGCGGCGCGCTGCGCACGGGGCAACATTATTTCACAGTAACGATGGTTTTGACACTGGACTACCCCAAGGACTCGGTGTGGAAGCCGGACATTTTCAAGGGCAAGGTTGTGTTCGTCACGGGCGGTGCAGGCACCATCTGCCGGGTGCAGACCGAGGCCATGGTTTTGTTGGGCGCAGACGCCGCCATTGTCGGGCGCAACAAGGAAAAAACGGACCGAGTGGCGCGGGAGGTGGGGCGGTTGCGGCCCGGGGCCAAGGTGGTCAGCTGTCCCAACACCGACGTGCGCAAGGTGGAGTCGCTCGCGGCGGCGGTGCAGAAGACGGTGCTGGAGTTGGGCCGCATCGACTATTTGATTGCGGGTGCCGCGGGCAACTTTCTCAGCGACTTCAACCACTTGTCGAGCAACGCGTTTGCCGCGGTGGTGAGCATCGATCTACTTGGCTCCTACAACGCGGTCAAGGCGTGTTTCCCACAGCTCCGGCAGAACAAGGGCGCGGTGCTCTTTGTGTCGGCGACGTTGCACTACTACGGCGTGCCGTTCCAGATCCACGTCGGCGCGGCGAAGGCCGGCGTGGACGCGTTGTCCAACGCGTTGGCGGTGGAGCTCGGCCCGTTGGGCATCCGCAGCAACTGCATCGCGCCGGGCCCGATTGCCGAGACCGAGGGCATGGAGCGGCTCATGCAGGGGCTGAAGGAGGCGTACTTGGCGCGGATCCCGTTGCAGCGCTTGGGCACCACGCGCGACATTGCCGAGGCCACGGTGTATCTCTTTTCGCCTGCGGCGAGCTACGTGACCGGAACGGTGCACGTGGTGGACGGGGCGGCGTGGCAGAACGGGCAGCTGTCGTCGCAGCACTTGTACCCGGTGGAGCTCATCAAGAGAAACAGCGAGGAGCACGCGAAGTTGTGAGAGCCGTAAGTATCGATTGCCAGGACTCCCACCCATTGTTCTGTAGCGGGCGCGCGCGAATTCCCACATAAACCACCACCACCACCACCACCGCCCATGTCCATCGACCCCGGCACCCGCCGCAAGCTATTAGCGTTGCAGAAAGTCGACGACAACAAAAAATGCATGGACTGCGCCGCGTTCAACCCGCAGTGGGCGCTGCCCAAGTTCGGCATCTTCATCTGCCTCGAGTGTGCCGGCGTGCACCGCGGCCTCGGCGTCCACGTCTCGTTCGTGCGCTCCATCACCATGGACCAGTTCAAGCCGGAGGAGGTGCTTCGAATGGAAAAGGGTGGCAACGCGCGGTGCAAGCGCTACTTCGAGGAGCACGGGCTCGACGCGTCGTTGCCGCACAAGGCCAAGTACGACAATTACATTGCCGAGGACTACAAGGAGTACTTGTCGTGCGAGGTGGAGGGCCGCGCGTTTGTGGCGCCCGACCGCTCGCAGCAGGCGTTGCCCACGGCGGCCGCGCCCGCCAGCGCCCCCGTGATCGACAAGAGCAAGACGGAGGCGTACTTTGAGCGGCTCCGGTCGCAGAACGAGTCGCGGCCCGAGCACCTCCCGCCGTCGCAGGGCGGCAAGTACGCGGGGTTCGGCAACAGCGCCGCGGAGAAGCCCAGCGGCTTTTCCATCAACGCGTTGCAGGAGGACCCGTTGGGCGCGTTGACCAAGGGCTGGGGCCTCTTCTCGTCCACGGTGACCAAGTCCGTGGCCGAGGTGCACGAGAACGTGATCAAGCCCGGGTTCAGCCAGCTCCAGGAGACGGACTTTGGCAGCGAGACCAAGCGCGCCATGGCGCAGTTTGGCCAGAAGATGCAGCAGACGGGGAAGTACGGCCACGAGACCTTCAACACCTTCACCCGCGACGTGCAGGACAAGGGCTTCAACGGGCTCTTGGGCAACCTCGCCAAGCCGGCGCCCGTCGACAGCGCGTTCGGCATGAAGAAGCCCGAGCAGAAGTCCCTGCTCCCGGCGCTCAGCAGCGAGAACTTTGCGGACGACGACGACAAGTGGGACGACTTCTGGGAACAGCCCGAGAAGTGAGCGCTATGTATTGTTACATCCATGCAGTTGCCAGCCTACTTTCTCTCCGCCCTCTGCCTGCCCTCCGCCCTCTGCCGCTTCTCCGCCTCCACCTGCTGCCGCTCCTGCGCAAACAGCCGGTACGAGTGGTAGTACGAGTCCTTCACCGAGAAGTACGCCACCGCGGGCCACGAAAGCACCCAGTCGACCAAGCCCACGTCGCGGGCCAAGCTCAGCGCCAAGTAGTAGAACACCCCGGATACAACGCCCACGGCCACACCCACCACCGCCTGTGGCGTGGTGTGGTACTGCAAGTAGACCCTGGAGAACGGCACGCCGACGGCCGACGCCGCGAAGCACGCGCCCGCCACGTGCCTCTGCCACCGCGGCAACGGCGCCTGAAAGTAGGCAATGCAAAAGAAGTACAGGGCGAAGAACCCGGCAAACTGCGAGTGCGCCGACGGCATGCCGTACGTGAGGCCGTACGAGCCGGCGCCGAAGCTCTTGTGGAACTCCGGCCTCGGCTGCTTGATCCAGTGCTTGATGACTTTGTTGAGCACCTCGCCGAACAAGTGGCCGCCCACTGTGATGACGGGCTGGATTTCCCGCGTCACCAAAAACCACGACGTGTAGAACACCATCAAGTAGATGGGCGCCAACGAGAGGTGCACGCAGACCACGGCCACGACGTCGCGCGGGTCGTACAATATATACGTCGGGTAAAACGGGATGGAGTCCATGGACGGTGGATGCGGTGGAGCGGTGCGACTGAGACTCTAAACTGAAGCGGCTCTAGCTGATGCGACTTTGACTGATGCGACTTTGGCTGATGCGACTCTTGAGTGATGCGACTCTTGAGTGATGTGACTCTGGAGCTGACGCGAGCACTCTGGGCGACCTACAGCTACAGGCAGATAATCATACTAAAATGCGTGTATTGAATACCATTAGAGTCGTGAGAGATTGTCGTTGACTATGAGAGAAGAGTGATAATGCAGAGAAAGAAAGTTCCTGGAGTAGGAATAAATAGAGATGAGAGATGAGAGAAGAGATGAGAGGATGGGCCCTCTCACAACGGGCCCGTGCGAGGTAGGCTTCACGACACCTGGCGCTTTTGACGGTCCCTTGCCCACCGTGCGGCGTCTTTCGTTGGCTGCGTGAAGTTGATGTTGCTGCGGGTTTTCTTGATGAACGCCGTGACCCACTCGGGCTCGTAGAAGTTGCGCAACTGCCCGTCCTGGTACATGGCGGCAATGTCGCCCAACAAGCCCACGGCCGATCTGGCGGTGGACTCGTTGGTGGCCATTTCGGGGTCGCTGGCAATCTGCTCCGTCAAGATGAAAATCGGCCCGAGGAAGTTGTACAACTGCTCGGGCTTGCTGCTCAAGCTGCCCACAATCCCGACGTAGCAGTCCAACACCGCCTCCTTGACGGAAACAACGTAGTCAATGGAGTCGTACGAGCTGTCTTCAGGAACCATGTTGGCCAACAGCGAGCAGATTTGCATGACAACCTCCATGTACGGCATGAACCCTTCGCCAATGACGCCGGCAATGTCGCCGAAGCACGACAAGATGGCGGGCTTCAATTCCCGCTTTCCATCGTTGCTGTTCAAGTTGGCACCCAAGATGTCCATCAAGCCGTTCAAGTAGGGGCTGATGCCCGTGCCCAACGCTTGCGTCAAGTCGGCAACAAGCCCAACGGCAGTGATGCACGTTGGCGACTGGATGTTGGCCAAAGCCTTGGTCAAGTACGGCACAAAGGAGTCCATGTACTTCCAGAACTCGGCGCCAATGGCACTGCACACGGCGGAGATGGCAATGAAGATGTCCTCCTCGATCAAGGCGTTGGGCTCTTGCGCGTCCAACAACTTCAAAAACATCGTCATCAACTTGTCTGAGGCACCCTGCACGTCGGTGCTCAATCTTCTGATGATAGACGTCAAGAGCGACAAGATGTTGATCTGCAACTCCTCCAACGCCGCCTTGCTGTCCACCGAGTAGGCCTGCAGCTGCATGCCGATGGTGGCCTCCAATCTGCTCAACACCTCGGTAGCAATGCCCTGGATCAAGACCATGGAGTCGTTCGCGCTGTAGCTGACAAACGCGGACAAGGCCTCGTAAACGGACGCTCTGCAGTTAAACTCATTGTCCGGTCTGTCGGAGAGCTGCACGAGGGTGGGCACGAACGTCTCGTAGTACTTGGACATGACACTCGTGTCCTGCTTGTCTGCGTCTGCACACAACTGCTCCAAGAGGTTGATCAAGGTCCAGCAGCAGTTGACCGACACCTTGGGGTGGTCGTTCAAGCCGTGCAAGATCGCCTGCAACAAGGGCTCCAAGTCCGTGTTGAGGTCCACAGCGTTGAGCGCCACCTCGGCGATCTTGCCCAAACACCACGTGACCGTCTCCTTGACCTGGATGGTGGGGTCGGCCACCAAGCTCAAGATCGGCTTGATGGCCTCCTGAATGGCCAGTTTTAGCTGGTCCACGTCGGGGCCCTCCAAAATAGAGCCGAAGGCCATCACGGCGGCCTCTCTGTTTCTCCACTCGGGCAGCTCGATGTTGGCGGCGAAGAAGTTCAAGGTGGGCTCGACAACGTACATGCCGGTGGTGGTGGCGAAGAGCTGCAAGCAGGAGCCGGCGGCCATGGCCACGGACCAGTCGTCGTCCTCGGGGTCCTCGTTCTGCTTGGTCAACAACGTCAACAACACCGGCAAGATGTCTCTGGAGGCGAGGAGGGCAAAGTTGTACGACACGAGGTCCGGCGACGCTTGCTCGCCGCGCTCGTTGTACTCGTGGAGCTGGTAGGCAATGCCAAACTCCTCCTCGCACACGGTGGACCAGAACTCAATGGCCATGCACGCCACGCGGTCGTCCTGGCTCTGCATGCCGTTGATGGACAAGACGTACAAGGCCTTCTCCATGTACACAGACATGTACTGGTAGTATAGCTGGACGATGCGGGCCAAGCAGCCGAAGGCGGTGGCCTGCAAGTCTGCGCTGTCGGCCTGGGTGGCCTCGCACACCACCTGCATGATGAAGTTGCGCTCGCCCTCTCTCTGGAAGTTGAGCTTGATGAACTGCAACGAGTAGATCAACGCATTCAACGCGGTCAAGCGCACCTCGACGGAGGGCTCGGTGCTCTGCACGCCCTGCACGATGGCGATCAAGATGCCGTTAGACTGGGCGAGGATCTGCGGGTCGTTGGCGTCCGCGCTCTCGCAAATGTAGCCAATGGCCAACAAGCACGAGCGCTTGACGTTGAGCGGCTTCTCGGTCTTGGTCTGCTCGGTGATCAACGGCACCAACTCGGGCCACTCGTTGCGCGGCAACTCGATGAGCGCAATCGACGACACCAACTGCGAGATGGACGTCACCATCATCTTGTCGTCGCTCAACAACACCTGCACCGCGGTTTTCTTGATGGTGGCCTTGGACTCGCCGTCGAGCGCCACCCACCGCGCGGCCTGCTCCTGCTTTTTGCGGCTGTCCTTGGACGTCAAGCCGTTCTTCAACCCGAGCGCCGCCAACATGCGCACCTCGGGGCTGGCCTCGCTGACCAACACCTCCGCCAAATACACCATGTACTGCTGGTAGGAGGACTCGGCGAGCTCGGCCAACTGCCGCTCGGCGGCGTTGCGGGTGCCGGCGTCGGGGGACTTAAACGCCGTCTCCAATAGGCTGGCGATATCCATTGTGGTTTGCGTCGGGGGCAAAAGTGGGCTGGGGGACGGGGTATGTGTATGCTCCGGAAGGAATGCTTCGGCTCGGCGCTTGTAGGGTGCAACTGTTTTGCCAGTTGGGGGTGGTGGGGAAGTGTCCGGGGGCCGTACTTCTTTGCAGTATGGACGTGACGTGCACGTTCAGTGCCGCAATTCAAAAACTTTCGGGTCGTGCGCCGCCCAACGGGCCAATGGGGCACGGGAATAAGCAACTGGCGTTTTTTTTAATTTATTCTATTTTTTCCGCCTCCTTCCTCGTTCCCTTGCTCTACTCTATATTCCCGGCTTGCTTCTCCGGCGGGGCTGTTTCCTCTTGCCTCTACTTAGCTTGCGAGTGCGCCACAACCGCAGGGATCACACTGAGCATTGGCTGCCCGGGGACGTCACACAGATTTATTCACATTTCGTTACCTGGTGTTATTTACTAATAGCTTCTCAACTTTTCGGGCGGGCGTTCAGTTGCCGGCGACAACAGAGTGGATGTCTGTGAGGGTGTCGTCTTTACGGATGGTGCTGTAGTTCTCCGAACGCTCCTCGGCGTCCAGCTGGCCAAGCAGCTGGGCCTCCGCCGCGTCCTCAGCCTTGCTGGCCTCGGCAGCTTTGTATGCGTTCAACTTCTGTAATAGCAACTTCTCCTTGGCCTTGAGCTGTGCGGCCTTCTGCTCCAACAACAACGCTCTGTTGGCCAATTCCTTGGCGCTGGCCATTTCCATTTCCTCGAGCTTCTGCTGTCTCTCCAAGATTCTCTCGTGTCTGATCACGTACGGCACGGTCTCGGAGATTTGCCTCAACTGGTTTCTCTGTGGCGCAATCGACTTTCTCTTGAACGAGTCGGAGGTCTCGGTGTACTTGGAGGAGGCGCCCGACTGCGAAGACGAGAACGACGCGTTGTCCTTGGTGAGCGCTGGCGACTCGTGCTCGTCAAAGAGCATGGTCTTCTTGGTCTGCTCCTGCACGGGCGACCCCGGCTCGTGGTCCTTGACAAAGTCGAGGTTCATGGAGGTGTCGTTGCCCTCGGCCAACTGTGCCAAGTTCGACAACGACGGGATGGTGGTCAGCATGTTGTTGATGTGCTCGTCGTAGTCGTCCTCGAGGCCCATACCGCCCGCAGTGACCTTGCTCAATCTTTCGGTTCTGTACGTCTCGTACAAGAAGTCGTGGGTCAAGTCCTTCAAGTCCTGCAAGTGCGAGCCCAAGAGCACGGACTTCAAGACAGGGAAGTCACTGTAGGTCGGGTTGTTGATGTCCACCAAGCCCCATGGATACTGGCGGGCCTTGATGGTGCGGGTCTCGCCGGTGAGGGTGTCTTTGATCTCAAAGTCTTGCTCCGAGGCTATTATCGCAAACGGCTGCAAGCGGGTCAAGAACTTGCACTCCTCGATCAAGTCGCGGTCCTCGTCCTCGTCGTAGTCGTCCATGAAGTTGTCGAACTGGAAGACGGGCACGTTGAAGCGCTCAATGTCAATCCTGATCTGCTTTTTAAAGTGCTTCAACTCAGACTCCGTGAACGTGTCTGCCCGTCCCACAACGGGGATGATGTTGACGTACTTGGCCAAGCGCTTCATGCATGTGATGTCGATTTCCCGCAAGCCGTGGCCCGTTGGGGTGATGAAGTAGAGCAACACGTGGACACGGGTGTCGACAAAGCGCGGGTTTCTTCTGATGCGCGTTTCCTCGGCCAACACCAAGTCGAACTGCTGCTTCAAGTAGTTCTCGATCTCCACGAAGCACAACTCGTTGTCCAAGTTGTCGCCAAAGCCGGGCGTGTCGATGATGTTCAAGTTTAGACGCACATTGTCGCCGTCCGACAACTCCACGTTGGTTTCCGTCAAGCCAATTCCAGGCTCCTCGTGGGCTGTGGCGGGGTCGAACTCGTTGCGGGCAAACATCGACGTGTTGGGCAACGACACGGCGTGCGCCAGGGTAAACGCCAACGGCTTGGCGTCGGGTGCGCCGCCGTAAGTGTGGGTCATGACCTTTCTGTTCAACAAGCAGTTGACGAAGGTGGTCTTGCCTGTGCCCAGCTCGCCGGCGACCATGAAGGTGAACTTGACGGCCTTCTTGGCGTCTTTTCTGTAGTTGATCATGGGGGAATTGCCGGATAAAACCGACAGTTGGAAGCTTTGATCCATGGCGGGGGTCGGGAGGCGAATGGGGGATTTCGGGTGCACACGGGCGAGAGCACTGGCGGGCAAGAGAGGGGTGTGGTGGGAAATGTGTCTAGCCACCGGATGTGTTGACAGGTATGTACTTTGACTGCTTTTCCATATGGACCGCTATGTTTTCGTGTACAGGAACACACCGTGCGCGGTGCTTTCTGGGGCTGGAGGCTACAGTAACGAGTAGGCAGTGCGTGGCCACAAACAGGAATATTAGACGGCAAGACAATGGGCGCCGAAACGTAATTTCCCGAGAGTTTTTGGGCAGGGCTAGGTGGCCGGAAATCACGTGGCAACACGGGGGCCCGTTGGTGAGCCGGGCCACTGGACTCAAGCGGGCCCCATCTGACACTGAGGCCCGTGTCAGACGTGCAATGCTAAAAATACCGAGGCCGTATACCCTCACCAAAACAGCCAAAAAAGCCACGGGCGATCACAGACGTAAACTCGCAAATGTGACGACGTCCTTATTGTCTTCCAGACTCGAACCCTGGGTGGCGACTCGGTCCAAATTGGGACCCGGCCCATCTGGACCCATTGGCCGGCCCCTTGGTGCTACGTACGCTCCGCTTTCAATGCTTGTCTATTTCTATAACATCAGATTACTTTGAGCATACACCAGTGGGCAAAGAGAAAGAAGAAGAAGATCAACAAAAGAGGGATTTGCACCATTCAACTGACGCCTGGTGGGATGGTATTCTGCGGTGGGCCCAGATGCTTGGTGCTATGTGATGGGAGCGGAGTGATCTAATGAAGGCGGCCTCTTCTAGAAGAGCGGGATCTCCTAAATCTGCGTTATCAAAAATCTAGGAAGCATTCCGAGAGCCTGCTATTTATACCGATCCGTCCTTATCTCTGGACCTGTATAATCTGCAGCCTCCTGTACCCTCAAGCAAACATATGAGTGCGCAACGGCGCGGTCACACGATCTTTGAATTGGCAATCCAACGCGAGCACCGAAACAAGCCATGAATCTCAAGTATCTCTCGGCAAAGGCGGCTCTGCAGCTAGACCAGGAGCTCATGTCGTCCGGCGCGTTTTCCCTTGACCAGTTGATGGAATTGGCGGGCTTGGCAGTTGCAAAAGCTGTGTACTCCGAATACCCGCCCAAGCCGTCAATCAAGAACGGGAAGGTGCTAGTTCTCGTTGGGCCAGGCAACAATGGAGGAGACGGGCTTGTTTGTGCCCGTCACTTGAAGGCGTGGTCGTACTACGACCCTGTAGTGTTCTACCCCAAGAGACCCAATAAGGACTTGTATGTCCGGTTGACGAAGCAACTCGAGCAAACGAAGGTGGAGATGGTGAGCGACTTGGACGGCGTGAAGGCGCTTCTTCGGAGTGGCTCTGTCCAGGTCATTGTGGACTCTCTTTTTGGCTTTTCGTTCAAGCCTCCCATCAGAGAGCCCTTCGCGGAGTTGATCGAGCACTTGGCCGCCGCTTCGGCCCAAATAGCGCCGATTGTGTCGGTGGATATTCCCTCCGGATGGCACGTGGAAAACGGGCCAGAGGAAACTGACATCAAGCCATCGATGCTTGTGAGTCTCACCGCACCCAAGCCGTGTGCCGAGATCTTTCAGGCCCGCGGCTTGCCCCACTATTTGGGTGGAAGGTTCATCAGCGACGACATGGCGGAGCGGTACGGCATCACGGAGCTTCTAAAACTGTACAGAGGCAGCGATCTTGTTGTGAAGTTATAGCATTGTGGGTATTATGTGAGAACGGCTAGGAGATGACTTTGCGGCATACTCTGAACCGAGAGTCTTCGTAGTCTGCTCCAAGATCTAGGCAGTATTCTATGCGGGGGAGTTTGAAGGACGGCGTGCTGGGCCGGCTCTGGTCCTTATAGTAGCCTGGCAGCTTGATTCCACCAAACAGGAACCCGGAAACGTCCGAGTCGGCGGAGTAGATTGAGGTGACTTCGTCGTTTTGGTCGAAGGTGTCGCACGGCTCGTCGAGACTGGCGTCCAGCAGCAACTTGGACTCGTACTCGTCTATGATGCTTCCGAACTCGAAGCTGGATGAGGCCAAATCAGGCATTTGGGTTTCGGAGGCCACGCCATGGGGCGCCGAGGCCGGCGCTGAGCGGTACGACAGGGCGTCGCAAGGGGCCGAGAACCTGATTTGCGAAGGCATCGAATGTCTCGATGCGGGTTTGGAGGCCGAGGGCGACCGGAGTTGGGGAAGAAACGACTCGGAGTGGTGTTTCCGGGCAGACTCCGTGGGCTCGGTCACGGACCGCAAGAAGCGGTGGATGCGGCCCCTTGCCCGGTTGTAGACCGGGATCTCCGGGATGTCGAGCCCCGACGTGCTTCTTGACAGATACGACTCCACGGCCGAGGAGAAGTCTGCAAGAACGTTGGCCGGCCGCACTGGAGGAACAAGGTCCTCTCTGGAAGCCCGGGCCAGCTTGAGGCCTCTTGTTTTCGGAAGGGTGATTGCCATTGTTTAAGATTTCGAACAAAGCTTAAGGACCAAACAAGAGCTTTGTTGATCTGAGCGGGGCGCTGTGCCTCATTTATTTTCCAGGTGGCTGGCGATCGCCGCAGTTTGCACCCAATTTGTTCGCGGCCAGCGCCCAAAACCAGCCAGCATGAGAAGGACAAGAATCCATGGCGGGGCGAAATTAGATAAGCTATTACAGATCAGAGGCTAATGCATGCGAAACGTTTTACAAATATTAGATGCGTCCCAAAGGCTTGGCGATGGTTTTAGTGTTACCGTAATGAGCGTAAGGCAGCCGGCTTTGGGTGTCTCCTAGAGTGGTGTTATCTGGCAAACGCTTTCTTGGACCTTTGCCAGAAAGTGCCCCGCCGACAAGGGCCCCACCCAAAATCCCTCACCGTATTTTTTGCAAGCATTGATTTCCAGTTTGGGTGATCCAGCCTCAATCGTGGGTCCGTGCGCTCGCACTCTCCACATCATGCTACAGGTGACCGAGAAAGTGTGGAACGGCTCTGTCAACACGAAGATTGTCTACGGGGAATTCGAGTATCTACTACAGGCTAAGCGAATTGGGTACTTCCCCCTCCTCTACCCGCAGATTGTGGACTACTTCTCCCATGTTTCTGGTCTGCCCTTACTCCCCGAGTCGATCTGGCTCGAGTACGACAATGTGCCCTTGAAGTGGAACATGCCCGTGGGCGTGCTCCACGACCTACTACATCTTCCTTCTGTTCTTGGCGAGACACGGCGGCCGCCGTGGACTCTCGAGTTGAAAGCCGTGACCCCAGAAACACCTTACCCCAGCGCCGATATCATACCGGTTTCTCCAGACACGGGCTACGCTGCGTGTCTACAGCGGGTGTTTGTGAACAGCCTCAAACAGTCGTGCTACGTCATCAACGGAAACTCGAAAGCGGTGATGTCCTTGAGCGAGGATGACAGCCGGGCATTGTGGTGTGCGATCAGCCACCACGACTACGCAACCTACAAGGGTGTCTCGGGCAAGATCAGGCTCGGCTCGAACGGGAAACATAGTATACCGATAAAGCTCTACTTGGCAGGCTCGTCTGTGCTCGTGCAGGCGCCTGTTCTGGCAACGACCGAAAACGCACCCACCACCTTGAACAATGTGATTTCGGAATGGATGCCCCGCATCGTCAGCGACGGACAAACCGCCTCCGCGTACATCCATGGAGTCAGCGTCACGGCGTTGATCGACCTTCCTGTGCTCGACGTCTGGGAGAAACTCCGGCACCTCGACAACTTCTTGTATGTGGTGATGATTATTGATACATAGGGCTACTCCGGCTTCTGGAAGACCGCCTGGAGCCAGATTCTGTACATCTTCAACTGCTTCTTCCGGTTCACCAACAAGCGCCTATCCGTGCCGATGTTGTTTTCGATGAAACCGCCATCCTGGCAGAAAATGCTTCTCAACTCCTCCTCGGTGAAGAAATACACCCTGGTGCCGTCGCCGCGGATGTAGAAGTTGTCGTCGAGCAAACGGCCCTTCTTGAACCTCACCTGCGCCAAGTCGTAGCGGCCGTAGTCGCGGAAAAGAATCTTACCTCCGGGCTTGAGCACCTTCTGGAGGTTGTTGATTGCGTGTTTCCACTGTTCTGGGCTCAACGCCGAAAAGACAAACACCATGATGACAACGTCCACGGTGCCGGGCTCCATGTCCTCTGGAATGACTCCGTCGGGGTTGGCCAAGTCCCACACCGAGGAGTAGGCGATGCCCTTTTCGTGGTTGGGTGCAAAAGTCTCGTTGCTCTTGACCAAGTCCACCGCCACTTTGGAGTAGTCACAGCCGAAGATCTTGAGCTCGGGGTTCTTGTTCTGGCCCAAGATGGGGTAGAATGTGTTGCCTGCACCACATCCCACTTCCAAGATGGTGACGGGCTTGTTGTAGTTCTCAGACGTGAACTCGTACAACGAAGGGAACTCGATCTGTAGCCACTTCCTGTCCTTGAAGAAGTTCTCGCGGTTGTTGCGGTAGAAAATGTCCCAGTACTTGGCCGGGTTGGAGTTGTACAAGTTTTTGTCAAAGTCCTTCACGGGCAGCTCGTACTGTTTGGCGATGAGCCTCTCGGCATCTTCGATTTGTTCCTGGCCCCACTCCACATGGTCCCAGGCGTTGTGTTGGAAAACGTCTTCCTCGGACGTGAGAAAACGCTGGCCGAAGGTGAAGGGCGAGTCCTTTCCGATTCTGGATTCCAAGGGCGGCTTGGCCTCGTTCTGGCTTTCTTCCATTGTGGTACGAAAATTGTGAGTGCGAGAAAGTTAGTGACAATCAACCATGAAGTAGGCCAACGTTACTTGGCGGATGAACGAAGGCTCCAAAAGGGAAAATCCTATTTTTCGCTCTTCACGGGTATCGCTTTCTTTTTACTCATTGTATGACTTTGCCTCATTTACCTATTCACCATCTCAGTAAGTGTACCCCACAGACCACACAAAATCTTGTGACACTGGCTATGCGGGGCCGCTACACAGCCACAAGAGACTTGACCTTCTCATCGAACATGGCGCACTTGATCGGCATGTCCAAGGAGTAGAACGGGTTCTTCATCACATAATCGCAGTAGAACACGTAAAACTGCTTGTAAAGATCGCCAACCACTCGTATTTGCTTTTCCAACTCGCCCTGGCTCGACAGCGACGCAACCGCGGCGTTCAGTGTCGAGGGCGTGGTGACTATGATGAATTTGAGGCCCGTCAATGACTGGAAAATGTATAGGCTGAAGAGATCCGTGTCAATATGCTTGAGTCCCAGGTTGTTGGTGTTCGGCGTCATGGCCTTGCCTGTTGTGATGATAGAGGAGTTGACTCCCAGCGTGTCGTTGGCCGGCGACGGATTCAACGCCGGCTGTAGTTTTGCTGCAATGGCATGGACACCATGTAAGGTTCCCGCCAACACCAAGTAGTCGTTTGCGGAGAGCCGGGACAAGCCTGGATTTAGGTCGTTTTGGTAGATAAGGCCACCGGCCTTGTTGAGTATGTATAAACTGTAGATTTTCATCTTCCACTCCAGGGAAAAGATCGATTAGCGCTGCTGTTAAAGGACGGACTTGTGTGCGAGGTAGTAATCAGATCGCGCTCGCCAAAAACAAAAAAGAAGCTTCCCCACCAGGAGTCGAACCTGGAATCTTCTGGTTCCAACAGAAGTGGTTACTTTCGTAGCCAGACGCCTTGACCATTGGGCCATGAGGAACGAAGCTCTGCATAGTCTTCTCTGAAGTGGACTATATTGCGCCTAACAACGCAATGCGATTTCTGTCGCTTTCTTGACTATGTACATGTACTGTCTAGTTTTCGGGCTCAGCCGCCTCCCTGGTCTTTTTGTGCTTCTCAATCATCTCGTCGTGCTTTCTCTTCTTGTCGTTGTAGCTCAACTGCTTCTTGTGACGCCTGCTCTTCAAGTGGATGTTCCAGTTATCCTCGCCCACTGCAACCAAAGCCTTGCCCTCCGAGTCTTTGCACACGGAGCATTCGAAATGCTTCCAATTGTCCACGGATTTGAGTGTTTTGTTGCTGTTGAAGTCCGAGTAAAACTGCGGCGCCGGAAGCACCAGCACCAAAGATGGAGGTGCCTCCGCGTCCGTGACACTGAGCGGGCCGTCTTTGATGAACTTTTCGGCGATTTTCACGCCCCTCTCCCGCACGTTGTCACCCCAAGCCGAGAGATCTGTGGCGTCGAGGAGGTACATCTTCCCTCCGTACTTATACCCAAAACGGGCTTCCTTGTGGAGCTCCACGCCCAACAACTTCTTGATCCACTTGACCTGGTACTTTGCGTACTGCCGCGTTCGTATCTTCATTCTGTCCACGCCTTCTAAAAAGAGCTTCTCGTCTTTCTGGCCGCCTTCTAGCCATGGCAAAAACTCTTTGAACCCAATCACCTGCCAGATGCCAGAGGTGATTTCCGGCAAGGGCTCTTGGCTGTGGAAGAAGGCGTCCATCTCCTTGATCTCGTCGAGGGCACCGGTCTGCATCATCGTGTCCACGCGCGCGTCCAACCGCTGTTTCAAGACCTCCGGGTCGCAGTAGAGCCAGAATAAGAGGGTGTTGTACTTTAGCGACGAGTCCTCCAACTCGTCAAGTTTCTGCTCCTGGTACATTTCACTGGGCTTTTGTCCCGTGGTGTAGAAGATCTCCAACGCTCTTCGGAGCTTTCTCTTGTCCTTTGGGTGGAACTTCTCGCTGATGATTGGGTCCACCTGGCCGAGGGCATGAAAGATGTCCTGTGCGGGCCCATCGAGTAGCTGCTGCTGTTCTGGAGTGAGGCTTTTCATGTCCAAGTCGGGCTCTTTCTCTCCTATAGTTTTGTTCTTGAAGAGGAGATTCTGCAAGTAGTAGTGGGTGCCGCCAATGATGATGGGGATTTTCCCCCGGGCGTGGATGTCGTCAATGGCCAGAACGGCCTCCGCACTATATCTGTGGATGAAATAATCCTCGTTCCACTTCACGTGGTCCATGACGTGATGAGCCACGCCGCCTCTCTCTTCGACCGGGTGCTTGTTCGTGACAATCGGCACTCTCTGGTACACTTGCATGGAGTCTGCGTTGATGATCTCACCATTGATCCATTTGGCCAAGTCTATGCTGTACTGCGGTAGTTAGTATGGGCCTTGGGAGCCGAGCGCTGCCGACATACCTGGGACTTGCCGACGCCGGTTGTGCCGACGATGGTCACGACGGTTTTTTTCGGCTGGGTCATGACTCTGTTTCTGAGATAGCGCATATAACGCAAGAACATAGTGTTCAAGGTCTTCGCGAAGCATCATCTATACACCGAACCTCCGAGCGTGTGGTCGCAACCCGTGCCACAGGACTAGACTAGTTTGGCCGCCGGCCCTTTGGCGCCGCCAACGTCGTTCTCGCCATCGACTGCTCGATGCCGCTCAAATTCTCCTGGTTGCGGATCGCAATCACCAACTCGCGAGCCTCTTCTCGGCGATCGTAGAGGTACTCGTCCAACTCGTGGAGAACGTGGCTGCCCTTGTCCAAAAAGTCCGAGTAGAATTTCGACGCCTGGTTCAAGTTGGCAATGAGCTCCAAGTACCGCACGTACACCTCCTCCAAGTTCTGGAGCGCCTTGTGGCGACTGCTCTGCGAGTCGTCGTTTCCGTCTTTCTTGATGCGGACAAAGCGGGCGTTTGTCTCCGCCACGCGGCTCTCCAACACAACCTGCTTGCGCTTCAGCTCGTCGAACGCATCTCGGTCAGCCTCGTACATCCGCACGTGCTCCTCGTAGATGCGCTCGAACTTCATCGGGTCGATGCGCCCTTCCGCGTCCCAGAAACTCTTCATGTTGCGCTTGTAGGCCCCCACCAAAATGGGGAGAATGTCTGCTCTCGTGGCCTTGACCCGCAAAGCAGACACCAGTTTCTCCCGCGAGGACTCTATTTTCTTGCATTCGAGCATGAGATCGCGGAGCTCGCCGATGATCTTGCTCATTTCCAGGCCCACCTTGATGTGTCCGGAGCTGGGAATCGCAGCAACGAGGGCTCGCTCGCCGGAACAGTAAACCTCGAGAATGGGGCGGATGGTTTTGTAGGAGGCGCCCAAAACGGCGTCGCTCTGGCGGCCCTGGCCGAGGTAGTCCTTCATTTTCTGCACTCTCACCGTGAAGGCCTCGCTGGCAGATTGCGAGGGCTCCCTCGTCCACCGGCTCGACCCTTCCCGCTCGCGCATCAAGTCGTCCTCCTCCTTTTCCATGCGAAGCCGCTCGTCGCACTCGTGAACGAGCTCGCGGCACTTTTGCGCAAGGTTGGAGATCTCGTCCATGGACTGCTCAATGATGTCGATGCCTCCGATGGACAGGATTTCTTTGGAGTGGTGGACGATGGAGTCCGGCAAATTCTCGGGCTTCTGGATAGCGTCGATCGAAGCCGGCAAGTCCTGCTCGGCGAGAAACTTGTGCAACATGGTGTTCAAAGCCTGGTATGGCTCCTGGAACGTGTGCTGGATGTACGTGTCCTGGCGCTCGCCAAACGCCTGCGCAATGTTGACGATTGTGAAGGGAAGCAGCTGGCTGAAGGCCTCGCGGATGGCCGGGTCGCGGGCGGCGAGAACCGGCGGGAGTTCCTGGTCCACCATCGCGGCGCCCACGATGGCGGGCAACTCCGAGGACCGCGGCACGGGCTTCAAGTAGACCAAGTCGTTGTCTTTCTTCGCCGACCTCAACGTCTCGTCGACCATTGTCGAGAGCCCCGCGAGGTCCTCGAGCACAAAGTCGGTGACGTATTTCTTGTACTTCCTGCCCTCTTTGCAGCAATCCGAGGCCTGCTGGAGCCGTGCAACCTGGACGCCGTACTCGAACTCGTCGAGAGCGCTGAGCGACATGCGGTAGTACGCCGCGGCTTTGAAATGGCACATCTTGACCTTCAAGTGGTTGACCCACTCCAAGATGATGGAGTCCGACGCATTCGCGTGCTCCCACGCCTGGGTGTAGAGCTCTGCGACCTTCACAGAAAGGCGGGCAATGACGGTGTTCTTCATCGCGGCGTTGACGGTGGCCCGCTGCCACACGAGCTCCTGCGCCTGGCCGAGCATGATGTACTTGAGTGCGTTGAGCGTGGACAGGTCGAAGTCGGGGCACGCGATGGCGGGCTTGTGGAGAAGAAACTCGAAGCAGCCGGCGGCCAACTTGTACTGGCGGCACGCGTCCTTCACGCCGTCCTCCGAGTGGACGTTGCTCTGGTGGGCGCCGAGGCTGTACGAGCAGCCCAACTGGAACACGAGGTGGTGGAGCTCGAGGCCCCAGTCCAACACCTGATGGTGCGTGGGCTTGTAGCGGAGGTTGCCGAACCACTCGAAGGGAATGGCTTTCTGCGGGCACTTGTGCTCCAAGTCGCGGATGTAGTAGTAGAACTCGCCAAGGGCGGCCTGGTACTTGGCCACGTCAACGCCCGGGTCCTTCGACCCCGAGGCAATGAACGTGTGGAGTCGCTCGCCCCGGGAAATGTCGTCTGCCAGCGCCGACACCGGCTGGAAAAACTCGCTCTTGATCAATTGCGTGAGCGCCTCCCGGAAGTTCGAGCTCTCCGCAAAGAGAAGCGGCACATGGAGAAGGTTTGGCTGCATCGGAGCAAGTGGCGGTTTGGCTGTGCGCACTGGGGTTCACGGCATCTGCCTCTGGGTAGCCGCAACAGGCCTCTCCACAACCGCGCAAATTCTACTTGTGACCGCATGTGTGTCGTGCCATTGTCGTATTATGTATGCCGAGACGCCCTGTTTTCGGCGGCCTTGATGTCCTCTACCATTTCATGGAGTTTGGCTGATCTCGCAGCTAGTGCGAGGTCCTCCTCTTGCGCAATCCGCCCGTACATCTTCTCCTCGATATCGACGTCCTGGAGCCGTGCGAAGTTGTCCGCGAGCGTCAGGAGGAGGTCCTCGTTCTGCTCCCGCAAGAACCCAGCCGACGTTTCGTCCGCGCGGTTCGACGACTGGTCTAGCAGCTCCAAAACATCGTACACCTTCTCCACCACCGAGGCGTCGCGTGGGAGGGGCTGGAGCTCCGAAAGCGGGTGGTAATGCGGGCCCTCCGTGCCAGGGTTTTCGGCGTTTTTCTGGTTCTCTAGCTCCACGTAAATCTCGGCCATGACCGTATGGTATGCTTCCTCTTCTAGAGGTGTGGTTCCGAGCTCACTCCCGGCCCCTGCGTCCAGCTCCATCAAGGCCTTTGCCTCCTCGTGAATCGATCTTTCCAATCCACTTGCGCCCTGGCCAAGAGGCGGGAGCTCAGATGGATGGGGCACCGCGTAGCCTTTTTGAGCCACTTGCGTCCGCATCCATTCCCTGTTTTCGGGGGTGGTCTTCTGTGGAGTCGTGCCGTCGCTTGTGAGTGGCGCGTCCACCAAATCAGCCTCTTCAACGGAAGGCACCACGACTGTGGAGGCTATCTTTGGCTGTGGAAGCTTTGCCAAGTGGCTCTGCAAAAAGCTTACCAACGCCTTTTTCGAGAACTTTTCCGTGGAGGAAACCTCAGGTTTCGCAACGGAGGGCGTCTTGTTCAAGAACCCCCGCGCGAGCTCCGAGACGCTTTGCACCAACAGGTCCTGAGCGTCCAGGCCTGGTGTGGAAAGCTCGAGTTTTCTCCGCTTTTTCACCTGGGAATCAAGAGTGGACACCGCTCCTGCCGCCGACTGGATGGCCGCTCGCAGCCGCTTGGACTCGGCTTTCGCCGCTTTGTCGCGGTCTGCTTTGCTCTTGTTGTCATCGTCAGGCACGCCTTTGAAGGTGACTTTTTTCTGGAACTCGGACCGTTCCATCTCATTCTCGTTGTCCTCTTTGGTCACATCGTAGAGGCCCGGAAGCGGCTGCCGCTCGTGAGGAATATCAGCCACGTAGTCGAACTCTTTTCTCCGGGCCTTGTTTTTCAGAGTGAGACTGATATTTATACCTGCTGCCTTCAACTCACGGCGTTTCTGGAGCAATGCCACGCGCCGGCTCTCGTCGAGCATCCGCTCTCTTTCCTTTCTCTTTGCCTTTTTCCCGAGATTGTTGGCGAGTCGGGCCTTGGCCTCAGACAACATCTCTCGCTCATCGTCGTCCATGTCCTCCACATCAGGTCTCGACGGGAGACTCTCGAACGCATTTCCCAACGCTGGAAGCGTTTCGATGCCCGGGCCGGATAAGCTGACGTCCTCTTTATCGCTGCCGTCGTCGCTGTCGGACCCGTTGACCGCATCGTCTAGTAGTTTCTGGTATCTTTCCACACACTGGGTAGCGGTTCTTCCCACGACCGGGGCGATGCTCCGCCACTGGTTGGGCATAAGCTTGGCCAAGTTCAACAACTTCTCGTCGTCCTGCTTGGTCCACTCGCTGCGGTCTATGCTTGGGTTGAGGTATTCGTTCCATCTGGCCTTTGCCTGTTTTGCGGTTTTCTTGGGTAGAAGCGACGCCACGCGGGCCCATTGTGTGAGGCCGTACTTGGAAACAGCCGCCTTGAGGATCTGGTCCTCGACATTGGTCCACACACCGCCCTTCACGTAGATCGGGGGAGCCATAATGATGGATGTGAGAAGTAGCCAGTCTTTGGTCTGATGCCACTACTGGGGTACGGGTGCGAAGTCGAGCGTACCAAAAGACAAATCTTGGTAGTATTGAAACGAAAAAAGGGAATGGAATGGCGAAGAGAACTTGTTGTTATGTTCCTTTCCACGTAATTCTGGTTTTGGATGGATTTTTAAAAAGCAAAAATAGACGACCTCGGTGAGGATCGAACTCACGATCTCAAGATTAACAGTCTTACGCCTTAACCAGCTTGGCCACGAAGTCTCTTTATGGTCATTTTTACTTTAGGGGGGTTGAGTGAGACAGAGAAGCCTGTTTGCTATTCGATTGGCAAGAATGCCGAGGTTAGTGACGTTTTTGGAACATGCGCTGAGCCGAATCTTGGACGCCCGTTTTAGGCGAATCTTCGCACCATCATCATGTTCGTGATATCAACCCGCGCTACACTCACGTACGACATACTCCAATGGAGAACCTCCATACGGCCCTTTTCCTAAGTCTAACCGCCAAAAGAAACCTCAGCATACACACCGACAACTATGAGGAGTGCGTGGAAGTGATCAAACGGATTGTGCAGCCGGCGGTCACCGAAGAAGATGTCCTCGAAATCGACCTAGCGCTAAACCCCACCTACAATCAATTGGCGTCAAGCATGGTCAAGTGCGTGGAAGGGAGCATGCCTCTGCTACATAGGGTGGTTTTGTGGCGAAATCTCGAGGCTTTGGAGGAAAACCTACAGACCAAGGCGAACCTCCTCCGTGTTTTCAACGACCTTGAAAGATACAACACCTTAGCATCGAAGTCCGTGAGTCCAGACACGCCGGTCAAGTTTGGAGAATACATGGTGGTCATTCCGGATCTTTTCATCATAATCGCCGTCATTGTTGCGGGCGAAGATCCCCCGAAGGTGATCCAGAAAGTGAAGGAGCAGTTCTGGTTTTGCCAGAGTTACTTCACCGGCAACACACCAGAGATTACGGGCCCGCACCTCTCAGCCCACAAACTCGCCGAAGCCCGAGAAAAGCTCGAGCTTGTGCATGTGGACCCCGAGGTCCAGCAGTACGTTGGCTCACTAATGGTGTTCACTAGATCCCACAGGTTGTGTTCGCTAGCGCCGCTCACAACACGTCCTACTCTCAGGGGCATGGGCGACATTGTGCTCTTGGCAAAAGCTCTTGTTGTGCGAGACCGGCCGAGGGGCTCGCTCTTTGTCACTCCAGAGTACGTGAAGGTTGCGTTTCGCAAAGTAGGCTACTGGTTGGTCGACTGGGAAACCAACCGGGTGTTCTACGAGGACAACAGTGCCTTGGATTCGCGGCGGCGGTCGGAAATTGCTATGCTCACCGGCGACTGGTACGGAAGCGAGTGGCCTTGTGTGGAGCGGTACTTGGACGACTATGTTGCAGTCGTGGACAAGGCTCTGACTACGGGCTACACGAACCAGATTGTCGATGAGGTTTTGGAGAGCGTGCGGCCACCGCTTTAGCTGGAATCCTTCGAGATACACTTTTGCTGCACTGTGTAAAAATCTTACCTTTGTTCGCAATACACGGTTATCTAAGCAGTTTACATCTTTTCGCATTAACCCATACCACCCCATATATGGCGGCACCGTTACCATAAACCAAGGATCGCAACAATAGCCGTCAAAACGAGTAGACCGAGAAAGCGTCACACCAACCCCTCGACTCCATAAAGTAAACAAGCAGAAAAAAAAAACCCCTGATCATAATCTTCATTTTGCCCGGCACTCCCAGCGTCCCGTTCCCCTTTCCAAATCCGTTCTCGCTTGAGCCGCGCACGCACTGGACACAGGAGCGCTCCACCTCAACAACTTGCTCCGACGCTCACCTCCACCACTCAGCCAATTGTGCCATTTATCCTAGTTTACCGCCCAATCAACCACATACGGTACTCTAGACCATAACCGTGCAATTCCTGAACCTCCGAAGCGCTGCCCCCCGAACCCCGCCCCTGAACCCCCAATTTCCCCTTGTCGAGTGTTGACTTCGCCGCTAGTCGAAATGTCCGAGATCCCGATAAATTTCACGCAATTGGCGCAGTTGACCCAGTTGGGCATTCTGCCCCAGAGCCTCGACTTCAAGTCCACCACCTTGGAGTCGGATCACTACATCTGTGTGAGAGAAAGTGGTGACGCTGGGAACACCGTGGCCATTGTCGACATTGAGAACAACTTCGACGTGACCCGGAAAAACATGTCCGCGGACAACGCCATCATGCACCCCAAGCAGAACGTGATCGCCTTGCGCGCTAACGGCACCGCGTTGCAGGTGTTCAACTTGGGCTCCAAGCAGAGATTGAAGTCCCACACGCTCGAGTCCCCCGTGGTTCTCTGGAAGTGGTTGACCGACGACGTGTTGGGTCTTGTGACCGCGGACTACATCTACACCTGGAACGTCTTTGACGGCACCAACAACGGCCCCGAGCGCTTGAGCGAGAGACATTCGTCGTTGAACAACTGCCAGATCATAAACTTTGTTGCCGAGCTGGACCTAAATTGGTTTGCCGTCACCGGCATTGCCCAGGAAAACGGCCGCATTGCGGGCCACACCCAGCTCTACTGCAAGTCCCGGGGCGTTTCGCAGGCCATCGAGGGCCATGTGTGTAAGTTTGCCCGCGTGCAATTGCCCGGCGGCGTGAGCCCCACCAAGGTGTTCTGCATCGGCAACAAGCCTGCCTCGGGCCAAGGCAACTTGCACATCATCGAGATTGACCACGCCGACGGCAACCCGCCTTTCCAAAAGAAGACCGTGGACATCTTCTTCCCTCCTGACGCCTCCAACGACTTCCCCATCAGCTTGCAGGCCTCCGACAAGTACGGGATCATCTACATCTTGACCAAGTACGGTTTCATCCACTTGTACGATATCTTGACCGGCTCCAACTTGTTTGTCAACAGAATCACCGCTGACCCTGTCTTCACCGCCGCTCCTTACAAGAACGGCACCGGTATCATCACCATCAACAAGCAGGGCCAGGTGTTGGCCGTGGAAGTTGCCAACGAGAAGATCATTCCTTACGTGTTGGAGAAGTTGTCGGATGTCTCATTGGCCTTGTCTCTCGCGTCCCGTGGAGGATTCCCTGGTGCGGAGAACTTGTTCCAGCAACAATTCCAAAACTACTTGAACCAAGGTGACTACCAAAACGCAGCCAAAGTGGCTGCCTCTTCCGAACAGTTGAGAACCCAGGACACCATCAACAGATTGAAGAGTATCACCGCTCAGCCCGGTCAGATCTCTCCTATCTTGCAATACTTCTCGACGTTGTTGGACAGAGGATCCTTGAACAAGTATGAGTCTGTCGAGCTTGCCAAGCCCGTTTTGCAGCAGGACCGCAAGCCTTTGTTTGAGAAATGGTTGAAGGAGGACAAGTTGACTTCCTCGGAAGAATTGGGTGACATTGTCAAATCCTACAACGACCCTGCCTTGGCGTTGGCGGTGTACATTCGTGCAAACGTTAACATTAAGGTTGTGTCTTGTTTGGCTGAGTTGGGCCAGTTTGACAAGATTTTGCCTTACTGTCAGAAGGTCGGCTACCTGCCAGACTACACCAACTTGATCCAGAACTTGGTCCGCGTGAACCCAGATAAGGCAAGCGAGTTTGCCACTTCCTTGTTGGCAAACGGTGACAACAACTTGAACGTTGAGACAATCGCTGACTTGTTCTTCTCTCAGAACTACATCCAACAAGGTACCGCTTTCTTGTTGGACGCGTTGAAGAACGACTCTCCAGCAGAAGGACACTTGCAAACCAAGCTCTTGGAAACCAACTTGATGCACGCGCCACAAGTCGCAGATGCTATCTTGGGAAATCAGATGTTTAGCCACTACGACAAGCCAAGCATTGGAAAGTTGTGTGAGAGATCAGGCTTGTTCCAAAGAGCTTTGGAGCACTACGACGACTTGAAGGACATCCAGAGAGTCATCGTGCACACTAACGTTCTTCCAAACGACTGGTTGGTTTCTTACTTTGGCCAATTGAATGTTCAACAGTCTATGGCTTGTTTGAACACTTTGATGACCAACAACTTGCAACAAAACTTGCAGGTCGTGGTGCAAGTTGCCACCAAGTACTCGGACTTGCTCGGCCCATTGAACTTGATCAAGCTTTTCGAAACTTACAAGTGTAACGAGGGCTTGTCCTACTATTTGTCTATGATTGTGAACTTGACACAAGACCCAGACGTTGTCTACAAGTACATTGTGGCAGCATCCAAGATGAACCAAATCAAGGAGATCGAGAGAGTCGTCAGAGACAACAACGTGTACAATGGAGAGAAGGTCAAGAACTTTTTGAAAGAAGCCAACTTGGAAGACCAATTGCCATTGATCATCGTTTGCGACAGATTTGACTTTGTCCACGATTTGATTTTGTACTTGTACAAACACAAGTTCTTCAAGTTTATCGAGGTTTACGTCCAACAGGTCAACCCATCTAAGACTCCTCAGGTTGTTGCAGGTTTGTTGGATGTCGACTGTGACGAGAACATCATCAAGAGCTTGTTGATTTCGGTGTTGGGTAGAGTTCCCCTCAAGGAGTTGGTGTCTGAAGTCGAGAAGAGAAACAGATTGAAAATCTTGTTGCCATTTTTGGAGAAGACCTTGGAAGGCGGATCCACCGACCAAGAGGTCTACAACACTTTGGCCAAGATCTACATTGACTCCAACAACAGTCCCGAGAAATTCTTGGAGGAAAACAACAACTACGACACTTTGTCTGTTGGCAGATACTGTGAAAAGAGAGACCCATACTTGGCTTACATTGCCTACTCTAAGGGTGGCAACCACGACGAGTTGATCAAAATCACCAACGAAAACAAGATGTACAAGTACCAAGCCAGATACTTGTTGGCCAAGTCTGACTTCGCTTTGTGGGACAAGGTGTTGACTGCTGATAACGAGCACAGAAGGCAATTGGTCGATCATGTCATTTCTACCGGTATCCCGGAGTTGAGCGACCCAGAGCCAATTTCTATTACTGTCAAAGCTTTCATGGAGAACGACTTGCCCCAAGAATTGATTGAGTTGTTGGAGAAGATCATCCTTGAGCCATCTCCATTCAATGACAACACTTCCTTGCAAGGCTTGTTGATCTTGACTGCTATCAAGGCTGACCCATCCAGAGTTTCCAACTACATCGAGAAGTTGGACAAGTTCGACCCAGCTGAGATTGCGCCATTGTGTATCGACAACGACTTGTTGGAAGAAGCCTTTGACGTTTACGACAAGTTTGAGTTGAGAAACGAGGCTATGAAGGTTTTGGTTGAAGACATTATGTCCTTGGACAGAGGTGAGCAATACGCGGAGAAGTATGACACCTCCGAATTGTGGTACCAGTTGGGAACTGCTCAATTGGACGGTTTGCGCATCACGGAGGCAATTGAGTCTTACGTGAAGTCTGCAAACCCCGAAAACTACGAGCAGGTGATCGAGATCTCTGAGCGTGCCGGAAAGGAAGAAGAATTGCTCCAATTCTTGGACATGGCAAGAGAAACTTTGAGAGAACCTATTATTGACAATGCTTTGATCAGATGCTACGCTTCTTTGGACAGACTTTCCGACATTGAGAAGTTTGTTGCTGGTCCGAACGTCGCTGTCTTGGAGGACATTGGCGACTCGTTGTTCGAGGCCAAGAACTACAAGGCCGCAAAGATTTTGTACTCGAACGTCTCCAAGTACTCGAAGTTGGCCACCACGTTGGTCTACTTGGAGGACTATCAAGGTGCCGTTGACTGTGCCAGAAAGGCTTCAAACACCACCGTTTGGAAACAAGTGAACACCGCTTGTATTGAAAACAAGGAGTTCAGATTGGCTCAAATCTGTGGCTTGAACTTGATCATTGACGCGGAGGAATTGCCGGAGTTGGTCAAGACTTACGAGTACAACGGTTACTTTTCCGAAATCATTGCATTGTTCGAGAGTGGTCTTGGCTTGGAGAGAGCTCACATGGGTATGTTCACTGAGCTTGCAGTGCTTTACGCCAAGTACAACCCCGAGAAGGTCATGGAGCACATCAAGTTGTTCTGGTCCAGAATCAACATTCCTAAGGTGTTGACTGCCTGCGAGGATGCTCACTTGTACCCTGAGTTGATTTTCTTGTACTGCCACTACGAGGAGTGGGATAACGCCGCTTTGACTATGATTGACAAATCGGCTGTTGCTTTCGACCATGGATCTTTCAAGGAAATCATCGTCAAGGTCTCAAACTTGGAAATCTACTACAAGGCCATTAACTTCTACTTGGCCGAAAACCCTACTCTTTTGGTCGACTTGTTGTCTGTCTTGACTCCTAAGATCGACTTGCCAAGACTTGTCAGGATGTTCGTCAAGTCCGACAACTTGCCTTTGATCAAGCCTTTCTTGATCTCCGTCTTGGAAAAGAACAAC
Organism: Metschnikowia caudata; assembly: GCA_008065175.1. Taxonomy (NCBI): domain Eukaryota; kingdom Fungi; phylum Ascomycota; class Pichiomycetes; order Serinales; family Metschnikowiaceae; genus Metschnikowia; species Metschnikowia caudata. The sequence goes on from VATF01000002.1 coordinate 1,241,132, forward strand.
TCCATCGTGAATGGTGCTTACCACGACTTGTTGATTGAGGAGGAGGACTACAAGTCTTTGCGCTCCGCTATCGAGAACGAGTCTGCTAACAGATACAACGCCATGGACTTGGCAGAGAGATTGGAGAACCACAAACTCATCTTCTTCAGACAGATCTCCGCCACCTTATACACCAAGCACAAGAAGTTCAACAAGGCTATCTCCATTTTGAAGGGCGACAAGATGTGGCCTGACTTGCTCAGGACTGCTGCTCTCTCCAAATCCACCAAGATTGCTCATGAGTTGTTGGACTACTTTGTGGAGACTGGTAACTACGAGTGTTTTGTGGCACTCCTCTATGTTGCCTACGACTTGATTGAGTACGACTACGTTCTCGAGTTGTCTTGGTTGCATGGCTTGGGCGACTTTGTCAAGCCTTACGAAATCTCCATTGCTTACGAGAAGGAGAAGATGCTCAAAGAGGTTTACGAAGACTTGCAAAAGCGCAAAGCCAGCGAAAACACAGACGAGGTGGTCACGAGTGGTCAGCCATTGATGATCACTAACGGCTCAATGATGACACAAAACGCAACAGGATTGGGTTATCAGCCTACCGGAGCAGGATTCGGTAATGCCTTCTAATTGAATTGTTCTCGTTGATGCCAACAGGCTTTTTCGTGGTTGATTGAGGTCTGCTTGGTTCATAAAGGGCATTTCATTGGAGTAAAATTATATACAAATGTTTGTTTTGAATAACTGAATTCAAAGTTAGTCGGAAATGATTAGAGAAGTTCATTTTCCTTCAAGTAGACAAACACCTTGGTGAACTTCTCTTTCAAGTTTACAAACTGAGCACGCTGTAGGATGATTGACACAAACGTATTGTGTGAGCTGATTCCTGTTTTGCAAACGGCCAGCTCTATCTCGAGTGGGCCGCAGTAAAGCTCAATTTGGTGTGTTCTGTGCTGAGAGGCCGGTATGGTCAACACCACACGATGACATGCCAAATCGACGTTGATATCAGACACGATTTTGTCTGACAGGGACCCGAAATCGAACACAGAGTTGTACGTCATTTGGCTAATCTGGTGGAATTTGTCGTGCTTGTACTGAACAGAGACCAACAGTCTCCGTACACTCTCCACAAACGACTGTAGGCCGTCGTTCTCGTCTTTGCTTATTAGAAGGTGGCTATACTGGTCCAACGGGACATATGGCGGAGTGGTGTAGCGAAAGACGTGCCAAGGATTCCGGGACGATTCCGTGTCCTTCAATCGCAGTCTTTTGCGTCGAAGAATGATGTAGTGTGGCTTCAAAAACTGGTTTGTGGTGTGAGACATGACATCGAAGCGAAGCCCGAGCAAGGCATCATCCTCCGCGTCGTATAAGTGGTCGTTGATCGAAAACGCAGTGATTCCCCCGAACCGGAAAATGCTTTCGTTCAAGGCGAGATTCCCCGCAGCGGTTTTGAGTTGGATGCGAAGTAAAACCTCGTCGGTGTTGATGGTGGGTTGCGCATCTGCCGGCGTCGACGCCGGGTCCTTGAAGTACTTTGCCAAAGACTCATCGAAGTACGAGTAGTGGATCAAAGCTGGCGCGTCGTCGAGATCAGAAGGCCGGGCCGGCTGTAGTTTGGGCAAGTTTGGTTTGGAGAAGTTCTTGTACTTGTTTTCGGACTCGAACACGCTCACCTGGCGGAACACGGTATCATGGTCCAGCTGGAGCGCCAGGATCTCTGTTTCTAGGTCGGCGATTTCAGCCTCCAACAGCGTCAACTCGTCCTCGATAGTCATTGTGTTTCACCGCAGTGATGTTTACAGTAAACAAAGTCGCGGTTACCCCGCGCCCGATGAGGAAAGCGCGGGCGAGCCAACGTCACTCGATCCGACATGTTTATGTTCACTGCGGAAATAGCTTCTTGTTTCGAAACGGTCGCCTTTCCGCTCCATTGGTTGCACTCCTGAAACTGGATGGCGCGCCTCGGTGCGCTAGCCGCTTTTCCCGGAGAGGTGGTTAGAGACACGGTGAGGCAGATTTACGAGCTTTACGAGTCTCATTTTAGCTCGTTCGTTGCATGACATGCTCGCACCCGCAATCCGGCCCGCTCTGGCGCTGTCCATTCCACCGCTAGTTGCCCGCCCATCGCCATTTAGCCCCACCACATGAAGTAGTGAAGTATTAGTCTCGCTTAGATACCGTATGTCTCAGTTTAAGCGACGAAGCGCAGGGGCCACGCGCCGGACACACCAGTGCCGCAGGCGGGGCACACATCCGGAGGCTCGGCAAGGTTTCGAATGGAGCAACCCGAACAAGGTTTTAAACGAGAATTTGGGTATCAGCAGAAGTTTCGGGCTGTCTAGTGACCTCGCGCATTGGTATCTCATGCACAGTGTCTACTCGTTCGGGCCGTGTGCAGGGCCGAATCGAGCCTTGCTCGTTTCTTCACATGAGTCGCCGGGCCCCTCTCGGCCCAAATACGCTTAAAATTTGTGGGAAGTAGCCTAAATCAAGGCCCAGACTTTTCACAGCTCACGCCCAGCAACACCCAGCACCTCCCCAGTGTGCAGCCGCAAAACAGCGGCGCTCGCTTCGGCCCGAGGCAACCGGGTGCATCGTCAATTTTGCTTCTGCATTGCTTCCGCATTGCTTCTCTGTCCTGCAATTTCCGAGACCACTTATCGCCCCGAATCAATAAGCGGCCATCGGTCCAGAAATAGCACAACCCTCCTCTTTCCCCGGCACTTTCCCCACGGGCCCCTCTCAAAGTCCCCTGAGCAAGTCTGTTTTGAACCCGGGTCCGTTTACGCTTGCCGTGATATTTAGGGTTTCTTTTTTTAGCACCTATCCACCAATCGAGCTTAGTGTGTCCCGTTTTCAACTCACAACCATCGGCATCCGTGGCCTTTCTCTGCGGCGCTCCCCACGCTTGAAACTCGGCCCACACTTTTCTTTTTGTTCCGCCGCCCGACTCCGTTTCCCCAGACTGAGCATCTCCCGACACCTGGAAGCCCTTGGCACCGTCTGCATCGAGATCCCATCTCCCACCTCCCACTAATCACAGGGCCTTTGTCCGACTCCATCCAGCATCGCCACACCCCATGTTCTGTGTCGGCATCTTCCTCCTCTGCCTAGGGTGGACCCAGGCTTTGGACCTAGACTTGTGCGCTGCCACCAACTTGGGCACCATCAGCACCTCGTACCAGTTCATGTCCAACGGCTACTGCCAAAACTACTGTGTGGACCAGGGGTACCTGGTGGCAATCACGCAGGAGTACGACTGCTGGTGCTCCAACGAGGTGCCCGGAGACACTGTTTCCACCAGCGAGTGCAACACTGGCTGTCCCGGGTTCAGCGAGGAGGAGGACTGTGGCGGCAGCGGCGTCTACGGGTACATCATCGTGGGAAGCCCAACGAAAACGGTGTACTCCTCGTCGGCCACGTCGACCACCAGCTCCTCCACCAGCACCAGCAGCTCTTCCACGAGCCGCACCACAAGCTCCACAAGCGCCACGACAAGCGCCACGACGAGCTCCACGAGCTCGACCACAAGCACAAGCGCAAGCTCCCGAACAAGCGCCAGCACCACCAGCGCCGGGTCCGAGTCCGCGTCGACCACGGCCTCGCTGTCTAGTGCCGGAGCGACTTCGCAGTCCAGCTCCGAAACCACGCCCACCACCGTGAGCCCCTCGACCATGTCGGTCAGAGCCACCACCATCATCTCGCTCGTCACCGTGAGCGGGTCCCAGGAGAGCCTGGTGCAAACGCAGTACGTGACGGAGCCGGTGAGCCACACCTCCACACAGGCGAAGAGCTCCAAGTCGTTCTTCGACTCCACGGGAAAGGTTGCAGGCACCTTCACGGCCGTGGGCGTTGTGGTGGTGGCGTTGGTGTCCACGCTTCTCTACTGCTGCTGCTTTGGCGGGCGCAAGTCCGACGAGGACGAGTTCTCGGAAAACTACTCCTCGGACAACTCGTCGTTGGAGAAGAAAATCGGCGCCAACGGGTATCCCTCGCCCAAGGACCCCGACGCGGAGAACTTGAAGCGCAACAGCTCCAGCAAGTCCATCCGGTCGATGCTCGGGGGCTTGGGTGCTGCGGCCGGAGGCATCAGCCGGTCGCAGTCTCGGAGCAAATTGAGCGGCATGGACGAGCCCTTGGAAAGCGGCCCGTCGATGTTCCCGATCCTGGAGTTCGACACCGTGTTGGACCCCAGCACCTTGTTTGGGCCGAACCAGTCCAACGTGTCGCTCAACGACGAGAACGACTACTCTCGCCGTGTATTGCATGTCGCCAACCCCGAGTGAGCGCCCGGGGGCACCTAATTTACGTATCAGCTCACATTGCATGTATTGACATTATTCGTAACTGGCCGTAGCGTCGCCCCAGGCAGGAGCCCTGGCCGGCCGCCAACCCGCCTAGATGGCGTCTGCAGGAAGCTTGCTCTGGTTCGCGTACTGTGGTTGTGTTTCGTAGGCGTTCGGCGTCGACGGCTTGGCCCGTCTCTTCTTCTTGTGCCGGTGCGTGCAGCCGTGGTGTAGCTCGCCACTTTCGTGGTTATGCGGCTCTGGCGAGCGGCCGGGGTCCGCCTCGTCGCCCGAGGAGTCCGACGAGTCCGACGAGCTGCTCAGGCCCTCGTCCGAGCTCTCGCCGAACTCCCGCTGCGGGTGGAAAATGCAGCAGATCTTCGACTTTTTGCGGTCCATGTGCTCGTTGTCAACCACGTCCTGGGTCCACCTCACCCGGGGTTTCTTTTTCAGCGCCAGCTGCTGCTGCTGGGCGCCTTCCGCGTGCCGGAGATGTAGCACCGGCTGCGGCTCTGTGATGACCTGTGTGCGAGAAGCGGTTGTTCGGGTCTGGGATTCGGGCATTTTGGGTGGTGGTTGGTGTGAGTTGCGGAGTGCGCCTGCCAGAGGAACTCAAATAAACGGACAACAAAAAATTAGAAAACATGGAAAAAAGAAGAGAGAGAAGGGTGGAATTGTATGAAGCGGCATCGAGTGCCCGGTTGGCGCTTGTCGAGTTTTTTTGTGGTTCGATTGGGTAAGATGTCTTGTGCTAATTCGCAATACTCTGTCAGCAGAGCCATCAAAGTTGAAGAGAGTAACTTTGGCCCTTTCTGGGCATATTCGTGTCAATAAAAGTCAGTAAAACAAGGACCCGTTCCAACGGACTCGAACGGTGATGGATCCGCAGATTTCCCTAGTCCAGTGAAACAAAAAATTTCACCCCAAATAAACCAACATTGTTCCAACTAAAAAACCGTTGCTCCCAAGAAATACCTGTGCTCTAGTCAGACTAGTCCGACCCTGTGCAATTATTCCGCAAGAACCTCTCGGTGGCCAAGCTGGCTAAGGCGCGAGACTGTAATGGATTTGTAATCTTGAGATCGGGTGTTCGACTCACCCCCGGGAGATTCTTTTTTCCCGCTTACTAAACACCTGCCCGCATCCGCGGCTTCTACAGCGGCTCCACAGCCTACATTCTTGTTCTCTCGCCAATGTGTGTTCCAGCCAGCTGCTGACTCACTGCGCTCCGCCCACGTGGCCGGGCCCACAATGGGTACCAAGATCTCAGCCAGGGCCGCTGCCGGTGCGACTGTTCGGCACAGTGGCCGGCAGTGGCGCTGCGTGCAGTCCGTGAAATGGCTCCGCTCACGCTCTCACTCCCAATCTTGTCGCACATCTCTTGGCATTTCGCTCCTCTTGGCAGCTCATGACCTAACTGCCCACAAGACAAAAAGGCCGTTTTTCCTTCACCTCTTTTTACCCCTAGTTTTTGTTTCACACCAGATCTTCCGCTTTTCCGTGGCGACTAAAAATTTTTCTTGCCCACCACCACCCAGGACCCTTACTGCACACACCTTGCCGCCTATCCCGCACCTTTAACCGATTTCGCTTGCCCTCCGTACCATGTCCATGAACTACAACTTGCACCCGGTGACGTACCTCAACGCCGACGGGGAGAAAGTGATGGACTTCGACTTGGACGCCGTTTCCGACGCCGTGTCCGACGCCGTCTCCACAAACTCTCCCTCCACACAGTCCGTCGAGGACTCGCCCCACGCCTCCTTCTCCTCGCAGTCGTCTGCCAACTCGCCGCTCCAGCAAAATGCCCACCTCAAGGGCTTCCACCAGGTGGACAGCTTCTTGGGCCACCCCGAGAAGTTCTCCAACCCGTCGTCTGCCAGCCACCCCTCGCAGATGCCGTACCAAACCGAGTCCAACGTGCTCAAGGCCGATGACCTCAAGAAGCCAAAGAAAACCTACAAGAAGATCCGCGCCGCTGACTTGAAGGGCCCGTTCACGTGCAAGTGGAAGCAGTGCAGCCACGTGTTTGAGACCCCCGAGTTGTTGTACGACCACTTGTGCTACGACCACGTCGGGCGCAAGTCGTCCAACAACTTGAGCTTGACCTGCTGCTGGGACAACTGTGGCGTGACCACCATCAAGAGAGACCACATCACGTCCCACTTGCGTGTGCACGTGCCCTTGAAGCCCTTCCACTGCAACCAGTGCTCCAAGAGCTTCAAGAGACCCCAGGACTTGAAGAAGCACGTCAAGATCCACGAGGAGGACCACCAGAAGAAGTTGAAGAAAACCCAAAGCAAGGTCGGCAGAGACGACCCAGCTGGCGGCATGTCGTCGCTACTCTCGTACGACCTTCCGGCCAACATGGACGGGCGCATGTCCTACCAGACACTTGGAAACGAAATGACCCATCGCCATGAGCTCTTTGACCACAACTCCGTGTTGAGCTACTCCAACGCGCCCGACACGAAAAAGAGAGGCTTGGACGGTCTCCAGGGCCACAACATGTCGCTCGTTAACGGCATCCTCAACGACTTCAACTTCTCCCACGAGGCCAACAAGAAGGCCAAGATGGAGCCCCAGTACAACATGGACATCTACAACCGCTTGAACCACGTGGAGGAGTTGGTTCCACCTACCTCCAACTACCAAATCGGCACCGCGCCACAGGCCAACTTGTACGAGGCCGAGAAATTCTTCAACAACTTGTCGTCGTCGATTGACGCGCAGTACCAGGCCATGAACGCTCCAGCGCAAATGCCGGCTCAGAACTTCCAACAGCCAGCCTACCCATCGTTGCCTCCATACGCTGCCAAGCAGAACAGCGCCAACAGCCACTTTGTCAACAACCGCAACGCGGGCTTTGCGCCAAGCTTCCCACAAGTCAACAGACAGTTGGGCTCGTACTACTACAACAACCCCAACTTCCACGGGCAGTACGAGTTTGGCGGTGTGAGCAACACCCAGAAATCGGGCCGCAGTCTTTCCGAGGAGACGGTTACGGTGAAGTCCGAGCCAGACACCGAGGACTCCACTCCTGCCGCCGAGGACCCCGCCAACGCTGTGCTCGAGGGCCTCAGCAACTTGTCTCTTGGAGACAACAAGTACGACTTGGAGACTGTCAAGAAGCACCGCGACATGATCAAGTTGGTCTTGGAGCACATCGCTGCCGAGAAGAAGAAGCAGGAGCAGAAGCAGAAGCAGGAGGCGGAGCGGTCTGCGTCTCCACTGACCCTATACCCCACCATCACAGCATTTTAAGGCCTAGTCCTTCCACCGGTTCACTTCTGCTTTGTATTCTTCGACTCGCCGCGAGACCTGGCGATTGCTATTTGTACTGGTTTCAATATATTTCATGGATACTGATTGTAGAATGGCACTCATGCATCCTGGCTTCAACATGCATGTGTAATGAACTGTGGCTGGAGACTCATGGCACGCTTGGCAGTGTACGTTGCATACAGGGTTGCATGCTATCCACAGATGACTATTTACAGGTTCAACTATTTACAGGTTCACTTGAAGGTGCTGGCCAAAACACCGGCTCCAAGCACTTTTAGCCCTTCGTAAAGAACAACACTCTGGCCAGGAGCCATTGCTCGCTGCTTCGAGTGAAGCTCGATTTTTGCAACTCCATTCTCAATCTCGAAATGCTTCACCGAGGCCGGTTCCTGTAGCGATCTAAACTGGATGAAGAGGTTTTCCGGGTCGAAAGACGGCGTCGTGAGCCACTCCCAGCCTGACGCCGTGAGCCCGGTTTTGTAGAGCGCCTCGTTGTGGCCGCCTTTCACAATCACCAACTCGTTTGTGTCCACCCGTTTTTCGCTGACAAACCACACACCCTTGTATTGTGGGTCGCCCTGGGGCATTGACACTCCCAGTTTCTGGCCAACAGTGGCGTGCCAGAGCCCCTGGTGCTGGCCCCAAACCTTCCCGTCCGCCGTGACAATGTTCCCCGGATTCGCCGGGATGTACTCGTCCAAAAAGTGGCGGAATTTCGTGTGGTCTGGGCTCACAAAGCAGAGCCCGACGGAGTCCGGCTTGGAGGCCGTGTGGAGGCCATAGTCCCGGGCCATCTGCCGCACCTGCGGCTTGGTGTAGTGCCCCAAGGGCATCAAAAGCCGGGACATGACGTTCCGGGGAATGTTGGCCAAATAGTACGCCTGGTCCTTGTTCGCGTCGTAGGCTTTGATGAGGTTGGTGGCCAGCGCTGCCTCAATCCGGGCATAGTGGCCTGTGGCCAACCACCACTTGTTCAGGCCGAACTTCTTTGTCAAATGGTCGATCATGGTTCCGAACTTGATGTACTTGTTGCACCCGAGGTCCGGGTTTGGCGTGAGGCCCCGCTGGTACATCTCGATCATGGGCGTGAACACGTCGCTCCAGTACTCCTTCTCGAAGTTCACCCGCTCACAGGGGATCTGCAACTTCTGGCACACCCGTTGCACGTCGTTCCACTCGCCCTCCGTGCACTTGGCCGACTGCGACCAGTTGGCCATGTAGACGCCACGGACGTTCTTGTACTGCGAGGCGAACAAGGCGGCCGTGACCGAGGAGTCGACGCCGGAACTCATGGCCACCACGATCTCGTCATCTGGGTCTGGCCGGGCCTGCATATACGCAAACGGCTCTGGGTGTGTTGGGTGGCAGTTGAGTTTCTGGCTCGGCTGCCAGTAGCGGCGGGAGCAGCTGTATCGTAGGCCTTTGTAAGCGGGGAGAATGGCTTTGAACATGGAAGAAGGCTACAGTAGATGATGTTCGCATCTCAGAATGTTTCGCGCAAGATTAATGTACAGAGGGCGTCGCGGCCCTAGGCAGACCAAAATTGGTAGGCCTTTGGCTGGGCCACGCTGACAGGCAGGATCTCCTGCTTGAGGCCCTCGCTCAGCTGCGGAGCCAGCTTTTCGACAGACTGTTCCAAATTGATTTTGTCGAAGCCTTGGTTAAGGTCGTTCACGTTGACGGGCGTCAACAAGTCGTCCAACAACGACGCGAGCTCGGGGTTGTTGTTTTCCGTCTTGAACTTGTGCACCTTCTCGAAGTTGGCCCATCTCTCGACAAGCACCTGCTTTCTCTGCAAGTTGAGCAAGTTCTCCTTCTTGATCAAGTCTGCTTCTAGACGGTCGATGAACTGCAACTTGGTCTCAAACTTCTCCACGGTCAACTCAATCACCTGGTTGATCAAGTTGGTCTGATCGAGCAAGCTCTTCTCCAAGTTTTGCTTGCTGGTTTCGGTCAAGAGCTGCTTGCCCTCGGTAGTCTGCACAAGCTTTCCAATCACCTCCTGGATGATGGTGTCCTTGTCCAAGCCGGACGTTGGCGCCTCCTTCTTCTCCGTCTTGATCAACTTTTGCAAGTATCTGTCCTCAATAGGAAACTGCAAGAACTTGACCAAACACTCGTCGCGAGACTTGGATGCAACATGCTCACTGATTTTGTCCCACTGACCGTTGCTGTTGACAAACAACGACTGCGGGTTAGACTCGAGACTACCGAACATCTCGATACCCTCCAAAAGCAACAAAACCTCCTGCTGCGTCCACTCCGCTTGGACTTGAGCCTTTTCCAATTTGACGAAGTCGGACGCAGTGAAGTTCAGTGGGAACAAACCTTGCTCCCAGCACTCTTTGCTGATGACGGAAGGGCCGAGCGTGCCGGCGGCCAGAGCCTTGCTCTTCAAGTTGTGATATCTGACGTCGGAAATGTCGTTGGACGTTTCGTTGCAGAAGTAGGCGACCGACGAGGCGCCCTTGGCGGTCTTGTTTTCGTCGAAAATGTTTCGCGTGATCTCCATGTTGATGGGAATCGTGGGCGCGTCCACCTCCTGCTTGACAGGCTCCGCAGCTTCCTCGCGGGCGGCCGGAGCGTCTTGGTTTTGGGTTTCGGTGCTCTCGCCAGAAACAACAGCCAACTCCTCGGGAACCAACGGAGTCAAGCCCTTGGGTGTGTCTAGTGTGATTTGGAAGTGACCGGTGTACTGTGGTCCCACCAATGAGGGCTTTGTTCTAGGGTCGATCTGGTAGTTGATCAACCCCCACTTCTCCAAGAAGCGGTGGATCCGGATGATGGAGGCCACGTCGCCGGCAAGGTTGCGTCTCACAGCGGTGACGGTCAAGTACTCGATCGGGTTGATTCTGTATGTGTTGATCATGAAGTCTCTCATGTTCTGGTAGTTTTCGGGGGTCTTGTAGACCGAAGGAGGCACGTCGTCCGACAGCTCCACCGGGAAAAAGTCGGGGAACAGCTTCTTTTCAATGTCGTGGATCACATTCATGTCGAACCACCGGGCAAACGAGGGGATGAGCACGTGTCTCGACTGCTCGATCAAGTAGGTCTTGGCCTTTTCCTGAAAGTCGGCTCTTAACTTCTCTAGGTCCACGGGCTCGGGCTCGGCCTCCACTTGGGGCTCCACTTGCGGCTCCACTTGCGACTCCGCCTGCGGCTTGACGTCTTCTTCAGAGCCGGCCATTGGCGTGTCTGCCGGAACAGGGCTCTCGGGTTTGCTCTCGGTTTCGGCGGGCGTGGACATGATGGCGGAATGTGGAACGTTGTTTATGAACTGATCGTTGAGGTTGTTTTTTTGGTGCACTTTGGGCCCGCACGACTTTGCTGCGACACTACCGACCGGTGCCGGAGAGAAGAAGATAAGCCCTGGGTATTTCTTTGGAAGGGAGGCGTGTTTGGTGTTTTGCTGTAGTTGCCGCTCTGATTGGCGGCTTTTTCAATTTTACGCTGCGCCGGAGTTGGCGACTTGTACCCTGGACCAGTGTAGTGGCTGCGATACACTTCGCTGCGATAGCGGTCTGGCACCAGCAGAAAAACCAACGCCATACTCTGTATTTCGGTGCTGCTTTAATCCGTCCGGCGGCAGCGTGCACACCCAGAGCTGCCAAAATACCAACTCTCAAGACATCTTGTGTCTCCTTAATTTCCATCTTTTGGGCTCGTAGATGCACGGTTTACCGCGAACTTCATACGCGTCTTGATCAACACTCCACACCACAATATGGTCACGAAAAGCTCCCGAAGCCTGGCCCGGGTCGCCCGTGCGAGAGCGAAAATTGTCGACAGCTCGTCGGATTTTGCTGAATCAGATGAAAGCGAAGACTACGACCCTGTGGAAGAGCCCAGGCGGGGACTGGTCCAAAGACAGCATAAACGGGCCAGACGGGAACCCGCGTCCGCTCAAGACTTCGACGAGGTGCCGCTTTTCAGAGCGCTATGCTCGCCAGACGTCATTTTGCCCGACTTGGCCCTCCACTGGATCGACCAATTTCTCGAGGACGAGTCCAGCTCCCAACACGGCGCCATCACCGAACTCATCAACTCCGTTTTGAGGGCTTGCGGGTGCACGAAGCTCGCCCAGCCGCACGACATGCTCAACTATGACTCGGCCGCCACAACGATTGCCGAGATCACCGAGTTGTTCAAAAGAGTCAAGTACCACGAGTATCCTTTCATCTCCAACAACAAAGAGATCAGATTCTTCCGCCGCAACGTGCTTGAGTTCTTCGAGAACGTGACGCTCGTGGCACACGAACGGGGATGCTTGTACAAGAGCGAAGTATCCGAGGAAGACTCGTCGTTATCGTCGCACATGATGAGTACTGTGCTCGCGTGGCTCTACGCGTTGTCCGGCTCCAACACAAGGCCGTTTCGCTACGTTTCGACCACTGTCTTGTTGGGAGTCCAGTCTGCGTTGTGTGAGTTGGCGTCGCAGGTCACTCTCGCGTTGGAGAAACAACAACGGCAGTTAAACAGCGCCAGAAACTCACAGAACAAGAGGAACCAACGGGCGCAACAAAGGAGAATCGAGGTTATCATGGAGTCCATCCACAGCTACACGTTACAGAGAAATACCATCCTCGAGTACTTGAACGACATCTTCCAAAATGTGTTTATTCACCGGTATCGCGATGTCGAGCCGTCTGTCCGGGTGGAATGCGTGAAAGCGCTTACTCAGTGGATGGCGGCCTTCGGCGACCACTTCTTACAGGCCAACTATTTGCGGTACCTTGGCTGGCTCCTTTCTGACCCCGCGGACAGTGTCAAAGACGAGGTCATCAAGCTGCTTCTCAAGCTATACCGTTCCACTAGTGGCAAAAGCGAGTCCATGGGAGTGGGCTTACGGCAGTTCAGCGAGCGGTTCAAGAAGCAGCTTGTGAACATGCTTTGGAAGGAGAAAAACTACAACATCAAAACACACTTGGTTGCAGTTCACACCGAGCTTTACAGATTGGGGTTTTTCGATGAGGAAGATGTCTATGAGGTTTCTCTGTTTGGTCTCATGCTCACAGAGCTTCCAGTTCCGCTATCGAGTGGGAACACAAAAATTAAATCCGAGCTTTGCAAGTTCATTTACTTTGTTTGTGATGATAGCTGCCGCTCGGAACTCGAAAGATACTCGGAGTTTTTTGACAGCTACACATGTCCTCAATTGGATGCTTCGAGCTCGAAGGCCACATTAGAAGCCTGCTTGAGACACAAGATATTGGTGGAACTTCTAGAAGCGTCATTGTCTCACTATCGCCAGATCAATATTCCAACAGACAAGAATCGGCCAAAGGTGTTTACCCAGCATTTGATCGACCGCTTGTACAACACACTTTGCTCTCATGGTGCATTTGAGGGTGAATGGGAATCTTTGATCAAATACGTTCTTCTCGACGTTTCATCTTTGACATTTGATACTGATGATGCAAATGAAACAGAGAATGAGTTGGCACATGAGTTGAAGAAGCGATTGTCAATTGACTCGCTGCTGCAGCAGTACATTTCGATGAGTCTTGTTGCAGGCGTTGTTTACCGAGTACTCACAAAGTCGCCTACTCCTGCCGTGGGAAACCAAGACGAGTTCAACTTGGTGATACCGCGACTCATTGAATACATTCCGCGGTTGGAAGAATTTCTGCGCTCAGATGTGGAAGTCTATTCGGTGTTTATGAATATCTGGAGTGCCATCTTGTTGACGATACCATCCTCGATCGCTCGGCTTTTCGACAAAGTTAGCAGCATTGAGGACTACAACTTGCTTCACAAAAGAGTCATTCAGTTTTTCACAGACTTGGGCCTTTCTACAGAGGAGGTGAGCGTCGCTTTCGAAACGTATCTTTCCATTGTTATGAAAAACTTCGATGGCACCAAAACCGGACAACGAACCAATACTGACCGAATTTTAAATGCGGAAATCACCCATTATCTTGAGGAGCTTCTACTTTCGACCTCCATCGAGTCGATTGAGGCGTTGCTCACCGGTGAGCCAATTGAAGATACAAATGATAATGAGGAGAACAACTTGCTCTCATCCGCACAAAAGGTTGTTCTTAACAGACTACTTACCGCTGGTCCTGCGCTCCACAAGTTAGCGCAAATTTCCAAAATAACCAACATCAACAGATATGTTGCTGAGCCGGTTTTGGGGTCTTCGAGCGTACTCTTGGAGGTTTTGCAAGTTAAGCTTTTGTCGAAAATTGACTTTCAAGAAATTATCGGATGCTGGCCTACGAACTACAAGCGAATTCTGGAGCCGTTATCCGAAGCGTGGAGTGCAGTGCTACTTTTACTACTGTTTTGCTTCTCCTGGAAGTTTGAGGATCTCACTTACGCTAGTAGTGATAACTCCGCGCTGTCAATTGACATCAGCTTATTTTTGGAAGACTTTGGTGACATTGTTGACAATGTTTCCTCCCTTGGAGTCTCTGTTATGAAAGCGCTGAAATCGTTGAACGAAATCACCTCCGAGAACAATCAGGTAAGAAGAAGCTTGCTTTCAAACCTTGTGGACTTGCAAACCAGCATTTCGGTGCATCTTGTTGACATGATTGTCTCATTGAGAACATTCTACAACAATTTCAAAGGCGACGGTATTTTCAGAAACTTCGACACGTTCTTCCAACAAGAACGCGTGCAGCGTTTTGTGGAAAACTCTCTTCCATCCGAGGTGGAGAGTTTATTGTTAAATGTCTTCTACATTGAAGAAGCACAATATGCTAAGCTTAAGAACGAGGCTTTGGAGCGCGGTGAAGATGAAGACGTGAATTTTGACGACTATGTGTTCGTGAATACTTTGAAAGATGAAGTGAATCCGGATGAGTTTACCGAGAACTGCGAAGAAGAACATGCTGAAGCCAAGAGTGCTGATTTGTGGAAAGCAGAACAACAAATTGGGGTTTATGCACTTAAGTTGCTTTCTTTGGTGCATAGTGGCGGACTTAGCTCTAGAGCTGCAAATCGCTTGCGGCTCAACAAAAACAAATTAGGCAGTCTCTTCATCGAGATCATGAAAGTTGACTTCACCGAGGAGCAAGCCGAGGTTACAGGGGAGGAGTCATAATGAAATGCATGATGATTGATATGATACATGTAAACTATTGCACCAAAGATTCCCGGGAGGCCATGGCCGTGCTGGAGGAGATGATGGACGACACCCTCCCTCTGCCATCACTCCCTTCACCTTTTGACTTGCTGCGGCTCAGGCCAAGTCTGGTGTCCGAGCGAGAAGGCGCCAAATATGGGGTTCTCGTGGAAAACGTAGAGGTGCGAGTCGGCAGCTGTGCAAAGTATGATAGTCTCTCATCATTACCTGGTGAAAGAAGACCAGGTGTAAGTGTTACCGAGGAGTGTTGGTGAGAACTGCTCTGCGGAGACTCCATTCCATGGGGTGTTTGTTTCAAAGAAGATTTGGACATACCAGCCATCCGTAGCTTGCTGCTTTGAGTTCTATCAAGGTTCGGACTCATACTTCTTGTTCTCATTATCTTGGATGTGGTGGCAGAGAGATCCAACTTGTTCAAATTGCGGCCATTCGCCTTTTGATCGTGTTCGTAACTTCGCTTCAATTCAATGAGCTTCTTGCGAATTGCAGATGCCGGATCTTGCCTGAATACCCGGATGACGCCGGAAGTATCGGATGTAACAATAATGAAGCCGGGGTTCTCGGGCGTCTTGCTGCCTTTTTTTCGTTCCACCAGCGAAAGCTCCTGTCCCCGTTTGACCAAATCGAACAATGTGTCGTCGGAAAACTTGAGAAGACGCGTGGTGTTCTCCGGCGCAAAAATGGCAAAGTTCACGCGGTTGTGATGGGCATGGAACGCAGCGTAGTTGGAGTTTTCGTTGGCAATGTACACCTGCCCGTCTTTGTCCTCCAAAAACGTATGCACCGGGAGCTTCATCCATAGTTTGTGGTCGTTCATGATCTTCCCCAATTTTTTTTGCGTTTCGGCAATTTGTTTTTTGCCGTCCGTGAGGTACTGCTTGAGCTCCAGGCGCAACTTGCTATTCATCACGGAGTTGTTGTTGCCCCACACGTAACACCAGTGGTCCTCGGAACCCGAAATGATGTACCGAGTATCGTCGCTCACCGAAGCTGCAATCGACAGCTTGTGGTTGGAGCTGCCCTTGAACCGTGTGATCAACTTGCGAGAGTTCATGTCGATGAGCCGCACGGAAGAGTCGTTCATCGTCACGAGAAGATTCCACTTGAACAATTCGGTGTCGGGGTACCCTGCGCACGACGGGTTTTCAAACACCTTGATGCCGGTGATTTTCTGCCCGTTGTTCAGGTGCGAGAGCGTGAGCAACTTCTTCCTCCTGATCTCCACCTGTTTGATCAAGTGGAGCCCGGCAGTCTCGACGCCGTACAAGGACCCGTGGAAGCCTCCGACGAGACAGTGGGCGCCCGACGGCGTGAAGGTCAAGCATGTGATGAGCGCGTTGTCGCCGAGATGCGTAGTGTACGCCACGGACGACTCCAAGATGGACCACAAGCGGAGGTTGTTGTCGAGGGCGCCGCTGACGAAAAAGCGGTCATCGGTCGGGTGGAACCGCACTGCGGAGACAAAGTCGCCGTGGCGGAATGTTTCGAGGCAGTCGGGCCTGTCCACGTTCCAGAGCTTCACGGTCTTGTCCATGCTGCCCGACACGAGGAAGTTGTTCTTGCTCCAGTCGAGACACAAGATAGTCTTGGTGTGGCCCTCAAACACACGCACGGGCTCCGGGAGAAACACCGGCGCCGCGGGGTACACCTTCAGCTTGTTGCGTTTCTTCAGCTTGTCGCGGGCCTCCCTGCTCTGGTAGTTGAGCCGCCCGAGCGGGGAGGTGATCACCTGCCACACGGTGATTTTGCAGTCGCGGCCGGCCACGGCCAAGTACTTGCCGTTGGCGGAAAACTCCATCGCCAAGATCTCGTTCGGGTTCATCGGCAGCTCGAAGTCGTCGTCGCCGGTGGACGTGTGGTGCGGGTGCTTGTGGTCGGTGTCGGAGCTGGAGTCCGAGTCGTTGTCGGGCGGGGCGCACCGGAGCTCCTGGGCCATGAACAAGTTGTTCAACACGCGCGGGCTCTTCTTGGTCTTGCGCGTGATCTTCATGTACTTGGGCGCCCGCAAGGCCTCGTCCGGGAGGTCGGCGAAGACGGTCTCCGAGTTGTCGCCCTCGGTGTGGAAGAAAGTGTGGTCCTCGGGGTCCAGCTCGGCCGCCAGCTCCTCGGTATCCAGCATCACGTCGTGGAGGTCCAAGTCGTCCCCGGACTCGTCAATGTAGTGTCTCCCCGTGGCGCTGCTCTCTTCCACGGATAACATGGAAGGCTCGGTGTGGGAGTAGCTGTGGTCGTTGAGAGTCACGGACTTGCTCAGGGTGCGGTCCCGGAGCGACGGCAGGCTCGTGGCGGTGCTGCTGCGCGAGCTGTGGCGGGAGTGCCTGCGCAAGAGTTTTGTGAGTTTGTCTTTAATGTTGCTCGGGCCATTTTGCCTGGGGGGGCTCATGGTGAATGTTGCTGCGAAAGGGTGTCGGAGGGGCCGTGGCGGATCCTCGGGCGGAATTGGGTTGGGGGAAGGGGTGGCTGGGGCGGGGTGGTGGCCGGTGTGGGAAAAAGTCGCTTTTGGGGCAGCCAAGCAAGGGTAGGAGAAGTGGCAACGGTTTCGCAGTCGATGCTTGCGTCGTCTGAGCGGAGTACCTTGCAGTGCAGTACCTGCTCGGAGAAGCGTCCATATACGGCAAGCCTGTGAAAAAGCGGAAAGCAACGAAAGCCCGGGAACAGGCGGGATTGGGTCGACGCAGCCTGGCTTATATGGCTGGTTTGTTTATTTAATCGAATGAGAGTCGTATGGGTGAAAAGTTTGAAATAGCAGTTCTCTCCGGTACCTGCGTGTCTGGGTAAGCGGCACTCTCGGCTCGTACATCGATGCCTCTAATACATTTATTGGCGTGCCGGCGGCCTCTGCCGGGCACGGAACTATCGTAGTGGGTCGTGTCACCAGGTGTCATGCATGCTATTTCTTCTTCTGAGACCACTCCAACTTCAAGATCAACGAGTGGTAGCCCTTGCCGTTCAACTCGTCCAACGCCTGCTGGGCGCGCTGCTCGGTCTCGAACGTCACGTATGCGAAGCCCCGGAACTCGCCGGTGTCTCTTCTCGACACAAGCGTGGCTCTTCTCAAAGGCCCGTACTTGTGGAGCAACTCGTTTCTCAACATGTCCTCGTTGACATAACTGTTCAACTGCGAGATTCTCAACGTGCACGAGTCGTCTCTAGACTCCTTCGTAGGCGCGCCGGCTCTCATGTGCACCGGCACGTACTTGTCGGAGGCCGCCTCGGTCGACTCGGACTCGCCCGCAGCCTCGGCGCCCAACGTGCCCTTGAACGGACACTTGGCCGTGAAATGGTCGCCGCCACAGATTCTGCACTTGAGTCTCTGTGTGCTGACCAACGACGCCTTCTCCTCGGCGGCCTCCTCGGCCTCCTTCTTGTCCTGCTCCTTCCACGAGGCGGCGAGCTTCAACTCCACCTTCTCGCCGAGCTGTGTGGTTCTGGTGTCGGGGCCAGGGGGCGTGTGTTTCTCCTTGCCGTACTTGGCCCATCCTCTGCGCACGGCGATCGAGGGGTGCACTCTTTCCTTGACCTTGACTTCCTTGATCTTTTGCGTTATCTTGACTTTTTGGCCCTTGGCGTTGAGCCGGTAGCTGATCACGGTCTTGGTGCCGTCTGCGTTGGTGATGATCTCTGGCGTGGGAATGTCATCCTCGGCATCGGCCCACGATTGAAACATGACTGTGGGTTGTGTGGTTGGGGTTTGTGAGCTTGAAGCGTGGAAAATTTTGTTGCAGTGCACACGACCCCCTTCGCGACGGGGAGCTCGCGCTGCGATCCACCTGCGCTGCTGCTCCGGCTCTGGTCCAATTACTTTCTACTTTTTTCTTTCAATTTTGTTTTCCGTTTTTTTCTCGAGGCCCCTTCACCTTTGCATTGCCGTGCAGATGACCTGCGCAACCTCGGGCCGCCGGTAGATCTCCTCGTGCTTGCCCCAGTTCTCTTCAATGTAGGTGCACTGCAACCCACGAGACTGCAAAAAGTCCACAAACTGGCGCAGCTGTCTTGGGCTGAGAAGCTCGTCTTGCAAAGACTGCACGACCACGATTTTCTCGGGCTTTGTCTTGAACTCTTCCCGGCTGCTCCAGCTCACCTGGCTGCCGTTCTTGTACTGGTCTCCACTAAAGGCGCCCTCCACAAAATCCCGGTAGGGCCCACCGTACTCTTCAATGAGATCCACCATGTCGTAGATTCCGTCCAAAAAGAAAACCTCCCGGATCCTCAATGGTGCTAGATCAGTGCACTCCGTCGCCAGCCCGCTTGCCAATGAAAAAATCTCCTTGTAGTTGAGCAATTGCAATGCCAAAGTGGCGCCCACGGAATGGCCAACAATCAGCACCTCGTCGACCCCCGTGTCGGCCGCAATCTTGTTGATTGCAGCGACTACATCCTCGATATGCGCCGGATGCTTCACTTCGGGCGAGAGACGGTAATTCATTCCTACTATGTTGGTTTCCGCCAAGGTTGGGCATTGCAGAAGATGGTCAACTAGTTGCTGGTAGTCATCGTAAGTATTGTTGGGGTCTCTCCAGGCCCCGCCGTGAATGAGCACGAGCGTGTGTTTATTTTCCGGCTTTCTTTGAAACCACTTCAACGTCTGGAGCTGGTGCTCCCCGTACGGTTCAATGATGGACATGTTCACTCGATCCGAGATAAGCTACATTCGCGGGGATGAAATGGTTTCGATTGGAAAAAAAAAAAAAAAAGGAAAAAAAAATGAAAAAAAAAAAAATGAAAAATGAAATAAGCGGTCCAAAAGTAGGACGCTCATAGCCTGCTATGTTAGTCACGGTGGAGAAAATCTTACCTCTGGTGGGAATCAGTCTGGCCTCATTCGGTTTCGGGTCCAAGTTGGCAGTTGTGCAAGTCGAGTGATTTCGGGACCTCCTCGGATCAGCTAGTGTTTTCTAATTCTAAATCAAGTATACATCGCTCGGTGGGACAGCTGTCTTCATTTTGGGTTGCACATCTCTGCTCAGGTTCAAAAAGTCAAGTGCCGCAGCACGGGAACACTGGGTGTTTAGTAACGAGTTGGGGATCTGTCACGGACGTAAGAGTCTCTCTCGTAGCCGCTGTCGCGGTCGCCACGTTCGTAGCCGCCTCTGCCGCCTCTGAAACCGCCACGGCCGCCTCTGAAGCCGTCGTCTCTGAAGCCGCCTCTGCCTCTGCCGCCACGGAAGCCCTCGTCTCTGCCGCCACGGAAACCGCCACGGCCTCTGTCATCTCTGAAGCCGCCACGGCCACCACGGCCACCACGGAAGCCGCCTCTGAAGTCGTCTCTGAAGCCGCCGCGGCCGCCTCTGAAACCACCTCTGCCTCTGCCGGCAGCTCTTCTTGGGGGAACAAATGGAGAGGTGTCAACCTCGGCCGCCAAGACAACGTCCTGGTACTCGGCCTCGTTCAACACGGAAACGGACTTCTCGAGCTCCTCGGCAGTGGAGAACTCAAGGGCACCGATGGTCTCACCGGTCTCCTCGTCGCGGAAAACCTTGGCAAAGAGAGGCGAGTACTCGGTCTTCTCTCTGACAAAGTCCTTGAAGTCTTGCCATGCGGTGCCGTCGGGCAATCTGGTGACCTTGACGCGGAATTGGCCGCGGTTGTCGTCCTTTCTCTCGCGAGCAAACTCAAGCTGCAATGGGTTGCCGCCGAGCTCGGCGTTGTTCAACTCGTCGAAAGCACGGCTGGCGTCCTCGGGGTTCTCGTAAGTAATGAAGGCGTAGCCGCGCATCATCTGGACGTCGGCAAGGGGGCCCATGGCGCCGAAGTGGTCCTCGACGGCCTCACGGGGGAGCTCAAAACCAATAGGTCTAACAAAAAGCTTTGTTGGGGCGCTTGACTCGGCTGGGGCGGCGTTGACGGGGGCGTCGGCAACGGGCGATTGTGGAGCGGATTGCTCGTCAATGGCAGGGGGGGAGCCCGCCTCTTGTTGGTATTCTTCAGACATAGTTGTAGTAGATAATGAGGTTGAGCAAAGAAAACCTTTGTGGCGATGCGAAGGCGCGGGCCGCGCACGACCTGATGCATGTGGGGCCCGGCGCGTGGTGCTGGTCCCACAGGGACAGGCCGAGAATGCAGGCAATGCAGAAGAAGACCAAAATACGGGCAAAACACGGGCGGGAATGTGGGAGACGGGGTGGAAGAACAAGCCGAGACGCGGGATCGTGCGCTCATTTCTGAACAGCAACTTTTCCGTGGGTTTTATTTCTGGCCTGTTACGGATGTGTTGAGCGCCAGTGATACCCCTATCTCGATGTGCTGGCTGCGAATCTTAAATTCTGATACCCCCTCGAAGTGCCCGAGGCGTAAAGATTATCAGCTACATTGCGTCTACTTCTTCAGGGCCGATGAATTGGTTCGGCAAAGTCTGGCTGGCTGGGCAAGCCCTGAACCGCTTATGTGCACTCTGATGGCCTTGTTCAAAACCACAATAAAGAAAGAGTGTGGCACAAATATTGCAGTAGCCATGGTGTAAATGTCCAATCAACTTTTTAAACATCAAAGTCCGATATAGTGTAATGGCTATCACCGTCCGCTCTCACCGGGCAAATCCGGGTTCGATTCCCGGTGTCGGAGTTTAATTTTTTCTCTCAAAACTGAAGACAAAACTACCTTATCTTTTTCATTGCCGAACTAATATTTTAATCTCTTCCGGTTTGCTTCCTGTTATCCTATACAAAATGTTCCCGTTGTGTCTCGCTTGGAGCAGCCTGCCGCCCATGAGCTTCGGATCGTGGCCCGCGACTCAATGCTCGAGCCCATTTTCGTAGAGAGCATACTTGTAGTATTGCATGTTGCGGTCCCGCTCGAGGGTGTTGGGGACTGTTTCGCCTTCGAGTTCGAGCTTTTCGTCCACCCACTCTCCGAAAATCTGACAGTACTGCTTCGAGGCTTCCATGGCACAGATGACATTGTCGTCGTTGTAGCCATGCTCGGTCAACTTTTCGAGGGCCACGTCCAGGGACGTCTCTGGGCCGGCGGGAGGTTTCCAATCTGGCCCCACAAGCAACGTGCCGTCGTCAATGCTCTTCAAGTACTCGAAAACTCCCCTGACCTGGACCGCGTCGATCGAGGCATCCGACACCGAGTACGTGAGCGTCAAGGTGTCGACCCACGCGCCATCTTTGCTGTGCGCAAACGTCCAGTCCGAGATGCCGTTTGGAATCAAGGCACTCACGTCGTCACAGAGCCGCGACGGGTTGTCGGGGTCCCACCCCACCAAGTCCACCTGGAGAGAAAGAAACGCCGAGATCTGGGCGATGCGGAACACCTCCACCGGCTGGCCGGCCGGGTCCTTTACTGTGTCCTTCACGATTATGGCCAAGTTCGGCCTGTAGAAGGACGAGGCACAGCCGCAGGACTTGATGTGGGCCCGGGCGAACCCGGCCCAGATCTCGCGGCCGTCGGGGATCCTGAAGCCCTTGGTGGCGTCGGGGTTGAGCCGCATCAACTGGTTGATGTTGATCATGGGCGTGCCGCCTCGGAGCGGCCCGACGACAGACGTGAACTTGATGTTCTCGTCCATGCTGAACGCAAACGTGCACTGGCCGTCCTCCGACGAGATGTCGCACTGGAGAAGCTGGATGTGGGACCAGCGGAAGATGAAGTTGACGTACTTGTCGTGGCCGTGGATGGTGCGCAAGCTGTCGCTGACGAGCGGCGTCCAGTTCTTCTGCGTGTCTCGTAGCGGGTTGCCCCGGATGGAGAGCTCTTTTGCCCGGGTGTATCGCAAGGTGTCGAAGAGCTCGTTGCCCTTGTAGTCGACGTTCTTCTTCCCGTACTGCCGCTGCCACGGCCACGCCACCCACATGGTGCGGAGCTTGCGCTCGTTGTACTCGAGGTGGTCGTCCTCGTCGTCGTCGGTGGGGACCGTCTTGTTGGTCAAGAGGTTGTACACTAGCAAGGGCTCCTCGTGGCCCAACTTGTTCTTGACGAGCGTGATGCGGGCGTCCTCGGGGCCGAGGTACATGGTGTCCGGCGCCGCGTAGTTGTGCCAGAGCGGGATGGGCAACACGGCCGGGTAGTGCACGACGGTGTACTTGGCGTCCCCGGCCAGAAAGCACTCGGGGGCGTCGCCGTCCAGGCACGGCACCACCAAGCTCACGCCCTCGACCTCCGCCCAGTTGCGGTCGAAGATCTGCGCGTACACCAACGAGAGCGTCGGCGTGTTGCGCCGGCCCCACGGGCTGTAGGCCAACCGCGACGTCACGAGGTGGTAGCCGTATTCCTCGAGGTACACCGAGGACCCGGCCATGCGGAACCAGAACATGTGCTCCACCTTGTGCGCGAGCTGGAGCCGCAACTGGTCCACGAAGTAGAACTTGATCTCGTTCAAGTACGAGTTGCTGCGCAGGTCGATCTCGTGGAGAATGCGGGCGAGCACCCTCCGCGTCGGCGTGAGGAGCGAGTGGGGGTCCGACACCTGGAGCTCCGCCTCGGGCCGGGCAATCGTGTCACACTCCAGGATGCCGTGGGCCAAGCTGGTGGGCGCGCCGTACATTTTCATGGGCTGTTTCTTGAAGAGCTGCGAGCCCTTGGAGCCGGACTTCCCCGCCGCCGTGTCCTCGAGGTCCGTGTCGGCGAGGCCCTGCGCCTTGAAGAGCGGCTCCGTTCTCACCAACTGCGGGAGGTCGATATCTCTCGGGAAGCTGGCGGGGAAGTGGAGCCGGGGATGCGGCCTCGCCATCACCATGCGGACCAAGGGCGCCTGGTCCAGGTAGAAGTGTGCATGTAGAAAGACCACCACCACGACGAGCAGCAACACGGCGGCCGTGCGGGTGAAGATGCGTGTTTTCATGTCGCTGGTCCGGGTGCTGTGTTTTCTACTACCATAGAGCATACGCTGCAAGCAGCCTGCGCAAGCCTGCGCGCACTACTACCCTCAGTGGGGAAATTTGCCAGTGAAACCCGCGTTATTTATAGATCGAGTTTCCGGAGAAGGTCGCTGGCCCGCATGATCTGCACCCCGGCATCGGCGCTGCTCTGCGAGAGCTCGCCCCTGGCCTCGACGTGGCCGTGCTCGGGCATGCCGTCGTCCATGTCGAGGTCCTCGTCGTCTACGTCGTCGAGCTCGCCGTCGTCCTCGCCGCTGTACTCGTCGGCCTCGCCTTCCTCGCCGTCATCGTAGTCGTCCTCTTCCTCGCCGGAGTCGTCGTAGTCGTCGTCCTCCTCTTCGTCCTCGTCCTCGTCCTCGTAGTCATCGGTGTAGTCGTCTTCGCCATCGTCCTGGACCTCGTCCTCGCGGCCGGCCAACTCGGCGTTCATAGGCGGCTTCATGGGCTTCGGCTCGGCCGTGGACGCGTTCCCGCGGATCATGAAGTTTTTCAATGGCGACGTGAACGACGCCGAGATGGGCCGCTCTTTTTTGGCGCCTTTTTCGGGCTCGTTGACGTCCAAACTCAGCGACGACGGTAACGTGAACGCCAACAGCGGAAGTTTTGGTGTGGGCGGGCCGGACCGCGACGGCTGGGGCTCGTCGTCCTCCGAGTCGGTGAGATCGCTCAAGTTGTCGAACGGCTCTCGCCAGTAGTTCAAGTCTGTAAACCGCTCATCCGGCCGGATGAGCATTTCCTCCGATTGCACGCTCCGGGGCGACCCGGGGCTGGACCGCGGAGACCCGGGAGTGGGCGACGCCGGGAAGTCGTCGCCATTCTCCTTGTTTTGTATGTATTCCTCGAGCTGGTGCTCGTTCCAGCCATGGCTCAAGTCGCTGATGTATTTTAGGGGCGGGAAAAACTGGTCCACCAACTCGCCAATGTGCAAGTACGACGACTTGTAGCCCGCCAACTCCAAGAGCTCCATGTGCACTTCTCCATTCGGATTGATGGTGAAGATTCTGTGAGAAGGAATCTTGACGCTTCTGTAGCTGATGGCATCGGTGATTCGATTGCCGAACCCGGCGTAGAACGGTGTTCTGTCGTCTTCCGAGTCCTCGTATTTCTCGCTCGCTCTTTGGAAGAATAAGCTCTTGATATCTCGGAGACACGCCATCTTGAAAACCTCGGGTTTCTTTAAGATGATTTCACGCCGCAACGCCGCCATGGTACGGTCCGGGCTGAGGATCACGGGGCCCTTGGGCAACTTGATGCCGTCCTGGTTGATACTGTCCAAGTATTGGCGGGTTGTGTCCGCTTGTCCCGCCGATCTGGCGGTCAAATAGAGGATGTTGTAGCCGTTCCTGCTAATGTCGTCAAACAACTTCGCCACCCCCGGGTGCGTCCAGTCCTTGCCGAACATGTTGAGCACGTGCCCCAACGCATCAGACTTTGTGATTGTGCCGTCAATGTCGGAGATGACGATGGGAGTGTCGGACTTCCACAAGTAGAGATCCGACTCGATGAGCGACGAGCCCTGCGCGAGCTTGAACGCCAACCTGTTGCGGCCGTATCGAAGCTTCATCTTCGACAACTGCTCGGACGTCAACCGCAACGTTTTGATGTAGGTGCGGTTGTCTGAGTCGGCGGTGGAGGTCGAGCCACTGACAACAGACTGCTCCGACGGGATGCTCAAGCTGGACGGCGTGACGCTTCCCACTTCGGCCGGCTCGAACTCCATGTCGTCGTAGACGATTCTGAGGTTGCCGTCCCTGTCTTTGCGGATGACGCTCAGAAGCAAGTCGATCTCGGCGTCGGCTTTTTCGCCGCCCTCGGGCGACGTGCCGTCCTTCCCGTTCATGATGTTGTCGAGCTCCTTGAAGAAAACGTCGTGCATTATCTTGTCGGACAGGTCGATGTTCTTTTTTGAGTTGGGCTTGTAGCCGTCCATGTCGAGAATCACGTCGCCGTTGGTGTCGACCTTGGACGGGATGTTGAGCTGTTGGGTGATGCGCTTCACCTTCTCGAACGCCAACCTCAGCACGGTGTCCCGCGACGGCGACGTGAGCAACTCGGACGACGGGGGCGGGATGTCGGACAAGCAGATCTTGGCATCGAGGTCTTCTTCCACGGTGGAGCCGTGGCTGTCCTGGTTCAAGTCGAGCGGCTCGGGCTCGTTTCTGCCGGGAAAGTCGTCTGCGGGCGCCGTCTGCTTGCGTGGCGTCGATACGGGCGACGCCTCTGCCGACAGCTGGGGGCTGATCACGGGAGATGTGACCATGGACAGCGAGAGGTCCGTGGAGTCGGTCTCAAACACAAAGAACGCCTCGCCGCCCTCGCCTAGTTTCATGGGCAAGTTTGTCTTGATGTCGTTGACGTAGAGGTCGATTTTCTTTTGCAGCGGCTTGATGATCTGGAACTTGCCAAAGCGAACGTGCCAGGGGGAGCACTGGAGCAGGCCGTCCGGATGCTCGATCACGATGATGTCGATGGCGCCCGACAACGTGGCCGGATTGAGCGAGTTCCACTGGTTGTAGACGTAGCCGCCGACTTTGCCGACGTATTGCATTGTGGAGGGGGGCACTAGGTGGAGTGTTCAAGAGCGCTTCACGAGTAGTGCATGTGCAGCTTGCTAGCAGCAACAGCTGGTCACAGAAAGCCGGGGGAAACAAATGGCCGCCATTTTGCTGTGGAGCTGTGGTCGGTGGCAGTCTACTGAGTGTTCTACGGACGGGTGCCTTTCGTCCGATTTATTAGCCAAAACGTCTTTTGACTAAAATCATTTAGGTGCCAGAATGGCGGGGTACTGTAAACTGGGTGCGACAGCTGAGCATACTCATATTGCACCACGTCCAGTGGGACGAAAAAAGAAACTATAGGGTGGAAAGTATCGCCACATTGTGGGCCAACACGGGAACTAGATACCAAACCAGCAGGGCCAAACACAAAAAAGAAAAAGCTCCGGCAAAACTTGTGCGCCGCCACCGGCCTGGTCGACCGCCGGGTGGAGCCACGTGATGTGCTTCATGGGACCCGCCCGTTTGGTCCACAAGCTGCTAAAGCCAGGATACAGCATGTAAAGCCGAGGCGCAGAAAGCTTAACTGTCACAATCTCGACGTCAATCGACACCGTGCGATTGCATCTTCTTTCCCTCTTGAGCCAAAATAAACGGCACGCGAGGCAACAGCGTCGCCACGCCCAATGAGAAGCATCAAGGGGCTGCCCGAAGCAGGCCCTGCCCGGCCAAACCCAAACCGTTCTGCGAGGCCTCAAACCATCTATTTTCTCGTCTTCGTCTTTGCTGCACCTTGGCGCAGCCCGCACATTTTTACCCAATTATCAGATCCGGTCCTGCAGCCACCCCACTATCAGGAATAGTGCTCTCTGATAAGCCCGGCGGATGTCATCACACGAGACAACAACGGGGAGCAAAAAGCCCGTTTGCGGCGGATTTCTGCCCTAAAAACGCCGGCACCCGCCGTGGCTCTCGCAGCAGCGCCCGCCAAAACGCCAGCTCTGAAGGGCTTTTGTTGGGCCCGGGACGTGCCCTTTCCGCATGCAAAAACCCACCTCCACTGATACCGCGCGCGAATGGTATATAGTGTGCGTATTCTCACTGAAAATTTTTAGTTAGTCCGCTCCTCCATCCCGCATCTTCTTAGTGCTTTTACCGCCACCCCGAGTCCGTCTCCATCTAACAAGAAAACATGTCTGTTGAAAAACAGGAAGCCGCGGGGCTCTCGGTGTACACCACCGACAAGGAGAAGAACCTCGATTCGGAAAGCTCCCACCAAGGCGAGGGCGAACTCAAGAGAACGTTTTCCGTGTGGTCCGTGCTCGGCATTGGCTTCGGCTTGACCAACTCGTGGTTCGGCATTTCCGCGTCGCTCATCACGGGCATCCAGTCCGGAGGCCCGTTGATGATCATCTACGGTATTATGATTATTGCTTGCGTGTCGTACTGCATCGGCATCACGCTCTCGGAGCTCTCGTCGGCCATCCCGTCCGCCGGCGGCCAGTACGTGTGGACGCGCGTGTTGTCGCCCCGCAAATACTCGGGCTTCTTGTCGTATCTCTGCGGCTCGTTGGCCTGGGCCGGCTCGTTGTTCACGTCGGCGTCCATGGCCTTGAGTATCGCGCAGACCGTGATGGGCTTCTGGAAGTTGACCCACGAGGACCACGTCACCAAGCCGTGGCAGTTGTTCGTGCTCTACCAGATTGTCAACCTCTTGCTCGTGGTGTTCAACTGCTACGGTAAGTACTTGCCCTTCATCGCCAACTACGCGTTGTACGTCTCGTTGTTCTCGTACGTGGTCATCACCGTGACCGTCTTGGCGTGCGCCAAGGGCGACTACAACACGGCCAAGTTTGTCTTTGTCACCTTCGAGAACAACACCGGCTGGAAATCGGCGGGCATCGCGTTCATCGTCGGCTTGATCAACCCCAACTGGAGTTTCTCGTGCCTCGACTCGGCCTCCCACTTGGCCGAGGAGGTGCACGAGGCCGACCGCGTTATCCCCATCGCCATTTTGGGCACCGTGACCATCGGCATGGTGACCTCTTTGACGTACGCCATCGCCATGTTCTTCAGTGTCACCAACCTCACCGCCATCATCGAGAACGGCTCCGGGTTGCCCATCCTCGACATCTACTACCAGGCGTTGGGCAACAAGGCCGGCGCCATTTGCTTGGGCACGTTGATCTTCCTCACCGGAATCGGCTGCACCATCTCGTCCCACACCTGGCAGGCCAGATTGTGTTGGTCGTTCAGCAGAGACAACGGCTTGCCCTTCTCCAAGTACTTGTCCATCGTGGACCCTAACTTGGGCGTGCCGTTGAACGCACACTTGTTCTCGTCCGTCATCGTCGCCATCTTGGGCTGCTTGTACTTGGCCTCCAGCACGGCGTTCAACTCCATGGTGGTGGGCTGCATCACCTTCCTCCTTTTGAGTTACATGGTGCCCACCGTGTGCTTGCTCTACAGAGGCCGCAACAACATCAAGCACGGCTGTTTCTGGTTGGGCAACTTCGGTATGGTGGCCAACATCATCACCATTGCCTGGGCGTTGTTTGCCTTGGGCTTCTACTCGCTCCCCTCGTACATGCCGGTGACCACGGGAACCATGAACTACGTGTGTGTGGTTTACGGCGTGTACTTTGTTTTGGCGATGGGCTACTGGTTCTTCCCAATCAAGAAGTACTCCTGCCGTCAACATTTCGCCGGAGGCCTCGGCAACAACGAGGAGGAGGAGTTCCCCGACGTGTGTTTGACTCGGTTGTAGTCAGTATTTATCCGTAATCGGCCCTTTGGTAATAGAATATACAGTTAATTGGTCGTTGCAACTGGTCGAGACCGACCATATAAAAGAGTACGAAAGAAAAGCACTAAAGTGCATGGAGACACACCATGAAGATTATATGAAGATCATGGGGACTTGTGAGGAAAAACATGAAAAAAAACATGAAGAAAACCACGAAAATTGGTCATGAAGGGCCCAGCAAACGGTCTCATGCTTCAATCATGAGCGTCATGTCACAATAGCTTCGTCACGAACAGTAGATCTGGAATGCATCACTAACTGGTCATCACGCTACTTGCCTACTCTACCAATACAATGTACGAATCAACTGACACCTCTCTTTCCGCTCTTTCGATCCAGACAGGTTCTTATAAGATTCAGTTTCTCTCTCCATCAGCTATCGCATTCATTTATCAAAGAGTGTCAGCAGGCGTCGGCGTGGCTCCCATACAAGAACTGCACAGGAATCCACAGACACTTGCCAGACAATAACGATGCACTGTCTAATGTGATGGATTAACTTTGGACAAAGTTGAGAAAAAAAAGTTTCTGTGGGGGTCCGATGTCTTAAGTAGTTGTTTTTTCGCGCCGGGTAACCGCAGCGGGCCGCGAACATCTTCACTCAATCTGCCCACCAAACCACCATAACAACTCCACACCCGAGCCTTTCACCCGCCACGCCCATTTTCTCGGTGCCTGATTTCCACACATGTCTCTTTTTGGATCCAAGCCTGCAACGCAGCAAACCCCGGCATTCACCTTTGGGTCCAATGCCTCGAATCAGCCGTCACAACCTTCCACGCTCGGCCAGTCCAACACCGCCAATAATGCCAGCACCGTCAACAGCCAGGCGCCCGCTCTGACCACGGCAACTTCGACTTTTGGAAACACAAACCAGGGCTTGCCGTCCGGAATCAAACCCGAGGCGTCCTCGAACAAAATTCTCAAGGACTTGTTGGACTCCGCCCACAACTTGCCCAAGCGCAACTACGGTAACATCGAGTCCATCAACTTGACTCTCAACGAGTTGCAAAGAGAGACGTTGCAGTTGCGCAACAAGGAGAAAACCACCGGCAACTACACCAAGGCACACTATCTTTTACTGGGGAGCGGAATCAACGCCGCGGACTTGGAAAACGACTTGAGCCATCTTCCCAGCGGCGCAGACGCCGTCAGAACTGGAGCCATCCTGCAGCACCAGCAACGCCCGGACGTTCCCTCGCGCGATTTCGGCAGCATCGAGAACTACCTTGTCGCCAAGAAGGAGGAGAACATCTTGAGTGCGATTGAACAGTCCTTGGCGTCTGCCTCCAAGGACTTCGACCAGTTCATCAACCAAAATATCTCGATCGACTGGAAGATCCGCAAG
Source organism: Metschnikowia caudata (assembly GCA_008065175.1). Taxonomy (NCBI): domain Eukaryota; kingdom Fungi; phylum Ascomycota; class Pichiomycetes; order Serinales; family Metschnikowiaceae; genus Metschnikowia; species Metschnikowia caudata. The sequence continues at coordinate 1,271,261 of VATF01000002.1, forward strand.
GAGCACTTGAAGCAAACGTTGGGCATCCCAATCAAGAAGAAAATCACAAGCGAAGAGTTGGCCAAATCCTTCACCTGGAACAAGTCTCTTCCTGGCAACTACCGTATTTTGTCTCCATTGGCAACCTCGCAGAGATCGGCCTCATCCACCAAGCAATTGACGAGGGACAAGTTCGAAGGCACAGCCAGTATCATCTACAACTTCAATGAAAGCAGATTGCAGCACAAACCTTTCCCAATCTGCTTGTCTTTCGAGGAGTTGAGCAAAACAAACGCTGACTCAAAGTCGAAGCAAATGGGCGAGATCTGGAGAATTCTTGGGGAATTCTGCAGAGAAAAGACCGTCAAGATTGAGCAGGAACAGCTCTTTTATGAGCCGTACCACAATGACAAGAATTCAGACTCCCTCATAAAGCGCATAGTGCAAGTGTCCAAATCCACGTTGGAGCAGCAATTCTTCAACTACATGGACGAAATCTACACCAAAGATGACAAAAAAGACTCGGCCTTCCAGCCAGCTTCCAACGTCAACAAGGTGTCGTACTTCATCCACAAGGTCATCACCAAAAACAACGACTCCGCCACTATGGACAAAACTCTCAATTTCAACGGCATCCCGGTCTGGGCCCTTCTATACTACTTGATGAGAAGTGGGCTTTACTCCGAGGCTGTCGAGCTCACCAACACAAACAAGGCTGCATTTGAGAAGTTTGACAAAAACTTCCCTATCTATCTCTCACACTTCGTCAAGTCTGACTGCACTGGTTTGCCCAGTCACCTTCAAGAGAGAATCTCTGCTGACTATGGGCAAAACTTCCACTTTGTCAATGAAGACTCTGGCGACTTTGACCCTTATAAGTATGCCGTTTACAAGATCCTTGGAAAGTGTGATTTGGCGAAGAAGAACCTTCCTGCCGCATTGAACTTGAGCATCGAGGACTGGCTTTGGTTCCACTTACTGATCATCAACGAGTTCAACCCAGACTCGGCCTCCAATCTTTTGTATGAGAACTACACTTTGGAGAACTTGCAAAGTAAGGTGATCACGTTGGGTCCAGACAAGTTCAATGCCTCGTCCAACAACCCGGTCTATGCCAAAACGTTGGTTCAACTCGGATTGTATGAACTTGCAGTGCAATACGTCTTTGAGCAGTTGAACGAATGTGACGCTGTTCACTTGGCCATTGTGTTGTGCTTCTACGGCTTGCTCAAAACCACAAAGAACAACACTGACGAACTCATTCTCCAGACAAACGAGGGCTTCCAAATCAACTTTACTCGTTTATTAGGTTCTTACACCAGATCATTCAAGATCAGTGATCCGAAGGTCGCTGCGCAATACCTCATCTTGATTTGTTTGTCCAAGGGTGGGCACTCGAAGGAGGAGACGGAGAAGTGCCATGAAGCGTTGCGGGAACTCATTTTGGTATCCCGTGAATTTGGCCTCTTGCTAGGAGAGTTGAAGCAGTCCAACGGCGACAAAACCCCGGGGATTTTGGAGAAACAAAGAGCACTTATCAACCTTCATGACATCGAGTCCTTTTACAATGCAATCACGCAAGTGAGCGCGCAGCGGTGTGAAGAAGAAGGACGTGTTTTTGATGCGTTGAAACTTTACCAACTTTGCCAGGACTACAACACCGTCGTGTCCTTGATCAACAAGTTCCTCAGTGAGATCTTGTCATTGACCGAATTGGACAAGTCGCTTCTCTCGGAGGGATCTACGCAAAACTCTTCTGGCGAGGCGAAGGAGGCGGGAACCGTTGACAACAACTTTGTTTTGCTCAGCAAGCACCTCATGTCAGTATTCAAGAGCAATAGTTTCATCATGGAGAAGATCTCGCCCAAAGAAAAGGAAATCAACGAGTTTTTGTTGCCAATCATCGATGTCAGAGAGGCGTTCGTCAAGAAGGAATGGAAGTTGACGCTCGATTCCATGAAGTCCTTGGGCCTCGTTCCAATCATCGACGACGAGGACTACATCTCCATCAGACGAGCAGCGGACTCGCTCAATGGGTACGACGTTTCGTTGGTCAAGGTGATTCCTTCTCTTCTCATCATTGTGATGACGTGCGTTTCACAGCTCAACTACGCTATTCTCACGAGAAGATTCGGCACTGGCGGTCAGGACAAGAACGAGCTCCAGAGATTGAAGACGATTGCCAAAAACTGCATGGTCTACGCCGGTATGATCCAGTACAGGATGCCGCGGGAGACTTACAGCCTTTTGATCAATTTGGAGTCTCAACTCTAAAATATGGCACGAGTGTCCAGACCCAACTAGCACAATACACGCATTTAGAGTAGTATCAGTAGTGCCCTTCGACTAAATCCGAGCAGCATAAGTCCGCGGGTTTTTGGCTGTGCTCGCGGGGCTTTTCCGCTTGCAGGCAAAATTCACGGTCCATTTGACATATGCCGCCCGTGTGATTGGGTCGTGCACACTATCGGTATACGACCGCGATCAGACTCACATGGGAACACGCCTTTTTACCAGCCCGAACCCAACCCTCCTTTGCTAACTACTCCGCAACATGTCCGACACCACCGAATTGAAAGTCTACACCATGGACGAGGTCAAGGAGCACAACTCCTCGAGCGACTTGTGGATTGTTTACAACGGCCAAGTGTACGACGTGACCTCGTACATCGATGAGCACCCGGGCGGAGAGGAGGTCATTGTTGACTGCGCCGGCCTGGACGCCACCGAAGCGTTCGACGACATCGGCCACTCCGACGACGCCCACGACATCTTGAAGGGGTTGTTGATTGGCAAGCTCGAAGGCGGCGTCGTCAAGGAGACCTCGGGCGTCACCACCTCCGGCGGCTCCGCCGACGTTGGCGGCTTGCCCGCCCCAGTCATTGGCGCTGCTGTGTTTGCCGTGGCCGCTGGTGTCTACTACTTCTACCTCATGTAACCTACATACTAATACAACGAAGCGCTTGTTGGGCCATTTAGTGCACGAAGGGCCACCGATATATCCGAGGGGTCTGCTGCGGCGTAGAGCTGGAGCGATGCGCTTTTGGGTGCTCTGGCCCCCCAGCCTGAAACGATCCTGCGGCAGCGCACGGGCCTACGCTGGATGCGTCTGGTTCAGCGGGCGGGCGCGTCCCACGGCTTGGGCCCGTGCCAAACCCCCAGGCGCGCGGGCTCGCCCAAAGTCTCCAGGCGCGCGGGCTCGCCCAACGTTTCGCACGGGGCCGCTCGCAGCACCAGGCGAAGCAAACTGGCAACCTTCCGCTCCGGCGTGCCGTCCCACAAATGAGCGCTTTTTTTGAAGTTGTGCTGGAGCGCCCGCCGGGCGCCCCCTGCCGTGGCAAACGTCACCGTGCCCCTGCCGTAGTTTTTCAGGTCGGCGGAGCTTGCGGGGTCTGTGTCTGCCGCATGCACGGGCCCAAACTGGGCCATGATGCGCGCGAGCACATTGGCATCGATGGTGGCCCCACGCTCGGGCCGCACTTTCCACACAACTTGCAACTTGTGCGTCTGGCAGAGAAACCGGTCTGTGTAGACGGGGAGCTTGAGCTCCCGGAACGAGACGTGCACCGTGCGCTGCTGCAACCGCAGCTGTAGCTTCCTCCGGAGCGCTAGGCCCTGGAGATGTAGTGCCTCGGTGTTGGCTGTGGGTGGGGCGTGGGTCCGGGCCTGCTGGGCCTCGCGTTCCCGCTGCCGGAGCTGCGCCTGGAACCGGCTGATTTGGTCTTGCGCGGGGCCGGCGTGCGTCGCCTGCTGGCTGTGGCGGATCTCGTCGTACTGGGCCCGGAGCAGCGGCTGGGAAAGCACGCTGTGGATGACCGAGTAGTGGTGGAACCTCGCTGCTGCGTCGGGAGCCGGGTTTTTGTCGGGGTGGTACTTGCGGGCCAACTGGCGGAACCGGCGGCCGACCTCGCTGGCCGAGGCGTCTGCAGAGACGCCGAATTCCGCGTAGATGTCCACGGATCCGCTGATGATGTCCTCCATGGTGTAGTACTCGCTATCAGTTACGCACTCGTAGCACGCCCCCACACTGCCACAAAAAATGCAAGAAAAAAATCAGGTGGGCACGTCCGGCCATGCCTCGAGCTCCACGTGACGCCGGCCGAGGCCTCTTATCGGCAAAGGCTGCCTTCCCTGCTGTGGTGCCGTGTGGGCCGTTGCCGCACCCGTGCACCAGGGCTCGCAAAAATATTCAACGATCTGGCCAAACCACCTCTCCACCAAAATGACCGTCAGTCCCTTGGGAAGCACGTTCGGCGCCCGCGTGAGCGCGTACCTCACGGCCAGCGACGAGTTCCACAAGTACAGAAAGGGCCTCAACAAGAACGTGCTCAAGTTGCGCCACGACTTGAACATTGTCACCAGAGACACGAAAAACTACCGGGACCACGAACAGACGTCGGCCATCAGCGCGGACAACTACGCTGCCGACAGCCGGTACGGACTCTTGCTCCTTCTCCTCGCCGAGAGGGACACCGTGCATGCGCTCGAGATCAAGAACCTCCTTGAGGTCAGCGGAGAGCGAATGTCGTCGTACAAGAAGTTGATGGTGAGCAAGTTGAAGAAGGCCGCCTCCACGTGCACCAAGTTGCTCGCGGTGGTGGCGGGCGAGGCGAACCAGCAGACCAGGCTCGAGTTCCACATCTACGCCGCGCTCATCCACGGGTTGTACGCCATCAACAAGAAGCGGTGGTCCGAGTCGCTCTACTGCTTCTCCGCGGCCCGGTGCGGCTTGGAGTTCTTGAACTCGCTCGCGAACACAGAGGAGGCCTTGAGCGACTCGGCCGTGTCGGGCGCCTTGATGAGAGAGCTCCTCGACTCCTTCGTGGACCCGTCGTTGAACTTGGCTGTCTCCCAGGACGCCGAGGCGTCCGGCGACTTGCGCACAATTGCCAGAAAGCATTGCCACGACAACACGGTGCCCTGCTTGAGCCCGATTGTGGAGATCATCACGGCGCTCGACCGCTCGTTCGTGGAGCCGTTGGCCGAGGAGGAGATCCCCAACGTCGTCACGTGGAGACACCACCAGGCCACCATCTACAACGACGAGTTGGCGGTGAAGCTCTTCAGAGCAAGCACGAAGGACTGGACGCAGTTCAAGGAGTCCAACGACTTTGACGTGTTGTACTCGCAATGGTCCGACTTGGCGGACATCCACTCTGCGGACTTGGCCAAGTCGAAGGACGAGGACGACGCGGAGCGGGTCCAGGACGGCGCCATTCTCCAGACGTACCTCAAGTACAACATGTTGTTCACGAGGGTCAAGAGAGACACGCTCAACATCGAGCAGTTGCAGTCGCAGCAGGCCACCAGCGCCACCAGAGTGCTCCACTCCAACAAGGACATCACGCGGTTGTACTCGTCGGTGCTCGCCACCATCGAGGAGCTCAGAGACTTGCCCGGTGTGTACAACGACGAGCACCTCGACGACTCGTTGAAGCAGATGAGCCACTACTTCGCCACCAAGAGGGCCGTGACCATCGGCGACTCGTACGCCGTGGCCAACAAGCTCCCCGAGGCCTTGAAGGTGTTTTTGCTGGTGCTGGAGAGCTTCCGCCCGTCGGCGGCGTTCTACCGGATCGACGAGTTCCCGTACAACGTCACCAACAACGAGCAGGCGCAGGAGCTCGCCGCGCACATTGCGGCGCGCCAGGCCAAGATCCACACGTTGGCGCAATTGCATCTCGAGTCCCTGAGCCCGCACGACTCGTACGTCAGCGATAACATCCACCGGTACCCCTTCACGCTGGAGCAGTTGGGCAAGCTTGTCGATGTGCGCGAGAACGGCGCCATTGCGCCTGTATTGAGCAAGCCGGTTTTGTTTGATGTTGCCTTCAACTACATCGGCTACAGCGATGGGAAGGTTGAGACGAAAACGCCACCGAAGAACGGCCTGGAGGACGACAAGAAGAAGGGCGGGTTCTTTGGCATCTTCGGCCGCTCATAGAATAGAACATGCACCGATCAGAGTCGTTTGTAGAGTCAGAGCTGCAAGCATTTGTGTGAGGGTTGCATCAGAGTTGTGTCAGAGATGTTAGTAGTTTCTGAGATGTTAGTAGTTTCTAAGTGGTTAGCAGTGCCAGAGCTGTTAAGAACGTCAGAGTTGTTAGTAGTGTCAGACTCGTGTCAGTCGTTGTGTCAGTTGTCTGTACTTGTGTCTGTCCGTACTTGTGTCTGTCGCTGAACCGGTGTTTGAGTCGTCTCGCGGTGCGAGTGGTGGCTTTTCGCATCCACTACGGCGCGACCCACCTCCACCGTCTTTCACCGTCCAGCAGATCACCAGAAATGAAGCAATCGAAGGCGTCCACATTGGTCTTCTGCGTCCTCGGCCTATACGCCCTGTTTCTCTCGTGGTCGCTTCTCCAGGAGCGCATCAACACCAAGCCCTATGCCATCACAGACGGCGTGGCGGTGTACTTCAAGGCCCCGTTGGTGGTGAACGCCGTCCAGGCGTTTTTCGCTTCCGGCGTCGGCCTTCTCTACTCGGTGGTGTACTACCGCCAGAACCCGTTCGCCATCTTCCAAGGAAAGCCCTCGGGCCTCTTCAAGTCGTTTTTCATCATCTCCGTCACCTCCAGTCTATCGTCGCCGTTGGGCTACCTCTCGTTGAAACACGTGGACTACTTGGCATTCCTCTTGGCAAAGTCGTGCAAGCTCCTCCCCGTGATGTTGGTGCACTTTGTGCTCTACCGCACGAAGTTCCCGCCGTACAAGTACATTGTGGCGGGGCTTGTCACGGGCGGAGTGATCTTCTTCACGTTGGCCAAGTCCGAGGGCAAGTACCGGGACTCGCTCAACGACGGGAACACGCTTTTGGGCATGGCGCAGTTGCTCGGGTCCATGCTCTTGGACGGGTTCACCAACTCCACACAGGACCAGTTGTTCAAGGCCAACGTGTCGCGGCAGAAGCTCACCGGCGCGTCGTTGATGTGCGTGTTGAACACGTTTGTGTGTGTGTTGACGGTGGCCTACCTCTTGCTCGTGGAGTACAACACGGAGGCGGCCTACACGATGCAGTTTCTCGAGCGGTACCCGCGGGCCTTGTACGACATTGTTGCGTTTGCGTTGCTCGGGGCGGTGGGCCAGGTGTTTGTGTTTTTGATCTTGGAGAAGTTCGACTCGCTCATTCTCGTGACGGCCACCGTGACCCGCAAGATGATCAGCATGATGTTGAGCGTGGTGTTGTTCGGCCACCTGTTGGTGTTCATCCAGTGGTTTGGCGTGTTGATGGTGTTTGGCGGCATTGGCTACGAGTCCTACGTGAAGATGCGGCCGGTGAAGGGCAAGAGGGACTAGGGGACATAGATGGATGGATCTTGCATAGCGCTGTCGTGGCGTAGCCAGGACACACTTGGCGAAGCTGCAACCATTTTACAACACTGCTAGCGAAGCTAAAACATTTGATAACACTGCTGGCGAAGCTAAGACATTTGATGTCACTGCTGGCGAAGCTAAAACATTTGATGTCACTGCTGGCGAAGCTAAAACATTTTTTGACACTGCTTTGGCGAAGCTGGAGCAGTTTCTGGGAAATTTTCCCAAAACCAAAATACAGAAACATTTAGAGAACTGGGCTTTGCTGAACGGGTCCTCTTGCCGAGTACATAGGCTGCGAACGGCGACACAACAAGTACAGATGGCCCATTTCTAGATTTTCATGTCGTGCTCTGGAAGAGCACCTGCCCCCGGCCACCTCCCATTTTCGGCAATTTCTGGGCTTTTTTTGCAGCTTCCTCTCCTCCTAGCCTGCGTGAAGTCGCACGCCTCTGAAGCATGCTAATCACTCAGCCCTCCATAATGTGGTTGCACCAAGGCTCGATGTCCACACTCCAAATAGCATTTGTCGGGCTCCTGTCGCTCTTCCCCAAGGTGCTCGTGTCCTCGATCCTCACGTGGGCGCAGGTGTCGGTGGTCTCGCAGCTCCACACAAACTACGGCGCCACATGGCGCTTCGGCGTGCCCGCCACCGTCGCCCTGGCGCTATATCTCCTCACGTTGTACACGTACTTCATGGTGATTGTCGCCGGTCCCGGCTCCCCCGCGGACTTCCCGCAGCTCACCGAGCAGAACGCCGGCGAGGAGCCCACACAGGCCACCGACCACCACGAGCAAAACACCGACGAGTACGGGAGCAGCGAGGAGGCCCACACGCGGCTCCTCCCGCAGAAAGAGCGGCAGCCGCCGCAGGAGTTTCTCCAGGCACACACGCTCCAGAACGGCGCGCCGGCGTACCGCTGGTGCTCGTCGTGCAACGTGTGGAAGCCCGACCGGTGCCACCACTGCTCGTCGTGCAACCGGTGCTTTCTCCGCATGGACCACCACTGCCCGTGGTTCGCGAGCTGCGTCGGGTTCCGCAACCACAAGTTCTTCATCCAGCTGACGATGTACATGACCGTCTTCAGCGGCGTGGTGTTGTGGCTGTCGCTGGCGATGATGTACAAGTTCTTTGCCGAGGAGCAGTACAACCTGCACTCGTACCTCTCGTTGAACTTGGTGTTCTTGCTCACCGTGTCGCTCGCGTTTTTCGTGGCGCTCTTGTGCTTCACGCTCTTCCTGGCCTACATGGTGCTGCGCAACATGACCACCATCGAGTTCCAGGACCACCGCTGGAGCTATCTGCATAACTCGGACGCGCAGTACGAGTACGACGCCAACGGCAAGCGCACCGCCATCGGCCACATCTACGACGTGGGCCTCTACAGGAACTGGTGCTCGGTCATGGGCAACTCGTGGGTGCACTGGTTGCTTCCCACGACGGTTGCGGTCGTCGACATCAACGACACCGTGCGGAGCGGCTTGAACTTTGCCGTCAACGAGGACGTGTTCCAGAAACTCTGCTACAACGCGCAGTTGCAGGAGCAGCTCAACTTGCAGTTGCTGGAGTTCCGCGACCGCATGAGAGGCCGCCCGGCCGGGGAGATGGTGTAACGGCGTTTCAAAGACGCTCCGCGGCATTCGCCGATCGGCTCAGGGCCGCGGAGTGCGCCCGGTGTCGCCACACCGACTCGTACACTCAGTTACACCACACTTGGCCGTTGCTCTTGGAGTCGACACTTGCACGAGTTGCATCTCGCTCTGAGAGAGATTGAAGGCCATGGCACTTGCGCTGCGGGGGAAACTTGGGCCGAAGACGGCCCGATGTTCGTGGCAATTTTGGGCCAATACGGCACTGAATATTGCCCGGGGCTAGACTTGACCAAACGGAACCACCTGGAACGCCAATCGTAAACTACATAACTTTGCGACGGGTTAAACACCCCCTTTAGAAATTGATGCTTCTCCATGACCCTGGAGCTGATTTTCCGGTGCTTGGAATCTGCACCACTCTGGCAAATTTGCACTCGGACCAGCTCACCTCCAGCGCTGGCATTTGAATGGCACGCCCAGGCAGCCCCAATGCAATGACACATAAACATGCTGTAGACAAAGACTCCAATTCCGGCAACGGGCCGGTCTCGGAAGTTGGCACTTTAGGTCCATTGCCCCAGGCGCGCCTGCACAAGGCGCCAGACCAGCCTCAGCATTTCAAAGCTCTGGACTACTTCCTGAAAATACACTCCCTCCCAGCAGCACGCTCCACGGCATCCTGCTAATTGCTAGCGTCCGATCGACCCCGTGTGAACGCCGCCCAGAACCGCCAGGACATACACATTCCCCCCTACCCACTCCGCCATTTCACCCAGCGATGTTCGTGCAATTACCCTTTGACGACTTCAAGGTGGACCCCTCGAAAAAGAAGAGAGTGGCGTACTTCTACGACGCCGACGTGGGCAACTACGCCTACGGCGCCGGCCACCCGATGAAGCCGCACCGTATAAGAATGGCCCACTCGCTCATCATGAACTACGGGCTCTACAAAAAGATGGAAATCTACCGGGCCAAGCCCGCCACAAAGCAGGAGATGTGCCAGTTCCACACCGACGAGTACATCGACTTCTTGAGCAGAGTGCTGCCCGACAACTTGGACTTGTTTGCCAAGGAGCAGATCAAGTTCAACGTCGGGGACGACTGCCCGGTGTTTGATGGTCTTTTCGAGTACTGCGGCATCTCCGGCGGCGGCTCGATGGAGGGCGCCGCCCGCTTGAACAGGGGCAAGTGCGACGTGGCCATCAACTACGCCGGCGGCTTGCACCACGCGAAGAAGTCGGAGGCCTCGGGCTTCTGCTACTTGAACGACATTGTGTTAGGCATCATCGAGTTGTTGCGCTACCACCCGCGCGTGTTGTACATCGACATCGACGTGCACCACGGCGACGGTGTGGAGGAGGCGTTCTACAGCACCGACCGTGTGATGACCGCGTCGTTCCACAAGTACGGCGAGTTCTTCCCCGGCACCGGCGAGTTGCGCGACATTGGTGTGGGGAAGGGCAAGCACTACTCGGTCAACGTGCCGTTGCGCGACGGCATCGACGACGTGACGTACAAGTCGATCTTTGAGCCCGTGATCCAGAAGATCATGGACTGGTACCAGCCGTCGGCCATTGTGTTGCAGACCGGCGGCGACTCCTTGAGCGGCGACCGCTTGGGCTGCTTCAACTTGAGTATGCGCGGCCACGCCAACTGCGTCAACTTTGTCAAGAACTTTGGCGTGCCGTTGATGGTTGTTGGCGGCGGCGGGTACACGATGAGAAACGTGTCCAGAACGTGGGCGTTTGAGTCGGGGTTGCTCAACGAGACCATCTTGCCCTCGGAGATGCCCTACAACGAGTACTACGAGTACTACGGGCCGGACTACAAGCTCGACGTGCGCCCGTCCAACATGTACAACGCCAACTCGCCCGAGTTCTTGAACAAGATCTTGACCAACATCGTGCACAACTTGGAGCACACCAAGTTCGCGCCGTCGGTGCAGATGCACGACGTGCCGCGCGACGCGGAGGACTTGGGCGACGAGGAGGAGGACACGGCGTCGGCCATCGACACCAAGGGCGGCTCGCAGCAGGCCCGCGACGAGCACATTGTGCCCGAGAACGAGTTCTACGAGGAGGAGGACACGAACCCGGGCGAAAAGCACATTGGGCTTTCGGAGCCGCAGGAGCCAGCGCCGGCGGCCAAGCTGGAGCCGGCCGAGGAAAACGGCGCCGCTCCCGAGTTGACCGAGGAGGAGATGAAGGAGATTGACAGCTTGAATAGCGAGGCCCAGCTGTAGACAGTTGGATGTACAGTAAAAAGAATACAAGAAAACATATGAGAAGCTGTGGCTTGCTGCATTTGTATCTCGCCCGCGTAATTCACCCCTGGCAGTGAGTAGATGTTGTTTGAGTGAGTGGATCATTTGTTTGAGAGTGGATCTTTTGTTAGAGTGAGTGGGTGATTTGGGGGAGCGAGTTGATGGTTTGGTGGAGAGTGAGTGGATGGTTTTTTGGGGGAGTATAGGTTGACGAATTGTTGCTCTGAGAGAACGGTCGCTAGAGCTCAGAAGTGGCTTTTCTGTTTTGAAGAAAAACCTGGAGCATTTGCCCGAATGTGTCGCCGCCAGCTCGGAGATGGCGCTTCGCACCTACTCCACATGCGGCTTATCGTGAGTCACTAACTCCTTCAGCCGTGCCACGCATCCACTCAAACACAATGCACGCACTCAAAAAAGCACTACTCGCCTTCGGCCGGCAGGCCCCGCCCCACAGGCTCCGGCTCGTGCCGCCCGCGCCACGCCAGCCCCACCAGCCACACCAGCCACGCTACCTCAGCTCATCAGGCCTCAGGCCGTGTCCGGTGGTGGAGCCCGCCGGCCAGCCCAGCTCGCTTGAGATCAAGCCGTGCGCGTCCTTGAGCGCCAGAACAGTGCCCGAGTACGTCGGCGCCGCCCACCTGAAGCTCCGAAACGTCATCTGGCGCAGCCCGCTCCAGAACATCTACGTGGTGAAGAAGCCGTGGAACGACACGGTGCGGGACGCCATGGTGGGCTTCGTCAACTTCATCCACACCGAGTACCCCTCGCTCAACGTCATTGTGTCGCCGGACGTCGCCGAGGAGTTGCGGGCCGCGTACCGGGCGACGGGTTGCAAGCGGGCGGTGTACACCGGCACGGTCGGGGAAATCGTCAGCAAGACCGATCTCATCGTGTCGCTCGGCGGCGACGGCACCACGCTACGAGCCGTGTCCGCGTTCCTGAACGGCACGGTGCCGCCGGTGTTGTGCTTCGCCATGGGCACCTTGGGCTTCTTGCTCCCGTTCGACTTCTCCACGTTCCGGGACACGTTCAGGCGCGTGTTCGAGTCCCGAAGCAAGGCCATGCACCGCACGCGGCTCGAGTGCCACGTCGTGCGCAAGGACCCGGCCGAGGTCGAGTCGCTGTCGCGCCAGAGAGAGAAGGACGAGATCCACCAGTACGAGTTGGCGCACTACAAGCAGCACCACGACGCCACGATGCTCTACGCGATGAACGAGGTGTCGTTGCACCGCGGCTCGATGCCCAACCTCATCCAGCTCGACATCTACATCGACAGCGAGTTCTTCACCACCACCACCGCGGACGGCATCATCCTCGCCACCCCGACCGGGTCCACCGCGTACTCGTTGACCTCGGGCGGGCCGATCGTGAACCCGTTGGTGCCGTGCATCCTCCTCACGCCCATCTGCCCGCAGTCGCTCTCGTTCCGGCCGTTGGTGCTCCCGTCAACGTCGCACGTCATGATCCAGCTCTCGAGCGCCAACCGCAACGAGCTGATCAACATGACCATCGACGGCATCCCCCAGCCGGACCTCAAGCCGGGCGACGAGATCCACGTGGTCAACGAGAACGGCACCATCTACATTCCGGGCAACCACCAGCCGCCCAGCACGCTCCGGGCGCGCGAGGGCTTCGACGACTACATCGAGCCCGGCCGCACGCGGCAGAAGAACTCCAAGGACGAGCCGTACGGCATCTTCTGCATCGCCAAGGGCGAGAACGACTGGATCCGGGGCATCAACGAGTTGCTCGGGTTCAACAGCTCGTTCAACGGCAAGAGCAGGCGGTGAGCCGCCCGGGCCACCGCAAACGCCGCGGCATGCAAGCCGTGCGCTGTCAGGAAACGCCGCCCGGTGCCTTCGGAAGCGTGGCAGCTATGACGACGGGTTCTGGAAATCATACGACGTTGGGGCGCCAATTTCACTCTGTAGTTGCATTGCGCACGAGATCGGGCATCTCAGGCTCACAACCAGGGCGCTCTGCGCGCATGCGCCCCAGTGGGCCTAAACAGGCTCGATACGGCCGCCCGCGCTCGCAACGCTCACTCGACGTTCGCTGCAGGGCTCGCAACGCGCGCCCCTACGGCCCAATCGGGAGCAGACGGCGTTCTAAACACGGGGTGTGCGACCCAGCTCCCTGTCTAAAAGTGAGCAACGCGAGCCAGGGCGGCGGCGAGCACAGCAGCCAAGTAAAGCCGTTCTGGGCGTGGGGGCGCCCGTTGCACAGTGGGCCCATACCCCGCTCGCGGCCCCCGGGCTATTTTTGGCCGTGTCGCCGGTGGCCGGTGTCTCGGTGCTGGGGCGGCTTGGCCTCTGTTCCCCGGGAAGTGCGAAAAGCCGGCGCAGCCCCGCACGGGCCGAGCCGTGGGCAGGCGGCGGTGCCCGACAATTGGCCCGAAAACCACCGCTTTGCGCTGTGCCGCTGATCAAAGAGATATCGCTTGTGACAGCGCCGATGGGCTAGTGACGTAGCGCGTATCCTCGCCCGCATGGCCCGCCATTCCCCACCGCATCCAGGAACTGCCGATTGCGGATTGGCAGAAAAAAGCATTTGTCACAGGGGCGACTTCGGACACAATAGGGCCGCACCACGGGATCTGAAGGCGCAAGGCGGACAAACAAAGAGAAGGCAGAGAAGAATGGACGTACAGAAGGCGGGAACAAACAGCAAGAATGTGCTCGGTAAAAATAGGCAAGAGGGAAAGGGTGGGCAAAATGCGCTGGCCTTTTAAAAAAAAAGCCCGGAAAATTTAAACTTGAATGATAATAAAAAAAACAAATTAGCAAATGGAGAATGGTGGAATAAAGTACCGCCGGGGCGATGGGGTGCGGAGTAGTGCCCACAGCGGTGGCCGTGACAATTATGGCCGCGGGCTCTGTTCGTCATTTGGGCCTGCAGTGCGTTTTCTAGTCGTATTTGCATCCTTAGGCTGCAGGTGCGCTTGATTGTGGTGCGTATCATTGGGATATTCCGTACGTCTTGAATTTTTTCCTCGCTCGACAACTGGGGTTTCCACCGGTGGCTTTTTCTCAACACCTCTTTTTCTACGCTTCGCCGGCACACCTGACCACACTCTTTTGCCACCGCTGCATCCCGTGGCGATCCTCGACAACAAGAATTCCCGTTTGCCCCCAGGCTATTTTTTGCCTCGCCCACTATCCGTTACCCGCTGGCTGTTCGGCAACTACTCCTCCAGCCACTGTTTACACCTCGCCACCCGCCCGTGACAGCAGTCCCTGAACACACCCACGTGTTCTGTCCCGGACCCTCTCCAACGACCCCCGGCCGCTCACCCTGGCGTTTTCTTCGGCGGCTAGGACCTCGACTCTTACCCGGCCCGCTCGGCCCAACGCTTACTCCACGTCATGACCTTGCCTGTGCAAATGGCCATGAAAACAAATAATCTCGCCCACTCCCCTGCCGTGCACCCGCTCCAGCAGCAAATGCAAATGATGCCCCACGCCCAGGCCCAAGTCCAAGCGCAACAAGTCCAGGCGCAAGCTCACGCGCAAGCCCAGGTCCACGCGCAAGCGCAGGCCCACGCCCACGCTCAGGCCCAGGCCCAGGCTCACCAATCCCAGATACAGCAGGGCGACGTGTCCTCCATTCTCGCCGAAACAACCAGCTCCACCTGGCTTGCCATCGGCTCCTTGGCCGAGTCGCTCGGGGACTTGGAAAAAGCCTCGCTGCTGTACGACACGGCGTTGAGACACAGCCCCAGCAATCCCGACGCCTTGACCCGCTTGGCCAACATCTACCGCTCCAAGGACCATTTCATGAAGGCCGCAGAGCTCTACGAGCAAGCCTTGAACTTCAACTCGGAAAACGGTGACACCTGGGGCCTTCTTGGCCACTGCTACCTCATGATGGATGACTTGCAGAGAGCGTACGCTGCCTACCAACGCGCTCTCTACTACCTTGACAATCCCAACGTGCCCAAATTGTGGCACGGTATTGGAATTCTCTACGACCGCTATGGCTCGTTGGAATACGCTGAGGAAGCATTTGTGCGCGTGTTGGACTTGGACCCCAACTTCGACAAGTCCAACGAAATTTACTTCCGTCTCGGCATCATTTACAAGCACCAGGGCAAATTGTCAAGTGCCTTGGAGTGCTTCCAGTACATCATGTCCAATCCTCCACACCCGTTGACTCAACCCGACGTTTGGTTCCAAATTGGTTCTGTGCTCGAGCAGCAAAAGAACTGGAACGGTGCCAAGAAGGCCTACGAGAAGGTGCTCAAGGTAAACCCCAACCACGCCAAGGTGTTGCAGCAGTTGGGTTGTTTGTACTCGCAAGCCGAGGCCGCGCCAGCTTCTTCTCCAGGGCAAAATGGCCAGAAACCATTCCAGCAAGACTTGAACATTGCTTTGAAGTACCTCACGCAGTCGATTGAGATTGATTCGTCTGATGCTCACTCCTGGTATTACTTGGGTAGAGTGCACATGATCCATGGAGACTTCAACGCAGCCTACGAGGCTTTCCAACAGGCTGTTAACAGAGACTCCAGAAACCCAACTTTCTGGTGCTCGATTGGTGTTCTCTACTACCAAATCTCGCAATACCGTGATGCCCTCGATGCGTACACGCGCGCAATTCGTTTGAACCCTTACATTAGTGAGGTTTGGTACGATTTGGGAACGTTGTACGAGACTTGCAATAATCAAATTTCGGATGCGTTGGATGCGTACCGCCAGGCTGAACGTTTGGATCCCGGCAACCCTCACATCAGGGCCCGTTTGGATCAGTTGATCAAATACCAACAAGACGGAAACACGCATCCACCTCAGCCTCCGCCAGTTAACCAGCAACCACGCTTGCCTCAGGGTATGGTGTTGGAGAGTACGCAGCCACAGCAGCCGCAGCAACCTGGAGCTCCTCAGCAGCTTCACCAGGGCCCCGCCCCGCCGCAAATCCAGCAGCACCAAGGCCAGCCCATGCCGTACCATCAGCCCATGCAGCAGCCTTCTGTACAACAAATGCCTAGGTTTGCTCCTGGACAAACACTTCCAGCTGCTGGGCCGCCAGTCGGAGAGCACACGCCGGCATCCATGCCTCAAGTTCAGTCCTTCCCTGGCGTTACGCAGCCCTCGCCGGCTCCTAATGCTCAGAGTGTGCCTCAACACATTGTGCCGGGCATTGATACGTCACGCGCACGGGACATTAATACTGTCCCTGTCCCTGCCATTGCCCAACCTGTTGCCCCAGTTGAACTGGGTGCGAGCGGTTCCAATGGCTCTCTCAAGCACGACCTAGATGAAAAGAGGGACCTCATGCCTGCAAAGAGACCCAACACTGCGGATAATGCTGACAAATTCAGAAGCGAGGTTTCCACCGCTACGGCTACTCCGCAGCCCTCGCACCCGGAGCCGGCTAGACCTGCAATTCCGGAACACAAGCCTGACAACGGCTCAGTTTTGTCCCCTCCTAGCAACGTTGCCCCTGTGGCTTCAACGCCCCAGGAAGCACCTCCTGCGCCCTCAACTGTCGAAACTCATGCTCTGGCCCAAGCCCCAGCCCCAATTCCAGTTCAAGCCCCAGCCCCAGCCCCTGCTCCGGCTCTGGCCCCTGCTCCTGCTCCAGCTCCCGCTCCAGCTCCCGCTCCCGTTCAAGCTCCAGTTCAAGCTCCCGCTCAGGTTGCGGCTCCAGTTCCAGCGCCAGCTCCTGTGGCTGCGCCAGCTCCTGCTGCTGCACCAGCGCCCGCCAGTGATCCTTCGGAAGCCGCGAAGCCTTCCGAGAACGAGAGGGGCGTTAATGACGATGAAGAAGACGATGAAGAAGACGATAAGAAAGACATTGCATCGGAGCCTCCGATGAGAAAGGTGGACGAGGACGAAAATTACGACGACGAATAAGGGTTGGAACTCTTGACATGACGACATTGCTGTATTTTTTAATTTATAAACGTATCACTGCCGCTAGTGAAAAGCCCCCGGCAAGTCGGCATTTCGCGGGCCTGTCGTTCTCTCTTCATTGACCACCGTCAAGTCGGAGAGTTGGTTCGCTTTCTGGAAGCACATGTAGAGGTTAACGCAGTCCTTCGCCACCACCACGGCGGCCATGCCGAGCAAGTTGGACAAGAACAACAAGCGGTCATTATCGTGGCCCAGCCACTTCAGAAGCACGGTCTCGAAGAGGAGCTTGCCCAAATCAGACGCCAAGAACGGCCACACAACGGTGGTGAAGGCCGTCATGACGGTCAGGCGGTTCAACAATATCGACGAGTAGTCGTGCTGCAAGCAGGCGCTGGTTTTGCAGAACCAGTAGAAGAGCTTCAACCTGACGTAGCGGTGGAAGGTCCTGTTCTTCACGAGGCCGAGGGCATTGGTGAGGTGCAGAAGCACGCCCAGGCCGGGGCACTTGCTGGATTTCGAGGCCAACTCGTGGTGGAGCCCCGTCAAGCGCGACTCCAAGCCCTCGAGGTTGTTGAGCTGGTCCGGCGCTAGCGAGTTGGCAATGTCGCGCGGGCGGATCGTGGTGGTGAGGTTCAAGTGCACGCGGTTGATGGTGAGGCGGTACGCGAGCTCGTATAGCCATCTTGCCGGCACGGTGGCGCCGATGAGCACCAAGGGGTCCGTCCAGTCGATGTTTCTGAGGAGCAAGCCGGGCGCGAGGCGGGAAGCCACCACGTCCTTTGCGTTGGCGAAGAGCTGGCGCGCGAGCCGGTGGCCGCCCAACGCCGAGAAGTAGTTGCACACGACAAGCTCGCTGAGCCAGTCGGACCACGCGGCGCGCCGCGGGTTGAACACGCAGTCGAGCGCCAGCAGCAGGCGCATGCGGAAGAGCATGACGGGGAGGAGCGGGAAGTGCTGCCAGCGGTACTGGCGCACGAGCAGGTCCAGCGGGCGGGCGAGCGTGTGCGCGAGCGGGCCCGGGCGGAACACCGTGGGCACGAGCGCCGCCGGCAACAACGCGTCCACGATGGACACGCCGCAGCGGGCCAAGCCCACGTAGCCCATGGTCATGACGCCGGTGGCCGCGCCCGAGAGCCCCAAGAAAATGCCCGTGTACTGCACTGTGTCGGTGATGGCGCTGCGCAAGAGCGCGTTGAAGGAGAGCACGGCCAGCTTCTTGATGCGGAACGTGATTCTGCTCTTGCACTGCGGGCACGCCGTGGAGAGGTGCACGCCCGCGGCGTCCGCGAGCGGCGGCGCGGGCCCGTGGCGGGCGTCGTCGCCGCCGCCGCCGCCGCTGTACTGGCCGACCATCGAGATCCACCGGCTGCGGAACGTGATGATGTTGGGCTCGTTGTCGGTGTCGTTGTCGGCGTCCGGCGCGGCGCCGCCGCCGCGGCCGTACTCGCGCTTGATCTGCGCGAACGGGATGGAGTTGAACCAGTCGACGAGGCACTTGCGGTGGGTGACGAGCGAGCAGGTGGAGCACGGGTAGACAAAGTCCTGGGCGTCGTGGAGGGTGCCGAACGGCGGTACCTCGGAGGCGTCGCCGAGGCAGAAGGCGCACGTTTCGTCCATGGCGGGTTTACTGCGTTGGCGGCGGGTGGCGGGGGTCGGGGTGTGCTGGCGGGAGTAGTTCCATGCGGGTGCCGCCACGCTCGCGGCTTCCCCACAAAAGGTGCGAAGCGAGGGCCCCAGTGGTGCTCGGTTTTGCTGGCCCGGTGCATTTCCGCCTGGGGCAGTTTCCGGTGCCGGCGGCTTGCGTTTTTGTTGTGTCGCCTGCTCTGCGTTTTTGTTGGACGCTTGTTTTTTGTATTTGTCTTTGGTGTTTGTGGTTTGATGTACTTGTGCAATGCCCGTACTATGCTCTCTGGTGCATCGCTTGCCGGGCAAGAAACATGAGTGCCGGGCAAAAAAATATGAAGGTTGTGGCCCTGGGCTGCTTTTGCCCCGGGACGGGGTTCCTTGGCTGTCGTGCCTCGTCTCAAAATGGGACGAATTCATGAAGTCACTATCTTCTCTACAAGTGCAGTTCGTTGCTGGTGCATCGTGTAGTGCCCGGCAGTCGTAGTGAAATTCTGTTTTCTGTGGCGATTCCGCCTGGTTTGTGGACTTCCGCCGATCGCCCAAATCCTCGGCTATGATCTTGGAACGGTGGTCGGTGCCGGCCGCCATTGTTACACTGCACCAAGAACACCACTGGGAGGCGGCCACATGCCATCCAGGATACTTCTCTTGTTTCAATTTCCGTGGATCCAAAACTGTTCCATTTAAATTGCGCCTGGCGACATCCACTCCGAGTGCCCCACTCCCATTGCATCCGGCTGCTTACCCGTCAACGGCCAAGCACCTGGAGCTTGTCAAATGGACATACAATATAGCTTGTGGCCAAACAATGTAGCTTTCAAATCGCCAAACACCTCAAACTTTCACCCCTAGAGCTTCAATGACTCGGCGAGCCGGAGCCCCTCGGCAAAGTGGAAGAGGCGGGCGTCCACGGTGGCCCCCTCCTTCTCGCAGACCTCCACCAACGCCCGGGACAAGTTTGCAAGCGGCAAGGTGAACACCTCGATGAACTCGCCGTCCTCCAACTCCGCCACCGGGTTCTTGTTCCGGGGGTCCGCCATGTCGATGTCCACCGCCACGAGCGCCATGTTGGCGTTCGTCAAGCCCGGGTCGCTGAAAAGCGCAATCGACCGCTCGGCAACGGTGCCGTGGTACCCGGTCTCCTCCTTCAACTCCCTGACGGCCGTGCTCTCGACCAGCTCCTTCGGGTCGATGAGCCCCGCGGGCATTTCCACCACGACGCGCTCGCACGGCGGGCGGAACTGCTTGGTCAACACAATCTCGCTGGGCTTGTTGGCGTGCCGAAGCAAGCCGAGAATACTCACGGCGTCCAAGCCAGTGGTCTCGGTCCGGGTGGTTCTCACCGCCATCTCCCACACCCGGCTGTTGCCGTCGGGGTCGGTGTAGTTGATTTTGCGGGTCTGGATCCACTTGCCCTGCTCCATGGGCTCGATGGACTCGATCTTGGCGTGGAAGGGCGACTTTTTCATGATGGCACGGGTGCTGCTGCTGCGGATGGCGCGAAACACGGTGGCTGGGTGGGACTGCTGCGGGGCCGCGGTTTCGGGGGAAAAGCCTGTAGTTGCTTGTGTGGGGTGCTTGCTGAGCATGGAGCCCACACAGTGCGGCTCACGCTCACCACCTCCAGTGCACATTGCCAAAACTGGCACGAGAAGCACACAAACACCTCCCGAACCTGCACTCTGCAAACGAGCCCCTGGTAACACGCCCTTCCGGATTCCGTATTCCCGATCCCGCCCCGTCTCGTCCGCCCCACGCCAGACGCAAGCCCAGTCTATATCCACACCCAAAATGGCCGATGATGTGGATGCAATCAAGGCCCAGATCCAGAACCACCTCGTGGACCTGGGCAACTACGACGTCATCTCCAAGCAGCTCAAGCTCAAGCTTTACGAGTCTGGGTGGCTCGATAAAATCACACAGTCTGCCAGCAAAGAGCTCGAAAAGAACCCCACCGACGACATCAACTTTGAAAAGCTCTACAACAACCTCCGCCCAAAGGCCGAGCAAATGGTCCCGCCGGCGGTGAGGGACGAGGTGCTTGAAAAGATTCGGGAGTACTTGGACGATGTGATCCAGTGATCCACCTTACACGCATCTAATACTGGTGCACCATTGCAAAATCGAAGTGAGATAGGCGAAGCGGCACTAGGCAATGGACGTAATCCCCAGAACGGACTCCGTTTCGTTCGTGTCCACAGCCAGCCGGCGTCCGAACGACCCTTTACGGCAGAGCAGATGAATAGAAATTAAAAAGAAAAACACAATATTGCATGAGATGGAGCAGAACGAAAGAGCAAAGTCCCGCACCATAGGGTTTCGCCCCAGGCTGTAAACTCAGGCCTCGGTATCCACCACATTGCCATGTACGCAAGTCCATACAGCACAGTGCTCACTGACCCGTGGCCGAGGCACTGGAGACCCGTGCCTCCCGCGCTCACCCAATCACCACACACTTTTTTTTGCTGATTGCAGTACGAAAAAAAGCGCATACACCACGGAAAAAACCAAGCACCACACCTTCTTCCATTCAAACATGCTAGGATTGAGTGCCAGAACGTTGGGCGGTGTTGCCAGAGCGCAGCGCGCGCCAGCCGCTTTGCAAACTGCCCGGATGGTGTCGTCCGTGGGCCTTCCCGCCAAGGACTTGACCCCAAGGCAAATGGAAACGGACTTCCCGTTGATGTCCCAGAAGACCGCCTCTGCGCCGATCGACTACGCGTTGACGTCGTTGGACGCCATTGCCATGTGGGCCAGAAAGTCGTCCTTCTGGCCCGTGACCTTTGGCTTGGCCTGCTGCGCCGTCGAGATGATGCACGTCTCCACCCCCAGATACGACCAGGACAGATTGGGTATCATTTTCAGAGCGTCCCCCCGTCAGTCCGATATCATGATTGTCGCAGGAACGGTGACCAACAAGATGGCGCCGGCCTTGAGACAGGTGTACGACCAGATGCCCGACCCTAGATGGGTGATCTCCATGGGCTCCTGTGCCAACGGTGGCGGCTACTACCACTACTCATACTCTGTAGTCAGAGGATGTGACCGTATTGTCCCAGTGGACATTTACGTACCCGGCTGTCCTCCTACTGCCGAAGCGTTGATGTACGGTGTTTTCCAGTTGCAGAAGAAGATGATGAGCACCAGAATCACCCGTTTGTGGTACAGAAAGTGAGCTTGCTCCCTGCTCCACATTAACGTTATTTCCCCTAGGTGGCTTTCCGCTGCCGCTTGCATTGTATAGTACGTTATACACAAATATTCGAGACGAGTTCACCAGCACGCTATAGACGAGCAACGAAGACTGAACGCCGGACCACGAGTCCGCGCAGCCAGAATAAAGAATCGGCCTGAAACCGTAATGATGAGATTACGAGATTTTGCGTTTCCAGATAACGTTGTGAAGATGCCTCTAACAATAGCTTGTAGTTAATCTCACCAGTGGGCAATCAGAGCATCAGAAAGACAAAGGGTAGAGCACCGCACATACCCCGTTTCAAGAGACCTCAGAACACTATCTCAGACAAATTCATACTGCCCATTTTCAAATATTCAAAAGATAATCGAACACCCAATCCGTCCTAATTAGGTGCTGGGTGCAAATTCCTGTAGAGAGCGCAAAGTCAGTGCTCGTCTCGACCGCGCAGTATGATTGGCCCGCACTCTTCTTTCCTCTGAAGTCAGCCCGGCGCGAGTTTGCGCGCCACCTCACGGGGGCGCTTGACTATGGCCAGACCGCACTGCAGTCATTTTCTGGCAATGTCCCGCCATCCCCGCTCGCCCCGTCCACCCCCCGTCGCACTTTTTTATTACTCCCGCTCACTTTTTTTACTCCTTTTTTCCTCTAGTGTAGTTCACCAAATCACGCAAAATGGCCAGAACTAAGCAAACAGCCAGAAAATCCACCGGTGGCAAGGCCCCAAGAAAGCAGTTGGCCTCCAAAGCCGCCAGAAAGTCGGCGCCAGTCTCAGGTGGTGTCAAGAAGCCCCACAGATATAAGCCTGGTACCGTTGCCTTGAGAGAAATCAGAAGATTCCAGAAGTCGACCGAGCTTTTGATCAGAAAGTTGCCTTTCCAAAGATTGGTGAGAGAGATTGCCCAGGACTTCAAGTCTGACTTGAGATTCCAGTCCTCCGCCATCGGCGCTCTTCAGGAAGCCGTGGAAGCCTACTTGGTCTCTTTGTTCGAGGACACCAACTTGTGTGCCATCCACGCCAAGAGAGTCACCATCCAAAAGAAGGACATCCAGTTGGCTAGAAGATTGAGAGGCGAAAGATCTTAGTTTGGGTATGTTATGTTTTCTTTCTGTGTTTGGTTTTTATTGTCGATGAATCCGCTTTTTAGCTAGTTCAATGAATATGGTTTTGTACAACCCGTAGTTTGCCACCTTCCCACCTTCCTCGATGACTTCATGGTTTTATTGTATTGATCAGTAACTTTTGCTCTATTTCCACGCTATGCCTTCGCGCTTCACGCATGAGGCATCTTTTGAAGCTAGTCAGATTTTGCGTCACCTTCTGTCACAGCTTCTTTTTCGTCGTCCTCTTGGGTAGTCTCTGGAGTCTCGCTCTCTTCATTTTTCATATTGGTGGGTGCCGGCATTCCCATATGATAGTTTGGTGGGGCACCCATATGTCCGTAGTCAAATCCGTATGGTATTTCGCCACCGGGATACATTCCCGGCGGGAAGTACATATTTGGCGGTGGGTGTGATCCACCCGGGCTCAACGTCACTTGGGCGAACCTGGAGGCTAGCCTCTCGGGATCATCTTCGGCATCGTCTTGTTCTCCCTCGCCGCCCATCTCGGCATATCTTCCATGGGGGTTCATGTAGTCCCTATTGCCACTGTCATCGTGGCCTTGGCCTGGAAAGTAGGCCATCATATTCGGAGGAGGCATCCCGATTGGGACAGGCCCGTACCCGCTGAGAGGCGGTGATTGAGGAGGCACACCTGTGAAATTGGCCCCGCCGGGATATCCGCCATGGTCAATGCCCATAGACATTGCAGCCTGCATTTGCATTTGGGCCATCATATTTCTGCGGAATCTTTTGTTGTTGACAGAAACTCTGCCCCATCCAAGTCTAACTCTGTGTCCGCCGATAATGAAACCAGCCATTGCTCGTATTGCCTCCTCTGCCTCCTCGTGAGTAGAATATCTGAGAAATCCACAGTTTTTCCCTGGCGGTATTTTGATCAGCTCTATGTTTCCATATGGCTTGAATAATGTGAACAACGTGCTTTCATTCACCTCCGACAGTAGACCACCCACAAAAACGGTGGTATTCAAGTGGTCTGGATATTGCGGTGCCATGTTCATTCCGTAAGGCATGGGCATCCTCATGTCGGATGCATTATCGTTCATGACTGGAGGAAAGTACCCCGCCATTTGGGGAGGGCCTTGAGCCATGAACATGTAGTTTGGGGCTTGTCCGTTGTTTGGGAGTATATTTCCCTGTATTCCCGGACCAGGCATAGGTCTCCGTAATGGACCGCCGGATCTGGGAGTGGCGAGTGCAACCTTCAAGGGACGACCCCCAAACCAGGCACCATTCATCTCCACCAACGCCTTTTCCCTGTCCAGCTCGTCAGTAAATCTAACAAAGCCAAAACATCTCGATTTGCCAGAAACTGGGTCTGTCATGACGCGCACTGTCCTGATAGAGTTGGGATACGACTTCTGGAAAAACAGAAGCAAATGGGCCTCCGTGGTGGAGGCGCTCAAGTCGCCAACGAAGAGAGAGTATTCGGGGGTCTCCACTATTGGAGCAAGAAGAGTGGCACCTGAAGCCCAATTGAGACGGAAATACTTCTTTTGGTTGTCAGGGTTGTCCCTGAAATCCTGCTGTGAGGGCATGGCGATATCAGGGAGCAATTGGCCGTTGAGAGCCAACGCCCGCTGAGCACTCTCGTACAGAGGAAATTCCACGAAGCAATATCCCGAGTGAGACAACCCGGGGTACCCATTGTCTTGCTTGAAACTCTTTGGCTTTATCAACTTGACACTGACTTTTACGCCGAGCATCTTCCACCACAAATCGACAATTGCGGATTCATCGAGCCAGGGGTCCAAGTCACCCATCCAAAGAGTCCTGGGCGACTCTGTATGGCTGTCTTCTTGGTCATCCACGTGAGTTTCCGCAGCAAGCGTCAGCTGTTTGGTAGACACGGGGGGCTCGGGTATGGTGAAAGTCAGAAGCATTTCCTGCTCTTGCAAATGCTGGTGAGAGGCGGTGGACAGCACTATCGTGGCGTTCACGTCCGGCGGATTGGGCTCGGGCACCGTCTTGTTTTGGGGCATATCAAAGGTAAAGTGTAATATGAGCAAACGCTAAAATTGGAGACTGAGCGTAGTGGCTCGGTAGGCAGTTTTGCTGGCTCGTGCAGCGCGTGGCAAATGTGGAACTGCCGGGTTATGTAGTGGCAGGTGTAGCTGGTGGTCGGGGTTGGCTGGCTGTAATTGGCAAGTCCAGTTAATGGGTTTTGCCGCCGAGAAATTGTCGATGTGAGTAGAGGCCGTGTAATTTTCTGGGCTTCTACCGAAAGTGGTTCTAGTTTGACAAGCAGGCGAATCCTTATCGAGTGTTTCGTGTGTAGCGTCAAAAGAAACGGTCTGGGAGCGTGGGATTTGGCCCCTGGTATATAACCGTGCTGCGGTGCGGAAGCAAAACGAGTGCTAATTGCTACAGCCAGGGTTCGGAAATAGCGGCGGAAAAAAAGAAAAAGAGGAGCCGTAGACGGGTTTACGTTTGTATACGAGACAATCCATTTAGGCTTTGCGTCTGACCGTTTGCCGATACGGGTGATTGGTCACAATTGGGTCAGGCCAGATTGCGGCTCGTACTTGCTGCAGGGAAAGATACCGTGAAAGCTACGCCGCTCGAGCGAAGTGACATGGGGCAGGGCGTGCCGTCAAAAATGCTTGTCAGGCGATTCTGTCGGTCTCGCGTGAGGAAAGATGGGGGCATTCCAAATCCCAATGACATGGCACTATTGTATGTCCATGGCTGTGCGGCGGCCCGTTTGCACCTCGAGCCGTGCCAGGTGGGGGGTTGCGGCAAGAGACAGTTTTTTCGTTCAATTAGCTGCAATTGTGCCCGGCGGCCTGGCTCGGCGCCAAAAAAAACTCCTCCAGGCTCCATTTAGTACCAATTCGCAAGGGCACAACGCCCAGTGTCTGCCTTATCGTTAACTATGGAGCATCGCCCGCGCCGGCTCACCTGCACAACACAAGGTAAACAAACAGCGACCACAAAGATTCAACAATGGGCACGTCCGCAAACGTGCAAAGATATCTCGAGGAGACGCTGCTTGCTGACGAGATGATGTCGCCGTTCAAGCCGCATGCTGGCGAGTTCAAGCAGCAGTCCACGGTGAACTTCAAATTTGCAGCTACTCCACAGCTCGATGTGCGGGTCAACTCGGACTCGTTCGAGTCCGGCTCCGACGAGGAGAAGCGGAACAGGTACAAGGAGCGGCTCCGCTACCTCCCCAACTCCGGCTTCAAGGGCGAGCAGTCTGTTGTGTCGGGAATCCTGGCGCCAAACACCTTCAAGCACAAATCCCACCCAAACGCAAAGACAAAGAGCCAGATCGGCCAGCTGTACACAGACGTGTCCTCTGAGTTTTCCGAGGTTTCCAACGACTCGGCAAAGGAGAACGTGTCGGCAAGAGAGAACTTTCTGGCGCAGAAGTCGCCGTTTGTTGACCAGAGCAAAAACGAGGTCAGTAAGAACGAGGCGCTGAACCACGGCACCACGCCCACGTGGATGTTTTCTGATCTCGCCGACAAGTGGCACGAAGACCCTGCGGTGTCTAATCCAGGCGGCGACCACCAGATCTTGCCAGATATGGCGTTTGACCTCCCAAACACAGAAACACTAGTGCACAAACCACGGGAGCACGACGCTGCGGCGCCAACGCCGATGTGGATGAAGCTCTCCAACCAATACAACGAGAAGAAGTTCTCGGACTCGCCATTGCACAGGGTTTTCATGCCCGAAACGACCAAACCACCGAATCGGGAATTGACCGTCCCCAAAGGCCCGGTTGACCAAGACCTGTACTCCACCGTTTCCACCCCGATGGCGAACAAAGACTCGGAGCTTCACCTCACAAAACAGCATTTCAACAAATTGGAAGACATGCTCGAAAGGGCAAAAAACGAGCCAGACGATTACCCCATTCCATTGAACAGCTCACCTTTGAAGCTATACGGAAACGGGTACGACACTTTTACGAAGGCCGAGTTGACAAAATTTCTCGAGAAGGCTCGCTCCATGGTGAATAGTGTTCAACGACAGCCGCATGCGGTAAACATGGAGCCTCCCCAACCGCTTTTGAGAACGAAAAACTTCGAGAAAGCCAAGACTGACCGCAACACGTATTTCATGGGCGTGGCCGAAGATCTCCTTGCAAACATCAAGAAAAAACACGAGATCAACGAGGCGTTTGATAACACCTCAGAAGCCATGAACACAAATGGGCAAGCCAACTTCACCTCCACTCCCAAACCGCAAAGAATCGAGAAGATGGAGGACTTGAACACCTACGACGCTTACTCTTCCTTTTCATCGAGCTTCAGGAGCAACGATGCTGGACATTCTCCTGTGCAAGAGAAAAATGAGTTTACTGCTCTAGACAATAGCGATTTGGATCACAGCACCTCCAGATCACACAGACCTGCAGAATCAGAAAGCCTCTACACTTTCGACGAGACGACCAACTTCATTTCCCGTCAGATGTCTGTGTCGCATGAACTCGAATCGGATCAGGCCTCACACAACCTTGATCGTGTCAGCCCAATTATGGAGGAGGTCACAAACGATGATTCGTTCACTTCAGATCATTCCATGTCATCCGTAAAACGCAACACGCCACAGCCGGAAAGACATGCAGCCCTCACTGATTCCCCCAACGATACTCGTGACTTTTCGATGTACTCGGACAAGTCTATAAAGCTCAAGAGTGCTTCACTGCTCATGCGGTTCAACCACAGCAACAAAGCCAACGCCAAAAGCCGCAATCAAGGAATCATTGCCAAAGGACTTGTCAGGCCTGGCGAGTCGATTGGCACCTATGGCGATATGGTGTTTGACCAGGAAAACAACAGGTGGATTCCCAAGGCATCAGGTAGTGACCAAACAAACAGTTTGGATGCAATCCAAGATTTGGACACTTTGAGTCAGGACAAATCAATCAAGAGAGTAGAGGCAAGCATTCTCAAGAAGACGAGTGATGCGACCAGAAAAGCCGACCGAAATCTCGAGGTCTCTTTTCACTTGCCCCACTCAAACCAAAGCTCTGTGAGACAAAATCAGAGCTTCGATATCACGAACGTTTCGAATCTCAGCGATACGACATTTACCCAGTCTAAAAAGTTGATGGTTTCTTTGATCACGTCATGTGCTTCTTCGACCTCGTGGGACACTCTTACATCGATTGATATCGTCAATCAGAATGTCGACAATGTGGAAAAACTCGAGTTTTTCCTTCCCGCTTTGCGGAAGATCAATCTTTCACATAACAAGATTAGGTACTTAGACGGGCTCCCGGCGACATTACTTGACTTGAACATTTCTTCAAATGAAATAGAGGATATGACATCCTTCGAGAAATTCCACGATCTTCATAGCCTAATTGTGAGCGGAAACTCGCTTCGAAGACTCAATGGCTTGGGCCAGAACATCAATCTCACTATGCTTGATGTGTCCAAAAATAATATCACTAATTTTGATGGCATCAAGAATATGGACAATTTGAGATACTTGAATCTCAGCAACAACAAGCTCGCCGGGCATTTGGATTTTACAAAGTTCGACTACCCTAATTTGAAGGAGTTGGTGCTTTCCTCGAACCAAATCGCTACAGTTGCGGGAATCGAAGCATTGGGTCAATTGAGAGTACTTGACTTGAATGAAAACAATTTGACTGCAATCGACTGCACAGGCATGCACCTTGGTTTGAAAAAATTATCCTGCAAATTTAACAAGTTGCAGCATCTTGACGTTCAGTGGTATCCCCTCTTGAAGGTGTTGCGAATCGACGGAAACAGACTCAAGTCATTGGAGGGGCTCAAGACGTTAAGCTCGCTCACCGAAATCTCAGCGCGGTGCCAAAACACTGACTCTTCGGTTTGTGAGATTGTTAAAATCATGAAGGATACTCAGATTGTCGATCTCTCGGGTAACACCTCTGTGAAAGACATATTTGCGTCGCCTCTCCGGAGCCCGTTCTCCAACATCAACCGGCTCACGCTAACCGCGGTCGGTTTGTCGTCTTTGCCAAACTCCTTTGGCGAAAAGTTCTTTAATGTCCGCGATCTCAACCTTAACTTCAACAAACTCAAAGACCTATCTGGCTTGGCTAAACTCCATGACTTGAGGAGACTAACTTTGGTCGGGAACAATCTCAAGCATACGGACAACATTCTCGAATCGTTGAAGTCTTCTCGCAGAAGTTTGCAAGTGCTAGACTTGCGCTTAAACGCCTTGAACCACAAGATCTATCCTTATGTCTTCAGTCCCGAAGAATATGAGCCTAAAGCTGACGAGACTTTGCCCGACTCGGATGGAGACGGAACTTATGGTGCGATACCATTCCAGACACACAAAGACTTAGAGGACTTCACTATTGTCTACAACGGCCTAGTGAAGGAGAGACAGGTGTGGTTGGAGAGGGACTTGGAGTTCTGTGATCAGCTACAAAAGAGTAACCACATGGAGCGCATTTCTGAAAGAATTGACTATGACGGGCTCTTTGTGGTCTACTTTCCCAATTTGACTGATTTCGACGGACGGCACATTTCTGAAAAGAGAAGACTCAGATTGAAGGCCCGGTACGAAGACAGGCAAAGACGGAATTGATTCCGCGCGCAGCGATCTGAGATACTGCTCCACTGTAAATATCACAACAACCATGGTTCTTTCCACACGAGTCAGCCTTCAATGGGGCTCCGAGGAGCCAGAGGAACTCACTAGTACTTACGTTTTCACCACCCCAAAAAACCACTTTGTAGACGTTCGGATCTACAAGCACGAGTATCCCCACATTCAGAATGGAGACCCCGCAGACTTCAGCCAGATCTTCCAATGGGTGATTGTCGGCGAGGAAGAAGAGCTTGCGGGCACCAACAAAATCAAGTTCAACCACTCCATCAATTCTCAAGAAATATTAAAGTCCATTGCCTCCAGAGTGCCATTGAGTGAGTGCCGAAGTGCACCTGACGTGGGCGAGTTTTGGCCCATTGAAGGCAGCGAAGACCGCAAAGAAACGGGATCAATGGTGAACCCCGACACTGGCGTAGACACCAGCTACGTGGAGATCTGGCGGTCGCTCAGTCCCAATTTCCACTCCGACAACAGCGAGGTCAGAGAAGGGCACGATAGCCGGAGCGACCGTGACAGCAGCTCCGTGGTTGCCATGACTTTTGACACCAACGCCGACGCACTCGTTGGGCGGGTTGTCAGACTTGGCCGCTGGGTCCAGGGAGTCATCTACGACGAAAGTGACCCGGTGCACCCATTGAGTGTCATGAGAAGTTATCTCGGTGAGGCAGGCGAGTGGATCCCCACAATCAAGTACGGGAAACACACATTTACAGAGGCGTACAAAACCGGGGACGCGGACTTAAATTGGAAAAGAATTGAATAGCCAGCTGCCTGCGTAGCCCAGATTTGTAGAACAGCCGAAGTTTAGTTTGAGGCCGCGGCCGCGCACTTCTGCATCTGGCAGTCGACGCATTGCTTCACCCATCACGAGATAACAAAGGATCACCACCCACTTCAAACACCTTACAATGTCCGTGGAGGCCTGGTACGTCACACTACACGAAAACGCCCGCATCTCCGCGCTCAGCAACTAACCCCCACAGGCTATTCATCTTCGCTGTTGTTGTCAATGCAGTCAATTTGTTTTCACAGGTGTTTTTCACCATTATGTACTCCGACTTGGAGAGTGATTACATCAACCCGATCGAGTTGTGCCATAAATTGAACCCGTGGTTCATCCCTGAGGCCGCCGTCCACGGCTTGTTGACTGTGCTCTTCTTGTTGAACGGCTTCTGGTTCGTGTTCTTGTTGAACTTGCCCTTGTTTGCCTACAACGTCAACAAAATCGTCCAGAAAAACCATTTGTTGGACGCCACCGAAATCTTCAGAACCTTGTCCAAGCACAAGAAGGAGAGCTTCGTCAAGTTGGGTTTCCACTTGTTGATGTTCTTCTTCTACTTGTACAGAATGATCATGGCTCTTGTTGGCGACGAGTAAGTTGGTCGGCGGGGGCGCCCGTGCGCCGCTGCTGACGTGGAAACCCCGGTTTTCTACACTTAATTATTATTTTCATCACCACTGTAGGCTGAATGTCTGTTATTGTCTTTCGGAGAGAATCTGTTCCAATCCTCCGTTGATCGTGTTCAATTGCGCCGCGAGTCCGTCCTGGGAATGGAAGAGCTTGTGGTGCTCCTCCAACCCGGAAATGACCTTGTTGCTCAAGTTCGTGGCTGGCTTCACCTCGTGGATCGAGCCCTTGAGATCTTTGAAAGAGCCCACCATCCGCATGAAGTCTTGGTGCTTGTTCTTGTTGTCCAAGTACGCTTTGCGCTCAATGGAAAGTTCCTGGCCAACAACCGCGTGTTTCTTCTTCAACTCGATGATGGCCCTCCTCATGTCGTTTTTCCTTCTGTTGATTTCAGAGACATCGTGCGAGATGTCTATTATGCTGGAATGAATGTCCATCAACAAACTCATGTAGAACTTGAGGTGGGCCTTGAACTCTGTGAGAATGACGTTCTCATTGATGAGGTCGTTTGACGCCGGCCGTGGCGTGTGCTCCTCGATAAACTGCTGGAGAACATCGAGCGTGGTGAGGTTGAACCGCCGGTCTCGCGTGCTGGAGGTGTACAAGCGCTCCGCGTCAATTGTCAAAGGCCGCTGCTTCCCACTGGAGCTTTTGCTCAACAGCAACGTTCCCGGCCGCTCCTCCTGCGCTGGCGGCTGCGCCAACAATTGCGCTAAACCTATTGCCCGCAAAGGTTTGGGTGCTGTGCTGTGGGCCGTTTTGTCTGAAATGTGTCTCTTTCGAAGGCTGGGGTTTGCCACGATCCGCAGGGACCGCCGGGTGACAACTTTGGCTTTGGACTCGCCTTCTCCTTTTCTTGGCCGGCCTCTCCGCCGTTTGGGTTCTGCGGCACTTGTACCTGGTTCCTGCTTTATCTCCGGCTCCTCTGTCTCTGCACGATCGAAGTCGGAATCAAAATTGTTCTGCTGGTACTGTTCGTGGTCCATCGCGTCCACGTCTTTGCGGGTATAGTGAAGGTCCTCGTCTTCATCTTCATCTTCTGAGCTGAATGGCGTCCTCCGCTTTTCCTGCCGTAGGGTCTGATTGGCCAGAGCTGTGTGGGGTTGGGTTTTCACGGTCCTGGGCGACTCTCGGAGCCTGGGAAGTTCGGAGTCTTCAGGCTTCGAGAAGGCCGACTTGAGGCTGTCCAACACCTTGCTTTGTTTGGGTGTTTGTGGAGATGCAATGTTGAGTTCCTCTACCTTGATGGCTCTCGTGCTGATATGTTAGTGGGTGAAATTGCTGTGAGCGGAAAAGCGACATACCCCGAGCCCCTTATTCGTGCCTCTCGCCTCTCATGCTTTTCGCTGGTCGGCATTGTGGATCGGATTGATTGTTGTTGTGAGCGCGCTCATAGATGAGTGCCAATACAAGAAAAGCGACAGTCCTGAAAGTGATGAGCTTGTTTTCAGATGCCTATATCGAATGTTGATGAACTGCCGGTTTGCTTTTCGATGGTAATGAAACAAATCTGCCAGGCATTATGTGGTATTTTTGGAGTGACACAAATCAGTTTACAACTGTCTATAGAATCACCCGGTCCCAGTTAAAGTGAGAGTGAGAACATGGCATCGCACAATCACTAAATGAACAAAAACATATAACCGTCACTCAACAGAAATAGACGAACTACAATACAACGTTTCTTCAGACGAAGTGAACTGCTTTAATACAACAACTAATTACTTCAGAGGGGCATCTGAGTATATGGCACCATAACTCATGGCAACGTTGTCGTCAGAAGCCGGGCTCTTTGGTAACGGCGTAAAGCCTATCTCAACAGCTACAGGCGAAATTCATAGCAAATGCGTTAAATTACTATAGGATGGGAAAAAACCCACCGCTTATTGCTGGGAGAAGTGCTCCAACAAGATGTTTCTCTCCTCAGAGTCAGCACCCCAGTTCTTGACAACAACACAAGAAGCACCAACAACTCTTCTGGCGTTACCTTCTCTGTCCAATTGGCACAAACCGGCCCACTCACCCAACAACTTGGCGTCGGAGACCTTGATCAATGGGATCTTCTCGTCACCCTCGTTACACAAAGCCTCGACCAACTTAATGATACCGGCCTCGGTGACGGAGTCACACAAGACACACAATTGAGCCTCCTTTCTGGACAAAGCCTTAGAAGCCTCTCTCAAACCTCTGGCCAAACCGTCGTGGACCAAAGAGGTTCTCAAGACAACCTTCAAGGCGTCCTCGATGGAGATGGAAGCGTCTTGTTGCTCAACGGCAACTTCTTCGACAATTTGTTGTTCTTCGATGTCAGACATTATATGGACTTCTTCGTCAGTAAACTGCTCAGTAAAGAAGAAAAGAAATCTCTGAAGGTTGGCGAATTTTTTTCCACGACGGTGCGCGCACCGCGGGGACTGCAGACAGCAGCGGCGATGCTCAGGGCTTGTGCCCTCAGGCACAATTATCAACAGAATTGTCAATAATAATCGGGGAACTTTGGATTTTTTTTTTACATAGATGTATGCTTCCAGATCACATGCTCTTGATAGCATGAGAATTTACATCACCATCAATTATATAAGTGGGGTGTAATTATGTATTTGCGGTAACCACATCGCCACGCGGCATGTGGTGGTCGTAACCTATGTGGTTCAAAACGATGAATTCTATATATGGACGTAAAACCAGTTTCTTCGAAACCAGCTCGATTATCTCTTGTCCCCGTGGAGCCTCTCTTACCCGAGAGATTAAATAAGTAAACGAACTAAAGCTCCATCTCGTCTGCACCAAACGGCTCGTGGTGAGATGGATCAAAATCAGAGTCGTCAATGGCCAGCTCGTCTTCGGTGTGAGCGTTGATGGTGCCGGCGTTGTGTAAAGTGATGTCGTCATCGTCCTCGAAGTCGACATCGAAAAAGTCGTCGCAGGAGCCTGTGATTCTCTGGTACAAAGCCTTCACTTGGCCAATGACACCATCGTAACTCAATTCCGACGATGGCAAGTTCAGAAACAAAATGTCCTCTGCGCCCTTGGCCGTCAAGTTGGAGATATTAGCGCGAGAGTCATGTGCCAACGCGTTGGAAAGGTCCGGGTTGATGTGGGTGGTCTGAACAAACCCAATCTTGCAAACAATGTCCAAGGTTTTCTTGGGCACGAACGAGTGCAAGGACTCGCCAAGCTTGAAGGAGTTCACCAAGATGGGAGTTCCCTGCTGGCTCATCACAAAGTCTTTTTCGTCGAGCACGTCCTCGAGGTTGGTGGCGCTCTCCCGGATAATGGCGTTTTCCATTTTGGCGAACGCACTCTCCAAGTCCTCCTTTGCCTTAGCTTGGTTTGGCTCGCAGGTTTGAGAATACCAGATCGACTCACCTGGAGGGCAGACGCCGGTGCCACCATTCTCAATGATTACCTGGACCGTGTGCTCGTTATCAGTAGGTAAAGAGTTTGGAGGGAAGACAACAATGGCCGAGTTTTCGTTGTCGGCGATCCACACCTTGCAGTCCTTCCGCACGACGGTGATGAACCTGGTGACGGTGAACTCCTGCAATGATTCCTCGAGGTCGGTGTAAGTCGTGGACAAGAACTTTGGAATTTGGGTGGGGGAAACAACAATCTTTTCGTTGATCTTCACAGACGAGCCGTCGCTGAACTTCGCGATCTTGGAGACCGGGTCGAAATCGGACAATTTGGTATCGAGCTTATACGTGGCCCCTGCAACAGCCGCGCTTCTGCAGAAACCTTGAGAAAGCTCGCCCGGCCCGCCATACTTTGACACCATCACAGGGAAGTTGCCGTAGACGTCGAAAGAGACCAAGAAGCGCTTCATTCTGGCGATGGCTTCGGGGGTCCTGGTGTTCTTTTGATTGCACAAGCCGATGGAGTAAATGAGCTCGTCGGTCTGGGGCAGCTGCAAATTGAAGTTTTTCGCCAAAAAGTCGCCAATGGTCACCTGCGAGTTGTCGAGGAGCAAGCTCTTCTTGGCCGGGTCGTTGTTGTCTTGCAACACAAAGCGCAAAAACTTCATCAACGAGCGCTTGGTTGTGACGGACAAGGACTGGTCGGTGAAGATGTCCTCTTTGGTGGTGTTGGACAACTTCGACTTGAAGTTGTCGTTCTCAAACACGTGGAAGTTGGACAAGCTCTGGAACTCCAAGTACTTGTACACGCGAGACTTGATCAACAAGGCCAACAAGTCCAGCTTAGCAAACATGACTCGCGGGTTCAAGTCGATCCCGTAGTCCTTGCTCTCGTACTTGTTGTTGGACTTGCCGCCGGGGATGTAGATCTGGGCGTCCAGGAAGTGGCGGATCCGCTTCTGGTTGACCTCCACGCACCACCGCTTCAACTGGTCGATCGTGAGTGTGGAGGACGTGTCGCCGTAGTAGCCGTTTGAGTCAATGTGCAAAACCTCCACGCCCTGCCAGGCAAGCGACGCCGCCAAGATGGACTCGGCGAGGCCGGTGCCCATGATCAAGATGTCGCAGCTGTCGAGCTTCAAGCTTTGCTCGTTGGGCTTTTCCAAACCGGAAAGTGGGGGGATTACTGAAGGCGTGTAGGAGGCACTGGGCCGCCGTTCTGCCATGGACTTGCGCCGTTCGGTTTTCTTGAAAGCAGGCATTTTCGAGACCAGGCGTGTTTTCCCGGGGCCAGGAGGTCGGGTGGTTTGCGTGTGGCGGGTGGTGAAAGCAGGTGGAAGTCCTCGGTAGTGGTGTGGGCCGCTTTTGGCGGGGCACTTTGTCTTGCACACAGTTTTTTATCAATTTTTTTTTTTGCCCAGCCTAGACATTGATTTGTGCCTGGCTCAAAGTAATTTTCAAAGGTGTTTTCTATTCTTGTTGAACGGAGAAATGGGCCGATTTTTGCGATGCCAGATCAACTTCGTAGGCCCGGCGGGGACGGCTAGGGCCATATTTAGATTTAGTTCGTACCTACGTGTATTACCGAGCCCATGCCGAGATCTGAAAATTAGATTGGCAGCGACGCCGCAAACCGGCTCCATGTATGCCAGTGATTTTCGGAGATTATCTTATCGAAAACGTTACATTGGATTTAGACTTGGGGCCGTTTCTTATTTTTTATTCTTCTTTTTTTGGGTTTGGCGATCTGAGTCATGGACACACTTAAACATGCTGCGCGAGCATAAGCTAAAATCCACACAATGGCTACTGTTGAAGAAAGAATCCCCCGGTCGCTCCTCCTAGCGTGGCAAGTCAAGGATAAGCACTGCTTGGTGATTGGCGGAGGCGAGGTTGCGCTAAGCAGGGTGGAACACTTGATCCGGGCCAATGCCAAAATCACCGTGATTTCTGGGGAAAAGCTCCACCCAGACTTGAAGAAGATACACGAGGACAAGTTGCTCCACAAGATGATCGAGAGACAGTACGAGCCCAAGGACTTGAGAATGTACGAAACAACGCCGCCGTTGGCCGTCGACTCGTACGAAGACATCTCGGAAGAGCACTACAAGACAATGGACGACTTGGTCTACAACGAACACTTTGCCTGCGTCATGTGCTGCATCGACGATCCCGTTCTCTCCACCAAGGTCTACTACCAATGCAAGTACCTTCGCATCCCCGTGAACATCGCTGACAAGCCGCCAATGTGTGACTTCTACTTTGGGTCGATGTTCAACCAGGACTCGTTGCAAATCATGATCAGCACAAACGGAAAGTCGCCGCGGCTCCTGAAAATGATCAAGGACGACATCACGCTGCGCTTTGCAGACGTGCGGCTCAACGACGCCGTCGACAACTTGGGCTCGATTCGTGGTGCGCTCCGGAAGAAGATCTCCGCCAGTGACGTGGAGTCCATCGATGCCAGGATGCAGTGGATCAAAAAGTTGACCGACTTCTTCTCGGTGCAGCAATGGAGCACGCTCGAGTTGGTTCCGGGCGCGGCAGAGAAGGTGGTGGCCACGTACCCCGACTTTCCGCCCACCGACTACGAGGAGTTCAAGAAGTTCATAAGTAGCTAGTACATCGGTATTAAAGGTCAATGTCCTTGTGAACAAAGCTCTTGGAGCCTCCTGCACCAAGGTAATCAGCGGCAATATGGCCGTTGCCTTTGAGTTGGTATTGGTAACTCATCAACCCCTCCAAGCCGACCGGGCCTCTGGCGTGGATTTTGTTTGTGCTGATGCCCACCTCGGTGCCAAACCCGTACCTGAATCCGTCGGCGAATCTGGTGGAGCAGTTCCAGTACACGCCGGCAGAATCCACACCCTTCAAGAAAACATCGGCCGTGTCCTTGTTTTCTGTGACGATGCAGTCCGTGTGTTTGGACGAATGCTCGTTGATGTGAAGCACGGCCTCAGCAGCGTCTGCAAGGCTTGTGACGGCAATGTCTAGAGACAAGTATTCGGTGTCAAACGCATCGTCTTCTGCTTCAACAACGAACTTGGAATCCAAAGAGCTGCCGATCTTGGCCTTGATCTCGGGAGTGACGTGCAAAGTCACGCCGGCGTCGACAAGCGGGGCTAGAAGCCGGGCCAACTCAGCAGCATCAGATGCAATATCGCGGTGCACCAACAACTGTTCGAGAGCGTTGCATCCAGCGGGGTAGTTAGTTTTGGAGTCCACGGCGATGCGGGCGGCTTTCTCCAAGTCGGCCTCTTTGTCGACGAAAACGGAACAAATGCCGTCGGCGTGGCCGAGCACAGGGATCTTGGTGTTTTCCTTCACGTTGCGGACCAAGGCGTTGCTTCCGCGGGGGATGACCAAGTCGATATATCTGTCCTGGGCCAACAACTCCGAGACCTCGCCTCGCGACTGGATCAACTGGATGGCGGAACCAGGCACAGCAGTCTGTTTCAAGGTGGTGTTGATGATGTCAGCAATGGCCTTGAACGTCTGGTAAGACTCCTTTCCGCCCTTCAAAATGGCACAGTTGCCGGACTTGATTGCAAGTGCAGAGATGTTGGCGATGACTTCGGGTCTGCTTTCGAAAATCACGAGAAGAACACCCAAGGGAGCCAGGATTCTGTACAAATCCAAGCCTTCGTCGAGCTGGCGAGCCATCGTGACTTTTCCCACGGGATCGGGCAACTCGGCCACGTCAAGAATACCCTGCAACATGGTCTCGTACTTGCCGTTCTTCTCCAAGTCGAGTCTCTTGACCAAAGAGGGCGCCAAGTTGTTCTTCTCGGCATCTTCCAAGTCTCTCTTGTTCGCCTGCAAAATAGCGTCTTTGGCGGACTTCAAGGCATCGTGGACACTCTGCAAGGCCGACGATCTTTGCTCGTTTGTGAGCGTTTTGAGAATTCCGAACGCCGAGCTGGCATCCTTGGCAATCTGTTCAGCCATGGTGGTGGTACTTGATGCTCACATTTCGCGGCACGATTAGTCACTGCGTTAGCCGGACCAAATGGCCAACATCAATATAAAATTGTGGGCTCCATTTTTCTGCCCGATCTGTATCTCTCCATAACCGGTGCCATAGCTGCACGATACATGCTTTTTTTTCGAGAGCCTCCACTTGGCCATTGTGGCTAGGCGGTTTCGTCGTATTGTCGCATGCTGTATACACGTCACTCACATTTGGTCTAAACATAGCCGATGGCATACTAACACCGAACACTCTTGATCCAACATGCCTCCCAAACCGACAGACCCTTTTTCGGACAGGAACAATCTCATTGACTTGGGGCTCGACCACTACCCGTCAAACACACCCCACGCGGAAAATGGGAACTACGACGGAAGCACGTTTCAGTCCGGGAGTGGCCCCGTCAACCCTTTCGACGATTTTCTAGAATTGTCCGACGACGACGACGCCCGCGCTTACCACCCGGCCCACTACCCGAGCTACGACCAGAGCGGGTCGTCCCGACACATCTTGGGCACGGAAAACCAGCCCCCCACACAACAAAAGCAGGGCTTTTTCGCCAATTTGAAGTCCAACATCAACACCAACGGCAACGGCACATACATGGGCATGAATGAGGACTACACGGAACGCATCAACGAGCAGGAGCAGCGGTCGGACTTTGACATACGAAGGATCTTCGCCAAAGTGAAGGGGCGCTTTTCGAGCAGACACGATCTCCCGACCGAGCACACGGGGCCCCGCCTGATCCACGTCTTGAACCACGTCACCAACCTGAAACACGGCTACTACGGCAACTACGTGTCCACGACAAAGTACAACGTTGCCACGTTCCTCCCCAAGTTCCTCTTTGAACAGTTCAGCAAGTACGCCAACTTGTTTTTTCTCTTCACCTCCCTCATCCAGCAGGTTCCGGGAGTGTCTCCAACAAACAGGTACACGACCATTGGCACCTTGCTCATTGTGCTCTTGGTCTCGGCCATCAAAGAAATCATGGAGGATGTGAAGCGTGCCAACGCGGACTCCGAGCTCAACAACACCAAAGTGCTTGTCCTTGAAGCCGAGACAGGTGAGTTTGTCGTCAAAAAATGGATCTCGGTCCAGGTGGGCGATATCGTGAGGGTGGTGAATGAGGAAGCATTTCCAGCAGACATACTAATATTGAGTTCCTCTGAGCCCGAAGGCTTGTGCTACATTGAAACTGCGAACTTGGACGGTGAAACGAACTTGAAAATCAAGCAGGCAAAGCCGGAAACTGTGCCGTTGGTGAGCCCACAATCCTTGGTGAGCAGCTTGTCAAACTGTGAGATTTTATCGGAACACCCAAACTCGTCACTTTACACATACGAGGGCACGCTCAACAACTATGGCTCTACCGGGAAGGTTCCGTTTTCACCTGACCAGCTTCTTTTGAGAGGTGCCACATTGCGGAACACACAATGGATCCAAGGTGTCGTCATTTTCACAGGGCACGAAACGAAGTTGATGCGTAACGCTACCGCAACGCCCATCAAAAGAACTGATGTTGAGCGCATCATCAACTTGCAGATCATCGCCTTGTTCTCGATCTTGATCACACTCACATTAATCTCCAGCATTGGCAACATCGCCAAAATGAAGGTTGACAAGGACTCGTTGACCTACTTGTACATTGACGGCACCAACTTGGCCAAGCAGTTCTTCAAGGACATCTTGACCTACTGGATCTTGTTTTCCAACTTGGTTCCAATCTCGCTTTTCGTCACAGTCGAGATCATCAAATATTATCAGGCCTACATGATCGGAAGTGACTTGGACATGTACTACGAAGAGGCTGATACTCCTACTGGTGTTCGCACATCTTCTCTTGTCGAGGAATTGGGGCAAATTGAGTACATTTTCTCGGACAAGACAGGAACTCTCACGAGAAATGTCATGGAGTTCAAGTGCTGTACTATCGGCGGAAAATGCTACATTGAGGAGATCCCGGAAGACGGTCACGCTCAGATTGTGGACGGTGTGGAAATTGGATTCCACGACTTCAATGACATGCGTAAGGATCTCAGAAGTGGGTCTCAACAAGCTTCAATCATTAACGAATTCTTCACTTTGTTGAGCACCTGCCACACTGTGATTCCTGAGGTCAACGAAGTGACCGGTGCAATCAAGTACCAAGCCGCATCACCGGATGAAGGCGCGTTAGTCGAGGGTGCAGCTGATCTCGGATTCAAATTCACCATTCGTCGCCCTAAAGGCGTCTCCATCCATACCGAGTCTACAAATATGGACTCTGACTACGAATTACTCAATATTTGTGAGTTCAACTCCACGAGAAAGAGGATGTCTTCCATTTTCAGATGTCCAGATGGCGTTATTCGTTTGTTCTGTAAAGGTGCAGACACAGTCATCCTCGAAAGACTCTCTCAACGGGCGCCTCAGCCATTTGTCGAGAGCACAATCAGACACTTAGAGGAGTTCGCCTCTGAAGGTCTTCGTACATTGTGTATCGCCTCCAGAATCGTTTCTGAGGAAGAGTACAGATCATGGTCGAGCGAATACTACGAGGCATCCACCTCCTTGGATAACAGAAGTGAAAAAATGGACCAGATTGCTGAGCAAATCGAAAAAGATTTGTTTTTGTTAGGCGCTACTGCCATTGAGGACAAGTTGCAAGACGGAGTCCCCGAGACCATTCACACGCTTCAAAACGCGGGAATCAAGCTTTGGGTTCTTACCGGTGATAGACAGGAAACTGCCATCAATATTGGTATGTCCTGTAAATTATTGGCAGAAGACATGAACCTTTTGATTATCAACGAGGAGACCAAGGCCGACACGAGACAGAATCTTCAGGAGAAACTCGAGGCTATCTATGAACACCAAAGCGATGCAAATGAGTCCGTCTTGGACTCATCCTTGGCGTTGATCATCGACGGCCACTCTCTCGGATTTGCCCTCGAACCAGACTTGGAGGACCTCTTCATTGACTTGGCTACTCGCGTACGTGCCGTGATCTGTTGCAGAGTCTCACCTTTACAGAAAGCACTCGTCGTGAAGATGGTGAAGCGGAAGAAGAAGGGCTCTTTGCTCTTGGCTATCGGCGACGGAGCCAACGACGTTTCAATGATCCAAGCAGCACATGTGGGTGTTGGAATTAGCGGAATGGAAGGCATGCAAGCCGCCCGGAGCGCAGACATCTCGATCGGCCAATTCAAGTACTTGAAGAAGCTTTTGTTGGTGCACGGGTCATGGTCCTACCAGCGTATTTCCAACGCAATCTTGTACTCCTTTTACAAGAACGTGTGTCTCTATATGGCGCAGTTCTGGTTCGTGTTCAACAACGCGTTCTCAGGCCAGTCATTGATTGAGTCCTGGACGTTGACATTTTACAATGTTTTTTTCACCGTGTTCCCACCATTCATCATGGGCGTGTTTGACCAGTTTGTCAGTGCAAGATTGTTGGATCGCTACCCGCAACTCTATCAGCTTGGGTTGAAAAAGAAGTTTTTCAACGTCACGATCTTCTGGGGATGGATTATCAACGGCTTTTTCCACTCGGCCGTGATCTATGTTTGCATGATGTGTCTTTACAGGTACCAGACTTTCTTGCCACATGGGCAAATTGCCAACAATTGGGCTTGGGGAACAATGATCTACACCACCTGTACCTTGACCGCCTTGGGCAAAGCTGCGCTTCTGGTCACCATGTGGACTAAATTCACGATTTTGGCCATTCCCGGGTCTTTTGTTCTTTGGTTGGTGTTTTTCCCTATTTACGGAACGGTCGCACCGTTGATCAATGTGTCAACGGAATACGAGGGGGTGCTCGCGCACACGTACCCAAGCATCACGTTCTGGGCTGCCATTTTTGGTGTGTCCATACTTTGCTTGGTCAGGGACTTTGCTTGGAAGTTCTACAAGAGGTTCCACAACCCCGAGAGCTACCACTATGTTCAGGAGATCCAAAAGTACAACATCCAGGACTACAGGCCCAGAATGGAGCAGTTCGAGAAAGCCATTCGCAAGGTGAGGCAAGTGCAAAGAATCAAGAAGCAAAGAGGTTTTGCCTTTTCGCAAGTTGACGACCAGAACTTGGAGAAGATTGTGCGGTTGTACGACACCACCAAAAAGAGAGGCGCTTACGGCGAATTGAGCGAAAGCCACTAATTGCAACAGGAAAAAACACGAAAGTAAAAGCATACACGAAAAAAAAAAAATATGAATAAGAGCGCCAGGGTATACGGAAGAAACGAAGAGGGGC
This sequence comes from Metschnikowia caudata, assembly GCA_008065175.1. NCBI lineage: Eukaryota > Fungi > Ascomycota > Pichiomycetes > Serinales > Metschnikowiaceae > Metschnikowia > Metschnikowia caudata. The sequence goes on from VATF01000002.1 coordinate 1,313,750, forward strand.
GTGTTGGTGAGCGTGCCCTGCACGCACCCAGAGGGTAGTTTTTTTACTCACATCAAGCCACTGCAACCACTCAATGTCTGAAGAAGTCAAGGAGAAGCAAGTGAAGGTCCAGGAGCCCTCCGCCGAGGGCGCTCTATCCAACAAGGAGTTGAAGGAGTTGAAAAAGAAAGAAAAGGCCGCCAAAAGAGCGGCGCAGAAGGAGGCTGCCGGGATCACGCCCGAGCAGCAGGAACAGATTGCCCAGCAGAAAATGGAGAAGAAGCAGCAGGCCACCAACACCAACATCAAGAAGCAGTTGAGCCAGGCGGTGTACAAAGACGAGCACAAGAAGATCCCGCCGTTGTTCAGCCATCTAGAGACCCGTGAACAGAGAAACGCATCGTCCCCCACCATCTCCCACATCGTGCACCCGGCGATCTTGTCGTTGAGCTTGAACTACGCCAACCACCGCATCATCGGGTCCACGGCGCGGTTGCGCGAGATGTTGAAGGTGTTCAAGTCGGTCATCAAGGACTACGCCACGCCCGAAAACACCACATTGACGCGGCACCTCACCGGCCACTTGTCGCACCAGATCGAGTACTTGAAGAGCTCGCGGCCGCTCTCGTTGTCGATGGGCAACGGCATCCGCTGGCTCAAGCAGGAGATCTCGCGCATCTCCATCGACACCTCGGAGCAGGACGCCAAAGACGTGTTGTTGCTGCGCATCGACGACTTCATCCGCGAGAGAATCGACTTGTCGGACCAGCTCATCATCGAGAACTCCGCGCACCACATCACCGACGGCTGCACGGTGCTCACGTTCGGCCACTCGGAGGTGTTGTTGAAGCTCTTCCAGTACTGCGTGGTGGAGCAGAAGAAGCGCTTCAACTTGGTCATTGTGGACTCGCACCCGTTGTTCGAGGGCAAGAAGCTCTTGCGCAAGCTCGCCGAGACACGCCTCGCCGCCGACGGCGACGCCCGCGCCGCGCCGCCAATCACCGAGGAGCAGCTCAAAATCACCTATGTGTTGATCAGCCTGTTGTCGTCCACCGTGTTGGAGGACGTGGACTTGGCGTTTGTCGGCGCGCACGCCATGCTCTCCAACGGCCACCTATACTCGCGCGTCGGCACGGCCTTGATCGCCATGATGTGCCACCGGCGCAACATCTCCGTGTTGACGTGCTGCGAGTCGATCAAGTTCTCGGACAAGGTGCAGTTGGACTCCGTGACCACCAACGAGCTCGCAGACCCCGAAGACTTGCTCACCAACATCTACACCAAGGAGCCGCAGCAGCCCAAGTCGTTGGCGTTGGAACAGTTCATTAAGCTGCAGGAGCAGGAGAAGAAGGCGTCCAAGAAACAGGCGGCCGACAAGAAGGAGCCGCCCGCAGACGACAAGGACACGCTTTTGCGCACGTGGAAGGACGCGCCGCAGCTCAACATCTTGAACATCATGTACGACTTGACTCCGCCGCAGTACATCAAGAAGGTGGTCACCGAGTTGGGCGCCTTGCCGCCGTCGTCCGTGCCGGTCATCTTGAGAGAGTATAAAAATGCATAATAGAGGTTTCATCGCAATACATTGTACCACTTTTCCGACGTGCTCCAGTGGCTTCTCGCTTCTGCCACTGTACACTGTACTATAGTGGTCGCGCGATGTAGACAGGTCCAACCACCAAATCAGCCGTTTCGCCACCGCCTCCACGCATCAATCCTCACCTTCTCCAACTTGCTGGGCCATGGCTTCGAACGAATTGCAATTGGTCAACCAGGTCGACTTGAAGCTCGCGTTGGCAGACTCAGAAAGCGACCTCGAGAAGTCGTTGAACAACTTCCTCCCGCCGTTGATCCTCAAGCTCGCCAGCCCGCATGCCGAAGTCAGAAACGCCGTCTTCAAGACAATCCAAAACGTATTCCCTCGCATCACCGCCGCCAGGACCTTGCAATTGCCGGTGGCCGCTCTCTTGAGGCAGGCCAAAGAGCCCAAGGCTCCACTCGTCTCAAACACCTCGCCGGTGAGACTCTACTCGCTTTTGTTTGTGTCCAAGGGCGCGGAGCGGCTCGGCGACCAGGAGAAGTGCCAGCTCGTCCCGGAGGTCATTCACGGAATCAGCGGTGCAACTCCTGCTGTCGCTGCCAGGTTGTTCAGTCTCTTGGTGAAGCTTCTTAGCTCGTGGAAAGCGCCCGTGCGGGGCAGCCCCGAGCACGACGAGATGAGCGCAGTTCTCGGCTTTGACAAGAGCCCGGAGGACGAGGCTTTTGTCGCCAACAAAATCGCCCAGTTCTTCTTGCTTCTGCCGAACCCAAACACGGCTGCCGAAACGGTGCCCTTGCCGGGCTTAAGCATAGCGGAGGTTTCGTTTTTCACGAAGGACGCCGGAGTGTCGTACAAAACCGCGCAGGAGCTTTCAGCCGCAAAGTCCAAGTTCTTGGATTTCTTGAGCCTGGGGTTCTCCGACCAAGCAGCTGCATTGCCTTTGTTGGTAGCGTCCTGCGACCCGCTTTCTGCCCTAAGCGAATCCGCGTACACCCGCTTCCGCAAGCTCGACTTCAGTTTCACCGCCGGGCTCCTCGACACATTGGTGGGTTTGTTTGTGGGCAAGCAAGGCCTGTCCCCGCCCGTGAAATCCACGCTTCAAGAAAGAATCCTCTCCGTGCTCATCAAGTGCAACGAGGTCACCTCCCATCCGCAAATTGAGGAAATGTCGAAGATCGGCTTGCTGTCGGACTATGCAAAGTTGAGGCTGACCGCGGTGGTGTTCATCAAAAAAGTCACCCTGGACAGCGGCACTTCCGCCTCCAAAGAGTACAACTCGGAAATCGCATTCAGGCTAAAAGAGGCCATTGTGGCGGACGGATGGCCCCAAATGGATTCTTCGTTGATCACAAACTACCGCAGTGCTTTGAGTCTGAGAGAACTCAACTACGAGGCGTTGGGTGACGTGTTACGTAACTCTCCGCTGCTCTGGTCGAACGATTTGTCGTACGTTGAGTTTTTCTTCGAGTCATTGGAAAATGACTCTGTCGAAGCGAGACCGGCGATTCAAAGCGTCTTATCGAAGTTGACCGTTCATCTTCAATCGATCTCAGGCTCCAGCAAGACAAAGCTCAAGGAGCTCTTAAAAAAATACTTGGCTTCTGGCGCCACCAACAGAAACTCTTCAGCATGCAAGCACATCGCCATCAAGTTCGTCAACTGCGCCTTCCCATTCGAAGATGCCGAAGCTCGGCTCTTGTGCTTGCTCGGAACTGCAAAAGAAAACAACATCGAAACAGTCGAGGACGCTAAAAAAGGGCTTCATCCATACTACTTCAACTTGCTCCAGTCTTCCAACACGTTGACCTTCAGATCAACCGAAGATTACTTGGGCAAGTCTTCCCAGGTTCGCTTCCCCTCTTTTGAGCAGATGGTGGCAGTTGTGCAAAATGCATTGTCGGATGATGAGACGAAATTGTCTATTGGTTTGTGTTTGGGAGAAGCCATCAACTTCCTTCTTTCGATTTTGGTCATGAACGCGATCGATGGAAAATCGACGGTGGTCGCCGTGGACGAGAATTGGGATCAGAGATTGGAAAAGGGCCTCGAAGTGGACGAAACTGTCCGCAACCTCGTTCAAAACAAAATTGACTCGATGTCAACCGACGTTTCGATGGACGGAGTGCAGCTGGCTTACTTCAAATTCCTTGGTTTGGTTTTTCATGCCTTAGAAGGGCAATACTTTGACGGAATGGCAATCAGAACCGACGAGTCGTTCGGTAAGATCTTGAACTTGCTCATCACAATGTCTCCTCCTACGGTGATCAGGGACCTTTCTGGGTTTGTTCCCAACATCTTGCGTATTTTATCCGAAGCTCCGTTGGACAGGGTGTCGATCTCCAATATTTGCAAATGTCTCGGAGTAATTGGCACTCACCAAGTGGTGGAATTGTCCAGTATTACCAACATTCTCAAGGAATTGAAAACAATTGGTAATGAGGCACAGATTTTGGGCACCGCTCACATTTTGTCTCGAATGGCGTTACGCGGGCGTATTGAAAGTGTTGATGTGCTGTATCTTGGTGAGCACTTTACGTTCTTGTTGGCAGGGTTGAAGGATCCGAAAGTCTACGACGTCTGTCTCGAAGCCGTTTCTCAATTGGCGATTTTCGGAATTTTGGGCCCAAATTTGCATTTGAATGAGAATGTCGGCCAAGTGAGAGACGAGATTGCAGGAATAGTCACACCAAAGGCCAAGGCTCTCCATGAGCCCTCTATTCTTTGCATTTCTTGCCTATATTTGAGCTATCCTTCCGCCTATGATGATAATGGACCTGAATTGACTTCCACAGAGAAAATCGTGTTCGAGATTCACAACACGAAAAAAATAGAGCAGATCTTCTCTAGCGGTGATGCCATGTCTGTTTTGGCTGGTGGATGGTCCTCCAAATATCTTCAGTTGTTCTCAAATATTAGAGGCGAGGGCAACTCCTATGTTCCCATTGAGACCGGCCGTTTGGGAGCTCTCCTTCAAGTTGTGCTCAATGCCACCTCCCAGACCAAACCATCTTTAAGAAAAGCAAGCTGTATCTGGCTCCTCTCATTGGTTCAGTACTTGGGATACACGTCACTTGTCAAAGAAAAGGCAGTGGAAATACACCATGCATTCATGAGATTTTTGGGCGACCGAGAAGACTTGGTTCAGGAATCTGCTGCCCGCGGCCTCAGTATTATTTACGAATTGGGCGATTCCGATTTGAAAGAAACACTTGTGAAGGGTCTTTTGCGGTCATTCACAGACTCCAACGCATCTGCCTCGCTCTCGTCGGGAACAGTCGATCTTGAAACTCAACTCTTTGAAAAGGACACATTGAGAACTCACGACAGCTCGGTGTCCACTTACAAGGACGTTTTGAACTTGGCATCCGATGTGGGCGACCCAAGTTTGGTCTACAAATTCATGTCGATTGCTAAGTCCAACGCTTTATGGTCGTCGAGACGGGGCATGGCTTTTGGAATTGAGTCGATTCTCTCAAAGTCGAGTCTAGATGACATGCTTCACAACAACAAAGCTATGCGAGAGCGTCTTATCCCCAGGCTCTTCTGCTACAGATTCGATCCAAATTATTCGGTATCGCTGTCGATGAATGACATTTGGTCGGCGCTCATCAAGGACAGCTCAAAAGCTGTTTCGGGAAACTTCAACATCATTTTGAATTATGTTTTGAAGAGCATGGGTAGCAGAGAATGGAGAGTGCGCCAAGCAGGATCTTCTGCGCTCAATAACTTGTTGCAAACACAAGCGCTTGACGTGTTCGAGCACCGGATTGATGAGATTTGCAACATGAGCTTTAGAGCCATGGACGACATCAAGGAGAGTGTTAGAAAAGAGGGCCAGACTCTCGCAAAAACGCTTTCCCGGCTCTTGATCAGAACTGCTGATGCAAGCACAGGAAATGTCTCGGCAACCAAAGCGGCGGAGGTCATTCAGCAGTTGATTCCACTTTTCATGGGGAACAAGGGACTTCTCAGTGACTCTGAGGATGTCCGCTCCTTTTCCTTGGAAACACTTCTCAAAATATGTGAAGTTGGCGGCCCTAGTATCAAGCCACACATTCCGCATTTGCTTTCGACATTCATTGAACTCATGTCGACTCTCGAACCGGAAGTAGTCAACTACTTGGTCTTGAATGCAGACAAGTACAACCTTGACAAAAACGACATTGACGCCAAAAGACTTCAAAGTATCGGACACTCTCCGATGATGGACGCAATTGACAAACTCGTTGATTTGGTTGACGACGGAGTCATCGAAGATGTCGTGACTTCAGTGAAGACCGCATCCAAAAAGTCGGTCGGTTTGCCCTCGAAGGTTTGCGGCAGCAGAGTCATAGTCGGTTTGATCTCCAGACGAAAAGTTCAGCTGGAAAAGCTCGGAGACCTGCTTTTGGACGCTTGTACGAAGCAGTTGAAAGACCGCAACTCGGCCGTGTCGCAATCGTTTGCTGTTGCAGCGGGCCATTGCTGCCGGATCGCAAGCTTTGACGCTGTTGTCGCCTACAGCCGCAAACTTCAGGAATTTTATCTTGAAGCCGAAGATGCCAAAAATAAGAAAGTGGCTGCAGTGGCCTCTGAGGCCGTAAGCAAATACTGCGGGGCAGACAAGTTTGAGC